>CM062818.1:731909046-733376387 GCA_031772625.1 Pinus tabuliformis | reverse complement strand
CCCCAAATAAACAAGTTTATACTCTCCTCCAAATCTCCTAAGTAGGTGGATATTTCCCACTCCTACAATCGCCCCTAAAAAAGGGGAGGTTTCACCCACCCAATGATCCTTTAGTTGTGCCTGATGCAACATAAAACATGTGGACATAGTCATTAAAAGAATACAAAACATACCAACAAAGTAAGTTATGCATATTGTTAGTTATATAGATAGAGAGAGAGAGAAAAGAGAGGGAGAGGCTTTAATAAATATAATAAATGTTTGATGAATTATAGGTGTTTTCAATGATGCTTTATTATTGGAAGCCTCATTTTAGTGTACAAGGTTGTTCCTCTCCTCACTTAACGTAATTCAGGCACCCTACGATTTATTCTAGGTTCACAATTAACCTAGTCATGGGTAGCTTGGTCCATATCCTACTTGGAGGTGACCAATTCACTATATAGGTCATATGTTTTGGTTAGATGAATCATCAATCATGCTTGATCCTAACATGTAATTTGTTAGCCTCACTCTCATAATAAAACAATTATAAATCCAAATATCATAATTAAATAAATCAAATCTTCAGAATTAGGAGTTAGTTCCTCAAACTAGGGAGTTTAGTTAGGATGAGAGATTCTCTCCAACTAGTTCTCCTAGATTAGTGTTTTGTTGAGAAAATATCTCAACCACAGTGTCCAAGATAGACGTACTATCTTGAGACCAACTTCCTCATGTATTTATTTGTACTATTATCATTCTTTGTCCATTGGATTGATTAATAATGAGAATGTAAGGAATATATTATGGCTGAGGCCTTTTCCACCATGTCTAGTTTCTATATTTTGAGTGTTTATTTTATTGATATTTATTTTGTGTGTGAGTTTCCTTCATGTGGTATCAAAGCCAACTTCTTGGCTCACCCTGCGGGTTTTTCAGCTTTCAGTTGCAGCTGTTATTATTAGAGTGTTCGCTTGTCACAATTGTTGGAGTAGATTTGTAGGTGTGGAGAAAAATCGTTGAAGACATAATTAGACTTTCAGCATCATAAGGGATACATTTGTGAAGGTTTTATTGTCTGTGGTAGAGATGCAATTTCTCATTGGGAAGGAGACACTTCACAAATCATTGATTGTTCAGATCCGACCCATGGATACCAAGTTTTCAAATCTCGTTGAATACCAATTTTCATGGGGGCTGAGTGAGGAAGTATCACCCAACATCGATTAGATCAACGTAGCAATGCATTTGGTGGACTTGTTCCCTATTCGAAGTTAAACTTATTGTGAGACACACCAAAATCAAATTTCTAGGAGTCGCTGAGCAATCGTGGAAAGTTAATGAAGAACGATCTATAGTGGACCTGCGATGTAGAGAGGAGAATGGTTTGATTTGCATGATCACCGAAGAAGCTAGCGATATGACCGGATTGCACGTGGACGTTCTCAGGACCATTTGTGTGAGCATCCTTTAACTGACACCTTCAAATATGCCTCTAAAAACCTAGATGCTCCCTTAAGATTTTGTGCCAACGTCTAGGGATCTCTGGATGTTATCTTTCCCACTCTGTGCCAACCTCCATGAACTAAAATTCCCATTTCTGTGCGAGTGTTCAGGAATCAGAAAATCATAGATAAGAGTGAGCTTCACCCCTGTGATTTTGAATGCTTGCATGAACTCCTTCTGATAGACCTATGAAAACCAAGAGAAAGGAGAATAATATAAGATGGCTTAATAAATGTGTTGAAATGAGCTTGAGGTCACTTCTATTTATAGGCTTTCATGAGGATCCACTTGGGGTTCACGCCGACCTAACCAATTTCACATGTGCCAGTGATGAACATCTGATACTCATCAGTCATGCCATTCATGGTAATCATGACCACATCTGTATTTGACATAACTTCACCAATATCACCTAGCTTGTTCTTGAGCTCCTTGATCTGCGAAGTGAATGCTAAAACTGTCTCATTATCCTCCATCTTGATGGAGAGAATATTTCTCTTCAAGAACAATAGTCGATTGGTGTTCTTGACCTCATAAAGATCCTTGAGTGTCTTCCAGATCTCTGGTGCAATCTTGCAATCACAGATATGGGGGATAATACAATATTTGACTTACAATTTAAGGAGCATTCTCACTTTAGTCTCCCACTTGTCCCAATCTTGGATTGTTGTTGTTGTTCCTCCTGCAACGAGGTTTAGCTTCACCTCATCATTGTTCACAATCGTCCATGCACTGTGTCCCTTAAGAAGGGTTTGCAACCTGAATTTCCAACCAAAGTAATTGGATCCATCCAGCTGTAGGTTTTAACCCCATGTAGAAATTACCTGCTTACGAATTCTAAAAACACAGAAAATAAACAATGCAAGAGAATAACACATAAAACACATATACACAGATATCTTCCCCTGGATCCAAAAGCAGGACTACCAGCTTGATTTTTCACTATATTCCTTTCAATTTTACAATAAATATTTATACATGTTGAACCATCCAATACCATGGACCGAAAATCATCGTGTCCAAAACCATGGACTGAAAACCATCACATCCAAAACCATGGACCAAAAACCATAGGTAGGTCCACCCAACCTAATATAGGGTCCAAAAAAATTTCCCAGGGTGCTGCCCCAGACCTCGTAAAGGGGGGCTACTCACCCCCCTAAAACCCCCAGACAAAGGGGTTGCCGCCGCCCCTGTGACCCCCCCGCTGCGCAATTGGCGCAACAAAGGGGGGGCTCCGCCCCCCCTTTAACCCCCTGGTTCACTACATAGGTTAGTCGTGGAAAGAATATAACATAACCCAACATTCTCCCACTTGTTGTTTTCTTTCCACAGAGGGCCACAGGAGAGCTTAGTCATTTATCCAGCCCTAAAACGCCCATTGTTTTTCTACACCAAGAGAGCTTCTCAGAGCTCACAGATATTTTCAATGCATCTGTAATATTCTTCAAAGTGTCCACCTTTGCCAGCAACACCTTTTTGTCTTATATCATATCCCTCACAAAGTGATACTGAACATCAATGTGCTTTGTCTTTGAATGATAAGCAAGGTTCTTTGCCAAGAAAATTGCACTTTGGCTACCACAGTCTATCCTTATAGCTCCCTGTACTAAACCCATACTTGAACACAATCTATGCAACCAAACGGCTTCCTTGCTTGCATGAGTGGCTGCCATGTATTTTGCCTCTGTAGTTGATAGTGGCACTACAGATTGTTTCTTACTCATCCAACTGACTGCTCCTCCAAACAGGTTAAACACATACCCACTTGTAGATCTTCTCTGATCCAAATCTCTAGCCCAGTCTGCATCAACAAAGCCACGAATATTTGATACTATGTCCAATCCTAGTCTTCCTTGGTAGCACAAACCGTAATCACTAGTGCCATGCAAATACCTGAAAACCCGCTTCACTGTTGTCCAGTGCTCCTTCCCTGGTTTTGACATAAACCTACTCATTACACCCTCTACATGTGTAATGTCTAGTCTAGTACATACCATTGCATACATCAGGCTACCAACTGCACTTGCATATGGAACACGAGATATATCCTCTTCCTCTTCTTGTGTCTTGGGACATTGTTCAACATATAACTTTACACCTACAGGAATAGGAACCTTCACTGGTTTACTATCCTGCATATTAAACATCCACAATATTGTCTCAACATACATCCTCTGGTTTAACTAGAGCTTCCTCTTTCCCTGATCTCTTTTAATTTCCATGCCCAAAATATAGTTTGCAGCACCAATATCTTTCATGTCGAATTTGGAGGAAAATTGGGTCTTCAAATCTTGGATAATTTCTTTGTCATTTCCAACTAGAAACATATCATCCACATGCAAGACCAGATAAATAACATGGTCACCAATTAATTTAAAATACACACAGTGATCTTCTTTGCTTCTGTTGAAGCCAAGTCCCCGTATAAATGTATCAAATTCCTGATACCACATCCTTGGTGATTGTTTTAACCCATACAAAGACTTCTTTAACTTGCATACCAGTTCTTTTTTACCCTTCACCGCAAAGCCTTTAGGTTGCTTCATGTAGATCTCCTCTTCTAGATCCGCATGAAGAAATGTTGTCTTCACATCCATCTATTCTACCTCAAAATCAAAAGCAGCAACAACAAATAAAAGTAATCTAATAGAAGTTACCTTGGCAACAAGAGAAAAAATATCGCCAAAATCAATTCCCGACACCTAGAAATAACATTTTGCTACCAACCGAGCTTTGTATTTCTCCACCTTTCCTTCTACATTTGTCTACTTCTTGAACACCCATTTGTTGCCAATGGGTTTCCTTCTAGCCGGCGACTCCACCAGATCCCAAGCCTGATTTTTATGCAAAGATGCCATTTCATCAACCATGGCCTCTTTCCAGAGTTTTCCATCCTTTGAATCTACTACTTCCTTCATAGTTCTGGAATCATCATCAGTAATAGATAAAGAAAAATTTGAACAGAAAGCAGATGGACTATACCCTTCTGGCTGCCTTCTTTCTCGAACTGATCTTTTTACACTCGAAGTTTGTGGCTCTTCATATTTTGATTCCTCCTCTGCTGTAGAGTCTGATTCTTCCTCCTTTAGCTCAAACTCTATCTTCTCAGGTTCCTTTGGTTGGACATCATGTTTAATAACATCTTTCACCTCTCTAAACACCACATCTCGGTTGTACACAACCTTCCATGTTGTTGGATTCCAAAGCTTATAACCCTTTAAACCATACTTATACCCAATAAAGATGCACTTTTCAGATTTACTATCCAACTTGGTTCATTTCTCCTTTGGAACATGTACATATGCATCACATCCAAATACCCTCAGATGTGAAAGAGAGGGTTTCTTACCAGTCCATACCTCTTGTGGAGTCTTATCCTCCAACGCTGATGAAGGTGATCTGTTGACCAGGTAACATGTGGTTTCCACCGCCTCTACCCAGAATTCTTGTCCTAACCTGGCATCACTGAGCATGCTTCTTTCCCTTTACATCAATGTCTTTTTCATTCTTTCTGCAATTCCATTTTGCTGAGGTGTATATGGAGTAGTCTTCTGTCGTGCTATACCACACTTCTTACAGAATTCTTCAAATTCCTTACTGCAAAACTCTCCATCATTATTTGTCCTCAACACCTTTATCTTCTTCTCTCTCTAGTTTCCACCAGAGCCTTAAATTCTTTAAACCTATCAAAAACTTCATATTTCTTCTTAAGGAAATATATCCATGTATTCCTTGAGAAGTCATCTATAAATGATACATAGTACACTGACTTACCTAGTGATGGAACCTTCACAGGTCCAAACACATTACTGTGCACAAGCTCTAATATCTGTTTCACCCTCTTACCACCAGAGGGGAAACTCACCCAATTCTACTTCCCATGTACACAATTTTCACAGAAATTAAAATCGAGAGAGCTATTACTCATACCTTCTACCATACATTTACCATAAAGTATTCATAGGCCCTTCTCTCCAATATGTCCAAGCCTTTGATGCCATAGTATGGTCTTCTCTCCAAACACCACTAGATTTTTTGCTCCACTTTTAGGAACCACAGAACTGTTGCGCCCATCAACAACAGTGCTACCTTGGAGCTTGTACAGAGTTCCAGTCTGAACTCCCCGCATCAAGACCGGTGCTCCCTGAACCATCTTGCAGGTATCCTTCTTGAACACTGTTTTTACACCTGCATCATCCAACTGCTCACAGAAATCAGATTTATGGCCAATGCAGGAATATGTAGAACACCCAGAAGTGTTCTAACCCTTCCACCTTGCAACTTCAACTTTACTTTTCTGTGACCAATGATTCTAGCCTTCCTATCATCCCCTAAGAAGACATCACCACCATCGTATTTCTCATACTCGTAGAACCACTCTCTATGGGGAGTGAAGTGAAAGGATGCACCTGAGTCAATCAACCATGCCGCATGATCTACATGTGTACTTGAAGAAGCCAAGTACACATCCCCACCTTCACCTGAGGTGGTTTTTGCCTTTGCAGAAGGAGCATTATTAGATCCCTTTCCTTTGTCAGGAGCTTTAGATTTACAATCCCTTTTGTAGTGCCCTTCCTTTTTGCATTTCCAGCACACCACCTTTACAGGTTTTCCTGGAGATTTAGATCTCCCTCTAGATTTAGATCTCCTACTCGATGACTTATTTTTGTTTCTATTTGGGACTGTCCTCGTACAGACAAGGCATCACCATTCTGGCTCTCCATATTTTTCCGTCTCATCTCCTCCATCAGCCAGGATAAGACTATTTCATGAAACTGCAAGGCAGTTGCATTGCTACCTATTGCAATAACTAGATTATCCCATGAATCTGGTAGAGAACACAACAAACTAATTCACTTATCTTCATCTGAAATTTTGATATCAATAAACGATAACTGACTTACCACAGTATTAAATGCATTCAGATGTCTATCATCAAGTCTCCATCTTTCATCCTAAGGCTATACAACTTTTTCCACAGGAATAGTTTATTCACGAGAGACTTAGATTGGTACAAAGTCCCTAACTTTTCCCACAAGCCTTCACTGTAGCTTCCCCTGCTATATTCTACAATACTGAATCTGAGATACACAATCGTATTGTGCTCTTTGCCTTCTAATCCAGCTTCTTCCATTCTTCATCGGTCACTCCCGTTGGTTTAGTACCCGGATCTACCGAGATCCACTGATCTTTATCCGCCAACAAATCCTACATCTTGAGTTTCCACAACTCAAAACTCTAACCATTAAATTTCTCAATCTCTATCATTCCACTACTCACCATCTTCTTTAAACACTAGAATCGATCTCGCAAATCTCCCACTGAACAGGGTCTACCACAAGCCCGAGCGAAACCCCTCAACAACAAAGGCATCCCATTAAAGCCAAAATAGCTCTGATACCAAATGTACGTTTTAACCTCGTGCAGAAATTACCTGCATATGAATTTTAAAAACACAGAAAATAAATAATGCGAGAGCATAACACATAAAACACATATACACAGAGATTTTCCCTTAGATCCCAAAACCGGGACTACCAGCTTGAAATTTCATTATATTCCTTTCAATGTTACAATACATATTTATACATGTTGAAGCATCCAATACCATGGACCGAAAACCATCGCATCCAAAACCATGGACCGAAAACCATCGCGTCCAAAACCATGGACCAAAAACCATAGGTAGGTCCGCCCAACCTAATATAGGATCCAAAAAAAAAATTCCAGGAAGCTGCCCCGGACCCCATAGAAGGGGTCTACCCACCCCCTCAAACCCCCTGGACAAGGGGGGCTACTGACCCCCCTATGACCCCCCCCCCCCGTTGCACAATCAGTGCAACGAGGGGGGGCTCACCCCCCCTCTAACCCCCCGATTCACTACATAGGTTAGTCATGGAAAGAATATAACACAACCCAACTCCAGCTTACTGTTTTCATTGAGGTAAGATTCTTCTACTTGATTATTCATCTCGAATTAATAAAAACTTCAACCTCAATAATTAAAAGAAAACAACCCCGATCTTCTTAAAAGATAAACTGCTAAATGCCAGATCCAGAAAAAGAAACAAGGCCAGATCTCCTTTTTTCAATCGCCCCCGTAAAATGATACAGAGCCCCTCCTTTTATTTTTTATTAAAGAATAAGCCCCTTTCAATTCTTTAATGAAAAAATTTAAATAAACAAGCCCCTTCTTTATAAACAAAAGCCCTCTTATTCTTTAATGGGCAAACTTGAATTCTTTAATTAAAGAATTAATAAATTATTTTTTTAAAAATGCCCCTCCTTTTAGAAACGAATTTTAATTAATCCATGCACGCCGACTCCCTCTTTGAATTAAAATATTGATTACACGTACACACAGATCTTGACTCCACCACGACAGTCGACTGGTGCTCATCCCAACCAATCCAGCGAAGGTCAGGTCCAATCTTGGTTTCGCTGGCCTAGTCCCACGTTGGTCGACTCCACCTTCAAATGCACACTGCCCTTTCAAAATAACGTGACCTTTGGATGACCTTAGCAGCAACAATCCCTAGGAAGATCCTCCCGCAACCTTCAAGCAAGTTGCCTACGATCCGACAACGAATCCAATCAAGAGATTTTGGCCTCCTGCGTAGTGTGTGGATCACCCTCGTGCTAGATCATGACCTCCACACTCACCGCACCTCAATCACATGATCTCCTTCCTCCTTGGCACACCGGAATGACCTCGGCCTCAATGGATCATGCACGACTTGCCTTTGCTGAGCTTGCCTTGTTCAGAATTGCAAAGGTCACTACCTCTTGATTTACGTCCCAAGAAGACTCATCCTATTAGGCAACGCCTTACCAAGCATTAGGCATCATTGAAGACTGCGAACACGCTGCCTCCTCCACGCAAAGATTTACTCAGATAGCAACCCAAAACAATACACACGGCATGCAAAAAAATGAAACCTTTTTTTGACCTCACAGGGTCGACTCGATTTTCCTCCAAGCCCTCGCACCGATCTGGAAATAAAAAATAACGTAAGTTTAACAGTGAATCAACGTGATTTTCTCCTCAAAATCTGTGTTAATTCCGCCTAAGTCGCACCGGCCTCTCTCCACTCAGGTACAGGCTTCCTCAGCCCTGAAGCTCTGATACCATGTCAAAATGAGATGCTTGAATTAATACATAAAAAACTCACTACTCAGCTCTACGAAGGAGATTCTGAACTAGGAGAGTCTAGCTCTGCAACACGCTCTACATTCTCAATATACATCAAACATTATATAGCACACATAGCTATAGGGAAGTTAGAACCATACCCTAAGAAATATAAACTAATTTTGATCGTAAGGTCTTGTGAACCAACTCACATTATTATAGAATTCTCCATTATATTCAACAATTTCTACCCTCCTCCAAATCCCCCAAGTATGGGGATATTTCTCCCTCCTACAATACCCCCTAAACAAGGGGAGGTTCCACCCACACAAGGATCCTTTATTTGTGGCCGATACAACGTAAAACATGTGGACATGGTCATTAAAAGAATACAAAACATACGAACAAAGTAAGCTATGTATATTGTATATATTAGTATATATATATATATATATATATATATATATATATATATATATATATATATATATATATATATATATAGTATATATATATATATATAGATATAGAGAGAGAGAGGCTTTAATAACTATAGTTTTAAAATCGAATATGGTGTTGTAAAGACTAAAATGTTTCATGAATTATAGGTGTTTTCCATGATGCTTCATTATTGGAAGCCTCATTTTAGTGCACGAGGTTGTTCCTCTCCTCCCTCTCCTCACTTAACGTAACTCAGGCACCCTACCATATATTCTCGGTTCACAATTAACCTAGTCATGGGTACCATGGTCCATGTCCTACTTGGAGGTGACCTATTCACTATATAGATCATACGTTTTCGTTAGATGAATCATCAATCATGCTTGATCCTAACATGTAATTGTTAGGATTAAAGCTTTTTTTTTTCCTTTTACTGGTCAACCTTTTTTAATTTCCGAGAGCTATAAATGGCCTATATATTAAAAATGGATGATTAATACTTGATGAAGTGGACCCATGTAATGAATCTTATGAATCATTCAAAGTTCTTAAGCTCAAGAAATATTAGTTACAACTTAAGGCCATTCATTTCATTGATCAATTTTATGCCTTCACACATATTCCCAATGCAAATAAGATAGACATGGTTCATGTCTTCCATTCAAATGATTGCAAAGAAACCCTATGGATTATGCATGTGTTGGTTTAAGGAATCCTTCACATTTCTTTAACTTGAGTACATTAAAAATATCTAAATTTTGTCTTTTATAGATTATACATTTGTTTTATAAACACGCGTACACACATGTATAGATAAATAGATAGATGAATAGCTATATAGATAGATAGATAAATAGCTATATATATAGGTAGATAAATAAATATTAAAACATTTTCATTTTACATCTTCTGTTTTGATAAAAAAAATGATAGTAAAACCTACTCTAATAATAATTGAATTTGATTTTATTAATAAAAGAACTATTTTTTGAATAGTTACAACCATAATTCCATACCTATGCAAGAAAGTTGATTTTCAATAACAAACTCTCTATATAAACAATAAACAATGGACTTCATACATACAAATAGAAATAATATCAAAAGCTAATGTGGCAAACTCTAATTCTTATCAAAATAAATAATGATAATGAGTGATCAAGGAGTCAAAGTTGATAGAGAATTGAAGTTTATTAAAAACAACATACATCAACATTATCTTTCAGATCGAGATCAAAATTTTCATCTCTAATTTCAATGTGAATGGAAGTGGAGAGGAAGCAAAAATATATGTATGTGATTATTGTATTGAGATATTGAAGACCACATATTGAAAAAATTTGATATCCAAGAAGTGGTTGTATTATAGTCAATGATAATAAAGAAAGTCATGGAGGACATCAGCACTGCAAAATCGCATTCCTCTATCAGCTATGGTTGCTCACATTTTATGAAATATTATAAAAAAATTCAAGAATGATGTGGATAATCCCCTTGCCACATGAAAGCCATAAATGACGTTATCCAATGAGATGGTTACTTTCTCACTGTAGATCATCTAAATCCATATATGTTATATTCCTGGCAATGAACCCTATATTGTTTCTAAATGTGACCCATCATGCAACCATATTGTTTAATAAATTGTATCATGATGATCCAAGGAGTGAGTATTGTTGTACTATGGCATTGTACTCTGCCATTCATGGATGATATATGTAAAACTAATGTTTCTACCTAGGAGCCTAAAACTCTTTATGCTTAGTCATGTCATGTATTTTTAGTCCCCATCTCTAGATATGTATCTCTTTGATAGTTGGAACTAATTATACCACAATGGTAATAACTCACCATCATGTTGGTAATTTAAGACCTATATAAGGATGAAAGTATCTTGATATTGATATCCTAGGACACACGATATAAGGAATCCATAGTCTCATTAGATTCAGTTTTATGTATGCAAAAGTATCACTCATCTTGTAAAGGCTTTCATACCTATTTTAGAGGAGGCTTGCTTATGGTTCAGTATCGACGCCACTCATTATATATTATCACACTTTTGGTATGGACCATTATAGATAAATTTTCTATTACTCCTACATATTCACATTTTTTAACATACTCCCATACGTTTTGAGGTACTTCACCTTTCCCAGGGTACATTATCGCATATGTTAAGGCATAAATGTCCTAGTTATGCATCGATGGAGATCGTCTATACATTCCATGTTGATGACCCCTAATCACTCCTCCATGTAATCACTTTTGGAGAATGTTTCCACTTAATTGGAGGATTGATTGACATGTCTAGACATTATGATAGCCATGGGGTGATTCAATTACATGACTTGATATGGTCTGGGAACTTTCCACTCTTTGTAGGGGATATTTTCTTAATATTAGAATATTAGATCACATATTGGAGGTACCCCTATAACAATCTTTACCACATTTACAGTAACCATATACTTCTCAGCGAATATTTTATCATTATTATAAGGTATTTCCACCTTATTTGGCCAAATTTTTTAATTTCCTAATGTTTAAATCCATAACACAATATTTTGTGTTCCATGTATTCGTGAGAATTATTGCCAACTACATTACCAAATCACCCCTTTGTTTTGTGACTCATCGATATCTCATGAGGTTTTATGTATATGTGGCATCATTTACTTGTTTTTTACTTAGTCTATTTGCTTTTGTAGATGGAAAATCCTTCTTCCTAATCCTAGGCTAGTTTTAGGGAGAAATAAATAATAATGAATGAGAAGTAGTTAGAAGCCTCTTCTATAAATAAGGCTATCATCAATTGAAAAATTGTTGTAAGTTTTTTTATCATTTAAGAATATAACTAATAGAAGATATACTATGTGAAGGATTTTGTCTAAAATTTTTGAGATCTTCCTTGCTTTTTTTTGCTTGTGGTGTAATGTACCCAGCCACCAGCCGGTCATCACCACAAACCAAAAATACAAATCTCCTTGAATATTTTTACCAATGTCTTTTTGAAATCATATGAGCTACAATTTCGCTAATTAAATGTTAGGATTGGATTCATTGATTGTTAATAACATGTAACTATAACTCATCGATTTATGTTTTGTCCAAAAAATAACTCAAAATCATTTGTAGTAGACACAATTAATAAAAACCTCATTCAATTATCATCTATGACATAATTAAAGGTGAATTAGTCACATTAACATGAGATCCTAGTTTATATAAATTGACATATAATTGTAATAAAACACATAGATGGATCATACCACATAGTACCAAATAATTATATGCATACCATGGAATTCCAAATGGCACATATTTTGTAAACATGGGCCATTCAATTCAATTCATAATCCAACATACCCAACACATAACCCTGAAATTAGGGTTTCATTCATTAAACCGTAATTCAACACAGCATCAAATCAAGACATTTTTCTACGTAAGAACACAAACTAGCTACAGGCTCTCCACATTATTCCCATTCATATACCACATGGCTAATAATCTCAGCCATAGGTCACCCCAGAGTTAGGACAAATACTCCAAAGGAATTAGTCAAAAATAAAAACATAAAACTTAGGTCACAAAACCAACCTTAACAACCTTAGTCTCCAAACACATGCTCATGTGTCCTTGACTGGAAGTCGTGGAGTGTAGTCTAAAACCCTCAATTATACCTACCTTCAAGTGAAACTTATGGTTGGTTAGAATAGTATATGCATGCAACTCTAGGAGCATCGTTGCTACCTAGTGTCCAATTGTCAAACAACCAAATTGAAATTCCCACAACTAGTTCCAGAGCCCCAACTAGGACTTACGAGCTATCTCCAATTGAGTTACCGATGAGAACTCCATGGAACCAAGCCATAAGTAGTGTCGGAAAACCCTCAGAGCCACTAAGATCCTAGAGTTTCTTTAGAGCTCACGTCAAACCTAATTCTATCTTGAGAACAATTAACCTAATAACTGCATCTCGTTCAATTCAACAACATGGTCTTCCTATTCAATGATTGGTCTAGGTCCACAAGATGGTCTTCCAATTCAATGATTAGTTTAGGTCCAACATATAGAACATTGAAGGGAGGAGGATATGGGACAAAGAGCATATACAATTCTTTCTCTTGATTTTGGAATTCTTCATGATCAAGGGGACATGATGAATTTGATACAAAATATTTCCTTGACATCCGAACTAAGAATCAAAACTTCTCATTCAAAAACTGCCAGTCCACGTCATCATCGGAAAACTGATAACAAAGGTGGATGAATTTATTAGCAAAATTTTCAAGAGATTCATTCAATTCCATTCTAAGTTGTTCCATTTCATCAATAACATATTAATATTCATATTTGTCAAAAACTCTATGAATCTCGTTAACCAAGTGATTGAAAGGTGATAGAAGTGTTGGGTAGAGAATAGCAGCATTGCTTCGCATGACCATCCAATATAAGGGTGAACAATTGTGCAAGTATTTCTCTTGAATAATCACCATTCAAGAATCATAATTGAGCAAATTCAACAACATAATCAAGGATGAATGTTTTACTCTTGCCATCAAATTTAAATTATGACAAGTTATATAAAAAGTTTGTTGGGATTAAATTATAAAGTTTCTGTAAAACACCTCGGGAGTATGGTTTGGGATGAAGCCATTGAAGGTAAGATTTTCGAACAAACTTCACAGCGTTATCTTGTCATCTAGCCCTCCTTCTAGCACCATAAATGTTGACGGTACTAGACGCCACCAACATTGTAAGGGGATCTCCATGATGTGAAGTCCCAATTAGACCTCACACTATTTGGCGTAGGAGTCCCATCCATTCATATGGCCCAACCATTGTTGATTTCTTTCCATGATATGAATTCATTACAATCGAACATAAGATAATGAAATAACTCTTTGATTCAGTAAGAATGTGAGTTTTACGAGACACCTAATGTAAGGTGTACTGGGAGGAATTACACAGTTGGTGAGGGAAACCAACCACTAGTTAGGAAAGTAATAGTACTATCCCAAAGAGGGACCCTGGAATAAAGAGAAGAACTTGTTGAGTACACACAGATTAGTCCACATAGTAGACAACAATCGTTAAAGCATAACAACATTCATTCAATAACCATATATAAGAAACAAAATAATTTGTTAAAATAGTATGTAAATAAAGCAAATATACCATAAACACAACCAAAATATTCCAACTATATATACGATACGTGCATGAAGGAATGTCAGCTCATTGAGCTTATAATTGTGAGTAGAATATCCCAAGTACATTGTTACATGAAAGAAACATTGTATCTAGTAGTGGAACACAAAGCCACCAAATTCTTCTCCAAAGAACGACATATCTACTATGTGGTACAAGAGAAGCCAAGGTTAAGCCTCAAAAATCCTCGAAAAAAATCCATTTTCTTGAGTTATGAGGAGCTATTTATAAGAAATACAATGACCCTTGAGCTTCCCCATGATTCTTTGACTTCTATCACTATGTATATTTGAACATGGCTCATTACATTCCAATATGTGGCTTCTCAAATTCCACATGTGTCCCTTGGACTTCATTACATAAGAAGATTTAGAAATGAGACAATGGCCTAAGAAGACAAAAGTACTAAAAGGACAAAGATTCATTCAAATGGATAGATCATTTTCTTCTTCATGGAGTTCATTTTTCATATAGGTGTGCCATGCTTTGAACTCCTTTGTGATTGCTTCGATCGGATATGGAAAGTCCCCTTTATAGTGCATCTTCACCTCTAATTCCTTTGATAATGTGTTCTTGGAGCTTGACACTGCATTACTCCACAACCATCAAAGATTCATCTGTGATTTGACTGGTGCAAAGGCCTACTACTAAATAATGTCCTTGGTGATTTTTTCAATTTAATCGTTGATCTCCTGGAAGATGACCTCCTTGCCTCTCATTTCTTCAAGGGTTCCGATGGCAGTCATCCTATGGTTCTATGTTATAGACTCAAACCCATTATGTATCCAGTGGTGTGAAACCATCATACTAAATGATTGTGCTACAAGATAAGAGTAATTTTGCAGGTCGAGTCTCAACTGAACTCTATCTATATTGGGGGAGACCTTTTCTTTCCTTTCCAAATGTTGTGGAGCATTCAGGTATTTAGTATCCCACTCCTGCATCTGCTCAACTTATGTATTTGTTATCTTCATGAATTTCACCACCTCCTATGCATTTTTTGAATGCCAATGAGGGGAGCCATGACCTACTTTATAAGTTTCATCTCGTCATATAGTCGCACCATAATATCGTCCATTGGTCTGAGTTCTTCTTACATGGATGATTGCCATTTTTCTGTATTGATGTTCTATGATGACATTCATTGGTTATTTTCCTCAATATGTTCTACATATTGCTTCATCACAGCGAGTTCTCTACTCAACCTAACATTCTCATTCAATAAGTACTCTAATTTATCATGTGCCGCTATAGTGAATGCAACATTTATCGTCATGACTTCCCTTGGATTTATTCTAGTGTTAGAGGTTATTACCTTCTCTGTAGCAATTGAGATTGGGTTCTGAGGATCATTAACAAAGTATCTATGCCTTTGTTGGATGATCCTATTCTTTATATGATAAAACATTATGCTACAAACATTTGTGACTCTATCTGCTAGTGGGGGTGTTATCCCATCTCTCTAAATGGAGGATGGCCTCTTGCGAGTAGTTGTTCTTCTAGGTACCTGGCTCATAATCCATGGGTTGGATGTCATCTTCTTCCTCAAATTGTTCCTCTTCCAACTCTTGAGTCAATTGTTCTTCTTCAAGCCTATGTGCATATTCATCCTCCTCGTAATGCCTTTGTCACTCTTCTTTTATCCTTCTCCTCTCTTATTCTATTACATGTTTCTTTCCAAGAAACTCATTATACTTCCTTCTCTCTTCTTCTTCTTCTTATTATTCTTCATCTTCATCTTCTCTCCTCTCCAACTCTGTTTGAGTAGCTCCTCTGTTTAAATGATCGACCTTTCATTTCCTACTCCTCTCACCTGATGAATACCTGATCCTTTTCATGGGAGTTATCTTCCTTGCTTGAGGTGTTATTTTCTCCTCCTCCTGCTCTTGGCAAGCCTAAGCTGGAAGAATGGTGGGTGAAGTGGTCTTCATAGTTGGATGTGAATTCATCCTAGAAGTGTACCTCTTCTTTATATTTTCATCTTTCACATTTGTCTTTTATGAATACCCCATATTATAATATATCCTCTCACAAGGTTTCCTAACAATTCGCCTTGGATCATATCCATTAAAGTATTTCATAGCAATGCATAGGAAATCCATATCTTTTATCTCTTCTTAAACTAGTAACTTCTCTTTAGTATTCCAGTTCAAATATAATTTTGGGAACACATGCCGTGCATAGATTCCATCCATGATAACTATAGACATATGAAATCCTAGTGCTTGTTTCGCCTGTAAATATGTTTTGGCTTTCCCCACCTGATGATGCAACTCATATGATAATATGTATTCCTAGTTGAAAGCTTTTCCACGTCTCACCACTATATTGAATTTATATATCCATTTCTCTTGAACACCTCACCGTTCTTGCACCCAAACATTTGACAATACATAGCTATCAAATACTGATATGTGTCTCATAGAACCCTCGTCTAATAGATTTCGAAAGGGAAATGGTGTAACTTGTTAGGCTCTTGACACCATTGTTTGATAACATCAATCATGTCGAGGGTATCCTATCTTGTGTAGAATTTGTCACTTGCATATTCATTTGGATTGAGCATCTTATAGTATTTATGCATACCCTCAACATAATAGGTGTTGAGTTTTCTACCACTCTCACTATGAAGCACAAGGTGAGAGTCATCCATGTGTGTGATGATCCATTCAATAACTTTTTCACATGGCATGACCAAGCATCTGCATCTGATCATGTGCATTCTAAACTTCATAATGTTGATGTATATATGCACATATTCTAAGTCCTCATGAGACCTCCCCTTCATGAATTTTTTATAAATCTTACTCCATGCGACCTCTGTAGTCTTGTAAATAAAACAGTAAGTATATTTGTATATGGGAGGTTTAGGCTTATAACTTCCACATGTTCATCAACTCTTACTTCTGAAAGTTCTTTAGAGGCTACTTTACGAGGCGGCATGTATCCAACAAATGATGACACCTTGGCAACACTTGTAGCATGAGCACACGTTTGTGGAATCACACTCTGAATGACAAGACCAACTTAAAACAAATAACTATGCTTCAATACTTGTAAATCAAGTTCAAAGAACCATCACAGATGATAGATCATGAAAAGCGATTAACGATAACATAAAATAAATTTCATGCAAGAAAAAATACACATGCAAACTAGGAGGGCTTAGTTTCAAAGTATAAGGGGGATATGCATGGTCAATGGGGGCTTTGTAGTGCGCTCATGCACTAAATAATGAGGAAACAAATCAACCAGGGCACATTGTCACATTGTCACATCCTTGTGTGCCCATGTGCTCACATTAGGGGAATATTTAGGTCTAAAATGGTCCTCCTAAGGAAATTACAAAATAATAGTGGAAATAATAAATTAAGATGGTCCTCCTTCCAAATGGGTTTTGAACATGTATAAGTGTTATCTTCCTGGGTAGGAGTGGTTAAAGAAGGACCCTATTTGGTGATCTCAACCTCTAAGGGAATGAAAGATACATGGTACATCCATTAAATGGAAGCCATCATGTGAAATAGTGATGGAACGAAGTGGGGAAAAAGGGAGGCTCCAAGCCGCATGCCATGGTACAAGGGTAACTATGATGGGAGAAGGCCACACCTTAGGTGTATGAATGTAGTAGGGAGAAATTATGGTATATGTGTTACCCCAACATTTGTTTTTCGACACTTTTTCATTTGCCTTTTGCTTTTTACTGATTTTTCTTTCCTTTATTGCTCGGTGCTCAAGGGGATGAGAGAATGATTTTTTTTTAATGTGGTTCACGAACTCTAAGTGGCTGCTACATCCATGAGAAAATTGAGGTAGATTAACTCGAAGAGATATACCCACCAACCAAACTAGCAAGGCCTAACCCCAAGGGCATCGAAGAGATTTGACCCCGTGGCCTCCCTATAGGAGAGGTCCTTAGGAGGAGGAACTCAACCAACTGAGCTATCCCTTTGGGCTAAGGATGAGAGCATGATGTGTAATATGTAGCAGTGATTACCCTTTTAAGGTGGGTCAGTTCATCACCCACAAGGGGTTGGGGAAATATTGGGTTGCTTAATGATGCATGGAGCACCCATAGGAGCTCTTGGAACCAAGGTGATGGCCATAATGATAGGAGGTCGAGCTCATGTTTGGATTTTACCCATGTGACAAACTTTATTGTCTCAACCATGTTTTTGCATTTTGTGGTACTTTTTTTGTTGTATGTGGCCAAATTATGCTTTTATGTTTTTTTTAGTTGCATCAACCCGTAGGGCATCATTCCACCTCTTCATCTAGAGGAACCATGCACCTGATTATTCTCTTTCTATGGGAGGCGCACACCTTCTTTAGAAGATTGAGTAATTCTCTTCTTTAGTTCCACACAATTTGATCATTCCATGCACAATCATTCAATGTAGGTGGGGCAGTCAACAAATTCTAGAACCAAAGTACTTGAACACATAGTGCAAAAAGATTTGATTTGAGAATTTAATTGATGCAACACTGAGAATTAATTAACCATAGTTCAAAGTCTTCAACGCAAAATTTAGCAACTTTCCAACATATAAAAACATCACTCCAGGTTTTAACAAAATTCAAAAAAGGGTTTCAATGTAGATATTCATCAGTAGACTTCATCGCATGTTTTGAAGAATGAGATTCATAACACAGATTCAACACAACGTTTTAATAGCAAGTAACTTAAATTAATACAACGACTAACACACCAAGATATTTTGACTAGTGTTCAACTGAGACAAAGCAATCAAAATTACTCACAAATTCAAGAAAAAAGACACTTATAGAATTCAACATACAAGGAAGAGACATCAACGAACAAAGGACATAGAATTCAGTGGAGAGAGGACAAAGAAGGGAATCTAAACAAATTTTATATGAAGGGAGAGAGAAATTAGGAGAACAAAAAACCATATATGATTCAATTCAAGAGCTTCTATAGTATAAAACATAATACATTAGATAACATACTAACCACATAAATATAAATTACTACACCAATATTCATTTTAATATATACTTTTCATTTTAGTATGTTAATTATTAAATAAATGTAAAAAAATAAATGTTAATTTTTTTCAAATTTTTTTATAGAGATCATTTATAAATAAGAATTTCAAAACTATATATTTTTTAAAGGCAAAAGAAAAGCTTAATTTTATTCAACTTTTCAAAAGGTAACAAAGTTACATTTTGTAGATGAGTAAAAAGTTCCTCTTGGATTTTGTGCAAATAAAAGGTAAAAAAAACAAAAAAATACAAGTGGTCAACTTTTATGTTTCTTTCCTTTTTTCCTCTTTACCTTCTGCCATTGGCCTTGGGTGTCAACTAGTGTCATTGCCAAATCGTTAATTGTTGTTTCTCGTGGAGATTCTTTATGTGAATCTAAACTTTCCAAAACATTAGCTTTGTTTGATGTCTTATCCTCTTCGTGTACTAGAATTTCTTGTTGTTCCTATTCATGGATAGTTGTTGCCAAAATTAATAAATATTTATTGTTATTATTTCTATAAAAAAATAATAAATTTTAATATAACCTCTATTTATCTATTCCAAAATTTGCAAAAATTGGATAATGAAAGATGGTTTTGGATTATCGCAATTTTACCTCAAAAATTTTCAATATTCAGAAAATTCTAAGTTAAATTGAGGAAGGAAAAAATAATATAATCATGACAAAACCTACCATGATAATTACAATAAAAAAAATTTATAAAAGAAAATACTAAATATTTATAGATAAAATATTTCCAACAGAAGAAGTAATAAAAGTTGGTCATTGATTTTCATAATTAAAAAATTCGACTGAGTTCACTTACTGAAAGCCCAAGGAGCTTGATGTTTGATGGCTTCCAGGTCTTGGGGAGTAAGGCCATTTTCCATGTTCAACCGCAGTAAGTGCACAGACCAAAGTGGGAAGATCCAAATTGCAGACGATGATGTTGATGTTGAAGTTGATTCAAGAAGGAATGTCGAAGTATACTATTTCTTCGATCAATTGTGATTCTGGATCACCAACCAACGATTTGTTTCTATTATGCTTTCAATTTTGCATTAATTAAATGTAATGTCTATCTATGTAATGTCTTAAAACAATTAGTTTATTAAAAATCAAACAAAAGGCCAACGGTCCTGAAGTTTGGGAAGTTTTTTTTGTTGTTAAAATATTTCTAATTTAATTATATATTGGAAAATATCTCAGAAAAATGATGTGTTAAACATGTTTTCCAATACTCTTTTTTCATAAAACTAATTTTTTTTTATTAAATATATTTTCCAATATTTTTAATATCTATAAATCCAAATATCTTTTCTAATATTTTTAATATTTATAAATTAATTCCAAGTTCCAATATTTTGTCTTATGGTTTACAATTTTAAAACATTGAGTTAATGCCATGAGATATTTATCAACAAGGTGGAAACAAGAGGTCTAAACAAGGTCATGGGAGGAGACAAGGGGCTCAAATTTTAATCGGAATTTTTCAACCGCAATTGCCATGGTAAGGAGAGGAAACCACTTGGGTTGTATTCCCCAAACAAAGCTTCTTGGGCTTGATTTCCATGAATAATGCATCAAAATGATAAGCGAGCCATACTGAAGGAAGTGCTCAACATAACACTTACATATGGATGGTTTTCAGCTTTAAGAATGGGTCATCAAACTTTCTCAAAAATCAAGGAAGGAAATCAAGTGCCTTATATATTTTCATGAGGACTTCACTTAGTGAACCTACGATGTAGCACATACATTCATGGCATATTAAAGAATACACCTAATTTAATAGGATATAGGTAAACACCTCCCATAGTTATTCTTTTAACACCACCCCCCCCCCCCCCGGCCCCTCTCAACACATCTTCCCAATCAGAAAACATTTATTCTGTTATATAGTTATTGTATACCCATTGATTCCTACAAACCGATAGATGCTAAACAAAAGTTCTTGAAAATAAGCACAATGAAAAAACATGAAATCCCCCTCTCTAGGCATCTATGGAATTTTAGTTTGATATGGACATTGTTAGAATGTTTTACAAATGGTCATTGGTGAGGTCTTAACTGTCACTAATGAATGAAATCAAGTTCCTTAATATCTCCTTAAATCCTCTCAAGCTAAAATGCATTGAACAAGTTTCAGAACTAACCCAACAGACATCTATAGAGGGAATTGGAGCATAGGGTTGAAATAGGCACCATGAGTAGGTTTTGTTCACTGCAAATGAGTTTCAAGGTACAAACATAACGATCTTTTCACTGTGAGTCACTTATCAACAAACATGATCCAAATTGGATCCTAGAACACTCTCTATGTTTTCATGAACTCTTTAAAATCATGCCAAGGATTAAAAGTCTTATAAAGATCAAGCTTATTGGAGATATCCTCGTAACAGTTGCAATTTGTGATCAGCGTGGAGCAACGAGGACCGTCGGTCAAGTGCGCAGTCCACCGGCCCATGGTAATGTGTGCTATCACAAATTAGCAAATCCGGAGGCCATTTTGAGAAATGGGGGTAGGTAGGGTAAACCCCTCAAAGAAGAATAGGCCGCAAGCACCCGGACCCGAAAAATTATAAAATGCAATGGATATCGTTCCAATTCCGTGGAAGCAAGATTTCTCAAAACCAGCAGAATATCGGAGGAGCTTCGAGTAGTAAGCAATTTCAACTGAGTTCCACCCAATGCCATATAGCGAGTGCCATGTGTCCGGCGAAAGAGAGAGAAAACCGCTCACATCAGACACGTAAACATCATGTTACTTATCCACCCAATATGGACGATGACCATAAGATTTGGAGTCCCCAGATCAACAACGGAGACGTGTTCCGATGAATGACTGGATTTGACTGGGTCAACAGGTAGAGTTGTATAGGATTTGAAGTCCGATATGGATGATGCGTTGGCAGAAGGTCGTGTTTCGTGGGCATTCTTGGAGTTAACAGAATAAACGGTCATTTCGAATATGTCCAAGAGAACTGACAGTCATCCGTTATGAAATAGATGGCCACCTACATGTGAGGCATTATATAGTGACTGATTACGCAGGATAGAGGGATTCAAACGAATAGAGACAAGGGTACCAGAAATCTGGGAATAAAAAACAAATAGTCACGAAGCAGATTGGCTTAAAAACCACAAGCTGATAGAGAAAGCAGCAAGCAAGTTAGAATCTGAGCTGACCTGTAGAAGCAAAGGCAGCATCGAGCCAGAGTCAAGACAGAGACAGAGAGAGTCAAAGAGTCTGTGTACTCTAGAGAAGGATTCGGAGGTTCAAGCACACTCCTCTGTAATGTCTGTCATGTACGAGTCTCAGATTGGGCTCATACTACTGTGACCAATAGAGGTCAAGAGTTCAGTGAGGAGAGTCTGTGTACTCTAGAGACTTGTGGAATCCAAGTACAGTTTTACTGATTTGTATCTGTTGAGTGAGACTCAAATTGAGCTCACTGTTGTAAAAACTCTGCTTTGAAAACATAATAGAGAGGCCACCACTGGAGGCTGGACCGGGAGACATAGCCCAGGAGTATTAGGTGAACTCCTTATTAAACTTGTTATGTTTATATGTTTGCTGTTATGTTTTCTTTAACTTCTTCAATGCCTGTGTATTTCACAATATTATCGATCCGTTGCATAAAATAACATAGTCATATCCATGCACATGAGTCTGTAATACCTTATTAATTGTTTTGGATCAATTCTAGATCAAGTGGTATCAGAGCTTTAGGTTGCTAAGGTTAGACAAGATTGTGTTGGATTTTTTTTGTTGAATGATAACTAGATCAATGCTTAAATTAGGAGACGGAGAGTTGGTTGAAGCTAACCCAAAAATTGGAAGAGTCTATCTGAAGAGGAAAATGTCAGAAGAAAGTCCCTTGGAATCAAACTCACAGTTCATGGACAGTTTCATGACCATGAGACAGTTTCAGTTCATGGACAGTTTTAGTGCAGGATGTAAGCCAACATTCATAGTATTTGTAATGTGCATATTACTATAGAAACACTGTCTCATTGGTTGTGGCAATTGAACCCGCGTTATTTCCTTTGAAGAAGGTCTATTTCGTTGTTTATAAGAATAAAACTCATGAGCATGTTGTTGAAAGCCATGCGATCTACTAGTTGAGATATTAGGGCATGGGGTAGGGTCCTTTGTGTTGTCATAAAATTGGAGATCCTTTTATGTGACTTGGATGGTGGGGCCCAACGACAACTCACACCCATTCAATATTTTTTCTGATAAAGAAAATATGCCTTTACTCCTTTGTTCTAAGGTGGATGGTGGATCAACGAGAAGCGGATATTATCAACTCTTGGACATGAATTTTTACTATTTCTTTTTTGAAATGGAAAAATAAACTCATTAATATGATGCAACTACATGTTTATTCTGCCCCATATGTGCAATGATGAGTTGATTATAATACCCATTTCAAAATTTATGTTATATTTAAATATATTATTATTATTATTATTGAAATAATTAAGACTTAAATAAGTATAGAATAAATGCATGTGGTATATTATTTTTTTTTGATCAAGTAAGAGTGGGACCTTCTATTAATCTAGAAAAAATACATAATGTACATAGAGCAGCACCAGCTCTGTGAAAATTCAACAGGTAGCTGGGCTGGCAAAAACCCGAACCTAATTCCATAATCTGTGGAAACCTTGAACAAGACTACGAAGGAGCTGTGAACAAAACATCCAAAAAACATCCATGAACAGTCCGCCCTCAAGGCATCACTCTGTACAACCAGCTAACTGGAAACCTGCTATCTGAAATGTCATGCATCAAATGACTTGCCATGCATCAAATAACTGTTGTGCATCAAAAACCTGAACCCCTTTGATGACGGGGTCCACAGATCCGAAGGCCCACAAAATTGCACCATGTGATCATCCGAAGGCCCACAAAACTGCATCAAATGACCAACCTTAACCTTTGATTATCTTATCAACCCGAAGATCATGCGATCCAACCTTCATTGATCCAATGGTCATGAGCTGATTTTGGGCTGACACCTTGCCCACTCTTTATCGCTTCTTACGAACCTGAAAAGAAACATAGGCCACCTCTCTAAACTATTTCGGGTCCGATTGAAGAAATAACCATCGTGCAAATTTTCTGCTCGAAATCCACGGGATGAAGGAGATCCATAAAGGTCTCGTCAACTAGCCCACTCTTTAACTTCCCTAACGGACCCAAAGATTAAATAAGCCACCACACTATAGTTTTTTAGGTCCGATTGGAGAAATAACGATCGAGCAGTTTTCCACCTGAAATCCATAGGGTGAACGCGATCTTGGAAACTTGCCCACACTTTACCTTTTCATACGAACCCGAAGAGTAAATATACCACCATTCTATATTTTTCGGGTCCATTTGTAGAATTAACCTACGAGCATTTTCCAGCCCGAAATCCATAGGATGATGGAGTTTAGGGCAATCTTTGGTCAGGTACCTGCCATCTTGCCCATTGTTTACCACTTGCTACTTCCCTGTGATTGGTCCACTTTCTTCTATTTCCATTAGTCTTCTCTCTACTTATTTCTCATGCTTTGAAAGTACTCCTTCTCTTTAGTAGCCTGTCTGTGACAGTCTTCACACAATTTCCCTAGGGGAGTCAACATCCAATTATATCTTCTATTACTTTTTGAATATAGTACTCCTTCATTCGCCAAACGATCCGCTAACCTGTTCGTTGTTCTACGCACATGAACAAAAATGAGGGTTCTCAGGGCTCTTAGGTGGGATTGTATACGTTGATAGACCTGCAATAACCACCAGTGTTTTGACACTCTTTCTAGTGCTGTGCCATTGCATATTTTCTTGACTGAATTAATTATAAATTCTGAGTCAGCTTCAATGATGGTATTATGCAAATTTGATTCAATCAAAATTTCTAGGCATTTCTCTAGGGCCATGAGTTTCGCCATATTATTAGTGGCCTTCCCCAAATGACTATGAAAGATGACTTTTATGTATCCCTGCTTATCTCTTATGACTCCGCCATAACCAGCCACCCCAGGATTTCCTTTAGAGGCTCCATCTATATTGAATTTCAAAAAACCATGAGGAGGAGGTTGCCATAAGTCCTTATCTGCTGTTATATGACTTACAATCTTGCTTATGCCTTGGAGGAAAGGCACCTGTAGACCCAAATGTAATAGTATTTTTGCATCCTAGTCTTGAGGTGGGTTATCATGGTTTTTCTTTAGAAGGGTGCCTATAGTCTCTTTGAGCTTTCTAATGATCTGAGCTATGATTCTATGGGATGAGCCAATTCTGTTCTAGAAAATCCTATTGTTGTGCTCTTTCCAGACATCTCAGATTAGAAAGCCTGGAACCAGAGTCCACGTTTTGTTGATTATTTCATTTTCAGAGAAGTTTCTCCTCCAATTCTTCAAAGTGCCAGTGATGCTGAAATTGTCCCTATCCATTTGTCTGAAGATTGTAGCCACCCAATTCCACAAGGTGGAGGTGAATGGGCAGAGGTTGAGTAGGTGTTCCATTGTCTCTTCTTTTAATTCACATAACTGGCATCTAGATGGACCTGCTACACCTCTTTTCCTAAGGGTTTCCCAAGTCAGAATTTTTTTATGTTGCACCAACCACATGAATAGTTTGATTTTCATCCAGTGCGGGTTCTGCCATAGATCCTTCCATACCTTATCAGGGTTTGGAAAGTCAAGCCCTAGGGCCATTCTCTTGGCTTCTTTGAGGTTGAAGTTGCCTTCGTTGTTTCTTCCCCATCTCATTTGGTCTGACAATGTTGATGTCAAAATATTTCTCTGTTCCAAGATCACTGCAAGAGCTTCTACCTGGGCCTTCAAAGGGGTTTCTTCACCATATACCAGGTCCTTCTATATTCTCCATTTTCCCTTGTTCCTATCCTGATCCTAGAAGTCACTTACCCTAAGTAAACCTTTATTGTCAGTGTCATTCTTGAGATTGGCTAGTTCCTCTCTTAACAGGTTAGGTTCTTGTTGCCAGTTGTCCTCCCAAAACCAAGCTAGGTTTCCATCTTTGATCTCCCAGAAACTGTGTTTCTGAACAATGGCTCTATTCTCCCATGCTTTGTTCCAAATGTGGGAGCCTTTGATGAGCCCATACATTCGAATGTGGTCCCTTTCTTGCCAATTATTTGCATACTTCTGTTTCCAAATCTTGGCCCAAGGGGCTATCGATTCCTTTAGCCATCTCCACCATAGTTTTTCCCCCAAAACTTTGCTTAGGGTTTCAGGGTCATGAATTCCTAAACCTCCATGTGTCTTAGGTTTATAGATCTTATCCCATGCTACCAAAGTTCATTTTTTTTCTCTTCCCCTTTGCCCCAAAGAAAGTCTCTTTGGATATTTCTGATGTGTTGCACAACTCCTTTAGGAGCAGGAAGGGCTGAGAACATGAAGATGGGAAAAGTTTGTAGGACAACTTTTGTTAGCACTAGCTGTCCTGCTAAATTCAAAGACCTACTTGTCCAATTCTGGACTTTTTCCCGGAGTTCATTAGTGACTAGCTCCCAAACTGCCTTGCTCAGAGGTTTTTCTGTTAGAGGTTCCCAGATATTTGGAAGGTAGTTGTTCTCTTTGAAAGCTGAGAATTCTGGTGAGGTTTCTCTGAATAGCAATGTCAGTATTAAAAAAGAAAATCTTAGATTTGGTAAGGCTTACCTCTGTACTAGCAGCCATAGCAAAGTCGTTCAGGATTTGCTTGAAAGCTTTAGCTTCCTTAACCATGGGTGTACCCTGCAGCATAGTGTCATCCACAAATTGTTGATGAGTCAAGGCATCCCCATTCAAGGTTGAGTTTGAGACCCTGGATTTTTCCTTTTACTTTCGCTGATTTGATCGTATTGCCTAAACCTTCCATCATGAGAATAAAGAGGAAGGGAGAGAGCGGATCTCCTTGTCTGAGGCCTCTCAAAGGCCTAAAGGTTCTGGAAGGTGAGCCATTAAGCAGGATTGAAAAACTAGCTGTGGTGACAAGGGCCATTACCCATCTTATCTAGTTGTGGTCAAAACCATATGCTTTTAGTACTTTCCCGATGTATGCCCAGCTTAGCTTATCATAAGCTTTCACTAGGTCAATTTGTATGATCATACCTGCTTTCTTATTGCTCTTGAGAGAATGTACCACCTCGTGAGCTTGAATGATGTTATTTAGAATTTGCCTTCCTTCCACATATCCAATTTGCTCCTCAGACAAAAGAGTTGGAAGAAGGGGCTTGAGCCTGTTTGCAATTACTTTGGATATAATTTTGTACACCACATTGCATAAAGATATGGGTTTAAATCTATCTGGTGTCATAGATTTTTCCTTCTTTGGAATCAAAGTTATGAAAGAGGCATTATGTGCCCTCAAAATAGTTTTGTTTTTCCTCGAGTCCTCCACCACATCAAGGATATCTTGTTTGACTATTTCCCAACATGCTTTGAAGAAGTCTACATTGAACCCATTTGGGCCTGGAGCTTTCCCATTTTTCATCTCTTTGATGACTTCGCTGACCTTCTCTTCAGTCACTACCCTGTTAAGATTGTAATTGTCTTCTCTAGTTACAAGCTTAGGAACGTGCTTTGTGAAGTTATTGATAAATTGTGATCTGTCTATGAGAGGCTCCTTTGCTATGCTTTGGAAATGTTGTACCAAAGAAGATTCTATTTCTTTGTGGGTGCTGAGCTGCTTTCCTTGAGTATCTCTGAGTTTTGAAATCCTATTATGAGACCTGTGATCCATGGTTGACTTGTGAAAAAACTTTGTGTTTCTTTCTCCTTCTTTTATCCATTGCACTCTCGATTTGTGTCTCCAGAAGATCTCCTCTTTCTTGAATTTGTCTTCCCATTCCTATTGAAGAGAGTCAGCTTGTATTTTCCTTTCCTTGGTAAAGCCATCTGTGATGAGGACCTGGTTAATTCCATGTAGTTTTTGTTCAACTTCTTTTTTGGCTTTGAAGATATTGCCAAACTCATTTTTGTTCCAATATTTGAGCCTGAGTTTGATGTGTTTCAGTCTCTGATGTAGAAGGAACATATTAGTTCCCTAAATGGGCATATCTTTTGACCACCATTTTCCAATATTGCTGATGAAGTCAGGGTGGGTGAGCCAAATATTTTCAAACCTAAAAGGTCTGTTTCTCGGAGTGCCTATAAAAGAAGCTTCAAGTTAGATAGGCTAGTGATCCGAGCCTCCAAAAGGGTGGATTAAAATAGACAAGTCAAGGCTTGTGAGAATGAGGTCCTCAGAGATTATGAATCTATCTAGTTTAGAGGCAACATGAGAAGCTCCTCCCTGCTTATTATTCCAGGAGAAGGTACCATTTTTTGTCTCCGTATCCACTAGCCTCATGTTGTTTAGGAAGTTCTAAAAGGCTCTGGAGTCTCTGCCTAGTGTTCTGGTCCCACCTTTTTTTTCTGTAAGAGATCTGATCATATTAAAGTCCCCTCCTAGAATCCAGGGCATAACAGGATATCTTTCTCTTAGCTCCTCCAGAGAGATAAGAAGCTTGAGTTTGTCTTCAAGTTTTTGAGGACCATATACATTAATGATCAAATAGACTTCCTTATCACCCAAAGGTTGGATCACCATCGATAGGTAGTTCCTGGATGCTTCAGCATCTAGGATTCCAAGTTTCTAGGGGTTCCAAAGTGTGAGAATCCCTTGTGTTGTGTTGTTTTCTTTAACTTCTAGATATTCATACTTGATGAGCCATTTTCTATGTATCTCTCTTATTTTATCTATTGAGAATTTTGTTTCATGTATAAACACCATATCTGGTTTTTCTTATTTTATTCTATTGCTAAGATTTCTTTGTTTCCTTTTACTTCCTAGACCCCTAATATTCCAAGTTGTAAGCTTCATTAAGAAAGGTTTGTAAATGAGTAACTAGTAAGATATTTCATCTTACCTAAGTTGATCATGAGTTTCCCACACTCTATCAGCAGCTCATTCTGTCTTTTTCTTCGTCTTTTTTTGCCTGGGTTCTTGGGAGCGTGTCCCGATGTTGCCTCCATCGTTTTTACCCCTTTGTTTTCTTGGCTATCATGGTTTCTTTTGACTCCAAAACCCTTTGGTAGAGATTCAACCCCTTTGGTGGTTCCCTACTCTAGGAAATTTTCTAGATCGAGATTCTCCCTTTCAAGAATTTCTTGTAGGTCATGGTTCTCTATTCCAACCTTGCTTGGGGTCATCTCATGGTCCTCTGTTCCAACCTCGCTTGGGGTCATCTCATGGTCCCTATCAAGTTCCATAGTTCTTGGCAAATCCTCCTTTAGTTTGTTGTTTCCAGGTGTATCCTCCATGTTGTCATCTTTTTCCTTCTCTGCAGGACTGTCCTCCAATACCTGGTTCATCCCATTTTTCCCATCTTCTTCTTCTAATATCTTGAATCTTTTATGACTTAGTTGCTTCTCCTAGTTGATTTTCTTCTGGTTCTTTTTCCCTCCTTTCCCTTTTCCTCCCACCTTGGTAAAGCCTTTGGTATCTTTGCATGTGTTGGGTTTAATATTGCTCTCCATTTTGTTTAATGAGCAGTCTCTGAAGAGGTGCCCGTGTTCATGACATTTGCGACATCTAAGTGGGACATGTTCATACTTCACCACCTGCACCCATTCTTGACCATATACTTCTAGAATGATTTCATCTAGAAGTGCTCTAGATAGGTCCATTTCTACGCATATTTGGGCAAAGGAGGTGTATTTTCCTCGCAGAGTCGTATCTGATATTTTAAAAAAATGACCCAGTTTATTACCTATGGCTTTTAAGGATTCTGGCAGCCAATAATCTAAAGGTAGGGAGTAGAGTCTTATCCATACCAGCATTGATGTGAATGTCTCTCGTTCTGGGACAAAATTCATCACCCATGGTCGCATGTAGAGGCTTGCAGCAACATAAAAATATGGTCCTCCTTCGAACACTCTGTCTTTGTCCTCTAGGTTTGTGAACACTACTGTGAAGAAACCCTTGGACCCAAGGTGAATATTTATTTCTCCCTTAGGTTTCCAGTGGTTCTTTATCCATGCATGCAAAGCCTTCTTCGTTGGCCATATCCCCATAAATTTGCATATTACTGCATAAGCCACCATGTGATCCCTGTGCACCTGTAGCGTTGGATCACTTAATATAATCCGAGGTGTGATGGTTGACTTGGGTTTATAGAGTCCTATCATATTCTTGTGCTTAGCTCTCTACCTGCCTCCTCTTGTTCTCTTCTCTCCTTTGACTTCCTCCTGATTCTCTCCCTGTTTCTATGCTCTGATGTTTTTCTGTTTTTCTATGTCGATACTCCCAATTTCTGCCTCCACTGGTTTCTTGAAGCGGTTCAAAACTGCATGACTGTAGGAGGCAGTGGAACTCTCCCCTCCTCGCCCCTTCATGGTAACCAACACTGATACCTTGTTGCAAACCCTAGTTCAGCTCACTTCTAGTTGTCGAATTATAACTTTCACACTGATAATCCTTAATTTTATTTTCGCATGTGCTATATTATTATTATTAACACAATCATATAAATTAAATGGCTGATAAATATCGATAGGTTGTCATACCATTTGTAATATTTCTAAAGGAAATTTACAATGAAACAAAACAAACATAGCAAAAACACACACACCATTTACACGGTCACCACATTAAACACCCAAAAAATGTCATAAAATGCGTCGAGCTGAGTCATTTTATTAATGTAAATGCTGGGTACGAGATAAGCTCGGAATTCATGCACCTGGGCTTGCCCAAGGCAAGCTAACAATAACTAGGTGATGAAATCAGCTGATCAAACACAAGTGTAGCTGTCCCCAACAAAGCTTTGCATTGCCCCTTGAAAATCTGCACTGTTGGCTGCAAACAATGGCTGCTAGGAACTCCTCTGGTGCTCAGAAAATTCCAGGAAATTAACCCTGGGCTCTCTTCTAATAACCCACAAAACCCACGAAGAATTGGCCAAATGTTGACCTCGAAATTTCAGCCCAATTTCCTGTAGCTCCTCCAGCCACTACGTATTTCGACCCACACGTAAATGATGTCGCAAAATGCCCCCAAAATGGCTGAGATATTCAACAATTCTCCTCCTGTAACTCCTCAAATCTCAACCCCAACTTCCTCTTCTTCCTTGTGTCCCACGTGTGGCATGAAATAGAGTTGCATAGGCCCTATACAATCTCTACTGAATCCACTCCAAAACCATGCTGCAATGCTCCCGGATCGATCTGAAAATGACGGAAACTCCCTCCTAGGATTGGCACTCGAGGTCCACCAAAGCAAGGGTGAGATTCTCACCTAAAAATCTCTTGTGCTCAACAACACATGTAGACTTGGCTTCTAGCTCAAGTGTGTTAGTCAAGGTGAATGCTCAAATGATCAAAGATGCCCAAATTGAGTGCCTCCTCCTATTTTGTCATTGTGCCTCTCAATTTCCCATGTGGGGCCCAACCATCGAACTTCTCATCTTTCCCTCCAAGGAATGCGTATTTCCAAGATGGGGTTGTATTTCCTCCTTGGAGTGGTCCCCACCACCCACTAACCATTTGATTTTCCCTTTTCTCCTAAGTTGGCTCTTGCCTTATCTCCAAAAACTCAAGTGGGTTCTCGCAACCCACTTTTCCTAAGTGTAAGTGCAAAATATGACAAAATTGGAAAAATCAATATTTCTCCTTAGCAATATTGCTAAGTGGGAATATCACAATCCTCTGCTCTCCCTCCCAAGTGGCATCCTCATCAAGCAGATTCCTCCATCTGATTAAAAACTCCCTGATAACCCTGTTCCCTAAGTGTCTCTAACAGGTGTCCAAAATGGCCTCTGGCTACAGAACCAAATGCCCTTCATCATCCATGGGTGGTAACTCTGTAGCTATTGTCACCTACTACCCCAATTCCTTTTTGAGGCAAGACACATGGAAAATGTTGTGAACTCAACTCCTCGAGGGTAGCTCCAACTCATATGCCACCTCCCCAACTCTCCTGGTGACTCTGTACATCCCATAAAAGCGTGGCTTGAGCTTCTCATCCCCCTTCTGTTTGAGCATGGATTGTCTATATGGTTGAAGTCTTACGAAGACCAAATCCACATCCTCAAACTGCCTTTCTACTTGGCCCCTGTCAACGTAGATATTTTGCTGGTTTTGTGCAGTTTGTAGGTTATCTTTGACAGCCCACAAAATATCTTGGATCTTCTAAATCCAATCCTTGGCCCTTGGGGCCTTCCTATCTCCAAACATCACATCATTGAAAGATAATGCATCATAATTGTAAAAAGCTCTGAATGCAGACATACTTATGGACATGTGGTATGTTGTGTTGTAGCAATACTCGCCCAAATGCAATTGTTGTATCCATGCACGCTCCTGGCCCGTCATATAGTTGCGTAGATAGCCCTCTAGCCACTGCTTTACAATCCATGTCTGCACATCAGTCTGGGGGTGGCAACTAGTACTCGGGGTGAGCTCTGTGCTCACCAGTAAGAACAACTCCTGCAAAAATCCCCCCCATGAACCCGTTGTCCCGATCACTAAGAATGGTCCATGAAGCTAAAACACCTCCCTGAAAAATAGTTCAACCACTTGTGAGGCTGAGGACTGGGTTGAAATAATGAAGAAGTGGGAAAATTTTGTCAATCTATCTACTACCACGTATATGCAGTCCTTGCTTGGGACTGTAGGCAACCCGGTGATAAAATCCATCAAGATGCTCTCCCATTTCCCCTCAGGGATAGGAAGAGGTTGTAACAACCCAGCTGGGTGTGTCTATTTACCCTTGTTCCTTTGGCACATATCACACTCTCGGACGTGCCTCAGAACATCATCCTTAAGGCCCCTCCATGCAAAGTGCTCCTTAATAGCCTTGTATGTCTTGGTAAACCCCTGATAGCCCTGCTAATGGTGAGTCATGGGCAACCTGCATGATCTTCTCCCTCAACTGGGAGTTGGGCACTAAATAAATTAGGTCTCGATAGTAAATCATCTTGTTCATCACCCTATACTGGTCATCCGTCATAGCACCATCAAGGACCTTACATGCAAATCGGTACTTGGAACACTCCACTAGCAGCTGCACTCTCCAATTTTGCGTAATGCTCATCAATGAAATGGTGGACGACCTCCTGGACAACACATCAACTACCACATTATGCCTACCCTTGACATACTCAATTTCAAATTCGTATGCTTGAAGCTTGCTTGCCCACTTCTGTTGCCTCTCCGGCAACTATTTATGCTCCAAAAATAATCTGAGGCTATAGTGGTCTGTCACCTAGAACCTGTTACCCACCAAGTACTGTTTGAACTTTGCTAGTGCATGCATGATGGCCAACATCTCTTTGTCGTATATGGAGTATAATCTCTCGTGGGGAAGTAGCTTCCAACTCTTAAAAGCTATCAGATGCCCCCCCTGCATCAAGACTGCTCCTACACCCTCCCCTGATGCATCCAACTCAAGTACAAAGGGCTATGCGAAATCTTGGAGTGCCAAAACTAGGTAGTTGCTCATAACCTATTTGAGGTGCTCAAAGGCCTTCTGCAGTCCATTTGTCTGCTCAAATGCCCCCTTCTTTGTCAAATCGGTGAGTGGAGCTACCAACTCGGAGAAGCCCTTCATGAAATTCCTGTAGTAGGTACATATACCCATGAAACCCCTCAACTCTATCACATTCTTGGGTACTGGCCAGTGTTGAATAGCCTTAATCTTCTCCTGATGGTCTCTCACGCCATCATTCCCAATGATATGCCACAGATAGAGCATCTTCGTCAATCCAAACTCACACTTGGACAGCTTGGCGTAAAATTGCTGCTCCCCCAGAATATGCAACACTGCCTCCAAGTTCTACAAGTGCTCCTCCGAGGTCCTGCTTTAGATAAAAATATCATCGAAAAACACCAATACAAATTTCTACAACTGCCCATGAAATATGTGGTTCATGTAGGACTGGAAAGTGGCAGTGCATTGGTTAGCCCGAAGGGCATAACCAGGAACTCGAAGTGCCCATAGTAACGCCTAAAAGCTGTCTTGGGGACGTCCTGGTCCCTTACTTTGATTTGGTGGTACCCCAAACATAAGTCTATCTTGGAGAAGAACTTGGCCCCTCTCAGCTCATCCATTAGCTTATGTATGCGTGGGATGGGGTAGCAGTTCTTCAGGGTCTTCTTGTTGAGGGTTCGATAATCTATGCACATGCGTAATGTCTCATCCTTCTTCTTCACCAGGACAACTGATGAAGCAAAAGGGCTAGAGCTAGGCCTAATATGCCTAAGTGCCAACAACTCATGAATGGCCTGCTCAGTCTCATCCTTGTAAACCTTGGGATGTCTGTATGGGGTGGTAATCACAACTTGTACCCCTAGCTCCAACTCAATTGTGTGCTCAAATCCCCGGCGAGGTGGTTGTCCTGGTGGTTTGTCTCCAAACACTACCAGGTACCTATCTAGGATGGCCTGTACGTTAAGGTGTGGTGGCCTGGACTGACCCCCAACCTCAAAAATGCTCAAATCCATTGCCCACTCAATGTCACCATGCCTCAGATCAACCTCCATATTGTGTGCTAAGATAGTCTTTGGAGGGTAAGAGTGCATGCCCCTAAGGACAACCAAGTTTCCATCCAGCCCTATAAACTCCATCTCAAACTTCCTCCAATCAATAGTGACTCGACCAAGAGAATAGAGCCACTGGACACCCATCACCACATTCGTGTCCTATACATCCACCACGAAGAAATGGTCTGTGACTGAGTAGTTCCCCATGGTCACTATCAGAGCGGGAACATAAGGTGTACACTGCATGCTCCTGTCCCCCGTCACAAGGAATGAGAACCCCTCAATTTCCTCAGTCGTGATCCCTCTCCTTTGCACCATTTTTGCATCGATGAAGTTATGGGTGGCCCCACTGTCCACCAAAACTGAGACATGTTGCCCTTGCACTGTGTCTATGATCCTCAATGTCAAAAACTTAGGTACCCCAGGTAAGGATGCAAGGACCCCTCCTGCTGGTGCGAAAGGGGCTCCCCCTAGTGGTGGTGGTCCCCTCTCCACGTGTGCCATGCTATCATCTCCACTTGCCTCCAACTCTACATCGTCCTCCTATTCACTATCAGAGCAGACCTCAATGTAGTGGGTCTTTCCCACTGTGCATCCATGGCCTGCTGCCCACGGTTCTTGACAAGTGAAGCATAGCTTCCTCCTTTGGAGGTCTCTTCTGGTCTCCTCATCCAAATGCCCATGCCCTTGGTTGGTTCTCGATGATGGAGCCCTAGTGTCTCTCCACCTTTGCTGGAACTCCTCTCTAGGTGGTACCGGTGCTATGGCCCTAGGTAGAGCATCCTACAAGTCTCTCTCTCTCCCAACTGCATCCTACAAGGTGGTGGGCCTATTGGACTTCACCAATCCCATTTGTGGCTCTGCTCGCCCCTTTACAAACATGAAAACCCTCCCGGCCTCTGATAGATCAACATCATCAATGACACTCTCAGACACTTAGAGATGTAGGCCTCAACACTCCCTGCTTGATTGAGCCTTGTCAACTCCCCAAAGTGCTCCTTCAGGTCTCTCCTCTCAAAACGATCCAACACCCTCCTAGTGAAATCCTCATAGGTTGTAACTCTTGGATGCCCCATTATGGTTAGCCCATGGAACCATCAGTCATGGGTTTCTCCCTCTAAATGCAATGTGGCAATTTTAATTGCCTTCCCCTTTGTCATTTGATTGAGTTGGAAGTAGACATATAACTTCTCAACCCATGTTTTTGCTGAGCTCTTGGGTGAACCATCAAAAGTCGAGAGGAACAATCTCCCCATGGTGCACTACAAATCAGTACCATGTGTTGATTTTTGGTAGCATCGGATGTGCTCTAAGTCTCAAATTTCGCAGGAAGGCTTAGGCACATGTATTCCAAAGAACCCAGAAATTGTTTTGGGAAATTCCACCTAGAAACAATTTTATTAAAATAATTAATTATTTTTAATGGGACCCTAAGTCTAAACTTAGGAAATTAAAATAATTAAAGGGTATTAATATAAATTGTGGGTGTAACTTCTAGAAGAAGACGATGATCAAGCAATAATGATCTTAGCCATTGATTAACTTTTAATCTGGGCTGTTGAATGTCAACGAGGAGATTATTTAAGGAGGCTTGAGGGTCACTTGGAAAGATACACAGACTGAGTTCAAAAGTTCGATTTTCTGAAGCAGAGTAGTCGCCAGGAGAATTTCGATAGTGAGCTTGGGTAGTGAGGGGTAGGGATAGTTGGGTTGGATTCTCTTCTCTAGAGCCCAAGATACCCAGCAGAGAGGCAGAGAGACACCAGAAGCTGGCAGCGTAGGACCCAGGAGGGGTTGGCGTTGAGCCAGAAGGGCTCACGCAGAAGCAGCGCAGTTCTCCAAGCAGAAGTCCGAATTTGCTGAGGGAGCTAACATTTCTGAGTGGGAGGGCTGGAAACCACTCCAGAAGGCAAATCGATTCCCACAGTGTTCCACGGGGACACGTCCCCCAGGGTCAGGTGCGCGCACCCCTTGCACCCCACGCACCCGGGACGGGGAGACTCTTGAGGGTGCGTTTCCCCACGTCCCCCTTTTGGGGAGACTTGGGGAGATGCAAGGGGGTGCGTTTCCCTAGTGTGGGAGACTCGACTCCCCGAAAGGGGTACTTCTGGGCGTCCCCCCCAAAAATGGGGTTCTTCTGGGCGTCCCCCCGAAAATGGGGTTCTTCTGGGCATCCCCCCTTCATTTTTGTCTAATTACCCTTTATATAAAAAAAATGAAAATTAATTTATTAAAAAAAAAAAGAAAAAACTAAACTAACAAATAAAAAATTACATGAAAAGTTAGGTTTACTTTTCATTCTACTGCCATTTCATTATGCTCCCACTTCTACCTTTGTTAAAATAGCTGAACACATTTTTTTCTTCTGCCATTTCACTCTGAGTCTACTCCCATTGTGCCCACGAGAGCTCACGCCTTATCCTTCCTCTTCTTCTTGACCTGTCCATGCAGCGGTTGCCTTGTTGTTACCTTGCAGCAGTTACCTTGCTGCTCCATGTAGCGATTACCTTGCTGCTACACCAGCCCTCCACGCAGCATTGCTGCTCCATGCATCTGCAGACTGCTCGCAGCTCCACTAATCGTCCATGAATCTCCATGCAGTAGATTGCTCCACGACCCGTCAGACGCAGCAGATTGCTTCACGAAGCTCCAGGTAGTTTCTGCTCCACGCAGTGCTACTCCAGACTCCACGCAGTGCTGCTACTCCAATCTCCAACCTCCACGCAACTGCTCAAGACCCGTCCAGACTCCACGCAGTTGCTCCAGATCTTTTCTACTCCACGCAGCGCTGCTGCTCCAGTCTCTAGACTCCACGCAGCTGCTCAGGACTCGTCCAGACTCCACGCAGTTGCTCCAGACTGTACAGTAAGTTTCGCTGCAATTTTTTTATTTTTAATTTTTTTCATGTTTCAGTGTTAAATTTTTATCATTTATGTGGCATTAAAAAACTCAGAACTGTAAATTGTTTGTCAAATTCACCGTTTAATTTTTTTTTAAGCAATATCAGTAGTAATAAAAAATAAAAATTAAGAATTTTAATTTCTGTGAACTTAGAAGTTAGAACTATACAATTTGGAAACCTGTTGGCACTAGGCAATAGGCAGTAATCACTTAGAGTTAGAATAGTTTTTGTTTTATAAATTAAATTATTAGTTTTATAAATTAGTTACTCATTTTTATAAATTATCAGTAGTTTTAAATTTTAAATTTTGAAACCCTTCTTGCAGGGCATTAAATAATACAAAATCTGCAAAATAAATTATTTGCAAAATGAGTGACAACAACCAAAGTGGCAGTGACAGTGAAGCTAAAAGTGAATATGATCCTCAAACTGAAACAACAAGTCCTCTTCAAACTGAAACTCCATCAACAAGGAATGAAACCCATGGCAATAGTGCAGCTAGTGCTAATGTCATTCCAATGACTCCAACCCCATCAAAGTCATTGGCAGAATATGCAAAGGGGACATTCAATCCAAGAAAACCTCTTTTGCTATATTCTACCAAAGTGACTAGCTCTTCAACCCAACCAAAACCGGGAAGCAAAAGAGGTGGGACACGCCATTGGAAATGTGGCCATTCATGGGCTAGGAGTTATCGTCATCGCAGGATGCATCTTTTGGCTATAGGTGGAAAAGGGGTTAGTATATGTTCACATTTAACCATGCTGCAAAAATCAAAGCTCTTGAGAATGCAAATGGTAGCAGATGCAAAGGGCATGTTCTCAAGCAAAAATGTCATGGCCCAAGCTCAAGAAAATTTTACTGAAGCCACAAGCTCAAAAAGAAAATTAAAACTAAAAGAGATGAAAGATATGCCTCCACCATCTCCTATTAGGACTAAGGGTTCCCGCTCTTGTGCAGTGGGACCAACTCTTGCATGGATGTATAGTAAGTTGAACCGTGATGATACAGATGATGCCATGGGCAGATTTATTTTTGCCAATGGAATTCCTTTCCATGTTAGTCATTCTCCTTACTACAAGGAGATGGTCAAGGAAATTGCAGCAGTAGGACCCTCATATGTGCCGTCAGGTGAACATAAGTTGAGGACAGTGATATTAGAAAGGCAAGTGGCCAATATTAATGTGCAAAAGGAAACTTTGAGGCAGACATGGGTGAGGGAAGGTTGTTCTATTATTATGGATGGGTGGATAGACATTGCCAAACATCCACTTATCAACATCATAGTTACTTGCCGAGAGGGGCCTTTCTTTCTTAGAACTATTGATTGTTCTAGAAAGCGCAAAGATGCAGCTTTCCAATTTGAGCTTCTTTGTAATGCTATAGAGGAGGTTGGCTCTACAAATTTTGTACAGGTTGTGATAGATGTAGTAGCAGTGTGTAGATCAGCAGGATTAATGATTCAGACTAAATAAAGACATATTTTCTGGACCCCTTGTTGTGTACATGCACTCAATAATGCATTGAAAAACATTGGCAAAATTGAGTGGGTATCTAGCTTGGTGACAATTGCAAGAAATGTGAAAATGTTTATATGCAATCACCACACCTCCTTAGCCATGTACAGGTCTCATGCAAGGAAGGAATTCCTCAAGCCTACAGATACCAGATATGCTAGTTATTTTCTTTTATTAGAGAGGATGTTGGAGGTGCAGTCAGCATTGCAGCCCATGGTTGTGACTCCAGATTGGAACAGATGGGCAAAATCCAAGACAGAGGAAGGGAAGAAAATCAGGATTCAGATATTGGATAATGATTGGTGGATAGATTGTGGTTATTTGGTGTCACTCTTACGTCCTATAGTTGAGGTCATTCGCTACACTGACACAGATTCTCCTACTCTTGGAGAAATCTATGAGACTTTTGATAGTATGTTGGATCAAGTAAGGGTGGCCATTCGTAAGAAAGATCCTTCCTTAGAGTTCTATACAACTCAAATTCAACCCATTATTCAGCATAGGTGGGATCGAATGAATACACCTTTTCACATGGCAGCATATGCACTCAACCCAAAATGGTATGTGGCAAGAACTGGTATAATTCTTCCCATTGAAGATCCAGAGGTCAAAGATGTATAGTTTAGAAGAACAGAGAACCATTAGGAGACAGTGGATGCAAGTTGCAAGTCTCAATGGTCCCTTCAACAAGCCTGATGCAAGGGAAGATCGCAATGATTTAGGCCAAACTGACCCCATTGGTTGGTGGACCATGCATGGGGATGAGGCTCCAGAGATCCAACAACTTGCTATTCGCTTATTGTCTCAGATTGCTAGTTCCTCTGCAGCAAAGAGGAATTGGTCCACATATAGCTTCATCCACTCTATCAAGAGGAATAGACTTTCCTCTAGGAGAGCAAAGAAGCTAGTTGCAGTGCACAGTTCTCTACGTCTTGCACATAGGAAGACACCAGAGTATCGGAGGGGACCAACAACACGATGGGATGTGGATCCAGAGGATAGTGCACAAATAGATGATGAGGATGGACCAAATGAGTTGTAGCGTGGTTTTGTTGGAGTTCCATTGGTTACTCAAGAGAGTGACTCTGACTCAGATAATGACATTACCATTAATGGTCCTGATGACTTCATGCAGCAGATGGATGTAGAGGATCAGTCATTGAGATTGAGTCCTTGAAGTTGATTTTATTTTCAATGTTCATTTTCCATTTTTACTTTTAACATTTGAGTTGTGACACTAGATATTGATGACCGGCTCTTCACTCTTTACTATTTTTGAGTTTGAAACTTTGAGTTATATAAATTGAAAATTTTAATTTAGTGTTCAAACTTTAGTATCTAGTATATTAAAATTTAATATAGTATATAGTAATATACTAGTATGTTTTGCTTTCAATTTAGATTCTAGAATGATGAATGATGAATTCAGAATTTTCAATTTTCAATTTAATTTTTAAATCAATGATTCAATGTAGATTATAGAATGATGATTGATGATTGATGAATGATGAATGATATGGATCAATGTACATTGTATTTGAATATTTCATTATTGAATTTTATTATTGAATCTTGATGAATTAGCATTTATAACATTATAATGAGTACGTCATATGAGTGATGTATGTATCAAAATGAATGATGAGGATGGACCAAGATTCAATTACAATATGTCATTATTTGATTCAATTATGAATTTAAATTTTATGTATGGATCAAATTTGAAATTTCAATGTATTGGTATTACTATTACTAATTAGTCTATTTAATATGCTTTCATTATTGAACAATGAATATGAACATGAAAATTTCAAAATTATATATATATATATATATATATATATATATATATATATATATATATATATCTATATATATATATATATATATATATATATATATATATATATATATATATAATTAAAAATTATATTATATATACCTCGACGCCCCCTCGCAACCCCCTAAATTTCACTAAAATTTGAGGGTACTCCCACATGTCCCCTTTGTGCGTCTCCATGTCCTGGAGACTTGGTGGAACATTGGTGTTATAGACATTTTTGTGCCTTACAGCTATAAGCATGAAATGTCCATAATTCAAGGGATCCAAAGTCCCTAAAGATGTTGTTACAGCTCCTAAAGGAACAAGGTCAACCAATGACAACTTCTCCCAGAAGTTCTCCACCAAAAACCACTCAGAAATAGTCAATTCAGGATCAATTCAGAGGCTCCACTAGTTGCCTGCGTTGAAATGCAAAGTCTGCACTGGCTAGGTGCACTGCAACGTAGGTGGAAGCACTACCAGGGTGCGCTGAGCGGGAAATGACAAATGGCAAGCTCATTCAACGAGGTGGAAAGACCCTGGAAGCTTCCAGAATCTTCTCCAATGACACTTGCCTCAATGGATTCGACTAGTGATGAGTAAAAGTTTCTCAACCTCCAAGTGGAAGCAAGAACTAACAGAGAGAAGCCACAAGTCAAAACATAAGCTGACTCATCCTCTCTGCTTACATCTATATATGGATCTCTCACCCAGAGGTTTAGGAGGCTGGAATTTTGTACTTTGCAGAGAATTGTTGTTGGTTTGAGATTGAGATTAGCACATTGGGCGATTTATGCTTTGTTGGAGGAGAGGAAGGGATTCCTTTGCTGGGAGGTAGATGCTAGATCGGAACTCACTTGGTTGTATCTCCTCTTGGACTTTCTTATTTCATCAATAAACTATTTGAGTTTCTCCTACATGTTGTGTACCAATGATGTTTTGTTATGCTTACATGTTTAGCTTAATCTGATCTTGAGCTTTTTATGAATATATATCTGTATCTTTGTGTAGTTTCTCTCTCTTGTGATCTTGCAGGAATTCGGTGAAGCTAGGCCGGTGAAGGAGCAAGAAGCTGGGAGCTACTGAAGAGAGGAGTGGTTTGGATCAACAAACTAGCGGAAGATACAGGTTAGTTAGATCCTTCTTCCTCACTTACATTCCATAAATAAGAATACTCGAATAAGTTTACCTGTTTGTTGCTAAGGCACTATCACCTCTTAGAGTGGGATAGGGGCATTCCGAATTGGATACTTTTCCCAACAACAAATTGGCGACTCCGCTGGGGAATGTATCTTGTTAGTTTATTTGTGTTTCTATTGTTGTTCTTCTCATAAACTCAGGAGTGCTGAATCGAAATGCATTTTCCATTTTCAAATGCAAAGTAGAGATCTGTTACTCTAGTCCACTCACTGGGCCTGTTTTTATGATCTGAACATCTGATCCACAAGTGCTCTAACAGCCCTTTGTGATAGATCTTAGTCCTCCTTTAAATCATCCTCCTAATTGTACCTAATTAATAGCTTTTATCCGGCCAAAAACTATAGATTAAACTGCAAACCGTGACCCAGAACCCAGAGACAATTCTCGTTTCTGCTTCAGCGCAGACTCTGTGAAGAGGTTTTGCATTTCAACACAGGTCCCGTGAAGGATACCTGCACTGAAGTTCAGTTTCTCTGTGCTGAGGGTGCGCTGATCAGCCTTTGCCTTGTGCAGCTGTGGTTCCCTGCTTCCTTTTGCTCAGTTTTGTCTCTGTTTTTGCAACCTGTTATCAGTGTGTGTACCTATCTGAAACCCCTTTTCTTTGTCTCAATTCCACCTCAGTTGTATAAAGAAACTGTATTTGTTCTTTGTGTATTTGTTACATCATTTGCAGTTTCCCTTTACAAAAGTAAACTAGTCATACTGTCGCCCTTAGATCTAGACCTGTTGTAAGTGTCGTTTTGATCTTAGGAGTGAGTTTGTTTGTTGTTCACAGTTGATTACGCTTTTAATTTTGTCTTTTGGTTTGAATTTATGAATTTCTAGTGTCGAAACAAGTATTTACTTCAAAATCATAAAGTGTCGTAATCGTCTTTTTTGATTTCGAAAGAAGCTTGTTCGTGTTTTTCACTTGAAATCGAATTCAAATTTGTACAACAGCTTTCTTTTTAGGCATCAATATTAAGAAAGCGAAAACAAATACATGCATATGTGCATCTGCGTATTGATAGTTTGCATGTTGATTTAGGAAAAGTGCATTACAGTGTGCTCTATGCTCTTTGAGAAAAGATTGTGTCTTTCTTTTCCCCTTGTAGCTAGGATTTTCATTGTTGAAAAGATATAAAAGCTTGCTTATCATCTTTAGACTGCATTTAGGAATTGTATCATACATCTCGTGGTGATCCAAAACGGCAAACTTCTAAGAAAGATCAACCTAAAATAAATTGAATGAACTTAACAACGCTTTGTAACTTAACGCACAACATAGAGGTCTAGGCTAGAGACGTATTCTGGCGTCGTAAAACCTGGTGACTGTCGATCTCGCTGACGGTTGGGTGATTCCTCCTGAGAGACGATAGCGCCAGTATGGATTGTGCTCCCACGTACCGTCGAGTATATATTGGGAGACCCCTATAGGCATAAAACCTTTATCCTTAGGAAGCCGTGTCAGCCGCCCTATTGATCGCAATGCACTGAACACATCATTCGAGAAGATTGACCGCCCGTACCTTAAAAAGTATTCTACGGTTTTGCGAAAAGTTTGGCACACCCTCTACCTAGAACTCCAGAGCAGTTCCTTTTGGCCTTTTTCAGACTCTATAACGGAAAAAGTCCATCCGAGCATTTGTCACTTCGGGCTTGTTAAAACATCGAAGGAGACTAGAGTCATCTTTAGCTTTTTCTCGACTCTTTAAAATTGAAAAAGCAAGTTGTGTCTAAGCATCGTTAAAAGTTATTTTAAACAGAATAATCATCACCATTCCCTCGTTGGTCTTCGAAGTTAGTCTCTTTTCATCGCAAGTTCTTGTAGAATCGCTAGAAAATCTTTTGGATAGACTAAATATGTCTGAACAACTGTCGACATCCAGGACTATGTCATCCTAGGCAGCAGCAGCAGAGCCTCCTGCTGCTACTCCAACGATGTTCGCTGGTATACCATCTGTCCCGGAAAATTGTCAACAACAAGCTGGAGTCCAATCAGAGACTGTTTCGACGACATGGTTAGTTCCTATTTCTTCATCCGGATTATCATCTGGTATTTCTTATGTTGAAACTCAACAAATTGATCCGATGTGTCTTCAAAGGCCAATCTACCCTTTAAGTACTGGATTGCCACCATATGGAGGGAAGCATGCCTTTTCATTGTTCCCTCCCGGAGAACAACCATATGGGAGTTTACAACAAAGTTCAGGTCAAACTGGAATTACATCCAGCGGTTGGTACCAATACTGCCTCAGCAACCAAGGGTTGTATATTCAATGCAACCAGTCCACCCTGTGTCGAATATTCCCACTATACCTGCTATGGTGACTGTGTCACAAGTACAAGCGCTACCTGTTGTATGTCAACCCCAACAGCCTCAGGTTGCAATACAACAGCCTCTTGTCTCAATGACTCAATCACAACCTCAGGTTAGTGCCTCCTTATCTGGAGTGACTCAGGATCAAACAAGTACTGTGACTCCTCATCTTGATCAATCATCCAGTATTGGTCAACAGCAAATGGTTCAACAACCAGAGCTGGTTCAAACTCAACAACCCCCATTCCAACAATCATATCAAGGACCTGAGCAACAAGTCTTTGTAAGTAATGGGAAATCGCATTTCCAAAGCGGTTATCAACAACCATATTATAATGGTTATGCCCATCAACCTTGTCAAAGTTTCCAGCATCAAATACATTATGCTGGTATGCAAAGACCCACTACTCAGGCGATTCCATCTTATCCTGGGTATGCTTCGCCTAACCTGAATCAACAGTTTCCCTTTGTAGCAACTCTAGAATTACCAGATCTAAACTGGCTGACGAATGATCCAATTGCTTATGCCCCTTGGTGGCCAGCGATTCCGCATAAACTTCCGTCAGATATTCCTAAATTTAATGGAAATCCGGGTGAAGATCCGTCGAATCATGTGATGACATTTCATCTGTGGTGTTCATCAAACACCCTAAACAATGATTCGATTAGGCTTCGCCTTTTTTAGAGGACGTTAACTGGTCCAGTGGCAAAATGGTATATTGAATTGCCTAGAGCTTCGTTCGACAACTTCAGTACCTTAGCCACAACTTTCTTAACCCATTTTCAATTACCGATAAGGTATGAAACGGGAACGGAACTCCTAACCAACTTCAAACAGACAATGGCCACTCACATATCTGATCATATACACGAGTGGCGACGTCGTCATAGGATGGTAAAAACGTACGTTCCCAATCAGCTATTAGCTGAATGGTTTATCAAATCCTTACTTCCTACAATCACGGAAGATGTGGCAAAGGGGGGAGTCGTAACGGAAGAGCAAGTCATCACTCGTGCGCAATATCTGGACTTGGTCTATACTCAGTCTGGCACGCTCTACGACAAAATACCTGACGCCCCTAGACCGGAATTCCCAATTCCTCCTCCTCCTAAATCAAACAATGACTCTCATGCCATCGATGGCGTGATTGGCGCAACAGACACAAAATCGATAAAGGCTACATCTAAAAAGGCCCGCAAGATTTCCAGTCAAAATGAAAATGAGGAACTTCTTGCCTCAGAAGTAAATGTTGTGTCGACCGACAAGGGCAAACAACTGAAGCAACCAGGGGGCAAGAAAAAAAAGAAAGGGAGAAAAAGGAAACCCCCTGTGGGGTGTCATATATGCGATGAGGATCATTGGACGAGAGATTGTCCACATATAGCTGAAGTTAAGAAACTCTTTAAGAGTTCAAAAACCTCAGCAGTATTCACTGATCCGTTTCCAAGCTCGGGTACCAAACTGGTTGCTAATCAAAATGCTTCCCGATCCCAAGTGCTTATGTTGTCTATCTCAAAGCAGAAAAATGATGCTTTGACAAGGAATAAAGATTACGGGAATCCACAGGTGTCGAATAACAAGGCTAATGAACAACCTAGTAGTTCAACAACAAATTTGACCAAAGTTGTGCCACCCATCATTCCTGAACAAATAAAGGGAGTAATACACAAGTCGACATAGCGGCCAGGTCCTCTATTATATTATAATTTTGTGCTATTTTTGCATCCGCTATGTCGACGCTTGAGGTACCGCAAAATTGCCTCTCCCAAGAGCAAGCTTTATTATGAGCAATAGGTAGGATTGACCCAATGGATTCCAATCTTGTGGCCTTTAATCATAAAGGATATGACCCTCAGTTACCAGCTCAACTAACTTTCCTTATTCAAGTGAAAGCCCTCAACAAAACTGTTCATCAAACAATTATTGATGAGGGGGTATCTACATGCATTATGTCGATGAGTTGCTGGAAAACGTTAGGATCTCCAACCTTGTCGCAATCTTCGACGACATTAAAAGCATTTGATGGACGGACATATACCCCATATGGTATTCTAAATAACTTGAAAGTTGAACTAGGAGGGAAAACAGTAGAAATTGATGTTGAAGTAATCGACGGAAACCTTGATTACAACATCCTATTGGGAAGACCCTGGATATATGCCATGGCCACAGTTGTGTCGACCTATTTCAGGAAGATTGCATTTCCCTTCCAAGGAGGAATTACAATCGTTGACCAACAAACATTTCTCCCCAACAGTTCACAAGTTATGGGAAGCATTCCAATGATCCATGGAAGCAATCATTCGCTCCAAAATATCGGAGTAGGTCTCCTAAAAGACCCTGCCTTAATGGGTACTTTGGCCCTACCACCTCTGAGTAATCTGGCGGAAGTGGCCACAGTGGAATATGAAACCTTCTATATCTAATGGATTTGGACTCCGAGGACGGTTCTTTGTGTCAACCTCGTTAAAAAATGAAACAAGGAGTCATGAGGATAGTTCTTTTACTGTGTCAACCTCATTAAAAAATGAAACAAATCCCCTTTCCAAGTCTCAAAGGTAAACCTTCATTCCAACCACCGAGTTGAATGCAATGAAGCTTGGGGGGAATGCACCTCGATTTGCATTATTATGCTAGGGGCATGCAAACTTATCGAGTAGTTTTAGCACATAGTTCATGCTCGTTAAAAAATAAACATAAGATTGAGCAGTTTTAGCACATAGTTCATGCTCGTTAAAAAATAAACATAAGATCGAGCAGTGTTTTTCCGCGTTTAAGCTCATTAAAAAACGAACTACCCTCTGGTAAATAACCACCGTGAATGTAACATTATCAGCCATTAAAGCCTTGGTCATGTTTGCACCGTCACCTCCACTTTTCCATTGGCCGATCATTCACCTCCATTTGATTGTTTACCCATTTTGAGGAACAGCTGCGAAGAGTTATTTCACTAGCCATCCTTGTGACACTGCCGTGATTGGAAAATTCCAACCCTTACCTGGAATCAGCTGCTAACCCGTTTTATCACTCGTTCCTCAAAAGACGACTCTTCTTTAAGCTCTTTTCATCTGACTCATAAAATATGAAAAGATTGCTGAGTTTTGGCCTTCCAGCTCGTTAAAGCGACCGGAAGTGCTATCCCTCCTCTAGATTTTAATATTTTTGGACCTGAGGGATTGTTGCACAAAAAGATCGAGTGCTTGTTTTGTTCGGCTCGTTAAAACTATCGAAAATTCATCCCTTCTGTATTGTTTTATACTTTTTTGGACTTAAGCGATTAGATGACGAAAAAGGACTTTCGGAGTTGACTTTACGTATCTTTTCAGACTCTCTAAAAATGAAAAGGGACCGAGTTATCTTTGTCATTAAACTCGTTAAAAAACATAAATAGTGACAAACTTGTCTTTAGATGAGAACGAGTTTCACTATCGCTAGGCTCGTTAAAACATAGCGATGGGTTTGCCCGAAGGGCAAATTATAGAACAAGCACATGTTATCCTCCTCAAGCTTGACAAAAATAAAGAGGTACTGGTCAGCAATGACTGGGGAAAAATTGGGAAGAAACTCAAAGAACTTTATTGGTAGCAAGTCGCTCTTGAACATGACACTTCCACTCCGTGCCTGAGTTGGGTTGGGTTGTTTCATTCACCGGTCACATCGCCATGGTCTCGCCATACCATCCACCTTTGGGGTAAATGCTACCAATCCATCACACAAGTGTCGTCGATATTTTCAAGAGAAATCATCCAGAGAAGTCAGCCGTGTCCCATCCACTACCATACATTATCCTTCATTCTTTCATGACTGCCACCCTGAACTATATATCATCAGATCGTTTTCACCTCCATCAAAATCATTTGCTCCGTTCCATGTCACTGATGTGGGATACATTAAGGCCCTCCTTTGACAGGTCGCTTCTTGTCGACATCAGCTCATTATCCAAGAAGTTGATCTAGGAACAAACCCTTCAGTACTTTGAAGCTTGCATGCCTCAATGGCAAGTTTCTCACTTCCGGCGACAGGTATACATCAATGACCTTCGACCAAAAGATTTTGCATGGTGTTCGACGCGAAGTCCTTTATTCACACCACGTGAATTGTACTGCAGTACCTTGAGGGTCATTATCATTATTGGTGATTCCTCTCACGCTTGTTAACAGTTTACCTCATTGATCGGTAATCAAGCGATGTCTTTCCATGTTCGACTTCAGAACATCTCTCACATGGATCGACTTGTACTTAGAGTGAAGATCGAACGAGGTTGAAGACCCCGAATCTAGTTTCATCCATCTGGGCTGCGATATATATTCAGGAAAAATAAAAACATTGGCATGTACAGCATTGCAGCACAGACAATCATCCTACCAAAGGATGATGATTTCAGCAGAATCATCAGTCTATCATCAGACAATTGTCTGTCCTATGTACACAAAAATGAATTTATAAAGCTGAGCATGGGAATGCCTGCCTCAGCTAGATCATGAAAACAGTATGAAAAATAATGTATTGTATTGTATCTTATTACAGGTCTCCTCCCAGCATTGAATGAACTTCGGATCCTCCTAATAAAGCATTTCACCCGATAAATGGCCTCATACTTTAGGGGGCAACTGTTATAGACATTTTTGTGCCTTACAGCTATAAGCATGAAATGTCCATAATTCAAGGGATCCAAAGTCCCTAAAGATGTTGTTACCCTAAAGGAACAAGGTCAACCAATGACAGCTTCTCCCAGAAGTTCTCCACCAAAAACCACTCAGAAATAGTCAATTCAGGATCAATTCAGAGGCTTCACTAGCTGCCTTCGTTGAAATGCAAAGTCTGCACTGGCTAGGTGCACTGCAACGCAGGTGGAAGCACTACGAGGGTGCGCTGAGCGGGAAATGACAAAAGTCAAGCTCATTCAACGAGGTGGAAAGACCCTGGAAGCTTCCAGAATCTTCTACAATGACACTTGCCTCAATGGATTCGACTAGTGATGAGTAAGAGTTTCTCAACCTCCAAGTGGAAGCAAGAACTGACAGAGAGAAGCCACAAGTCAAAAAATAAGCTGACTCATCCTCTCTTCTTACATCTATATATGGATCTCTCACCCAGAGGTTCAGGAGGCTGGAATTTTGTACTTTGCAGAGAATTGTTGTTGGTTTGAGATTGAGATTAGCACATTGGCGATTTATGCTTTGTTGGAGGAGAGGAAGGGATTCCTTTGCTGGGAGGTAGATGCTGGATCAGAACTCACTTGGTTGTATCTCCTCTTGGACTTTCTTATTTCATCAATAAACTATTTGAGTTTCTCCTACATGTTGTGTACCAATGATGTTTTGTTATGCTTACATGTTTAGCTTAATCTGATCTTGAGCTTTTTATGAATGTATATCTGTATCTTTGTGTAGTTTCTCTCTCTTGTGATCTTGCAGGAATTCGGTGAAGCTGGGCTGGTGAAGGAGCAAGAAGCTGGGAGCTACTGAAGAGAGGAGTGATTTGGATCAACAAACTAGCGGAAGATACAGGTTAGTTAGATCCTTCTTCCTCACTTACATTCCATAAAGAAGAATACTCGAATAAGTTTACCTGTTTGTTGCTAAGGCACTATCACCTCTTAGAGTGGGATAGGGGCATTCCGAATTGGATACTTTTCCCAACAACAATTGGATTCCCAGTTGAGTAGACGCAAAGCCTTAAACGCTGACGTAGGGGCAATGTAGAAATAGTCAGGGACACGTTGGTTCAGCTGACAGATCAGTTGGGACTTGCCAGGTAGAGTGAGGTAATCTCACAAATTTATTCTGTGAGTTGTATTTCTCTGTAACTGGATTGTCGGGAGGGCATCTAGAGTTGTATTCAGAAAACTACTGCATAATAATAAAAACCCTTAGATCTGCCGCACTAATTTTCCTGCATTGGGTTTTTCCGGGGACGTTTGTCCAAAAACAACTGTGTCATTTGTGTGTATCTTTTTCTATTGTTTTGTTCTTGTTTCAACATATAATTTAATTGGTGTAGGTTGCAGTGTATGTATTTCGATGTTTGTTGTAGGAAACTGCAAATAACTTGTTCATGTAAATCTAACAAGTAGAAGAAATATCATCAGTGTTGCAGTAGGAATTCTCGGGTTTAAGGAATTTTCACATCATGTGCATAGCTTCCTTCGTGTTGCCCCTTAACCCTATTGTTACCCTTCAACTGAAAAAAGTCCTTGAAGGTAATAACCACTCTAAAGTCGAGCCCATAGGACTAATACTCCACAAAATAGTCCCCCATGGCAATCTCATCTTGCCCTTGCGACCCTTTAGCACTGGATGCTAAAAACGTGGGGATAGTGGACCTGGGTGGTGTACTAGGAACGAGAGGTGCGTTAGGGCCATGAGCCTCATGGTGATGCGAAGTGCCAGAGCCTTCATCAAATTGGAATTTCCCTTGAATCCATTTTCCCTTGTTGTTGCTGCAAGTTTGCTGCCTCAGTTCCTCAATACCCTTAGACAAATCATAAACAACCTTTAGAAGGTGTTGGGAAAACAACTCCTCTTTACTTCTTTTGTCTCCCTCATTATCTCCCATGTTTGGCTTTTCAACCTCCAGTTCAACAATCACTGGATCTGGGGTAATTTGCAATTTCCTTTCTTTGCTCTTGTACCTCTGCCTTTGGTAAGTCACGTTCTCCTGGTCTTCTAGTGTCATAGACCAATACTGCTCTCACAGGCTGAGCCAAGATTATGAGGTTTGATACCACTGTAATATTCCTAAAGGAATTTTACAATGATAAAAAAATCAAACCTAGCAAAAGCACACACCATTACACCACATTAAACACTTAGAAAATGTCATAAACTACGTTGAGCTGAGTCATTATGTTAATGTAAATGCTAGGTACAAGATAAGATCAGAATGCATGCACCTAGTCTTGCCCAAGGCAAGTTAACAATGCCTAGGTGATGAAGTCAGCTTCTCGGAAACAAGTGTAGCTGTCCCCAACAAAGCTCTGCACTGCCCCTTGGAAATCTGCATTGCTACCTACAAACAATCACTGCTTGGACCTCCTCTGGTGCTCAGAAAATTTTGGGAAATTAACCTCGGGCTCTCCTTCAATAACTCACAAAAACCCATGAAGGAATTGGCCAAATGTTGACCTTTGAATTTCGGCCCAATTTCCCTAGCTCCATTAGCCGTTGGGTATTTCGACCCACCTATAAATGATACTGCTAAATGCCCCTAAAATGGCTGAGATATTCAAAAATTCTCCTCCCGGAACTCCTCAAATCTCAGCCCCAACTTCCTCTTCTTCCTTGTGTCCCACGTGTGGCACGAAGTAGAGTTGCATAGGCCCTACGCAGTCTCTGTTGAATCCACTCCAAAACCACGTTGCAATGCTCTTGGATCGATCTAAAAATGATGTAAAATACCTCCTAGGGCTGGCACTCGAGGTCCATAGAGCAAGGGTGAGATTCTCGCCAGAAAATCTCTTGTGCTCAACAACACATGCAGACTTGGCTTCCAGCTCAAGCGTGCTAGTCAAGGTGAATGCTCAAATGATCAAAGATGCCCAAATTGAGTGCCTCCTATTTTGTCATTGTGCCTCCTAGTTGCCCATGTGGGGCCCAACCATCGAACTTCTCATCTTTCCCTCCAAGGAATTCGTATTTCCAAGAGGGGGTCGTATTTCCTCCTTGGACTGGTTCCCACCACCCACTAACCATTTGATTTTCCCTATTCTCCTAAGCTCGCTGTTGCCTTAGCTTTAAAAACTCAAGTGGGGTCCCACAACCCACTTTTCCTAAGTGTAAGTGAAAAATATGATAAAATTGGAAAAGTCAATATTTCCCCTTAGAAATATTGCTAAGTGGGAATATCACAACATTTCATATAAAGAGTTGGAGGTTGCAATAGACCCTACCATGGAGGATGTGGGATGTTGCCTTGGGGAGTGCAAATGCATCGTGAACTATGAGATTGTCATGAAGAATGATGGCCATGGCCAAAGAGGTGTGCATACATAGGGATATTATCCATGTGGGGAATAAAGAGGTGTGTCAAGATAAAGAGAAAATGAGGGGAAAAGTACAATAAGTAATCACCTTTATAGGGAAAAATAATAAGTGCTCCCAAAAATCATGAGTCCTAGTAGGTCCACCTTCATGATGCACGCGTACTACCCTAAGACATAAGAATTCTCATCAAGGCAGGGAATTACTGCCCACCATGGGGATGTCAATGGTGCCATAAAACTAAACACCATGAAAATGAAGCTAAAAATACTGGTCATGACCATCCACCATCAGGGATCTAGGAGATGCTTTCACAAAAGACACCCATATGGCCTTATATGGCTATCACTTGCACACATTTGGGCTTGCAAATGGTGTGGTCAAAAGTTCTAGAGTACACTTGCGGGAAGAGGGATAACATCTAGCTCTAACTACAGGACATGTGCTCTTCTTGGGAGTGCTTGAGAATCTCAGAATCTCCTACAACCTATGACTTGCATCAATCTCACATGACCATAATCAAATACTAGGGAGGAAATAAGATACAAGTACCTTACCCCTTCCTGACACAACAAATAAACCAAAATGAAATGACTCTATAATCGAGGAAATTAAATTAGAACACACAATGAAATAAAATCACAGAAAGAAAGCTAAGAAAACTATGGTACAAGGATGCCCCTTAGGCATGAGATATTACCTTAAAAGTACACCTTTAAATCTTGCTCATTTATTAGCAAGAGAAATCTCTCTCCATCCAAATGGTATAGACAAAAAGAGGTTTGAATTGACCTAAGGGTACAACGTTCCATCAAAGAATGGCTTGACATTCCTTGAAAAATTAACTTGAGTGCTTAGGAAGTAAAAAATTCCACTTTGTTTGCCCAATGTTGCTTGAATGAGGACATTGTCCTTTCCAACGACTAGTATAATGTGGACGACCTCCCTTTGCTTGGTCCAAAGATGATTCAAACCATGCTTTTAGGCTCCTCCTTGCTTGATTTTGACTTGAAATGTCCCTTGGATTGCTTGGAGACCTAAATGGCCTTCTCTTTTGCCTCAACATTCCTCCAAATTGACCTTTACATGATCCAATGGCTAGAAAGGGTGGATGACACTCCTTGTCTTGGTCAATTTGCTTGCTTTTCATGTGATTTAAGGCTTGAATTTTCTTGAACATGAGTTGTCCTTGGTCCATGATGTGTCCTTGACTTGCTTTGACATCTTGCTTACTCAACACATTTACCATGTTACCTCTTTTAACCTCATGCCTGCCCCAAAAGGAGAAGTCACCCCATTTTGAAGGTACCTCAAAGATGGAAAAGGGACTTTAAAGAGGGCGTTAAGAGTGCCTTGACTTGGAGGTTGCAAGAGATCATTTCACCACCTTGGAGGATGTGGGACACTGCCTCAGGGAGCCCAAATTCATCACAAACTGTGAGACTTCCATGAAGAATGATGGCCATGGCCAAAGAGGTGTGCATACATAGGGATATGGTTGATTTGGGGAATAAAGAGGTGCATTGAGATAATGGGAAAGTGAGGGGAAAAGTACAATAAGTGATCACCTTTATAGGGCTACTCAACAAGTTCTCCCATAAATCATCAGTCCTTGTAAATCCACCTCTCGATGCCCACATATCACCGCAGGAGATAAGAATTCTACGTGATGCTTTCTTTCCCTTACTCTTCTTCTCTTTTCCTTACTCATTGAATGATGAATGAAATCCTTTTCTTCTAGTCCTAACCTTTCTCTAGTGGCTTGTGGATTATGCTAGCCTCATAAGGTTTCCATAATTAATATGTTCTACAAAGTTGAGTGAAGCCTCATTTTTGGGAGGGACCATTGTGAGACCAACCTAGGCCTCTTATGTTGAGGGTTTCTCAAAAACATAATAGCACCCCCATTCATACTTTTACTCATGAACCCATTCTCCTTTATACTTCTATAATTCGTGATCAACTTTGGGAAGACCTCCTCCTATATGCTCTCTCTACGTTTCTTTTGTTTTCCCCTTTCCTAGGTTACATCACTACTAATGGGTCTCTCTAGGTTGTCTTCTCGGGTAGGGCCCGACTTGAGATGGCTTCTCTTTAGATGGGACCAATCACCATGCCTCTCCTTTTCCTATTAGGGACTTTGGTCTTGGTTATCCCATCCTATAGACTACAACTATTGGATGACATCTTCAACCATTGCTCCAATGCTTGCTTCCACTCATCTATTGCATTCCCCAGTTCAATACTAGCATTGTAAACTTTTTTTTCTTTCCTTCACTAGTTGTTCATCTCTAGTGTTTTCGCCTCTTGCCTATTTGGTTCAATATTTTCATCCCAACTTTAGTAACTTTGATCTCTCTTTCCTCCACTAGTTCATCCCTACCTTTGCTGCCTCTCCTTCCTTCTACTCTTCCCACCTTCACTTGCTTCTCAACCTTTGTTTAGATTTTCTATTGTTATTGCCTCCTTGTATGTGGCAAGTCATTTACTTTTATGTTGTAGGTTGTTTTGACATTGAGATTACCACACTCACATCTTTTGCGTGTCTAAGCAAATTGTTGGAAAATGCAAAGTGGTAGCTATTAATTCCAATTTCCTTAACTTTAATATTTTCTTGTGAACTTAGTTAGTTTTCTTGGTTTCTTTATTTAGATATATTCATCAAACAAATATCAAGAACAAGAACGATAGTAACAAAGGACACAAAAATTAGGCTCTCAGCCAGGGAAAAACCCCTCTGAAAACTCGGAAAAGTTTTCTCTTTTTATAGAATCTGCTTCAAATGAGACAACAAAGACCCAAATCCTAGACCAAGTCCTCCTCCAAGTACCAAGTCATCCCTCTCAACAAGTCCTTCCTTGATCTAGCACAAACTAGCTTCAAACTAAAACTTTGACCTCCCAACGTCAATTCTGCTACATTGACCTGTAACTTTGGCCCTATAGTTGTTGCAGAAACCTGAACTCATCCTTTCAAAAGGTCTTCCTTGATCAAGACAATTCCTTCCAATATCAACGAGGTTAAACCATAATATCCTGCTCTCTTAGCTACTTGATACTGCAACTCATACCTGCAATTTTTGGCCCCCTTGGAAGCTGAAAAAGCCCTAATCCTTCGCACGCGTGAAAGAGATAGAGCCAAAAAAAAAAGAAGATTTTATTCCTTCATTTCTTCTTCTAGTCCTTCGCTATCTTCTTCTCTTGCTTCCCAACTACAGATCACACTTCCTTCTTGAGATCAAAATTGTGAGTGAGTGTGTCTCAAATGAGGTCGAACTACTTGTATTTATAACCTTTCCGTTGTAGCGGCTACAACCACCCTCCAAAATTTTACCTTAGCTTCGTTTTGGAGCCTCCCTACCAACCTTCACAGTAGCATGTCTTGCTTCATCAAGTACACAAGATCTGGTGATTTTCTTGCAGAAAGACAGCCTGTTGATCAAACCTTGATGCATTCCCCTCATAGGCTGTTCATCCAGACTTGGTCCAGCAGCAGGCTGAGCAGCTCCTTCAAGAATTTGCACAAATTTAGAGGGCAACCAACCTTCCCTCCAGAAATTGCGCAATCCTGACTGGTAGCCTGTTGGGCTCCAGAATTGTGCAATTCCATTGAGCAAGCTTCACCCAGAAATTTGTCCAATCCTTCCCAGCTAGGCTTCTCGGCCCAGAATTTGCGCAAATTTGGGCAACAGTCAGCTACTCTGGCCAGAAATTGCGTAAATCTTCTGAGCAGCCAACCCAATGCCCAGCTAGAAATGCGCATTTTCTCCTAGCAGTTGAGAAGCCTCTTGCTTGTGCAGTTGAGTTGACCAGTTCCCTTTGGGATTGAGGAAAACAGACTTGCATGCATGGGATACTTCCCCTAAGGCAACATGCAAAGGCATCCCTTGTTTCAGGGATCTAATTTTGGTAGTTGGAGGTTACATGCAAGGATCATTTCAGAAACCTACCACCAAGTGTCGCTTTCCCTAGATTTGTGGCATGCGCGTCACAACCACGATTTTATCAAAACTCACCAACCGGATGCTGTAGAGATCATTCTTCACATCAACCTTGAAGTTCTGACATCCCACATCACATCTAGGAGCTTTCGTCACATTCAACTCAGTTGTTTTGGGGTAAGCCTGCTTTCCATGTCTTGTGTTGCATTTCTGGCGCTTTTTCTGTTTTGCTTTGTATGAACGCTGTCTACTTGATTTCAGTGAGCGCTTGTTGTCGTTTTGATACATACTAGCTTGTATAAGCACTGTTTCAGTTTTCATTAACATCTCACTATTGTCGCATGCATGAAACTGTTTTTCATGAATGGTCACTGATTCGGTGACTCGCCTCACTCACATGCATGTTGTTCCATTTTCTGAATCTGTCATTCACCGTTTGCATGCATGATCATTCACTTATGCTTACACTCAACATCGCCATGCATCCACATTCACTTTCACTTTCAGTTGCCTGTCGGCGAGTCTGGGCAGCCTTGGCTCAGACTCCGCCTCACCAAGACAACATTGCACAATCTTGAGAGGGAAGGCTCTGTCTTCCTCTCAGGAAATGCGCATTTCTACCCAGTGACTATCCTCTAGTCTTGCATTACGCAATTCTGAGGGACAGTGACTGCTGGCCCAGAAAATTGCACAATGCAGTGACTGAGCCTGGAACCATTGCTACAACTGAGATTGTGCATTGCACAATTCCAGCAGTCAGCAGCCAGACTGGACTGTGCATTGCGTAGTTCCAGCAATCATTCAGCCTCCCAATAGCCCAGACTGTGCCTTATGCAGTCTTGGCAGTTAGTGTCTCGATCTCCCAGCGGAAATTGCGCGACCTTCATGATTAGTCACACAAGTATGTTGCAAGTCAGTTCTCAAGTTCATTTTGGTTTTCGACTGACAGATTGCTTGCCATGAGTGTTGATGTGTCTCCAGGTATCGCAAGTGTTCATCTGCCTCTCAGCAGCACAAGTACAATGGTTTCCAGGAGAGCAGAGTTGAAGACACCATTCAGAGCACACTTGGGGATGAAGTCGATCAAGTTTCTATGAGCTTTCCTACCACACAGACATCAAGTTGTTCGTAGACAAGGACATCAAGATATGACGGCAGCAACATCAAAGCGAGAAACATCATGAACAGCATTTGAAGGCAGCATACTGGATGCAACGAATGTAAGAGGAAGTTTTTTGACAACACGAAGGTGGAACAAAGTTGCAAGATCAAGTAGATCCACTGATGATGAAAGAAACTTTGGAGACTCAGGCTCTGAGGTGACGGCGCGATTGCACAAAGATAGAGAATGGAATAAAGAAGGAGTTTCCTGTGTTGAAGCAACAACTCAAAGAAGAACATGAGCTGCATAGACAAGCGAATGAGTTGCAACAGGAACAGGAACAATAGGGGGCACAACATGCACTCACAAATGAAACTGCACCCATACAAGTTATAGATCCATCCCAGCAGTTGGCACGGAGCAGACATGGTGAGCAGTGTTGTTGATCGCATGCAAGGGATTCAATAGCATGCATGTCATTGTGCACACGCATGCGATCCAACCCATTCAGCACACTCACCAAGGCGAAGACAAGAAGCAAGTCCGACTGGAGCTGAGCATGTAGTTGACAGTTGATGCGCATGACCACCAGCACACACTGGAAGATCAACACGGACACTATGCATTAGTGTGTTGCCAGTTCGGTTGCACCAAGAAGACCATGCACATGCTAGTAGACGAGTTGGATGAAGGAGCCACACCAATGCACCTGGATGCAATGGAGGCAAGAGTTCGCTTCAACAAGATGTCACCATGGGGTGCATGCACACCATCACGGATGACCAAGCTTGGCATCAGCTCACCACCTTCACCATCACAAGCATGTCAAAGAGTTGGTCTCACCACAATGGACCGAGTGTCAGTGATGTCTTGCATGGCTTGCTCAAGCCATTTTGTCTCACATGAGCACATGTGCATTGTAATGTAACGTCGTGTCAAGTGGAAGTTCAAGTGTCAATAGTTGGATGTAACAGTCATAGAGTAGATGAAGAGTCATGAGGGTAGATGAACTGTCATAAAGGGGAATGTCAAGGGTCACCCCACCCTTTGCTATAAATAGAACCTCATAACTCATTGTATAGGCTTTTGGTCAGCCAAGCTTCAATAGGAGCACCTTAGAAAAAGCTTGGATAGTATTGTAATGAGCCTTACCTTCTCCACTGCGCAGAGCTAACACATCTCTTTGGAGGAGCAGGCGGATGTGGCTGTAACGTTCCACTATTGGAACTAGTGGTTGGACATGGATGTATTGTATGACTGGAACTTACACTTATTTATATAATAAGAGCCAACATGCTTCATGCATATGTTGTATTTTATTCTATGTTATCTGGTTTATTCTAAATGATATATGTATTGGTTTGCTTACGCATGCATGTATAGACTATTATGTATAAGTATGTATGAATCTTTCTGAAATGTGTTGTTGATTTAACCATCACTTTGGATTGCTCACTAAATTGCCTTCCATGTTGTGATGTATCTTTGCTCATGTGTTCCCTTCCAAGCCAAGTACATTTACAGGTTTCCAAGGGGTGCACTCATCTCAGCCCTCGTGTGTTAGAAGTTAGAACCTCTCATGCACCTTCCTTGACTCACTGCAGTTGCCACACCCTTGCTACCAGCAAAGTTATCTTACTTGCCTCTGTGCGAAATCGCGGTCAAGGCATTACCATACGACCCACTACTAGGACTCCTAAACCAAATGGTCTGAGGTCTAATTGGGACTTCTTACTGGGGAGATCCCCTGACATGTTGGCAGGTCTAGTACCGTCAACACTTTCCAAGGGGTTGAATTGCCTCCTTTAGGCCGACTTGTACTTTTGGAGTTTCCAGGACTTTCTAGACTAAAAAATAATTCTTTTTCCAATTAAGTTTTTCCTAGAAGTGTCTTATAATCATGACGTTGACTTCTTTGATTCATGACAATAAATCCTAAGACCTAACAAACCCTAGAGGCATGTAGAACATGCTTTTACCTGGAATACCATCAATAAGAAGCATGAAACCCATGCTTTAATAATGATAACTTTTTATCTTCTTATTTTGTTTGTTACATAGGATACATATTGAAATGAGTACAACAATTATGAAGACCAAAACTAGTTACATTTCCAACACAATTTCCGACATCATTAACTACCATCAAGTACAAGTATGGATCTTCTAATTCTTCTTGCATTCCTTTTTATATTTCATTTATCTTTTTGATATTTCACATTCTATTTATGGATTTTATTACCAACCAAAACCTTCCCTTTAAATGACAATGCCTTATATAGAATGTTGAAATTTCTAAGTATTACCCATTAGAAATTTTTCTGTATTCTTTGGTTTATTTCGCCTACTTTTTTAATTACTAACAAGTTATTTAAGCATATAAATATTGAAATAAACACAATACAGTCTCAACCATCTACAAATCAAAAACTAAAAGAAATAGACAAACACACAAGGGACACTGTTATTTTTGAACAATCGTCCCCGAAAAAACCCAACTTGGGAAAACTGTGCAACAATTTTGAGGGTTTTATTATTAAGTAGCTTTTCTTGAGTACATTGGGTGCCAAACTAGCTCACTCGACAAGGAAAATAATCTAGCAGTAATACCTCTCTTTGAAAGAAGATATTTTGAAAGTTTGCTCCACGAATCTATCTCCAGCGCCTCTCTGAGGCTCAGCGTCAGCCTAAAACCCTCTGCGTTAGACCTCTGAGGATTTTTGTAGCCTCTTTGACCCTCTACGTCACTTCTACAACCTCTACATCACTCATGCAGGCCCTTTTGGCCTCTACGTAGTCACTGCTGGCCTCTGCATGGCTCCTGTTGGCTCTGTGTCTGCCTCTCTGCCTCTGCGCTTGTCTTACGGCATTATCTCTGCCTTTGTGCTAGTCTTCCAACACTATCTCCACCTCTCTGCCTTGCACTCAATGCCCTTCATTGTAACTGATCACTAGTTCTATTTCTCTTAGCAAACCCCACTCTAGAAAATCAAACTGACTAATCACTCTGGTGTATCTCCAACTGACCCTCAAACCTCCTCTTATACCTTTTTCTATTGAGTCTTCAATGGCTGAGATTACATCTCTAACCAATGGCTAAGATCAGATTTGGCTTGATCCATGTCATTTAGAACCTTCTAACCCAGTTTTATATTAATACCCATTAATATTTTTATTATCCTAAGTTTAGACTTAGGAACCCATAAAAAAAATTAATTATTTTAATATCTCCTTCACCGGGTAGAATTTCCCCAAAACATTTCTGGGTATTGAAGATCTCATGTGCTTTAGCCTCTCCACCAATTTTCATGGCTAGAGCACATCCTATGCTTCCCTAAATCAACATAGAAGTGAGACCCTAGGGTTAATGGAAGATATAAGTTATGCCCTAGGGATAATGGAAAAGTGATAGCTAATGTAACCTTAGTATCTTCTTCACATGTTGTGGGCCAATTGTCCTGTAACAAAGGAGAAAATACATAAAACAAACTAAGTCTAACAAATCATAATATTTACAAAGGGTTTTAGACTTAGAATTAATATGATTTGTGATATTTCTTGATCTATATTGCGGATTTATGCAAATATAAAATAAAAAGATAGGATTTTTTATTTTTGAGGGTGGTTGAATGGAAACAATAATGTTTAAACTATAATTAGGAATATGGGGTCTAAAAGTCAAATTTGGAAGGCTATTTGTTTAAGAAATATTGGGACCAACAAAATTGCAAATTGCATACTTTATCCAACCCTATCTTGTTATCAATTGATGCAAAAATTTTCTTTGGAAGGTCTTGTTACTGCAAAATTTATCAGGTTTAGTGCAAAGCCTCATTAGGTGATCTAGACCTCATGGCAACAAGAGATTGGCCACCATTGTCACCTCAACAACCTTTATCCAACTATATAGTGGCATATTGAACCACAAGGGAGAATTCCCTGTATATGTATCACCTAGAGGATATTCAACAAGGAAGGTTTAAGGTGATGGAAAGGTATAATAAGTGTTTAAGGGTACCAATGAGGCTAGGAGTGTTGGGATACTCTTTTCCAAACCAATGTATGTCGTCCCTAGACGACTAAAGAAAATAATATGGCTTCCATAAGTTAGGGTTTGATAGATTTTCAATGATATGATATGCGATGTCATATAACAACCAAAAGAAGTCGTCTTAGAATGGTTAATTAAAAAAGGATCAAGCCTATTGATTTGATATACAAGGTTGAGGGTTTTTGATCGAGTTTTTATGGATGAAACATGCATAAAACAACAATATAGTGATTACATCATCCCTATAAGTAGAGTTTTAACATGCAATAAATGCTAGATTTTTCTTTCTAATAAATATTTAGTGCAATTCATAGTTAGAGGGCAATGACACATCAAATAAAATTACTTTTTAGCAACTGTAGATATCTATAATTTAAGAGAGAAGAAAGAGAAATCAGTAAAGGTAGAAGGTTTTATCACCACCACCTAGACTAGTGCCTTGATCTAAATGGGCAATGGAGTTACTTAGGGAAAATTCAATGAGGATGGCCTTGTTGAAGAGGGTGAGAAGTCTAAAGCCTCTTCTTACAAACCCTAGTGACTTCCTTAATAGGGAGATGTTAGATTTAAGAGATGCACAACTGGGATTTCTCTTATAGGATTCAAATAAAATGATTTTGCATGGCATAGATGATCACAATTTTTAAATAAATATAGCAATTTTAACCATGGCACATGTAGAAATCCTAATTTACACAGTATAATATGCAAAATATAGAAGATGAGCAATAAAATTACAAAATTTCCACAAAAATCTCTTCAATCAATCCAAAGAAGCCAACTTCAAGCAAAAATCCACCTCCAAGAGCAATTTGACCATAGGACTACATTTCGTCCGAGTAGAAAAAGGAAAAAGCTAATGCACACTTCCAAAAGAGAGAGAAGCTTGATGATGAATGATGATGAAAAGTGAATAACGCTCCCCACTATTTATATAAGGCCGTGATTCCAAATTGTAAGGACATAGGAGATGCACCCACTGTCACCTCATCACACTCTACTCTCACTTTTGGTCAACTCCTAGAATGCCAGAGGGGGTATCCAAACTACACAAACGTCACCAAAAGTATTAGGGTGACTAGTGTCTATAAACACTCAAATGATGAAGGTTAGGATTTAAAGAGAAAAAAAATCTGATTTGATGTATGATATTTTATTGCAGAAAACAGAGACTAGGATACTAAATTTATGAATGAAATAACCTTGAGAAAAGCACCAAAATTGATTATGAAGGTCCTTAACAATGTTGGGATTCATACCTTGAAATTACTTTTGGTTTGGGTATGGAAATGTTGATTTACTATTTTGTTATACACCTGCAAACATGTAATTTTGTAGAAACCAACAAGCAAAAGCCCACTCTAGGGCCAATGACAAGCCTAGAAATTCTATAGAAACTTATGACTATGAATTGGAGATGATATTATAATGAAATACAAATGAAAAAAATATAATTTTACTCCATAGTATTGATTATTCAAAATTTTATTCAAATCTAAAAGTTGTTACTCAATTTTGGGGGCCAAATCCTCAAGGGTTGAAAAATGAAAGCATCCCAATCAACATGAAACCCGTTGCAATTGTTAGTACCATTGAAAACACTTCCAAAGGTGAGTAATATTCAATTAAAAAAAATTAGAAATGTCGCTTGGGGTTGGAAGGGTTAGAATCAACTTTTCACGAATCCCAAGGCAAGGAATTTCCCCAATCCTTGAGCTGTAACTACTAAATATAAAATCAGATTTGTAAAATCTCCTTGAAAAACCTAAAACATGTGTTAGATAAACATTAAATGCAAGAAAGGAGGGTCGCTAGCCTTCTTAGATTTTCAATGTGGCATGCTTTCCAAGAAACGAGTCTAGAATCAAAATGTAATCGATCAAATCTTATATAAACATAAAAGTGAAGAAACTCACTGATTTACTTTTTATTTTTGATGGTTATATTTTTCTATATATTATTTTATATGTATATTTTTCTATTCTTAGGGCTTTTTGAATAATAAAAATTAAGGAAAATTGCAGAAATTAGTAAAAAAGATGGTTGGTTGGTGGAATGAAGAGTGTGCCTTATTTCCAATTGGGCTATGGGGTCAAATCTATGCCCCTCTTGAGTTGGTTGATCAATGCTTGTGGATTATGGCTAAAAGTGGAACCCTATAAGTTAAATGAGCTTGCGCCTAATTAAGAACAAGTTTTGAAACCAAGCCCTACTAGAAAGGATTACACTTAGGGAAAATCCTTCAACAAATAGCTCAACTATGATGCAAAATAAATTGAAGCCCTTGGTGAGGAGCACTAAGGCATGGCCCAACAAGGAGAAACAAACTTTACCTTACACCAACAAGAGAGATGTGCGAGTAAAACCCTGGACATCCCTCAACAAGTGACAAAGTTTCCCTTCAAATGGATTGATCTAGTTAGTTTTTGTAGTATTCTTTAGTTATCCACAAATTGCCTTAAGAAATATGTGAAATCAACCAAGAAAGATAATTCATGATGAACACCAAAGATTTCATGAAAATGTTTCACATTATGGAGAAATGATCTCAACAATTTATAATGATCTGCAAAGGAGGGAGATTTCTCTATTTATAGATTAGGATCTCAACATATTTCCTCCTTTTTCTTGAAAAACAAGCGACTTTTCATCCACAATATGCTTCACGACTAAGTCAAACTACAAGTTATTTCATTACATTACTTAAAATTCTCAAAATAGGTTAGACGTCCCACCAATTAGTGGTTTGATTTGACCAAAGGAGGTCTGAATTGACCTAAGGGTATTGTTACCACACAATCTAGTAGGGCCCTAGGGAAGGGAAACCTAAGGGACAACTACTAGACTAAGTGACAACAATGGGACAATGACCCACTGTCACCTCAGTCAAGGTCCCCTGCTTTTTATGGACTTTCACCAATGGGAGTCCTCCTGGTAGGAAGGGAATCACTAGGAATGAATAGGTCAATGATTTAGGTGTGAAGTGATTCCACTAAGCCCATTCAAGGAGAGATACAATAATGGTTCAATGCCTCAAGGAAGCTAAAGGCTCTCCAAGAAAGACCTAGGAGGAGATCATGATTTAGGGCTTGAGATTTGCAATGATAATAGGTATGCCTAAGGTCAAGATTTGAAAAGATGAGGTGGGACCTCTCAAGAAGCTTTATGTGATGATTTGATACATTGAAAAGGCTCTTCGCTCCTCTTGAGAGACCTAAGAAGGACTTGCGCTAGACCTAGGATTTTATGAATAACGTGGGAATAAATACTTTCAAGGCATTTACTAGGTCAAGGCAAGGGAGGAGAAAGCGTTTTTTATGATTTATTCCACCAAATACAATGCTCATACAACCCTAAAGAAAGCCACATATCCAAGGAAATACATACTAGGTTTCCCTTCTAGGGCACACCTAAGGCACAAGAATTTATGGATGAATCACCATGAGAAATCAACCAAAATTGGAGATCCTCAAGACAAGACCTCAAGGAAGAGTCTTGTCCAAACGGAATCCAAAAATTCCTCTTGTACAAGATTTCTATTGATGCCCTAGCTAGCCATCCAAGAAAAGAGGGGATGAAACTTTGGGAGGAGAAATGAAGGAAGAAAGAGAAGTTGATCATGAAATGACTTAGGCCCGTGCTTTCTCCCTTAGGTTTATGGAGTTCTAGAGGCATTAGATAAGAAAATTTTGTCTCCAAGGAGGCTAAAAGATGATGCCCTAGCTGCCACCTTTCAAAAATTATGTACTATTAGAATATGGAGTTTCATGAAGAAAATAACATTTCATAACTATGAACATTCATTGCATGTTATACCATGAATAACGTATGCAAGAGCCAAAAAAATAGCTTTCAAATTGATCTTCAAAAAAATTAGGGCACAATAACATTTACTCTAGTTGCAACAATTACATACATTAGATAATTTGCAAAGAAAGATTTCATCAACAAGAGAACTTACAAACTAGTCATGCAATATATCCATCCATATTCAAGATCATGCAATATGGAGCTTCATACAAGAGAAATGAGACTTCATAATGGGCTTCTCTTCCAAATATGGGGCTTTAAGCATGGAGTAGTGTTACCTCCCTAGGTAGAAGTGGCTAATAAACAATCCTATTAGTTGTTCCCAACCTTTAAGGGGAAAGACAGGTCCAAGGCACATTCGTCAATTTATATGGGTCATGTGAATAATGATGAGATGGATAGGGACACAGGGATCTCAAAACCAAATGCCATCGGTTCAAGGATGGTAATGACGAGGGATATCCACATATTTAGGTGTATAGATGATGGAGGGAGAAATCATGGAAGTGGATACATGAGTTACCCTGGTCTTTGTTTTTCCACCCTTCTTCACTTTCCTTTTCCCTTTTCTTGATTTTTTCTTTGTATTACTGGTCAGGGATTCAGAGGATGAGAGCATGTTGTGTATGATATAAGTAGTTCTTACCCCCTTAAGGTGGGGCAGTTCATCACCCACTAGGGGTTGGGATGTGCATGGATTTCTTAATGATGTGGGGGCACTCATGGGGCCCTAAGAACCAGCATTATGGTGACAATGAAGGGGTAGAGATCATGTTTTGCTTTTTCCCACACACTCATATAATGTCCCGACCATCTTTAGCATTTTATAATATTATTTCCTTTTGTTTCTTACTTGTGGCCATGATATGGTTTAAATTTTTATTTTCTTTGTTGCATTAACCTCTGGGGCAATATTTCCAAGCCCGACCAAAACATGTTGACAAGGAGAGGGGGTGTACCACTGCCTTGTGGATCCAGTGGTCATATGGACCTAAAGAGGGAAGATAATGAGATAACATTCTGTTGTGCTTTACAACAACCCCCCATTTCATATCATTTTTATTCACAAAAAACTATCATATGAAATGGGTCCCTTTAGATTTTAATTGGTATCAATATCGTATTATTTAAAAGGGTCCGAAAACCAAATGAAAACATTATAAAAAACCTTTTTGAAAAACCCATTTTGATCAAATAAATCAATCTTTTATCATTGCGATAAAGCGATCGCCAGATCACATATCGCAATGACATAAGGAACATAAGTAAGTGGCACATTGGTTTCCGCCGATGCGATATCGCTATCGGCTATCGGCAATACTCTATGCACATTCTTAAAAGCGCCCCCAGACCATTCCCCTGATGCGATGCAATATCGCTATCGGCGATATACTATCCATGTTGCATGTAATGCCAATACTCCCGATGCGATGCGATATCACTATCAGCGATCGGGGTTTTCAAAAGGTGTCAATATAAGAGGTTTAAGCTTTCCCCGATGGCCGATTGCGATAAAGCGCAGATTTCAAAAAGCCGTTAAAATGAAGGGATATCACGATCAATTCATATTAAAAGCTTGATTTGTCCAACAATGATTCACCTGCGCTCAGGGAAAATTTTAAGAACCCCCCTAAATTTATAAATATAATAAATGGGCGAATCTCCATGGTATATAGGAAAAATGGAAGGCGATTTTATCAATAATATAATATGTATATATAATTTTTTGGCGAATCTCTCACCAGGCATGGCGAATATTTTACTCAATTATAAAATCTTTTAAGATCTTGGCGAGTCTTTCACTAAATAATAAAACTTTGTAAATTCCTAGTGAATCTTAGCATAGGCTACATGCTGGTTTAATTCCCCCATTTAAATAGGTTACATTCCAGGTGAATACCATGGGTCAATACCATGTGCCATTTCGATGAATACCATGGGTCAATACCATGTGCCATTTTTGTTTTTATTAATTCTAATATTAGGGTTAATAATGGTTTTTTGCATGGTATTAATAACAATCTAGTCCATGATATTTGTCCCATAGTATTTTGGCCATAGGTTTCACCTAAATATAACCCATTTTTTGAGTGTTAGTAAATATAAGGTGACTTATGGAGTAAATATAAAAAAATGTTTTATTTGTTTACCATACCTCTCGTTTATTTATATTTTTATTAATTTACCATACCTTTTTTACAAATATGGTATTTGGCCCATAGGATTCACTTAAATAAAACCTATTTCTTGAGCCTTCATAAATAGAACGAGGGTTATGGAGTAAATATAAAAAGAGGTTTTATTTATTTACGATACGTTAGTTTATTTATATTTTTATTTATTTACCATATCTTTTGAGTAAGTATAAAAAGACGTTTTATTTATTTACCATACCTCCACTTTACTTATATTTTTATTTGTTTACACCCTTACATGCATATAAGGTGACTTATGGAGTAAATATAAAAAATGTTTTATTTATTTACCATACCTCTCATTTATTTATATTTTTATTAATTTACCATACCTCTTTTATAAATATGATATTTGGCCCATAGGATTCACTTAAATAAAACCTATTCTTGAAAATGGGCGAATGGATTCACTTAAATAAAACCTATTCTTGAAAATGGGCGAATGGAAGGTTGTAAGTCCTAATTTCAAGGGCTAAATTTACCTTTTTTACCCTCTCCCTTAAAATAAGGTGGGCTATTTGAGGTGATTTGTAAAAATGTACTATGATACAAAATATTCGCCCACTAAAAATTTAAAACCCCTTAATTTCGCCAAAGGGCGAACATTCGCCCCTAAAATTATCCTTGCCTGCGCTCAACCACCAAAACATCTATAACACGCTTAAATGAATCATTCGGCCAATTAATGATATTATGGGCATTTAAGGATTGGCAGGTTTTAAACGGCCATTTAATGTAATTGTAAGTCCTAAAATCTTCCCATGGATTGTATCCGCGCCCATTTTAAAAGTTAATCTCTCACCACACATCGGTCAATATATCTCATCCATTGAAGTTTTCATTGCCAATTCTCTGTGTTATGTTTATTTTCGCTTCTGTGTAGAGTTCATCCATAGAAGAAAACTCAAGAAAAATGGGGAAGAAGTCTAAGAAAACCACAGGCGCTTCTGTTGTGCCAGCCGCAGGACAAGCTGTCGCTGATCCCTCAAACAAAAAGAAAGGATTGATTTCGGATACTACATGTTCTGGTCTCGGCAGAACTACTTGGCAAAGCACCTACAACTTGATTGAAGTTGAAGAACCCAAAGTGACAACAGTAGAAGCTACTGCAGAATCAACTCGGAAATCTAATGCCACTCTAAAGCACTTAGCTGACTCCTTCCTTCATCGGATAACAGCTAGGGAACAAATTCTCCCATACATAGATGTAGTGCGGTGGGAAATTGAGGAAATCCCAATCCTGGATAGAACCTTCAGCACCAGAGACGGGAGAATTTTCGGGTCGTTCAAAGCTGATGATCTAAGGCAAATGTATCATTTGCCAGAGCTAGAGAAGACATACAATAAGGTGTTCCTGGAAAATTTCCAAAACGAGAACGAAGTTGAATCCGAACCCATTCGGGATTGGAGACAAAATCTGGCAAAGCACAAACATGAATCTTCCGGTAAGTACTCGGTCGATTCCCTGGCTTCTCCTTATTGCTACGCTGGAATAATGATGTGTAGATTGTGGGGATTGCATGATTCTTCTAATTTCACCATAGAAATGGTTCCTTTAATGGAAGCGGCATGCAACAGTATAATAATGGATTGGGCCACTATTCTCTCAGATAAACTAGCCAAAGCTGTTCTTGAGTTTAGGAATAAGACTCGCATCTCTGAAAGGATAATTCACCCATTTTATTACAGTGCCTATATTTTAGATACCTTGTGTTTTAATTCTGAATTTCCTGTGCTCAGCTGGAGGTGGACGCCACAAAACTCCATGCCTATTCACATTTACCACCAGAAATTATGGAAATCCTCTTATAAGCACCATCTGTACCAAGTCTGCAATGGCTTTATGTTGCCTATTTATTATTCTATTTTTGATAAACCCATTCCCAAGATTTCCTACCAAGCTGGGATTGATTTAACAGCAGTAGGGAGCTGGTTTGGAGAGGAGAAGTTCACTTATATAAGAGTTTTCGGTAGCCAAGCCGAACCTCATGTCCTCCCTTTATACATACCTGATAAACTATTGGCAAGGGAAATCTCTTACCAGATTATTGTTGAGAGTGTTACACAGACTCTCAAGAAAAATAAGAAGCAGGGATGGCCCTCTTTTCCTTTGAGATGCGGTGTTTATACTTTGCATGATCTCAAACATGCAGAAAAGGAAGCTACGAAGTTTAAATCATTAACTCTGGCGACTCTCCCAAATAGGCAATTTGATCCAAACAAAGTTGCCTATAATGCACTAGAACAGGCCAAATTGTCAAAATTTGATCATAAAGAAGATATGTTTGACGACCTGTTCTCTTCAACTGAGTCAATAATGCAGGTTAAAACATTGGCCAAAATGAAATATCATGATGAAGGGTTGACTGAATTTAACAAACTTAGAGAACAGAGGTTGCAAACTCTGCCTCTAGATCTATTAGCAACAACCCCAGCGACATTGTCAAGCGAGCCCGAACAGCAACAGTCAAAGGAACCTCCAGTTACAACAAAAGAACAAGAGAAGCCACAGGAGAAAAATCAGAAGAAAGAGCATGAGAATCAGCAGAAGAAAGAGCAGGAAAAAGTGCGGGAGGAGACCCAAACTGAAAAGGAAAAACAGACCACCACTAAAGTAAACGTGGATACTCATATCGATCCTAAATTTCTCCAGGAATGGAAGCAATTTGATTCTATTATTAGTGGTATGGAGTGTTCCAAGAACTCTGACACTTCAAAGGCAACAGACACACAGGAAATCACTTCACCACAGGTTCTAAGTGGAACCAGCGGCCCACCCATTTCTAAAGAGGTAGAGATAATACCAAAGGACCCCTCCGACCAAATCATTTTGCAGGTAGAAGAGATTCCTCCCTTGGATATCTTCTATAGCCCAAGGTATAAAGCTGTAGTTAAACGGCAAAGGAAAAGAAGAAGGACTGATCAACCTTCCCTTTTCCCAGAACAGACTGTCACGGGCAATGTGGTTTGGAAGGAGGAGTTTGACCCCTCCGATGACCTGACAAAACTGTCACAATATGCTGGAACTTATTCGGCAGCGAAAATAGATAAGGCATCGGAGGTAAGCCTTTTACTGAAAACAAAGGATCAGGGGATTTTCTCGTTACAGGCACATCTAACTGAAGCAAAGCAGAAAGCGGAGCAGGCATAGCAGCAATTGTTGACGCAACAGCAATTAAACAGTCAACTAACTCAACAATTGCAGGCAGAAAAACAAAGGATTGACCAAAGCACAATCCAGAAGTAGAAAGAATTATCAGAGGCATTGGCACAATTGAAGGCAGCGAATGAGCAAATGGTGAAAACAAAAGATGAGCAAATTGCTCAATTATCATCACATCTCGAGAAAACAAACGGCGTTCCACAAGTGGCTGAATTTAGAGTAGAAGCACTACAAATAAATACTGCATTAATATCCCAAATTAAGCTTCTATGTCAACAAATCGCCCAGGCAGAGCCACTATGTGAATTAACGGCATCCATAAGTAAGAAAGTAGACAAGGCCAGGACTGAATTGGATCAAGCTGAAGAAACGATAGCTGCATTTCTCGACTGGCAAGATTCCGATCAAGGACAAGCAGCGAATTTACCCAGAATCTTAGAATCACATAAAGATATACTCTTCATAGAATGGCAGTCCCAGTTAATGAAAGCAGAGAGGACAGTTTCAAGATGCAAATCAACTTTAAGCAATTTAGTTGAATTAGTCAATAACACTCTCTACTTATCAAACATGATTTCCCAATGCACACCAGGAAAGTTAACAACGATGAAAACATTGGAGTAATCATGTTATCCAGATCTAGAGGAAAAGTGGAGATTAATCGCTGGGATTAACAGTTTAACCTGGGACACCTATTGGTTCTTCTTGGTAAAGCCACACACACAGAGAGCCGCCCTCAAGTGCCTTACGTATGCAATCAGTTATATTATCCCCGATATTAAGGATGCCACCTATGCTACCCAGCTCAGTTCTCGCCTCAACAAACCACCTGAAGTGGAGCCGATGCTTGCGATAAGTCAGCTCAGATTTAAAGGCAAGCAGCCTACTTGATGATTCATGCCGTCGACTGCCAGATTGCTAAAGAAAATAGGATCAAAATTTATTGATACCAATTAAGTAGGATTTCAGTTTTTTAGATAGTTAGATTAATTAAGTATTTATAGACCCTTTCATTGTTTTGGAAAGGGTCCTAAAGTTTTGTACCTGAATTAATGACTGAAGTTGCACTATTGTGCTTCAGCCATATTCGTTTATGAAACTGGACCAGTTATTCTAAATTTGACAAGGAAGCTTTTATGCAAATTGTGCACTATTGTCTTTGTTTGAAAGTGTTTCTGCGTTGAAGGAAGAATCACAAGTAGCGATTGGTATTGGGAGTGTCTAGCCGCTCATATGGTACTTCTATCTATGTCTGAATTCATTCCTTTCATATGAATTGTTATTTTATTATCTTTTCTATTATCGATTATATGTATGTGCTTTAACAGCAAGTCTGAATTCCTTCCACTATTGGATGTTTATGGTGTGCTTTTCTTTTAATCATGTATGTGTCGATGATATAAATGATAAGTGTAGTAATATTGCTTTAATCGCTTTGGTTAACTATTTAAGCACAGTAATCTTTGAATGAAATAATGTCCATGTCTGTTAGATGGAGTCATCTATATGCCTGTCCATAGACACAGATCATCAAGCGCTACACTTCAAAGCTCAATAGTTCCCGGGATAAGTCATAGTTCTTGTATTTTTGTTGATAGATTTAGTTATTCGCCCATCATTAGGTTAGTCAATCAATTATCCACACATCTCGTTTATCCATTGCTGGGAAACTGGTCCCTTTATCCCCAGTCGGAGCCACCATTCCAAACGGAAAAGGAGCTGTACTAAGGTCCGGACCGGGTGGTTATCCCCCAATGTTGTTGCAGTGATTTTCGAGGCATCAACATTTTTGGCGCTAGAAGGAGGGCCTGAACTGTGAATGGCACACAAACCAAAATCTGCAAGCCATTCTAAGAGTAATTCTCCCTCCGTATCCCCTCGAACTTCCCATTTGCATGCTGGTTCTCCAGTATCCAAACAAGAAGAAGAGGAATCAACTACCACTGCTCAAACCCATCATACTCCAGAAAAATTAAGTCTTGAATCCCCTGAAGTCCAGTCTCTTATCCACAAACTTCAGAGCTTCTCAATTTCACCACAGAAATCTGAGGTATCACAAAGCAGTGCGACTTCGCAGTTCAATTTACCTCACCCTCTCACCAAACTTCAGAGCGAAAAGCTCAGTATTGAACCCACTGAGTTCCCTTTACCCAAAAGCAAAAAGGCCAAGAAATATACTGAAGGATCTGACAGTGAAGAGCTTTCATCCACATCCTCCATTGCATCTTCCTCTCTGCAAAGTCAATCATCCACTCCCCCATTACATATTGTTGTTCATCAGGGATTAGGAGCTTTAACATCCCAACCTGCTCACTCCTCAACATTATTTCCTTCCCAGACATCTAGAATTCCAACAGTAGTATCAACCACTACTACTATTACAATGGCAGATCCATGGACCAGGCCTGGTGCAGTCAATATGCCTGCACCATTGCATCCATTACCAGATGCTCCTGAAAAATGGCTACCCAAGTTTAACCCAGATGATGGGACCCAGGCTGAGGAACACATTAATAATTTCATGTTGGCAATCAACTTGAAAGGAGTAACAGAACAAGATGTTGTTGTTAGACTTTTCCCTTACACCTTGCAAGGATCAGCAGGATCCTGGTATTTTTCTTTACCCTCTGGTTCCATCACCAGTTGGAACACTTGCCAAGAGCAGTTTCTTACCAAATATGGAGATGATAGGTCTTTGGCTACCCTAATAAACGATCTCTCCAATCTTAGGATAGAGCATAAGGAACCAATTAAGGAATTTAATGCTAGATTCAATAAACTCCTAAATAAAATCCCAACGGCCTCCAAACCAAGTGAACAAATTCGAAGCGAATGGTATATAACCGCCCTACCTGCCAATATAGCCATTTTTGTAGATAGGGATGGGAAACCTACCTTAGCCGAAAATATGAAAGAAGCACTTGCTGTGGAGAAATGCATTAATGCTCTAGAAAAGAACGCTGCTCTGGAAGACAGAAAAGCCAAAAAAGTCTCTTTTAAAGATGACTCAAGGAAGAAAACCCCAAAAGACCCATATGACATGGAGGGTTTGCAAAAATTCCTAAAAACTTTGTCAAACGAAATGGTTGAAATAAAGAAACAGGTAGCCGAAACCTCAACCAAAAGACCCTTTAGGACTTATAAGAAAACTGAATCAAAGCCACCGAATGTCATATCTAATGCAGATTCAGAGCAAGAAGAAGAGGAAGAGGAAACAATCTCACCAACTGATGATGAAGAAGAAGTAGTAGAATGTCATGGAATGTGGGATTTTATACTCCCCAACTCCGATACCGATAATGAAGAAGAAGCATTCCCGATCACTACTAGGAGTAAAAGTACTTCCGAACCTGTTCAGGCAATGTCAAAGAAAAGGAGTGTAGGAGCTGCTACAACAAAGGAAAAAATACCTGCAAAGAAATCACCTGCAGCAGTTCCCCAAGACCAACCTTCAACTTCTAATACTCCTTCAACATCTAAAACGTTAGTGGTATCTGATTCAATGGATTACAATATTGTTGATGACATGAAGAAAACTAAAGCAAACATAACTATGTTTGAACTTAGTAAATTAAAACATCAGCAGAAATTGCTTCTCAAAGAATTGAATGTTGTTCCTTCTTCACCTCTTCCCTTGCTAAAGCTGCTAATGGTTCAGGGCAACCTCCTCCTGGTATGGTTGAAGCTACCGATTCGGTTCTAATTGGAGATAGATCAAACTCTCATACTCCACCTTTCCTTATAACCTATGAGATCTACAACAGAAACTTGCACAACTGTTTGATTGACTCAGGGGCATCTTCTAACATAATGCTAGCTTCAGTTTGTTCCAAACTGAACATTGAACCCCAGAAGTTTGCTATTCATATTGTACAGTTGGACAGGACCAAAGTACAAGTTGTGGGAGAGATTAATTCTGTAACTATCAGGTTATCTGCTGATCCCAGAGTAGTACAAAGGATTGATATCCTAATAGTCGATATACCTGAATTTTACGGTTTAATATTGAGTAGGGACTGGTCTGAAAAACTACATGGGTATATTTCTACTGATTGGTCACATATGTGGCTTCCCTATAAGGGTAAGCCAAACCAAATAAGGATTGATCGAGAAAAACATATGACCCATACAGTTATTGAATTTGAGCAAGAAAACCAACTTGTAGCATTTAATAACAACATTTTGGGGAATTATTCATCTGAGTCATTCTTTGGTAACTTTATTGCCCAGTCATCCCCTTTCTCAGTAAACCATTTTACATCTCAGATTGAGAATTTTTCACAAACAGATAGGTCTAGATGTTTCAATGATACTGAGAAAACTGTAAATACAATTGTTAATACTTCTTTATTTTGGTCGTTATATTTTGATGGGTCCAAGTCTAATGAGGGCTCAGGAGCAGGATGTATTTTGGTTAGCCCACAAGGAGAAAAACAATGCTATCTTGTAGGCTGGAATTTGAATGCAAGAACAATACAGCCGAATATGAAGCCTTAGTCCAAGGACTGTATAAAGCAATCGGCCTTAAAGTGCAATATCTAAAGGTATTCGGCGATTATGAAATTATTATCAAACAGGTGAGAAATACAATTCATTGTCTTTCAAATCATCTTAAACATTATCAATCGCTAGTACAAGAACTCACCTCACACTTTTCGGCATTCAATATTTCCTCCATCCCTAGGTCTCAAAACTCGGCAGCTGACTTGCTAGCCAATGTAGCTTCCAAGCTCCTACCTTCTGAAGACTATAGCCCAGATAGATTTTCAGTAGAATTGCTTTTTAGGCCATCAATTCCTGACAATGTCACTAATTGGAGAGTATTTAACCATGATGAGGATATTTTACAATTCTTAACTTCTGAAAAGTCCTATGATAATCAAATTATTGAGGAAAATGAGCATGACTTTCAAATGAGAGAAACACCTCAGGAAAATTCAATTCCTAAGCCTGTGGTAAAGCTGGAGGATCTTTATGATATTAAAGACAGGTTTAAACCTGTGACTAATACAAAGCTCCAAAGTTCTACCCTAAGGTTTGAGTTGATAAATCTTGGCACTGAGAAAACTCCTCAAAACATTAATTTAGGATTAGGACTTTCCTTGGAAGAGAAAGAGGCATTCATTAAACTTTTAAGGAATAATAAACAGGTTTTTGCTTGGAAATATGATGATTTGAAGACATATGATACATCCATTATCCAGCATACCATTCCAGTGCTTCCCGATCAGAAACCAATTTAGCAGAAGCTAAGAAAAATACATCCAAGTTTAGAGAGTCAAATAAAGACTGAACTTAACAAACTCTTGAAAGCCAAGATTATTTTTCCAGTCTGACACTCAAACTGGGTCTCCAATATGGTGCCAGTCAGAAATAAAAATGGCGACATTCGGATTTGTATTGATTTCAGGAATTTGAACAAAGCAAGCCTAAAAGACAATTTCCCATTACCTACCATGGAGCAAATACTCCAATCAGTAGCAGGCTCTGAATTGATGTCCTTTCTAGATGGTTTCTTAGGATATAACCAAGTTTTGGTCCATCCTGATGACCAGCTTAAAACCACATTCAGAACAAAATGGGGAACATATGCATATTAGAAAATGCCCTTCGGACTTATTAATGCAGGAGCAACATTCCAAAGAGCGATGGATACAACTTTTAAAGGGATGATTAATAGAACAGTAGTCGTCTATCTAGACGATATTACTGTATTCTCTAAAGAGAGGTCCAATCATTTGCATGACCTAAGTCAAATATTTCAACGCTGCAAAAGATATGGTATTTCTCTTAACCCTAAAAAATCTTTCTTTGCTCTTGACCAAGGAAAGCTCATAGGCTTTATTGTGTCTAAAGATGGCATTTATATTGATCCTGATCGGATCAAAGAAATCTCTGAAATCCCTTTCCCGCATAATAAGAAATCCATGCAGTCATTTTTAGGCCAAATCAATTTTGTTAAAGGATTTGTTCCAGATTTTTCTCAAATTATTTTGCCACTTCAAACTATGATCAAGAAAAATTCAGTCTTTAAGTGGGGATCAGCAGAAAAAGAAGCGTTTGATTTAATCAAGCAATCAATAACCGATGCCCCAGCCTTAAATACTCCCAATTTTTCTAATCATTTTACATTATACACTATCGCCTCCACCTCGTCTTATGCAACAGTACTCACGCAGCTCAACGATCACAATTTGGAAGCACCCATTTCATTTTAGTTCAAATCTTCAGGGTGCTGAATTGAATTACTCCGAAGTAGAAAAACAAGCCTTTGCTGTATTTAAAGCGATCAAACATTATAGACCCTTCCTTTTGAAAACCCACACAAAAGTTATAGTTCCTTTCCCTGCAGTTAGGCAACTATTAATCCAAAGAGAACTGGGTGAAAAAAGGGCAAACTGGGTCACAACGCTTCAAGAATATGAGTTAGAAATTAAGCCAGCAAAGATTGTTAGGGGCCAAGGTTTTTGCAGGTTATTGGCAGGAGCATCCAAGATTCCAGAATCAAGTGATACAGATCAAACTGAAGAAATCAACCAGATAAGTGTTACTGATTCTGAATCTCAATATGCAGATTTAATCTTTTATTTAAAAAATGGTTATGCACCTCATAACCTGTCTTACAAAAACAAAAGGGTCATTAGGTTAAAAGCGAAAAATTTTACAATTATTGATGATGTGCTTTTTAAGAAGAATTATGATTCAATCTTATTAAGATGCCTTGAGAAACCTGAAGCACAAAAGGTTTTGCAGGAGTTAGATGATGGACCAGCGGGAGGACATTTTGGAGCTGACACAACAGCTCACAAAATTATTCATGCTGGATACTATTGGCCCACTCTGTTTAGAGATGCCCATGAGTATGTAAGGAAATGTCGCAATTGTCAAACTTCTAGTGGAAGACAACGCAAATCAGCTTTCCCACTGCAACCAGTCAACATTGAACAACCATTTGAGCAATGGGGATTGGACATCATTGGGGAAATTACTCCACCTTCTTCCAAACAGCATAAGTATATCCTTACTGCTACCAATTATTTTACTAAGTGGGTTGAGGCAATTCCTTTGAAGACAGCAAATTCTGAAGCAATCATTGAATTCCTAGATCAATTCATCATTACCAGGTTTGGTGTCCCAAATGCTCTTGTTTTTGATAATGCATCTTATTTCTCAGGCAATGCTATGTTTGATTTCGCTATTAAAAGAGGATTTAAATTGAAATATTCTGCTAATTACTATCCCCAGGGTAATGATTTAGCAGAGTCTACTAATAAAAATATGATCAAAATCATTAAGCAAACTATCGAACAAAATCATAAAAACTGGCACAAATCCTTAATGTTTGCATTATGGGCTGATAGGATAACATAGAAAGCTTCTATAGGATCTTCTCCATTCAACCTTGTATATGGAAAAGAAGCAGTACTACCCACAAATCTTGTTCTTCCTTATCTAGCCCTAGTTCAGTTCATTGAGGAAAGTCCTTCTTCTTATATTCAACTTAGACATGATCAAATTCTAAAATTAGAAGAGGAAAGAGAAAAAGCCAGGGTTATTCATGCCAAACATCAGTAAATCATCAAGGCAGCTTTTGATTCAGTCTCATCCGGTTCAAAACAATTTCAAGTCGGTGATTTGGTTCTGAAATGGGACAAAGCCCATGAGGACAAAGGAAAACACACCAAGTTCCAGAAGATGTGGCTTGGACCATTTCAGATCTGTGAGAAGATAGGCCATTCAACTTTCATATTGCAAGATTTATCAGGTTTGAGAGATTCTCTCCCTATTAATGGCCTTACCTTGAAGAAATCCTTTTATTGAGGAGGTAACCCCTTCTCCTTTTAGTTTAATAGAGTTTTGTAGTTTGTAGGATTTTTAGAAAATAATGTTGTAAGGTATCCTCCATTGACCTTTGCTGTGTTTGAAAACTTGATCCACAGAAGTAATATGATATTTGCTTTTAAAATAATAGAAGTCTTAACCGAAAGGGATAATTTCTAGGAAACTGGGTATCATTGTATTCTGAAACCACACTTCAAGTTCTGTGAACTCCTCTCAAAGTTTAGAAGTATTGTAAATCATTTTCTGTTTTCAAATAGGTCACAAAAGGTTATCAATATCAAGATAGAAGCTAATCCAACTTCAGCATCTTCAACTCTTACCCTGTCATCCATCTACTCTTAAGGAGAAAATTGTCCATCCCATTCACCAAAGTTTATGATTATTCAGAGTGTTATTCTAAAAATTTTTGATATAAAAGATAAGAGGTCTTATTACAAGCCTGCTTACCATGATCATAGGGAAATAGTCTAACCGACATTACCAAGACTGCATACCATAACAGGGTAATGGCTTAAGAATTATAAGACAAGGGGTCTCATCATGAGCCGGCTTGTTCGGTTAGATTACTACCAGTGAATGGAATTGTCAATAGCTGGCTATCAAACCAGGACAATGGCTTTTTATCTTATTAATAACCAAAAGAAGGAAAAGAAATACAAAATATGAAAACATGCTTTGAGTTCATCACACTCTTAGTTGAATGGGACAATGGACAATAACATGGTTAAAAGGTATCCCTATCGAAACTATGAACGTTTGCTGGCAACAGAGGCTCTACCTATGACAGACGAGTTCACCATAAAAGATGATTTGGAAAGGTTTTCTGTTTTATCATTATAAACCAATAAAGGCCTATTTAAAACTTAGAATGTATCTATTTTCTTGAAAAGAGAGGAAATTAGCAAAAATAGTTTCATTTTACTCAGAATGCATATATACCTAGTTATATTAGAATTTTCCCCTTTGATTAAAACTCTATTTTGAAAAAGTTTAAGTATTTCTATACTTTTCAGAGATAACTGTTTCTTCTAGCGAATCGCCAATTGTTGTGCTTTACAACAACCCCCCATTTCATATCATTTTTATTCACAAAAAACTATCATATGAAATGGGTCCCTTTAGATTTTAATTGGTATCAATATTGTATTATTTAAAAGGGTCCGAAAACCAAATGAAAACATTATAAAAAACCTTTTTGAAAAACCCATTTTGATCAAATAAATCAATCTTTTATCATTGCGATAAAGCGATCGCAAGATCGCATATCGCAATGACATAAGGAACATAAGTAAGTGGCACATTGGTTTCTGCCGATGCGATATCGCTATCGGCTATCGGCAATACTCTATGCACATTCTTAAAAGCGCCCCCAGACCATTCCCCCGATGCGATGCGATATCGCTATCGGCAATCGGCGATATACTATCCATGTTGCATGTAATGCCAATACTCCCGATGCGATGCGATATCGCTATCGGCAATCGGGGTTTTCAAAAGGTGTCAATATAAGAGGTTTAAGCTTTCCCCGATGGCCGATTGCGATAAAGCGCAGATTTTAAAAAGCCGTTAAAATGAAGGGATATCACGATCAATTCATATTAAAAGCTTGATCTGTCCAACAATGATTCACTTGCGCTCAACCGCCAAAACATCTATAACACGCTTAAATGAATCATTCGGCCGATTAATGATATAATGGGCATTTAAGGATTGGCAGGTTTTAAACGGCCATTTAATGTAATTGTAAGTCCTAAAATCTTCCCATGGATTGTATCTGCGCCCATTTTAAAAGTTAATCTCTCACCACGCATCAGTCAATATATCTCATCCATTGAAGTTTTCATTGCCAATTCTCTGTGTTACGTCTATTTTCGCTTCTGTGCAGAGTTCATCCAAAGAAGAAAACTCAAGCAAAATGGGGAAGAAGTCTAAGAAGACCACAGGCGCTTCTGTTGCGCCAGCCGCAGGACAAGCTGTCGCTGATCCCTCAAACAAAAAGAAAGGATTGATTTCAGATACTACATGTTCTGGTCTCGGCAGAACTACTTGGCAAAGCACCTACAACTTGATTGAAGTTGAAGAACCAAAAGTGACAACAGTAGAAGCTACTGCAGATTCAACTCGGAAATCTGATGCCACTCTAAAGGACTTAGCTAACTCCTTCCTTCATCGAATAGCAGCTAGGGAACAAATTCTCCCATACATAGATGTAGTGCGGTGGGCAATTGAGGAAATCCCAATCCTGGATAGAACCTTCAGCACCAGAGACGGGAGAATTTTCGGGTCGTTGAAAGCTGATGATCTAAGGCAAATGTATCATTTTCCTGAGCCAGAGAAGACATACAATAAGGCGTTCCTGGAAAAATTCCGAAACGAGAACGAAGTTGAATCCGAACCCATCCGGGATTGGAGACAAAATTCGGCAAAGCACAAACATGAATCTTCCGGTAAGTACTCGGTCGATTCCCTGGCTTCTCCTTATTGCTACGCTGGAATAATGATGTGTAGATTGTGGGGATTGCATGATTCTTCTAATTTCACTATAGAAATGGTTCCTTTAATGGAAGCGGCATGCAACAGTATAATAATGGATCGGGCCACTATTCTCTCAGATAAACTATCCAAAGTTGTTCTTGAGTTTAGGAATAAGACTTGCATCTCTGAAAGGATAATTCCCCCATTTTATTACAGTGCCTATATTTTAGATACCTTGTGTTTTAATTCTGAATTTCCCGTGCTCGGCTAGAGGTGTACGCCACAAGACTCCATGCCTATTCACATTTACCACCAGAAATAATGGAAATCCTCTTACAAGCACCATCTGTACCAAGTCTGCAATGGCTTTATGTTTCCTATTTATTATTCTATTTTTGATAAACCCATTCCCAAGATTTCCTACCAAGCTGGGATTGATTTAACAGCAGTAGGGAGCTGGTTTGGAGAGGAGAAGTTCACTTATATAAGAGTTTTCGGTAGCCAAGCCGAACCTCATGTCCTCCCTTTATACATACCTGATAAACTATTGGCAAGGGAAATCTCTTACCAGATTATTGTTGAGAGTGTTACACAGACTCTCAAGAAAAATAAGAAGCAGGGTTGGCCCTCTTTTCCTTTGAGATGTGGTGTCTATACTTTGCATGATCTCAAACATGCAGAAAAGGAAGCTACGAAGATTAAATCATTAACTTTGGCAGCTCTCCCAAATAGGCAATTTGATCCAAACAAAGTTGCCTATAATGCACTAGAATAGGCCAAATTTTCAAAATTTGATCATAAAGAAGATATGTTTGACGACCTATTCTCTTCAGCTGAGTCAATAATGCAGGTTAAAACATTGGCCAAAATGAAATATCATGATGAAGGGTTGACTGAATTTAACAGACTTAGAGAACAGAGGTTGCAAACTCTGCCTCTAGATCTATTAGCAACAACCCCAGCGACATCGTCAAGCAAGCCTGAACGACAACAGTCAAAGGAACCTCCAGTTACAACAAAAGAACAAGAGAAGCCACAGGAGAAAAATCAGAAGAAAGAGCATGAGAATCAGCAAAAGAAAGAGCAGGAAAAAGTGCGGGAGGAGACCCAAACTGAAAAGGAAAAACAGACCACCACTGAAGTAAACGTGGATACTCATATCGATCCTAAATTGCTCCAGGAATGGAAGCAATTTGATTCTATTATCAGTGGTCTGGAGTGTTCCAAGAACTCTGACACTTTGAAGGCAAGAGACACACAGGAAATCACTTCACCACAGGTTCTAAGTTGAACTAGCGGCCCACCCATTTCTAAAGAGGTAGAGATAATACCAAAGGACCCCTCCGACCAAATCATTTTGCAGGTAGAAGAGATTCCTCCCTTGGATGTCTTCTACAGCCCAAGGCATAAAGCTGTAGTTAAACGACAAAGGAAAAGAAGAAGGACTGATCAACCTTCCCTTTTCCCAGAACAGACTATCACGGGCAATGTGGTTTGGAAGGAGGAATTTGACCCCTCCGATGACCTGACAAAACTGTCACAATATGCTAGAACTTATTCGGCAACGACAATAGATAAGGCATCGGAGGTAAGCCTTTTACTGAAAACAAAGGATCAGGAGATTTTCTCGTTACAGGCACATAACTAAAGCAAAGCAGAAAGTGGAGCAGGCAGAGCAGCAATTGTTGACACAACAACAATTAAACAGTCAACTAACTCAACAATTGCAGGCAAAAAAAAAAAGGATTGACCAAAGCGCAATCCAGAAGCAGAAAGAATTATCAGAGGCATTGGCACAATTGAAGGCAGCGAATGAGCAAATGGTGAAAACAAAAGATGAGAAAATTGCTCAATTATCATCACAGCTCGAGAAAACAAAGGGCGTTCCACAAGTGGCTGAATTTAGAGTAGAAGCACTACAAATAAATACTGCATTAATATCCCAAATTAAGCTTCTATGTCAACAAATCACCCAGGCAGAGCCACTATGTGAATTAACGGCATCCATAAGTAAGAAAGTAGACAAGGCCAGGACTGAATTGGATCAAGCTGAAGAAACGATAGCTACATTTCTCGACTGGCAAGATTCTGATCAAGGACAAGCAGCGAATTTACCCAGAATCTTAGAATCACATAAAGATATACTCTTCACAGAATGGCAGTCCCAGTTAATGAAAGCAGAGAGGGCGGTTTCAAGATGCAAATCAACTTCAAGCAATTTAGTTGAATTAGTCAATAACACTCTCTACTTATCAAACATGATTTCCCAATGCACACTGGGAAAGTTAACAACGATGAAAACATTGGAGCAATCATGTTATCCAGATCTAGAGGAAACGGGGAGATTAATCGCTGGGATTAACAGTTTAACCTGGGACACGTATTGGTTCTTCTTGGTAAAGCCGCACACACAGAGAGCCGCCCTCAAGTGCCTTATGGATGCAATCAGGTATATTATCCCTGATATTCAGGATGTCACCTATGCCGCCCAGCTCAGTTCTCGCCTCAACAAACCACCTGAAGTGGAGCCGATGCTTGTGATAAGTCAGCTCAGATTTAAAGGCAAGCAGCCTACTTGATGATTCATGCCGCCGACTGCCAGATTGCTGAAGAAAATAGGATCAAAATTTATTGATACCAATTAAGTAGGATTTCAGTTTTTTAGATAGTTAGATTAATTAAGTATTTATAGACCCTTTCATTGTTTTGGAAAGGGTCGTAAAGTTTTGTACCTGACTTAAAGACTGAAGTTGCACTATTGTGCTTCAGCCATATTCTTTTATGAAACTGGACCAGTTATTCTAAATTTGACAAGGAAGCTTTTATGCAAATTGTGCACTATTGTCTTTGTTTGAAAGTGTTTCTGCGTTGAAGGAAGAATCACAAGTAGCGATTGGTATTGGGAGTGTCTAGCAGCTCATATGGTACTTCTATCTATGTCTGAATTCATTCCTTTCATATGAATTGTTATTTGATTATCTTTGCTATTATCGATTATATGTATGTGCTTTAACAGCAGTTCTGTATTCCTTCCACTATTGGATGTTTATGGTGTGCTTTTCTTTTAATCATGTATGTGTCGATGATATAAATGATAAGTGTAGTAATATTGCTTTAATCGCTTTGCTTAACTATTTAAGCACAGTAATCCTTGAATGAAATAATGTCCATGTCTGTTAGATGGAGTCATCTATATGCCTGTCCATAGACACAGATCATCAAGCGCTACACTTCAAAGCTCAATAGTTCCCGGGATAAGTCATAGTTCTTGTATTTTTGGTGATATATTTAGTTATTCTCCCATCATTAGGTTAGTCAATCAATTATCCACACATCCCGTTTATCCATTGATGGGAAACTGGTCCCTTTATCCCCAGTCGGAGCCACCATTCCAAACGGAAAAGGAGTTGTACTAAGGTCTGGACTGGGTGGTTATCCCCCAAAAGTTGTTGCAGCGATTTTCGAGGCATCAACACATTCTTAATGCATTAAGGGGAGTGAAAAATGTGAAATGGGAAAATGGGACCACACTACCAAGATTGAGGTTTCCCAAGTAGTGCCCTTCATGATGCTATAAGCCAATAGGGGGAGATCCCACGAGGCTAGGATTAAGGATTAACCCCCCATTTAAGGTGAGGGAAATAAAGTACAACCAAAATCCCTCCTCCTTCCAAGTCACCCAATAATCTATGCGTAATGTGCCCAACGAAAAACAAGCATAAGCACTCGATTGCATAAAGAAAAGCATACCTTTAGGGTTGGATGTCCCACCTTAAAACATACGCTCTTAAGAGATGGGCATGGGGAGATATGACTCGCTCAGCGAGCGGAGATCAAATGACACAATACATCATCTATGCTAGTGGATGTCATGGGTTGCTAGCTGATGGTTGAGGACAAATCATAGGAGAAAAATTCTCCTATGGGGTCACCCACTTTTGGTGGGTAACAAGTACAATGTTCCATGAAGGAATGGCTTGACATTCCTTGAAAAATTAACTTGAGTTCTTAGGAAGTCAAAAATTCCACTTTGTTTGCACAACATTGCTTGAATGAGGATGTTGGCCTTTCCAATGGCTAATATAATGTGGACGACCTCCCTTTGCTTGGTCCAAAGATGATTCAAACCATACTTTTAGGCTCCTCCTTGCTTGATTTTGACTTGAAATGTCCCTTGGATTGCTTGGAGACCTAAATGGCCTTCTCTTTTGCCTCAACATTCCTCCAAATTGACCTTTACATGATCCAATGGGTAGAAATGGTGGACAACACTCCTTGTCTTGGTCCATTTGCTTGCTTTTTGTGTGATTTAAGGCTTGAACTTTCCTGAACATGAGTTGTCCTTGGTCCATGATGTATCCTTGACTTTCTTTGACATCTTGCTTACTCAACACATTTACCATGTTACCTCTTTTAACCTCATGAGTGCTCCAAAAGGAGAAGTTGCCTCATTTTGAAGGTACCTCAAAGATGAAAAAGATATTTTAAAGGGGGTGTTAAGAGTGACTTGACTTGGTGCTGATTACTCTTGACTTGGAGGTTGCAAGAGATCATTTCACTTCCTTGGAGGATGTGGGTCACTGCATCAGGGAGCCCAAATGCATTGCAAACTATGAGACTTCCATGAAGAATGATGGCCATGGCCAAAGAGGTGTGCATACATAGGGATATGGTTGATTTGGGGAACAAATAGTGCATTAAGTTAATGGGAAAGTGAAGGGAAAAGTGCAATAAGTGATCACCTTTATAGGGCTACTCAAAAAGTGCTCCCATAAATCATTAGTCGTAGTAGATCCACCTCTTCATGCTTGCATATCATCGTAGGAGATAAGAATGCTTCATGATGCTTTCTTTCACATACTCTTCTTCTCTTTTCCTCACCCATGGAATGCTAAATGGATTCCTTTCCTTCTAGTCCTAACCTTTGTCTAGTGGCTTGTGGATTATACTAGCCTCATAAGCTTTCCATAATTAATACGTTCTACCAAGTTGTGTGATGCTCTGTTTTTGGGAGGGAACATTGTGAGAGAAACGTAGGCCTCATATGTTGAGGTTTTCTCAAAAATTTGATAGCACCCCCATTCATACTTTTACTCATGAACCCTTTCTCCTTTATACTTCTTTACTTTCTAATCAACATGGGGAAGACCTCCTCCTATATCCTATCTCTCGTTTTTATTTGTTTGCCCCTTTCCTAGGTTACATCACCACTAATGGGTCTCTCTAGGTCATCTTCTTAGGTAGGGCTTGACCTGAGATGGATTCTCCTTAGATGGGACCAATGACCATGCCTTTCCTTTTCTAATTAGGGGCTTTGGTCTTGGTTGTCGTATCCTATAGACTGCATCTATAGGATCACATCTCCAACCATTACTCCAATGCTTGCTTCCACTCGTATATTGCATTTCCCATTTCAACACTAGCTTTGTCAAATTTTTCTTCTTTCCTTCACTATTTGTGCTCTGGAGTTTCCAATTCTCACCTCTTGCATTTTCTATCTAAACTAGTGTTGCCACCTCTTCTTGGCTTCAGTTGTTCATCTTTAGTGTTGCTCATCTTGGGTATTTGGTTCAGTTTTTTGTTCTTGGCTCTGTTAACTTTGATCCCTCTTTCCTCCACTAGTCCATCCCTACCTTTGTTGTCTCTCCTTCCTTCTAGGAGAAATTTTTATCCTATGGGGTCACCCACTTTTGGTGAGTAACATGCAATTTTGGTACTGAGATTACCAAACTCGCATCTTTTCTATTTCTCAACAAACTCCTACATCATCATCTATCGTCAAGTACAATTATAGGATCTTCTAATTTTTCTCACTTTCCTTATTATATTCATTTACCTTTTTGATATTTCGCATTCTAGTCATGGACTTATATTATTACCCAAAATCCTCCCTTTAAATGACAATGCCTTATATGTACAAGTGAGACCCTAGAGGTAATGGAAGATACAAGATAGACACTAGGGATAATGGAAAAGTGATACCTAGTGTAACCTTAGTATCTTCTTCACACGTTGTAGGCCAATTTCTCTCTGACACAGGGGAAATACATAAAAGAAACAAAGTCTAATGAATGATTAGAATTTCAAATGGTCTTAGATTTAGGATTAATATGATTTGTGACATTTCATGATCCATATTTCAGATTTATGCAAATAAAAAATAAAAGGATGGGATATTTTTATTTTTGAGGTGTGTTGAAAGGAAACGATAATGTTTAAATGAGAATTACGACTATGGGGTCTAAAAGCCAAATTTTGGGGGCTATTTGTTTAAGAATGACTGGGACCAACAATGTTGCGAATTTCATACTGTATCCAACCCTATCTTGTTATCAATTGATGCAAAAATTTTCTTTGAAAGTGCTTCTTACCGCAAAATTTTGCAGGTTAGTGCAAATCCTCACAAGAGATTGGTCACCACTGTCATCTCAAAAACCTTTCTCCAACTATATATCGTATATTGCACCAAAAGAAATAATTCCTTGTATATGGATCACCTAGAGGATATTCAATAAGGAAATTTTAAGGTGATGGAAAGGTATAATAAGTGTTTAAGGGTACTAGTGGAGCCAAGAGTGTTAGGATACTCTCTGCCAAACCAAATTATTGGATCCCTAGATGGCTAAAGAAAATAATCGGGCTTCCATAAGTTAGGGTTTGATAAATTTTCAATGATATGATTTGCAATGTCATATAAAAACCAAAAGAAACCTGTCTTAGAATGGTTAGTTAACAAAGTATCAAGACTATTTATTAGATATGCAAGGTTGAGGGTTTTTGATTGAGTTTTATAGCTAAAACATGCATAAAACAATAAGATAGTGATGACATTAGCCCTACAAATAGGGTTTTAACATGAAATAAATGCTAGATTTTGCTTTCTAGTAATTATTTAGTGAAATTAGTAGTTAGAGGGCAATGGCACATCAAGTAAAATTACTTTTTGGCCACCGTAGATATTTGTAATTCAAGAGAGAAGAAAGAGAAATCAGTAAAGGTAGAAGGTTTTATCACGACCATCTAGACTAGTGCGTTGATCTGAATGGGCAATGAATTTACTTAAGGAAAATTCAAAGAGGACAGAGTTATTGAAGAGGGTGAGAGGTATGAAGTCTATTCTTACAATCCCTAGCGGCTCCCTTAACTGGGAGATGTTAGATTTAAGAGATGCACAACTGTGATTTCTCTTATAGGATTCAGGTGAAATGATTTTGCATGGCATAGAGGATCGTGATTTTTATATAAATATAGCGATTTTAACCATGCACATGTAGAAATCCTAATTTACACAGTATAATAAACTTACAAAATTTCCACAAAAATCTCTTCAATCATTTTGAAGCTAACTTCAAGCAAAAATCCACCTCAAGGAGCAATTTAACAATACACTACATTTTGTATTAGTAGAAAAGAGGCAAAAGCTAATGCAAACTTTCAAAAGAGAGAGAAGTTTGTTGATGAATGAGGATGAAAAGTGAATAACGTTCCGCACTATTTATATAAGGTCATGATTCCAAATTGTAAGCACACAGGAGATTCTCCCATTATCACCTCATTACACACTACTCTCACTTTTTATCCACTCCTAGAATGCTAAAGGGGGTAGTTATTGTTGATTTTTGGTAGCATTGGATGTGCTCTAGCCATGAAAATTGGTGGAGAAGCTAAGGCACATGAGATCTCTATGTCCTAGAAGTCGTTTGGAGAAATTCCACCTGAATGAAGAGATATTAAAATAATTAATATTTTTAATGGAGTTCCTAAGTCTAAAGTTAGGAATATAATATGGGTGAGAAAGTTCTAAATAGCGAGGATCAAACCAAATCTAATCTTAGCCATTGATTAGGGATTTTAGCAATTGAATCATCAATAGGATAAGTATAAGAGTAGGCTTGAGGGTTAGTTGGAGACACACCAAGAGAGATCAAGAATTTGATTTTTTTGGGCGAGGTTTGTTGAGGAAATAGAGTGAGTGATCAGTTGCAGCGAGGGAAAGTTTAGCAAGAGGCTAAAGAATACATATCAGAGAGGCAGTAGAGTGCCAGAAAAGGCAGCGTAGAGCCTTGGAGGGCTAACGCAGAGGTTGAGGAGGCCAATGCTGAGGACGCAGAGGGCCAAAGAAGTTGATGCAGAGGATGCAAAAAGTTTCAAAGGCTGTGCAGAGGTGATTCAATGGGACATACTGAGAGCTGATTGGATGATGCAGAGCCAAAGAGGGTGACGTAGTTCCAGAGAGAGTGACACAGTTCCAAAGGAGTGTGTGGAGTAGTTTTCACTGTTCGGCACAAGGAACAACTGAAGTCACTGTGGGATTGTTCATCCGGTTTGCTGATCAATTGGAATATTTGTCTCCGGATAGAGGTATTGCTACCAAGGATATTCTCTGAAGGGTGAGCCATTTTTGGCACCCTAGTTGTATTCAGAAATCTGCTTAATAATAAAACCCTCATATATCATGCACCAGTTTTCCCTGATTGGGTTTTTCCGGGGACGATTGTCCAAAAATAATGGTGTCCCTTGTGTGATTGTCTCAGTTATTTCGGTCGCTAATCTGTATATGTGTGAAAGATGCATTTGTGTTTATTTCGGTATTTATATTTATAAATAACTTGTTAATGGAAAGAATGAGTAGGAGATAATAAACGAGATAATGCAGTAGGGATTTCTGGTGTGTTAGACTTAGAAATTTCCACAGTTATCCAAACTACACAAGTGTCACCAAAAGTATTAGGGTGACTAGTGTCTATAAACACTCAAGTGATGAAGGTTAGGATATAAAAAGAAAAAAAATATATGATTTTATGTGTGATATTGTATTGCAGAAAATAGGGACTGGGATACTAAATTTAATAATTTATGAATGAAATAACCTTGAGAAAAGCACCAAAATTGATTATGAAGGTGCTTAGAAATGTTGGGATTCATTCCTTGAAATTTAACTTTGGTTTGGGTATGGAATTGATGATTTACTATTCTATTATACACCTGTAAACATGCAATTTTGCATAAACTAGCAAGTGAAAGCCCACTCTAGGGCCCCCGACAAGCCTAGAAATGCTATGTAAACTTATGACTATGAATTGGAGATTATATTATAAGGAAATATAAATGAAATAAACATAATAACGCTCCAAAGTACAAATTATTCAAAATACTATTGAATTCTAAAAGTTGTTTCTCAGTTTTGGGGGTCAAATCCCTAAGGGTTGAAAAATGAAAGCATCCTAATTAGCATGAAACATCCTATAATTGTTAGGACAACCGAAAACACTTCCAAAGGTGAGTAATATTGAATTAAAAAAATTTAGAAATGCTGCTTGGGGTTAAAAGAGTTAGAATCTACTTTTCACGAATCTGAAAACAAGGAATTGTTGAACATTGGATAAGCCAACGCTTCTCGTGTTTTTTGCAACATGGATTAACTGTCTCTCGCAAATCCTTATCTCTGGTGATGCAATCTTTGACTAACACCTGCGGGTTTTTGTCTAATGACAATTGTGATTCCCAACAAGTGGTATTAGAGCGCAAGTAACAAGTTCGATACACACCCTACTCGCGTTGGGGGGGAGATTGTTGGACATTGGATAAAGCAACACTCCCCGTGTGTTTTGCGACATGGACTAACTGCCTCTTCTGGATCCTTATCTCCGGTGATGTGATCGTTGACTTGTGGGTTTTGGTCTAATGACAATTGTGATTTCCAACAGTAATTTCCCTAATCCTTGTGCTGTAACTACGAGATATAAAATCATTTTTGTAAAATCACCTTGAAAGCCCTCAAACATGTGTTATATCAACATTAAATGAAAGAAAAAAGAGGGTTGCTAGCCTTCTTATATTTTCTATGTGGAATGCTTTCCAAGAAAAGAGTTTAAAATCAAAATGTAATCGGTCACAAGAGATCTTTTCACTGCCTTAAAGGATGTGGGTCATTGCATTAGGGAGTCCAAATGCATAAGAAATTGTGAGACTTCCATGAAGAATGATGGCCATGGCCAAAGAGGTGTGCATACATAGGGATATGGTTGATTTGGGGAACAAAGAGTGCATTGAGATAATGGGAAAGTGAGGGGAAAATTACAATAAGTGATCACCTTTATAGGGCTACTCAACAAGTGCTCCCATCAATTATCAGTCAGAGTAGATCCACCACCTAATGCTCTCATATTACCGTAGGAGATAAGAATGTTGCATGATGCTTTGTTTCCCATACTCTTCTTAACTTTTCCTTACCCATGGAATGCTGAATGAAATCCTTTCCTTCTAGTCATAACCTTTTTTCTAGTGACTTGTGGATTATATTAGCCTCATAAGCTTACCATAATTAATATGCTCTACCAAGTTGAGTGATGTTTTGTTTTTGGGAGGGACCATTGTGAGAGAAACCTAGGCCTCATATGTTGAGGGTTTCTCAAAAAATTAATAGCACCCCCATTCATACTTTTACTCATGAACCCTTTCTCCTTTATACTTTTTAACTTCCTAATCAACTTGGAGAAGACCTCCTCCTATATCCTCTCTCTCAATTTCTTTGGCTTGCTCCTTTCCTAGGTTACATCACCACTAATGGGTCTCTCTAGGTTGTCTTCTCAAGTAGGGCTCGACTTGAGATGGCTTCTCCCTAGATGGGACCAATCACCATGCCTCTCTTTTGCCTATTAGGGACTTTGGTCTTGGTTTTCGAATCCTATAGACTTCAGCTATGGGATCACATCTCCAACCATTGCTCTAATTCTTGATTCCACTCGTGGATTGCATTCCCAGTTCAACACTAGCATTGTCAAATTTTTCTTCTTTTCGGGAGACTTACATGGCTGTTCAGGAGAGGTTCACGTGGAATGGCCTCAAGGAGGACATGTTGCAGCATGTAAGGGAATGTGAGGCCTGCCAGTGGAACAAGGGGGAGCTGACTCACCCTGCAGGGCTATTACAACCACTTCCCATTCCAGAGGGGAAATGGGAAAGTGTCTCAATGGATTTCATTACAGGGCTCCCCACAATATAGGGGAAGGATTGCATATATGTGGTGGTCAACAGGTTGACCAAATTTTCCCACTTCTTTGCCATCCCCACTAGATTCATAGCTGCCCAGGTTGCCGATTTGTTCTTCCGGGAGGTTTTCAGACTACATGGACTCCCCAAGAATATTGTTAATGGCAGAGACAATAGATTTATGGGTGGCTTTTGGCAGGAGCTTTTCAGGTTGGTTGGGGCGGAGCTTACTCATAGCACTAGTTACCACCTCCAGACGGACAGCCAGACGAAGGTGGTCAACTAGTGGTTTGAGGGGTACTTGAGGAACTATGTGACGGGTTGGCAGAGGATGTAGATTTGGTGGTTGTACTTGGGTGAGTTCTGCTACAATACCACACGCCACATGTCTATTAGTATGACTTCTTTCTGTGCCCTCTATGGTTATGATGCTCTAACTTTTGTTGATGCTATTTTCGGAGACAACCGGGCCCCAAATGCCAAACACTAGGTCCAAGAGAGCCAAGATATCCTCAAAGCTCTAGCGACAACCCAGAATCAGAAAAAACTCTATGCAGATCGACACGGATAGAGAGGTAGTTTGAGGAGGGGGACCTAGTGTACCTCTAGTTGCAACCTTACATACAGTCTACGCTGAAACAAAAGGGGGTCGAGAAGCTACAACCACGCTTCAATGGGTCCTACTAGGTGACTAGGCAGTTTGGGGAGGTGGCCTATGAGCTAGCCCTACCTTCGGGGAGCAGGATCCATAATGTGTTTCATGTCTCATGCCTGAAGAAGGTGTTGGGATAATAGGTGACCACAACAACTGATCTACCCCCATTGGATGATGAGGGCCATTTGGTGCTAGAACCAAAGTCCATACTGGAAAGCAAGGAGAGAAGACTGAGGAGCAAAACCATTAGGGAGTTCTTGGTATGCTGGAAGAACTTACCAGATGAGGATGCCAGCTGGGAGGGTGAGAACATACTAAAGCACCCGGCTTTGAGGTTGCTTGAGGGCAAGCAACATTTGGGAGGGGAGGACTGTCATGTCCCTTATCAAATGAATTAGTCACAGGATGTAGAAACATAATTTTGGCAGCATTTTTGGTTTAGGAGGAGGACCCCACACGTAGAAACTTAGGAACTATAGGAAATTTGATTTATTTCTGGCAGCTAGTGGAATGTGGGGGCCACCACATGCATTATTCGAACTTAGCCAAGGAATACGTTGGAGGGAATTCGAGCTAGGGGATGAAGGGGCCCACATGAGGCTAAGGGGGCCCAAGGAGTTATAAAGAGAGATTAGCTCTAATTTTGGATTCATTCTGATCATTTGACAAACAAACTTACCTTTGTATGCTCTGTTGCTTAGCGAGTCTACTGACTGTTTAGCCACGAGTTTTCCGCAGGGAAGATTCAACCTCTAGTTTAGGGAACCCTCTGTGCCTGCCCTAGGCAGGCTGTTACAGAAGGGTTTTCAATGAATCTGATACAGTCACACACTTTAGCCATTAGCACAGGGAGGAACCTGCTTATTCCTAAGAAACCAAAGAACAAGCAGGAGGAATTGGAAATTCACAAGGGGGATTCACAGCTTGCTAGGAGAGCCGGGAATAGACCGCCAAAGGGATTCATGGCTTGCTGGGAGAGTTGGGAGTTAAGGAGGCAACATAGAAAATGAAACTCTGCTGGAGTAACAACCAACTGGACTAGCGCAGCAGTCAGTCAAAATTCTGGACAAAGGTGTTGCGGAGAGGCCATTATAGGAGCAAACTCGTGGTGCTGGGAGAGCAGTCATCCGGACCAAGGGTCATCTGGGGAGCAAGGAGTTAGTCAGTACAAGTGAACCCAATGTTCTAGGGGTATTTTCAAAGGGATTTTCATGTCGTTTCTTGCAAGTTGAATTTCGCTGTAGCAGCTGGGGAGAGGCTCCAAGGAGGCCGAAAATTCAAAGTCAAAATTAGAGAAGTTCCCTTCTGGGTTTTTATGGCCTTTGTCCAAGGAGTCTAAGGCTAAAAGGATATAATTTGTTGGGCAGTTTTTGGGCACGTTCCTGCAGGTCAAAGTTAGCAGATCAATAGTTTTGTTGGGACAGCGCGGTGCAAGTGGTGCAACAATTGAATGACCATCATCTTAGCTATTCCATCACCTGGATTTAGTCCACCTTGTCCTTGAGACAAGCCCAGGTGCACCACTACATTTATATTGTACCCATTGCTCTCAGATTTTATAATATATGGCTCAACAGTTCCAGATTTATAATGTTTCCATGGATGTGTAATGCTTGTTTTTAATTTTATGTTGTTACGCTTTTTATTTGTTTAAATATCACTCATATTCCTACTTATGAACATTACATAATGGAATATACAAGATAGACCCTAGGGATAATGGAAGAGTGATACCTAGTGTAACCTGAGTATCTTCTTCACGCGTTGTAGGCCAATTGTTCTCTGATACAGGGGGAAATACATAAAAGAAACCCAATCTAATGAATGATAATAATTTCAAAGGGTTTTAGACTTAGGATTAATATGATTTGTGATATTTCATGATCTATATTGCAGATAAATGCAAATAAAAAATAAAATGATGAGATTTTTTATTTTATTTTTGAGGGTAGTTGAAAAGAAAGAATAATGTTTAAACTAGAATTATGACTATGGGGTCTAAATGCTAGATTTGAAGGGATATTTGTTTAAGAATGATTGGGACCAACAAAGCTGCAAATTGCATACTTTGTCCAACCCTATCTTGTTATAAATTGATGCAAAAATTTTCTTTGAACGGGCCTGTTACTACAAAATTTTGCAAGCCTAGTGCAAATCCTCACTATAGGAAGATCCAGACCTTGTGGCAACAAGAGATTGGCCACCATTGTCATCTCAAAAACCTTTCTCCAATTGTATATTGGTATATTTCACCACAAGAAATAATTCCTTGTATATGGATCACCTAGAGGATATTCAATAAGAAAGGTTTAAGGTGATGGATAGGTATAATAAGTGTTTAAGGGTATCGGTGGAGCCAAGAGTGTTAGGATACTCTTTGCCAAACCAAAGTGCTCCATCCCTAGATGGCTAAAGAAAATAATGGGGCTTCCATAAGTTAGGGTTTGATAGATTTTTGATGATAGGATATGCGATGTCATATAACAGCCAAAAGTAACCCGTCTTAGAATGGTTAGTTAACAAAGTATCAAGACTATTGATTAGATATGCAAGGTTGAGGGTTTTTGATCGAGTTTTTATGGTTGAAACATGCATAAAACAACAATATAGTGATGACATCAACCCTACAAATAGGTTTTAACATGCAATAAATGCTAGATTTTTCTTTCTATTAATTATTTAGTGCAATTCGTAGTTAGAGGTGTAAAAACCCATCTTGAATCATGAGCTCCATAGAAATATTGGCATGCATATGCATATGATAGCTACATATGCATGTATCACATGCACTACACTAATATACATACTAAATAAGTGTGAAAAGTCTAAGTATAGGGTAATGAATTAATTATTAAAGTACTAATTAAATACCTAACTCACCAGAATGTAATGAATATATTGTAAGGTACCTGTTATATATTGCACCATCATAATATATAACTAGTGTACTATTTAATAATAATAATAATAATAAATGCAATGACTAATGCAAATAAAAAAGAATAATAATATGATATATATTATTTATTATTTTAACTAGGAGTAGTTATATATTAACTAAAAAGAAACATGATATATTATATCAACTAAAAGGGACTATATATATATGTTTACAAGGAAAAATGATAAAAACTTCAATAACTAATACAAATTTATATGCTTATCAGTAAACTACCATGGATATTCCATTGGACAGTTCGTCATAACAAATTTGATAATATTATATTAAAACTATGAGATTCTACACTATTACAGTTTTATTTAATTTCTATATTTGTAAAATTAATTGTAATTAGTGCATACATGTAAAAGTAAATCAAGCAGAAAAGTAGATAACAACAAAATAATCTCTCACACATAATACACAAGATATCCTCTCTGGGAAACCCTTTTGGGAGAAAACCCAGCTGGAAGGTGAGGCTACTTCGCTCTCTTTCTCTGTTGGGAAATATGGCTGTAGAAACAAAGAAGTAATGTCTGTGGCCGTGGGCTACTATAGTGCACAAATCCTCTTTGTGTGCTCTACCTCATATCTCTCCTGGCTACCTTTGTTCAACTATGGAACAAAATGCTCTCGAAAGAATGGAATGCCTCTTCCTCCTACTGGCTCGGTTATAACACAACCCGATAGCCTACTAGTGGTTAAGTTTTACTACATCAAATCTTAACTATAGTTACAAAATAGACTCTTCTAGAGTCTTTTATGTCACAAACACGTGGCTAGCCCCTTTTCCGTGAATAATGGGGGCTAACGCGAAATCCTCTCGAACTATAGGTGTGAAAACAAGAAGGTCAATTTTTGAGTGGCATAACTTTTGCATACAGAATCCGATTGATGCGATTCTTGTGCTGTTGGAAATCTCTCTGTGTAGAATAGAATGAAAATGTGTGGCACTCAGGCGACAAATTTTTATCCCCAAAAAACGTCGTTTGATGCCTCAATATGCTTTCGGAAGGTTTTAGACCTCGTTTTGCCAAATTGGGTACTGCCGGTAAAAATAATCTCACGAGCTGATTCCTCCACTTTTTCCACTCCAAATGCATCGAGATGGATGACAAACAAGATGATGATCCAATTGATCATAAGCTCTGAATTAGGTTAACAAACTTTACCCTTGGATTGGTAAAGAGTATCCTAACAATCTTATTATTTGTTACAATGACTTAATAAAGCATGGGTTTCATGCTTGGGTCTTTTTTATTAGTCAAAGTCCCCATTGTGGACTAATGAGTCATTAGAGTCATTGTATATTTTATGAGACCCTTCTTGGGCTTTCGAAGGATGTAAAAAGAATTATTTTTTATTCAAAAATGAATTATGTAACCTCCACACCAAGTTGTCCTTAAGGAGATCAAGTCAGCTTCAACTAAGCAATTCGGCGTCACCAAAAGCCTATATATTGAAGCAGATCGAATTCATTTGGAAAGACTCTCTCTCACAAGTTCTATATCAAAAAAGAGCTAGGAAAAAGTGCGAAGGTGAAGAAGGAGGCTAAAAGGAGTGCGAGTTTGGTCAAGAAGGAAGGGAAGGACAAAATCAAAGTTTCAGGATGTCTCTTTCTCTCTCATGTGGGCTACTTTAGGAGATCGAAGTCTCTTTGTCGAAATCAAAGTTGTTGCTGTTGTGAGTTGATGTGGGATGCTGCCAATTCAAAGTTGCTGGGGTCGAAGTGTTGTTGCGACTAAATTGAAGGTTGGATCAGAGAAGGAAAGGTTGGCTTCGTGTGGATGAGGTATGTGTCTAGGTTGAAGAGTCAGGAGAAAAACTATTGAAGCAAGAGATTTTGACTGGGTATTCCTCTAGATAGGGGTTTTGCGCTAGCAGAGTGCCTACATCTTGTGTCTTGTGTTTTGAGATATTCATGCACACATAATTTGGTAATTGCTTGTTAAAAGATAATATAACAAATAAGTAAAAGAATCCAACATAATTCAAAAGTAATTATCAAGAAAGAGAAATCTAACCCTAATTCTAATAGTATTGATTTCTCAACATGAATTCTTGTAAAACTAATTACCCAGTTAGTGGAGGAGCTCACAAGAATTGGGGGTGAATTTGGAGGGTTGGAATTAGACCAAACCCCTTCTGGATTTTTATGGGTATTTGGAGGAGAGGTACCAGTTAAATTTGCAAAAGTTATTGGGCAATAGCTAGAAATTCCATTTTTGTTCAACAGTGCATTTTATTACTTAGATGGTAATTTGCACCATTTTGTGGGTTTTCTGGGTGGTTAGTCTGAGGCAGATTCATTTTTGGGTTTGGTTGAGTATTTTTGGGAGAAGCTACTGCATTTTCAGGTGATTCCAAGCACTATAGAGGATCATTATCAACATTTCTAGTGCAACAACAATTGTCAGTTTCTGGGTCTGCGCAGAAGAATATTGGGCCAAAGTTTCCTAGCTCATGGGGTCATTTCTTCCACTTGGGTTTGATCTAGATTGCTTATGCAAGCTAAGTGCACTTGTTCCTTGATATATGTACTCCTTGCAGTTCATAAATTAATAAAATGGCTTAGCTTATTTACCCAATTTCTTTTTGTTTTGATGGTGCACGCGTATTTGTGATTTTATTTGCTATAGCCTAGTTCATGTGTCTGTTATTTGTTGTAAATTTCAATACAGAATATTACACACTTGAGTTGTAAGTACTGAATATAAAATTAGTTTTTTAAAATCACCTTGAAAACCCTCAAACATGTGTTAGATCAACATTAAATGCAAGAAAAGAGAGGGTCGCTAGCCTTCATAGATTTTTTATGTGGCATGCTTTCCATGAAATGAGTCTGGAATCAAAATGTAATTTCACAAGAGATCTTTTCACTGCCTTGGAGGATGCGGGTCATTGCATTAGGGAGCCTAAATATGTACTCCTTACAGTTCATAAATTAATAAAATGGCTTAGCTTATTTGCCCAATTTCTTTGTGTTTTGATGGTGCATGTGTATTTGTGATTTTATCCGGTATAGCCTAGTTCATGTGTCCATTATTAGTTGTAAATTTCAATCTAGAATATTACACACTTGAGCTGTAACTATTGAATATAAAATCAGTTTTTTAAAATCACCTTGAAAACCCTCAAACATGTGTTAAATCAACATTAAATGCAAGAAAAGAGAGGGTTGCTAGCCTTCTTAGATTGTTTATGTGGCATGATTTCCATGAAACGAGTCTAGAATCAAAATGTAATTAGCCACAAGCTAAGTCACCTGACACGGGGATTCGAGATTTGTAGGATTCGGGGATTCAAGTGTCGGATTCGGACACGTTGACCCCCCGGAACAGGACACGTAGGATTCCTTATATATTATTTTATTATATATATATATATATATATATATATATATATATATATATATATATATATATATATAGATAGATATATATATATATATATATATATATATATATATATATATATATATATATATATATATATATATATATATATATATATATATATATATATATATATATATATATATATATATATATATATATATATATATATATATATATATATATATATATATGTTTGTATGTTTGTATGTATGTATGTATGTATGTATATTAAAAGTTAGATATTTCTTACACAAATTCTAATTAATGATACAAATTCATTGATTTCAAACATAGATCTTCATCCATATCATGCATAGTATATAAAAAATTGAAAATTCAAATACATGTCATTGTCAATGGTCACATAAATCATGATTCATAATTCATAATGAAAGACAACTTAAAACTACAAGATAGTAAGATAAAGACACTGACAACTGCAGTTTTTTCATTAAGTCATCAAATCAAAATGTGTTACATAGGTAGTGTTGGTGCAATGCCAATGGCAAATAGAAATAGAAAATATAAAACAACTACAAGTATACAAGCCTCAAGGCAATAGGTAGTCATCAATCCTTAGAGTCATCATCACAATCAGCATCAATGTCCTCATCATCATGGTCACCACTACTCTCCTCTGCATCCTCCTCCTCCCCTGTATCCAGAGTCATCTCTACATCTGCTGGTGTGGAGGATGACCCCTCTATGTGATCAAATCTAACAGGCTCTAGCACTGGATCATTGAGATCCATGTTGGCCAATGCCAACTCAACACTACTGTTCAGAACCATATCATCAGGAAAGACATCCCACATCTTTGTCTTTCCCCTCAACCACTCTTCCCTTTACCTATAAATAAGACGAAGGTTGGTGTGCACATACACCATTGTCTCTGCCCTAGACTGCTCAAGCCTACTTTTCTTCACACTATACAAATTCCCATATGTTCTCCAATTCCTCTCACAACATGAGGATGAAGTCACCTGAGAGAGGAGCTTCATGGCTAACTGTTGAAGAGGAGGGCTTGTTGCCCCATGATTTTCCCCCCAAGAATAGGGCCTCTTAGCCTCCCTGTCTCTAATCACATCATATCCTGCAAATTGACCAGTGCCAGTGGAAAACTCTGCAAAGGCATCCTCCACCTCATCAAGCAATGCACTATTCTGAAAAACCCGCCTGAATGCCTCTTTCCTCCCCTGTGAGATTTCACCATCCCTGTGAGGAGAGAATCTACAGGAAGGTCCACCATTCAGCCACTCATGGCTGTAGTATTTAGGGTTCAATGAGTGAGCCAAACAATGTAAAGGTGTACAATTCTTGTCCCATCTGCTGACAAGAATATCCTATATAGTATCACAGAAGGCCTCTGGTGATGTCTCATACTCGGGGCACTCACTCTGTAGAATAATGCTCCTCACAAAGTCAATCATGGAATCCCATCCCTCATAAAACTCTCCTAGGATGGGTTTGTCTGTATCTGCAAATCGAAGCAAAGAAATGATAGGGTCCATGATCTTAATAATTAGATCTACCCTCTCCCACCAAGAATCATCTAGCACTGTGTCCTTCACTCTTTTAGAGGCTACCTGATCTGTGTTTCTCCAAAAAGACCAAAACTCAGAAATAACCATGGACCCAAGAGCAGTCTTGACCTCCCTCAACCTCTTTAACATCATGAATGAAGAGGCAAACTGTGTATCAGCAATCTTCAACAATGATAGATTGGTGTACTCCTTGTAGATAGTGAGGGCATTTGTATGATTTTGCACAAAGTTACGGATATGTCGTGCATCCTTAATAATGTTACCAATCCAAAGCACATCAGAAGCAATGGATTTCAGTGCTAAGTTCAGTGCTAAGTTCAATGAATGGACAATGTAAGGTGTCCAGAACACTTGTGGATATTTAGCTTCCACAATCATGCCAGCAGCCTTGCAAACAGTTGCATTATCTATAATGATTTGCACTCAAGAATCAACACCTACATCTTCAATAACTTTAATAAATAACTCACCAATAAATTGTGCATCCTTGTATTCTCCAAGTGTATCCACTACTTTCAAGAAAACTGGACCATTCAAGGAAGACACCATGAAGTTGATGATTGGGTGTCGTGCTAGATTTGTCCATCCATCAAAAACAATGCTAACCCCAGATGTTGGCCATGATGCTATAATAAGCTCAAGCATTTTTTGCACCTCTTTTTTTGCCTTCGTCAACAATGTGGTTCTCAGCTTCTCTGACCCAGGAGGCACATACCCTGATGGAGCCCCTTGAGTTAGAGCTCGGCACATCTCAATAAATAGAGGTGAGTGTGCAACATTAAATGATATGAAGTTTTGATAGAAGAAGAAGGAAATGGTGAGATCAAGCTCTTCTCATCTCTCTTTTTGGAAAGTCTTGTCCATTGGACCAAGTGCAATTGCTCTTATTTTTTCTTCCTATCCCCCAACAGAAGTAGAACTCTCAAATCGAAATTTGGTGGTGCCTTTCCTAAAAAATGGAAGGGAGTCTTCATTCTTGGGTTTCCTTGATTTTGAAACCACATTTTCCATACCAACATTGGACTCCTTTTGCATTTCTTTCCTCTTTTGTAAAGGAACATCTTTACAAGCTCCAATCCCACAACCCAGTAAAGCCAACAAATGGCCTTTCACATGGAAATACGTGCTTTTGAAAGCAATGTGACAAAAGTTGCATCTCGATTGAACATTTCCTCCTCCCTTCCCCTTGGTGCTTGTCCCATCCTCTCTTGTGACATATTTCCACAAGGGATATTTTTCAATGTTGTCTTTAGGTCCTCCTCTTCCCTCAACATTACTTGTAGCAGACTCTGATGATACTAGGAGAGGAGGGGCATCTGCAATGGAGACATTCTTTCCCTTCCTTTGCCCCCTAACTGCTACCTTTGATTGAGCCATGAATACCGTAAAAAATGAACAAAACATGCACAAATTTGTAAACAAAAAATCATATACAAACTGTTGTAATAGAATAAGAAATGCAAAAAAATGGACCTGAAATGCACTTACCTGGTGCTTGAATCTCCTTTCCGAATGCTCTACTCCCTTAGCTCCTTGCTCCAAACCCTTATCTCCTTGCCCACAGCTCAAACAATGCAAAGACAAATGACAAACAACGTGAAACAATAAAGGAAATGCGTGCTTTTTAACCCGCGGGAGGCTGTTTTTTGGGATACGAATCCTAGAATCGCGATTCACTGAGCATGTATGAGATTCGTACAAGATTCGTACGAATCCTATTCGGACTTGTCAAATCCAGTTTTGGGATACGAATTCCCAGCGAATCGTATCCGATTCGCGAGATTCGGATTCGCTGGGGTATATCCACGAATCCGGTTACTTAGGCCACAAGAGATCTTTTCACTGCCTTGGAGAATGCGGGTCATTGCATTAGGGAGCCAAAATGCATAAAAAACTATGAGACTTCCATCAAGAATGATGGCCATGGCCAAAGAGGTTTGCATACATAGGGATATGGTTGATTTGGGAAACAAAGAGTGCATTGAGATAATGGGAAAGTGAAGGGAAAAGTGCAATAAGCGATCACCTTTATAGGGCTACTCAATAAGTGCTCCCATAAATCATCAGTCTTATTAGATCCACCTCCTGATGCTCGCATATCACTATAAGAGATAAGAATGTTGCATGACGCTTTGTTTCCCATACTCTTCTTCTCTTTTCCTTACCCATCGAATGCTGAATGAAATCCTTTCCTTCTAGTCCTAACCTTTGTCTAGTGGCTTGTGGATTATACTAGCCTCATAAGGTTTCCATAATTAATATGCTCTACCAAGTTGAGTGATGTCTTATTTTTGGGAGGGACCTTTGCGAGAGAAACCTAGTCCTCATATGTTGAGGGTTTCTCAAAAAATTAATAGCACCCCCATTAATACTTTTACTCATGAACCCTTTCTCCTTTATACTTCTTTACTTCCTAATCAACTTGGGGAAGACCTCCTCCAATATCCACTCTTTCTGTTTCTTTTGTTTGCCCCTTTCCTAGGTTACATTATCACTAATGAGTCTCTTTAGGTGGTCTTCTTAGGTAGGGCTCGACCTGAGATAGCTTCTCCTTAAATGGGACCAATCACCATACCTCTCCTTTCCTATTAGGGACTTTGGTTTTGGTTTTTGCATCCTATAGACTGCAGCTGTGGGATCACATCTCCAACCATTGCTTTAATGCTTGCTTCCACTCGTTTATTTCTTTCCCTAGTTCAACACTAGCAATGTCAACTTTTTCTCCTTTCCTTCACTATTTGTGCTTCGGAGTTGTTAATTCTCACCTCTTTCATTTGCTATTTGAACTATTGTTGCCACCTTTTACTTCTTGGATTTAGTTGCTCATCTCTATTGTTGTCCCCTATTGCGTATTTGGTTCAATTTTTGGTCCTGGCTTCGGTAACTTTGATCTATCTTTCCTCCACTAGGTCATCCCTACCTTTGCCACCTCTCCTTCCTTCTCCTCTTCTCCCCTTCACTGGCTTCTCAGCCTTCATTGAGATTTGCTATTTTTATTGCCTCTTTGTATGTGGCAAGTTATTTACTTTTATGTTGTAGGCTGTGTTACCACACAGTCTAGCAGGCCCTAAGGAGGGAAAGCCTATGGGTCAAAGATCTAGACTAAGTGATAACAATGGGACAATGTCCCACTATCATGATAGCCAATGTCCCCTGCTCTTTACAAACTTTCACCAATGGGAGGAGTTCTGGTAGATAAAAAATCACCTTTAATTGATGTTCTAGGGTTTGAGGTACTAGGTGATGAGGTAGGACTTCTTAAGGGAAGGTTTATGTGATAGTATGGAACTTCAAAAGGGTTTTCGCTCCCTGTATGAGACCTAGAAGGAACTTGCATGAGATATAGGGTTTTGTGAATTATCGTGGTTAAAGGAACTCCTGAGATCAAAGGAAAGAGAAGAAAGGGCTTCTTATGATTTATTCCAATGAATACTAAGCACATACAACACTCGAAGAAGTCCCCAAGTCAAGGAAAGGTAAACTAGGGTTTCCCTTCTATTGCACTCCTCAGGCAAGAATTTTTATGGATGAAAACACAAGGGATGCTCGTCAAACTTTGAGTTCGTGTAGCTAAGACCCTAAGCTTGAATTCTATGATCCCGTAATCTACCCTTTCTCTCTATAGAGAATTTCACTCTATGCGCTAATCTAGTAGTCGAAGTAGAGGGGATCAGAGGCCCTAAGGAGGGAAAGCCTATGGGTCAAAGATCTAGACTAAGTGATAACAATGGGACAATGTCCCACTATCACGATAGCCAATGTCCCCTGCTCTTTACAAACTTTCACCAATGGGAGGAGTTCTGGTAGATAAAAAATCACCTTTAATTGATGTTCTAGGGTTTGAGGTACTAGGTGATGAGGTAGGACTTCTTAAGGGAAGGTTTATGTGATAGTATGGAACTTCAAAAGGGTTTTCGCTCCCTGTATGAGACCTAGAAGGAACTTGCATGAGATATAGGGTTTTGTGAATTATCGTGGTTAAAGGAACTCCTGAGATCAAAGGAAGGAGAAGAAAGGGCTTATTATGATTTATTCCAATGAATAATAAGCACATACAACACTCGAAGAAGTCCCCAAGTCAAGGAAAGGTAAACTAGGGTTTCCCTTCTATGGCACTCCTCGGGCAAGAGTTTTTATGGATGAAAACACAAGGGATGCTCGTCAAACTTTGAGTTCATGTAGCTAAGACCCTAAGCTTGAAGTCTATGATCTCGGAATCTACCCTTTCTCTCTATAGAGAATTTCACTCTATGCCCTAATCTAGTAGTCGAAGTAGAGGGGATCAGAACTTTGGGAGAAGAAAATATGGAGAAAGAAGTATTCGATCATGAAATTGATTGGACCAATGCCTTCTCCTTTGGGATTATGGAGTCATAGATGCTTCAAATTTTCCATAATCGTCTTTAGGGAGGAGTTCTGGTAGATAAACAATCACCTTTAATAGATGTTCTAGGGTTTGAGGTACTAGGTGATGAGGTAGGACTTCTTAAGGGAAGGTCTATGTGATAGTATGGCACTTCAAAAGGGTTTTCACTGCCTATATGAGACCTAGAAGGAACTTGCACAAGATTTAGGGTTTTGTGAATTATCATGCCTAAAGGAACTCCTGAGATCAAAGGAAGGAGAAGAAAGGACTTCTTATGATTTATTCCAATGAATACTAAGCTCATACAACTCTCGAAGAAGTCCCTAAATCAAGGAAATGAAAACCAGTGTTTTTAAAACCGGCCTAACTAATCAGTTACCGGTCTAATTGACCAGTCAGCAACGCCACTGGCTGGAACCGGATGAAAAACTAGGCCAGGAAGGCAATGTGGTGAAGTTTTGGCCCTAACTGGTCCTAACCAGTCGGTTTAGGATGGAACCAACCGGTTTGTAGTCAAACTGGCTAGTTACTTGCCATGACAGCCTCCGCCATTTGTATTGCTGGTTTGTTTGTGGGGATCCTATCTCTGACATGATTGAAGCTTGGAAATGAATTGTATGAGGATGACCAGCATTCTCTCTCATAACTTGAACCATATATGCATGGGTTTTCAGATCCAAGGAAGTGTGACGAAGGCCTTGTTGTAGCACTTCATGTTTCTATTAAATAGTATGCATGTCATCATGACTCAAATGAAGCACATTGTGATGATGAGATACACTTGCATGAAGACAAGGGTCTGGTAAGTCATATTCCCTTCCAAGTTTCTGAATTTAATAATGATTCTTTTGATGATTTGGAGAGGGTATATTTTGTAGAAGAACCCTGAAGATGAAAACCTCTTAGGTGTTATCGTTCCCTCATGTAATGAAGAGCATGACAGCCAAGAGGATGAGGATTTTGACACTTTTCTTATTGTAAGGCATAGATGGAATTTGTATTACTGGTTTGTTTGTGGAGATCCTATCTCTGACATGGATATTGAGAGTTTAATAGAGCAATGTCTAATTGGCATACTAAATTACTCCAATTCCAATTAGTGTCAAAGACCATCTCATTAAGCACATAGAAAGCATTGTAGGGTCTATCTTTGATGATGTCAGAGAGCCAAACATGTTGGAGGCAGGTGAACCTTTTTTCATTATTAATGAACAACCATATCTTTTCATCGTGGTGATTCAGTGCAAGATGAAGGGTTTTTTTATGGCAATAAAATTGCAAACCAAACAAATTGTTTATTTGAGTCATTTCTTATGTATTTTACTATTTTATCGATGATATGTATTGCACTCAGTGCCATTTTGATATATTCACCTTTACATGATATATAAATGAGAAAACTTTTCATATTTTGTCTCTATCGGCTTGGAATCATGGTTTTAAATCTTAAAAATAGTTTTGTTTCATTAAAATTAATTATTTAATGTATTTTTTTAAAACTAGTTCATTTAGACCTAACTAGTCCCAGTTCGACTAATTCCGGTCGGTAAATCAATTCATTAGGTGGACCAGTCCGGTCACTAGTTCTAGTTTTAAAAACATTGATGAAAACCAGGGTTTCCCTTCTATGGCACTCCTCGGGAAAGAGTTTTTATGGATGAAAACACAAGGGATGCTTGTCAAACTTTGAGGTCTTGTAGCTAAGACCCTAATCTTGAAGTCTATGGTCCTAGAATCCACCCTTTCTCTCTCTAGAGAATTTCGCTCTATTCCCTAATCTAGTTGTCGAAGAAGAGGGAATCAGAACTTTGGGAGAAGAAAATATGGAGAAAGAAGTTTTTGATCATGAAATTGCTTGGACCAGTGCCTTCTCCTTTGGGATTATGGAGTCATAGATGCTTCAATTTGCCATAATTGTCTTTAGGGAGGTCAAGAATTGATGCCCTAGGTACCAACCCTCAATAATTATCCACTCAAAATTTATGGAGTTTTATTGAGGGAAAACAAAATTTCATCCATTAGAACATTCATCACATATCATGCTATGAGTAACATGTACAACTGCGAACCAAATAGCTTTCAAAATAGATCTTCAACAATTAAGGCACAATATAACATTCATCTAGGTGCAAAAATTCCATACATTAGACATTTCTCAAGAATAAAACTTCAAAAAGAGGCACTTACAATGACAATATGATATATCCATACACAAATCAAGAGATAACTCCAAAGAAAATCAAATTTCAGCTCCAAATATCAAAATGCATCCAAGACATCCAATAGCTAATCCAAAGAAAAAATGTGGATTTTCCATGAAGGCCGAAATTCCCAAGTGTGATGATTCAATACAAATGAAGTTGAGTTTTATTTATATGACACCTAGTAGGTTGAATTATTAGCCAAAGTACCCTCACATTGTAAAAATGTGCAAAATACATGCTTTGGTCACAAGTCAACCAAGTAATTTTTAAAAATTGTGAAATAAACATCCAATTGCTAGCTGAAATTATGACGCCATGCTAATGTAGGGCCTGTTACCACTCAAACTAGTAGGTGTCCTAGGAGGTGGTTGTTAAAATTGGCAACTAGGGCCAAACTCCATGTGCGTCAACTTATTTGGGACAACTGATATTTTTTCTTGGATTCGTCTCTTCGAGAGGTGTAGGATTTATCTAAGGATCATTTGATTCTGACATTTATTTATGGAGATATGAATTTATTTATATTCTTGACAATTTGTCAATGTCAGCCAGCAAACAAATTAGTTATTTTTCACCCCCAACTTAATCTCAACATTGTTATAAAAAGAGGAGACCTCATGGCTTCATTTCATCATCTCATCTCATCCTTCTCTCTCTTTGTTGGGTACACATTTATGGAGTTGTCTCTCTCACACGTGTGGAACGCCGAATTCTAATTTTTGTTAGGACAGTGTTGACTGAAGGTTGAAAAAAGTTGCAAAAGGGTTTTGATTGTGTTGTTGGACAGTTTCTTCTCTCCTTGACTACAGATTGGGTTAGGCTGCCTCTCCTAGGCAGGCCGCAGTTCTGGGCAACCTTCTAGACCCCTCCTTGACCTTGCGTTGACCAGCATTGACTATGCTAGGGCTGGCCGCAGGGCTGACTGCAGTTGACTAAAGTTTTACAGTGATTTTCAGACTGTTTTGGGGCTGCTTCTCCTTGCTGTTGGAGGCCGAGTTGTTTGGGTTGATAACCTAGCTGATTGGAGGTCAAATCTCACCTGTTTGAGCAACTTTGACTTTGCTGGTTATGGTTTGCTGTAGTTGTCATAAAATATCATAATTGTATATTTTTACTATCTCTCTCTCTCTCTATTGAATTAGTGAAGAATATAAGAAGAATTGATCAAGGGTTTCCCCACATTGGGGTTTGTCCCTGGATGGCGCCACATCTTGTGTCCTCTTGTCTTGGCTTGTCTTCTACTATTTATGTTTATGTTCTATCAACATTTTATTATCATGCTGATGTGATTTCTAATATGGAAATTGATATTGGGCTAATAAGAAATTTGAAGTAAATTGCTCTTAAGCATAGAACATACCAAATTTAACATGGTATAAGAGCTGAGGTGAAGACAAAGCCCAAGCAAGAGTGAAAAAGCAATCACCGAAGACAATTAGAAAGGAGAAAGGGCTCAATGGGTTCCTCATCCCACATCCTAGTTGAAGACAAGCTTCATGAAAAGTCTGACTATCACGGATGGAAGATGTCTCTTGATCTGATATTGGAAGAACAAGAAGTGTTGGACTATGTGAAGGGTAAAATCCCCGAGCCTCCATCAAATGCACCGGCTGCTACAAATAACAAGTACACTAAGGGTGAAGTCAAAGTGAAAAATATGATTAGAGATTCCATTAGCAAGCACCTGGTGGCCTACATCTCCGATTTGAACACTTCCAAGGAGATATATGACAGATTGGTAAGCATGTTTAAGGTTAGTGATGAAAATCAAGTTTTGTTCCTTAAAAATAAGTTGAAGGATATTAAGAAGGGCAAGGACGAGGATATTCAGTCCTACATCTTAAGAATCACTGAGGTCAAGAATGTTCTTCTATCGATTGGAGAAGTCATTCCTGATAGGGAACTTACTATCACTACCCTTGGAGGGCTCCCATCTGAGTTGTATATATTTAGAACCAATCTTCTCAATAATGATCGAATTCTAGGGTTTGAAGAATTGATGTCGAGATGCATTCAAGAAGAGACAAGAATGGTGGAACAAAAAATGCCTTCAAATAGAGGCAATCCCACTGCTTTCCTCGCTCATGCCAAAAGGTGAAATAATTCTAGGTCTAAAGGACTTTTCAAAGGTAAGACTGGATATAAGGGTGGAAGGAAGGGAAGATTCTTTGTTTGCAATAAATTTGGCCAGTAGGGGAGGGAGTGTCCAAATAGAAAGGACACATCACATGATGATGATCACAATTACTCTAGGGGCAATTTCAACAACAATCAAAGGAATGGTAGGTTTAATGGCAAGGGAAAAAGGAATGCAGGAAATCATGGAAATGGTCAACCCTCCAAGAAAGTAAGGAACTCCAGCTATGAAGAATCAAATGTTGCTAACAATAAGCAAAATGAGTATTATCTTATATCGGCCCTCTCCACTACCTCTCCTCCGCACTCTTTGGGGAATTGGCTTATTGATAATGGTGCCTCAAGGCACTTCACCAGATACAAGGAAGCTCTCTCTAATCTAATAGAGAAGGAGACAATTGGAGATTATTCTTGGAGACAATGCCACCTATCCCATAAAGGGTGTAGGGAATGTTACCCTTCAATTTAATCAAGGTAACACAATTCAATTACAAGAAGTCCTATATGTACTTGATCTCAAGAAGAACCTGGTGTCCATTTCGGTAATGGAAGACAAAGGCTACAAGGTGGCATTCATCAATGGAAAGGTACGTGTTTGGAAAAAGAATTTTAAAGAAGCTTTTACTCTTGGGTTCCGTGTTGACTCTTCATATCAAGTTGGAGGAATTCCATTAGGGGACATGTCTTGCAACACATCTCTACAATCTGAACTATGGCACCGAAGGTTTGCCCACCTTCATTATAAGGCTCTACCCGATGTAAGATAGATGGTGATAGGGATGCCCGAGTTTAAAGTAGAGCATGAAGGTGGATGTCCGGGATGTGCCGAAGGAAAACTTAAAAGGGGACCATTCCCCTCAAGTAATAGCAAGACCTCATATATATTGCAGTTGGTCCTCTCCGAAATATCTAGTATGATGCCTGTAAACTCTTTGGGAGGATATCTATATTATCTCACATTTACAGATGATTATTCTCACAAGACTTGGATCTACTTAAAAAAGGAGGATGAAGTGTTCACCTTGTTTCATTACTTCAAAGCCATGATCAAAAATCAATCCGCGAAGAGAATTAAGATATTCGAGAATCTCATGTATGCAGGTTGAAGAATGCTCTCTATGGGCTGAAGCAAGCACCCCGAGCTTGGTATGAGAGGATCGATAGCTATTTGATGAAGCTAGAATTCACTAGGAGGGAAGCCGATCTGAACCTTTACTTTAAGGTTGAAGATGATAGACCTCTCATACTAGTGTTTTATGTGGATGACCTCTTTCTGATTGGTGCAGATTCTCTCATTCAGAAATGTAAGAGGGAGTTGGCTTCTGAATTTGAGATGAAGGACCTAGGAATGATGCACTACTTCCTAGGGTTGGAAGTCTAGCAAAAGCCAGGAGAAATTTTCCTATCTCAAGGAAAATATGTGGTGTAATATTGGAAAGATTTGGGATGGTGGACTATAAGCCCATGACTACCTCGATGGAGCTTAACTTTAAGAAGTTATGCAGTAGTGCTACCAAACCTGAATTGGGAAATGCTTCTAAGTATTTTCAACTCATAGGAGCACTAATGTTCTTGGTGAACTCCCATCTAGATATATGTTTTGTAGTCTTGAGCCAATATATGGTTGAGCCTCATCACTCACATTTTATTGGTGCCAAGGATCTTCTGAGATATCTTCTGGGCACAATCACTCATGGACTAAGATGCACTGTTGGAGATGTGAGGCTGCATGGTTATTCTGATGCTGATTGGGCAAGCAGTGTGGTAGATCGCAAGAGCACTTCTGGGTACTATTTTTCTTTGGGTTCTGCTTCGATATCTTGGATGAGCAGGAAGCAAAATTTGGTTGCTTTGAGCACCGCTAATGCCGAATAAATAGCTACGAGTATGGCCTCTTATGAAGCTATCTGGTTGAGGAAGGTCTTCAGTGAACTATTTGGTCATGTGTTGGATACCACCGTGATCTTCTGCGACAACTAGAGTGGGATCCGATTATTAGAGAATCCCATATTTCATGATCGCTCCAAGCACATCAATAACAGGTACCGCTTTATTCGGGATATGGTACAATGAGGAGCAATAAGGCTCCATCACATTGGGAATAATGAACAGGTCACCGACATTCTGACGAAGCCCTTGGGAAATATCAAATTCTTGACTTTCTGAGAATGACTAGGATTTGCGGAGAGACCTCCTCTTCTTTACTCCTTTTGTCTCCCTCATTATCTCCCATATTTGGCTTTTCAAGCTCCGGTTCAACAATCATTGGATCTGGGGTAATTTGCAATTTCCTTTCTCTGCTCCTGTACCTCTGCCTCTGGTAAATCATGTTCTGTTGGTCTTCTGGTGTCATAGACCGATACTGCTCTCATAGGTTGAGCCAAGACTGTGAGGTTTGATACCACTGTAATATTCCTAAAGGAATTTTACAATGATAAACAAAGAAAACATAACAAAAACACACACCATTACACCACATTAAACACTTAGAGAATGTCATAAACTGCACTGAGCTGAGTCATTTTATTAATGTAAATGTTGGGCACAAGATAAGATCGAAATGCATGCACCCGGGCTTGCCCAAGGCAAGTTAACAATGCCCAGTTGATGAAATCAGCTTCTCGGACACAAGTGTAGCTGTCCCCAACAAAGCTTTGCACTTCCCCTTGGAAATCTGCATTGATGGCTGCAAACTTTGTTCTTCTTCTTTTGTTTGTTACATAGCATATATATTGAAATGAATACAACAATTATGACGACAGAAACTAGTTACATTTCCAACACAATTTCCTACATCATAAACTACCATCAAGTATTAGTATGGATCTTCTAATTCTTCTTGCATTCCTTTTATATTTCATTTATCCTTTTGATATTTCACATTTTATGGATTTTTATTACCACCCAAAACCCTCCCTTTAAATGACAATGCCTTATATAGAAGTGAGACCCTAGGGTTAATGGAAGATATAAGTTACACCTGTGGTACAATGGAAACATGATACCTAGTGTAACCTTAGTATCTCCTTCACGCGTTGTAGGCCAATTGTTCTCTAACACAGGGGAAAATACATAAAACAAACTAAGTCTAATGAATCATTATATTTTCAAAGGGTTTTATACTTAGGATTAATATGATTTGTGATATTTCTTGATCTATATTGTAGATTTATGCAAATAGAAAATAAAAAGATGGGATTTTGTATTTTTGAGAGTGGTTGAATGGAAACAATAATGTTTAAACTAGAATTAGGAATATGAGGTCTAAAAGTCGGATTTGGAGGGCTATTTTTTTAAGAATTATTGGGACCAACAAAATTGCAAATTGCATTCTTTATCCAACCCTATATTGTTATCAATAGATGCAAAAATTTTCTCTGGAAGGTCTTGTTACTGCAAAATTTATCAGGTTTAGTGCAAAGCCTCACTAGGCGATCCAGACCTTGTGGCAACAAGATATTGGGCACCACTGTCATGTCAACAACCTTTACTGAGCTATATAGTGGTGTATTGAGCCACAAGGGATAATTCCTTGTATATGGATCACCTAGAGGATATTCAACAAGGAAGGCTTAAGGTGATGGAAATGTATAATAAGTGTTTAAGGTTACCAATGGGGCCAGGAGTGTTGGGATACCCTTTTCCAAACCAAAGTACATCACCCCTAGATGACTAAAGAAAATAATATGGTTTCCATAAGTTAGGGTTTGATAGATTTTCAATGGAATGATATGCAATGTCATATAATAGCCAAAAGAAGTCTTAGAATGGTCAGTTAAAAAATTATCAAGACTATTGATTTGATATGTAAGGTTGAGGGTTTTTGATCGAGTTTTTATGGCTGAAATATGCATAAAACAACAACATAGTGATTACATCAACCCTATAAGTAGGGTTTTGACATGCAATGAATGCTATATTTTGCTTTCTAATAAATATTTAGTGCAATTCATAGTTAGAGGGCAATGACACATCAAATAAAATTACTTTGTAGCAACTGTATATATCTATAATTTAAGAGAGAACAAAGAGAAATTAGTAAAGGTAGATGGTTTTATCATCATCACTTAGACAAGTGCCTTGATCTAAATGGAAAATGGAGTTACTTAGGGAAAATTCAATGAGGATGACCTTGTTGAAGAGTGTGAAATGTCTAAAGCCTCTTCTTACAAACCCTATGTTGGGCGTGGGATCCCCCAAGGGAAGTTTTGGGGCTTGGAACCCAGATTTTCGTTAATTTTGTAATTCCAATGTAAAGACTCCACATTTTGTGGGTGCGAAGTGCGTAGTTGTTAAAGAGTCATAGGGTTGTCTGCCCTTAATTTTGGTAATGTAATGTCAGATGTAGAAGATCTACCCATGGTCTGCGAACCATGGGATTGTATAAATAGACCAAGGCTCTAAGTAGTTAAGGCAGCTAATCAATAACAGAATGTATAAAGAAGAATGATGTATGCGAGATAGTTCTGAAGTGTAAAGTATAGCTTTGGGTCATAGCGTAGGAAGAGGCTCTACAACTGATTACGCAGAGGCCTAGTAGTCTGCAGCTGAGTGCACGGACCTCTGCAGCTGAGTTCGCAGGGTGAGTCGAGTCTGTAAACAATGGAAGTATTAATAAAGAGAAGTTTCTATCAATTCTGCATCTTTATTTCCTATTTTATGCATCTGTTATATTGGGTATGAACTTTTAATGCTTACATGATGCGTGAATGTGTATAATTGTATTGGCTCACTGAACGAAAGATAGAATATCTATTTATGCGAAGATAATCAAGACCTGTTAATAAGATAAGTAAGATACTTGGTGTAGTTTAGGAAATATCTTAGTTTGCTGCCTTAGCAGCGCGAAAGGACCTCAGCCCCTGGTTAGGGCTATGCGAAGGTCGATTATAACAAATCGTGAAGGTACTGAAGGGTAGAACAGTGCGCGAAGTGACCTGTGTGAAGGCAGGTTTAGTTGGAATAAACCGACATCACATCCATCTCAAGGGTGCAGAAACTTGGTCCTAGCATCCCCCCCAAACTGCTTCGAGTGAGACTTCAGTCCGCGCTCTGTGGGCTAATGCTGAAAGGGCCAGTAGTGTAGGGATTTGTTTGGCTAAATAACTCTAAAGGTTAAGTTATGGTATGTTCTATGCTTAGAGTAGTTTACTTCTTTTTATTATTATTATCCACAGATTAGCAATCACATGTACAGTAAGTAAAGTGCAGATATACCATTAAACGATCGACAGAAAACAAGCCAAGACACGAGACACTAGATGTGGCAGCTAGCCAGGGACAAACCCCAATATGGGGAAACCCTTTGATCAAATCTTCTTTTATCTTCAATAATCTGATTTATATCAACAACAGCAAGCCCTAGATCAGCGACATCACTGACATCAACATCATCGGCATCACTGGCATCATCGGCATCACCGACATTAGCATCATCAGCATCACTGGCATCAGCATCATCGGCATCACCGACATCAGCATTATCAACATCACTAGCATCATCAGCATCACTGGCATCACTGGCATCAACATCATCGACATCACCGACATCATTGGCATCACCAGCATCAACATCACCAGCATCATCGGCATCACCGGCAATGGCATCATTGGCATCACCGACATCACTGGCATCAGCATCATCGGCGTCACTTGGATTTCCAAGGTGATTCAGCTTCACCTATTGTACAGTTCTGAGAGAGAGTCTGATGGTCAATTCTGGTCAAACTTCCAATCTGTAGTTGCAGCCCTAAATTCTGTGTCCTTCCTTCCACATGTGTGAGAGAAGAGTCCCTTTTTGTGCAGTAGGAGAAGAGCCTCTTTTCTACGCAGGAGAGAGAGAGAGATGTGATGAGATGTGTGTGTACAAATGAGGAAAAGGCCTCCTGTATTTATATACAAATGTTGATGATGAATAGATGCGTCCGTTGGGCTTCTGAGCCTACATGAGTTGTTGGTCGGCTTGATAATTATTCCATAATCAAAATAAATTCATATCTCCATAAATACTTATCGGAATCAGATGATCTTTAGATCAATCCTACACCTCTCGACGAGAGGAATCTAGGAAAAATATTATCAACCATGAATAAAGTGACCCACATGGAGTTTGACCCTAGTTGCCAATTTTAACACTCCCTCTCAACTACGAAGAACTCCATCTACAATTCGTCTGACTATCGCTACTATTCATCCATCAAATGAACTGCCCTTAACAGCTTGACCCCTGCTCTATTTTGCTCTGCTTGAATTATGAATAAGAAGAAGAAGAAGTGATTGAGGATGTATCATACCATCCTCCACTGACTCAAAGTCAGTCTCAGAGTGTGTACCACTGGTCCCAGACCAGTCCTCAACCGACCCGAAGTCATTGTCATAGTGGGTACAACTCCTACCACTGGTCCCAAACCAGTATCATTGATACCAGATCAATGAAGGTCATCCAAGCGTAGGGAGTACGGTAGATACAGCAATGTGTCCATCGGTACTACTATGTCCCTATCCTCATTTCTGTGCTCATTGATCAGATGAGAGGTACTTCCCATGAGTCCCAGACTGCATGGGTAGGATGCCTTGATAAGAGAACTGATCATCCTGTCCACAGGAGAGCGAATCATCCTGTCCAGTGGATGCCATGGAGAACTAATCATCTTGGCTCATAGGAGAGCGAATCATCCTGTTCCACAATCACCATGGAGAACACATCATCCAAGCCTCACAGGATAACTAGTCATCCTGCTACACAATCGTCATGGAGAACACATCATCCAGACCTCACAGGAGAACTAATCATCCTATTACACAATCTTCATGGAGATCACATCATCCAGACCTCGTAGGAGAACTAATCATCTTGCTACACAATCATCCTGGAGAACACATCATCCAGACCTCACAGGAGAACTAATCATCCTCCTACATAGTCGTCATGGAGAACACATCATCTAGACCTCACAAGAGAACTAATCATCCTACTACACAATCGTCATGGAGAACACATCATCCAGACCTCATAGGAGAACTAATCATCTTGCTACACAATCGTCATGGAGAACACATCATCCAGACCTCACAGGAGAACTAATCATCCTGCTACACAATCATCATGGAGAACACATCATCCAGGCCTCACAGGAGAACTAATCATCCTGCTACATAGTCGCCACGGGGTGTCATAGGGAAAGTTTTGATTCTTTTATTCTGTACACGTACACCACCAGGGGATGGTGAGTCACCCTGTGGTCATATGTCGCTCCAAGAAGTACCCCACGCCCCCTTTGGAGCTCCAAGAGCTCCATACATCATACAACACCCTCATCAGAGGGTTTTCAAACGACACGAAGTCATTCTCGGAAAGTCAAAAATTTGACCTTTCCTAGTGCTTTGTCAGAATGTCGGTAGCCTATTCATCTGTACTGATATGTTGGAGCCTTATAGCTCCCCACTGCACCATATCTCGAATATACTGGTGCTTGATATCGATATGCTTGGAGTGATCATGAAATACAGGATTCTCTGATAAATGAATCCCACGATGGTTATCTCATAGGATCATAGTGGTATCCAATGTAAATCCGAAGAGCTCACTGAAGAGCTTTCGTAACCAGACTACCTCACAGGTGGCCATGCCCTTGGCAATGCTCAAAGCCACTGACTTTTGTTTCTTTCTCATCCAGGATATCGAAGCAGATCCCAAGGAGAAACAGCACCCGGAAGTGCTCTTACGATCCACCACACTGCCTACCCAATCAGCATCAATGTATCCAAGTAGTATCACATCTTTGGTAGTGTATCTTAATCCATAAGTAATTGTGCCACGAAGATATCTCAACGGATTCTTAGCACCAATCCAAAGTATGTGGTGAGGTTCAACCATATGTTAACTCAACGTATTGACTGCGAAGCATATATCTGGACGGGAGTTCACTAAGAACATTCATGCTCCGACAAGTTGAATACTCAGTGGCATTTTGTAAAACAGGTCTAGTAGCGCTACCACTTAACTTCTTAAAGTCAAGCTCCATCGGGGTAGTTACAGGCTTGCAGTCCACCATATCGAATCTTTCCATTATCATCACCACATATTTTCCTTGAGATAGGAAAATTTCTGTAGGAAATAGGTCCTAGGTCCTTCATTTCATGTTTAGAAGCCAACTCCCTCTTACATTTGAATGAGAGGGTCATCACCTGTTAGAAAGAGGTCATCCACATATAGCACCAGTATGAGAGGTTTGTCATCTTCAACCTTAGAGTAAAGGTTAGGATCGGCTTCACTCCTAGTGAATCCCAACTTCATTAAGTTTCTATCGATCCTCTCAAACTATGCTCGGGGTGCTTGCTTCAGCCCATAGAGAGCCTTCTACAACCTGCATACATGAGATTTTTTATCATAAATCTCAAATTCTTGGGGTTGCTCCATGTAGACCTCTTCTTTGATCGAACCATTCAAGAACGCGGTCTTGACATCCATTTGATGTAGGTTCCATCCTTGTGAAGCTACAAGGGCTATGATCAAGCGAATGGTGGTATATTTGGCAACAGGTGCAAATTTCTCATCATACTCTTTTTCTTTCAGTTCCCTAGTGTCAACTTCTTAAGAGATCCTCGTTGTAGGAAGATTGTTCACTTGGCTGAGAGCCATATCTTCGTCAAAGGTGACATCATGACTAATCACGACTTTCCTTTGATCAGCTACATAGATTCTATAGCCTCTCACTATAGCCCACGGAGATTCCTTTCTTTCCAAATGCACCCAATTTATTCCTTTTCTCTTTCAGCACATGAAAATATACAGGGCTTCCAAAAATTCTAAAATCAGATATATCAGGTTTCTTATAGAGTTCAGGCTTCTGTGATCCATATCAAGTTTATGAGAGATTTTTCGGCGAAAATCACATGGAATACCATTTGTCGACGCGTTTCGAACCAACTAGTGTGGTTCATCGTCAGGACAAGTTGAAGAAACAGATCCAGCTTAGCATGATAAATAGTATGAGCAGAGTCTCCAACGGCTAAATTGACTAACGGCTAATTTTGACCTTAGGACCCAGGTCAAATACTTATTTATTAATTTAATGTTATTATTATTATTATTTTTCTTATGGAAATAAGTTAATAAGGTTTCTTACTGGTGAAGATTTCTTCAGGAGTCTTGGAACCCAATGCTTCATGAGAGCATCAGTTTTGTACATATACGGCGGTGTTTGCAGCTTCGGCCCATAGAAACTTCGGAAGTCTTTAATCATGGAGCATGGCACATATAGCTTCCACAATCGTACAGTTCTTCCTTTCCACCACACCATTCTGTTCAGGAGTATATGGTGTAGTAGTCTCCCTCTTAATGCCAACCTCTTTACAAAAGTCATGAAACTTGTTAGATTCATATTCAGTCCCATTATTAGTCCTTAATATCTTGATCTTCTTTCTAGTTTGATTTTCGATCAAGGCTTTGAAGTGTCGAAACCAAGGGAACACTTCATCCTTCTTTTTCAAGAAGTATATCCAAATCTTTCGAGAATAGTCATCTATAAAAGTAAGGTAATATGAATATCATCCCAAGGAGTTCATAGGCATCATACCAGATATGTCTGAGTGAACCAACTGTAATATATCGAAGGTCTTGCTTTGGCTTGAGGGGAATGGTCCCCTTTTAAGCTTTCCTTCGGCATATCCCGGACATACACCTTCTTTCTCTACTTGGAATTCAGGCATCCATGTCACCCTTTGTCTTACATCAGGTAGAGCTTTATAATGAAGGTGGGCAAACCTCTGATGCCAAAGTTCAGACTGAAGAGATGTGTCACAAGACATGACACCTAGCAGACTTCCACCGACCTGATACAATGAATCAACTCGAAACCCAAGAGTAACGACATCTTTAACATTGTTTTTCCATACACGTACCTTGCCATCACTGAAGGTCACCCTGTAGCCTTTGTCTTCCATTACTAAGATGGACACCAAGTTCTTTTTGAGGTCAGATCCATATAATACATCCTGGAGTTTCTAGCCTTCTTGAATGGAGACGACCAAGCACTTGTCGATAAAGTCCCGGATGATATTCTTTGTTTTGACTTCATTGGTTTTCCATTTGTTCCTGGTAGCAGTGAGTGCATTCGACGGAGGCTCAACAATATTGACTCTTACATGGTCCAACACTCCTTGATCTTCTAAGGTTAGATTGAGAGACATCTTCCATTCATGATAGTCAGACTTTTCATGGAGCTTGTCTTCAGCAGGGAAGAGTGTTGAGGACCCCATAGTTTTTTTAGGATAGCCTTGCCAATCTTCTCTTTGGTGATTTCTCTTGTTGTTTCTCGGGCTTTGTCTTCACCTCAGCTCTGATCCCATGTTAAGTTATGGTATGTTCTGTGCTTAGAGTATTTTACTTCTTTTTATTATTATTATCCACAGATTAGCAATCACATGTACAGTAAGTAAAGTGCAGATAGAACATTAAACGATCGATAGAAAACAAGCCAAGACACAAAACACCATATGTGGCAACTAGCCAGGGACAAACCCAAATATGGGGAAACCATTTGATCAAATATTCTTTTATCTTCAATAATTCAGCAGAGAGAAATAGTACAAAAATATGATTTATATCAGCAGTAGCAAACCCTAGATCAGTGCATCAGCGTCAGCGGTATCACCGACATCAGCATCACCGGCATCACCGGCATCAGTGTCATCAGCATCCCCGACATTAGCATTATTGGCATCACCAGCATCATCAGCATCACCGGCATCAGCATTATCAGCATCACTAGCATCACCGGCATCAACACCATTGGCATCATCGGCATCACTGGCATCATCGACATCAGCATCATCGGCGTCATCGACATCACCAGCATTAGCATCATCGGCATCATTGGCATCACCAACATCATTGGCATCACCGGCATCAGCATCATCGGCATCACCGGCATCACCCAGATTTCCGAGGAGAGTCAGCTTCACCTATTGCGCAGTTCTGAGAGAGATTCTGATGGTCAATGCTGGTCAAACTTCCAATCTGCAGTTGCAGACCTAAATTCTGCATCCTTCCTTCCACACGTGTGAGAGAAGAGTCCCTTTCTGCGCAGTAGGAGAAGAGCCTCTTTTCTGTGCAGGAGAGAGAGAGAGATGTGATGAGATGTGTGTGTACAAAAGAGGAAAAGACCTCCTGTATTTATATACAAATGTTGATGATGAATAGATGCGTCTATTGGGCTTCTGAGCCTACATGAGTTGCTGGTCGGCTTGATAATTATTCCATAATCAAAATAAATTCATATCTCCATAAATACTTATCATAATTAGATGATCTTTAGATCAATCCTACACCTCTCGATGAGAGGAATATAGGAAAAATATTATCATCCATGTATAAAGTGACCCACATGGAGTTTGGCCCTAGTTGCCAATTTTAACACTAAACTTGGGTCAGGCCCCCACAAGTCAACAAATGGTTTCGTTGCTGGGATGGAATCTGCATGAGAGATGTGTGATGTCGTATCAATGGAATCCAACTAAGAAAGAAATTGAAGGCTGGTTGGACAGAAGAATTCATGAGTTCGTGGCGCAAGAAAACAGAAATCTGTGACTATTAGAAGAAGAGTGGATAGACAACTACCTGTATACAGAGATCCATGAAATCTTTTTTGTGTCCTTCCCTACTAAGCTATACGAGTGGATCGCAAAGCTAGTAGATAGCCAAGGAAGGTGGAAACTTAACAGTCTAATTGTTTGGACCCCAGAGCTAGTGCGGAGATTAGAAGCATCGGAGGATAAGATCACATGCGTCGTTGCTCATTGGCTCGATCGTATTATAGAAGGATTTGTTATAGAGTTTGCGGTTGACACCTCAATTAGGTACAACGAGGCAGAGTGACACTTTCTCAAAGGACTGCGAGGTAAGTATGTCAAGTCTTTGAATACTTGGATTAAAATTTTGTTGTGTGAAAAGTAGGTTATGCAGCTACCTTGATGTTTGGGGCTACGCGAAGTGGAAAGGTTTACAGGAACGAAGGAAATAAGGGTCTAGGAAATAGCCCCTTGATTTCACCTCCATGAGGAGAAGAGGAAAATCTCACGAAGGTCTCTCCGTGAATTGCTATTCATCTGATAAGAAAAAGAATTCCGTGAATACCACCTCCACACACACCACCACGGGCTTCACCTCCATCACCTCCATCTTCACCTGTACCAACTCCACCACCACTGCGATTCAAAAGCACAATGAAGTTGCCTGTGTTCGAAGGTTTGGGAAATGAGGATCCAAACCAATTCTGGTTCATTGTAAGGGCTGTATGGGAAGCGCAAGGTGTTACAGATGACCATATAAAGAAAGCGACGCTGGTTAGTGCCCTGTAGGATCACGCGCTGACGTGGTATATTAAGTACTCCAATGATAACCTAAATGTGAGAGTCGCAGATATCTAAACAACGTTGAATAGAGAATTTAGTAGGCCTAAATCTAAAGCGCAGTCGATCATTGGATTTAAAGAAATTACAATGCTACTAGGTGAGACTCCTTGGGAACTAGATCAGAGACTGAAATGTACAATTCACAAAGAAAATATGAATCTGACAGATGGACAACATCGGGAGTGGTTTGTAGCTTCGCTACTACCATATTTAAGGAGTACGTTATCGCAATAGAAGATAACAACTCAGGGATAGGCCTTAGAGATCACTATGAGGCTACGTGAGACTCCGATGCAAGATCCTAATTTGGGAGTTTAGCAAATCCACACGCAACTGAAGAATATGTGCCTTGAGATGCAGAGTCTAAAACAGGACAGGACGGTTCGACCAGAAGTGTGCGAAGAAGTGTGGTGCGTGAAATGCAAGAGCCAGGGTCATGACAAAGACCACTGCCCGAATTTTACAAATTACCTCGCATGAGGAGGACCGATGCCATTAAGGCCGGAAGCTCAAGTAGGACTTAGTGCGGCACCTACTTTGTGGTGCGCAATTTGTTAAATAGTTGGAAAACATGCCATAGACAATTGTAACTTGTTACAGAAGTATACACAAAATTTCGCAACAGTTGTTCTGCAACTTTTGTAGGTTGGTGGTACATGACAAGTTTACCTACAGAAATTATGAGTTGATGGCGGATAGAACCCCCACGTACAGGGTTCAGGCCAAAACATGGTCCCTTGACCAAAATGCAAGAATGGCGCAAACAAGATTTCAGGGTTGCGGACGAGGCTGAGACGGAGGACCTGGGAGAGGTCGCAGACAGTTGATTTGCTACAATTGCGAAGGGCCAGGACAAAGGATAGCTACCACCTCCCCTGACTAAAAACCTGCAGATGATGAGGTTTGAGCCGGGCGAGGAAGACCCGAATGTAAACATTGTTGTTGGGTAGCGGAGGTCCCGCGTAACAGTTTTAGGGCTGAGAGCCTCTAAGTAGGATAAAAATATTGTAAAACTCCGAAAAATGTGGAGCGCGAAATGTAAACGCTCGAGTCAAAGGGTTGTCTACCTGATGAGCCCCAATTTTTGGTACAATTTGGGCTCATTTGGCCTACTTGCTCTGCTCAAACCATTCATTTTTTTATTGCTTATGCATTCATTTCTTGGTTTATTCATTTTGTTTGTAGGAAGAAGGGTATGCATTCTATCCACGTGACTAATTCATGATGATTTCAAGTTTTGGCATTAAAAGGGAGCAAAGATCACGAAAAAGGAGACAAGGAGACAATGAGGTGGCACTGTTGGTTTTTAGGAGAGGATATCCATAGTCTTGGGGACCTTCCTAGTGATTCCCACCATAGCTCCGAGCTCCAATCCATCTCCCCACAGAGCTTAGAAGCAGCCAACTGTTCTACAGGAACAACAATTATAATTGTTCTACAGGAACAGCAGTTATGACTGCCCTACAGGATCAGCAGTTTAAACTTCAGTTGGACAGCCGAGCTCCTCAAATCAAGGACACCTGTTGGATGATCATTTTGCATAAATGCTGAGGCCATAGCCTTGGATAGAAGCTTTTTGAACTTTTGTATTAATCTTGTAATTTGGAAGTACGAGCTACAGCTCGGTTTTTGTTCCTTTTGTAAGCCAATTTTGGCATGTCATCAGACTTTCGTTTATGAATAAAGGCAGGCAGATTTTGATCTCATTCTGAGTTTCTAAGGGAGCTATAGCTCTCAGGTTAGGGCCCAACCTGAGAGCAATAGATCTCCTCGGTGTTGTAATGTTGTTGCATTTCGTTCCAGCACTTTGAGTTTTTTTGCTTTAACATGCAATTCGAATTTACAGTTTGTTACTTTAGCCTTTTTCATGAGCTTAGATAGGATTAGTTTATGGTGAATTTGTTTCCAGTTGCTTAGGTTAGAAGAGGATAGAAATAATCTATTGGAGCTCCAGCAAAAGGTTGTTAAGGCTCACTGCCATCTCTGTTAGCGATTGGGGTGCAGTCCATAACCAACCACCAAAAAGAAACGCAGTTCTTCTCACTTCCATGCAAGCTGCAACATAGACATTTTCGTTGAAGATCCATCCATGCATTTTTGACATTGAACCATACTTCTACATTCCACTTCCACGCATAAGTTTCATTTCTTGGTTTTCCATTGCTGCTCATAGGTTTCATGGCACAGTTATCATAGGTTATTTTCTCGTTTTTGGTGCATAAGTCATTTGTTTCATTTACGCTGCTCCTTATCAATCCACTTCCTTCTTCTTCTTCTTGATCTCTCCTCAAGCCCTACTCGGCCTCTGTCCAGCTCATTTACCTTCCAGCTCTCCCATTTCTCACATAGCTCCATCTACTTAAACTTTCGTTGATCCCATCCTTCCAACCATCAAACCACTGCATGCACTCTTCCTCCATCTGATTCCTCTGCTCCTGAGCCATCACCAGCTCCATCTCCATCTCACCTATCCCCCTACACCACTCCAACACTTCACCATCTCCCAAAACTTCCACGGCCAAACATCCTGTAGAATTGCACAGACTTCCTGTAGAAACCCCTGAGTTTCCTGTAGGATCCCCTGCAGACTTCCTGTAGAAACCCGCAAACTCGGTTGCTGAGCATCCGAACGTGGTAGGCTTCTGTGGACTGATGCTGGAGACCCTCTGGGACCTCCCTTAGCCATCCTGACCTTGCACATGCTTTCCTTCCATTCCAACCGCTCCTGCACAACCAAACCCTAATCAAAAGCATCATCACAATAAATCCAACCACTTAATGAAAAAATACAAAAACATGTCTTTTCAGATGCAAGTAGCTTAGATGCATGTATTTCAGCTCTCTACAAGTAATGGCATTAGTGGTAGCAGTTTCATTCACAGTTTTGCATAGTTAGGGTCTAGCCTAGTCAAATTAGGGTTTACTAGGGTTTTCATGCTTTGTTGGCTTTTAGTTTCTTTCTGTAGATAGAATAGTCTCCTTTGAGTTAGCTTTCGTCCATCATGCATAAAGCTTCTTCTGTGAGCCTATAGAAGTTGGCTTGAGCCCTAGCGGACTTGTGCCAGCTAACCAAGTGACAGCTGCGACAAGAGCTAGTACTTGTGCATACAGCACCGTCGCTTCCAAGTTTGTACGAACTACTGGGTTGATAAAATTAGAGATAGGAAGCTCCAGGAGTTGTAGCATTATTGCTACAATACTGGAGCCCACCATCTTTTTGGCGCCGTTGCCAGGGAAGCGTCAGAGTATTAGTAATTGTTGCTTTTCTTCTACTTCATTACTCTTGCCTTCTGCTAAGTAGTTTACTTCATTTCCATTCTGCAAAAGTAGCATAGACATTTCCTGCTTTCATAGATTAGCATTTCCTGCTTTCATAGATTAGCATTTCCTGCTTTCCTAGATTAACATTTCCTTTCTGCAAGCGTAGACTAGCATTTCCATTCTTGCAATTTCCTTTGAGCAACGTAGATTAGTTCTTTCCTGCTTTCAGTTTAATTTCGCATCTTTCATAGTTAGTTGTAGATCAATCTGTCTCAGTTTTGCAGGTACCAAAAGAAAAGCAAAGCAAAAGCAATCAAAAGAAAAAGAAAGTCTTTTCCATTTCATGCCTCGTAGGAACCGAGATAGATCAGGCAAATTCCTACCAAACACCCCCACCACATCACTGAGTCACCCTTCTCTCTTCTTTGGTGACAGTGACCCAGAAGAACCTATAGGTGAACATCCTGAGATATCCAAAGACCCTATAGTAGAAGAAGAGTTAGAGTCCACTCCATCTGAAGCTATGGCTGACAATAGAAGAGAAGATGAGAGAATAGAAGGTGCCTTCCCCATCCGAGAGACCAATGGAGAGATGAAAATGAAGAACATTAGCCCCTCCGCCTTACCTCACTTCCATGGGCTGACCACTGAAGATCCAGATACCTTCCTGTTTGAGTTTGCTATCCTTTGTAGAACCTATGACTATACTGAAGATGAGCAAAAGCTGAAACTTTTCCCTTCCACTCTTAAGGATGCAGCACTACGCTAGTTCATGGGTTTACCTGGGAATAGTATCACCACTTGGGCTCAGATGCAACAAGCTTTCAACACCAAGTATCGGGATTACTGTAGGTCCAAGGAAACAAAGGGGGAAATCTTTCAGATGTCCATGGGAAATGATGAGTCCTTAGAGGATTATGAGGAGAGGTTCCAACTAAGCTATAAACGGGCCAGGTGCACACTTGACCCTGAATCCCTCAAGTTGGTCTTGCTCCGAGGAGTCCCTGAAGACCTCTTAGATACCCTTCACATGTTAGCTGGGGGGGACATTTACCAACTGCCTTATGAGGACATCAAGACTGTGTTTAGAAACCACTCCAGGGCAGCTTGGAAACGAGGTAGAGGAAACCACCTCTCAACTAGTGTCCCTTTCTCCAAACATGAGCTTGCAAATCAATTAGAAGATCTTAAGAGTGAGGTGAGACAAACCATTGCCATGCAGCTTGACACATTCAGGATTCAACAAAAGAAAGAAGAGGCTGAGAGAGCCTTGGCTGTCTTCTGCCCTAGGTGCACAAGGAGGCACCCTAAGAACGAATGCCCATTGCATTCGGTTGAAGTGTGTTTCGTTTGTGAGGAGGACCATCCCACAAATAAATGTCCAACCTTACCTGGGTTTAAAGCCATGTACCAAGGGACAGAAGCTCCCACAGAGCCTCTCTATTACCTCAACCAAAGGAGGCCACAGGGATCTAGACCTTATCAGCAGGGGATGCAAGGGGCATCTCAAGCTTATTACAGCCCCAACCAATCGACTCCTATGCCTTCCTGGGGTCCCCCTGCTCATCCTTCATGGTCCATGCCTCCTCCATGGTCTTATCCACCTCAGTACCCCACTCAACCTACTTCTCATTCATATCACTCACATGCCCAGCCACAGCCTCAATGGAATGCACCTCAGTCGGGGTGGAGGCCCCAATACAACACTCCTCCTGCCATCTTGCCTCCACCACCAGTTCAACCTCAGCCATTACCTCCTGCTCCTCCAAGGCAGCCTCAAATGCCTGCTCAACCAAACCCGAACCCCAAAAATAGACAGGCCCATCAGGTATACACTGGGGAAACCTCATGCCCTACCTATGCTGTGGAGATCCAGGAGATCAATCTTCGATCTGGAAAGACTCTACTAGATCGCCAACCTCCTCCCCCAGAGGATGAGGAAGATAAACAGGAAAGTGAACCAAAGGCTATTCCACCCTTTCCTGAGAGACTAACAGCCACCACACAACCCAACCCAGAGGAGGAAGAGCTTCTTGGTAATCTCAAGCAGTTGTGTGTAAAAATACCACTTCTCCAGGCCATCAAGGATGTGCCGATATACAACAAACTGGTTAAGGAGAAATGTTTCAAACACCCAGGCAGACGGAAGAAAGATGCCTCAACTATCAATGTCATACAACAACTGTCTGACCTTATGTTAGGACAAGTCATCTGCCCAAATTACCTAGATCCTGGAAGTCCTGTAGTAGATGTTCACATCAATGGCACCATTATACCTCACACCTTGATTGATCTGGGGGCTGCCATTAATGTGATGACCAGGGATACTATGCTTAAGCTTAATCTTCATGGTTCCTTGAGGAAGACCTCGACAGTACTGCAATTAGCAGATCGCTCCACCGTGACTCCCGAAGGGATTGTGGAGGATGTCTTGGTCTCTATTGACTCTTGGGAATACCCTGTAGACTTCCTGGTTCTGCAACCAAAGGCCAAGCTTACTGGATATCCTCTCATTTTGGGAAGGCCTTGGTTAGCTACTGCAGATGCTTACATAAGTTGTCGTGCAGGAAACATGACCATCAAAAATAGTCCCATGTCCAAGCAGCTAGTCCTATACCCTCCTGACCAACCCTCCTTGGAGCATGACTTACCACTCTGATTGGAAGAAGGAGAGGAAGACGAGGTGTACTCAACACCTCTGTGCACCTTAGATGCCACTAGAAGAGACCCCCCAACCGAGGATGACTTGATCGAGACCTTGATCCAGAATCCACCTTCCAGTGCACTACCCTTAGAGAAATTGGTGGAGGATGCCCAAGCCAGCACCTTAGTGGATCTTTGTACAACCAACCCTGTTACTCCCAGAGTCAAGAATGTGGAGTTCGGCCCTGAGAAAGCATTGAAGATCAGCTCCTCCCTATCTCCTTCCCAGGAAAAGGAGCTGTGTAGTCTGTTGGCCAACCACCTTGATGCTTTTGCTTGGAGCTATAAGGAAATGAAAGGAGTCCATCCTTCGGTCTGTACCCATCATATATACATCAAAGAGGATTGTAAACCGGTTAGGCAACCTCAGAGGAGAATGAATCTAGCCCTTAAGGACATTGTCAAGGAAGAATTGCAAAAATTGTTGGATGCCGGATTCATCTACCCCATCTCAGATAGTGAATGGGTGTCCCCTCTAGTGTTGGTTCCCAAGAAAAATGGGAAATGGAGAATCTGTGTGGACTACCGAGAACTGAACAAAGCTACCAAGAAGGACCATTTCCCTCTACCTTTCATAGATCAAGTGTTGGATGGACTGGCAGGAAAGAAGTTCTTCTCTTTCCTGGATGGGTTTAGCGGGTACAACCAAATCCAAACCAGCCCGGAAGACCAAGATAAGACCACCTTCACTTGTCCTTGGGGTACCTTTGCCTATCGAGTCCTTCCCTTTGGGCTATGCAATGCTCCTGCTACCTTTCAGAGAGCTGTCTTGAGCATCTTCTCGGAGCTGGTCCATGATGCAGTAGAAATCTATATGGATGACTTTACTCCTTATGGGGCCAACTTCCAAGAAGCATTGTCCAACCTGGGAAAAGTCCTAACCAAATGCACCGAGATGAATTTGTCCCTTAGTCCTGAAAAATGTGAATTCCTAATGACTGAAGGGACCGTGCTAGGCCATGCCATTTCTTGCCAAGGATTGCAGGTGGATCCTAACAAAATTTCTCTCATCAAGAGGGTTCCACCTCCTCAAAAGGTCAGGGATGTCCGGAGTTTCTTGGGATTAGCAGGATACTACCGGAGATTCGTTAAAGATTTCAGCAAGCTAGCCTCGCCATTGTTTGGCCTGTTGGCAAAAGATGTGGAGTTTAATTGGACTGACAATTGCCAGAGGGCTTTAAATGAATTAAAGTACAAGTTGGTGTCAGCCCCAATCCTGAGAGGTCCAAACTGGGCCCTACCTTTCCACATCCACACTGATGCCTCAAACAAAGCCATAGGTGCAGCTTTAGGACAAGTTGAGCAAAAACTTCCATATGCCATTTACTTTGTTAGCAAAAACTTGTCCAAAGCTGAGCTGAATTACACTGTAACCGAGAAGGAATTCTTAGCTGTGGTCCATGCATTGAACAAGTTCCGACATTATATTACGGGTTACCAGACCTTTGTACATACTGACCATGTTGCTATTAGATATTTAATGAATAAACCAGATGTGAATGCTCGTATTATTAGATGGTTACTTTTATTGCAGCAGTTTGATTTGACCATTGTTGACAAACCAGGTAGAGAAAATGTTGTTGCTGACTTTTTATCTAGATTGGATTTGTCTGCAGATGAGGATGGAACAGTGGACGACCAGATTCCTAATGAACATCTGTTTTCTATTTCAGTACTCTCTCCATGGTTTGCTGATATAGCAAACTATCTTGTTTCAGCACAGTTCCCTCCACACCTATCTTCCAGAGAGAAGAGCAGAATCATCAGAAAAAGTGCCTCATTCACTTGGATCGGGGGCAATCTGTTCAAGCTTGGCCCCGATCAGATCTTAAGGCGTTGTGTAAGGGAGGAGGAAGTCTTTGATATCCTCCTCACTTGTCATGATGGGCCTTGTGGAGGACATTTTGCAGCAAAGAGAACTGCCTTCAAGATCCTGTAGGCAGGCTACTATTGGCCCACACTTCATTAAAATGTCAGAAGATATGTCAGTCAGTGTGACCAATGCCAAAGAATGGGGAAACTGACCCAAAGGGATGAGATGCCTCTCCAACCTCAAGTGACTCTTGAGCCATTTGAGAAGTGGGGCATGGACTTTGTGGGCCCAATCAACCCCTCTTCGAGGCAAAGGACTTACATCATTGTGTGTACTGACTATTTGACAAAGTGGGCAGAGACCAAAGCAATCAAAGCAGCAACAGAAGAAAAGGTGGCCGAGTTCCTAAGAGAGAACATCTTCTATAAGTTTGGCTATCCAAGAGAGCTGGTCACCGATCAAGGGAGCCAGTTCACCTCCAACCTGGTTGAAGATCTCCTAGCTCATCACAAGATCAAGCATAGGACTTCCACCCCTTATCACCCTCAAGCAAATGGGCAGGTGGAAGTCACCAATAGAGCATTAGAAGGGATCTTGACTAAAGTGGTGAGCAGCAGCAGAAAGGACTGGGCAGATCGCCTGGTTGAAGCCACATGGGCTTACAACACCACTTGGAAGACCACCACCAGCTTCACACCGTATGAGCTGGTCTATGGGAAGAGAGCTTTGCTATCCATTGAGTTTGAATACAACACTTTGAGGATGGCAGCTCAGCTGGACCTAGATCTCAGCCATGCACAACAAGAAAGGCTACTGCAGCTGAATGGCCTGGATGAGCACCGAATGCAGGCCCTCCTTCACTCAGAAATGGTTCAACTTCAGAGAAAGGTGTGGCATGACCAACATCTCCATGACAAGAAATTTCAGTTGGGAGATTGGGCTTTGTTGTATGACTCAAGATACAAAGATTTCAAGGGGAAGCTGAGAACCAGATGGCGAGGACCATATGCAGTGGAGAAATGCCATGACAATGGATCTGTCCTCATTCGAACCATTGATGAGGAAGCCATTCCCATGCTTGTCAATGGGCATCGTTTGAAGATCTACACGAGACCTCTCTCAAGACAAGAGTTCATCAAAACTATAGAGAAATCTGTATTGGTCATAGAGAAGGGTTCTGCCTCTGCCTCTGGCATACCCTGAAGAGAAAAAAATGAAAAAAGAAAAAAAAAGAAAAAAGAAAAAAAAAGAAAAAAAAAGGAAAAAAAGAAAAAATAAATAAAGATCCTTGGGTGAAAACCTCTCTGAGGCGCCCAAGGCAGGTAGTAGGGGTGAAAACCTCATTGAGGCGCCCCTATTGTCTTTCAAAAAAAAAAAAAAAGAGAAAAGGTTTGAAAAAGATCCCTGAGTGAAAACCTCTCTGAGGCGCTCAGGGCAGATGGCACGGGTGAAAACCTCTTTGAGGCGCCCCTGTTATCTTTCAAAAAAAAAAAAAAAAAAAAAAAAAAGAGAAAACACAATAAGCAAAATATGGTAAAATTGCATGCAGGTTGCAGATGCTCTATGGAGAAGAGGAAGCCCTTCAACTCAAAGCCAAGGGTCCTTATCATGCTGTCAATGAACCTCACCAGCACCTCCTCCAAGTGTACCCATGTTTTTCAAGGTATGTGCAATTTTATCATGGTTTGAATCTTCTACAGGAAGATGCAGTCCTTCTACAGGAAGGCGCGGATTTTCTACAGGAAAGTACAGACTTTCTACAGGAAGGCCGAACTTTCTACAGGAAGCTCTGTGTTCTACAGGAAACTTCCTGTAGGAGTTTTGGACGGCCAGAATTCATCTTAAAAAGAGATTTAGCGACTATGGATTGGTTTGGATGCATGCAAGCCTCTGTTGGCACCCTTGCACATTGCTGTCACCTTGCTCCACCATCCTTGTCGGCATGCGACCAAGTTCCCTGCACCAACAAAGAAGATCGATGAGTTCTCGCGGGAAAAGCCATTTTCAAAGTTAAAAAAAAGCTGGGATCTCATACCGCAGGCATCAAGAGCTCCGGGAACGTGATTGAAACGCCAGAACCTCCGTCGTGCAGCATGCACCCAAGGAGAAAGGACTGTTACGAGACACCTCGCGGGAATCCTGTAACAGTTCAACCTACTCGAGTGGATACCATTCACAGCACCGCCATCTGAAATGAAACGCGGGCGCATGCAAGCAAAACATCCACTCCATCATTGGTAGCCTGTAACCACGAGCCTCCGGGTCTGTGTAAGTCGCATGCAGCAGGTAGATCCACTCACCATCGTCCAAGAACTGGAAAAATCGTGTGCAGCCACGCAGGTAAGTGTCTCAACCCTTCCTTCCATCAAATCGCATGAATTTTACTTTGAAATTGTTTGCATAGCGTAAAATTGAATGGTTGAGCGGCCGTATGGCCAGTCGACTGGCCACGTCGGCTAGTTAAAGTGTAATTGGATGTTTGGGTGGCGGCCATGACAAGGAGAATGAACGGCACGCACGTGACAACACTCTCGTCAGAGCATGAGTTTAACAGGAAGAGGCGGCGGCAAATCTGTGGGAATGGATGTGGCAGCAAGTGAATACGCAAGCGGATGATGGATGATGTTGCCCAACGGTCCGGCGGGGACAGCTCATCCCCCGCGCCATGGATTGCGCCGATTCAAAATCTAATCGGCTAGATCATGCGCATGCATTTATCATCCAACACTTCAAACTCGGTGGCTATTTTGATCTCCTCTGCACTTTGATAAGCTGAGCTGTTGGCTACCAGAACGCCGGTAAAGCACACCTCGAGCGCGGGCCAACTACAGTCCTCCCCGAGAATTGTGCACTGCTTCTACAGGAACGCAGTTCTACAGGAACGTAGTTCTACAGGAACGCAGTCTACAGGAATGCAGTCTACAGGAACGCAATCTTCTACAGGGAAGCGAGTGCCTCACGAAAAAGGTGGCCAACTAAAGAGGTAACCCTGAACTCTTCATGCAACTAGTTAGTAAGAGTGGCAAGACCATCGTCCACAGTCTGGTTGGTGGAATTGTTGTTTGCTGTGCCTATGCTGTCATTCTACAGGATGTCAGTTTAGGTAGACTGTGTTGAATTTTGTGGATTATATGCATGCTCTGCCTTAATAGACCAAATCTCTTTTGCATTTGCCACCTTTAATTAAAACGACCGTGTTCATCATGCTGGGTGGGTTTATAAGACGGGAACCCACTAATTCAACTAAACTAAGGGAAAACTCGGCAGTGGTAGAGCTCTTCACCAAAGCACAATGGATGCCTTTTTGTGATTATCTGCAGGGTTACGATGATGAAGTGGCCGAAGAATTCTTGCAGGCTCTGAAGTCTAAATCCAAGACACTGGCCACAGTAAACTTCAGAGGTCTAAGCCTCAAGCTCACCCCAGAACATATCAGTCGGATCACAGAACTTCCTATGGGTTTGCCGTGGGATAAGGAAGAAAGAAAGCTGAGCCAGCAGGCAAAGAAAGAATTCTTTCCACCTGAGGAAGAATTCTCAGAGGACAAAAATGGGGTGCGAAGAACGAGCCTGTTGCCACCTTGGAATGAAGTCAGTTTGCAAATCATGAAATATATTACTTGTGAAGGTCGTTTCAGCATCGTGTATGCATATCACTTTCGACTGCTCACTAAGTTGAGGCACCGAATTGACCTTCCTGTAGAACAAAAACTGAGCATCCCTTATTACCTACTGCAGTCTCTAATGGAGTGTGCCACAAAGCTGAAAGAGGGAATACCAGATCAGATAGCCCACCATGGGTTGATCAAGCTTCTTGTGGAAGATGCATTGCACTCCTATAAGGTCCCCCTCTCATGGGAATCCTTCCGGAATTTGACAAAAGATGGGGACATTAAAATGTTGATCGAAGAAACGGGTTCCTCCAGCAGTGAGGAACACGAAGCAGTGGCCGAGGAACAGAGAGAAGAAGGCCAAGAGACCCCGACAACAGTACAGAAGAGAGAACAGAGGAAGAAGCATGAGGGAAAGGAGGACAAAGAAAAAGGTGGCACACCTATCTTGTCAGCAAGGGAAAAAAGGATGAAGAGCAGAATGGACAAAGCTGAGATGGTCCACGTCAGCCCAAGTACCTCAACAGCACCTGCAACTAAAGCAAAAAGAAAAACTCAGGCAGGCAAGTAAGCAGAGGTGGAGACACCTGTGTCTACAGGAAAGCAAAAACAGGCCTCTACAGGAAGCCCAAAAACAAAAACAAAGGCTTCTACAGGAAGCCCGAAGATCATTGAGAAGTAGACTTCTATAGGAAGCCCAAAAGCAAAGACCAAGGCTTCTACAGGAAGCCCGAAAATCGTTGGAGAACAGGCTTCTACAGGAAGCCCAAAAACGGAGACAAAGGCTTCTATAGGAAGCCCGAAATTGCAAAAACAGGCTTCTACAGGAAGCCCAAAGACAGAGACAAGGGCTTCTATAGGAAGCCCGAAATTGGAAAAAGGGGCTTCTACAAGAAGCCCGAAAGTCATTGAGAAATAGCCTCATACAGGAAGTCTGAAGACAGAGAGAGGGCCTTCTACAAGAAGCCCGAAAGTCATTGAGAAACAGCCTCCTACAGGAAGTCTGAAGACACAGAGAGGGCCTTCTACAGGAAGCCCAGGAGTGGCTAAAGTCGGGTCTTCTACAGGAAGCCCAAAAGCGGGAAAGAAAGAATCTTCTATAGGAGGCCCGGAAGTGGGCAAAGCAGGGTCTTCTACAGGAAGCCCGAAATCTGAAAAGGAGGGGCCCTCTACAAGGAGCTTTGAGAGAGCAAAACGCAAGAAAGGGAAGGCTGGTATTCTAGAAAAGGAGGCAGCAGCGGCGCTGGCCGCCCTCAGTACACCTCCAAAACCGAAGGAGAAAAGGGAGAGGGAGACCCCTCTACCATCTGAAGCCAGGAGAAGCAAGAGGATGACCACGGGCAAGCCACAGCCTCCACCCAGCAGCCAAACCATTTTAGGGGATGTCCCTACTTCACCCGGTGCAAGAACCCCCTCTAAAACATCAGCCACCCCCGAGAAGGGGAGCCCAAAAATAACTTCCTGGACACGAAAAATAGGCCAGTCGCCTTCCGAAGCCCGGCTCAAGGAAATAGGGAAGGGGGAGGAAGCACCACCTTCGTCACCACCAGGGGCAGCAAAGGCAGGGCCGCCAAAAATAGGAAATGAAGCAGCACCACCCTCGGCAGAAAAGGCAGGACCACCAAAAACAGGGAAGGAAAAGCATGCTCCGGGCTCTAGTTCTCGGCCAAAGACGAGGAGCCAGAGCAAAGTTGCTCAAGGATGACCAAATAGTTTAGCTGGGGGGTGATGATGAGCCCCAATTTTTGGTACAATTTGGGCTCATTTGGCCTACTTGCTCTGCTCAAACCATTCATTTTTTTATTGCTTATGCATTCATTTCTTGGTTTATTCGTGTTGTTTGTAGGAAGAAGGGTAGGCATTCTATCCACGTGACTAATTCATTATGATTTCAGGTTTTGGCATTAAAAGGGAGCAAAGATCACGAAAAAGGAGACAAGGAGACAATGACGTGGCACTGCTGGTTTTTAGGAGAGGATGTCCACAGTCTTGGGGACCTTCCTCGTGATTCCCACCATAGCTCCGAGCTCCAATCCATCTCCCCACCGAGCTTAGAAGCAACCAACTGTTCTACAGGAACAACAGTTATAAATGTTCTACAGGAACAGCAGTTATGACTGCCCTACAGGATCAGCAGTTTAAACTTCAGTTGGATAGCCGAGCTCCTCAAATCAAGGACACCTGTTGGATGATCATTTTGCATAAATACTGAGGCCGTAGCCTTGGATAGAAGCTTTTTGAACTTTTGTATTACTCTTGTAATTTGGAAGTACGAGCTACAGCTCGGTTTTTGTTCCTTTTGTAAGCCAATCTTGGCATGTCATCAGACTTTCGTTTATGAATAAAGGCAAGCAGATTTTGATCTCATTCTGAGTTTCTAAGGGAGCTATAGCTCTCAGGTTAGGGCCCAACGTGAGAGCAATAGATCTCCTCGGTGTTGTAATGTTGTTGCATTTCGTTCCAGCACTTTGAGTTTTTTTGCTTTAACATGCAATTCGAATTTACAGTTTGTTAATTTAGCCTTTTTCATGAGCTTAGATAGGATTAGTTTATGGTGAATTTGTTTCCAGTTGCTTAGGTTAGAAGAGGATAGAAATAATCTATTGGAACTCCAGCAAAAGGTTGTTAAGGCTCACTGCCATCTCTGTTAGGGATTGGGGTGCAGTCCATAACCAACCACCAAAAAGAAACGCAGTTCTTCTCACTTCCATGCAAGCTGCAACATAGACATTTTCGTTGAAGATCCATCCATGCATTTTTGACATTGAACCATACTTCTACAATCCACTTCCACGCATAAGTTTCATTTCTTGGTTTTCCATTGCTGCTCATAGGTTTCATGGCACCGTTATCATAGGTTATTTTCTCGTTTTTGGTGCATAAGTCATTTGTTTCATTTACGCTGCTCCTTATCAATCCACTTTCTTCTTCTTCTTCTTGATCTCTCCTCGAGCCCTACTCGGCCTCTATCCAGCTCATTTACCTTCCAGCTCTCCTATTTCTCACATAGCTCCATCTACTTAAACTTTCGTTGATCCCATCCTTCCAACCATCAAACCACTGCATGCACTCTTCCTCCATCTGATTCCTCTGCTCCTGAGCCATCACCAGCTCCATCTCCATCTCACCTATCCCCCCACACCACTCCAACACTTCACCATCTCCCAAAACTTCCACGGCCAAACATCCTGTAGAATTGCACAGACTTCCTGTAGAAACCCCTGAGTTTCCTGTAGGATCCCCTGCAGACTTCCTGTAGAAACCTGCAAACTCGGTTGCTGAGCATCCGAACGTGGTAGGCTTCTGTGGACTGATGCTAGAGACCCTCTGGGACCTCCCTTAGCCATCCTGACCTTGCCCATGCTTTCCTTCCATTCCAACCGCTCCTACACAACCAAACCCTAATCAAAAGCATCATCACAATAAATCCAACCACTTAATGAAAAAAATACAAAAACATGTCTTTTCAAATGCAAGTAGCTTAGATGCATGTATTTCAGCTCTCTACAAGTAATGGCATTAGTGGTAGTAGTTTCATTCACAATTTTGCATAGTTAGGGTCTAGCCTAGTCAAATTAGGGTTTACTAGGGTTTTCATGCTTTGTTGGCTTTCAGTTTCTTTCTGCAGATAGAATAGTCTCCTTTGAGTTAGCTTTCGTCCATCATGCATAAAGCTTCTTCTGTGAGCCTATAGAAGTTGGCTTGAGCCCTAGCGGACTTGTGCCAGCTGACCAAGTGACAGCTGCGACAAGAGCTAGTACTTGTGCATACAACACCGTCGCTTCCAAGTTTGTACGAACTACTGGGTTGATCAAATTAGAGATAGGAAGCTCTAGGAGTTGTAGCATTATTGCTACAATACTGGAGCCCACCACTACCCAAGAAATAATATAAAATAATAGGAAGTAAGTGAGTCTGTGGACCATAGCAAGATATAAATAGAGCGAGGCTCTATGAGTAGAAGGTAGCTTTTTGGTATGTAATCTTGGATCTGATATGTAATGGGTTTTTGAGAAGGAAAGTTTGGAAGCATTTGTAAGTCTGAATCAAGGGTTTGGGTAGTGGAGAGAGGCTCTATAGCTATGTGCGCAGAGGCCTAGAAGAGTCCACAGCCGTGTGCGCAGACCACTGCAGCTGACTGTGTAGGGCGGATCTAGATGTATTGGTGAAGAAGTTGAATAAAGCTAAGTTGTTTCTAAAATTCAGTGTTAAATCTGAATTATTGCGGATCTGGTTTTTGTATGATTACTGTAACTATTTGACCTATGTGCATCTGCTTATAAATACCTGAATCTGTGGCTATTCTAAGTGTGCGAACTAGTTAACTTTGATAAATGTTTGCTTAAAGATCACAATAAGTAGATTGAATACATAAACAATGCAATAATAAGTAGTAAGGATTATTCTGGGTTCGGATCTGCGTGAAACAGAGCAGCGCGAAGTTGCGGAACGGTGCGTGAAACCTCCATACCACATCTAGACTTCCCAAGGATGCGAAACTTGGTTCCAGCACCCTCCCCTGCTACCTCGGGTGAGACCTCAGTCTGCGCTCTGTGGGCTGTTGCCGAAAGGGCTGGTAGCTGCGAGATTTGTTTGGCTAAATAATTTTTCTAAACCTAGGTTAGGCCCATATAAGCCAACAAATGGTTCTGTTGCCCAGACTGGGATCTGCCTAAGGGGTGTCTGATGTGGAACGCAAGGACTCTATAGAAAAAGAATTGAAGGATCGAAGGGACCAGGAGCAATAGTAGTTCAGAGTACGGTGGTAGAGTTGACAATGACGAGTACGATCCAGCGACCGATATTCAAAGTAGCAAGGAGCGAAGAGCTAGAACAATTTTGGTTCGTGCTAACCTCAGTATGAAATGCATAGAGAATTGCAAATGATAATATCAGAAAGGCTACCTTAGTTAGCGGGCTGCAGGACTGGGTGCTGACATGGTGTTTAGTCAATTTAGTGTTCCTAAATTGATGTCATTAATTGTCAACCCGGGGCTTGTAAGCTGATGAAGTGAAGGTGTACTATATGTACTTAAGCAACCTCTTAGAGCTTTTTGTCGTTTGGGGTGTTGTTTGTGGTTAATTTATCTTCCTAAGATGGAGTGGTGATTTTATAAACAGATGAGTGGTAGTGTGTGTAAGGTGAATTCTAGATGAGTGAGGGTGTGTGATCAGTGGTTTCTAACTACTTGCTGAAAAGGAAAAGCTTGAAAGAAATAAATAACTTGAAATGAGCTGAAAGCAAAGAACCACCTTCTAATGGCACTAGACACCATTCATGTTGCTGCAAATAAAAGGTAAGAAAATCACTTTAAAAACCAATGATAATGTTTATCTCTTCCTAACTCTCTGCTTCTAACACATAGTACTGTGTAAAACACGATTAGGAAGTAGCTAGAGATGAGTTTAAAAAGTGATCAAAAATGAGAAAAATCTACTTTAAAGACTAGTTATAATGTTCAGCTCTTTCTAACTCTTTGCTTCTATCATATGGTACTATGTAAAGCACGATTAGAAAGTAGTTAAAGATTAGTCTAAAAAGTACTCAAAGCCAGCTGTAATTTATCAGTATTCTGATCTCTAAAAGATAAACAATTTGTGATAAAGAGACCATTCATATGTTAGCAGACAACTTTGAGAAATTAAACTAAAAATCAGCTATGAAAATAAAGTAAAGGCAGCAACTTTGAATCTGTCAACTGAAAATACCATCAGTTATAAAGCAAATACATAAACACAAAAAACAATCCCAGGTTAAAAACCTGCAAAAGAACAATACTGATCAGCTTAAAATAAAGGCTGGAAATGAAATAACATGAAAGTGAATCAAGCTGTACATGTTTCAAAGAAAAGGAAATGCTGAATGGAAAATAAGGAAATGCTGAACATAAAATACTATACAAGGGCAGTCATGAACAGGGGCCCTCCATTCATACAACCCAAAGAAGACTCAAGGATTTGAAAACGTCAGAACAGCGCTGTCTTCTATTACTCCATATGCAGAAAATTACAGTCAAGAGTGCTAGAACAGCACTATCAAAACAGAGTCTTGAAATGCACTAAAATTATAACAGGTTCATAAAACACAGCAACTAAAAAGTAACATTAAGCGTATGCAAACGCTAGTTTTTATAGGCATCTAAACGATTGCCTAATGCGTAAAGCTAGAAACTGAAATTTAACTAATCTGTCATGCGTAATAAAGGTTCAGCAACACGTCATAAGCCTCGTGGATGAGCTGGAGGTTCTGGTCGTTATGGGAATTGAATCCAGAGTTGGATTATGTTTCCCACAACCTGCGTAACACGGACAAATCACCAGTTGCATTGACGTGACCCAACAGCTTACGCAACACCGTTTAGCTGCCTTTGTTGACCGTGGCTTGACCCTCGTTGACCGAAGGTGTAGATGATGTGGCTGACTGAACCAACAGCACAGGAACCTTGAGCACCTTTATTCTCACATGCCCATGTGTCTCGTTTTGCAAAATGACACGTGGAACCTTGAGATTAACAAAAAGGCTGCGGAATCATCAGATGGCTGCGGAATCGCTGAATGGCTGCGGAATTGCCAGACAGCTGCGGAATCTCTGTAAATATGTCAAAATCTAAACAAAACAGTCACACATTAGCAAAGTTCACTTAATCATGCTTAAAGACATTAAATGTAATGATCTGGGTTGGTTTGCAAGGAAAATGAGGCAAAAGAGAGAGATGAGTGAGGGAAAACTGTAGGTAATGATGGATAATCAAGTGCAAAGTAGAGGCTCTACACATGGTACATAAAGTACTCAAGCAATCACCTAACTGCGGGGATAGTCGAAATCCAGACTGAAATTAAGAAAGAATTTATCCAGCTAAAATCAGAAACACAGTCGATCATAGGGTTCATAGAGATCACGATGATGCCTGGTGAAACCCCGTGGGATTTTGACCAAAGATTAAAAAGTACTATTCGTGAGGCTAACATGACATTCACGGATGTGCAGCACTGTGCTTGGTTTATGGTATCCTTAACACCACATCTGAGGACAGCTTTTTCACAACAAAAGATCTCAACCTAGGCTGAAGCATTAGAGACCACGATGAGGTTGCATGAAACTCCGTTACAAGACCGGGGGTTTGGAGTTCAACAAATCCAAGCGCAGATCCAAAATTTGTGTCTAGAAATGAAGAAGTTAAAACAAGAATAGGTACTGCGACCAGAAGTTCGGGAGGAAGTATGGTGTATAAAGTGCAGGAGCCAGGGGCACGATAAAGATCACTGCCCAGCCTTAATGAATTATGTGGCAGCAGGGGGACCAACACCATTGCGACTAGAGGCACAGGCAGGGCCAAGCGCAACAACCCTGCTCTGGTGCACAATCTGTCAGGTGAGAGGAAAACACAACATTGATAACTATCATCTACTGCCAAAATACAACTAGACCCCCAGCAGCTATTTTGCAACTTTTGCAGATCGGTGGGCCACGAGGAAAGAGACTGTCGAAGCTACCAATTATTAATGGACCAGGCACCTACTTACAGAATGCAGACTGAGGTGCGAGGTCAGGATCCAGCTGCGGCGATCGCGTACTATGGGTTCCAGGGCCGTGGAAGAGGACAGGATGGAATGGGGCTAGGAAGGGGTTGTGGGCAACTAATCTATTATAACTACGGAGGTCCAGGACAGTACGCGCGGGATTGTACCAACCCGACTAGAATTTCATGCATTTATTGGGAACAATTCAATCATGAGCTGATAGATTTTCCTACATTGATAGCACAGATTCGTGAAAAAAGGGTCGTTCAACCAACAATGACCCAGAACGTGCAGATGATGAGGTCTGAACCCCGCGAGGAAGATCCCCATGTAAACATGGTACTAAGAAGGGACACAGGAATGGATAGAAGGGACTTAAGTAAGGAAGACGCAGGGGTTAGTAAGGAGACAAACCTGGAAGCTAGGGAAAGCTTCGTGGAGGTCTCTACCCCAAGTAGTGGGGATCAACCTGAGCTAGACAGGGATCCCTCGATGATAATTACCTTTTTAGAGACATATATAAAATTTCTTTGTGACAACAGGGCAATTAAAGGCTTATAGGAATTGATAAATAGATGCACAGGACAGAGTGAACTTCTCATAGTTCAATAGTTGGGAAGAAATGCATCGCGGACCGGGAGGGAAATGTGACTACAGGCACTGATCGACGATTATGAGATGGATCAGGTCATTCTGGATCTGGGCTCAAATGCCAACGTACTACCTAAATAGACTTGGGAGCGCATGGGTAAGCCTACACTACAATGGTCCCCTATCCAATTGCGAATGGCAAACCAGCAGAAGGTCCTGCCCATGGGGAGGCTGCAAGGAATTACGGTAGATATTGATGGCACAAGTACTCGGATGGACTTTGAAGTAATTGAAATCATGGATGAAAGTACACTTTATCCTGCATTGTTAGGAATAGACTGGGCCACCGACATGAATGGGGTTATTAATTTAAAGAAGCGGACAATGATATTGTTAGGTCCCTATAATACTAGCGATTACCCCATTACTATTGTAGTTGTATCCCTTATTAATATTGTTGTGCCCTTATTGTCCCCATATTGTTATTATTGTGCCCCATAGAATCCCTCTATTGTTATTTTTGTGGCTTTATATTATTATTGTTAGGTTAGCTGGTTTATATTGCGACTCCTTAGACTCCTATATATAGAAAGGACATTTTGTCATTTGAACCATCCAAGAATTGTTCATTTGTGTAATGTAAAGAAGGTTGACCCCTCAAAGAGGCTGAATTTTAAGGCGCTCAACTATCTTTTCTATCTTTTTTTGAGTTGGTTTCATAACATTTGGTATCAGAGCTTTGGATTCTAGGGTTTCGCTGATCCAAATAGGTCATCATGGCATTTTCACTATAACTTTTTTTCTGCGATGTTTCAGAAGCTAAAAAAAAACTATTTGAGATGAAATCACATTGAACCTCAGGTCCAAATTTCAGAGCTTTTCACACTATATTTGCGGAGATATGATCTAAGGAAGTTGGTCTTTTTGCAGACTTTTGAATTACATTCCAAACAAGTGACCTGGGGAAAATCGTCATAACTTTCTCTCTGAGCATCGGATTGAAATTTCATAAGAAGGTACAGAAAGAGGACAGACTTTAATTTCTTGTAGATATTTTTTAGAGCCAAAGGCCAAAACAATGACTCGTGGCACGTCGTACAAGTTTGCTCTACTGAACTAGTCTATAATCAGGTCACTGTGGGAGATTTGGCATAACTCTTCCCTGGAGAATCCAATTTGGATCAGACTAGTGGCATTGGAAAGAGGATGCGGAGGGCTACCGCAAGTCACACTTTCATAACTGGATGATCCGAAATTATAGAGATACATCAGATTCAATATCAAGCTCCTACAAAGTGAAAAAAGGTGTGTAGTTTTTTTTAAATTTTTGCATAAGCTTGGTTTGTAAAATTAGTTTGAATGAATTCAAAGGGCATAGTAAAGAATTATTATCAGTAATTGATGCCTCAAGGAAAGAAAATGCAAACACCTAGTAAGAAACCTGAAAGCTCTAGCATGACTCATGAAGAATAGGAAGAAATGCAACATGATATATCAAAATTACGAGACCAAGTGCAACAAGTGTCACTTGCACGAAGAGGAACAGAATCTAATATGGATGGTTTAAAGAAAGATGTAGAAGCTAAGATGGATGGTTTAAAGAAAGGCGTAGAAGCTAAGATGGATTGTCTAAAGAAAGGCGTAGAAGCTAAGATGAATGACGTGGAAGCTAAGATGGATGATTTGAAGATAGATTTGAAGATAGGCATGGAAGATTTGAAGACAGATTTGAAGATAGACTTAACAAAGTTTCTACAAGAAATGCTTACTAATGGTGAAAGGGTAGTAAAGGAAACTCATGATGAGAACAAAAGAAATGTTAATCATGATTTCATAGACTCTAATGTTGGATCGAAGACCGACTATATTCCACAAATCGATATGAGGAAGTTTGATGGCAAGGAACCCGCAACATGGATATTACAGATGGAGCAATTTTTCGATCTCAATAATGTGCAAAACACACAAAAGGTACGTATTGCGACTTTATATTTGGAACCAAATCAGTTTGTATGGCATCAATGGCTTTGCTCTCATAAACAAATTATTACTTGGGCAATTTTTACGGAAGAATTGACAGCACATTATGAGGATACAAAAAGCAACACTTTTTTTAGCCAATTGATAAGTCTCAAACAAAAGGGTTCAATAATGGAGCACATTGAGGAGTTCCAAAAATTGAACATAAGGGTAAAAAATATTCCAGAGGAGAATAGGATTGATGTGTTCATAGGGACTTTAAAGGATAATATCCAACATGATGTTCACCTTTGGGAACTTGATTCATTAGAGAAGGCATTCAGGTTCGCAAGAAAAATGGAAAGAAAAATTATGGCAACCAGGAAGCATACCACTCACAATTATAAAGATGGAAGCATTGTTGCCCCTAGTCTTCCACAACCTATAAGGTTGACACCACAACAATTTGAAGAAAAAAGAGCAAAAGGGCTTTGTTACATTTGTGATATCAAATACAGTAAAGGTCATAAGTGTGCTGAGAAGAAATTATTCTACATAGATTGTGAAGAGAAAGAAGAAAAGGAGCAAGAAAGGTCAAAAGAAGAGGATATACTCCAGGAACAAAGCCTAGATAAATAAGAAATGAATCTGACCATATCTTGTAATGCATTGGCTAGAATTACCACTCCTCAAACCCTCAAGATAGAAGGACAAATCAAGAAGAAAAAGATAATAGTGTTGATTGATTCAGGAAGTACCCACAATTTTATTCATTGTAAGATAGCAAAAGAATTGAATTTCTTCCTATATCTAGCACCAGAGTGTCAAGTGATGGTTGCAAATGGTGGAATGATAAATTGCTCTGGAAAGTGCCATAATATCAAGCTATCCATGGGAGAATATGTATTGACTAGCCCAATGATTTCCATTCCAATGGGAGGTGTTGATGTTGTACTAGGAGTCTAATGGCTACAATCCTTGGGTACAATATCTTTTAATTTTCAAGAACTTTTCATGAAATTTTTTGCGAAATGAAAGGAAGTTGAATTAAGGGGTATTACAGGGAAACCGGGAAAGATAATCAGATCTAACAGTATGACAAAGCTTCTAAAAAAGGAACAAAGAGGTGTAATTGCACAATTATGTTCACTAGATGTTTCCACATCGGAATCATCTATTTCTCCAGATCTCCAAAAATTCTTGGACATTCATTCCAAGGTACTTGAGACTCCCAAAGGTCTCCCACCTATTCATGATCATGATCATGCTATTCATCTGATTCCAGGAAGTGTTCCTCCAAACATAAGGGCGTACAGATATCCCTATTCCCAAAAGAGTGAAATTGAATGTATGGTTGCAGAAATGCTAGTGGCTGGTATAATTCAACCTAGTCAAAGTTCTTTCTCTGCTCCAGTAGTATTGGTGCACAAGAAGGATGGATCATGGAACATGTGTCCAGATTATAGGGAGCTCAAAAAGCTCACTATTAATGATAAGTTTCCCATTCCTGTCATTGATGAATTACTGGATGAATTGCATGGAGAAATTTACTTCACCAAGTTGGATCTTCATTCAGGATATCATCAAATCAGAATGAAGACTGAAGACATTCCGAAAACAACATTTAGAACTCATGAGGGTAATTATGAATTTTTGGTCATGCCTTTTGGCCTTACCAATGCACCTTCTACATTTCAAGGTTTGATGAATTCCATTTTCAAACCCTTCCTTAGAAAAATTTTGTTAGTATTTTTTGATGATATACTAATCTACAACAAGTCTTGGAAGGATCATGTTGAACATGTTGGCAGGGTGCTACAACTATTGGAGGAGAAACAATTATATGCAAAAATATCCAAATGTTTCTTTGGAGTACAAGAGGTGGAATTTCTAGGTCATATTGTATCTCATGGAGTTAAGGTAGACCCTAGAAAAATTAAAGCCATTAACGAATGGAAAATCCCCACATCCATAAAGCATATGCGAGGATTTTTCGAGTTGACAGGGTATTATCCCAAGTTTGTTAAGAATTATGGGAGAATAGCAGCACCTCTAACAACATTATTGAAGAAAGATGCATTTTGATGGACTCCAAAAGCAACAAAGGCCTTCGAACATCTTAAAGAGGCAATGTGCCAAGCACCAGTCTTAGCTACACCGGACTTCACAAAAACCTTTATTGTGGAATGTGATGCTTCAGGAAAGGGAATTGGTGTTGTTTTAATGCGAGATGAAAGACCCATTGCTTTTGAAAGTCGTCCAATCAAGGGAAAGTTTTTACACAGCTATTTATGAGAAGGAAATGTTGGCAATACTACATGCACTTAAGAAATGGCAACCCTACCTAATGGGAAGACACTTCAAGGTAAAAAGGGATCATGATAGCCTTAAATACTTTTTAGAACAAAGATTATCCTCTGAAGAGCAACAAAAGTGGGTCACAAAGATGTTGGGTTATGACTTTGAAATCATCTACAAAAAAAGGAAGCAAAATGTGGTGGCAGATGCACTCTCAAAAAACGATGAGGATGTGGAAGCATTGTTGTGCGCCATTTCTATTATCCAACCAGATTGGATAAACAAAGCAAGGGAGGAATGGAAGAATGATGAAGAAGTGTGGGCACTTATTCGAAAGTTACAACAAGATTCCCGTACATCTGATACATTTAGATGGAAAAATGATTCGTTATGGTATAAAGATCGCTTATACCTTTGTAAGAATTCCCAACTCAAACAAAATATTCTTATGGAATTGCACACTTCTCCCTTAGGAGGGCACTCAGGATTTTTAAAAACTTACCACAGGGTTAAGAAGGAATTGTTTTGAGATGGCCTTAAATCAGATATTCAAAAATTTGTGGCGGAATGTTTGGTTTGCCAACAAAATAAAGTTGAAACAATTAAGACCCCGGGTCTATTACAACCTTTATCCATTCCAAGCCAACGTTGGGAGGAGGTTTCAATGGATTTTATCACAGGTTTACCCAAGTCTGGGGGAAAGAGTTTCATCATGGTGGTAGTTGACAGACTTACCAAGTATGCACACTTCTATGCATTATCACATCCATTTAAAGCCAGTATAGTTCTATTGCATTTATGGAAACAATTGAAAAGCTACATGGAAATCCAAAGATTATTGTAAGTGACAGAGATCCCATTTTCACTGGAAATTTTTGGACAAAATTATTTTCTTGTCTTGTTACTCAGTTAGCTCATAGCTCATCTTATTATCCTCAATTTGATGGGCAAACTGGGATAGTAAACAAATGTTTGGAAGGATATCTTCATTGCTTTGTATTTGATAAATAGACACAATGGGTCAAATGGTTGCCTCTGGCTGAATGGTGGTATAACACTTCTTTCCATATAACAACAAAAATGACCCCATTTATGGCACTTTATGGATATCAACCACCATCCATCACATCATATTTAAGAGAAAATTCTAAGGTTCAAGCAATTGAACATCATATCGAACATTAACAACAAGTCCTCCAAATCTTAAAGGATAACCTCGTGTTGGCACAGAATAGAATGAAACAATAGGCAGATCGACATCGCGGCGAAAGAAGTTTTGATGTAGGTGATTGGGTATTCCTACGGCTACAAGAATATAAACAAATGTCCCTCAAGCAAGCTAAGAATGATAATAAATTATCACCAAAGTATTATGGTCCGTACAAGGTGTTGCAAAATATTTGTACTATAGCATACAAATTGGAGCTTCCTGCAGCTTCTCGAGTGCACCCAGTTTTCCATGTTTCATGTTTAAAGAAGGTTATAGGTGACAAGCTCCAAGTTCAAACAATATTGCCAAAAGTTAATGAGGAAGGAAAAATTATATTGGAATTGGAAGCAATCACAGAAACAAGAACTCGACAGCTACAAAATCGATCAATTTCGGAGTATCTCATCAAGTGGAAGAACTTATCCGTTGAAGATTCCACATGGGAGGATGAGAATTTTATATAGAAGCATCTAGAACTACTCAAGCGTTGAGGTAAACACTTTTCTGAAGGAGAGGGGCATGTTAGGTCTCTATAATACTAGTGATTACCCCATTACTATTGTAGTTGTATCCATTATTAATATTTTTGTGCCCCTATTGTCCCCATATTGTTATTACTATGCCCCATAGAATCCCTCTATTGTTATTTTTGTGGCTTTATATTATTATTGTTAGTTCAGCTGGGTTATATTGTGATTCCTTAGACTCCTATATATAGAAAGGAGGTTTTTTCATTTGAATCATCCAAGAATTGTTCATTTGTGTAATGTAAAGGAGGTTTCCCCCTCGAAGAGGATGAATTCTAAGGTGTTCAACTATCTTTACTATCTTTTGTGAGCTAGTTTCATAACAAATATTTGAAACAAAATCGCTCCGCGTAGTCATTCTGTTAGATTCAGCTGAAGCACTGTGATATATTGAACCTGTGCGCAACAAAGAGAGCAACGACGAATCAGATGGTATCTACAGAATGGCTGCACAAAGGCAAGAATGGGTCAAGACAATAGAGGATAGAAGAATAACACGGGGCTATGTAGAATCTTGCACCACTGATTCAGATGAAGAAGATGAGTGGTGGCGTAACAAGTTGAATGGAGTGACTACGCTACACTACAATATGGTGACTAAATCTCTGTACTATGTAAGGGCCCAGGATCGCGAATTACCAACGTATGATGGGTTTACAATAATAGGTGAATTTTTTACCAAATTTGAAATCGCGATACCAGAGCACCAACGGTTTGATGCATTGAGATGGGCGTTGCGCGTGATGCCTGCGCGATGGTGGGGCACACATGAAGGGACTTTCGAAGATTGGTGCCGCTGTAGGTGCATGAGGAAGATCAAATTTGGGAAACCGGAACTATGCATAATGGAGAAATATGATGGACGCGATGACCTATGCATGCACCTTACCAGATGGATCAAAGCCTATGGAGAGGAACCTCAACTAGAATGGGTGCACTTATTTTATCATACCTGGATGTCATTCCCAAAAACTGGTATACCGAAGCGGAGCTCCGGCATGACACAAGCGAGTGGGATATCTTGCACGAAGGGTTTTTGTCGACATTCCTCTTTGAATATCAATGGATGGATCCCATGGACGATGCGTTACAGCTGGTAAAGGCTGCCATTTTCAAGATGCCACTGGACCTAGAAGAAACTGTGCAACCTAACTAGTCATGACAGCTGAGCCAGGCTCTCGAATGCTATAATGTCCAGGTAGAAAAGGATGAAGATGATCCGCGAAATGTCAATATTCCATAATCAGAGGGGAGCTGTGAGGTGCGCGGACCCGAAATCAAAGATCCAGATATCATGGCGCCATTGAAAACGAGACAAGTCAATATCAGAACAAAAGAGGAGCCGAAGTATGCAATGCTTGGGGACTATTGGGACGATGCCACAATGGAGAAGGTCATCAAATTGCTTCACAAATATCAAGATTTATTCCCAAAAAAAATCACAGAGCTAAAAGGGATCCTAGGAGACCTGGGAATGATGAAGATAACGTTGAAGCCAGATGCGAAACCAGTTAAGCAGCGACCCTATCAATTGAACCCAAAATATAAAGCAAAGGTCCGCAAAGAACTGGACAAGATGCTGGCAGCAGGAATCATTGAACTAGCCGAGGAGTCCGACTGGGTAAGTCCGATGGTTGTGCGGGAGAAGAAACAGAAGGGTGAAATTCACATCTGCGTGGATCTAGGGAAGCTCAATGATGTCTGCATTAATGATCTATTTCCAACTCCATTTACAGATGAGGTACTGGAAAATGTGGGGGGGGAAAGAAGCCTACTCCTTCACGGATGGGTTCTCAGGATACCACCAGATCAAGATTGCACCAAAGGACAGGAGTAAAACAACATTTGCCAACGAATGGGGTTGCTTTCAGTACACAGTGATGCCCTTTGGACTGAAGAATGCGTGAGCAATATTTTCACGAATAGTGGTCGCGACATTCAAGGAATTTATACACAAGATCTTAGAAGCATATCTTGATGACTGGATCATGTTCGGACTGGTTATGAAACACGTAGCGAGCTTACAGTTAATGCTAGATACTTGTCACCGACACCAGATTGCGCTAAACCTAAACAAGTGTACTTTCCTTGTCTCATTCGAGAACCTACTGGGCCATGTGGTCTGTAAGTAAGGCCTGATGGTGGATTCGGCAAAGATCGTTGTCATACTCAGTCTGCAAGCGCCGTGAAGTGTCAAACAACTACACGCCACACTGGGACACACAGGCTACTATCGAAAGTTCATCAAAAGCTATGCCTAGATCACGAATCCAATGAAATAGTTGCTGAAGAAGGATGCTACTTATTGCTGGAATGAGGAACGCAATAAAAATCTGGAGATGCTTAAGGAAAAGATGGCATCCGCCCCTATCTTGGTCTTTCCGAAATGGGATGTCAAATTTCATGTGCATGTCGATGTGTCATGTATCGCATTGGGGGCAGTACTTACTCAACCAAGAGCAGAGGGAATTGACCATCTGATTGCGTTCGTAAATCACTGGTTATCAAAAGCAGAGAAGAATTACTCCACTACAGAGCGAGAGGGATTAGCAATGGCCACTTTAAGATGTATACTTATCACTCTGTGTTAAGATACCTAATGAATAAGCCTGTGTGGGGGGGGCGCATTTGTAGATGGTTGCTATTATTCCAAGAATATGAATTCGCGGTCATCATGAAGTCGGGACATCTAAACATAGGCCCCGATCACCTGTCCTGAATTGAGACCGGCGAAGAGCCCACAAATTTAGAGGACGGACTCCCAGATGCACAACTGTATGTGGTGCGCATCGTGGATGGTCATTTTGAGGATATAATCCATTTCTTAACTACATGAACCACGTCAAAGGGATATTTTGTTCAACAGAAGAAGGAATTGGTGATACGTGCAACAGACTTTACCATGATTGCAGGACACCTCTACAAAATGGGCAACGATGAAATATTATGTAGGTATGTCCCGGAGTTCGAGCAAGGACATATCCTAGCCGAAGCACATGGGGGGCTTGCTGGTGGGCATTATGAGGGTCGCACCACAGTCCAGAAGATCCTTCGCATAGGATTGTGGTGGCCCACTCTGCATCAAGATTCGAAAGCATACTATCGAGCTTGCAACTTATGTCAACAGATAGGGAAACCATCGCGGAGAGATGAAATGCCACTCCAGCCACAGATGACACTATAGCCATTTGAAAAGTGGGAAATCGATTTCATCAGACCTATCGAGCCATGAGGGAAAATCGGGATGTGCTATATCATCACCGCGACAGAATATTTGACCCGATGGGTAGAGGCACAATCAGTTAAGGACGCATGGCTGCGGCAGCTGCGAAGTTTTTGTTCGAGAATGTACTAACAAGGTTTGGAAGTCCCAAAATTATCATGAGCGATCGGGGAATGCATTTTTTGAATGAAACGATTAGCACACTCATTGAGGAATTCTAGATACATCACCAACAGAGTATGCCATACCACCTACAAGCAAATGGGACTGTGCAGGCATTCAACAAAATATTGGAGACTGCGTTGACCAGGGTCTGTAATGTGTTGCAAAGTGACTGGGACTTGATCATCCATGTTGTGCTATGGGCATATCGAACCACGTGCAAAAAGTTAATGGGCCAGACACCTTTTCGGTTAGTCTATGGCAAAGAGGTTGTTATGCCTATGGAATATATTGTGCCTAGTCTGCAGATCGTAGAAATAACAGGTATGGCAAATCACGGGGCTTTGGAATAATGGCTCGTGCAGCTAGAGGAACTAGAGTAGGAACGGTTTTTGGCTTGATTCCATCAGCAAGTACAGAAACAATGAGAGAAAGCGTGGCATGATCACCATATTAAGTTGCGCACCTTCAAGGTAAATGATCTGGTATTACTATATGACAGCAAGTTCAAAAAATTCCTTGGCAAACTCCGAATGCATTGGTTGGGACCTTATGTCATCAAGGAAGTTACCGATGGGGGCCTGGTTCAGCTTGCCAAACTCAATGGAGACCCCTTGCCAAGAAGAGTCAATGGCAATGGCCTAAAGGTCTACACGGATGGGCCAACCACCTGACTAACCGCCCAAGGGATAGTCTCACTGCTCCAACCAGTTGAAAGAGAGCGTGGGATGATAAAGTAGTCTAGAGGAAAGAGCTGCGATTGCTAGGATACGCGTAAATTTGGCCAAACACAAAGGTCGCAGTTGCGCGGAAAGGAGTGCGTAGATGCATTGCTAAGAAAAGTGGTGACCGTTACTGTCACTATTCATGACAAGATGTCTGGATTATGGCAAAAGGTAGCAAGCGGCAGGCAATTAAGAGAAGGGGTACGAGCTAGATATGGAACGAGCTACCACAGATTTAACACAAGAACACCAGAACATGTGGGAGCCAGTGAATTTGAAATTCGAACTGCTTATAAATCACAGAGGGGCATCCACTGAGCGGCCTACACTTCCAAAAAACACAAGATGGTTACCGATATGGAGCTTTTCATTATCTCTACAAAAGCAGTAAGCTCGAGGGTGGTGATTTGGCCGATGGAAAGACAGGGCTCTCTGAGGAACATGGTGTTGACAGTGGCAGGCACCACGCAAAGTTCAACATCAATAGTAGGGGGTTTTGCCGAAAAATGGGAGACACAAAGCAGAATTGGTCTGGATGCCACCACCTTGAACAAGGGAAGGCCGGCGCAATACAATAAAAATGGCAAAGGATGGAAAGTGGCGACCACTTGTAGCAATGCAATTAATATCTCGGCCCTGATATACCTTGAGGATTGGGATCCATGAACAGCAACAAAGGTCTTGCAAAATTGCAACACAAGCTACAACAGACAATACGAAGAACCGATACAAAGGTGGAAGGGGTTGTGGTGGTACAAGGAGGTCCCATATGTGGCTCCCCCGCTAGAGTTAAAATCCTATGAGGGGGTGTTCTGTGTTAACCGAGCAGAGCAGAATGAGCATTATCGGTTGCAAGAAGTGGTAGTAACAATGAAGCAGAAGCTGGACGAAGCGGTGTAGGGGACAACGAAGGAGCAGCAGGACGACGATGGTCACTCACAGAGAGGTGAACTATGGATCCAAGGCAGCGCATCTCGCTGCAATGACGAGTGACTTGGGACGAGTCAGGATGATTGTGTTGGGGGGCTATTGGGTAGTGGAGGTCCCGCGTAACAGTTTTGGGGCTGAGAGCTTCTAAGTAGAATAAAAATATTGTAAAACTTCGAAAAATGCGGAGCGCGAAATGTAAACGGTTGAGTCAAAGGGTTGTCCGCCCAAGGAATAAGATAAAATAATAGGAAGTAAGTCAGTCAATGGACCATAGGAAGATATAAATAGAGCGAGGCTCTATGAGTAGAAGGTAGCTTTTTGGTATGTAATTTTGGATCTGATATGTAATGGGTTTTTGAGAAGGAAAGTTTAGAAGTGTTTGTAAGTCCGAGTCAAGGGTTTGGGTAGTGGAGAGAGGCTCTGTAGCTATGTGCGAAGAGGCCTAGAAGACTTCGTAGTTATGTGTGCGGACCCTTGCAACTGAGTGCATAGGGCAGATCTGGATGTATTGGTGAAGAAGTTGAATAAAGCTAAGTTGTTTCTGAAATTCTGTGTTAAATCTGAATTATCGTGGATCTGGTTTTTGTATGATTACTGTAACTATTTGATCTATGCACATCTGCTTATAAATACCTGAATCTGTGGCTATTCTAAGTGTGCAAACTAGTTAACTCTGATAAATGTTTTCTTAAAGATCACAATAAGTAGATTGAATACATAAATAACGCAATAATAAGTAGTAAGGATTATTCTGGGTTTAGATCTATGTGAAACAGAGCAGCGCGAAGCTACGGAACAGTGCGTGAAACCTCCAGACCACATCTAGACATCCCAAGGGTACAGAAACCTAGTTCCAGCACCCTCCCCTGCTACCTTGAGTGAGACCTCAGTCTGCGCTCCGTGGGCTATTGCCGAAAGGGCTGGTAGCTGCGGGATTTGTTTGGCTAAATATTTTTTCCGAACCTGGGTTAGGCCCATATAAGCCAACAATTATGCTCCGAAGTGGAATTGTGATGGGAGATGACAAAGGAAAACAGCCAGAAGATAGTACTTGGGTTCGAAAAGCTCCGGCGAAGGAAGCAGAGTTTGATTTGGAGCACACTCAGGAAACCTTCATGGAAGCTAAGAAGAGCTTCACTGATGCCTTCACTTCAGGAAGCAAAGATAAACTAGAGCCGAAAATGGACCCATCCATGCTAAGAACTTTTCTTGAAACGTGTATGAAGTTACTATGCGATAGTAAGGCTATGAAAGGGCTATAGGAACTTATCAACAGATGTGCTAGGACCGCGCCAGGAGAACTGCGCGTAGTCTGGAAGATCAGAAAGCAGAAGACAAGGATAGGCCGTGAAATGAGACTTACCGTGCAGATTGGAGAATATGAGATGGATCAGGTCATTCTGGATTTGGGATCAGATGCGAATGTTCTATTGAAGCATACATGGAAGCGAATGGGAAAACATGTGTTGCAATGGTCTTCGATTTAGCTGAGAATGGCAAATCAGCAGAAAATAATACCTATGGGGAAATTGTAGGGAATAACTGTGGATATTGAGGGAGTGAGCGCGTTGGAAGATTTCGAAGTAATAGAGATTGTTGATGAAAATAATCCCTACCCTGCACTCCTAGGAATTGATTGGGCCACTGACATGAACGAGGTAATTAATCTGAAGAAGTGGAAAATGATCTTTGAAAAGAAGTCACTGCGCGTAGTAGTACCCCTGGACCCTGCTGAAGGATCGCGCTATACGGAACCAGTTCATGACTATGAGAGTGATGATGATTTATATTGTATCTATAAGATAATAGTACGGGACCAAGACTGGGTGAATCCCACCACGGATGGACAGATTACATGGGAGTGTGAAAGTTCCTGCACTTCGGATTTCGTTGAAGAAGTAGAACAATGGCAGAATCGGTTACATGAAGTAACTACGCTGAACTGCAATATGATGACAAGGTTGCTGCGGTGCCTGTTGAAAGAAGTAAGAGATCTGCCTACTTATGATTGTCTAAATGAGGTAGATACCTTCTTGGATGCATTTGAAAGGGAGGCGCCGGAAAAACAACGCTTCCAAACCTTGGACTAGGTATTGCACGCTACGCCCGCGAGATGGTGGGGTACGCACAAAGGAAGCTTTGATGATTGGCGCAAATGTAGGAGAAGATGAGAGTGCACTTTGCGAAGCCTAAGATGTGATCGGCAGACAAGTATGGTGAACAGGATGACACACGTGCACACCTGGCCAAGTGGACGCAGGCCTATGGAGAAAAGCCCCAATCTACGTAGATGCACATGTACTCCGCGCTAAAATACATGGTTAATAAGCATGTGTTGGGGGGCGACTTTGCAAATGGCTCTTAATGTTGGGAAGACATTATGCAGGGAGAGCAACTGTGCAGAAGATTCTCCGTACAGAAGCATTCAACAAGGTATGCAATGCGCTGACTAAGGTATGCAACGCGTAGTGAAGTGATTGGGACTTACGCATACCTGTAGTGTTATGGGCTTATCGAACAACATGCAAGAAACTAATGGGACATCCACCTTTTAGGCTTGTCTATGGAGTGGAAGCCATAATTCCCATGGAATACATCATGCCTAGTTTGCGCATAGCAGCGCTCATAGGTATGACGGATTGCAGAGCCCTAGAGAAAAGGCTCGCACAGCTGGACGAGCTCGAAGAGGAACGATTTTTGGCTGGATTCCACTAGCAGGTCCAAAAGCAGCACAAAAAGGTATGGCACGATCGACATATTAAGCTGCGCATATTCAAGGTGAATGATTTGGTGTTTTTGTATGATAGTAAGTTTGATAAATTCCTGGGGAAATTCAAAATGCATTGGTTAGGGCCATATGTTATTAAGGAGATTACAGATGGTGGCGCAGTACAGTTGGTCAAGTTAAATGGAGATCCCTTCCTAGGAAAAGTGAATGGCATTCATTTGAAGCCATACATAGGTGGCCCAACCACTTGACTAGCCGACCGAAGCACGGTCTTAGCACACCAGGCAACTGAAAGGAGGTGTGGGACTATAAACTACTATGCCCGGGAACTACGCAATGTCAGGACTACGCGCAGTAGCAAAGTGTCCGAGGGTCTGTGACAACGCGAAGATAGTTGTGCTGGCGCACAGGTCTGCCTGAAAGTGACTGTTACAGCCATTATTCACGATTTGATGCTTGGTTTGACGCCAAATGGAGCGAGCGGTAGGCATTTAAGGTGAACTTTATGGGCTAGATTCTTGAAAATTTGCCACCAATCTAGCATTAATAGACCAAATGTGGGGGGAACGGTCGAATTCAAATTCAAAAGGTGCTCTAAATTACAAAGGGTTGTCCAGCAAACAACACTTGGCAATTTGAGAATTGAGTTGTTACGCGCTCAGATATTCATGAACCGAGACTTGTTCGATATTCTGAAGGTGAATTCGTTACTTGAGTAAGTACCAGAGACACTGAAAGAACTGTGGAATTGCACTATGGCAGCACCCAAAGACGTCATGGATACCAGAGCAATGACCGTTGAGGAAGAGAGCGTCGGGATAGTCTCTGAGATCCCTAAATCACCGTGCACAATGTGACCTAAGAAGGATAAGCATGCCATGATACCGGTGCGTGTCTCACCTAGAAATCTATAGTTTGACGATAACGGTCACCAAACAACGCGTAGAGGAAGTTCAGCAGGCAGCTACTCAGTGCACTGCCGAACTTGCAGCGGTCCAATCAGAGTTGGGAGGTCTTTGTGCAAAGATCTCTGCACCGATAGAGTGACTTGAGGGTGAGTCATGATGTTTGTGTTGGCGGCCCGTTGGGCACGGGATCCCCCAAGGGAAGTTTTGGGGCTTAGAGCCTAGATTTTGGTCAATTTTGTAATTCCAATGTAAAGACTCGACATTCTGTGGGCGCGGAGCACGTAGTTGTTAAAGAGTCATAAGGTTGTTTGCCCTTAATTTTGATAATGTAATGTCGGCTATAGAAGATCTACCCATCGTCTGTGGACCATGGGATTGTATAAATAGAGCAAGTCTCTAAGTAGTTAAGGAAGCTAATCAATAACGGAATGTCTAAGGAAGAATGATGTATGCGAGATAGTTCTGAAGTGTAAAGTCTAGTTTTGGGTCGTAGCGTAGGAAGAGGTTCTGCAGCTGAGTAAGCAAGTCCGCAGCTGAGTGCACAGACCCTGCAGCTGAGTGCGCAGGGCGAGTCAAGTCTGTAAATAGTGGAAGTATTAATAAAGAGAAGTTTCTATCAATTTTTCATCTTTATTTCCTGTTTTATGCATCTATTATATTGGGTATGAATTTCACTTTTAATGCTTATATGATGCGCAAATGTGTATAATTGTATTGGCTAAGTGAACACAAGATAGAATATCTATTTACGCGAAGATAATCAAGACCTGTTAATAAGATAAGTAAGATACTTGGTGTAGTTTAGGAGATATCGTAGTTTGCTGCCTTAGCAGCACGAAAGGACTTCAGCCCCTGGTTAGGGCTGCGCGAAAGTCGATTATAACAAATCGCAAAGGTACTAAAGGGTAGAATAGTGCGCGAAGTGACCTGCGTGAAGGCAGGTTTAGTTGGACTAAACCGACATCACATCCATCTCAAGGGTGTGGAAACTTGGTTCCAGCATCCCCCCATACTTCTTCAGGTGAGACTTCAGTTCGCGCTCTACGGGCTGATGTTGAAAGGGCCAGTAGTGTAGGGATATGTTTGGCTAAATAACTCTGAACTTGGGTTAGGCGCCCATAAGCCAACACCCTAAAGATTTCTTTAACAGGGAGATGTTAGATTTAAGAGATACACAACTGTGATTTCTCTTATAGGATTCAAGTAAAATGATCTTGCATGGCATAGATGATCACAATTTTTAGATAAATATAGCAATTTTAACCATGGCACATGTAGAAATCCTGATTTATATAGTATGATATGCAAAATATAGAAGATGAGCAATAAAATTACAAATTTTCCATAAAAATATCTTTAATCAATCCAAAGAAGCCAACTTCAAGCAAAACTCCACTTCCAAGAGCAATTTTACCATAGGACTACATTTCGTCAGAGTAGAAAAAGAAAAAAGCTAATGCACACTTCCAAAAGAGAGAGAAGGTTGATGATGAAAAGTGAATAACGCTCTTGACTATTTATATAAGGCCGTGATTCCAAATTGTAAGCACACAGTAGATGCACCCACTATCATCTCATCACACTCTACTCTCGCTTTTGGTCAACTCCTAGAATGCCAGAGGGGGTATCCAAACTACACATATGTTAGCAAAACTATTAGGGTGACTAGTGTCTATAAACACTCAAATGATGAATGTTAGGATTTAAAGAGAAAAAAAATGTTGATGTATAATATTTTATTGCAGAAAATAGAGACTAGGATACTAAATTTATGAATGAAATGACCTTGAGAAAAGCACAAAAATTTATTATGAAGGTCCTTAACAGTGTTGGGACTTATACCTTGGAATTACCTTTGGATTGGGTACAGAAATGCTGATTTACTATTTTGTTATACACCTGCAAACATGCAATTTTGTAGAAACCAACAAGCAAAAGCCCACTCTAGGGCCTCTGACAAGCCTAGAAATGCTATAAAAACTTATGACTATGAATTGGAGATGATATTATAATGAAATATAAATGAAATAAACATAATAGCACTCCATAGTACTGATTATTCAAAATATTATTCAAATCTAAAAGTTGTTACTCAGTTTTGGGGGTCAAATCCCCAAGGATTGAAAAATGAAAGCGTCCCAATCAGCATGAAACCTGTTGCAATTGTTAGGACCACTGAAAACACTTCCAAAGGTGAGTAATATTCAATTAAAAAAATTTAGAAATGTCGCTTGGGGTTAGAAGGGTTAGAATCAACTTTTCACGAATCCCAAGGCAAGGAATTTCCCCAATCCTTGAGCTATAACTACTGAATATAAAATCAGATTTGTAAAATCACCTTGAAAACCCTCAAACATGTGTTATATAAACATTAAATGCAAGAAGGGAGGGTCGCTAGCCTTCTTAGATTTTCAATGTGGCATGCTTTCCAAGAAACGAGTCTAGAATCAAAATGTAACCGTTCAAATCTTATATAAACATAAAATCGAATAAACTCATTGGTTTAATTTTTATTTTTGATGGTTATATTTTTCTATAAATTATTTTATATGTGTATTTTTCTATTCTTAGGGCTTTTTGAATAATAAAAATCAAGGAAAATTGCATAAATTAAGAAAAAAGATGGCAGGTTGGTGGAATAAAGAGTGTGCCTTATTTCCACTTGGGCTATGGGGTCAAATCGATGCCCCTCTTGAGTTGGTTGATCAATGGTTGTGGACTATGGACAAAAGTGGAACCCTAGAAGTTAAATGAGCTTGTGCCTAATCAAGAACAAGTTATGAAACCAAGCCCTACTAGAAAGGATTACACTTAGGGAAAATCCTTCAACAAATAGATCAACTATGATGCAAAATAAATTGAAGCCCTTGGTGAGGAGCACTAGGGCATGGACCAACAAGGAGAAATAAACTCTACCTTACACCAACAAGAGAGATGTGTTAGTAAAACCCTGACCATCCCTCTACAAGTGAGAAATTTTCCCCTCAAATGGATTGACCTAGTTAGTTTTTTTATTATTCTTTAGTTATCCACAAATCGCCTTAAGAAATATGTGAAATCAACCAAGAAAGGTAATTCATGATGAACACCAAATATTTCATGAAAATGTTTCACATGATGGAGAAATGATCTCAATAATTTATAATGATCTGCAAAGGAGGGATATTTCTCTATTTACAGAATAGGATCTCAACATCTTTCTTCTTTTGCTTGAGAAAAGAAGTGACTTTTCATCCACAATATACTTCACGACTAAGTCAAACTACAAGTTATTTCATTACATTAATTAAAATTCTCAAAATAGGTGAGACATCCCACCAATTAGTAGTTTGATTTGACCAAAGGAGGCCTAAATTGACCTAACGGTATTGTTACCACATAATCTAGTAGGGCCCTAGGGAAGGGAAACCTAAGGGACAACTACTAGACTAAGTGACAACAATGGGACAATGACCCACTGTCACGTCAATCAAGGTCTCCTGCTTTTTAAGGACTTCCTCCAATGGGAGTCCTCTTGGTAGGAATGGAATCACTAGGAATTAATAGGTCAATGATTTAGGTGTGAAGTGATTCCACTAAGCCCATTTAAGGAGAGATACAATAATGGTTCAATGCCTCAAGGAAGCTAAAGACCCTCCAAGAAATACTTAGGAGGAGATCATGACTTAAGGCTTGAGATTTGCAATGATAATAGGTATGCCTAAGGTCAAGATTTGAAAAGATGAGGTGGGACCTCTCAAGAAGCTTTATGTGATGATTTGACACTTTGAAAAGGCTCTTCGCTCCTCTTGAGAGACCTAAGAAAGACTTGTGCTAGACCTAGGGTTTTATGAATAACATGGGAATAAATACTTCCAAGGCATTTACTAGGTCAAGGCAAGGGAGGAGAAAGGGTTTTTTTATGATTTATTCCACCGAATACAATGCTCATACAACCCTCAAGAAAGTCACCTATCCAAGGAAATACAAACTAGGTTTCCCTTCTAGGGCACACCTAGGGCACAAGAATTTATGGATGAATCACCATGAGAAATCAACCAAAATTGGAGATCCTCAAGACAAGACCTCAAGGAAGAGTCTTGTCTGAACGGAATCCAAAAAATGCTCCTATACAGGATTTCTATTGATGCCCTAGCTAGCCATCCAAGGAAATGGACTGAAACTTTGGGAGGAGAAAAGAAGGAAGAAAGAGAAGTTGATCATCAAACGACTTAGGCCAGTGCTTTCTCCTTTGGGTTTATGGAGTCCTAGATGCATTAGATAAGCAAAATTTGTCTTCAAGGAGGCTAAAAGATGATGCCCTAGCTACCACCTTTCAACAATTACCTACTATTAGAATATGGAGTTTCATGAAGAAAATAACATTTCATCACTAGGAACATTCATTGCATGCTATACCATGAATAACATATGCAAGAGCCAACCAAATAGCTTTCAAAATGATCTTCAACAAAATTAGGGCACAATAGCATTTACTCTAGTTGCAACAATTACATACATTAGATAATTTGTAAAGAAAGATTTCATCAACAAGAGAAGTTACAAACTATTCATGCAATATATCCATCCATATTCAAGATCATGCAATATGGGGCTCCATACAAGAGAAATGGGACTTCATAATGGGCTTGCCTTCCAAATTAGGGGCTTTAAATATGGAATAGTGTTACCTACCTAGGTAGGAGTTGCTAATAAACAATCCTATTAGTTGTTCCCAGCCCCTAAGGACAAAGACAGGTCCAAGGCACATATGTCAGTTTATATGGGTCATGTGAATAATAATGAGATGGATAGGGACACAGCAATTTCAAAGCCAAATGCCATCTGTTCAAGCATGGTAATGATGAGGGATGTCCACATATTTAGGTGTATAGATGATGGAGGGAGAAATCATGGACGTAGATACATGAGTTACCTTGGTCTTTGTTTTTCCACCCTTCTTCTTTTTCCTTTTCCCTTTTCTTGATTTTTTCTTTGTATTATTGGTCGGGGCTTCAGGAGATGAGAGCATGTTGTGTATGATATAAGTAGTTCTTACCCCCTTAATATGGGGCAGTTCATCGCCCACCAGGGGTTGGGACGTGCATGGTTTCCTTAATGATGTGGGGGCACTCATGGGGCCCTAAGAACCAGCATGATTGCCATAATGAAGGGGTAGATCTCATGTTTGGCTTTTGCCTACGCACTCATATAATGTCACGACCATCTTTTGCATTTTATAATATCCTTTCCTTTTGTTTCTTGCTTGTGGCCATGATATGGTTTTAAATTTGTTTTCTTCACTGCATCAACCTCTGGGGAAACATTTCCAAGCCTGACCAAAACACTTTGACAAGGAGAGGGGGTGTACCACTGCCTTGTGGATTCAGTGGTCATGTGGACCTAAAGAGGGAATATAATGAGATAGGGCTTGTAATGCACTGAGGCGAGTGAAAATGTGAAATGGGAAAATGGGACGGCACTACCAAGATCGAGGTTTCCTAAGAAATGCCCTTCTTGAAGATATAAGCCAATAGGGGGAGATCCCACGAGACTATGATTGAGGATTAACTCCCCATTTAAGGTGATGGAACAAAACTATAGCCAAAATCCCTCTTCCTTCTAAGTCACCCAATAATCTATGCCCAATGTGGCCAACGAAAAACAAGCATAAGCACTCGATTGAACAATGAAAAACATACCTTTAGGGTTGGATGGCCCACCTTCAAACATATGCTCTTAACAGATCGGCACGGGGACATATGACTGGCTCAGCGATCAGCGATCAAATGGCACAATACATCATCTACACTGGTGGCTGTTAGGGGTTACTGGCTGATGATTGAAGACAAATCATAGGAGAAAAATTCCCCTATGGGATTCAGCCAGTTTTGGTGGGTAACAAATATGATGTTCCATGAAGGAATGGATTGACATTCCTTGAAAAATTAACTTGAGTTCTTAGGAAGTCAAAAATTCCACTTTGTTTTCATAACGTTTCCTGAATGAGGATGTTGGCCTTTCCAATGGCTAGTATAATGTGGATGACCTTGCTTTGCTTGGTCCAAAGATTATTCATAATTTTATACCGTACTTTTAGGCTCCTCCTTGCTTGATTTTGACTTGAAATGTCCCTTGGATTGCTTGGAGACCTAAATGGCCTTATCTTTTGCCTCAACATTCCTCCAAATTGACCTTTACATGATCCAATGGGTAGAAAGGGTGGACGACACTCCTTGTCTTGGTCCATTTGCTTGCTTTTTGTGTGATTTAAGGCTTGAACTTTCCTGAACATGAGTTGTCCTTGGTCTATGATGTGTCCTTGACTTGCTTTGACATCTTGCTTACTCAACACATTTTCCATGTTACCTCTTTTAACCTCATGCCTGCACCAAAAGGGGAAGTCACCTTGTTTTGAAGGTACCTCAAAGATGCAAATGGGACATTAAAGGGGGTGTTAAGAGTGCCTTGACTTGGAGTTGATTACTCTTGACTTGGAGGTCACAAGAGATCATTTCACTACCTTGGAGGATGTGGGTCATTGCCTCAGGGAGCTGAAATGCATTGCAAACTGTGAGACAACCTATGGGAGACCAAATGTATCACAAACTATGAGACTTCCATGAAGAATGATGGCCATAGCCAAAGAGGTGTGCATACATAGTGATATGGTTTATTTGGGGAACAAAGAGTGCATTGAGATAATGGGATAGTGGGGAGAAGTACAATAAGCGATGAACTTTATACGGCTACTCAATAAGTGCTCCCATAAATCATCAGTCATAGTATATCCACCTCTTGATGCTCGCATATCACCGTAGGAGATAAGAATGCTTCATGATGCTTTATTTCACATACTCTTCTTCTCTTTTCCTTACCCATGGAATGCTAAATGAATTCCTTTCCTTGTAGTCCTAACCTTTGTCTAGTACCTTGTTGAGTATACTAGCCTCATAAGCTTTCCATAATTAATACGTTCTACCAAGTTGAGTGATGCTCTATTTTTGGGAGGGAACATTGTGAGAGAAACCTAGGCCTCATATGTTGAGGGTTTCTCAAAAATTTGATAGCACCCCCATTCATACTTTTACTCATGAACGCTTTCTCCTTTATACTTCTTTACTTCCTAATAAACTTGGGAAAGACCTCCTCCTATATCCTATCTCTCTATTTCTTTTGTTTGTCCCTTTCCTAGGTTACGTCACCACTAATGGGTCTCTCTAGGTCGTCTTCTTAGGTAGGGCCTGACTTGAGATGGATTCTCCTTAGATGGGACCAATCACCATGCCTTTCCTTTGCCTATTAGGGACTTTGGTCTTAGATGTCGTCTCCTATAGACTGCAGCTATAGGATCACTTCTGCAACCATTGTTCCAATGCTTGCATCCACTCGTCTATTGGATTCCCTAGTTCAACACTAGCTTTGTCAACTTTTTCTTCTTTCCTTCACTATTTGTGCTCTGGAATTTTCAGTTCTCACCTCTTTCATTTGCTATCTGAACTAGTGTTGCCACCTCTTACTTCTTGGCTTCAGTTGTTCATCTTTAGTGTTGTCCCTCTTGGGTTTTTGGTTCATTTTTTTGGTCTTGGCTCTAGTAACTTCGATCTCTCTTTCCTCCACTAGTTCACCCCTACCTTTTCTGCATCTCCTTCCTTCTAGGATAAATTTTTCTCCTATGGGGTCACCCACTTTTGGTGGGTAACATGCAATTTTGGCATTGAGATTACCAAACTCGCATCTTTTCTATGTCTCAACAAACTCCTACATCATCAACTACAGCTATAAATCTTCTAATTTTTCTCACTTTCCTTTTTATATTCATTTACCTTTTTGATATTTTGCATTCTAGTCATGGATTTATATTATCACCCAAAATCCTCCCTTTAAATGACAATGCCTTGTATATACAAGTGAGACCCTAGAGGTAATGGAAGATACAAGATAGACCCTAGGGATAATGGAAAAGTGATACCTAGTGTAACCTTAGTATCTTCTTCACACGTTGTAGACCAATTGTTCTCTGACGCAGGGGGAAATACATAAAAGAAACTGAGTCTAATGAATGATAATAATTTCAAATGGTTTTAGATTTAGGATTAATATGATTTGTGACATTTCATGATCTATATTGCAGATTTATGCAAATAAAAAATAAAAGGATGGGATTTTTTTTATTTTTGAGGTTGGTTGAAAGGAAACGATAATGTTTAAACGAGAATTACGACTATGGGGTCTAAAAGACAAATTTCGGGTCTATTTGTTTAAAAATGATTGGGACCAACAACGTTGCAAATTGCATATTGTATCCAACCCTATCTTGTTATCAATTGATGCAAAAAATTTCTTTCAAAGGGCTTGTTACCACAAAATTTTGCAGGCTTAGTCAAAATCCTCACAAGAGATTGGTCACCACTGTCATCTCAACAACCTTTCTCCAACTATATATTGGTATATTGTACCACAAGAAAGAATTCCTTATATATGGATCACCTAGAGGATATTCAATAAGGAAGGTTTAAGGTGATGGAAAGGTATAATAAGTGTTTAAGGGTACCAGTGGACCCAAGAGTGTTAGGATACTCTTTGCGAAACCAAGGTACTCGATCCCTAGATCGCTAAAGAAAATAATGGGGCTTCCATAAGTTAGGGTTTGATTGATTTTCAATGATGTGATTTGCGATGTCATATAACAACCAGAAGAAATCTGTCTTAGAATGGTTAGTTAACAAAGTATCAAGAATATTTATTAGATATGCAAGGTTGAGGGATTTTGATTGAGTTTTGTAGCTAAAACATGCATAAAACATCAAGATAGTGATGACATCAGCCCTACAAATTGGGTTTTAGGATGCAATAAATGCTAGATTTTGCTTTTTAGTAATTATTTAGTGCAATTAGTAGTTAGAGGGCAATGACACATCAAATAAAATTACTTTTTAGCCACCGTAGATATTTGTAAATCAAGAGAGAAGAAGGAGAAATCAGTAAAGGTAGAAGGTTTTATGCCGACCATCTAGACTAGTGCATTGATCTAAATTGGCAGTGAATTTACTTAAGGAAAATTCAAAGAGGACAACATTATTGAAGTGGGTGAGAGATATAAAGCCTATTCTTACAATCTCTAGTGGCTCCCTTAACTGGGAGATGTTAGATTTAAGAGATGCACAACTGGGATTTCTCTTATAGGATTCAAGTAAAATGATTTTGCATGGCATAGAGGATCGCGATTTTTAGATAAATAAAGCAATTTTAACCATGCACATGTAGAAATCCTAATTTACACAATATAATAAACTTACAAAATTTCCACAAAAATCTCTTCAATCATTCAGAAGAAGCCAACTTCAAGCAAAAATCCACCTCCAGGAGCAATTTAACGATAGAGTACATTTTGTATTATTAGAAAAGAGGCAAAAGCTAATGCAGACATTCAAAAGAGAGAGAAGTTTGTTGATGAATAAGGATGAAAAGTGAATAACATTCCCCACTATTTATATAAGGTCATGATTCCAAATTGTAAGCACACAGGAGATGCACCCATTATCACCTCATTACACTCTACTCTCACTTTTGGTCCACTCCTAGAATGCTAAAGCGGGTAGTTATTGTTGATTTTTGGTAGCATAGGATGTGCTCTAGCCATGAAAATTGGTGGAGAGTCTAAGGCACATGAGATCTCCAAGACCCATAAATCGTTTGGAGAAATTCAACCCGGATGAAGGGATATTAAAATAATTAATATTTTTAATGGAGTTCCTAAGTCTAAACTTAGGAATATAATATGGGTGAGGAAGTTCTAAACAACGAGGATCAAGCCAGATCTAATATTAGCCATTGATTAGGGACTTAATCTCGGTTGATGAATAATTAACAAGAAAAGTATAAGAGGAGGCTTGAGGGTTAGTTGGAGACACACAAAGAGAGCTCAAGAATTTGAATTTTTGGGGCAAGGCTTGCTTAGAAAATCGAGTGAGTGATCAGTTCCAGCAAGGGGCAGTTCAACAAGAGGCTAAAGAATACATATCATAGAGGCAGCAAAGTGCCGGAAAAGGCAGCGAAGAGCATAGGTGGGCTGACACAGAGCCAGCAAGTGTTGATGCAGAGGCTGAGGACGCAGAGGCCGTAGGACCTGACGCAAAGGACATAGAAAGCTTTAGAGGCTGCGCTGAGGTGATTCAGTGTGACAGACTGAGAGCTGATTGGTTGACATAGAGCTAGAGAGGGTGACACAGTTCCAGAGAGGGTGACGTAGTTCTAGAGGAGTGTGTCGAGCAGTTTTCGCTGTCCAACACAAGGAACAGTAGGAATCACTATGGGATTGTTCATCTTGTTTGCTGATCAACTGGAATATCTGTCGCCGGATAAAGGTATTTTTTCCAAGGATATTCTCTAAAGGGTGATCCATTTCTAGCACCCTAGTTGTATTCAAAAATCTGCTTAATAATAAAACCCTCATATATGTTGCACTTGTTTTCCTGCATTGGGTTTTTCCAAGGACGATTGTCCAAAAATAACGGTGTCCCTTGTGTGATTGTCTCAGTTATTTCATTTGTTGATCTGTATATGTGTGAAGGTTGCATTTATGCTTATTTTGGTATTTATATGTATAAATAACTTGTTAATGGAAAGAACAAGTAGGAGATAATAAACCAGATAATGCAGTAGGGATTTCTGATGTGTCAGACTTAGAAATTTCCACAGTTATCCAAACTACACAAGTGTCACCAAAAGTATTAGGGAGACTAGTTTCTATAAACACTCAAATGATAAAGGTTAGGATTCAAAAAGGAAAAAATATATGATTTGATGTGTGATATTGTACTGCAAAAAATAGGGATTGGGATACTAAATTTATGAATGAAATAACCTTTAGAAAAGCACCAAGATTTATTATGAAGGTCCTTAGAAATGTTGGGATTCATTCCATAGAATTTAACTTTGGTTTGGGTATGGAATTTCGGATTTACTATTCTTTTATACACCTACAAACATGAAATTTTGCTTGAACTACCAAGCGAACTCCCACTCTAGAGCCCCCAACAAGCCTAGAAATGCTATGTAAACCTATGAATATGAATTGGAGATCATATTATAAGGAAATATAAATGAAATAAACATAATAACACTCCAAAGTACAAATTATTCAAAATACTATTCAATTTTAAAAGTTGTTTCTCAGTTTTGGGGGTCAAATCCCCAAGGGTTGAAAAATGAAAGCATCCCAATCAGCATGAAACCTCCTGTAATTATTAGGAAAACTGAAAACACTTCCAAAGGTGAGAAATATTGAATTAAAAAATTTAGAAATGCTGCTTGGGGTTTAAAGGGTTAGCGTCAACTTTTCACGAATCTAAAAACAAGGAATTATTGGATATTGGATAAACCAACGCTCCTCATGTTTTTCGAAACATGGATTAACTGCCTCTCATGGATCCTTATCTCTGGTGATGCAATTTTTGACTAACACCTGTGGGTTTTGGTCTAACGACAATTTTGATTCCTAACAAGTGGTATCAGAGTGCAAGTCATGAGTTTGATACGCACCCGGCTCGCGTAGGGGGGGGAGATTGTTGGACATTGGATAAACCAATGGTCCCTGTATGTTTTGCAACATGGACTAACTACCTCTCATGGATCCTTATCTCTGGTGATGCGATCATTGACCAACACCTGGGGGTTTTGGTCTAATGACAATTGTGATTACCAACAAGAATTTCCCTAATCCTTGCGTTGTAACTACTGAATATAAAATCATTTTCGTAAAATCACCTTCATGGCTTCATTTCATCATGTCATCTCATCCTTCTCTCTCTTGTTTGGGTACGCATTTTTGGAGCTGTCTCTCTCACACATGTGGAAGGCCGAATTCTTATTTTTGTTAGTGCAGTGTTCACTAAAAGTTGACCAAAGTTGCAGAAGGGTTTTGACTGCGTTTTTGGACAATGCCTTCTTTCCTTGACTGCTGATTGGGTTAGTTTGCCTCTCCTAGGTAGGCCACCATTCTGGGCAGTGTTCTGAACCCCTCCTTAACCTTGTGTTGACCAGCATTGACTGTGCTAGGGCTGGCTGCAGGGCTAACTACAGTTGATTGAAGTTTTATAGTGATTTTTCAGACTGTTTTGGGGCTGCTTCTCCTTGTTGTTGGAGGTCGAGTTGTTTGGGTTGATGACCGAGCTGATTGGAGGTCAAATCTGACTTGTTTGACCAACTTTGACTTTGCTAGTTAGGGTTTGTTGTAGCTGTCATAAAATTTCAGAATTGTATATTTGTACTATCTCTCTCTCCACTAAATTATTGAAGAATATAAGAAGAATTGATCAAGGATTTCCCCACATTGGGGTTTGTCCCTGGCTAGTGCCACATCTTGTGTCCTCTTGTCTTGGCTTGTCTTCTACTGTTTATATTTATGTTCTTTCTACATTTTACTATCATGCTTATGTGATTGCTAATTTGAAAATTGATATTGGGATAGTAAGAAATTTGAAGTAAATTTCTCTTAAGCATAGAACATACCAAATTTAACATGGTATCAGAGATGAGGTGAAGACAAAGCCCAAGCAAGAGTGAAAAATAAATCACCAAGGATAGTTGGAAAGGACAAAAGGCTCAATGGGTTCCTCATCCCACTTCCTGGCTGAAGACAACCTCCGTGAAAAGTCTGACTATCACGGATGGAAGATGTCTCTTAATCTGACATTGGAAGAACAATAAGTGATGTACTATGTGAAGGGTAAAATCCCTAAGCCTCCATCAAATGCACCGGCTGATACAAAGAAAAAGTACACTAAGGGTGAGTTCAAAGTGAAAAATATTATCAGAGATTCCATTGACAAGCGTCTGGTGGCCAACATCTCCAATTTGAACACCTCTAGGGAGATATACGACAGATTGGTAAGAATGTTTAAGGTTATTGATGCAAATCAAGTTTTGTTCCTCAAAAATAAGTTGAAGGATATTAAGAAGTGCAAGAACGAGGATATTCAATCGTACTTCTTAAGAATCACTAAGATCAAGAATGATCTTCTATCAATTGGAGAAGTCATTCCTGACAGGGAACTTACTATCACTACCCTTGGAGGGCTTCCATCCGAGTGGTATATATTTAGAACCACTCTTCTCAATAATGATAGAATTCCGAGGTTTGAAGAATTGATGTCGAGATGCATTCAAGAAGAGACAAGAATGTGGAGCAAGAAATGCCTTCAAATAGAGGCAATCCCACTACTTTCTCCCCTCATGCCAAAAGGAGAAATAATTCTGGGTCTAAAGGACATTTCAAAGGTAAGACCGGATCTAAGGGTGCAAGGAAGGGAAGATGCTTTGTTTGCAATAAATTTGGCCACTATGCAGGGGAGTGTGCAAGTAGAAAGGACACATCACATGTTGATGATCACAACCACTCTACAGGCAACTTCAACAACAATCAAAGGAATGGTAGGTTCAATGGCAAGGGAAAAAGCAATGCGAGAATTCATGGAAATGGTCAACCCTCCAAGAAAGCAAGGAACTCCAGGTATGATGAATCAAATGTTGCTAACAATAAGAAAAATGAGTATTATCTTATATCGGCCCTCTCCACTACCTCTCCTCTGGACTCTTTGGGGAATTGGCTTATTGATAGTAGTGCCTAAAGGCACTTCACCGGATACATGGAAGCTCTCTCTAATCTAATAGAGAAGGAGACAAACTTGGAGATTATTCTTGGAGAGAATGCCACCTATCCCGTAACGGGTGTAGGGAATGTTACCCTTCAATTGAATCAGGGTAACACAATTCAATTAAAAGAAGTCATATGTACCTGATCTCAAGAAGAACTTGGTGTCCATTTCAGCAACGGAAGACAAAGGCTACAAGGTGGCATTCATCGATGGAAAAGTATGTGTTTGGAAAAATAATTTTAAAGATGCTTTTATTCTTGGGATCTGGGTTGACTCTTTATATCAAGTTGGAGGAATTCCATTAGGGGCCATGTCTTGCGACACATCTCTACAATTTGAACTATGGCACCGAAGGTTTGCCCACCTTCATTATAAGGCTCTACCTGATGTAAGACAGATGGTGATAGGGATGCCCGTGTTCAAAGTAGAGCATGAAGGTGTATGTACAGGATGTGCGGAAGGAAAATTTAAAAGGGGACCATTCCCTTGAAGTAATAGCAAGACCTCAGATATATTACAGTTAGTCCATTCTGACATATCTGGTATGCTCATAAACTCTTTGGGAGGATATCTATATTATCTCACCTTTACACATGATTATTCTCGCATGACTTGGATCTACTTCTTGAAAAAGAAGGATGAAGTGTTCACCTAGTTTCATCACTTCAAAGCCATGATCGAAAATCAATCCGAGAAGAGAATCAAGATACTGAGGACTGATAATGGGATCGAGTATGAATCCAATGAATTCCATGACTATTGCAGAGAATCTGGCGTTAAGAGGCGGACCACTATACCATACACTTCTAAGCAGTGGCTGAAAGGAAGAATCGTACTATTACTGTCGTGCTTCATGATCAAAGGTTTCTGAAGTTTCTATGGGCTGAAGCTTCAAATACTGTCGTGTATGTTCAAAACCAATGCCCTCATTAAGAATTGGACTCCAAGACTCCTGAAGAAATGTTACTCATAAGAAACCTGATGTCTCTCATTTTAGAATTTTTGGGAGTCCCATATACTTTCATGTGCCGAAAGAGAAAAGAAGCAAATTGGGTGCATCTGGAAAGAAAGGAATCTTTTTGGGCTATATCAAAAATTCTAAGGGCTACAAAATTTATGTGGCTGGTCAAAGGGAAGTAGAGATAAGTCATGATGTCAGCTTTGACGAAGATATGGCTCTTAGCAAGGTTGAAAATCTTCCTATTCCAAAGAAGGATAAAGAAGATGCCATCAGAAAGTAGGATGAAAAAGAAGATAAAACGATGCCGGATGTAGATGAACTTATGGATCCTATTGATCCCCCTGCTCAAGAGCCCTCCTCCTCTAAAAAGAGGTCCTCATGGCTTAGGGAGACTCTTGAAGATGTCGAGAGACATGGTTCACCAAGGGGACCTTCTGTGAATGTCAAAAGCCAACCAAGTATCAGGGATACTTGACCATTGTGAGCACTATCATTCAAAACGAGCCTACACCATTCGAAGAAGCCGAGAAGCATCATGTGTGGAAGGATGCTATGAATGAAGAATACGATTCCATTATGAAGAATGATGTTTGTGATGTGGTCCCTAGACCCCAGGACAAATTGGTTGTCACATCTAAATGGCTTTACAAAATCAAGCATGGAGCTGATGGGAGTGTAGAAAAGTACAAGGCTCGCTTTGTTGCTTAAGGATTCTCTCAAAAGGAAGGTGTAGATTATGATGAGATATTTGCACCTCTTGCCCAATACACCACCATCTGCTTGATCATAGCCCTTGCTGCTTTGCAAGGATGGAACCTACATCAGATGGATGTCAAGACTGCTTTCTTGCATGGTTCAATTAAAGAGGAAGTCTATGTGGAACAACCTGAAGGGTTTGAGATTTATGATCGGAAATCTCATATATGTAGGTTGAAGAAATCTCTCTATGGCCTGAAGCAAACACCCCGAGCTTAGTATGAGAGGATCACTAGCTATTTGATGAAGCTATGATTCACTAGGAGTGAAGCCGATCCAAACCTTTACTTTAAGGTTGAAGATGATAGGCCTCTAATACTAATGCTTTATGTGGATGACCTCTTTCTGACTGGTGCTGACCCTCTCATTAATAAATGTAAGAGAGAGTTGGTTTCCGAATTTGAGATGAAGGACTTAGGACTGATGCACTACTTCCTAGGGTTGGAAGTCTGGCAAAATCCAAGAGAATTTTTTCTATCTCAAGGAAAATATGTTGTGAAGATATTGGAATGATTTGGGATGGTGGATTGCAAGCCCGTGACTACCCCGATGGAGCTTAACTTTAAAAAGTTATGCGGTAGTGCTATTAGACCTGAATTCGGAAATGCTTCTAAGTATCATCAACTCATAGGAGCACTGATGTTCTTGGTGAACTCCCGTCTGAATATATGTTTTGTAGTCAATACGTTGAGCCAATATATGGTTGAGCCTCAACACTCATGGATTGAGATACATTGCCGGAGATGTGAGGTTGCATTGTTATTACGATGTTGATTGGGCAGGCAATGTGGTTGATCGCAAGAGCACTTCTCAGTGTTGTTTTCTTTGGGTTCTACTTTGATACCCTGGACGAGCAGGAAGAAGAAGTCGGTTGGTTTGACCACCGCTGAGGCCGAATACATAGCTGCGAGTATAGGCTCTTGTGAAGCTGTCTAGTTGAGGAAGCTCTTAAGTGAGCTATCTGGTCATGTGTTGGATACCGTTGTGATCCTCTACAACAACTAGAGTGGGATCTGATTATCAGAGAATCTCGTATTTCATGATCGCTCCAAACACATCGATATCAGGTACCACTTTATCCAGGATATGGTACAACGAGGAGCAATAAGGCTCCATCACATTGGGACTGATGAGAAAGTCGCCGACATTCTAACAAAGCCCCTAGGAAAGAGAAAATTCTTGACTTTCTGAGATCGATTAGGAGTTGTTGAGAGACCCTCTTATGAGGGTCCTATATGATATGGAAACTAAGCTCTGGGAGCTCCGGGGGGCTCAGGGCACTTCTTGGAGCGATGGGAAACCATAAGGTGAGTGGTTCAACCTTCCCCTAGTGGTTTGCTGTATATAGGGTGAGTGGTTCGGCTTTCCCCTGTGATACCCCATGGCGACATGTAGGTAGGATGAGTGGTTCATCCTTCTCCTACTGAGACATCCTACCCATGTAGTTTGGGACTGATGGGAAGTACCTCTCATCTGGGCAATGAGTAGGGAAATGAGGATAGGGACCATAGCACTATCGATGGACACATCGTCTACAACTGTACTCCCTATGCTAGGATGATATTGATCTGGGATCAATTGGAACTGACTTCGGGTCAATGCGAGTGGTATGACACTGATTTAGAATTTATCCAGGACAAAGAATTAAAGGTATTACAGACTCATGTGCATGGATATGCCTATGTTACTTATGCAACGAATCGATAAGATTGCTAGAATACATAGACACTTAGGCAATAAGAGAAAACATAACTGTCAAACATGTAAACAAAACAAGTTTAATAAGGAGTTCATCCAATGCTCCTATGCTACGTCTCCTGGTCCAGCCTTTCAGTGGTGGCCTCTCTATTATGTTTTCAAGCAGAGATTTTACAACAGTGAGCTCATTTCGAGACTCACTAAACATAATGAAGTCAGTAGGAATGGAGTGCACAGACTCTCCTTACTGAAACTCGACCTCTGAGGGTTATAGTAGTATGACAGGCTTATGCCGAGGAGTTTGCTTGAACCTCTCAAGCCTTCAATGGAGTACATAGACTCTCTAACTCTCTTTGGCTCTGTTTGGCTCAATGCTGCCTTCAAGTTGGCTCGGCTTATACTCTCTGTTCTCTGCTATTAGCTTCCTACATCTAGCTAACTCTCGTCTGCCTCACTGTGTGTTTTTTTTCTGCTTCTGTCAGGTCACGGCTTGAAAGCCAATCTGTTCTTTTGATTGTTTGTTTCTGCTTCTTAGCCTTCTAGTTTCCTTACCTCTATCCGTTTGAATTCCTCTGCTCTGTGTCATCATCACTGGGTAACACCTTGCAGGGAGGTGGCCACCTGTTTCCCAACAAACTGGGTGTCAGATTCCTTGAATCATTTTTGAATGGCTGTTAATTCCATTTGCTTCAAGATCACTCATAAATCATGAATCGTTTGCCAACTCATCATCCACAGCGGACTTCAAATCCCTTGTCATCTTGCTTTTTGACTTGTCAAATCCGGTTAGTCATTGGGATGTATCTCCGCCGTTGATTTGGGCCCCCTAGATCCTACGGTCGTCCTTCATATCGGGCGGCAAGTCACACGATGTTTACCTGTCCAATGCAGGTGGTTTTCTCTCTCATCTTTCAGATGCGTATTGCTCGATGTGTGGCATCGAGTAGGACTCAGTCAAAACTGCTTACTGCCTCGAGGCCTTCCGATATCCTATCGGTCTATGGAATCCTGTGCTATAGAACTAAATGTGTTACTTTTCTGAATTTTATAGCGATTTCGGGTCTAGCCGCTTCGGGGCTTTCCTTCACTGAGGGGGACACCCTACGATATGCGATTAGCACTTAGCCCCATATCAGAAACCACCCCTGTTTCTTGATTTGGTCTCTGGTTTTTCCAGTTTGCACCATTATGCATTACCATGGGCCAATGGTCTGCGCGCTTGACCGAGGGTCCTCGTTGCTCCACTCTGGCCACAACTGCAATTGTTACGAGGATTCCTTCTGATAGCTTTGATTTTCTAGGACTTGAATCTTTTAGCATAATTTGAAACAATCATGAAAACTTAGAGAGTGTTCTAGGATCCAATTCGGATTAGACACACTCTCTTTATTGGAACTGACTTCAAGTCAATAAGAGTGTTATGAGACACTCTCTTTTATATGGGACTAACTTCGGGTCAGTAGAGAATGGTATGATACATTCTCGATCACTTCTTCTTCTTCATAGTTCAGCAGAGCAGAGCAGTGCATTGATGGCAGAGATAGTACTGATAGATAGATGGATTAGCAGACAGAGTTCTCCCTAGTTGAGAGGGAGTGTTAAAATTGGTAACTAGGGCCAAACTCCATGTGGGTCACCTGATTTAGGACAACTGATATTTTTCTTGTATTACTCTCTCTGAGAGGTGTAGGATTGATCTTAGGATCATCCCATTCCGACCCATATTTATGGAGATATGAATTTATTTATATTCTTGACAATTTGTCAAAGTCGGCCAACAAACAAATTAGTTATTTTTCACCCCCAACTTAACCTCAACGTTGCTATAAAAAGAGGAGATCTCATGGCTTCATTTCATCATCTCATCTCATCCTTCTCTCTCTTGTTTAGGTACGCATTTCTAGAGCTATCTCTCTCACACGTGTGGAAGGCCGAATTCTGATTTTTGTTAGGGCAGCACTGACTAAAGTTGCAAAAGGGTTTTGACTATGTTTTTGGACAACGTCTTCTCTCGTTGACTGCGGATTGGGTTAGGCTGCCTCTCCTAGGCAGACTACAGTTCTGGGTAGCGTTTTGGACCCCTCCTTGACCCTGTGTTGACCAACGTTGACTGTGCTAGGGCTGGCCGCAGGGCTGACTACAGTTGGCTGAATTTTTACAATGATTTTCGAACTATTTTGGGGCTGCTTCTCCTTGTTGTTGGACGCCAAGTTGTTTGGGTTGATGACCGAGCTACTTGGAGGTCAAATCTGACCTGTTTGACTAGCTTTGACTTTGTTGGTTAGGGTTTGCTGTAGCTGTCATAAAATATTAGAATTGTATATTTGTACTATCTCTCTCTCTCTACTGAATTATTGAAAAATGTAAGAAGAATTGATCAAGGGTTTCCCCACATTGGGTTTTGTCCCTAGCTGGTGCCACATCTTGTGTCCTCTTGTCTTCCACTGTTTATGTTTATGTTTTATCTTCATTGTACTATCATGCTAATGTGATCGCTAATCTGGAAATTGATATTGGGCTAATAAGAAATTTGAAGTAAATTTCTCTTAAGCATAGAACATACCAAATTTAACAGGGGTCCTATACGGCAACTACTAGGTCAAGGGAAACAATGGAGTGATAGTCCACTTGTCACCTCAACTAAGGCTCCTTGCTCTTTATGCACTTTCACTGATGGAAGTAGACCTGGTATGAAGGGAATCACCTAGATAAATGGGTCAATAAATGGAAAAGAGTGATTCCTAAAGAGGCCTATTCACAAGAGAGGCTCAATATATGGATTTCTTGCCCAAGAGGCAAGATGAAAGGCTCTCTAAGAAGGGACAAGAGGTTCTTACGGTCTAGGTTCTGGTAATGAGACTTTTAAAGGAGGGACCTAATCCTAAAAACCATTGTGAAGACTTGGTTTCGAAATGGTCTTTGAAGAATTACCTTCAAAAAGTTATGGGACCACACAGGACCAAATGGACCCTAGGTTAGGTCAAGGGGATAGGATTGAGAAAACAATGATTTGCTTGACCTAATTAGGGAGAAGAAGGGGATCGAAAAAGGAATTTTCAATGAAAGATGACACAATGATCCCTTGAGGTTACTAGTCAAAGGAGACCATAGGCTAGAAACGATCTTTGAGCTAGGGCTTGAGTTATCTCAGAAACCGACCGTTGAAATTGTCTCAAAATTGGAGGGCACCTAGGAGAAACTCCAATGCAACTCTAGCCTCAAGATCGAACTTTTTTGGTGGAGGGATCCTCTTGAAAAATGATGCCCTAGGTCACCTATATGAACTAGGCCTAGAAAAGAAAGGAAGAGGGGAAAAGTTTAGGGTTTTAGGGTGATCACCTATGGTGGACCAGTGCCTAATCCTTTGGGGAGATTGGAGTCAAGAATGATTATGAATTCAGATTTGATTTTCTAGGTCAAGGAGGCCTTAACGACAACTTTTCCTAGCATTAGGGCAGAAGAAAAGCAACTTTGATAACTTTACACTTCATTTTGCAAAATAGATGGCTTATCAAGATAAATTTCAACAATGAAATATCCCTAGGAACATTCATTCACTATACATGGTCCATACATGAAGCAACACTACCTAGAAACAAAATTTCCTTAACTTTCTCAATAATGTATATAGTAATTAAGCCCTAGTATATCGAATTCCCAACAACAATGTCTGTGACAAAATAAAGAAAGAATAGCATTAAATTGCACTTACATGTATAAGAATATATCCAACCATAAAAAAATTTGCCAATCAAGAAGCTCAAAGACATGAGAAAATGATCCAAACATCAAAATTCATTCCATGATCCAAAATTTCATCCTCCAAGAAGTATAGTGAATTTCTCTAAAGAGATACAAGTCCAAACCAAGTGATGATGATCAAATGATTCCCTCACACTTGTAGTTATACACTTCCTAATGAATTTTATTTAGCTAATTAGGCCTAATTTAACTCCTAGAATAAAATAATGTGCATAATAACACTAACGTTTGGTGACAAGCCCACTAAATAGCTCAATAATCCATTAATAAGCCTCTCAAGAGGGTTGAATGATAAACTGTGTGAGTCGTTGGGCCTTATAGGAGGCCTAATGAAGTCCAAAGGGTACCATGATGAAGAAATGGGCTCCCGAGTCCCAACATAGTGGACAAGTGGTTGGCCCCTTGTTTTCCAAGCAAAAACCAGTAGTACTCCCAAGTGGGTGTAGGGGCACAAGGTCATCCTCATGGGTCTCCAAATGGATCAGAAGTACCTGTAGACCATCTGTAAGGGATGGAATGATGAAATAAGTCTTGCCTCTACAACAGGGACAATCCTCTGGACCCTAGAACATCTGCCAAGTGTATGGTGCACTTGTGGAGCTGACTGGGCATGGTGAACTAGCTGCATCACCCTCATCCAAAAGGTGGAATAAGAACAATGAAGTAACGTTGTTGGGGATCCGTGAAGTAATCTCGGATATGGTGGACACCCATGGCTCTCAACGCTCACCCTAAAAGTGTCAACGTGGCCCTCTAGAGGGCTAGGACCCTGTATAGGGAAACCAAGCCCCAAATGGCAATTCACCTACAATCCTGCGTAAGAGCCAATGCGTCCCCTTGCCCTCCAATACAACAAATCATTAGAATAATCAAGTAAAGGATCTTACAAGTCATGTAATTAGTGGGACACTTCATGGTGGCATGCCCTTGCATTGTGGGCTTTGGTATGTACAAGTGTCTCCAAGCTCAATAGGGGGTTAGCCAAGGACCCTATTAGGTGGTTTCAACCTCTAAAGGGGATGACATGTCCATAGTACATCCTTCAATAGGTAGGTTGCAAATGATATAATGATGGAATGGAGTGAGGATTAGGGGAATCATCCAGGCCACATGTCAAGGTACATTGAGTAGCTATAAGAAGGGAAGCCCACATTTGGGTATATAGATATAGGAGAGAGCAAATCGTGGTACATGAGTTACCCCAACCTTTGTTATTCCTCCCTCCTTCATATGCCTTTTGCCTTTTATTGATTTTTCTTCATTACTGCTTGGGGCTCTAGGGGATGGAGAGCATGATGTGTGAGATGTAGCGGTGACGACCACCTTAAGGTGGGGTGGTCTATCGCCCACTAGGGGTTAGGACAATCATGGGTTCCTTACTGATAGAGGGGGCTCATCTAGGGCCCATAGGAACTAGGGTGATGGCCATGGATAAGGGGTAGATTTCATGTTTGGCTTTTTCCCACGTGCTAAATTTGTATGTCCAAACCATCTTTTGCATTTTGTGGTACATTTCTTGTTGAGAGTGGCCAAATTATGCTTTTTCTTTTCTTTTTAGCTGCATCAACCTCCGGGGCATTGTTCCAGGCTCGACGCAAGGTGTGGACAAGGGGAAGGGGAGGCTAACCCTATGAGGACCTAATGGACACATATGGAACCGAATGGGAAAATAGATGAATGGGGCTGAAATGAGTGGAGGGGAGGTGATGTAGGTGGTACATAAAGCGAGACCGTGCAACCAAAATCGGGATCTTCCATGTAGTGCCAACCCAAAAGCCCAAAGGTTAGTAAAGGAGATCCCATGGGACTAGGATACAAGGGTAACCATGAAATCAGGCCATGGAGACAAGAATACAAGCCTAACCCACTCTTTTTGTCAAATTCCCCCAACAATCCATGCCCAAAAGTGCCCATGACTGTCATACCCTTGGGGTCGGAAGGCTCACCTTCAAAAATACATTCATGACAAGTGGTTGAGAGACCACATGGTTGGCTTAGGTGGTGGAGAAGATGATACATTGAGCTATCTGGTGGCTGCAAGGGGAATGTCAGCTGAGGACCATCTAGGTGAAAAAATTTCTCCTATATACACTACCCACAGGTGGTGGGTAACATCTAGCTCCAACTGGGACATGAGCTTTCGGAAAAGTGTTTGAAGCTACTTGAACGGGAGGGCATGAGAACACCAACAATCTCTTGGTCACCATAGAGTCGTAGACCTGTTACCTTCATCATATACAAAGACCAAGCACACGAGGCAACATGTTTTTATGGTATCTTATGACTGCCTATGCTTAGTATTAGGTCGTAAAAAAAATCAACATGAAAGAAAATATATGAAAAATTATTCTAAATGCAACTTAATATATTATGAGAAATATCATATGATGTTAGTTCTAATGATAAAATCTTCATGCAATGCATCCTACTCTAACATGCATATGTTACAATGTCAAGTGTCAAGGAAAGGAGTGATACGACTTAACTTGAACGGTTGGGGCCAAAGTTCATCGTTGTGTTTAGCAATATAGTAATAATCCTCTCCAACTTTCCCATGAATCTTGACGGGAATTGGATTTTTATCAACCAAGACCACATCCCAACCTTATATTCTTTTTTAGGTTTCCACCTTTTGTTCGTTTTGTGGTTTGGTCATTTAAGAATGCGAATGCGGACCTCTTGCGAAGGGAGGATGGGAGAGGGCTCCTTATTCTCATGTGTCTTATAGTATGGGATTGGTCCTGGCTTGACCACATGATAAGGATAAGTAGGTTCTCTATAAAGAATGAAGGGGCTTCCATCAGATTGAGGGATAGTGGCGTATGATAGGTCCATTTGAACATGCCCCCCTACAGTAGCTCCCCATTTCCTAGATAGGAGCATCCCCCATACATCAGGGATATCTATGACCACAACATCCATAAGAAAAGATATATCAGGGTTCATAGCTAAAGAGACCTTAAGGTATTTTATGAGGCCTTCCACCTCCACAGGCTTGGAGTTAAAACCACATACCTTGTTATATGGCCGAGTGATGTTAAGACCCAATTGCTTCATGACTTTTAGAGGCATGATGTTGGCGGAAGCCCCTGAGTCCAACATACAATTATGCAACAAAAGTTCATTGATGGCCAAGGTAAGCATGAATGGCTCATGCCCAGGGTTTAGATCGGGGAGATGAATGTTTTGCAAGTCTTCAAGCAATCTTCCTCTTCAATACCCAGGGATTTCTTGATTTACTGTTGTTACTTGGGAAGTTTTGCAATCTCCTCTAGGGGAACCGACACAGTTATTCTCCCTATAGTAGTCTCTATATCAATGTCAAGCTCAAACTAATTTTCATTTCCCATCCCTTTAATAGGTTTCTTCTTTTGAGGATTCTTTTTGGGATTCTTGTTGGGTCTTTACTAATTTCTTTTCGTGAGTATTCGACCCCTTTGAATCTTCCACAATCATCAGCGTTGAGAATTGATTCTTTCTCTTCTTCTTTAAAGACAAACTCATTAATGGTGGGGTGAGTGTACAAGCCACCTAGTAAAATATTGAAGGCATCAGATTCCACAATATTTTCATGGTCATTGACTTCTTCATCTTCACTTTCATCCTCATCTTCATCCTCATCACTTTGTTCCTCCTTAGAAGACAAGTCTTTCTCCATAGTGTTTATCGGAGCCAAGGTGAGTGATGATCCCAAACCATTACCTCTAGCACTCATCCAAAACCATCTACCTCTATTCCTAATAAATTCAATTTGGCTAATTAGGCTTAATTTAGTCCCTAGAATAAAATAATGTGCATAATAACACTAACTTTTGGTGACAAGCCCACCAAATAGCTCAATAATACATGAATAAGCCTCTTAAGAGGGTTGAATGATAAAGTGAGTGAGTCATTGGGCCTTTCAGGAGGCCTAATAAAGTCCAAGGGATGCCATGATGAAGAAATGGACTCCCAACATAGTGGATAAGGGGTCGGCCCCTTGTTTTCCAAGAAAACACCTACGGTGCTCCCAAGTGGGTGTGGGGGCACAACGTCATCCTTATGGGTCCCCAAATGGATCATAAGTACTTGTAGACCATCTATAAGGGTTGGAATGATGACATAAGCCTTGCCTCTATAGCGGGGACAACCCTATGGACCTTGGAACATCTGCCAAGTGTATGGTGCATCTATAGAGCCGACTGGGCATGGTGAACTAGGTGTATCATCCTCCTCCAAAAGGTGTAATAAGAGAAATCAACAAACGTTATTGGGGATCCATGAAGTAATCTCGGCTATGGTGGAGGCCCATGGCTCTCAACACTCACCTACAAGTGCCAATGTGGCCCTCTAGAGGGATACAACCCTGTATAGGGAGACCAAGCCCCAAATGGCAATCCACCTTCAATCCTGCATAAGATCCAGTGCATCCCCTTACCCTCCAATACAACAAATCATTAGAATAATCAAGTAAAACAACTTACAAGTCATGGAACCAGTGGGGCACTTCATGGTGGCATGCCCTTCCATTGTGGGCTTTGGTATGTACAAGTGATTCCAAGCTTAATATGGGGTTAGCCAAGGGCCCTATTAGGTGGTTTCAACCTCTAAAGGGGGTGACATGTCCATAGTACATCCTTTAAGAGGTAGGTGGCAAATGATATAATGATGGAATGAAGTGGGGATTAGGGGAAACATATAGACCACATGTCAAGGTACATTGTGTAGCTATAACAAGGGAAGCCCACACTTGGGTATACAGGTGTAGGAGGGAGCAAATCATGGTACTTGAGTTTACTTGACCTTTATGTTTCCACCCTCCTTCATATTCCTTTTGCCTTTTATTGATTTTTCTTCATAACTCCTCAGGAATCTATGGGATTCTAGGCATGATGTGTGAGATGTAGCAGTGAATACCCCCTTAAGGTGGGGTGATTCATCGCCCACGAAGGGTTAGGAAAATCATGGGTACCTTACTGATAGAGGGGGATCATATAGGGCCTATAGGAACTAGCGTGATGGCCATGGGTAAGGGGTAGAGTTCATGTTTGGCTTTCGCCCATGTGCTAAATTTGTATGTCCCGACCATATTTTGCATTTTATGGTACATTTCCTGTTGAGAGTGGTCAAATTATGATTTTTATTTTCTCTTTAGCTGCATCAACCTTTGAGGCATCATTCTAGGCCCGACCCAAGGTGTGGACAATGGGAAGGGGAGGCTAACCCTATGTGGACCCACTGGACACATGTACGCCCAGATAGGAAAATAGATGAATGGGGCTGAAATGAGTGGAAGGAGAGTGATGCAGGTGGTATAGGAAGTGGGACCATGCAACCAAAATAAGGATTTCCCATGTAGTGCCAACCCAAAAGCCCAAAGGTTAGTAAAGGAGATCCCACGAGACTAGGATACAAGGGTAACCATGAAATCGGGCAATGGAGACAAGAATACAAGCCTAACACACTCTTTCCACCTAATCCCCCCACCAATCCATGCCCAAAAGTGCCCATGACAAGTAAGGAAAATTACTCAACTATACTAATGGAAAGCCATCCCTTTGGGGTCGAAGTCCTACCTTCAAACATACATTCATGACAAGTGGTTGAGTAACCACATGGTTGGCTCAAGTGGTGGAGAAAACGACACATTGAGCTTGTTAGCACGTAAATCTTCCCTAGGCTGAAAGAAGGCAAAATTCAGGGTAACCACAAACCACGCTCAGTCTGGTAGCTAGCCCTACTAGAACAGGAGAGGGCTCTCTCCAAGTCACGCTTAGTAAATAGATAAGAAAAACGGTCTGAGATGACTTACAGTGAAATATTGATCTTAGGCTAGTAAGTGAATATGGACACAAGAAACAATTTTTATGAATGACCGAGCTTCTGGGATGGCATGGGACCAACGATTAGCAAAGAATAGAGAATTTAATAAAAAGGCACAGATTACTTCGTGAGGCAAGACAGGCAGAAAGTGTAGCAATTTAGTTCAAAATAACGCGGAACGGAGGGATTTCTTAGGAGAGTGAAAAGGGCATAAGAACATGAATCCTTTTCAATACAAGAAGAACATTGAACATGAAATTTTCCCACAGGCAGAGCAATAAAATTGAATTTTACCTTACCTAACTCAGAAAATTTCACTGGAAATGAACATGAATTGAACTATGAAACATAAGGAAATACATATGAAACATAAGAGACACATTTTTTACACCCACAACCACATGAATCTCATGAAACAGAGTCGCTTCCTTTCATTAATTCTCTGTCAAAAATATACAGTGAAGAAACAGAGTTTCTTTCCCACAGTCTCCCAGAAGTTACAAGCCAACCAACCCTTTGCAAATAGTTTGCATACAATATATAGAATGTGCTATGAAGAGATAGAACGCCCAAGGGTTGGGGAGTTACTCGAATCATTACAAAATGGAGGTGAAGAGCCAACCATCAGCTACAGGTGCAGCATTACAAACATGACAAATGACTTGGGTGACCGTTTGCCTTCCTTCGCCACTTGGATAGAAGAAAATCTGAAGTGAAAATAATTTAAATGCCACCTTAGGTGACAAAAAACTGAAATGTAGATGAGCGGGCCCACTTGGAGAAGTCGCGAATCGAAATTTCGCAAAACGAAGGTAAAATTGGGCTTTTTTCCTATATGCGCCGCGCCATTTTCTATGTGTGCCGCGCCACTTTGGAGCCTGTTTTGAGGCACTTACAGGAGTCCAAAATGTTCCCAAGTGTTCTTGTTGGAAAGCCTGTCCTGTCTACTTTCTAACCCAAGTGGAATTTCTGAATTTGGTGCTCATTTTCCCCTCCAAATCTTCATTCTCCCAAGATTTCTTCCTGTGTGTCAAAATAGGCGCAGAGAGGTCATTTTTTGGGTGTTTTTGACCTCCTGGAGACTCAGATCTTGACCAAATTTCTTGTCCAAGCACCAGTAGTCGTGATTTTTCATGTTGAATCCAAAACTGGAAACCATTCTTCATTTGGAGCTCCCAATTTTTAGCGCCGCGCCACTCAGGGATAAAAACCCTGTGTTTTGCCCAAAAATTTGTCATGTGACCAAAATTTCCCCAAATTTCATGAAATTTGGGCTGGAGGTTCTCTATGAAGTGCTATGCTATGCCAAAGAAGCTTCAGCCAAGATTCAAAGCTGATCTTTCTCTTTTGCCTCTTTTACCTCTTTTGTTGCTTTGCTCAATTTCGCCTTCAAGCTCTTTATCCAGGCCCTTGCACTCATGTTTCGTGCCCTGTAATGGAAAGCCATATGTCTTAGTAAGGCATGGTCTTTATCAGCCTTGTCCAGTGGCCTCTCCAAGTGCATTTTAATGCTCTCGAGATTGGCCTCCCGATCCTCATTGATCTCTTGCTCCAATGACGTGAGCTCAACTCTTCTTCTTTGTGCAACTTGGCGATTCTCATGAATGTTTTGTAGCTCCATGATCGCCCGATCATCCTCCAACTGTTTGTTCCTCTGCTCCAGGTATTTCATGTTCCACTTAGCCCTCTCCAAGTCAAGGGATAAGGCCTCAATCATTGATTTCTACTCCTGGATGATCTCTCTAAGCTCTGTATTTGTAGGTTTTGTATCTATCTCATCATCATGAAGGAGAACGAATTTTGTCTCTCGTTCACCTGATGGCTCACCTGAAGGCCCCTCATCACACATTGGCTCCTTACCTCCGTCCTATTCCTGTGTCGTCGACGCCGGAAGCGAGGCCCCTTCCACCCCGGGTGGAGATAACACTCACTTTGCCGCTACAAACAAATGTCTATTGCCTCTCTGATAGGTGATGAATACTGGCATAGTAGCGGTCTCATGGCGCTCATACTAATGAGAAGGACCACCTATCTCATGCTATGCCTCTGATACTACCTGTGGAGTGCTGAAGAAGTCACGAGAGATGAAGTCCTCCCAAGCAATGCCCTGCAATCCCAACTGATGATCCACCAAAATCCAGATAAGAGTAAAGTGATAAACACTGTTAAGCTGCTACTGAGGGGTCTTATGTTGTATGAAATTTTTCATCCTCTCTATGTTCCTGCAAATGAAAAATGGGAGTTTCATCATCCGTACCCTGGTAAAGTGCATGAGCAACCTGATGTGATAGGCATATAGGTGAGATAACCTCCCCTCACAACTGAAGTACTTCATGATCAATTTCATGAACGGAGCATACTCATATTTCAGATATCTGAATGGGAAGACTCTTGTGAGATGCCTCAAACAACTGGCCTTAATGTAAGGCTCATAGTATTGCCTATCCACCTTCTTCTTCTAATGCCACTGTTCTCCAACATTTGGTATGCCTGTTGCCACTGAGATAGTTTCGGGTGTCAATGTGAAGGTGACCCCGGCCAAGATAGACTGACCTCCATGTAGATGAAGCACAAAAAGATGGGCCGACTCATGATGAACTATAACATTAGACAGCCTTTGAAAAAATTCAAAACATGCTAGGTGCTGGAAGCATGACATAGCAAGAGGGCATGCCTGCAATTCATGAGGGTGTTTGGCTCATCCCTAACATGCTTGCCACTCCTGTTATGTCTCCTGGGAGCCTGTTCTCCTGAAGCTGTATCGCTGTGAGTTTCCACCTCATACTCTGATGAACCCTCAGATGCCATGGCTGCTATTTATATACTATACTTAGGCTGACCTTTGATGATGGTGAAGCTGGGTGTTTTTTGTGATATCTGCCACCAAGGGGAACAATGAAACAAAGGGAATATTAGGAAGGGAGTAATGTGATGGGAATAGGGGTTATAAGGGGAAGTTTGTTTAGGGATATGTAAGGGGTTTGACAAGGTAGGGTTTGGAGTTTTTATAAGGTAGGGTTTGGGGTTTGTATTGACCAATAGGAGGAGGGGGAAGGGAATAGGGTTTGGTAATGTTTTAGGGTAGTGAATAGGAAAAATGGCATGGGGGAATAAGGAAAAATGGTAAGGAAGGGAAAATAGGACCTTGGCATCAACAACACAATTACACAACCCTAGCAAAAATGGCCCTTTGTGTTTTCTTGTGGTTGCTTTATGAGTTTTGTTGCATTTCAATCATAGGCATACATCACTATATTATTTACATAATTTGAGGAACCATTGATGTTATAGAGCCTACCTCTCGAGCTGATGGGCATCCACAAAAGATTTGAGGGAGTTTTGGCAAGTTTTTGGCACTTTGTCTGTGTGTGTCGCCCGCAAAACCCAGTGCGCCGCGCCCTTGGCGTGTGCCGTTCCAGTTACAAAATTGCACTGTGGGCGGACTCTGTGTGCGCCACGCGCTGAAAGCGCCTCTAACTTTGCTCCAAAACACACGATGCACACTCTACGACTTTGCAATATTTTCCCTATGCCCTTGATTGCACAATGACTTTGATTTTTGATGTAAACTTCTGTATAAAGACTTGGAGGTCATGATTTAAATTTTTCTTTTTAAGAAACCCATTTTTCTAATGTCATGTTTTGCCACTTTTTCAGTGACTTAAATCAACGCTGATTTTCACTTTTCCTTTGAAATTTTGGCTCAAATGATGAAATTTTCGACACTCTTTGCGAGGATTGCATGACAGGGAATTTAGACATGGAAACCATGATTGTGCCTGGAGAAATCAACTGTCGATCTCTTTGAAAATTTTATCACCAATGACATTGTTTGACTTTTCTTCAAAACATAGTTTTGAAGAACAGTCGAAGTTTATCAATATGATGATGAAAATCTATGAATCATTATTTTGTAAGGGCCTCTCTCTGGCCTGCATGGCTTTACTGGACATATTTAAAGACCAAACTGAAAAATCCCAAGACCTAATGATCAAAAATGACTTTTGTCCATTAAAGGACCAGACCTTGACTGTCATGAACTTTGGTGATCATTGGCAAAAGACCGAAGCCAGCAGGAGCTAGACACGAGGGGAAATGACTAGCATGACATTTCTCCGTCAGATTATGGCATGCCCTTAGCGAAATGTAGCTGAGTGAATGGAGCGGGACACATAAAAATGAAATGCATAAAGAGTTTTGATCTCTGATGGACAACTGACCAGACCGACTCTAACATTGGCTCCAATGGGGGATGGTAGCTCCTTGGAGGTGCCAAGAACAGCAAATCTCTGGAAGAGCTAGATAGTGCCTTCGTCCATTGGGCTATGGAGTCATTTTTTCGACTAACAACATAGGACTCTGACTCATTTTTGAAACTAAAATGACCAAAAAATTAACTCAAACTTGACATTGAAATGACTTGAATACAAACTTGACAAACTCAAACCAAACTGAAATAAAAATGGTATTTACAATGACAGTGGAAGTAGCGTTAATAACTCAGAAATGGTATCGCTTGAGCAGCCGACCATTGATCGGCCCTCCTGGACAATCTTCCCCATTCATTTCCTTCAGAAGAAAGGCATTCTGACCCCTATATGCTGCAATCTTGAAAGGACCTTTCCAAAGATTCTCAAACTTTCTGTGCTTACCTTTCTCCTCATTCCTTGCATCCCACTTCAGCACCACATCATCCAACTGAAATTTATCTACCTTTTCTTTTCTGTCATAAATTTTCTTGATCTTCTCCTGCAATTTGGATGTGTTCTTGAAAACTTCTTCTCTTGTCTACTGCAAGTGGACCATTTGATTCAACCTTCTCTGCATGGGATCTTCTTCATTTCCGGCCTCCTGAAGAAGTCTGACTATTGGGGCAGAGAGAGAGGTAGGAAATATTGTATCAACTCTATAAACAAGCTCAAACGGTGACATACCAATGGATTTTTTCTGACTGATCTGAGCTGCCCAAAGTGCATGGACCAACCTCTTATGCTAGCTCTTCTTATTTATTTCCAGCAACTTCTTGATGATGTTGATCAATGATTTGTTCAAAGACTCCACCAATCCATTGCCTTGCAGATGATAGGAAGTTGAGTGACCCAAAATGATGTGATATTTATGACAAAACTCTACCATCCTTTTTTATTTGAAAGCTTTTGCGTTATCAGTGATTAACTTATTTTGACAACCAAAGCGAGACAAGATGTTATTTTCAAGAAATGAAATTATTACCGCATCTGTAGCTTGTCTGGTGGGAGTTGCTTCAATCCATTTCGTGAAATAATCTGTCGCTGTGAGGATCCATCTATGCTGACTGGAAGAAGTGGGATGAATTTCACCAATGAAATCCAACCCCCATTGCTGGAAAGGAGCTCTCACCTTAATAGGATTAAGTGGCAAAGGCTGTAACTTCTACTTTCCTTCGAAAATCTAACACTTATGACAGCGCTTGACCATCTTATATACATCAGCAAACAATGTCGGCCAATAGTATCCTAGTCTCAGAATTTTATTTGTTGTTGATTTCCAAAAAAGGTGACCACCACACTCCCCTCCGTGGAAGTCCTCCATGACTTTCTTTGCCTCCTCTTCCACCAAACAATTTAACAAAACGCCACCAAGATCTTTCCAATACAACGCAGAATTTAGACTGAAAAACTTGGCAACTTTCAACTTGAGTGTTCTCGCTTTGTTTCTAGGCATGTTGGGCAGTGGTGACAAATTTTTAAGCACATATATGATATCTAAATACCATGGAGAAAGAGAAAACATTTCAAATACCTGAATTGATGATGATTCTTCATTCTCATCGGACATAGCAGCGATCAGATTTATGTCCAAGGCGTGCAAGTTTGATTCGGCCATTAACTTCGCCAATCCCTGTCCTTTAACCAGCTTTGTGGGCTTTATTTCCACATCATATTCCAGCAAGGCTGCAATCCATTTGCCTCGTCTTCCTTCCGGATCGGTCTGCACTAAAACATCTTTTACAGCAGCGTTAGGAACATAGGCCAGAATATGAGAATGTAGAATATATACCCGGAAATCTTTCAATGCCTTCACAAGTTCCAGGGCTTGTTTCTCAATGATGTTGTACTTTAAGGCTGCATCCCTTATAGCTCTGCTAAAGAATGCAATGGGTCTTTCATGGTCATCTCTTTTCTACAATAATACTGCTGCCATAGTGTGCTCCAAAGCAAACAAAAACAATATGAAATCCTGAGTGTAGTCTGGGCTTACTAGAACAGGAGTTGAAGAAAGAGCCAATTTGACCAAATTGAAAGATTTTACAGCCTCCTCCATCCATTTCACTTGGCTATCCTTCTTAAGCATGTTTGTCATTTCTCTTAATTGTTCAGCAAGATTAGGCACAAAGCGATGTAGAAAATTCATCTTACCATTGAACGATTGTATCTCTTTTTTATTTCGGGGCAGATCGATTTGCTGAATTGCTTGCACACGTGCTGGGTCAATACGAATGCCATCTCTTGAGATAATATGCCCGAGTAATTTTCCTTCCTCCATGGCGAACAAGCTCTTCTTCGGATTCAGCGACAAACCATATTTTCTGCACTTTTGAAAGACAGTTTTTAGATGGTGCATGTGCTCTTCATCAGATTTGGAAAACATCGTCAAATCATCCAAGTACACCACCAAAAAGACATCCTTCTCATTTGAAAAAGCCAAGTCCATTGCACGCTGAAATGTGGCACCTGCATTCTTTAAACCGAAAGGCATTTTGGCGTAATGAAAGGTTCCCCATGGAGTGGTGAATGTTGTCTTGTCTCGGTCATCTTCATGGACAGAAATTTGGTTATATCCGGAATAACCATCAAGTAGTGACATACGAGATGCTCCCACTACTCGCTGAAGTATATGGTCCATTTTGGGCAGTGGATAGTTGTCCTTCAATGAAACTTTATTGAGATTTCTGAAATCAATGCATAAGCGGATCTCACCTGTCTTCTTTCGTACGGGCACCAAGTTAGATATCCAATCTGAAAATCTGATGGGCACAATGATCCCTGATTTGTACAACCTATTTACCTCCTTTTCAATAGATGGTAGCAACTTTGGATTTAGCCTTCTCAACTTCTGTCTGAATGGTTTTTGATTGGGATTGATGGGTATAGTGTTTTGAATTATATTGGTATCATATGTCTTTAAATCAGAATAGTCCCAAGCAAACACATCTGCAAATGAAGCCAACAAACTGATGTATTTGTCCTTGATCTTTGGCGGCAATGCTTTGGACAATTTTACCAACTTAGGATTAGCAGTTTTTCCGATGTTGACCTCTTCTACACCCTTCTCTGTTGGCTGCAATGATGGATTGCGGGCTACATCATCTTGATCAAAAATTTCTTCTAAAGGTATCAAGCCTTTAGGAATAACGTTATTCTTCAGCTGCAACACATCCATTTCATTGATCTGTACTTCATCTGTACCAATCCCTTTACCATCGTCATTTTCTACATCTATTGAGGTTTCTTTGAACTTGCCTTTGTTTTGCAGAAATTCATTAATCTCCTCATCATCTTGAAACACTTGCCAATATCTCTGATTGTCTGGAACGGTTGGACGATGCTTGACATGGATTTCGAATTTATTGCTAGAGTTCATTGGGATCTTCAAACTACTTGCTACCTTGGCAGGAGCATCAGCAATACTATTTTGTATACGAGGCACACATGTCAAGGTGTATTCTGAAAATAATTTTAGGATGTCTAGAACTGCATTACGGTAGGCCCGCATCCTAGGATGTTTTTCTTGATACTCACCTCTGACTTGCTTAATTACCAATTCGAAGTCTCCATATACTGAAATCCTCTTAGCATTAAGCTTTCTTAGAATCTTTAGGCCAGCAATCAGAGCTTCATACTCAGCTTCATTGTCGAACACTCAAAAGCCAACTTGTAAGAGCATACCCACACGTTACTAGGTACTTTGTTCGGGGCAGAGAAAGAACTGTGTACCCAAATTCCAATTCCAATGCCATCATTTCCTACTGCTCCATAGAAATCCATGGTCCACAAACCTTCTTCCTCCTCTTGCAAGTGCTGGAAATCTATTTGTTGTGCCTTGTCTGCTTGTTTTCCATTACTTTCAGCTGATTGCCCAACAATGTTCTGTTGTTCTTATCCTTTTTTCTTTAAAATTTCTCTGAAATTTTCTATTATTTTTGGAATATCATCTGCTTCAACTAACTGACTATCTATATCATTAAAACTATCTGAATACAAAATAAAAGACTCTAAATCTGTATGTACATAGTTAATTGGATGATTTATTGGTTTCTCCTTTCTTGTGATCATATATTTCATTTATTGTTCCCGATACAATTTCCTCATTTGTCCAAACACCGGAATCGTTGCATAGGAGAAATCTAGCTGTAGTGTCCCTTTCAATTTCGCTACCCAAGACCTGGAAAGAAGCATGCCAAACCTAGGAGGAATATCTTCTACAACCACATCCATCAAAACATTCTTCATTGGGAGTTGATCCAGACTCACAACCAAGTCTTTGATGAGTCCTATACATCTTACTCTACTGGAATCAAATGAATAGAGATCATGGTATTGCTGAGTGATGTCTACACCAAGCTTATCCATGATAGCCTTGGGCATGAGATTGTGAGAAGCTCTGGAATCGAGCATGGCATTATGTAACACAAATCATGCACTCTTAAACTGATATAAAAGGGTGGCACATCACTATCAGGAGACTCACCATTCAATGCTGGCCCAAAAATCATTTCAGGTTGATCATCTTCGACATTCACCATGTCAGACATTGGGTCCAAATTCAACATCTTAGATATTTGTCCTCTATAACTGTTGTTCCTCATTATTTCAGTCAATGGGATGGATACCTTTAATTTAGACATCTCATTCTCTAAATTAAAAGCGGGAATCTTTTCTACCTCTTTGGCTGGTATTTCTTTCTTTTCCTTTTCTTTTGATGCAGCTTGCTGATGTGATTGTTCTGCTGATGTTGATTTGTTGCTCTCCGAACCAACCACCTCTTTTCCTTTCCTTTGTGTAGCTGATGAATCATTCTTTGATGCCTCAACATCCTTCCTTTTCTGAATTGGTTTGGCCGGCACATCTCTGTTTCTAAGTGAATATCGTTGCTGCTGTGCGGACAGAGCATTCATATATCCCCTTTGATACTCCTCTGATTCTTCTTGTAAAATAGTGTCACTTGCTAGAATGAAATCTGCATCTTTGTGTGCAGCTGAAATCACCGCACACTCTTCCTCTTTAGTAATGTAAGTAGGCAACTCATCTGGAGTAAAGAGGTGGTTTTCTTCACCTATTACATTCCCGTCCTCATCTGACTCTAGTCCATGCACAAAATTTTGCTACAAAGGTGTCTGTACTGGCTGTTATGCTATCTGCTCTTGGGCTCGCTGATCTCTCTATCTTATTCTATATTATGGTTGTTGTTGGCCACGGAAGTTAGGATTTCTAACTTGTGGCTCAGGTTTGTCGAGCTTCACCCTTTCGAGCATCTGCTCTACCTTTTTGAGTAATTGATCCATTAAAGAAGACTCTTCCTTAACACTGACTTTATTTTCTGCTTTCGCTCTAGCTCTCTTGGACAGCAGATTTGCTTCAATGCTGACCACGATTTTCTGCATGTCTTCCATTGTATCCAGTTCTCTCTCTCTTAATTGGTAGGCCATGTCAGCATCAAAACCATCCAGAAATTTCATCATATCTAGTCCCACAGGTGGCTTTAGATGATCTAGAATTTTGTTATAAACTGAATTGAATCTAACACAATAGTCTTGGACTGACTCACCAGCGTTTCATTTGATTTGTTCATATTCAGCCAGAATTTGAAGGGGATTCTTTTTCACTTCCCATCGGTTTAAAAATTGTCTTTGTAGTTCAGCCAAGGTAGCGATACGTGCCGCCGGCAAACCTCTGAACCATTTCCTCACTTCACCTGCAAATGTCTGTACAAAGAGTCTCATTGCCACATTCTCCGCATCGATCTCATGAAGTTCATAGAAGTCTGCCATTTTGTCTACATGTTGCTGAGTAGTAATGTTGTTAGGAGTGCCATCAAAAAATGGGATTTTGCTTTGATAATCTGCGAGCATATCATCTAGAACTTGGGGCAGAACAAGGGGTGCAAAATGGGTAGCCATCACTCTTGGTGGATTTGGCCTTAGAGGTGTTGGAGGAGTGTGCACAGTTTGTAAGGGGCTAGCAATTGGAGTTTGAGGCTGTGCCACAATATAATTATCAATTAACTGGTTAGCTCTTTTGGTTTCTAGGTCTACAAGAAATTGAGGATTGGGGACAGTATAGTCAACAACCCTTTCGGATTTAGACTCGAACAATGATATTTCAAACCGCTCGTCAAACTCAAGCTCTTCAAGATACTCAAAAATGTCAGGACATGAATGGGATTTGAACACGGGAGTTATAGTGCTCTCTTGACGAAGGAGTCTTGGAATCAAATTGGGGTTTTCGTAGATATGAGGAGGATCTGGGTCTAGATTGGCTCTGGTATATCGTCTCGAAGCTAGCATGCTATTGAGAAAAATCATAGGGCACAACCAACTTACTCAGCCTATCCAATCCTAAACTTATCATCCGGAAGCTTAGAATTATTAAGAAGTAAGGGGATTTGATTTCAGTCCCCAGCAGAGTCTCCACTATGTTAGCACCTAAATCTGCCCTAGGCTGAAAGAAGGAAAAATTCAGGGTAACCACAAACCACGCTCAGTCTGGTAGCTAGCCCTACCAGAACAGGAGAGGGCTCTCTCCGAGTCACGCTCAGTAAATAGATAAGAAAAAATGATCTGAGATGACTTACAGCGAAATATTGATCTTAGGCTAGTAAGTGAATATGGACACAAGATTTTTTTTTATGAATGACCGAGCTTCTGGGACGGTATGGGACCAACGGTTAGCAAAGAAGATAGAATTTAATACAAAGGCACAGATTACTTCGTGAGGCAAGACAGGCGGAAAGTGTAGCAATTTAGTTCGAAATAACGTGGAATGGAGGGATTGCATAGGAGAGTGAAAAGGGCATAAGAACATGAATCCTTTTCAACAGAAGAAGAACAATGAACATGAAATTTTCCCACAGGCAGAGCAATAAAATTGAATTCTACCTTATCTAACTCAGACAATTTCACTGGAAATGAACATGAATTGAACTGAATTGAACTATGAAACATAACAAAATAAATATGAAACATAAGAAACACATTTGCTACACCCACAACCACATGAATCTCATGAAACAGAGCCACTGCCTTTCATTAATTCTTTGTCAAAAATATACAGTGAAGAAACAGAGTTTCTTTCCCACAGTCTCCCAAAAGTTACAAGCCAACCAACCCTTTGCAAATAGTTTGCATACAATATATAGAATGTGCTATGAAGAGATAGAATGCCCAAGGGTTGGGGAGTTACTCAAATCATTACAAAATGGAGGTGAAGAGCCAACCATCAGCTACAGGTGCAACGTTACAAACATGACAAATGACTTGGGTGACCATTTACCTTCCTTCACCACTTGGATAGAAGCCAATATGGAGTGAAAATACTTTAAATGCCACCTTAGGTGCTAAAAAACTGAAATGTAGATGAGCGGGCCCACTTGGAGAAGTCGCGAATTGAGATTTCGCGAAATGGAGGTAAAATTGGGCTTTTTTCCTATCTGCGCCACACCATTTTCTGTGTGCGTCACACCACTTTGGAGCCTGTTTTGAGGCACTTGCAGGAGTCCAAAATGTGCCCAAGTGTGCTTGTTGGAAAGCTTGTCCTATCTACTTTCTAACCCATGTGGAATTCTGGATTTGGTGCTCATTTGCACCTCCAAATCTTCATTCTCCCAAGATTGCTTCCTGTGAGTCAAAATAGGGTCAGAGAGGTCATTTTTTGGGTGTTTTTGACCTCCTAGAGACTCAGATCTTGCCCAAATTTCTTGTCCAAGCACCAATAGTCGTGTTTTTTCATGATGAATCCAAAAATGCAAACCATTCTTCATTTGGAGCTCCCAATTTTTAGCACCACGCCACTGGGAGAAAAACCCTGTGTTTTGCCCAAAAATTTGTCATGTGACCAAAGAAGCTTCAGCCAAGATTCGAAGCCGATATTGCTCTTTTGCCTCTTTTGCCTCTTCTGTTGCTTTGCTCAATTTCGCCTTCAAGCTCTTTATCCGAGCCCTTGCACTCATGTTTCGTGCCCTGTAATGGAAAGCCATATGTCTAAGTAAGGCATGGTCCTTGTTAGCCTTGTCCAGCAGCCTCTCCAAGTGCATGTTAACGCTCTCAAAGTTGGCCTGCAGATCCTCATTGATCTCTTGCTCCAATGACGTGAGCTCAACTCTTCTTCTTTGTGCAGCTTGGCAATGCTCACGAATGTTTTGTAGCTCCATGATCGCTCGCTGATCCTCCAGCTGTTTGTTCCTCTGCTCCAGGTACTTCATGTTCCACTTAGCCCTCTCCAAGTCAAGGGATAAGGCCTCAATCACTGATTGCTGCTCCAGGATGATCTCTCTAAGCTCTGTATTTGTAGGTTCTATATCTGTCTCATCATCATGAAGGAGAATGAATTATGTCTCTCGTTCACCTGATGGCTCACTTGAAGGCCTCTCACCATGCATTGGCTCCTTACCTCTGTCTTGTTCCTGTGTCGTCGATGCCAGAAGCGAGGCCCCTTCCACCCCGGGTGGAGATAACACTAGCTTTTCTGCTGCAAACAAATTTTTACTGCCTCTCTAATACATGATGAATACTGGCATAGTAGTGGTCTCATGGAACTCATAACGATGAGAAGGACCACCTATCTCATGCTTTGCCTATGATACTACTTGTGGAATGTTGAAGAAGTCACGGGAGATGAAGTCCTCCCAAGCAATGCCCTGCAATCCCAACTAATGATCCACCAAAATCTGGATAAGAGCAAAGTGATAAACACTGTTAAGCTACTGCTGAGGGGTCTTATGCTGCATGAAATTGTTCATCCTCTCTATGTTCCTGCAAATGAGAAATGGGAGGTTCATCATCCACACCCTGGTAAAGTGCATGAGCAACCTGATGTGATAGGAATATAGGCGAGAGAACCTCCCCTCACAACTGAATTACTTCATGATCAATTTCATGAGTGGAGCATACTCATCTTTCAAATATCTGAATGGGAAGACTCTTGTGAGATGCCTCAAACAACTGGCCTTAATGTAAGGCTCATAGTATTGCCTATCCACCTTCTTCTTCTTATGCCATTGTTCTCCAACATTTGGTATGCCTGTTGCCACTGAGATAGTTTCGGGTGTCAATGTGAAGGTGACCCCGGCCAAGATAGACTGACCTCCATGTATATGAAGTAGAAAAAGACGGGCCAACTCATGATGAACTCTAACATTATCCACCCTTTGAAAAAATTCAAAACATGCTGGGTGCTGGAAACATGACATAGCAAGAGGGCATGCCTGCAATTCAGTGAGGGTGTTTGGCTCATCCCTAACATGCTTGCCACTCCTGTTATGTCTCCTGGGAGCCTGTTCTCCTGAAGCTATATCGCTATGACTTTCTACCTCATACTCTGATGAACCCTCAGATGCCATGGCCGCTGTTTATATACTGTAATTAGGCTGCCCTTTGATGATGGTGAAGTTGGGTGTTGTTTGTGATATCTACCACCAAGGGGAACAATGAAACAAAGGGAATATTAGGAAGGGAGTAATGTGATGGGAATAGGGGTTATACGGGGAAGTTTGTTTAGGGATACGTAGGGGGTTTGACAAGGTAGGGTTTGGGGTTTTTATAAGGTAGGATTTGGGTTTGTATTGACCAATAGGAGGAGGGGGAAGGGAATAGGGTTTGGTAGTGTTTTAGGGAAGTGATAATAGGAAAAATGGCATGGGGGAATAAGGAAAAATGGTAAGGAAGGGAAAATAGGACCTTGGCATCAACAACACAATTACACAACCCTAGCAAAAATGGTCCTTTGTGTTTTCTTGTGGTTGCTTTACGAGTTTTGTTGCATTTCAATTGTAGGCATACATAACTATATTATTTACATAATTTGAGGAACCATTGATGTTATAGAGCCTACCTCTCGAGCTGATGGGCATCCACAAAAGATTTGAGGGATTTTTGGCAAGTTTCTGGCCCTTTGTCTATGTGTGCTGCACGCAAAACCCAGTGCGCCGCGCCCTAGGTGTGTGTCGTGCCAGTTAGAAAATTGCACTGCGGGCGGACTCTGTGTGCGCCACGCCCTTTGTGTGCATCGCGCCCCAGTCTATATGCGTCGCGCGCTGAAACCGCCTCCAACTTTGCTCCAAAATGCATGATGCACACTCCATGACTTTGCAATGTTTTCCCTATGCCTTTGATTACACAATGACTTTGATTTTTGATGTAAACTTGTGTATAAAGACTTGGAGGTCATGATTTAAATTTTTCTTTTTCAAAAACCCATTTTTCTAATGTCATGTTTTGCCACTTTTTCACTGACTTAAATCAACACTGATTTTCACTTTTCCTTTGAAATTTTGGCTCAAATGATGAAATTTTCGACACTCTTTGCAGGGATTGCATGACAGGGAATTTGGCCACAGAAACCATGACTGTGCCTGGAGAAATCAACTGTCGATCTCTTTGAAAATTTTATCACCAATGACACTGTTTGACTTTTCTTCAAAACAGAGTTTTGAAGAACAGTCGAAGTTTATCAATATGACGATGAAACTCTGTGAATCATTATTTTGTAAGGGCCTCTCTCTGGCCTGCATGGCTTTATTGGACATATTTAAAGACCAAACTAATAAATCCCAAGACCTAATGATCAAAAATGACTTTTTTCCATTAAAGGACCAGACCTTGACTATCATGGACTTTGGTGATCATTGAAAAAAGATCGAAGCCAGCAGGAGCCAGACATGAGGGGAAATGACTAGCATGACCTTTGTCCATCAGATTATGGCATGCCCTTAGCGGAATGTAGCTGAGTGAATAGAGCGAGACACCTAAAAATGAAATGCATAAAGAGTTTTGATCTCTGACGGAGGACTGACCAGACCGACTCTAACAGAGCTATCAGGTGTCTGCAAGGGGCTGTTGGCTGTTGGATGAGGACCATCTAGGAGAAAAAAATTTTGCTATATACACTACCCACATGTGGTGGGTAACGGGGCCATTAGAGGGCCACGTTGACTCCTCTTGTTGCTAAAGTGTGTGAGAGGACTCCATAAATCATGAACAAGGGGATAGCCCCTTAGTCTTGATGCATGTCATCATGTGGGTCCCAAAAGTGAGTGTGGGGCATAGAAACTAGTCTCATGGGTCTCTTGATGATGGAATAGCCTTTGTTACCCCAATATTGAGGGCTCTGACAATGGTGGTTGCCATCCCATGTCTTAAGGGGTGAGACACACCTCTTCTAGGCCTTGGATCAACTGCCATATAATGCTAAGCTGACTAGGGCACACTATTCTAAGCGCATCATATCGTGAATAATTTAGGGTGACGATCAAACAACTAAAGGTGCTGAGGGTGCCCATGGCATGGAATGATGCTCTACATATGATGGGAGTCCCATGGCTCTTAACAGTTTAGTTGGGGGTGTCAATATTATCCTCTTGTGGACTTGGGAACCACATAAGTTCCCCAACACATGATTAAAACACCTACCAATTACATATAATATATAATGCACATTCTCACAATTAGCTACAATAATTCGTTAGTGCACTTAAGTGAAGCAAGCTTGTTTATCAAGGGCACATTGAGACTTCATAGTGGGCTTCCCTTGCAAATTTAGTGTTACCTACCTGGGTAGGAGTGGAGAATAAACAACCCTATTAGGGGTTCCCTGTCCCTAAGGGGAAAGACAGCTCCCTTGTACATCCTTTAATTAACTTTCACCGATGGGATGAGGTCAATGACTAGGTTTAGTGTGATTTACAAAGCCCATTCAAAGGAGAGGCTCAGATAATGGCCTACCTACATCAAAAGGAAAATAAGGGCTTTCCAAGAAAGGCTTATGGGAGGGAGACCTGTACCTAGGTAGTAAGGATAATCAATACAAGAGACACAACTAGATCAAGGCTTCCTAAGAGAAGATAAGGACCTCTCAGAAGGTTTTGTGAGATAACAAACATGCAATGATTTGGGACAATAAGAGAGACCTATGGGAACCCAAGCGAGGCGTAGGGTTTGCAAATTTCAAGGGAAATGTGATACCTAGGTCAAGCAAGGATAATGAGGGTCAAAGAGTGATTAAATTCCAACAAGCTTTTAAGTGCAATAGACCTTTGATTCTACCACTCCCTAGGAGGAACCTAGATAAATTTGGGTTTATAGATGTAGAAGGGAGCAATCGTGGATACATGAGTTGACCCGTCATTTTTTTTCCACCCTTCTTTATTTTCCTTTTCTTGATTTTTCTTTGTATTATTGCTCGGGGCTCAAGGAGATGAGAGCATGTTGTGTATGATATAATATGATATAAACAATTATTACGCCCTCAAGGTTGGGAAGTTCATCACCCATAAGGGGTTGGGATGTGCATGGGTTCCTTAACGATGTGGGGGTGCTCATAGGGCCGTTGGAGGGTCACGCTGAGTTGTTTTGGTGCCAAAGTATGTGAGAGGTCTCCATAAATCATGAATAGGGGGATGACCCCTTAGTCTCTATTGCCACACAATCTAGCAAGGCTCCTAGGAGGGGTACCCAAGGGACAACTACTAGACCAAAAGACAACAATAGGACAAAGACCCACTGTGACCTCAGTCAGTGTCCCCTACTCTTTACAAACTTTCACCGATGGGAGGAGGTCAATGACTAGGTTTTGTGTGATTTCCAAAGCCCATTCAAGGGAGAGGCTCAGATAATGGCTTGCCTTCTTCAAAAGAAAAATAAGGGCTTTCCAAGAAAGGCTTATGGGAGGGAAACATGTACCTAGGTAGAAAGGATAATCAATACAAGAGACACAACTAGATCAAGGCCCCCTAAGGGAAGATAAGGACCTCTATGAGGGTTTTGTGAGATAACAAACATGCAATGATTTGGGACCATAAGAGAGACCTATGGGAACCCAAGCGAGGCATAGAGTTTGCAAATTTCAAGGGCAATGAGATACCTAGGTCAAGCAAGGATAATGAGGGTCAAAGAGTGATTAAATTCCAACAAGATTTTAAGGGCAATAGACCCTTGATTCTACCACTCCCTAGGAGGAACCTAGACAAATTTGGGTTTATAGATGTAGGAGGGAGAAATCGTGGTTACATGATTTGGCCCGTCCTTTTTTCTCCACCCTTCTTTAGTTGCCTTTTCTTGATTTTTCTTTGTATTATTGCTCGGGGTTTGAGGAAATGAGAGCATGTTGTGTATGATATAATATGATATAAACAATTATTATGCCCTTAAGGTTGGGAAGTTCATCACCCATAAGGGGTTGGGACGTGCATGGGTTCCTCAATGATGTGGGGGTGCTCATAGGTCCGTTGGAGGGCCACGTTGAGTTGTCTTGGTGCCAAAGTGTGTGAGAGGTCTCCATAAATCATGAATAGAGGGATGACCCCTTAGTCTCTGTTGCCACACAATCTAGCAAGGTTCCTAGGAGGGGTACCTAAGGGACAACTATTGGACCAAAAGACAACGATGGGACAAAGACCCATTGTCACCTCAGTCAGTGTCCCCTGCTCTTTACAAACTTTCGTCAATGGGAGGAGGTCAATGACTAGGTTTAGTGTGATTTCCAAAGCCCATTCAAAGGAGAGGCTCAAATATGGCTTGCCTGCTTCAAAAGAAAAATAATGGCTTTCCAAGAAAGGCTTATGGGAGGGAAACATGTACCTAGGTAGAAAGGATAATCAATACAAGAGACATAACTAGATCAAGGTTTCCTAAGGGAAGATAAGGACCTCTTTGAGGGTTTTGTGAGATAACAAACATGCAATGATTTGGGACCATAAGAGAGACCTATGGGAACCCAAACGAGGCCTAGGGTTTGCAAATTTCAAGGGCAATGAGATACCTAGGTCAAGCAAGGATAATGAGGGTCAAAGAGTGATTAACTTCCAACAAGCTTTTAAGTGCAATAGACCCTTGATTCTACCACTACCTAGGAGGAACCTAGAGAAATTTGGTTTTATAGCTAGGGCTTGGTATATCTCCCAATACAACCATGGGATTGGCCTTGAGGGATACTAGGAGAGTCACTAGTGTAGTGGCTTGGCAATTTTCTCTGGAGGAACCTCTCTCTAATGCATTTGGCAGGGAGCCCTAGGGAGTTTCTAGGGTTAGAGTAGAATCCAAAGAAAAGGTGAAAAAGAAACATAAAGTGAAGGTGATCATCTAGGATTAGACTAGTGCCTACTCCTTGGGAAAGACGGATTCAAAATACTCTTGATGAATGAAAATTTGATATTTCAAGGAGGCTTAGAGGGACTTCACTATCCTATCCAAGGCAGCAACCAAACACCCTCAAGAAACTTTATACTTCAAGGACAAAAGAAAGGTGGAGTTTCAAGGAATTAAATGCGCATTATTCCCCTAGGAAAATTCATTCTTCAATGCCTTCCAATGAGTAACACATACAAGATTTCACCAAATTTTCAATGCTCCAAACCAATTTGTATAAAATAGGGCATCTCCATTTTTATTGACAGAAAAATTCCATGCATTAAACATATATTATAACAGAAAATAACATCATAATCCACTTACACGACTTCAAGAATATATCCATCCACCATGAAAATGCCAAAGAAGGCCGAAGAAAGAAGTGAAAAATTTATCCAAACATCAAAATGCATTAAGAAAATCGAAATTTTGTCCAAGATTTCATGTCCAAATTCTTTTAGAGATAAGATATCTAGTCCAAATGATGATGAGTTACAAATGAGGCGCATTTCTAATTTATATGAGCCTCCAATAGCTCCAATGGGATTAATTACTGTAATGAGCCCCTAAAAATGACTCTAATGTGCAAAATAACAAACCAATTGGTGACAAGCCCACCAAATAGCTCAAAAGTACTCAACAAGCCTTCCTAATGAGGCCGAAATGATAGAAAAATGATGCAAATGGTTCGTTGGAATGCCTAGACAAGTCCTCCATGTGCTAGCATGAAGTGGAGGGCTCTCGAACTGATGACCAAGGGGTTGGCCCCATGTTTTCCAAGCAAAACATCTATGGTGCTCCCAAGTGGTTGTGGGGCACAGTGAATGATCTCATGGGTCTCCAACTGGATCAAATAAGTTGATACTCCATCAATAAGGGCTAGAATGATGATACATGCCCTCCCTTGTCTCCCTGCATGAGACAAGACCCATCTAGTCCTTGGATCAACTGCCAAGTGTCTGGTGCAAATAGGTGGTCGACTAGGCAATGTGGTCCAAGTGTATCTCATCTTTATATATTCGGGGCACGAACAAGTATAATGTAGTGTTGAAAAGCCCCACAGTGTGGCAATCAATGTTCTGCTGTGGTGGAGGCCCATGGCTCTTAACACTCACCCTACAAGAGCCATCATGACCTTCTCGAGGGATTTGATCCTGTATAAGGAGGTCAAACCAAGATGAAGACCCACATGCAATCTTGTATAAGATCCAATGTCTCCCCTCACCTTCCAGTACAACAATTCATTAGAGTAATTGAGTAATAAGCTTACAAATCGGGGGCCTAAGTGGACACTTCATATTGGCATGCCCTTCCAAGTGGGCTTTAGAATGTACAAGTGTTACCAAGCTCAAGAGGGAGGTTAATAAAGGATCCTATTAGGTGGTTTCAACCTCTAAAGGAGTAACAAGTCCATGGTACATCCATCAAATGGCAAGTGTCATGTGAAATAATGGTGGAATAGAATGGGGTTGCAGGGGAAGGCTTTAAGCCACATGCCATGGTAAAAGGGTAGCTACAATAAGGGAAGAACACACATGGGTATATATATGTAGGAGGGAGAAATTGTGGTACATGAATTACCTCTACCTTTGTTTTTCCAACCTTCTTCATATTCCTTTTGCCTTTTATTGATTTTTCTTTTTTTTAATGCTTGGGTCTCTAGGGGATGAGAGCACGACATGTATGACATAACAATGATTACCCCCTTTAGGTTGAGCATTTCATTGCCCACCAGGGGTTGGGAGAATCATGGGTTCCTTAATGATGCAGGGGGATCATATACGGGCCCTAGGAACAAGGGTGATGGCCATAATGATAAGAGGTAAAGCTCATGTTTGACTTTTTCCCACACGCTAAATTTTTATGTCATGGCCACCTTTTGCATTTTATGGTACATTTCCTATTATAAGAGGTGAAATTATGCGTTGAACTTTCATTTTAGCTGCATCAACCTCCAGGGCATTGTTCCAGGCCTAACCCAAAGTGTGGACAAGGGGAGGGGGAGGCTAACTCCTTGTGGACCCAATGGACAAATGTGGACTTGGATGGGAAAAGTGTGAAAAGGGGTTATATTGAATGGAGGGGAGTGATGTATATGGTGTTGGGAAGTGGGACCACAAAACCAGAATTGGGGTTTCCCATGTAGTGCCACTCCTAAAGCTAGTAGCCAATAAAGGAAATCCTACAAGACTAAGATACAATATTAACCACCAAATTGGGACATGGGAACAAGTGTACAGACCAAGCCCATTCTTTTTGCCGAATCCCTCTACTAATCCATATCCAAAATGTCCAAGGTAAGCAATAAAATATACATAATTACATAATGAAAGCATACCTTAGGGGTTGGAAGGCCCACCTTCAAACATACGATCATAACAGATGGGTGAGGGCACAAAATGGCTAGATTAGGTGGCGGAGAATGGTGGCACATCGAGCTATTTGGTGGTTGTTGGCTACCGGGTAAAGACAAATCTAGGAAAAAAATTCTCCTATAGTGGTCACCCACTCGTGGTGGGTAATATTCTCCACGCAAGTCATCATTTGGGGCCCCAAAGTGAGTTTAGGGCATAGAAACTGGTCTCATGGGTCTCCTGATGATAAAATAGCTTGTGATGGTCTAATACTGAGGGCTATGACAATGGTGCTTTCCCTCCCATGTCTCAGGGGATGAGATAAAACTCCTCCGGGCCTTGGATCGACTACCATATAATGCTAAGCCAGCCAGGGTAAACTGGCCCAAGCGCAACATCTCGTGAATAATGTAGGGCAATAAGCAGATTGCTGAAGGTGGTATGGGTTCCCATGGCATGAAATGATGCTCTACACATGATGGGAGTCCCATGGCTCTCAACACTTCACTCGAGGGTGTCAATATGATCCTCTGGTGGACTTGGCCCCACTCAAGTTGCCCAAACCATGATGAACCACTTGCCAATTACATATAATATCCAATGTGCATCCTCACAATTACATACACTAATTCATTAGTGCATCTATGTGAACCAAGCTTGTTTATCAAGGGCACATTGAGATTTCATAGTGGGCTTCCCTTCCAAATTTTGGGCTTTAAGCTTGTAATAGTGTTACCTCCCTAGGTAGGAGTGGGTAATAAACAACTCTATTAGGTGTTCCTAGTCCCTAAGGGGAAAGGCAGGTCCCTAGTACTGTCACACGGAATAAGTCGATCTTGCGGACAAGATAGACCTTCCTAGAATCTAAAGAAGACCTAATGACAAGCAAACCAACCAGACACTATCTTTATCTAAATATGCTTTGATAAACAATAGCAAACAAGTGTTTTTAGGGCCTACCTTAGGTCCAACGCAAGCTTGTGGAAGCCCTCGCTCCTTCAATCCAAATGAGCTCCTTTGTCGCGAATCTGCAAACACAAACAAGGCAAACAAATTAAATAGCACTTGAAAAGCTAATTGCATAAAACATATTTAACATGAAAGTCAAGGAGTCCATGAAACAAATAACATGAGATACTTGTTGAGAAAAATGAGTTTGATTGTATTAATTCAAAAGAAGAAGAACTTTACAACCTTTTCCTTGACGTTGTACAAGCTCCTCCCAGGGTCCAGCAAGAAGTCTCCTCTACTTTGACAAGTTTCACTCACTCCCCAATGAAGCCAAAAAGGTATGTGATATCTCCTCTTAAGCTCAACTAGGAAGTCTTGATTTCACCAGCATTTACCCTCAAAAATGTTCAGCTTCTAACCTCCCTAGCAACTAGCCCAATGCCTATATTTATAGTGCAATGGAGGGAGGTTACTAGGTCCTCCTTCAAAGGGATAAAGCCCTCCTTCAAAGGGATAGATCCTCTCATCAAGGGATTAGCTCCTTCTCTTTTGGGATGCATGAACCACCTCAGAGCGAACAATCCACATCAAAATTCCTTCTAGAAACCTCTAGAATTAACCCAAAGTGAGTTTTTTAAGATAAAACTTGCGCCTTTTGACTTTCACAGGGGTCCGCACCTACACCGTTAGGGACAGAGCGGGCAGGTCCGCAGCGTTTGTACACAGAAGGTGCGGGACCGCAGGTGACAGTGAGAGAAAGTGCGGAACCAGAGTTACATTGATTTTTAATGTCTTTCTCTAATTTTCAAAGCTTGACTTGAATAGCTGAGGTCTGAGACTTGCTAAGGAGGATAGTACAAGTGATGATAAACCCATACTGACTGCAAATAATCATGGTGACGATATTTTTGTGTAGCGGATTGCCCCCTAAAGTGCGAAGTATGTAGTAGATGAGGATTTCATTGATCATTTAAGAAGAGTGAAGTACTTCATCATTTCGAGGATCATCTTGTGGAGAGCCTGGTTGGAACCTGTAAAAACATTCAATGCAAGATATATATATGAGATCATATCATCGCTGAGGTAGGCATTGCCATACTCAAATCAAAACTGACTTTGAAAACTAACTACTGCTCTGATACAAGAATGATCTTGTAATACATCACAAGTATAGACTCAGGTGGACACAGTATGGATGCAACCATTTGTTTATGAATAGTCCATTATATAATGAATACAAAATTCCTCATAGCTTGGATTGTGGAAACTAGATCCAGGGTCTTCATTTCTACTTCCCGAAACAGTACGATTCTATCCATTCGAATGAATGTGTTGATGTCGAACATGGTAGAAACCACTTGATTACCAGTCAATGATGTAAACTGTTAACAAGTGTGAGAGAAACCACCAATGATGTCAATGGCTCTCAAAGTACCCAGTACAATCCATGAGATGTGAATAAATGTGTTGATGTCAAACATGTCATGGAATCCTTTCATCGAAAGTCAATGATGTAAACTGTCGTCAAAGGCGAGAAACCTGCCATTGAGTCATGCAGATCTCAAGGTACTGACGATTCCTAGATCATCTTTCTAGATAATGAGCTGATGTCGATAGAAAGTGATCCGTCGTAGGCAAGCCCACAACACGAAATCATAGATCAAGTTGGAGAAATTTAGTTGCAAGGACTGACTCAGGGATGGTCAAGATGGATGACATATATTTTGCAGATGAATGGCTTATTGGCAGTGACCTCTTGAACACATAACGACACGGCAGATGGCTTGGTGACAATTGACCCAAAGTTAATACCCAGAAACCGGCTGAAGACTTTCAATGTGGTTTGATCAACTGTTAGGCAAAGGATTTCCCAACCTAGGTGAATAAAAGTGTCGTGTTCAAGAGTGGTTACAAAGTATGACAAACATGCTCATTTTCTCTCTTTTCCCCCACCATTTCTGGCAAGTACCTCTTTATTTTTGACAAGCTTGAGGAGGATAACATTTGCTTGATTATAAGCTCATCCTTCAGATGAGTCCAACTTAGTTTAAATTCAAACCCTAGGAAGGAGTGGTTAGTTCCTATTTGTAATTGAACAGGTCCTTTACTGTGAAATTTTAACGAGTCCAGTATAGGAGAAACTCGGCGTTTTTCAATTTTAGAGAGTCTAAAAAAACTTAAGAAAACTCCAGGGTTGACCTCTTTCATAAATTTGTGTCTCCCAAGCTCGAAAAAGTATAAAATAATACTTGAGAGAACCACTTGATGTTTTACTACCAAGGAGTACTTTTCGTCATTAGTGCCTTTGACCCGAAAAAGTAAAAAAGCGATCAATGACACATCGTTTTATAACCGATATCGAATTTGAAACGACAAAAATCTGACGATATTTTAATGTTTTTACGGTCGGAAAAGAGCTGTAAGTGGACCGTCTTTTAATTCCATTTTAACGAGTTTAAAAGAAACACTCGGCAATCTTTTCATGTTTCAAGAGTCAGAAAAAAGCTTAAAGGTGACTCTAAATGTTTTTCTGTCGAAAATGATAGATTTCGCCTGAATAATCCGTTATCCTGCACAAAAACACAAACATTACTCATACCTGTTTGAAATAGATAAAAATGTCGCAAAAATGCCTTTTCAAAGTGAAACATAAACAAATTTGCAATTTATTTACTCAAAAAACTTATAAAAAGGGCCTTTGTCAATTCATTTTTATCGTTTGAGTTTGGGTGAGAAAATACTGCTTTTGCTCAGAAAACTTCCCGTGAAGATTGCGGAAAATCCAACCGTCGGAATCAAGCGCCGTCTTCTCCAGGTAATCCACATCATCCTACTCTTCATTTTTAACTGTTTGATTTTTTGTTTTAGTCACTTATTTCATTTTTGGGAGGGTTTTTAGGCATAAAACCCGCGCGCGGGGGCCCGCAGGTTTACCACTGCTGGCCTGCGGACCCCTACTTTTTCTCCATTGGGAAAAAGCTCGGGGTCCGCACCTTCCATGTAGACAAAGTGTGGTCCCACGCACTGTGTCTAACCCGGAGGGTGCGGTCCCCATCGCAAGGGTTTTTAACCCAAAAATTCTCAAAAATGGACCAATCAAAATAATTTCTAGCAATTTAATTTATCCTTATACTTGATGCAGAGAGTACATCATGCTAGATTGGCGCGAACGAGAGCATGAGGATGTGGATGCTGCCGTATGGAATCATCAGCCTTCACTTGATGCTTTGAGGGCATGCGGCTTGTACAAATTCTAGGCCATTCCTGGCATGAGGGCTCAGGTGAATTTCTTACAGTGGATGGTTGACAGATGGAGTGTACAAGACCAGTGCTTCTTCATTGGCGGCCACCAGCTCGAAATCGAGCTGGCGGACATATATTTCTTGACTGGTTTGCCTAAGAGAGGTGAAGACTTGACTCTTTTTGGGGCTAGGGCAGGTGGCCAGTCTGTCGATAGCCTCAGGCTAGAGTACTGCAACACCCAAGCTAGAGACAAAGGGATAGACATAAAGACCATATCCCGTCCTGAACTCATGGTGATTGTGTTCACTGTCACCAGACTTTGCGGAGCTACCGCATTACATATTGCCATCGGATCCCAGATTCGTATGGCAGTTGATTGCTTTCGAGGCACCATCTTCAACTGGTGCGATGCTGTGTTGGCCAATGTGAAAGGCCAACTGACCAGGGCAAAGAACAGACGACTAAAGACCTTTGGTTATGGGGCTTTGGTCGTGAGTTTTGGCCTGGAGAGGGTTCCTATGCTGATCCCACAGCACCTTACTGTTGGAGCTGGGCTTCCTCAAGAGCCCAAACTGATGTGATGGGTCGTAGTTATGGCCCGTCACCTGGATGAGAGGACAGAGGTTGCTCGATTCAAACCTGAGTATTTCCAATGGCTGGAAAACCAGTTCTTTTCTATTCAAGACTTCCCTTATGCTGGGATAGATTTTCGTGGTGACCCAGACATGGTTCTTCCACCAGGAGAGCAGTGGGATGAGTCAGGTAAAATCCTTTTCAACATTTTTCTATTTTAATTTTTTTTTTTTTGGTTATTTTTCCATCGTCTCAAAACTGATAGTAAAAAATTTCAAATACAGATGTGGGTCAACAGCAACCAGCCACTCTCCAGCCTTACAAGAGGAAGCAACCAGTTGCACCCGCGCCAGCCCCACAGGATGAATCAGCAGAGGTTTTGACCGAGTTGGAGGGTCATCTCAAGCGCTTGACAGGAGATATTCCTGAGACCACTATAGATGACATTCCTCGTCGACTTCAGCGCTACGTGATTGGGGTCCGGAGACCTTTTAGGAGGTTCCTTTGCAAGGTGGCTCGTGTAGTGGTTTCTTATAGAGATCATCACCAGTGATAGGATGATCGCCTATTGTGGGCACATGTGACATTTTTGTTTTTTGTACTTATCATTTTTGCCGATCATAAGGTGTTTTTCAACCTATGATCGAGGATGATGTATTTTTTGACACACTCCTATATATATATATATATATATATATATATATATATATATATATATATATATATATATATATATATATATATATATATATCACTATTACCGGCTTATCTTGTAAATCATGTTATGGAATGGTTTCAAATTTACATGTATGATTATTGCAAATGTCTATTTAACATTCGAGAAGCAACTGCATCTGCTAATGTATTAAAAGATCTTGGAATATGTTGATATTCAATATAATCAAATTCACGTTCCAAGAGACGCACTCTCAAAAATAATCTTAATAACACTGGATTTCTAATGGCATACACTCTATTAAGCTGTAATACAATGAGTTCAGAATCTAACCTCACTATCAAACTCCGAATCCCAAATTAAATAGATTCAGATAATAACTCAATCACTACACTATACTCGGCAATGTTGTTCGTTGTTTGACCGAGGCTTACCCCATGCATAGATACTAACTCGTAAGAGGGTGAATAGATAACCCAAGCTGCGGAAGAGATGTTCCATGTATTATGACAAGCACCATCAGCGAAACCAATGTATGTTTGGAGAGGCATCGACATCTGCAATATCAAGAGTAAAACCAAGATAAGCAGGAAGAATGATGAAAAACACTCTCTAAGCTAAGCACACTGTTCAAACTAAAACACACCAGCTAGAAAGAAAAACTATCCTTACTAAAAATCTCCATACCCATTCTTTTAAGCATAATACCTCTTCAAGTAAAGGCCATTTTAGGGTTTACCCAAAGAGTCCCCGTCAAAGTCTACCAATTCATAGGCCCCTTTGGCTAGCTTTCGCTTGACAACATAGGGACCATGCCACATAGGAACGAATTTTCCAGCGCCTAATTTATCATTAGCTTGATCATAAACTAAGACTAGATCTCCTACCGAAAAATTTTGAGGGGTCACATTTCGATCATACTGAGCTTTCATTCATTTTGTGTGAGTCTCGATCGCCAATGCAGCATCACATCGATTCTCATCTAATTGAGCCAAGTATAACAAACACTTTTCCTCTTCGGAAGTGGCTGGAAGTAACTCGATGGCCATTTGCAGTGACGGGATTTCGCATTCAATGGGTAGCACAACTTCCAAACCATAGACTAGTTGGAAAGGAGTGAACCCTGTTGATGTTTTTACTGAAGTTCGGTACACCCAAAGCGCTGAAAATAGCATGTTGTGCCAATTCGACCGATGAATCCCAATGATTCGTCAGATCATGATAACTAAAACTTTGTTTATGGATTCAACCAGACCATTCACTTATGGATAATAAGGGGTTGAACTATCGTGACATAAACCAAGCTGGCCTGTAAGTTCGGTCATCATAATGTTTCGAAAATGACGCCCATGATCAGTGATTATTGCTTGCGGGACACCAAACCTAGTAATTATATGATTGAACTCAAAAATTGCAGTTGTCTTGCTGTCTACCTCAAATGTAGGCATCGCCTCGGCCCACTTAGTAAAATAATCTACCGCAAGGATGATATACGCATGCTCCCCGGCCGAGTGAGGGTTACATGTAATAAAATCGATACCCCATTTGGAAAAAGGACCAACAGCAATTATAGGGTGGAGAGGAGCAGGTGGAGCGCGCATCTTACGATCAAAAATTTGGCAGTTGTGGCATTTTCTGACCGCCGTAATACAATCTTTAAATAAAGACGGCTAGAAGTAGCCAGCGTGTAATATCTTTTGGGTTGTGGCAAACCCAGATGTATGACCGCCACATGCTCCAGAGTGACAGTCATTTAAAACCCTTTCAACTTCCTCGTGAGTTAAGAAACGTCGAAAGATAGAGTCCGCCCCACGGCGATAAAGAGTATCTCCAATAATCCTGAATTTTTGGGACTGGAATCAAATTTTTCAATGTTCTGACCTTGAAATTTCTGGCTGAAAGGATTAGGTCTGGAGATAAACGATGATATCCCGTGGTCCGATCCAAGTTATCTAAATTTTCGTTATGTCGTAGAGGTCAGGTAACCAATTCGAGTACATCTCTCGCATTGGAAAATCCATGAATCTGGGCAAAAGTAAATTCAACTGACCATTTAGTACCAATTCCTCTCGCCCCTAATGGGTTAGCATGAGCCATTCCGGTGATGGCTAAGTCGGGTTGTAGCTCGCGCATACGTCGTATCTGATTCGAATTTTCATGCCGGCTTGCCGTAGGAAGACTTTGGGCGGCGTGTTCGGCCCCGTAGGTGGGATGCCGTAGTCTGGCATGCTCGTAAGTAAGGTGTGACGCCTAACCTGGTATGCCTGTTCATGACGCTTCATTATATACGTAATTACGCGATCGAAGAATTGATCAAATAATTGATCTCAAATTGACTGCGCCAACTTCGAGTAGAGTGGCCAAGTAGAGAACCAAATCTAAAGTTCTTTTATTACTGTCCCAAACATGCGCATCTCCGTAGAGTACTTTCCCTCCATAGCTCCGATCACTTGTAAAAAGAAATGACATGATCACCCAGAAGCATCAGTAGCAGCATTTGTAGCAGGGGGAGCAAGGTGACGCAGTTTCTTCTATTGATTATGCAAGTCATTAAGTTGATCAAGTTACAAAGTAAGAGCCAGCATCTGAGCTAGTTCCAGCGTCCCCGCTAGGATAGCCAGTAGCAGATCCGGCAGTTGTATAGCTTCCAGCCGGAGATCCAGCAGCACCAGTTTCAAAGCCAGTCGATGACCGACCGAGTCTTACCATCATGATAAGAGGCAGAGCACGCCGCATGGGTGGTATCAAAGCCATAAACATGGGCAAAGGTTTCTTTTTCGTCAAATGATATCCCCATACCATAGATCTAAAGTGTTGATTAGAAGCAAGGATTTGTCCGCAATGGGCTCCTCCGCCACAGTTTCCGTGTCAGCACGCGGGAAGTCACACATTAACTCCGCAAAAACTAAAGATTTCTTAGACTTAGATTTCTCAAATTCCAAGTCGAACTCCTGCAAGATAACGATCCATTTAGAGTACTTGCCCCCTAGCAATTTCTTGGTCAAAATGTAGATCATAGGGTTGCAATCCGAAATTACCGTAGTTTTATGTAGTAGAATGTAGTGACGAAAACGTTGGATAGCTTGAACGGCTGCCAATGCCAATTTCTCCACATGTGAGTATTTTAGTTCAGTTGGATTTAACGTTCGACTAAGGTAATATATCACATGTTCAGTTCCAAATTCATCTTCCTGAACTAAGACCATTCCAATGGTGGAATGAGAGGCGACGAGATACAAAAAGTAATCCTGGTTTTAGTTGGGAGGATGCAACAACGGTGCATGGGTCAATGCGTGTTTGAGTGCATCAAAAGATTTCTGAGCTATCTCATCCCAATAGAATGGAGTATTTTGCTTCAACAACCGGGTGAAACCCTTTTTAACCTTGGTGTAGTTAGGAATGAATCGTCGTAAAAAGTTTGCTTTCCCTTGCAAACTTTGGAGTTGGCGAAGACTCGAAGGAGGAGGCAAATTGATGATAGCTTCGACCTTCGAGGGATCGACGCGAATGCCGACTTTTGAAACTACAAACCCCAGCATCGACCCGTTTCTATACAAAAGACACATTTGTGTGGGTTCAACCGAATACGATAATGCCTACACCTCATAAAGATTGCTCGTAAATGGATGAGGTGATCAGCTCGATGTAATGAATGAGCAAGCAAGTCATCGAGATATGGTTGCACAATGTGCTTGATGTCATGAAACGCATAAGACATTGCCCTTTGAAAAGTTGCTCTGGCATTCTTAAGCCCAAAAGGTAACTTGCAATAAGCAAATGTCCTCCATGGGCAAATGAAAGCCGTTTTTGGTTGATCGGCAGGTAGAATATTGATTTGATTGTATCCGGAAAAACCGTCCATGAAGGAGAATATTTCGTTGTCGGCACAATCATCAATGATTTGATCAATATAGGGAGTTGGGTAATTGTCCTTTGGACAGGCTCGATTAATGTCCCTATAGTCGATGCATATTCTTATTGTTCCCTGCTTTTTGTTAACCGGAACAATATTCGATACCCAATCCGTTAACGGGATCGGATAAGTGAAACCTGCTTTCAATAATTTTTCAACTTCTGCTTTAATTGCAGCAGCTTTTCGTGGGTGAATCTGACGCAAACGTTGCCGGACGGGTTTGCGTCCGGGTAAGTCTTGATCTCATGAACAACAATCGCGGGATCAATTCCTGGCATTTCCTCGTAGGACCAGGCAAACACGTCGCAGAAATCTTGAAATAGGGCCTTATATATTTGAATTTCGTCATCTGTACACGAGGCACCTATATGAATGTTCTCAACAATTCCGGGTTTAACTGAAATGTCAATAGGAATATTTCTAGAGATGTCTCCCAAATTTAACTCTGAATCAGGATGCTTCATTGGATTCTGAGGTTCCTTGTAATATTCAGTTGTAAAAAATTGATGAGAAATCATTTTTGAAACGATCATCCTCAGGTAAAAACGAAGATCTGTGATGGAGATCTTCCCATGGTAAATCATCTACACATAGGATTTCACGAATTTGCTCATCAGAGTGAACAAGTTCAGAAAACGTGGTTAAATCTGAGGTTGATGTGAAAAGTGATTCCTCACGAACTACATTCATTAAGTCATTTTCGGTTGAACATGGGTCAGCAAACGACTGCATAGCTTCATAGGCAATTTCATATGGACTCAAAGGCATGGCATTACCAAATGAGTCTATCTCAGATTCAGAAGGAACGATCAAAAGATCATTGTAAATAATGGTGTCTGATGTAATCATATGAATGGTTGCAAATGAAGACAATGCGTTGATTGGAGGAAAAGGAAAAGTTCCTAGTAAACCGGCATCTTTAACTAGTCCTACTCCAACATCCTTATATGGGATAGTTGTTTTACCAACATTCTGAATACTCTCCGAAGAGGCTGGGTCGGATGAAAAGTAAGCCAGCTAGTCTATTGTTACAATCTTTCCATTGTGTGGAAACTTTATTACTCGAAAGACCGATGAAACTACCGTTGTCATAGCATAAGACCAACTTCGACCCAAGACAAGGTTGTAATCTAGAGGGGCATCAACCACCTCTACATCTAGACTAATGGTTTTTCCTTCAACCCCTATAGGAAAATCCTATAGAATGCCAAAAGGATGAAACCCACGGCCATCAAAGGCCTTTAGAATCATCGGGGATTGATTTAGCGAAGGAGAACCAAGCGATCTCCAACACTGTATCGACATAATACACGTTGAGGCTCCCTCATCAATTATAGCCCGATGAAGAGGCCTGTTTTTGACTATCACTGGTATCTGAAAAGCCATTTGATGAGGCAAACGCGGTGTACTATTTTCTAGATCGAAAATCATTAGGTTCGAGTCCTGAACATCAACAGCTCCTATAGCTGACAAAAGTAATTTGCGTTGTGCTGGACATGATTGCAGCACTTCCAAAGCCGACATTGCTGAGGGTGAAACAGCTAAATCCTCAACAATGTTATAATTCTGAGCCGCTCTCGCATGTGGATTGAAAGCTGACTTTCGAAGTATACCCTTGGCGGGCGGTTTGATTACCAAGTCTGGATTAGGTTTCTCGATCTGTAATGGATTGGAATCGGGAGCTGAGGTTGATGGATTAGAATGAGAAGATTTTGCTTCTTTACCATCAACAGGACTTTTACTACCATAATCTTGCGATCGAGTCGCAATCCTAACATGGGACATCATCAGTATGGGTTCTTCATTGGCATTCGAGGATGAACCTATCATCTTACTGTCTTGAGCCGGAAAAGGATCCTTCAAAACAGCAAGATTTTGGGAACCCTTGATGATCTTCGCAACCTATGCACGATGAGGGTAGTCTCTTGTAAAATGTTCATCATCACAAATGAGACAAGGATAACGAGTTTTGCACTTTTCATCATTGGATTTCGCCTTTTCAGGTTTCTCCTTTGAACTTTTGTTCGTTTTATTCTTCTTCTTTCCTTTCTTCTTCCCACCGGATTTTGATTTGGCTGTAGATGACTCTACAATGTGAATATCGGCATAAATCTTTGCAGAAGAATCTCCTGTTGGGGAATCTCCTGTTGGGGAATCAGGCAAGGTTATGATAGGGGAAGAATTCTTGGAAGACTTCTTCTTACTTTTAGTGTTAACCGTGCCAATCATACCATCGACGGCATGAGATCCCGAAGGAGCTGCAGTGATTTGATTTTTCTTGGGAAGGTCGAGGATTTTTTCGTGTAACGTACCTGACTGAGTATAGACCAAGTCAAGGTACTGTGCTTGAGCAATTACTTGCTCCTCAGTAACAACTCCGGCTTTAGCAACATCTTCACTGATCTTTGGCAACAAAGATTGTAAAAACCACTCGGCCAAGATCTGATCCGGAATAAATACCTTCACTAAACGCTGTCGACGTCTCCACTCATGAATATGATCTAAAATGTAAGTGGATGTCGATTGCTTTAACGAAGTTAACAATTCTGTGCCACTGTCATATCGGGCTGGCAACTGAAAATGAGTTAAAAACGAGGTTGCTAACTGACTAAAATTATACAAAGTGCCTTGCGGTAACTCAATGTACCACTTGGCCGCGAGACCAATTAGAGTGCGCTGGAAAAGTCTAAGACGGATTGAATCATCTATAATGGAGTTAGACGCACACTAGAGGTGGTAAGTCATCACATGGTTCGACGGGTCCTCTCCTGATTTACCTTCAAACTTGGGAATGTCACTGGGAAACTTATTCGGCATTGGTGTCCAAAAAGGAAGATAATTTATGGGATCATTCGTTAGGCGCGACAAGTCAGGTAAGTCCAAAGTTGCGATAAACGGTAACTGCCGATTAGGATCCCTAAAAATCTGGGTCATAAGACCAGCCCCAGGAGGAGGATATCCAAGATAACTAGGAATAGGAATCGCGTTCGGGATATTGTATCCTCCCGAAAAACCAGGATTAACCGGACCGTACTGGGGTTGATGAGGTTGTTGATAAGTGTACCCAGGGTACGGTTGATACTGATAGACCGGCTGCTGCACAGCAGGACCGAATTGGTACTATCCCTAGTATGGTTGATAAGTAAATTGTGGTTGACTTGTGACACCCGTAATTAAACCCAGTTGTCCTACAGGCATCTGAACCGAAGTTTGAATCGTAGATCCAGACGGTGGTAAAGATATCTGAGGAGTATATATAGGAACAGTAGAAACGGAGCTGTCGATACTCCAGAAGTAGGTGGGGTAGATTGAACAGATGTTGTGGCAGTTGTAGCAGTCACTTGAGGCAGAGTACGAGGTGTACTAGGCCCAGGCTGAGAAACTACCGAAGGTACAGAAGTTTGAATGTTAGACTAGACTGGCTGCTGGGGTGTACCAGAAACCAAGGGTTGTCCAGTTTGAGATGACAACTGTACACTTGGTTGCAACACCTGTTGAGTTTGAAATGGATCCCACACTATATTCATTCCAGGGTACTGACCCATAACTAGTTGAGAATACGGAGGACCATAACCGGGTTGAGGGTAGGATTGATAATTGAAAGGTACATTTCCCGTTCCTTGAACATACGTTTGACCGGAGGGTGGTTGAAAACCTTGGTTCGAGTATTGACCTTGGGGTTGATACCCTTGAGGCACATACTGATACTGGGGTTGACCTTGAGGTATAAATTGATATTGGGGTTGACCTTGGGGTACATATTGAGTCTCGGGTTGACCTTGAGGAACGTACTGTCCCATAGGTATGTACTGTCCTTGAGGTTGCCCCCCAGATGCAAACTGTGTACCTTGAGGTTGCCCCCCAGGCGTTAATTGAGGCTGCCCCCCAGGCAGTAACTGGCCACCTTGAGGTTGAGGATTGGGAATAGAACCTGACATCATGAGAATGTCTTCTACGGTCAACAGCTTAGTACCATTGTTTCCAGTTAATAACCCTTGCTCAATGGGTTGAGGAGATGCTCCCGAAAAAGTACCAGAAAGGGACTGATACCCGGAGGGAATAGAAGGACCGCCGTAAAAAAAGGATTCGGGTGATTGAGTAAACATGGATGACTATCCTGACATATTTACGGGAGTATAAAAACCTCTAGGTGTTGGGTGATAAGGAGCACAAGGTGGTGAAAAACTTAACCCTGAGTTTTCTAAAAAATTAGTCAAAGAAAGATACCAAGAGATGCTCCTAGGTGGGCTGTAAAAAATTGATTCACGCTCCCTTAGCTCAATAACAGGTTGATTTTCAGGGATAGGGATGCCTACTTCTTCTTCCGGAGCAAGTTCTTCAATAGAAATAAGTCCAGAAGGAAGATCTTGGGTGATTACTCTTTCTACCCTAAGTGAACTAGGACCACTAGAAGTTGGAGAAACAAACCCTGATGTCGGAGTAGCAGCAAATTCACTTTCAGGCTCGGATATTTCAGGTTCTTCACCTATATCACTAGTAGATGAAAATCTACCAGCAATTTCAGAAACAGACACTGACTGTGGATTATAATCTGCTACAAACGGCTGAAAATCAGGATGTACTATCAAGGAAGATTCTCCTTCCTCAGGTGACCCAACTCTACTGTCTCTAGGAGTTACAAGGACTTTCAAGCCTTCAAGTTGGCTCGGTACTTCCTCAGGAGGTTGGCCCCGAAGTCTGCGGGACTTCCTCAGTAACTCAGCCACGTTTACAAACTCAGGAGACTGACCCCGAAGTCTACGGGACTGTCTTGGTAATTCAGCCACAGTTGAAAACTTTTAACTACTTCACACACAAACAAAGTAAAATCTCAATGAAAAGCACCTAAAGTCTCTAAAGAACCAAACAAATTTGAGTCACACGCCTAAAGAATCTAGGAGATCAAACACACACAAACTGTAACTTTCCGTACTGAAAACGCTAGTTGGTGATGAAATCCAACGTCACAGAGTTCAATACAGAAATGGCGGTTGGAACAGTTACCCCGGCAACCTGCTTAATGAATAGACTGGCACAAGTTCCTCCACTTAACCATCTCGAGTGAAGTGAAACCCCTAGAAAATCCAAGTGAGTCTAGCCGACGTCTGCTCCAGGTACAGTGGGATCTTTCCACCACTGTCACCTCAGGAAGAGTCCTAAAGAATATGGTAACTAAGGTTACCAACTGAGACAAATATACCTGGGGGAACAATCTATGATCCGATACGCACACAAGGGCAGAGTAGCAAGCTCAATCCCCTTGAAGGCTCCTTGACATAATCCAAGGTTTACCAACAAGTGACCCCAGGCTCCTCGACAATGGTTAATCTGAGATTTACTGTTTTTAATACGTGAATATATGGCATCGTTCCCAGTGAGGAAGGATTGATTCCCACACTGGTTCAGACACAATCTCGTGCTTCTCCTTTAAGAGGAGCTTTCCCAGAGCATAAATGCAACAATTGGATTTCTTCCCTACCACAAGATATAGCTACTTGTTTGTTTTTACCGTCTTGGAGAATTAATTACTCTCCTACTCCAAGACACTAGCCTAAGCTAAGTTGGTGTATCAGAGCCCTAGAAATAAAAACGTTACTAGGTGAATTTTACTTTAAGAGTTATTTTTAGTGGTTTATGTTTAAGTCCAAAGGTGCGGAGATGAAACTCGTGGTATGAAGACTCGACTCAAAATCACTAAAAATGCACCTAAGATGATTTAAACAATGTTTTTCTCTTCGATGAACTTCTAAACTAGGAAAGAGTTTGAGAATGCAAATACTTTGTAAACACAAATCTTTCTCAATTCAACAAATTAAAATAAGAGTTTTTGTCCTTTTCCAATGCACTCAAAACGAGACAACTAGTTATTTCACAAAAAATTCCCTTTTCGTTTCAAAGCACTCAATCACTACAAAAACAAACTTTTTTGAAAACAAATTTTTATATCTTTTAATAAAACACTCAAAACTATGAAAATGACTAACTTTGAGATCTAGAAATTATAAAAACCTATTTGAAGTCAAAGCCTACTAAAAGTATTTTTTAAGGATGTTTTACTTAGCTAGATGTAAGCTAAGGACCAATTTATGCAGAATCACAAATAAGTCAAGAACAACCAATTTTGTTTTCTTTTTGAAAATGAAAATCCAAACTCTCAAACACAAGCTTTTCGAAGTTTTGTAAAGAGAAAACTCAAAGCGGATTCCTCAACAAGGGGAGATTTCATAAATGGTCAGACTCATAAGAAGGCTGGTAGACACTAAGGTGATCTGAATTCCCTACAGCTTCTAATCTCAGAGCCACTACACAACCAAAATGAAAAACAAACCCAACAAGCAAAACTCCTAGGAATTTCACTTAAAACCCTAACACTAACGAAATCAATCTAAGGAAAGCTTCTGACAAGTTATACGCAGGTCTAGGCAGTGGATAACAATTTCTAAACAAACACTAAGCTGACTAATAAAGGAAATCTTAGGGTTTTTCAAAATTTTGACAGGGTCCGCAGGCCCACAGTTGACACAGGTGCGGTCCCGCTCTGTGCTAAAAGCCGAGCTATGGGTAGGTACGCACTCTGTCAAACAGCTAGGGTCCGGTCCTCTCCCAAAGCTATGAAAAACAAAAAATAACCCTGGATCTACAAACTCTACCCAATTTTACACACAACAAGCCAAAAACAGAAACAAAAACACAGTTTCTCAGGTCAAAGTAAAAACAAGGAAAACAATCAAGTCCCCAGTGGAGTCGCCATTTTGTCACACGGAATAAGTCGATCTTGTGGACAAGATAGACCTTCCTAGAATCTAAAGAAGACCTAATGACAAGCAAACCAACCAGACACTATCTTTATCTAAATATGCTTTGATAAACAATAGCAAACAAGTGTTTTTAGGGCCTACCTTAGGTCCAACGCAAGCTTGTGGAAGCCCTCACTCCTTCGATCCAAATGAGCTCCTTTGTCACAAATCTGCAAACACAAACAAGGCAAACAAATTAAATAGCACCTAAAAAGCCAATTGCATAAAACATATTTAACATGAAAGTCAAGGAGTCCATGAAACAAATAACATGAGATACTTGTTGAGAAAAATGAGTTTGATTGTATTAATTCAAAAGAAGAAGAACTTTACAACCTTTGCCTTGACGTTGTACAAGCTCCTCCTAGGGTCCAGCAAGAAGTCTCATCTACTTTGACAAGTTTCACTCACTCCCCAATGAAGCCAAAAAGGTATGTGATCTCTCCTCTTAAGCTCAACTAGGAAGTCTCGATTTCACTAGCATTTACCCTCAAAAATGTTCAGCTTCTAACCTCCCTAGCAACCAGCCCAATGCCTGTATTTATAGTGCAATGGAGGGAGGTTACTAGGTCCTCCTTCAAAGGGATAAAGCCCTCCTTCAAAGGGATAGCTCCTCTCATCAAGGGATTAGCTCCTTCTCTTTTGGGATGCATGAACCACCTCAGAGCGAACAATCCACGTCAAAATTCCTTCTAGAAACCTCTAGAATTAACCCAAAGTGAGTTTTTTAAGATAAAACTTGCGCCTTTTGACTTTCACAGGGGTCTGCACCTGCATTGTTAGGGACAGAGCGGGCAGGTCCGCAGCTTTTGTACATAGAAGGTGCGGGACCGCAAGTGACAGTGAGAGAAAGTGCGGAACCAGAGTTACATTGATTTTTAATGTCTTTCTCTCATTTTCAAATATTGACTTGAAGAGCTGAGGTCTGAGACTTGCTTAGGAGGACAGTACAAGTGATGATAAACCCATACTGACTGCAAATAATCATGGTGACGATATTTTTGTGTAACAAGTACATCCTTTAATTGATATGTGTCATGTGAATGATGATGAATGGATGGGGACACAGGGCTCTCAAGGCCAAATGCCATGGGTTCAAGGATGGCAATGACGAGGGATGTCCATGTTGGAATTTCTAAGTCTAACCTGTTAGAAACCCTTCATGTACTTTCTGATTTATTCCTACCTACTTGTTCTGTTAATTAACAAGTTATTTACCAAGTAAATACTGGAAATAAATATAAGTGCATGCTCAACACATTACAGATCATCAACTGAAGGAAACAAAAACAAGCACACAAGTGACACCATTGTTTTTGGACTAATGTCCCCGGAAAAACCTAGTGCAGGAAAACCGGTGCAGCTATCTGAGGCTTCGATTTATTAAGCAGTTTCAGAATACAATCTGGGTGCCAAATCCAGCTCACCCAATAGAGAAAAATCTTAGCAGTAGTACCTCTCTACTCAAAAGAAGATATTCCGACTGAAACTCTGGATAAACACTCCGACAACTCCACAGCTCCAATCTACCCCACGAAACCCCAACGTCAGCCTCTCTCTAGCTCAGCATTAGCCCAACGTCACTCTAGCTTGCCCTGCGTCAGCCTCTGGAGGCACTGCGTTCGTCCTCTGGCCCTCTGCATCACCCACACCGGCCCTCTGAGGCACTGCGCAACTCCTGGCTGGCTCTGCGTGAACCCTTGGTTGCTTCTGCATCCCTCTCTTCGGCTACTGTGCTAATCCTCCCGGTGTTATATCTGCCTCTATGCTTTTGTATTCACTGCCCCTCAACTGCAACTTTGATCACTCTCTCAACTTTCTCAGCAAACCTAGCCCCATAAATTCGAAATCTTAATCTCTTGTTATCTTCTCCAAGTGACCGTCAAGCCTCCTCTTATACTTTTCTTGTTGACAATTCATTGACCAAGATTAAGTCCCTAATCAATGGCTAAGATTAGGTCTGGCTTCATCCATGAATTTTGGACCATTCTAACACAGTTTTATATTAATTGAGATTAATATTTTAATCTCCCTAAGTTTAGACTTAGGTACTCCATTAAAAATATTAATTCTTTTAATATCTCCCAAACTGTTTAGAATATGCCCAAACCCTTTCTGGGTATTGGAGATCTCATGTGCCTTAGACTCTCCACCAATTTTTGTGGCTAGAGAACATTCGATGCTACCCCAAATTAACACTCCCTCTTAGCAAGGACTGTGCTCTATACTCCTCACTGAGTATCACCCTGATCATTCGGCATTGGTCCCTCTGTTGATGCTAGGCCTGCTACCCCTCATCTACACTATTGCATCCTGTACTGCTACCCATGGCGCTTCCACTGCCACTACTGCATTCGTATTGCAACTCTCTCTACATCCGTGCTGCTTCCCATCGTCGTGCCACTGCCACTGCTGCATCTGCACTACAACCCCTCTCATCATGCTGCATTGTGCTGCCCATAGCACTATCACTACTAACTGCTGCACTGCAACTCAGTTACTGAGAAGTAAGTAACTAATCTCCCAACTCTGACATCTCTGTCAGGCTAGAAACACTCCTGATGCTGAAGCTCCCTTTGACACTGACAAGTGCTCCCTTTCTGACCTCTGCATTGCTGCAACAACTCTCTGCATCTTGCACCCTTGCACACCTCTCTGTGCCATCTTGCACTGGTGCAACACTACTGTGCTTATCACATTGTTGCCTCACGCTGTCCTGGAAATCTTGCACTATAGCTCCCTCTGTCACTCCATCCGCATCCGTCTATACTGACATCTACCAGTACTGGTACTCCTCTTCGGGGCTCCCGTACCAAGGTCTAATACAAGAGGCTAGGTACCTTGAGGATCTTACCCCTCGTCGCTTGTAGTCCATCTAACTACAGCTCGATGTCTCCCCACTTTCGCTCAAGTGGTGTGTGTGCACTCATGGAATAGTCATCATCTGTCTCCACTTCCTTCTCTGCCCTTGCTGGCACAACCATGGTCTTAGAGGCCTCTCCCTTGCTCTTCTTCCTTGGACACTGGGTCACATAATGACCTAGTTCTCCACAGCGGAAGCATTTGACCTTGGAGAGGTCCTTCTTCTTCCATTTCTCCTGCTTTCCCTCAGATGCTAGGGCAACATCCACCTCCTCCTCCTTCTTGATTTTGATCCCCTTACTGTTGCTTCCCGCCTTGCTCAACCTTCTGATCTCTTCTTGGCAAAGAGCAGCCCACATTTCCTCCCAATCTGGAAGGGTCGCCCTACCCAGTATGTTATGGAAAATCGCCTCCCAGTCTTCTGAGACTGCGTTCAGGGTTGTTCTCACCATAAATTCTTGATCCAGCGTGGCCCCTATGGAAGTCATTTGATTCTGAATCTCCTTCAATTGATCGAGGAAGGGGTCAATCTGTTCTCCCTTTTGCATCTGGTATGATCGCAGCTGATTTTCTAGTAACACCCTTCTCTGCACAGAAGTATGCTGGTACAATTTCCTTAGGGCCTCCCACATCTCATTTTCTGTGTCCTTTTTGACAATATGTGGTACCACATGGTCCTTGAACTTGTCAAGAATTATGCTCTTGGCGCTCGCCATTGCCTCCTCATACTTGTCGTTATCATCTGGGTCAACGGGGATAGCTATCGTCCTCAAGGCAAAGTTCTTGACATGATTTCTGTTTAGAATGGATAGGATTTTGGCCTTTTAGACTACGAAGTTTGAGGCTCTATCCCAGTCTCTTACCCCATTCACTGCAATTTCACTACTCCTCTACTTCCCTCTTGGAAGTTCTCAGTGTGACTCCCTCTGAGCCTCAGTTTCCCTCCTGGAAACCCTTCTGCCAATGTCGAGATGCCCCCACTCTGATCACTAGTGCAGCTCCACCACTGATCCAGATTTATCAGCTAGAAATCCTCGATAGCAACTCCCTCCTCCTTGGCCTTGCCCTGTTAGGCACTGTTCTGACTATAGTACCCCACCAAATCCACTCTGCAACTTACCCACAGCCTCCTAAACCCCAGCAAATTGAAGGTTAGAGCTCTTAGGGTCTTTGCAATCTTGGAACTGGCAAATCAACTTCCTCAGCCAATTGCGTCAACCCTCTTGGACTTTGCGTGAGCCTATCTTTGCCTCCCTCAACCATTGCGTTGCCTCTTCCTGGCTCAATCTTGATGATGTAGACACTGCATCACCCCTTCCTTGTTACTACTCTGCTAGGAACAACTTCTGTCACTTGGGACAACTGTTTTCTGCTGCTGCTGCTCTACTCAGCTGATGTCCTCAGTTCTCCTGTGATCTGCAACCATGCTCTAATGCCATGTTGGAATTTCTAAGTCTAACCCATTTGAAACCCTTCATTTACTTTTTGATTTATTCCTACCTACTTGTTCTATTAATTAACAAGTTATTTACCATGTAAATACTGGAAATAAATACAAGTGCATGCTCAACACATTACAGCTCATCAACTGAAGGAAACAGACACAAGCACACAAGTGACACCGTTGTTTTTTGACTAATGTCCCTGGAAAAACCCAATGCGTGAAAATTGGTGCAGCTACCTGAGGGTTTGATTTATTAAGCAATTTCAGAATACAATCTGGGTGCCAAATCTAGCTCACCCAACAGAGAAAAATCACGGCAGTAGTACCTCTCTACTCGGAAGTAGATATTATGGCTGAAACCCTAGATAAACACTCCAACAGCTCCACAGCTCCAATCTGCCCCACGAAACCCCAACATCAGACTCTAGGGATTGCGTTAGCCTCTCTCTAGCCCAGAGTCACTCTGGCTTGGTCTGCGTCAGCCTCAGGAGGCATTGCATCAATCCTCTGGCCCTCTCCATCACCCACGCTGGCTCTCTGAGGCACTGCACAGCTCTTGGTTGCCTCTGCGTGGGCCCTGGCTGGCTTTGTGTGAACCCTTAGCTGCTTCTGCGTCCCTCTCTCCGACTACTGCACTGATCCTCCTAGTGCTATCTTTGCCTCTCTTCTTCTGTATTCACTGCCCCCCAGCTACAACTCTGATCACTCTCTCAACTTTCTCAGCAAACCCAACCCCAGAAAGTCGAAATCTTGATCTCTTGGTATGTTCTCCGAGTGACCCTCAAGCCTCCTCTTATACATTTCTCGTTGATAGCTCAACGAGCAATATTAAGTCCCTAATCAACGAATAAGATTAGATTTGGCTTCATCCATGACTTTTGGACCATTCTAACATAGTTTTATATTAATTGACACTAATATTTTAATTTACCTAAGTTTAGACTTAGGGACTCCACTAAAAATATTAATTATTTTAATATCTCCCAAACTGTTTAGAATCTGCCTAAACCCTTTCTGGCTATTGGAGATCTCATGTGCCTTAGCCTCTCCAGCAATTTTTGTGGCTAGAGCACATTCGATGCTACCCCAAATCAATAGTCCACATATTTGGGTGTATAGATGTAGGAGGGAGCAATCGTGGATACATGAGTGACCCCGTGCTTTGTTTTTCCACCCTTGTTTATTTCCCTTCTGCCTTTTCTTGATTTTTCTTTTTATTACTGCACAGGGCTTAACGAAATGAGAGCATGCTTTGTATGATATAAGCAGTTATGACCCCCTTAATGTGTGGCAGTTCATCGCCAACCGGGGGTTGGAATGTGCATGGGTTCCTCAATAATTTGGTTGGAATAGGCCTCTAGGAACCAAGGTGATGACCATAATAAGGGGTAGAGTTCATGCTCAACTTTTTCCCATGTGCTATATTAAATGTCCCCAACCATCTTTTGCATTTTATAATATTCTTTCTCTTTTGTTTATTACTTGTGGCCATGATATACTTATCACATTCATTTAGTTGTGTCAACTTCAGGGGAAACATTTCAAATCTCAACCCAGACATGTGGACAAGGGGAGGGGGTGTGCCAACACCTTGTAGACCCAGAGAAGGAATAAGATGAAATAGGGGTTGTAATGTGCGGAGGGGAGTGAAAAATGTGGATGGAGAAAAGGAGACCGTGCTACCAAAATCAGGGTTTCCCAAGTAGTGCCCTTTCTAAAGCCATAGGCCAATAAGGGATATGCCATGAGACTAGGATTGAGGATTAACCCCCTCCCCCCCGATTTAAGGAAAGGGAAGAAAATTGCGGTCAAGGCCCTTCTTTTTTTCCAATTCACTCGCTAATCCATACCCAGGATGCCCACGGGAAAACAAGCATAAGCACCAAAAAGGAGATTTTTTTTACAAATTATGAAATAAGCATCGAACTGCTAGACGAATTGATGACATCACGCTGATCTAGGGATGTTGGAGGGCCACATTGAGTCCTCTTGGTGCCATAGTGTGTGGTAGGGCTCCATAAATCATGAACAATGGGATGGCCTCGTAGTCTCCATGGAAGTCATCATGTGGGGCCCCAAAGTGAGTTTGGGGCATAGAAACTAGTCTCGTGGGTCTCCTGACAATAAAATAGCTTGTGATGCTCCAATATTAAGGGCTCTGACGATCTTGCTTGCCCTCCCATGTCTCAATGGAGGAGACAAAGCTCCTTTGGGCCTCAAATCAACTACCATATAATACTAAGTCGGTCGGGGCACACTAGTCCAAGCGCATCATCTCATGAATAATGTCTGGCAATGAGCAAACTACGAAAGGTGTTGAGGGTGCCCATGCCATGAAATGATGCTCTACATATAATGGGAGTCCCATGGCTCTCAACGCTTCACCCCTGGGTGTCAATATGATCCTTTGGGGTTCTTGGGCCCCACTTAAGTTGCCCATGTGAAAATTTCTGAATCTATACATCAAAAATCCTACTGCAGTCACTGGTTTAGTATCTCCTACTTGTTATTTTATTCAACAAGTTATTTAATTTATAAACAGTGATGAAAATCACTACTGCAGACTACAATGACATACATATCATAAACTGAAACAATAGATGAGACAAACACACAAGGGACACCATTATTTTTGGACAACATACCCTCGGAAAAACCCAATGTGGGAAAATCGGGGCAGCAGATAGAGAGTTTGTATTATTAAGCAACCATAATCTAAGTACAATAGGTTTCCTCTCACATCAGCAAACCTTTCAGAGAAAACTTGGCAGAAAGAAATACATACAAGGGTTTACCTTGTTCTCCAAGTCACAATTGATCCACTGAGTGGCCTGACTCTGACAAGCACTACGAAAATCCCAGCGCAATCCCTACGTGGGCTAGCGTCTTGCCTCTGGGAGACTGCGTCACTCCTTCTGTTGGATCGATTTGTTGGAGGAAGACTGTTGTTCAGCCCTCCTGGATCAGAACCTTTCTTCTCCAGCAAAATATCGAACTTCTAACAATTATCCTACACTGCCACTGCAAGAGACCCTCTTGGCCTGCGTTAGCTCTGCGGGAGCCCCTTCCGAGCTGCATAGGCCTCTGCACAACCTCTCTGATGCTACTGCTACCTCTCTTCCTAGTAATCGTTGTCTCAGAACTCCTTTCAGATCCAACTCTCTACTTTTGCCCCACTCACTGCAACTCAGATCACTAGTTCGATTTTCTCTGCAAACCACACCCTAGAAAAATCGAACTGATTTGATCACATGGTGTATCTCAAACTGACCCTCAACTCTCCTCTTATACTTTTCCTGTTGATGAATCAACAGCCAAGATTAAGTCCCTAATCAACAGCTAAGATTAAAACAGACTTGATCCTCGCCTCTTAAAAGCTTCTCACCCATATTTTTATTAATACCCATTAATATTTTTATTTTCCTAAGTTTAGACTCAGGAACCCCATTAAAAATATTAATTATTCTAATAACTCACAGTCCTGGTGGAATTTCTCCAAAGGATTTTTGGGTCTTGGAGATCTTATGTTTTCTAGCCCCTTTATAAAATTTCGAAGCTAGAGCACATCTAATGGTACCCCAAAATCAACACTCGCTCTTAGCGAGTAATTTTCTCTAACAATACTTCCAATAGAAGCATCACACTGATCCACGGCATCAATCCTATGTGTTGTTGATGCTTGGCCTAATGCCATTCATGCACTGCACTGTTGCACCCTGTACTGCTATCCATGACACTGCCACTACCACTGCTGCCTCTGTAGTACAACTCCCTCTCAAAATGCTACATCATGTTGCCCATAGCACTACCACTGCTAATTGCTGCACTGCAACTCAGTTGCTGAGAAGTAAGCAACTGAAAAGCCACCCAAAAGCTAACATACTGGTCATTCTGGTACCTCGTGATGCTGAAGCTACCTTTGCTGCCAATCTGCGTTGACCCTCTGCTGCTACTAGGCTGCTACAATCGGCTTTGTGCCTCTTGCACTGCCGCAACCTCCATTGCACTGCTTCAGACTCTGGCACTCTAGCTCTACCAATGTTGCTCCATCATCCCTCGCACCAATCGACTCCCATCATTCTGCTACTGTCGTTAAAGGCTTGATTTTAGGCACCTCAAGGATCCTGCCCCTTGTGTAGTCCTCCCAACTACAACTCGATGTTGCCCCACCTTTTCTACAAAGGTGCATGAGCACTCATGGGACAATCCTTGTCATCATCCTCCTTGTTAGCTTTTACTGGAGCAGTATTTGAGTCAAAATTATCTTCCTTGCCCTTCTTCCGAGGGCACTGAGTGGTGAATGTCCCAGCTCCCCACACTTGAAGCATCTGACTTTGGTTATGTCTTTCTTTTTCCTCTTATGTTGCCCTGGTTGTCCTGGTGATGTGAGAGATGCATCCTCCTCCTCCTCCTTCTTGGCTATGACTCCTTTGCTGCTACTCCCTACCTTGGTCAGCCTCCTGATCTCTTCCCGTCGAAGAGCTACCCACATATCCTCCCAATTGAGGAGAGAAGATCTACCCAAGATACTATAGACAAATGTCTCCCAGTCTTCAGTGACTGCACATTCAAGGTAGTCCTGACCATGAACTCAAGATCTGGTGTAGACCCCACGGAAGTCAGCTGATCTCGAATCCCTTGCAACCTGAGGAAGAAGGGATTGATCTCTTCTTCTTTCCGCATCTGGTACTATATTAGTTGATTCTCCAATAGCATCTTCCGTTGAATGGAAGTGCCCTGGTACAAGGTGGTCAATGTCTTCCACATCTCCCTTGTTGTTTCCTTCTCAGCAATGTGTGGGCCCACATGATCTTTGACCCTGTCTAGAATCATGCATTTAGCCTTCACTTGAGACTCCTTGTATTTCATGAGAGGATCAACATTAATCGATACAGCCACCACGTTCAAGGCATAATCCTTGATGCGATTCTTGTCCAAGACTGCCAAGATCCTGGCCTTCCAGATGACAAAGTTGGATGCCCCATCCAATCTACCCTCATCCCTCAATCCATTGACTGCCATCTTTGCTCAAACAAGTGTAGAACAAGTTCTCTTCCCCCTCTCTTACTGTTTCCCCAGTAAGACTCAGATCTGGATTTCTTTGGCACTATAAATCCTCTAAGCAACAAGTTCTTTCTAGATTCCCTCTGAATCCTGATTTCCTTGACAGAAATCCTCCTGCCAAATGTCGAATCACTCCTCTCCAATCCTACTTTGCTGCTGCTCAGCAAACCCTGATCTAGATTTCTTTGGCTAGAAATCTATCAAGGTAGTGACTCCCTCTACCTCGACTTTGTCTCCATAGACACTGTTCTGTACCAACATCAACAACATCCCACTAGCTCCTCAGATCGAATCTGCACTGCTCCTCCAACCCTGACAACTGACTGAGTTGAGTCTCTCAGTGAACCACGACCCAGAAAAATCAAACTGATTTGATCACACTGTGTATCTCCAACTGACCCTCAAGTCTCCTCTTATACTTTTCCTATTGATGAATCAACGACCGAGCTTAAGTCTTGAATCAACAGCTAATATTAAAACAGACTTGATCCTCGCCTCAACGACTGAGATTAAGTCCCGAATCAACGGCTAAGATTAAAACATTCTTGATCCTCACCTCTTAGAATTTTCTCACCCATATTTTTATTAATACGCATTAATATTTTTATTTTCCTAAGTTTAGACTTAGGAAGCCCATTAAAAATATTATTATTTTAATAACTCACAATCCGAGTGGAATTTCTCCAAACAATTTTTGGGTCTTGGAAATCTTATGTATTCTAGCCCCTACACAAAATTTTGGAGCTAGAGCACATCCGATGCTACCCCAAAATCAACAGCCCAAGCCATGATGAAACTACCTTCCAATTGCATATAATATCCAATGTGCATCCTCAAAATTAGATACAATAACTCATTAGTGCATCTAAGTTAACCACCTTTTTTATCAAGGGCACAATGAGACTTCATAGTGGGTTTCCCTTCCAAAATTGGGGCTTCAAACTCGTAATAGTGCTACCTGCCTTAGTAGGAGTGGGTAATAAACAACAATTTTAGGTGTTCCCAGTCCCTATGGGGAAAGACAAGTCCTTGGTACATCCTTTAATTGATAGGTGTCATGTGGATGATGATTAATGGATGGGACACGGGGGTCTCAAGGCCAAATGCCATGGGTTCAAGGATGGAAATGATGACGAATGGCCACATTTTTTGGTGTATAGATGTAGGTGGGAGCAATCTTCGATAGATGAGTTACCCCGTCCTTTGTTTATCCACCCTTCTTTATTTGTCTTTTTCCTTTTATTGATTTTTCTTTTTAGTACTGCTTGGGGGTCTAGGAAATGAGGGCATGTTTTGTATGATATAAGCAATTATTACCCACTTAAGGTGGGGTAGTTCATCCCCCACTAGGGGTTGGGACATGCATGGGTTCCTCAATGATGTGGGGGCACTCATAGTGCCTTAGGAACCTAGGTGATGGGCATAATAAGGGGTAGAGCTCATGCTCGACTTTTGCCCATGTGCTATATTAAATGTCCCGACCATCTTTTGCATTTTATAATATTCTTTTTCTTTTTTTTCTTGCTTGTGGCCATGATATGCTTTTAACATTCTTTTAGTTGCATCAACCTCCGAGGCAACATTTTCTGGCTTGACCCAGACACGTGGACAAGGGGAAGGGAATATGATCAAATAGGGGTTGTAATGTGTGGATGTGTGTGAAAAATGTAGAAGGGGGGAAATGGGACCATGCTTCCAAGATCAAGGTTTCCCAAGTAAAGCCCTTTCTAAAGCCATAGGCCAATAGGGGAGATCCCACAGGATTAGGATTAAGGACTAACTACCATCCCCCATTTAAGGTGTGAGGGAACAAAACTACGGTCAAAGGCCTTCCTTTTTTCAAAGTCACTCAATAATCAATATCCAGGATGCCCAAGGAAAAATAAGCATAAACACCTGATTGCATAATGAAAAAATACCTTTTGGGTTGGATAGCCCATCTTCAAACATATGTTTTTGAAAGATGGGCGAGGGGACATATAACTAATGCAGGGAGCACAGATCAAATGGCGTAATGTATCGGTTACACTGGTGGCTATTAGGGGTTTTCAACTGAAGAGAGATCTAGGAGAAAATATTCTCCTATGGGGTCACCCACTTTTGGTGGGTAACACGCTGTTTTGGCATTAAGATTACCACACTTGCATCTTTTGCATGTCTCAAAAAACTCCTACATCATCAACTACCATCAAGTACGATTATGGATCTTATGATTCTTTTCGCTTTCCTTTTTATATTCATTTATCTTTTTGATATTTGACATTATAGTTATGGCTTTGTATTACCACCCAAAACCCTCCATTTAATGGGAACGCCTTATATATAAAAGTGAGACCCTAGGGGTAATGGAAGATTCAATATAGACCATAGGGATAATGGAAGAGTGATACTTAGTGTAACCTTAGTATTTTCTTCACACATTGTACATTTCTTGTTGTAAGTGGCCAAATTATGCTTTTATCTTTCTTTTTAGCTGCATCAACCTCTGGGCCATCATTCAAAGCCCGACCCAAAGTGTGGAGAAGGGTAGGGGGAGGCTAACACCTTGTGGACCCAATGGACAAATGTGGACCCGGATGGTAAAAGTATGAAAAGGGGTTATAATGAGCGGAGGGTAGTGAGATATATGATGTCGGTAAGCGGGACCATGCAACCAAAATCAAAGTTTCCCATGTAGTGCCACTCCTAAAGCTGGTATCCCATAAAGGAGGTCCCACAGAACTAGGATACAAGACTAACCACCAAGTTGAGGCTAGGGAACAAGAGTATAGTCCAAGCCCATTCTTTCCCCTGTCACGTCCCTTCCTAAATTAATCTGGAACAAGACTAATTATTGCATTTTGGGGGCTAATTTTAGAGATAGTGGGTCCCATTCGATTTTTATTAGGAGATTAGACTTAGGAGAAGTTATTTTGTTGTGGTTAAATTACACATGGGGGCCACCCACACTAGGGAAATACACACTCCCTAGTTCAGTTTTACTGGAGGTGGTTAAATTTTGCATGGAGGTGGTTAAGTGAGGGCCCACGATGGAGGTAAAATTGGAGGGAAAAGTGCTCCACGAAATCCATATAAGGAAGGCAACTCTCATCATTTCATTCATCTTTGGCATATCAAATTTCTCTTTGTTTGCTCGAGGTACTTAGCCAAGTCACTTGTTGTTTATCAAGAGTTCTTCAAGCGAAGAGCTCATCCTTACTTTGGGGAACTTCGAGTTCCGCCCTAGAGAGGTTTATCTTCATTCTTTCGGAGGAGGATTTCATTGTGGTTTCGAGTAGTTGCATCCATCTCCAGGTGGTGCGTATTTCTGGAGGACACAGTGAAGGGAGGTCGAGTTTGTTTATGGCGTCTTGCAGTGGAGTTTGGTTGGGAGATTTTATTAATAGGAAGCATAGGAGGTTTGTTGTCACTTTGAATAGTTTGGGAGCTGGAGGAGTGTGCTTCTTTGTAGTGTGACTTTCGCACTTTCTGGGCCAGCACAAAGGCAACACTTGATACACACATGGGAGGTAGAGTATCAGTCTTTGAGGCTGAAATTTACCGAGGATGTTAAAGGAAGTATTTGAGGAGGAGATTGCTTCATTTTTTGAGCTTGGGAGGAGGATTTCGTTGGGGTTCCTTGCAAGCCATTTTCTGGAGCAACTTGGAGGGCGTAGGGCATATTATAGCCCGGATTTTGTAGGTTGGATTAAGCCCAAACCCTTATTGGGTTTTTTTGGGTTTTTGACAAGGATCATAGATATAAAGTTTTTGCATTTTCTGAGCATCTAAGGTGGGGTTTTTAGCTGTATCTTTGCAGCAGACAATGTAGAATTGATGGGGATTGCATAGTGCCTTTGGGGGTCGATTTTGGGAGGTCAAAATCAGGCCAAACCATTTCTGGGTTTTTGTGTGTTTTGGGCAAGGAGTTTGGGGTTGAATTTGTAGCATTTTTGAGAAGCAGAAGAGGAGTTTCTTGCAATTCCTTTCCAGCTATCAGTGAAGTTTTCTGGGCAGCGTAGAGCATTAGAGGAGCAGACATTTTCCAGTGCTTGATATCATTGTCTCATCACCTGGGTTCTGTCACGCTTGCCATTGAGGCAAGCCCAGGTGCATTCCATACTATTTTACTTGCTCCATTGATTAATAAAATGGCTCAGATGGTTCTACTTCTGGAGTTTTTATAAGCGTGTATTGTTTGTTAAAAAAAATTGTGTTGAGAATCGTTTTTGCTTTATATATCATTGTTTTTTTAAGTTAGGAACATTACAGTGGTATCAAAGCTATAATCTTGGATTAGCTGGTGGGAAATATTAGAATCAAACAACGTGTTGGTAACCTTGAATGAGGTGATTAGGTTGCAACAAATGATGGTTGATGTAGGGGAGAAGTTGATTCATTTCACAAATTGGAATATGAACATGATTACAATTGATGCGGAGTTATTGGGAGAAAACTAGAGGGCATACGAATCACTGGGTCATGGCATTCAGGCGTCCTCTCCTTTTGGGAATTATGTGAACTAAGGGGCATGCACAAACCAATGGAGATTCAGTGGCATTTTGCAGGTATGATGAGGAGTATTAAGGAAGAAGATGGAGTAGTTGAAGGAGCCATGGTTGGCAAGGACACAATTGAGCATACATCCATTGATGTGGTGTTGTCCATTATTGAGGTATCCATTGACGAGGTATCTAGGGTTGTGACCAATTTCTTAGGTGATAGCAACGCACCACATGTTGATGAGGTGCTAGAAGGTAGCTCCACCATTGTTGAGCAACCGATAAGTACAAAGGCCTCTAGGTCTATGATAGAGTTGCTAGGAGACAATCACCTGCAGCTGACTAGTGAGCATGTCTTGCGTGTTGGGTTGTCTATTATGGAGTAGTTGGAGGCTCATGTAGAGTCCATGATGGAGGAGGATGCATAGCCATCCTTTGGGCTAACCATTGATGAGGGGCAACAGAGAGACCACACGTCTAGTTTTATGCACAGTTCGCTTTAAAGGCACACTGATGGGATCTACAACATTATTATCCCACCATTACACATTGGGTTGAGGGAGGCAGAGTTGTCTAGACATACCTGAGGGGATGGCTAGGTTAGCAGGACTGAGCAAAATGAGCTGAGTGTTAACACTCAAGTTGTCCTTAAAGCTCCTTAAAGGATACGGCCGAGGTAACCACAAACCAATCTTTGGACTGCAGGTCCTAGCCTACCTGCAATCAGAGAGGGCTCTCTCTTTTAAAATTTAGCTTTGTTTTGGGTTGATTTTAGGCTAGTTATGATTTTCTTGGGTTTTGTTTTGATTTTGGTGGGATGGAGGATTCTTTCAAACAGAGTTGGGATGCATAGTGTGAGAAGTTCAAACCATTGGGCATGGAGTCGTGGATTAGGCTTGTTGTTGCATTTTCTTGGTCACAAGAGGAATAGAGAGCAGGATAGCTACACATAAAACAATATCTAGCTAGAATAAAGATGGAACGAAGGTCAGTGAATGAAAGGAAACTAAGTAGCTCTCATTATGCTAACAGAGGGAAGGTGAATGAACATTTATATAGGAGCAATCAAGGATTCCTAAACAACATTCATATATGAAGGAACTAGTGTAAATATGAGCAAATCAGTATTCATATTTAGGACTAATTCAGAGGAAAACATAGATAAATCACAGAAATTGAGAACAGAATACAACTAAGTGAGCTCTGAACTATTCTTTCTTTCTGCTATTTAGATAGTGAAACAATGATGGCATAAACACATATAAACTGTAAAAAGAGATAAGAAACACTTATTGGGCTATGTAGAAGCGTTAGCATTCCATAGTCACTCTTCAGACATCAAAACACAATAGTCAGTTCATCTCCCAAACATTCCAGCGATCTTTGATTATAGAGAGTCTTAGAAAATACAATGCAAGTCTAGAGGAAGTTATCGACCAACCAACCCTTAAAACAGTGCAGAGGGTGGTTTAAATAGAAAATAATTACAAACATCCCTTGAACAGGTGTCAAGGGAGAAAATATCTCAAAATATCTATCAAAACAGATTCAAAAGAGATCTGTGCAATAATTGCTTCTAATGCTAAGTTGTGCTGGAAATAAATGCAATAAAATATCTAAAATAGGTGTTCATGAGGGAGCAGCCTCATCAAAATGGCTCTTTAGGGCTGCGCATGGTCCTGCAGCTTCAAAAATGGACTAAAAGAGTTCCTTGAGCCATGCTCTGTCCTCTGTGTGATAACTGCGCATTTAAGGAAGCAGCGCTACTCCAAAATATGACTGGGTTCATTGTGTTTGCCAATATCTGTTTTGAAAATGCTTTACTTGTGCCTTCAAGTGGTCCTGCTGCCTTAAATGGAAAAAATTGAGAGTTGGTGAGCCATTACAGCTCAATGATGCTTTGCTATAACTATTGGGGCCTTTGTGCCTTCATCTACTTTGAACCACAATACTGATATTGTCTTTCGCTTTCCCGATACCCTTTGACATGCACTTGAGCCTTCTCTTTCCTCTGATACACTTTACGTTGTCAAATCGCCCCTTTTCTACCTTTTAATGCAAAATTAACTGCTGCAAATGTTCCCCGTGGCTATTGGAATGCTATCGGCGTTGGCCAATCAAAAAAGGTACTAAGAATGATGAACAACTGCTAACTGGCGGAAGACTGGATGCTGGAGGCATGCCGAGGCCAAAATCCTGCAATTTGGAGCTATTTCGGGCCTGGAGCAATTAAATATGGACTAAAGAATGCCATGTCTCTTTTGGAGGCGGGGCAGGCATGGGCGCCGAACTGTTTAAAAGAAAATGGCCCTTTTCCCTCTTATAAGGCAAAAAATGCTTTAAACGTGAAAATCCATCAAAATTGGGGCGGGAGCGATTACTGCTCATAAGATTGAATGCTGGCCGTTGGATCCGATGCGGGCCGATCCAACGGCTGGCGTTAAATTGCATCAGGGCGGACCATTGGTCCCAACACATAAAACCTCCGAAATGCCGCGGACCCGAAATGCTTATATGCCCTTTCTTTATGGAGATCGGGTCCAGTCCTTCAGAGCTTTCATATCGGCGGATTTGGTAAAAAATGGGTAAGTGGACCCGATATACTATATGCTGCACTTCATAGCTTTTCGGCTCCGGGATATAGGAGCACACAGTGCGGACCCTTTCGGACCCGATATGCCTTTATGCCGCGCTTTATTACTTTTCGGCTCCACTGGTCGGTGCCATATAGGAGTGATGCGATTAAATATGGGCCGTTGATCTCCGGGCCTAAATGGGCGGCTGAGATTAACTCGGCAATTCGCTATCGGTAGGGTCATGGGGTTGCCACATAGAAATGCTGAAACCCATCGAACCCGAAATGCTTATACAGGCCCTCTTTATTTTATTTTGGGTTCGACCCATCAGCGGGACCCAAATCGGCGGTTTTAACAGTGGAATGGGTCCGCGGACCCGAAAACCCTTATCACTGCATTTGATAACTCATCGGCTCTGCCAAGTCGGAGCAGTATATGGGGCGATGCGAAGTGGAGGGCCACGCGACAAGATCTGGGCCGTCAGATCTGGGGCCCGATCCAACGGTCCTGGATCCGTCGGCGGATCGGCAGTCGGAGGGACCGGGGGACGGCACACATAGAATCGCCGAAATATGGCGGACCCGAAATCCTTTGCAAGCCCTTTATTATTTTTGAAATCGAGTCTGGCCCGGGCTTTCGGCAATGCAACATAGAGTTAACACATTATATCGCCCGACCTCCGACAGCGATATCGCATCGAAGGGAGGGCACATGTCTTCGAAGGGTTTCCAAATATGCTTGTTATATGCCACTTCCCCCTCCCGATAGCGATATCGCATCGGAGGGGGACCAAATAGATCCTTTTCTCATCGGAGCATGCATTTTATTAAAATGCAAAGGAAAAAATGAATTCAGAGGGGTAGCCTTTAGTGTTTCGGATGAATTCTAAGGCATCGGAAGGGGTCCGATAGCCATAAAGGGAGAATTTTATCATTTTTTGAAGGTTTTTCATGGTTTTTGGCAACTTTCATGCCTTGGAAGGAGTCCAAAGGCATTTAGGAGGAATGTGATGTGTTTTGAGAGGTTTTAGTGGCCAAAGAGGGTTTCATGCCTTATAAAGGCAAACCAAGGTCAAAGGAATGATTTTTATACATATGAAGGTAAACTATGCAAAGGAATGAGTCCTTTTGCATTTGGAAGATGGTTAGAGGGTTCAATGAGGGTTCTTGCTGAGTTTCAGATAAACTTAGCAATTCCCTAGGATATATATGGTTATTTTTCAACCAAGGGGAAGGGATAAGTATACAGGGGAGTTATATACATAGTTTTAGTAGGGGAAGGGGAAATAGATAGGGAGCTACATAGTAAAGTTAATAGTTAATATGATAATGATGAGAAAAAGCACTAAGAATGATGTCTTAGGCTATCAAATGGGGAAAATGGCTGATAGAAGGAGTGTGAACATTCCTTGAGTGAAGCAGATCTTCACCAAGGCAAATGATATGGAGAATGATGAATATAAGAGGTATCAAGCAGATCTTGACCTCTTTAGGGGAAGTTAGTGAGTGATTTGGGGAAGGAGGAGGAAGGGGAAGTTAGAAAAGCCTCGCTTGAAGTCCTTCAAATGGAAAACTGCCTCAAACTTGTGATATGAATATATATGACACTTGAAAATCTGAAATGGATCACAAGTCATGATTCTGCAACCACAAAGCTACCTACCCGGCCTATTCACCTAGCATTTTCTCTTCTTTTTGGTTTGGGTGCACTTGAACTAGCATACCCAGCTTTTCATTCTTTTCTTCTTGTTTTCCTCCTATCTAAATCTACACTTATTGCATCCAGGGGCTCAGATTAGGCTGTTGAGCAGCCTTGTTTCTCTACCTATTTACATATCTGCCAAGATTAAACAGTTTGGACAGATGTTTATTCTCTATATTCTAAAACAGGAAATTCAAACCTAGGGAGACCAAGATTAAGCTGTTTGGACCTCCCTTAGCTGAAAACTCATGAAAATGGAACACAACAGTGGCATTTAGACTAGCACACTCTCATAGATACTTCTCCGGCCATCTGTAGCAAATATGGAGCATTGCAGCAAGCAATGTATGACATATTTGGCATGTAAAAATGTCGATCATGAAAGATGATTAACCTGCTGTAGCAGGAGGTTAACAGTAGCTCCACTTGGGGATGGCTTTTCCTTGTGACAAGCCAAGAACAGCAGGTCAGAATGCCTTGATCCTCTGTAGTTGCTGTTATTTGAAAGTTTCTTCTGTGCTAACAGCTGAATGACTAGAACTTTAACTTCTGAATGCAGCACTCCTTCTTAACTGAAACACTGTGAAAAATAAAGAATCTCCTGCTTTCTTCTGCGTGCTTGATATTGCATAAACTTTTGCTTGAGAACTGCCTTGTGAAATAAACACAAAAAGGGAATAAAACTGGAGCTCTTCTTTTCTTTTCTTTGAAAGGGTGTTGAAGTAAACTGAAAATCCTCCTTTCTTTTTGATACTGTTGACTTGAAGACTACAAACTGCAAACAGCTTCTCTTAACATAAATCACTGTGACATGACAGTGCTGCTCTTGTTGTTTTGCTGAGATTATTGCAGAGACAGAGATTAAAAATAGAGGACTTGCATTGGTTGTGTCTTCACAAACTTTGTTGCTGCTCCTCTAACAATCAGACTGTTTATACAAAATAAAAACAAAAGTGCTGATATATACAAATATCAATGTACAAAGAGATATTTACAAAGCTACGTTATGTTCAACAAAAGGGATCATGATAATGCTTCAGCATACGGCCATTTATAGGGCCTTCTTCAGCAGTGCTGCCTTGTACAGATTTGAGGAAATATGTGTTATTTCCCTGAATACCAAAAATAACAAATGTCCCTCTCCAAAGGAAATCGAATTTTGCATGTTTTCCCTTGTCTTCTCTTCGTGAGTCCCACCTTAGAACTTTGTTGCCAACACAGAAATTCTCAGCCTTAGTTCTCTTATCAAACGCCTTCTTCAGCCTTTCTTGTAACATTTGAGCTCTGTCATACACCTGCTCTCTGGTTTGCTGAAGATGAATGGTCTGATTTATCCTTCGTTGAATATCATTTGGTTCAGCTTGAACCTCCTGCAACAGCTTGATAACAGGAATGCCTAAAGAAGATGGAAATCTGGCCTCCATGCCATATACTAGCTCATAAGGGCTCATCCCAATGGATTTCTTGGTTGATAATTTGTCTGCCCATAGGGCATTTGTGAGCTTTCTATGCCAGTTCTTCTTGTTTTCTTCTAAGATCTTCTTGATAATACTGATCAGGCTCTTGTTAGATGACTCGGCTAAGCCATTACCTTGAGGGTAATAGGTTGTAGAGTGGCCTAAGGTAATGTGAAATTTATGGCAAAAATTGATCATCTTTTTGGATTTGAAAGCAGCGGCATTGTCAGTGATGATATTCTCAGGGCAGCCAAATCTAGACAGGATATTGCACTCAAGGAATTGGATAATGGTGGTGTCATTAGCCTGCCTGCATGGAATGGCTTCAATCCACTTGGTGAAATAGTTTGTGGCAATTAGAATCCACTTATGCTAGCCTGAGGAAGAGGGATGGATTTCTCCAATGAAGTCAAGACCCCATTGTTGAAAAGGCTTCTCGGTTGAGATGGGTTTCAGAGGCAAGGGGAGCAGCTTTCTTTTGCCCTCAAAGATTTGGCATTTGTGACATGAGATAGCAAACTTCTTTACATCTGCAAACAAAGAGGGCCAATAGAAACCAGCCCTTAAAATTTTATCAGCAGTGGACTTCCAATATAGATGTCCTCCACAGTCCCCTGCATGGAATTCTTTCATGATATTATTAGTTTCATTCATGGTCAAACAATTAAGCAATATTCCTTCATGATTCTTCCAAAATAAAGCACCATCTAAGACACAAAATTTCAAAGCCTTCATTCTTAAAAATCTCTTCTTGGTCCTGGACAATCCTGGGGGAGCACACAGGTTTAACAATACAAAGCAAATATCAGCATACCATGGGGATTGCAAAAAGGTGTCACTGATCTGTGGAGTCGCCAGCTCCTATTCATTGTCCAGTTGGTTGATGTTTAAGGCTTGAAAGTTTGTTTCGGACATCAGTTTGGCTAAACCTTGCCCCTTTATTAGCTTGGTTGGTTTTATTTCTATGTCATACTCAAGAATGTTAGCAATCCACTTGCCTCTTTTGCCTTCTAATCCATCTTGGGTTAATATGTCTTTTACAACAGCATTTGGGACATAGGCAATCACGTGTGAATATAAAATGTAAATTCTGAAGTCTTTGATTGCTTTAACAAGGGCATAGGCTTGCTTCTCCATGATTTGGTACTTCAGGGGTGCATCTCTTAAGGCTCGGCTGAAAAAAGCAATTGGCTTTTCATTTCCTTGGTCATCCTTTTGCAATAGTACAGCAGCTATGGTATTATCAGATGCAAATGATAATATGATAAAGTCCCTATCAAATTGAGGACTTGTGAGGACTGGGGCTTGAGTTAAGGCAACTTTGATACTTTCAAATGCTTGCTTGGTTTCAAGGGACCATTTTACCTTGGCATCCTTCTTTAACATGTTGCTTAACAGTCTTATCAGCTCAGCTAGATTTGGGATAAATCTCCTTAGGAAATTGATCATTCCTAGGAATGCTTGCAGCTCTTTTATGTTTCTTGGATATGGGATTTGGAGAATGGCTTGGATCCTTTTCGGATCAATTCTAATCCCGTCTTTTGAAATGATATGTCCAAGTAATTTGCCTTCTTCAAGGCCAAATAAAGACTTCTTGGGGTTCAAGGAAATGCCATATTTCCTACATGTTAGGAACACTTGCCTCAAATGTCTTAGGTGCTCTTGATCAGATTTGGAGAAAGGGGTAAGATCATCAAGATAGACAACCAAGAAATCATGGATTTACTTGGCAAATGCAATGTCCATGGCCCTTTGAAAGGTGGCACCTGCGTTCTTTAGGCCGAAAGGCATTTTCACATATTTAAATGTTCCCCACGGTGTGGTAAAGGCTGTCTTGTCTTGGTCATCCAGGTGAACCAGTATTTGATTAAAACCTGAAAAGCCATCTAGTAAAGAGATTCTAGATGACCCCACTACTCTTTGTAGGATGTGGTCCATTTTGGGCAATGGGTAGTGGTCTTTAAGGGAGACTTGGTTTAAGTTTCTCAAATCTACACAAAGCCTGATCTCACCTATTTTCTTTCTTGTGGGAACAAGATTGGATACCCATTCAGAAAATCTAATGGGTGCTATGATACCTGCTTCAAACATTCTTTGCACTTCTGTTTCAATCAAAGGGAGAAGCACATGATTGATTCTCCTCAGTTTGTGTTTGAAGGGCTTTTGATTTGGCTTTAAGGGAATGGTATGTTGAATAATTGAGGTGTCATAGGACTTCAAGTCCTCGTAACTCCAAGCAAATACATCTTGGAATTCTTTGAACAAATCAACATATTTGGGCTTTTGATCGGGTGGCAAAGATTGAGATAGTTTGATCATTTTGGGCTTCTCTATTGTCCCAATGTTGTGTTCTTTTATGGCAGTGTTTATAGGCTGCATTTTTGGCTTTTTGGGCACATCATTTGCATCAAACATGTCTTCTAGTGGAGTGAGGCCAACCGGGAGAAAATTTTCCTTTAGATCAATGATTTCGGCCTCTGTTTTGGCTATTTCCTCCAAATGCATCTGTTTCAGCTCTTCTATGTTTTCTTCATCAAAGATGGTTGGTTGTAGCAATTTTCTAGATGTTTCAGCTGTTACAGTTTGCTGGATTTGGTTTATTGCTTGCAGTGGATCATCCATAGCATCCATATCAATGTTTAAGCCTGAAAACTCATGCTGTAAGGTAAGAAAATTGTTGATTTGAGCATCATCCTCAAACACTTGCCAATCCTTAACATTGTTAGGGACAGCAGGGCTGTGCTTTATCTCAGCAGTAAAGTGGTGATTGAACTCAAAAGGAAGCTTGCAAGTGCTAGCAAAAGTAGCTAGGCTGTGAGCATGCATGTTATTGCTTCTAGAAATCTTAGCAAGTTTGGATTCACTGAAGGTATCAAGTATTGCAGTGGTAGCAGTCCTATAAGCTCTTAGCCTTCTATCAGTGGTAAGGAAGTTGCCCTTCATTTGTTGTATGATTAAATCGGAGTCACCTAGAATGGACACCTTTGCAGCTCCTAGAGCTTTGAGAAGTTTAAGGCCTAAAAGGAGAGCTTCATATTCTGCCATGTTGTCGGTACATCTGAAGTTAAGTCTGTAAGCATGACCCTCTGCATGGTTGTTATCTGTATTGTGAATCCATATTCCTGCCCCTGCTCCTAACTTGTTAACAGAGCCATCAAACTCTAAATACCATGTGATTTCTTGCTTGTGGTTAGTATTAAGAGTTTCAGTCATTTTAGGATTGGGCAGACCCGAGTCTTGTGTTTCGGGAGGTTTTTCTTGTGTGTTGGTTGCATTGGTTGTTGTGACAGACTCATGGGTATGTGCAACCGATTCTTCATTGATGTGTGTTTTTTGTACTAAAGCCATAGGCTTATCATTAGTTGGAGGACTTGTTTCATCATTAAACAAAATAAAAGAATCCATATCAGAATGGATTGAATAGATAGGGAAATTTTGGGGCTTTTCCTCACTACTTACCACATACTTCATCAGTGTTTCTCTATACAGTCTCTTTGGTTGCCCAAAGACTGAAATAGTGGCATAGGAGAGGTCTAATTGGAGAGATCCTTGGAGTTTTTCCCCCCAAGATCTTGACAAGAGCATGCCATACTTTGGTGGGATGTCAGCAACCACCACGTCCATTAGGATTATCTTGTTGGGAAATTGGACTAAGGAGACACATAAGTCTTTGATTAAGCCTAAACACTTGACCTGACTTGAGTCAAAGGAGAATACATCTTTGTAGGGTCTTGTTACATCAAGGTTTAGCTTCTCCATTACAGCTTTGGGCATAAGGTTGTGTGAGGCACCTGAGTCAAACATTGCATTATGTAAAACTTTATCATGTATGTGCAGACTAACATAAAAGGGTAGAACAGCTCCATGTGCTGATTTTCCATCAACTTCTTGACCAAAAAGCAACTCAGGTGTATCATCTAAAACATTCACATCATCCCTATTCTCTGGCATTTGTAGTGATCTTTGGATTTTTTGCCTATACACATCATGTTTGGCAAGTTCTGAGAGGGGGATGGATATTTTATGTTTTCCAATCTCTGCCTCTAAATTAAATGGCTTTTCCAATGGAGTCTTGGTGTTGATGACAACATTTTTTTCTTTTTCCTTTGAATTATCAGCAATTTTCTCTTGTATATCAATGTTATGGGAATTGATTGCTTGCGATTTTTCAGTTTTAAGAGGGATTTTTGGAACATTGTTCAAGTTCTCTTTCGAGGAAGAAGGTGGCAGAGGTTGATCAACAAAAGGTTGTATGTCTGTTATGTCCTCTACAGTCACTTGGTGCGGGTTTGGGATAGTTATATCAGCTATTTCTATTATAATAGCCTTGCCTCTAATCTGGTTGGGCTGTTTGCTCTCTTTTGGTTTAACTTTTTCGGGCACATCTATGGTTCTTGTCCTCAGCTTATACTGTTTGTGGACTTCATAAATAGCTGAATCATAACCTTGTTTGAAGTCAACAGACTCACCTGACTGGGTCTGAAATTGATTAAATTCATGCTCATCTTGGTCTTGTTGAGTTATGAAAATTTGTTGCTCACCCTTCAAATCCATTAAGTTCATGTGAGTGTCTTCTATGGGTTCATTAGAAGTGGATACCTCTGCGTAGTTTTCTTGAAAAGGAGGCCTTATATCATGGTCTGGACTAGGTCTACCAACGTTTGAGTTCTGAGTTTTCCTGAAATTTGGGTTCCTTATGGTATTGGGCTGTTGCCCTTCCCATGATGATTTCCTCTCAACACTCTCTACTCTGTCTCCCAGCCTGTGCATGCCATTGATAATAGCATCTAGCTTTTGATCTAAGGCTGAGGGCTCTTCCTTGAAGGTGGTTCTTCTCTCAGTTCTAGCTCTATTTCTTTTGGCAATTAAATTTGCCTCCACAGTGACAGCCACATTTTGCATGTCCGCAAGGCTGTTAGGGGCTCTTTCTTTTAATTGGTAGGCCATATCTGGGTCGAATCCATCAAGGAATTTATATAAGGCAAGGTCAGGTGGAGGCCTTAAGTTTTGTGGGATAGCATTATAAACGCTATTGAACCTTGCACAATAGTCCAAGACTGTTTCTTGTGGACCTCTTTTGATTGTATTGTATTCAGCTAGTATGTGCAAGGGATCTTTCTTTTTCTCCCATCTGTTGATAAATGACTGGTATAAGGCTTCTGGTTCTGCTATGGAATTGGCTGGGAGTGCTCTAAACCAAGTCCTGACATCACCTGTCAAACTTTGGACAAAAATATTCATTCTCACACCATCATCCTCAATCTCATAGCTTTCAAAGTAATCCTGCATTTTCTTTGTATCCTGAAGGGCTGTGCAGGCACTTGTGCCATCAAAATATGTGATTTTAGTTTGGTAATCCTGAGGCATAGCTCCAGGATTAGCAGGTAATTGCAAAGGTGCATATCTGTTAGCCATATTCACAGGGATAAGAGGTACAATAGGAACAACTGGGATAATAGGAGTAGTAGTGGTAGTATGTGCAGTGAATGGAGGTGTGGAAGGAGTGGATGAAGAAAAAGGGGAAATAGGGGTTTGGCTGAACTATCACAGGAGTAGAATCAGCAAAATCCTCCTTTAGCTCTAATTTCCTGAGGTTTCTTTGGATCAAATTTGGATTTTCAAAGGCAGCTGTAGGATTTGGGTCTGGATTTGACCTTGTATAACGTGAATTCTTCCTGGGAGCCAGGTTCTGGCTTGTTTTTTCGGGGATTTTCTAAGAATATATGGGTTAGAAAGAAACCTTTGAAGGTCTGGTTCTTTCCCAGTGGAGCTTTCCAACTTGATTTGTGAAATTATCTGAGGATGTTCCCTAGTGGAGTCGCCATTATCTTAACACTCAGGTTGTCCTTAAAGCTCCTTAAAGGATACAACCGAGGTAACCACAAACCAATCTTTGGACTGCAGGTCCTAGCCTACCTGCAATCAGAGAGGGCTCTCTCTTTTAAAATTTAGCTTTGTTTTGGGTTGATTTTAGGCTAGTTATGATTTTCTTGGGTTTTGTTTTGATTTTGGTGGGATGGAGGATTCTTTCAGATAGAGTTGGGATGCATAGTGTGAGAAGTTCAAACCATTGGACATGGAGTCGTGGATTAGGCTTGTTGTTGCGTTTTCTTGGTCACAAGAGGAATACAGAGTAGGATAGCTACACATAAAACAATATCTAGCTAGAATAAAGATGGAACGAAGGTCAGTGAATGAAAGGCAACTAAGTAGCTCTCATTATGCTAACAAAGGGAAGGTGAATGAACATTTAAATAGGAGCAATCAAGGATTCCTAAACAACATTCATATATGAAGGAACTAGTGTTAATATGAGCAAATCAGTATTCATATATAGGACTAATTCAAAGGAAAACATAGATAAATCACAGAAATTGAGAACAGAATACAACTAAGTGAGATCTGAACTATTCTTTCTTTCTGCTATTTAGATAGTGAAACAATGATGGCATAAACACATATAAACTGTAAAAATAGATAAGAAACACTTATTGGGCTATGTAGAAGCGTTAGGATTCCATAGTCACTCTTCAGACATCAAAACACAACAATCAGTTCATCTCCCAAACATTCCAGCGATCTTTGATTATAGAGAGGCTCAGAAAATACAATGCAAGTCTAGAGGAAGTTATCGACCAACCAAACCTTAAAACAGTGCAGAGGGTGGTTGAAATATAAAATAATTACAAACATCCCTTGAACAGGTGTCAAGGGAGAAAATATCTCAAAATATCTATCAAAACAGATTCAAAAGAGATCTGTGCAATAATTGCTTCTAATGCTAAGTTGTTCTGGAAATAAATGCAATAAAATATCTAAAATAGGTGTTCATGAGGGAGCAGCCTCATCAAAATGGCTCTTTAGGGCTGCACATGGTCCTGCAGCTTCAAAAATGGACTAAAAGAGTTCCTTGAGCCACGCGTTGTCCTCTGTGTGATAACTGTGCATTTAAGGAAGCAGCGCTGCTCCAAAATATGACTGGGTTCATTGTGTTTGCCAATATCTGTTTTGAAAACCCTTTACTTGTGCCTTCAAGTGGTCCTGCTACCTTAAATGGAAAAAATTGCGAGTTTGTGAGCCATTACAACTCAATGATGCTTTGATATAACAACTGGGACCTTTCTGCCTTCATCTACTTTGAACCGCAATACTGATACTGTCTGTCACTTTCCCGATACCCTTTGACATGCACTTGAGCCTTCTCTTTCCTCTGATACACTTTACGCTGTCAAATCACCCCTTTTCTACCTTTTAATGCAAAATTAACTACTGCAAAGGTTCCCCGTGGCTATTGGAATGCTATCGGCGCTGTCCGATCAAAAATGGTACTAAAAATGATGAACAACTGCCAACTGGCAGAAGACTGGATGCTGGAGGCACGCCGAGGCCAAAATCCTGCAATTTGGAGCTATTTCGGGCCTGGAGCGATTAAATATGGACTAAAGAATGCCATGTTTCTTTTGGAGGCGGGGCGGGCATGGGCGCCAAACTGTTTAAAAGAAAATGGCCCTTTTCCCTCTTATAAGGCAAAAAATGCTTTAAACGTGAAAATCCATCAAAATTAGGGCGGGAGCGATTACTGCTCATAAGATTGAATGCTGGTTGTTGGATCCGGCGCGGGCCGATCCAATGGCTGGCGCTAAATCGCATCGGGGCGGACCATTGGTCCCAACACATAAAACCTCTGAAATGCTGCGGACCCGAAATGCTTATTTTCCCTTTCTTTATAGAGATCAGGTCCAGTCCGTCGGAGCTTTCATATGGGAGGATTTGGTAAAAAATGGGTAAGCGGACCCGATATACTATATGCTACACTTCATAGCTTTTCGGCTCTGGGATATAGGAGCACACAGTGCAGACCCTTTCAGAACCGATATGCCTTTATGCCACACTTTATTACTTTTCGGCTCCGCTGGTCGGAGCCATATAGGAGTGATGCAACTAAATATGGGGCATTGATCTCTGGGCCTAAATGGGCGGCTGAGATTAACTCGGCAATTCGCTATCGGCGGGGTCATGGGGTTGCCACATAGAAACGCCAAAACCCATCGGACCCGAAATGCTTATACATGCCCTCTTTATTTTATTTCAGGTCCGACCCATGGGCGGGACCCAAATCAGCGGTTTTAACAGTGGAATGGGTCCGCGGACCCGAAAACCCTTATCTTTGCATTTGATAACTCATCGGCTTCGCCAAGTCAGAGTAGTATATGGGGCGATGCGAAGTGGGGGGCCACGCGACAAGATCTGGGCCGTCAGATCTGGGGCCCGATCCAACGGTCCTGGATTCGTCTGCGGATCGGCAGTCGGAGGGACCGGGGGACGGCACACATAGAATCGCCGAAATATGGCGGACCCGAAATCCTTTGCAAGCCCTTTATTATTTTTGAAATCGGGTCTGGCCCGGGCTTTCGGCAATGCAACATAGAGTTAACACATTATATCGCCCGACCTCCAACAGTGATATCACGTCGGAGGGAGGGCACATGTCTTCGGAGGGTTTCCAAATATGCTTGTTATATGCCACTTCCCCCTCCCGATAGCGATATCGCATCGGAGGGGGACCAAATAGATCCTTTTCTCATCGGAGCATGCATTTTATTAAAATGCAAAGGAAAAAATGAATTCGGAGGGGTAGCCTTTGGTGTTTCGGATGGATTCTAAGGCATCGGAAGGGGTCCGATAGCCATAAAGGGAGAATTTTATCATTTTTTGAAGGTTTTTCATGGTTTTTGCATGGTTTTTGGCAACTTTCATGCCTTGGAAGGAGTCCAAAGGCATTTAGGAGGAATGTGATGTGTTTTGAGAGGGTTTAGTGGCCAAAGAGGGTTTCATGCCTTATAAAGGCAAACCAAGGCCAAAGGGATGATTTTTATACATATGAAGGTAAACTATGCAAAGGAATGAGTCCTTTTGCATTTGGAAGATGGTTAGAGGGGTCAATGAGGGTTCTTGCTGAGTTTCAGATAAACTTAGCAATTCCCGAGGATATATATGGTTATTTTTCAACCAAGGGGAAGGGATAAGTATACAGGGGAGTTATATACATAGTTTTAGTAGGGGAAGGGGAAATAGATAGGGAGCTACGTAGTAAAGTTAATAGTTAATATGATAATGATGAGAAAAAGTGCTAAGAATGATGTCTTAGGCTATCAAATGGGGAAAATGCCTGATAGAAGGAGTGTGAACATTCCTTGAGTGAAGCAGATCTTCACCAAGGCAAATGATATGGAGAATGATGAATCTGAGAGGTATCAAGCAGATCTTGACCTCTTTAGGGGAATTTAGTAAGTGATTTGGGGAAGGAGGAGGAAGGGGAAGTTAGACATGCCTCGCTTGAAGTCCTTCAAATGGAAAACTGCCTCAAACTTGTGATATGAATAGATATGACACTTGAAAATCTGAAATGGATCACAAGTCATGATTTTGCAACCACAAAGCTACCACCCGGCCTATTCACGTAGCATTTTCTCTTCTTTTTGGTTTGGGTGCACTTGAACTAGCATACCCAGCTTTTCATTCTTTTCTTCTTGCTGTCCTCCTATCTAAATCTACACTTATTGCATCCAGGGGCTCAGATTAGGCTGTTGAGCACCCTTGTTTCTCTACCTATTTACAGATTTTCCAAGATTAAACAGTTTGGACAGATGTTTATTCTCTATATTCTAAAACAGGAAATTGAAACCTAGGGAGACCAAGATTAAGCTATTTGCACCTCCCTTAGCTGAAAACTCATGAAAATGGAACATAGCAGTGGCATTTAGACTAGCACACTCTCATAGATACTTCTCTAGCCATCTGTAGCAAATATGGAGCATTGCAGCAAGCAAAGTATGATATATTTGGCATGTAAAAATGTCGATCATGAAAGATGATTAACCTGCTATAGCAGGAGGCTAACACTGAGTATGACACCGCATCATCTTACAAGGCCTGTTCCTTCCATAGGGGATTGTACATTTGATCCCTCCTTTGGGATTGGATGGCGAGAGGTATTGAGTTAGTACCTGATGGACCAAGCTAGGCAATTGGATACATCCATGGCCACAGTTCAACGGAGGTCGAGGATTACCAGAGGGACTCGAGGGCCAGACTGTTTTTTGGATCCAGGTGGGATTTCCCAAGACATCATAGAGTTGTTAGGTGATGGTAGTAGCTATGTGATGGATTTGACACTTTGGCACACACATATTTTCAGATCTCCATCAGAGCCCCTATTAGCACTAATGATAGGTTGATTTGACAGGTAAGAAAACATATTTTAAGAGTTGTCATAGGGTGATTAGCTAAATCTGGCAGGAGGTGGTAGGAGGAGGTGGCATCAATAGGCTATCAGATAGGGAATTGTATGGAGACAATGCTCTCTTATTAGCACATGGGACACAGGAGTTATAGAGGCTAGGAACAATAGTATCACTCGCATTAGCTTGTGAGGAGTTAGACTGCTTAGGTCTATTTGGGTAGATGAGGAGATACAACTCACATTGTGGAGGGCTTACCAGCAGAGTGGTAGTAGAGATGGTGATCCTGAGAGGATGTGAGATGTTGCCTATGGACTCAGTCTTAGACCTTGATATCTAGGGGTGTATAGGGGTATGCAACAGTGCACAATAGTGTGCAGAGGAGCACAGAGGTGTGCAGTGGTGAACAGTGGTGTGTAGGGTTGCATTGTGGTGTAGGAGGAGCAATTCACATATTAGTGCATTACTTCATAGAGTGACAGGCACATTAATACAGGAGGGATATCAGTTGATCCGAGATGATGCAATAGCATGTAGCAGGGTCGGGCGGTGCATAGAGATGTGTGATTTGGTGCAGTTGTATGCCAGGAGACACTAGGAGACATGGTTATATGCGGTAGTGTGCAGGGTTGCACTACGGACTGAGGGAGTGCTACTAGCAGGGAGATTCCTTAACGAGGATGTCAGACATGTCATTGGGGTGGACATACCTAGGTTGGGAGAGCGGATCGGTCAAGGGACAAGTCGGAAGCATCCACGTGGGTTCTTGATCTTACCCATTAGAACCCACACATCTTCCACTCGTTGGCACCCCATGCAGTTGAGGGGAGCCTTGTGTTCGATCCAGACCCACAGTGTGGATAACAACACTTGGGATATTTTCCTAAGACTACGCTATGAGATTCAGTGCCTCAAGGGCACAATTAGTATTCTCTAGTGGAGGAGTAGGGTCAATGTGGAAGATGACTGCCATAGGCTGTGAGATGAGGTGATCTTCTACAGGGGTGGCATATTGTTCATCATTGAGCCTATACCTGGGGAGCTGGTCACGGGGGAGACATGTGCCACTCTTTCCACAGGGCATGTCGGGATCCTGCATGATCTAGGGATACCATGTATCATTGAGGCAATTTTCTAGTGGGTGTTCGGGCTCCAAACATTGTATTGGTACATTACCGAGAGGGTGGATGGCTGACTTAGTAGTGATGGTTGGCAGGAGTAGGATGGACCCATATACCTTGAGTTAATTGTGAGTATCAGAAACCCATCTATTGGTTGCATTCAAGGGGTAGCTATTTGGCACATGCAATTTTCAGTGGTCATCAATACTACGTAGTGGCAGGCACATGGTAGTTTAGCATGCATTAGATTAGTTCGTGATATATGGAGAATATATATTGATTGCACGCTGGGATCAATGATGGGGCATGGATGGATTCCAACAGTTGTCAGAGCTATGTCGCAACAGGTCTAGCTATGGGATCTAGGGATCCAATTGGTTGATAGATCACTCTGTCTCATGATGAGCAGAGTCATGGCAGAGAGTGACTTAGTTCACTTTTGGGTTGGCACATGGGAGTACACAGAGGCCTTCATTGGTTGGCGAGGCAGATTTTCTCTATTGTTGCACAAGTTCAGAGTTAGATTTGGATGGATAGGCTTTGGCGTCATGGAGATGTCTTGGAAGGATGTGTCTTGCTTCTATTAGTATTACACCATCAAGTTCTAGGAGAGGAGGATACAGTGTGTGCACAATAGGTAGTCTGTTAGAGCCGAAGTGGCATGGTGACAAATTGGTGGCACCCTTTTGAGGCTAGCATGGGACCCATGCATCATAGTACTAGATAACTCAACGACCATGAGGGGTGAGCTGGCTGCTACAGGGGGAGGTCAATTAGATCTTCCTCTAGGTTTTAGCGAGTCACCGATGATCTGGGGGAGTTCTAGTATTTATACCAGATAGGATAGTGAGTGGAGCAAGGGGTGCTCCACGTTGATCAGGTTGGTTTGGGATCCTGGTATTGAGGGACTTTTTCACTATAGGATAGTACAATGACTAGGGATGATCCAATGGCATATTTAGGACCCTAGGGAAGTTTGCAGTGACATTGGGGATCCATAGTCAGAGACGAGCAATTTTTGGTGCATTGGAGGAGCTTGCCAGATGAGTTTGCTACTTGGGATGGTGAGCACATACATGAGAATTCAACATTGAAGTTGCTTGGGGACAAGCAACATTTGGGAGGGGAGGACTATCATGTCCCTTTATAAATTAATTTGGAACAAGACTAATTATTGCATTTTGGGGCCCAATTTTGGAGATAGTGGGGCGCATTCAATTTTTTTTAGGAGAAGTTATTTTGTTGTGGTTAAATTACACATGGGGGCCACCCACACTAGGGAAATACGCACTCCCTAGTTTAGTTTACATGGAGGTGGTTAAATTTTGCATGGAGGTGGTTAAGTGAGGGCCCGCGATGGAGGTAAAATTGGAGAGAATAGTGTTCCATGAAATCTATATAAGGAAGGCAGCTCTCCTCATTTAATTCAACTTTAGCATATCAAATTTCTCTTTGGTTGCTCGAGCTGCTTAGTCGAGTCACTTGCTGATTAGAAAGAGTTCTTCAAGCGAATATCTCACCCTTTCTTCGGGGGACTTTGAGTGCCACCCTAGAGAGGTTTATCTTCATTCTTCTAGAGGAAAATTTCATTGTGGTTTCCAGCAGTTGCATCCATCTCCAGGTGGTGCATATTTCTGGACGACGCAGTGAAGGGAGGTCGAGTTTGTTTCTGGCATCTTGCAGTGGAGTTTGGTTGGGAGATTTTCCGGATAAGAAGCATCAGAGGTTTGTTGTCACTTTGGATAGTTTGGGAGCTGGAGGAGTGTGCTTCTTTGTAGTGTGACTTTCACAATTCCTGGGCTAGCATATGGTACACATGTGGGAGGTAGAGTATCAGCCTTTGACACTAAACTTTGCTGGGGAGGTTAAGGGAAGTATTTGAGGAGGAGATTGCTTCATTTTTTGAGTTTGGGAGGAGGATTTCGTTAGGGTTCCTTGTAGGCCATTGTTACACTAAAAAATGTCACCATGGCTATTTACAGTCGGTATGGCTCAATCAACAGTCATACTACCCTCTTGAGCAAGTCTTATGCCTCTGCTATTCATGTCAAACTCCAAGAAAGAGAGAAAGTCCTTATAAAGATGTTTATCTCTGGGTACGCAGGTTCTCTCAAGCCTTGCCTGCGGGTACGCACCTTTTGTTCATAAGGTCTGCGTCCAAGGACGCTTTGTATCTAAAGGGGCAGGTGCGTCCCTCTGAAAAGGTTAAAATGCGCAAGTTTTATCTTCAAAAACTTACTTGTGGTCATTTCTAGAGCATTCTAGAAGGTTGTTTGATGTGTATTGAGCGCCTCCAGATGGTTCATGCACTCCTATCAAAGAGGAACTTATCCCATCAATAAAGGAGTGATCCCATCCAAAGAGGGGGACTATCCCATTGATGGTGGACCTGATTAACTTCCTCTTGAGCACTATAAAAAGAGGCATTGAGCCAGAAGGAAGAAGGTTGAAAACTATAGATTTCCAAGGGTAAATGCTGCAGGAATTAGGACTCCCATTTAGAAGCTTGTGAGGAGAGATTGTCATCTTTACTTGTTCTATTTGGAAGTGGGTGAGCTTTGTCAAAGTAGAGGAAGACTCTTGTGGACCCTGGAAGGAGCTTGCACAACACCAAGGCTCAGGTTGTAATGGTTCCTTTTGATTACCTTTAATGCAAATTGGTCCATTCTTCTCAATAACTTGTTGTTAATGGGTTATTTCATGTACTCCTTGGTCTATGTGTTGAATATGCTTTGTTTTATGTTATAATCAGGTGCTATTTAATTGTTTGACTGTTGGTGATTACAGGTTTTGGAGAAAAGGAGGAGCTCATCTAGATCAACAAAGCTTGGACTTCTACAACAGCGTTTGGACAAAGGTAAGAACGAAACACTTGATTTCTCATATCATAATGTATGTTTAGAGAAGGATAGCTCCAGTTTGTTTTGTTTGTCATTAGAATGTCTTAGACTTCTAGGAAGGTCAGTTGTGTCCGCACCCTTGACTGATTCCGTGTGACAAATTGGCGACCATACTGGGGAACCATTGATTTCAAAGTCTTTTCCTTTGAATGAACTTTGCTTTGAGAAAATTGGTTTATTTTTTTGGTTTTTGGCTGTGTGAACTTGTATTTGGGTGGATTAGCTTAGGATTAGATTCATTTTGGTTTTTCTTGAGTTTTTCAGTAGGACGCACCCTCTGAGTGCTGCACAGTGCGTCCCTGGACGCACTTTTGCTGTGTGCACAGAGCGAGCCCGCACTTGTGCTAACGGGTCGCCTGCGTCCCCTACTAAAATTTGAGAAAATTCCATTTTTTGCATTTTTTACTCTTAGATTTTGTTTTTTCTTAGTTTTTACTGCCCAGATTCATTAGTCCCTTGTCAAAAATCTTCACCTAAGCTTGTTTCATTGGCATTCCTGCTTTAAGCTTTCATCAATTGGGTGTTTTGAGTCTCTTTCTTGAGAAATTCTTGATTTGTTTTCCTTTGGTCATTACTTGGAGGTTTCTCTCAGTCTTTTCACAATTTTGCATCTTTTTGCTTCTGTTTTTGCAAAAAAAATTCCCCCTCATTCGCCGGGGGGGGCTAAATTGTGTATGAGTGTTAATCGCCTTTGAGTGTTTTTACTTTTGATCTTTGGAACTCTCACCCAATTTTCTCGACTTGCACTTGATTGGTTCTTAGATTACATTAGAATCATCTTGTGTTTGAGAATTCTCTTGCATAGATCACATTTGCGTAATTAGAATTCTCCTTTTCGGAATATGAATGAAAAATGTGCATAGATTACATTTGCATACTTTTCAAGTGAATTGTGCATAGATTACAATTGCATAGTTTACATTCTGAAAAATCAATTGTAGATTTAGATCAGCTTTCTTTGATTTGAATTTACACAAAAATAAAAATAAAAAAAGGGTTTGGAATTGATTTGCATTAGTTTGTCTTGATGAAATTAGTGCATTAGAGAATTTGTTATATTTTCTCTTAGTGATCAATTTTTTCATTGTTGGAAGTGAATGGAAACTCTCTCCTTACTTTAGTTAGGATTCATCGAATTGAAAAGATTACATTATCATATTCGATTGCATTCGGTTGAGTCGGGTCATCACACCATTGGTTTCGTATCCATTTACCCATTTGAGTAATAACAGCCTTAATAACACAGCGCTTAATTAAAATTCATCTAGTAATTTTTACATTTCTAGGGCTCTGAAACACCAACATAGCTTAGGCTAGTGTCTTGGAGTAGGTGAGTACTTAACTCTCCAAGACAGTAAAACCAAACAAGTAGCTGATCTTGTGATAGAATCAAATCCAATTGTTACATTTACACTCTGGGAAAGCTCCTCTTAAAGGAGAAGCACGAGCTCGTGTCCGAACCAGTGAGGGGATCCATCCTCCCTCGTTGGGAACGACGCCAGACAGTACGTATTACAAACGGTAAACCTCGGATTAACCATTGTCGAGGAGCCAGGGGTCACTTATCGGTAAACCTTGGATTACTGTCAAGGAGCCGGTAAGGGGATTGAGCTTGCTACTCTGCCCTTGCGTGCTGTCGGAGTTTAGACTGTTCCCCCAGGTGTACTTGTTGCCGTTGGTAACCTTAGTGACCATAATCTTTAGGATTCTACCCAAGGTGACGGTGGAGGGAAGGTCCCACTGTACCTGGAGCAGACGTCGGCTATACTCACTTGGATTTTCTGGGGGGTTTCACTTCACTCGAGACAGTTAAAGTGGAGGAACTTGGTCCAGTCTATTCATTAAGCAGGTTGTCGGGGTAACTGTTCCACCCACTATTTCTGTACTGGATTCTGCGAGGTTGGGCTTAATCACCAACTAGTGTTTTCGGTCCGGAGAGCTTACTGTTTGTGTGTGGTTTGACTCCTAGATTTGATAGCGCGTGTTAATTTGTTTGTTTTTACTTTTAGAGACCATAGGTGTGAATTGTGAATTTTAATTGTTAGGTGTAAATTGTGAATTGTTAATTTTAGTTTAAAATTGTTAATAAAATTCACTGAAGTTGAATATAATGGCAAATGTTCTGGAATTTATCAACCTAGGAACCCCTCCTAATGAGAATCCTAGTACTTTTCCTTACTTTGGGAATGTTGGTCCTCCTTATATGGCTACTTTGTCATTACCTGGATTTACAATAGGTTTACCGATATGGTTATTTTCAACTTCGTTGGCCCAAAATACTCCAATTGTTCCATCTCAACCGGATGCTTCACCTCAACAGAGTTCACCATCTCAACATCACCAACCTTCTGTTGACCCTTTACCTTCTTCGCCTAATTTTTCTTCCTCCATTTCTTCCTCTTCGCCTGGTAAAAGCCTTGATGCTAGTAACCAGGAGGTTAAGAAGAAGAAGAAAGGGAAGAAGAAGAAAAAGAAGAAGAAGCAAGATAAGAAAGAAGTCAACCAACCAACCATGGCTGTAAGTGTTAGTTGTGTTGAGGAAAATTCCGACATGCACCGTAAACCCAAATACCCTTGCAGGCTTTGTAAGGGTGACCACTTCCTTGTGAATTGTCCTGGTATTCCAAAGGTCTTGGAAGTATGGTCAGAAAAATCTCATCAACTTTCCGTTGATCCATCAACCAGTGATAGTCAGGTTCCTGGGAAAAAGGGTAAAGCTAGGTTTCCTTGTAAGTTATGTAAAGGGAGTCATCAAACTCACATTTGCCCTCACATGGATGAAGCCTCAACATTGTTGGAAAACCTTACTGTTCCACAGCAAGAATTTCCAACTGGTTACCGTAAACTTTCTCCCAACCTACCGTCAACTGACGGAGTGATTGATCTAACTTCAAGTACAGTCGATCACACTCTTCCATTGGAGAGTGAAACTCATGTCACTCAGGTTGATGATCAATTAGTTGATCAAGTGGTCGATTCAATTTCAAAAAGAGTCGATTCCACTTTCCCTTTAGAGAGTGAACTTCATACTGCTCAGGTTCTTCTTGTTACATCAGATTCTTCTATGCCGGGGGGCATTTCACCTGTTTCTACAGAACCCCCTCCAAGTACTGAGGTCTTTTCCTTTGATTGGAATAGACTGACAGAACCTCGTCTTCCTTCCTCCATCCCTTTCCAAATCATTGTCAAGGCTGGTGGTAGGGACATACATCGTACACAGGTAGATGAAGGTGCTTCTGTTAGTATTTTATCCTCAACTGTTTGGAAAGCTTTGGGTTCCCCTCAGCTTGCGCCTATTACGCAGAATTTGAAAGCTTTTAACAGAAGCATTAGTGAACCTTTAGGGATCCTTCCTAAGTTTTCTATTACCTTGGAAGGTAAAACTGTCTGTATTGATCTTATGGTAGTTCGAGGTCCCTTGGATTTCAATTTACTCCTTGGACGAGACTATGTTTATGCAATGAAAGCCGTCGTATCGACACTCTTTCGCGTGATGTCTTTCCCTCACAATGGCAGTATTGTGACCACAGACCAGCTTTCGTTCCCTAGTCTTATCTCAACTACCAATAGTATGACACCCCTAAATGCTCCTGATTCTAAAGTGGTATCTACCCTGCCACGGGTTAATTATGTGGCAACTGGTCCCATGTTTTCAGTTACCGATGTAAGTGAGCTTCTCACTGTTGATTTAGATCCGGTAATTGACATGGAAAACTCTATGGGATTATTTGAACACGATGTTCTTATCCCTTTTGAGTCCCTTGACGCGTGTTCCTTCCAAAAAACTATTCTTCCTTCGGATGAAGACCTCTTGGAAGCCATGATCAAGGTCTGTCCATTGACTTGTCTTTCTTCCAGTTGGAAGCCATGATCAATGGAACGAGGAAAGTTCCTCTTACTGAGTCAACCTCATTAAAAAATGAATCAGATACGAGGATAGTTTGTTCCTCTCTCAACCTCGTTAAAAAATGAAATTGGATGTTACGAGGAAAGTTCCTTTTACTGTGTCGACCTCGTTAAAAAATGAATCAGTGTGTACGAGGAAAGTTCCTTTTACTGTGTCGACCTCGTTAAAAAATGAATCAGTGTGGACGAGGATAGTTTGTTCCTGTCTCAACCTCGTTAAAAAATGAAACTGGATGCGCGAGGACAGTTCCTTTTCCTGTGCCAACCTCGTTAAAAAATGAAACAGGTGTCAGCGAGGATAGTTTTTTCCTGTATCAACCTCGTTAAAAAATGAAACAAGGACTCCGAGGAAAGTTCCTTTTACTGTGTCAACCTCGTTAAAAAATGAATCAGTTGATGAGGATAGTTCTTTTACTGAGTCAACCTCATTAAAAAATGAATCAGGTAGATTTTAGGATATGTAGGTAGATTATAGAAAGTAGGGTATGAGGATAGTTCCTATTACTGAGTCAACCTCGTTAAAAAATGAATTAGGTATGAGGATAGTTCTTTTCTTGTGTCAACCTCCTTAAAAATGAAACAACTCCCTTTTCAAGTTAAAAATTGAAAGTAAACCTTCATTTCATCCAGTCGGTTGAATGCAATGAAGCCTGGGGGGCATGTACCTCGCTTTGCATCATTATGCTGGGGGCATGCGAACTTTTTGAGCATAGTTCCTTGTCTTGTGTCAAGCTCGTTAAAAAATGAAACAAGGGTAGGTTAAGTAGGTAGATTGTAGAGTGTAGTCATGAGCATAGTTCCTTGTCTTGTGTCAAGCTCGTTAAAAAATGAATCAAGGATTTTAGAGCATAGTTCCTTGTCTTGTGTCAAGCTCGTTAAAAAATGAATCAAGGATTTTAGAGCATAGTTCCTTGTCTTGTGTCAAGCTCATTAAAAAATGAATCAAGGTTTTTAGAGTAATGTTTTTTGTTAGGTAGATTGTAGAAAGTAGTTATGAGCATAGTTCCTTGTCTTGTGTCAAGCTCACTAAAAAATGAAGCATCTCCCACAAGTCTTTCCAAGATCTTGAAAGTAAAGCTTCATTCCATCCACCTCATTGAATGCAATGAAGCTTGGGGGGCATGTACCTCGTTTTGCGTCATTATGCTGGGGGCATGTGAACTTATAACAAGCATAGTTTTTCGTTTCAAGCTTGCGTAAACATGAAACCGAATCTGAGCATAGTTCTTTTCCTGTGTCAAGCTCGTTAAAAAATGAAACAAATCCTCCTCTACTTGAGTCGAGAGATTGACTAGATCTCATAAATGTTAAGTATTTAAGTTAGTTATTTCAGTTTTTTGCATAATTTTCTTATAGTTTTAGGTCGAGTCTTTCAAATGATCTCGTACCTGAACCTTCATTTCATCCAACTGGTTGAATGAAATGAAGCAGGGGGGCATGCGCTCTAGCAGTTATGCTTAGGGAGCATCAAGCACAGTTTTCTCTGTTTCAAGCTTGTGGAAAAATGAAACTACTTTGAAGCATAGTTTTTCTCTGTTTCAAGCTTTTGTAAAAATGAAACCTATCTCGAGTCAATTTCAGTTATTTTCAAGACTCGTTAAACTCATGAAAATCCCGAGATTATTTTGCTATCTTTCATTCTCGCAAAAACAAATGAAAATGCCGAGTTCTTTCCGTCTTTTCCTGCTCGTAAATTAAAATTGAAAGTCGGTCATATGAGTACATTTTTATCCCTTTTTCGAACTCATTAAAACTTACGAAAAAGTGAAACCTTAGAGTCATCTTTAAGCTCTTTTCTGACTCCTAAAACATGAAAAGATTGCCGAGCGTTTCTTTTGCACTCGTTAAAACGGAATTAAAAGACGGTCCCCTTATAGCTCTTTTCTGACCGTAAAATCAGGAAAAGATTGCCGGGTTTTTGTCGTTTCAAACTCGATATGGAAATAAAACGACGTGTCCTTGATCACTTTTTACTTTTCAGGTCAGTGGCACTAATTATGAAAGTACACCTTGGTCGCAAGATCAAGCGGTTCCCCCGGGTATTATTTTATACTTTTTCGGGCTTGAGGGACACAAATTTACGAAAAAGTTCAACTTGGAGTCTTCTTAAGTTTTTCAGACTCTCTAAAATTGAAAAACGCCGAGTTTCTCCTATACTGGGCTCATTAAACATTTCACAGTAAAGGACCTGTTCAATTACAAACAGGAACGAACCACTCCTTCCTAGGGTTCGAATCAAAACTAGGTTGGACTCATCCGAAGGATGAGCTTATAATCAAGCATATGTTATCCTCCTCAAGCTTGTTAAAAATAAAGAGGTACTTGCCAGAAATGGTGGGGGAAAAGAGAGAAGAATGAACCTATTTGTTACCTTTTGTCTCAGAAGAAACTTTATTACCACTCTTGGACACGACACTTTTCATTCACCTGGGTTGGGAAATCTTTTACCTCACAGTCAATCAAACCACTTTTGAAAGTCTTCAACCGGGTTCTGGGGATTAACTTTGAGTTATTTAGCACCAAACCATTTGTCGTGTCGTTGTGTGTCCAAGAGGTCTGCAAACAAAACTTTCATCTGCAAAATACTTGTCATCCATTTGACCATCCCTGAGTCAGTCCTTACAGCAATATTTCTTCAACTTGAACAATGATTTCGTGTTGTGGGCTTGCCCGCAACGGGTCACTTTCTATCGACATCAGCACATTATCTAGAGAGATGACTTAGAAATCGTCAGTGCCTTGAAGTCTGCATGCATCATTGGCAGGTTTCTCGCCTTTGACGTCAGTTTACATCATTGACTTTCGATCGAAGGATTCCATGAAATGTTCGACATCAACTCATTCATTCACATCTCATGGATTGTACTGGGTACTTTGAGAACCATTGACATTACTGGTGGTCTCTCTCACGCTTGTTAACAGTTTACATCATCGACTGGTAATCAAGTGGTTTCTACCATGTTCGACATCGACTCATTTATTCGCATGGCTAGAATCGTACCAATTCGAGAAGTAGGAATGAAGACCCTGGATCAAATCTTTACCATCCAGGCTGCGAGGAGTTTTGTATTCATTATCTAAGTAGACTAATCATAAACAGATGGCTGCGCCCATACTGTGTCTACAAAAGTCTATGATTATGATGTACTGCAAAATCATTCCTGTATCAGAGTAGTTAGTCTGTTAGTTAAAGTTTTTATCTGAGTATGGGAATGCCTACCTCAGTGATGATATAATCTTATCCATGTATTTTGTGTTGAAAATTGCAGGTTCCAACCAGGTTCTCCACGAGATAATCCTCGAAATGATAAAGCGCTTCACCCTTCCTAGATAATACAAAACCCTAATCTATTCTAGGCTTCGCACTTTAGGGGGCAATCTGTTACACTAAAAAATGTCACCATGGCTATTTACAGTTGGTATGGCTCTATCAACAGTCATACTACCCTCTTGAGCAAGTCTTATGCCTCTACTATTCATGTCAAACTCCAAGAAAGAGAGAAAGTCTTTATAAACATGTTTATCTTTAGGTACGCAGGTTCTCTCAAGCCTTGCCTGTGGGTATGCACCTTTTGTTCATAAGGTCTGCGTCCAAGGACGCTCTGTATCTAAAGGGGCAGGTGCGTCCCTCTGAAAAGGTTAAAATGCGCAAGTTTTATCTTCAAAAACTTACTTGTGGTCATTTCTAGAGCATTCTAGAAGGTTGTTTGATGTGTATTGAGCGCCTCCAGATGGTTCATGCACTCCTATCAAAGAGGAACTTATCCCATCAATAAGGGAGTGATCCCATCCAAAGAGGGGACTATCCCATTGATGGTGGACCTGATTAACTTCCTCTTGAGCACTATAAAAAGAGGCATTGAGCCAGAAGGAAAGAGGTTGAAAGCTATACATTTCTAAGGGTAAATGCTGCAGGAATTAGGACTCCCATTTAGAAGCTTGTGAGGAGAGATTGCTCTTAGATTTTGTCACACGGAATCAGTCAAGAGTGCGGACACAACTGACCTTCCTAGAAGTCTAAGACATTCTAATGACAAACAAAACAAACTGGAGCTATCCTTCTCTAAACATGCATTATGATATGAGAAATCAAGTGTTTCGTTCTTACCTTTGTCCAAACGCTGTTGTAAAAGTCCAAGCTTTGTTGATCTGGATGAGCGCCTCCTTTTCTCCAAAACCTGCAATCACCAACAGTCAAACAATTAAATAGCACCTGATTATAACATAAAACAAATCATATTCAACATATAGAACAAGGAGTACATGAAATAACCCATAAACAACAAGTTATTGAGAAGAATGGACCAATTTGCATTAAAGGTAATCAAAAGGAACCATTACAACCTGAGCCTTGGTGTTGTGCAAGCTCCTTCCAGGGTCCACAAGAGTCTTCCTCTACTTTGACAAAGCTCACCCACTTCCAAATAGAACAAGCAAAGATGGCAATCTCTCCTCACAAGCTTCTAAATGGGAGTCCTAATTCCTGCAGCATTTACCCTTAGAAATGTATAGCTTTCAACCTTTTCTCCTTCTGGCCCAATGCCTGTATTTATAGTGCTCAAGAGGAAGTTAATCAGGTCCACCATCAATGGGATAATCCCAGATTTTGTTTTTTCTTAGTTTCTTCTGCCCAGATTCATCAGTCCCTTGTCCAGAATCTTCACCTGAACTGGTTTCATTAGCATTGAGTGTTTTAGTGGATTTCGTCGAAGTGTAAGCCCTAGGGTTTGATTTTTGAGTAGGTCTTGTAGCGACTTTAGCGGTAGGAGTTGTCAAGCCTTAGATATCTCTGGTTTTGTCAACATTCTAAGAAGTCAGACCTGTTATAAAGTCTACCTGTAGGAGCAACTTACCATCAAGTTGTCTTTTGGGCCAATTTCGAAGTGCTTGTTGTTTAAGTCTTGAATTCCATTTTACGAAAAGAACAAAAAGATTTGAGTTTTGTTTTGACTAGTCTTTTGATTCTGCATTAGCTGGTCCTTGATTTGATTTTGATCAAGTAAAACATCCTAGAATCATCTTTGTGAGATTTTGCCTTGTTAGGTTTGCTTAGAGTAGTCTCTCTTTTGGTTTGCTTGTGAGTCAAGTTTTCATAGTTTTGTAGCTTTTGAGATTGTTTTTTGTTAAAGATAGGTTTACATGCTTTATTAAAAAGAGAAAATACAAAAATATCTCCTTTGAAAAAGTTTTGTTTCAAGTAGCTTTGAAAGTTTTGAAAGAAAAAGAGTTTTTCGTGCAAGTAAAGAGTGGTTATGTTTGTGTGCTTGAAAAGAAAAAGAAAATTGTTTCTTTGATTGTCTTTTCTAAGGAAGTTGTTTTCTCTAAAAATTGCATTCTCTCAACTCTCTTAGTTAAAGAATTTCATTGAAAAAGCAAAGTAGCATAGATCATCTTAGGTGCATCTTTGTAGTGGTTGGAGTCGAGTCTGCACACCATTGGTTTCACTTCCATCACCTTGTGACTTTAAAGAACAACCTTAAAAGTAACGCTTAAAGTAAAATTGAACTAGTAACTTTTATTTTCTAGGGCTCTGAAGCATCAATTTAGATCAGGCTAGTGTCTTGGAGTAGGTGAGTAATTAACTCTCCAAGACAGTAAAACCAAACAAGTAGTCGATCTTGTGATAGAATCAAATCCAATTGTTACATTTACACTTTGGGAAAGCTCCTCTTAAAGGAGAAGCACGAGCTCGTGTCCGAACCAGTGAGGGGATCATTCCCCCCTCGTTGGGAACGACGCCAGACAGTACGTATTACAAACGGTAAACCTCGGATTAACCATTGTCGAGGAGCCAGGGGTCACTTATCGGTAAACCTTGGATTACTGTCAAGGAGCCGGTAAGGGGATTGAGCTTGCTACTCTGCCCTTGCGTGCTGTCGGAGTTTAGACTGTTCCCCCAGGTGTACTTGTGGCCGTTGGTAACCTTAGTGACCATAATCTCTAGGATTCTACCCAAGGTGACGGTGGAGGGAAGGTCCCACTGTACCTGGAGCAGACGTCGGCTATACTCACTTGGATTTTCTGGGGGGTTCACTTCACTCGAGACGGTTAAAGTGGAGGAACTTGGTCCAGTCTATTCATTAAGCAGGTTGTCGGCGTAACTGTTCCACCCGCCATTTCTGTACTGAATCCAGCGAGGTTGGGCCTAATCACCAACTAGCGTTTTTGGTCCGGAAGAATACTGTTTGTGTTTGGTTTGACGCCCTAGATTCTTTAGGCGTGTGATTCAAATTTGTTTGGTTCTTTAGAGACTTTAGGTGGTTTGATTTGAAATTTTATTTTGTTTTCGTGTGTAGTAGTTAAAAGTTTTTAGCTGTGGCGGAATTACCGAGACAGTCCCGTAGACTTCGGGGCCAGTCTCCTGAAGTTGTTTCTGTGGCCGAATTGTTGAGAAGATCCCGTAGACTTAGGGGTGAACCTCCTCAAGACGAGTCCAGTCATTTAGAAGGTTTAAAGGTCCTTGTAACTCCTCCTAGTGGCAGTAGAGTAGGTTCACCTGAAGAAGGAGAATCTTCCTTGGTAGTCCATCCAGATTACCAAAGTTTAGAGACAGGTTATAATCCCGAAGCTGTTACAGTTTCTGAGCTTGTTGGTAGTTTTTCGTCTGCTAGTGATACAGGTGAAGAACCAGAAATATCCGAACCTGTTACTCCGACTCCTAGTGTTCCTGATTCACCGAGAATAGAAAGAATTATCACCGAAAATCTTCCTGTTGGTTTGATTGCTATAGAAGAACTTGTTCCAGAGGAAGAAATAGGCGTCTCTGATCCTGAAGATCAAATTACCCTTGATCTAAGGGAGCGTGAATCCATCTTTTACAGTCCTCCTAGAAGTACTACTTGGTACCTTTCGTTAACCAATTATTTAGACAACTTTGGGCTAGGTTTTTCTACACCTCGTACTCCTTTTCCACCTGGAGGTATTCATACTCCTGTAAATATGTCTGGTCAGTCATCTGTGTTTACACAAAGTCCTGAATCTTTTTTACATGGCGGTCCTTCTGTTCCTACTGGGTATCAATCTCTTTCTGGTACCTTTGCGGGAGCGTCTCCTCAACCCGTTGATCATGGGTTATTAGTTGGAAACAGTGGTAATGTACCATTGAGTGTAGGAGACATTTACATGATGTCAGGTTCAGTTCCCATTACCCAACCTCAAGGTGGCCAATTACCGCCTGGGGGGCAACCTTCATTAATGCCTGGGGGGCAACCTCAAGGTACTTCATTCGTGTCTGGGGGGCAACCTCAAGGTCAGTACGCTCCTATGGGGCAATACATACCTCAAGGTCAACCCCAGCCTCAATATGTACCCCAAGGTCAACCTCAGTATCAATATCAACCTCAAGGATGGCAACCTCAAGGATGGCAACCCCAAGGGTATCAACCCCAAGGGTATCAACCTCAAGGATACCAACCTCAAGGTCAAGGTCAACCCCAGTACCCGTATTTACCTCAAGGTTATCAACCTCAAGGTCAATACTCAGGTCAAGGTTATCAACCACCTCAAGGTCAATCATATGGTCAAAATATGGGGACTGCACCTTACAATTATCAATCCTATCCTCAATCCGGCTATGGATCTCAGTACCCTCAACCTGTTATGGGTCAATACCCTGGAATGTTAGTGTGGGATCCGTCACAGGGTCAACAGATGTTGCAGCCAAGTATACAGTCGGTACCTCAAGCAGGACAACCTGTAGTTCCTGGTCCACCCCAGCAACCGCAACCTGTCCAGTCAAGTGTTCAGACCTCTGTAACTTCGGTAGTTACTCAGCCGCCAATTGCACCTAGTACTCCATCTCAAACGGCTGCTGCAACTACCGCCACATCTACCATACTTACTTCTGGAGTATCGACGGCTCCGGTTTCTACTGTCTCTGTAACCACTCCTCAGACATTTGTACCGTTGTCTGGATCTACGATTCAAACCACAGTCCAGATGCCTGTAGGCCAACCTGGTATAAGTACGGTTGTCACTACTCAACCTCAATTTGTTCAACCTCCGTACCAGGGACAGTATCAACCTGGGCAAGCTGTCCAACAACCGGTTTACCAGTATCAACCGTATCCTGGGTACACTTATCAACAACCTCAGCAACCCCAGTACGGTCCGGTTAATCCTGGTTTTCCAGGAGGATATAATATCCCAAATGCGACTCCTGTTCCTAGTTATCCTGGATATCCTCCTCCTGGGGCTGGTATTGTGACCCAGAGTTTTAGAGATCCTAACCGGCAGTTACCGTTTATCGCAACTTTGGATTTACCAGACTTGACGCGCCTAACGAACGATCCAATTCAATATCTTCCGTTCTGGCCGCCAATGCCAAATAAGTTGCCCAGCGATATACCCAAGTTCGAAGGTAAGTCTGGAGAGGATCCGTCCAATCACGTGATGACTTACCACCTCTGGTGTGCTTCAAATTCCATCTCGGATGATTCGATCCGCTTACGTCTTTTCCAGCGTACACTCATTGGTCTCGCGGCCAAGTGGTACATTGAGTTACCACGGGCCTCTTTTTACAATTTTAGCCAGTTAGCTACCTCGTTCTTAACTCACTTTCAGTTACCGGTCAGATACGATAACGGTACGGAGTTATTAACTTCACTAAAACAATCAACCTCCACGTATATTTCAGATCACATTCATGAGTGGAGACGTCGAAGAAGGCTAGTGAAAGTTTTTATCCCGGACCAAATCTTAGCTGAATGGTTTGTTAAATCATTATTACCAAGGATTACTGAAGATGTAGCTAAGGCCGGAGTAGTTACTGAGGAGCAAGTCATTGCTCAGGCACAATACCTTGACTTAGTTTACACGCAGTCGGGTACATTACACGAGAAGATTCCGGATCTTCCAAAGTCGAACCAAATCGCTGCTGCTCCTTCGGGATCTCATGCCGCTGATGGTATGATTGGTATCGTGAATACAAAGAGCAAGAAGAAGTCTTCCAAGGCTTCAACTACTCCTATTATCACTTTGCCCGATTCCCCGACAGGAGAGTCTTCTCCTGAACTTACCGCCGATATTCACGCTGTAGAGTCATCTACGGCCAAATCAAAAAACGGTGGAAAGAAGAAAGGAAAGAAGAAGGCTAAAGCAGACAAGGCTCCAAAGGAGAAAACTGAAAAGTCGGAAACCAATGACGAAAAGCGCAAACCTCGATATCCTTGTCTTATTTGTGAAGAGGATCATTTTACGAGAGATTGCCCTCATCGGGCCGAGGTAGTGAAAATAGTCAAAGGTTCTCCCACTCCTGCTGTGTTAAAAAATCCATTTCCGGAGCAGGAGAATAAGATGATAGGTTCTTCCTCGAATGCCAGTGAAGAACCCATTTTGATGATGTCTCATGTGAGGATTGCGACTCGATCGCAAGATTATGGTAGTAAGAATCCTGTTGATGGTAAGGAAGCAGAATCTTCTCACTCTAACCCATCAACCTCAGCTCCTGGTTCCGATCCACTACAGATCGAGAAACCTAACCCAGACTTAGTAATTAAACCGCCCGCCAAGGGTGTACTTCGAAGGTCTGCTTTCAATCCACATGCGAGAGCGGCCCAGAATTACAACATTGTTGAGGACTTAGCTGTTTCACCCTCAGCAATGTCGGCGTTAGAAGTGCTGCAATCATGTCCAGCACAACGAAAATTGCTTTTGTCGGCTATAGGAGCTGTTGATGTTCAGGATCCGAATCTAATGATCTTCGATCTAGAAAATAGTACACCACGACTCCCCCATCAAATGGCTTTCCAAATTCCAGTGATAGTCAAAAACAGGCCTATTCATCGAACTGTGATTGATGAGGGAGCTTCTACGTGTATTATGTCAATTCAATGTTGGAGATCCCTTGGTTCTCCTTCGTTGAACCAATCCCCCACCATCCTTAAGGCCTTTGATGGCCGTGGGTTCCGTCCGTTTGGTATTCTACAAGAATTGCCTATAGGGGTAGAAGGTAAAACCGTTAGTCTGGATGTGGAAGTGGTTGATGCCCCTCTAGACTACAACCTTCTTTTGGGTCGAAGTTGGTCATATGCTATGACAGCGGTCGTTTCATCGGTCTTCAGAGTAATTAAGTTTCCACATAACGGTAAGATCGTGACTATTGATCAGCTGACATACTTTTCATCCGACCCAGCCTCTTCAGAGAGTATCCAGCATGTCGGTAAGACGACAATCCCTTATAGGGACGTTGGTGTAGGTTTAGTTAAGGATTCCGGTTTACTGGGAACTTTTCCTCTCCCTCCACTCAGCGTAGAACCTTCGTTTGCAACAATTCATATGATTACATCAGAAAACATTATTTATGATGATCCTTGGTATGTCCCATCTGACTCTGAGATAGACTCATTCGGTAATGCTATGCCTTTGAGTCCATATGAAATTGCTTATGAAGCTCTTATGTCTTTTACCGATTTACATTCAACCGAGGTCGACCAAATGAATGTGGTCAGTGAAGAATCACTTTTCACCTCAACCTTAGAACGGATAGCGTTTCCCGAAGTCGTGTCATCTGACGAACAACTTCGCGAAATCCTAAGTGTAGACGATCTACCATGGGAAGATCTCCATCACAGATCTTCGTTTTTACCTAAGGATGATGCATTTGAAAATGATTTTTCATCTATCTTTACCGCTGAATATGTCAAAGACGCTCAGGATCCAACGAAACATTCTGATTCAGAGTTGAATTTAGGGAATATTTCTCGTACTATTCCCATTGATATTTCAGTGAAGCCCGGAATTGAGGAGAACATTCATATAGGTGCCGCATGTACAGAAGAAGAAATCCAAACTTACAAGGCCCTATTCCAAGAATTCCGCGATGTGTTTGCATGGTCTTACGAGGAAATGCCGGGAATCGATCCTGCCATTGTTGTTCATGAAATCAAAACCTACCCGGATGCTAAACCCATCCGGCAACGGTTGCGTCAGATTCACCCTCGAAAAGCGGCTGCGATTAAAGCAGAAGTCGAAAAGCTGTTGAAAGCAGGTTTCATTTATCCGATCCCGTTAACGGATTGGGTATCGAATATTGTTCCGGTCAACAAGAAACAAGGAACAATAAGAATCTGTATCGACTATAGGGATATCAATCGAGCTTGTCCAAAAGACAACTATCCTACGCCTTATATCGATCAAATTATTGATGATTGTGCCGGAAGTGAAATGTTTTCCTTCATGGATGGTTTTTTGGGCTATAATCAAATCAATATTCTACCTGCCGACCAACCAAAAACGGCATTCATTTGTCCATGGGGGACATTTGCTTATTGCAAATTACCTTTTGGGCTTAAGAATGCCGGGGCCACTTTTCAACGGGCGATGTCTTACGCATTTCACGACATCAAGCACATTGTGCAACCGTATCTCGATGATTTGCCTGCTCATTCTTTACATCGAGCTGATCACCTTGACCACCTACGAGCAATCTTTATGAGGTGTAGGCATTATCGAATTCGGTTGAATCCCCACAAGTGTGTTTTCTGTATAAAACAGGTCGATTGCTGGGATTTGTTGTTTCAAAAGCCGGCATTCGCGTCGATCCCTCGAAAGTCGAGGCGATCATCAAATTGCCTCCTCCTTCGAGTTTGCGCCAACTCCAAAGTTTGCAAGGGAAAGCGAAATTTTTACGTCGATTCATCCCAAACTACGCCGAGGTCACTAAAGGTTTTACACGGTTGTTGAAACAGAACGTTCAATTCTTTTGGGACGAGATTGCCCAACAATCTTTTGATGCACTTAAACACGCGTTGACCCATGCACCGTTGTTGCATCCTCCCAACTACAACCAGGACTACTTCTTATACCTCGCAGCTTCACATTCCACCATTGGAATGGTGTTAGTTCAAGAAGATGAATTCGGAGCGGAACATGTGATATATTATCTCAGTCAAACCTTAAATCCCACTGAGCTAAAATATTCGCATGTGGAGAAATTGGCCCTGGCAGCCGTTCAAGCTGTCCAGCGTTTTCGTCACTACATTCTTCTCCGTAAAACTACAGTTATTTCGGATTGCAACCCTATGATTTACATTTTGACAAAACAATTGCTAGGGGGCAAGTACTCTAAATGGATCGTTATCCTGCAAGAGTTCGACTTGGAGTTCGAGAAGTCCAAGTCTAAGAAATCCTTAGTTTTTGCGGAATTGATGTGTGATTTCCCGCGTACTGACACAGAGACTGTGGCAGAAGAGTCCATTGCGGACGAATCTTTGTTTCTTATCAGTACTTTAGATCCGTGGTTCGGGGATATAATCATCTATCTCCAAACCCAAACCTTTCGGCCTGAAGCTTCAAAAGCGGAACGTCGAAAAATTAGGTTTCAATCCCAGCAATACAAAATTATTGGAGATACACTTTATCGCCGGGGGGCAGACTTAGTTTTTCGACGTTGTCTAACTCACGAAGAGGCTGAGAGAGTTTTGAATGATTGTCACTCTGGAGCATGTGGCGGTCATATGTCTGGGTATGCCACAGCTCAGAAGGTGTTGCGCGCTGGTTACTTCTGGCCATCTATGTTTAAAGATTGTATCATTGCAGTCCGGAAGTGCCACAACTGCCAAGTGTTTGATCGAAAGATGCGCGCACCACCTGCTCCTCTCCACCCTATAATTGCCGTTGGTCCATTCGCCAAATGGGGTATCGACTTTATTACTTGTAACCCTCACTCGGCCGGGGGGCATGCGTATATCATCCTCGCGGTTGATTATTTCACTAAATGGGCCGAGGCGATGCCTACATTCGACGCAAGCGGCAAAACAGCTGCAGTTTTCATATTCAATCATATAATAACTAGGTTTGGTGTCCCACAAGCAATTATTACTGACCATGGAAGCCATTTTCGAAACACCATGATGACTGAGCTTACAAGCCAGCTTGGTTTGCGCCATGACAGCTCTACTCCTTATTATCCGCAAGCCAACGGTTTGGTTGAGTCTATCAACAAAGTTCTGGTTATCATGATCCGACGAACCATTGGTATTCATCGGTCGAATTGGCACAACATGTTATTTTCGGCGCTATGGGCATACCGAACCTCAGTGAAAACCTCAACAGGGTTCACTCCTTTCCAGCTAGTTTATGGCTTAGAAGCAGTGTTACCCATTGAATGTGAAATCCCATCACTTCAAATGGCTGTCGAATTACTTCCAGCTACTTCCGAAGAGGAGAAACGTTTATTGTACTTAGCTAAATTAGATGAGACTCGACGTGACGCTGCATTGGCAATCGAGACTCACGCGAAGCGAATGAAAGCTCAGTATGATAGAAATGTGACCCCTCGAAGTTTTTCGGAGGGAGACCTAGTGCTCTTATATGATCAAGCTAACGATAAGCTAGGTGCTGGAAAATTCGTTCCTATGTGGCATGGACCCTATATTGTAAAGCGAAAGCTAGCAAAAGGGGCTTATGAGCTGGTAGATTTTGATGGGGACTCTTTGGGTAAACCCAGAAATGGACTTTACCTAAAGAGGTATTATGCTTAAATGGTGGGTATGGAGAATTTTTAGTTAGGTTAGGTTTTCTTTCTAGCTAGTATGATTGTTAGTTAGTCAGTGTGCTTAGCTTAGTGAGTGTGTTTTTTGTCGTTATTCTGGCTTATCTTGGTTTTGCTCTTGATATTGTAGATGTCGACGCCCCTCCAAACATACATTGGATTTGCTGATGGTGCTTGTCGTAGTACACGGAATATCTCTTCCGCAGCTTGGGTTATCTATTCACCCTCTGACGAGTTAGTTTCTATGCATGGGGTAAGCCTCGGTCAAACAACGAATAACATTGCAGAATACAGTGCAGTGGTTGAATTATTATCCGAATCTATTTCATTTGGAATTCGACGTTTGATAGTGAGGTTAGATTCTGAACTTGTTGTATTACAGCTTAATAGAGTTTATGCCATTAGAAATCCTGTGTTATTAAGGTTGTTTTTGAGAGTGCGTCTCTTGGAACGTGAATTTGATTACATTGAATATCAGCATATTCCAAGGTCCTTGAATACATTAGCAGATGCAATTGCTTCTCGAGTGTTGGACAGACATTTACGATAATCATGCAAGTAAATTTAAAAAACATTTCATCATACATGTTAAACAAGATAAGCCGGTAATAGTGATATATATATAGATAGGAGTGTGTCAAAAAATATACATCGTCTTCGATCATAGGTTGAAAAACACCTTATGATCGGCAAAATGATAAGTACAAAAAGTCAAAATGTCACATGTGTCTACAAAGTGACTAGCCAATCACTGGTGGTGCTCCCTATACGACACCACTGCACGGGCTACCTTGCGCAAAAATCTCCTCAACGGTCCAGGGACCGCGACTACGTAGCGCTGAAGTCTGATAGGAATATCATCCATAGAAGTCTCTGGTATATCCGCCGTCAGACGCTGTAGATCATGCTCCAACTCAGTCAGTACCTCTGCAGCCGCCGCGTCCTGTGGGGCCGGTACCGGTGCAACTGGATGTCTCCTCTCGAAAGGCCGGAGGTTGGCTGGACGCTGTGGACCAACATCTGCATTTTGAAAATTTTACTGTCAGTTTTGAGACGATATATATAAAAAACAAAAAAAAAAAAAAATACATAATTTGAAAACTCGTGAAAAATAAAGTACCTCTGTCATCCCATTGTTCTCCCTGTGGAAGAACCATGTCCGGATCACCTCGAAAATCTATTCCGGCATACGGAAAGTCCTGAATCGCGAACACCTGGTCCTCTAACCAGTGAAAATAACTGTCAGTGAATCGAACAACTGCCGCACCCTCGTCCGGATGCCGGGCCATCACCGCAACCCATCGTACCAGCTTTGGCTCCTGAGGACCCGAAATATCAACAGTGAGATGCTGAGGGATCAGCATTGGAATCCTCTCTAAGGCAAAGCTCACGACTATAGGCCCATATCCAAAGGTCTTTAGTCTCCCGGTCTTTGCCTTGGTCAGTTGGGCTTTCAAGTTAGCCAACAATGCATCACACCAGTTGAAAATGGTGCCTTGGAGACAATCAATTGCCATCCGAAATTGAGACCCAGTAGCAATATGTAAAGTGGCTGAGCCACAAATCCTGGTCACAGTGAAAGCTAAGACCATGAGTTCACGTTGAGAGACATATTTGATCTCTATGCCTTTCTTATGCTCTCGATTAGGTAGGCACCAATCTGCTCGGAGACTATCAAGGGATTGGCCACCCGGCCTAGTCCCAGCCAGATTGAGTTGCTCACCTCTGTTCGGCAAGCCAGTGAGAAAGTAAATGTCAGCAGGCTCTATCTCGAGTTGTTGCCCGCCGATATAAAAACATTGCTCTTGAACATTCCATCTCTCGACCAGCCACTCCAAGAATCTTACCTGAGCTCTCATACCGGGTATGGCCCAGTATTTGTATAATCCACATCCTCTTAGGGCATCGAGGGAGGGTTGATGATTGATTGCAGCTTCATCAACCTCCTCATGCTCTCTTTCTCTCCAATCCAGCATGATAAGTGCCCTACACATGAATAAACAGGCATTAAAATTAATTTTGGGAAATTTCAATGGTTAGTTTGGGAGTTTGGGGTTTCAAAACCCGCGTTTTGCGGAGGACGCACCCCGCGTTTGGTGCACAGTGCGCCGGGACGCAGGTGGCCTGAAGGTAACCTGCGTCCCCCGACCTTTTCCTTGTATAGGAAAAAGTCGGGGGACGCAGGCCAGCCTTTAAGAAACCTGCATCCCCCGCAGGGCGGTTTCCAAAACCCAAAACCCCCCAAAAATCAAAAATGAAACCTAAAACAAAATTCTAAACGGATGAAATTGACAAGGAGGATGTTGTGAAATACCTGGAAGAGACGGCGTTCGATTCTAACGGTCGGATTTTCCGCAGCGACCACGGGAAGTTTCTTGTCAAAAGCTCCTTTTTCAACCTCAACAGTCAAACGGTAAAAATGACATGGTAAAAAGTCTTTTTATAGGTTTTTTGGATGAATTTGTTCATTTTTCACCATGGAAAGATGTTTTTCGATGAATTTTTGCCTATCTTAAACAGGTATGAGTAATGTGTCGCTTTTGTGCAGGACAAAGGGACTTAGAGGGAAAATTGTAATTTTTTCACAAACAAAATATCAGAGTCATCTTTTAAGCCCTTTTCTGACTCCTAAAACATGAAAAGATTGCCGAGCGTTTCTTTTACACTCGTTAAAACGGAATTAAAAGACGGTCCCCTTATAGCTCTTTTCTGACCGTAAAATCAGGAAAAGATTGCCGTGTTTTTGTCGTTTCAAACTCGATACGGAAATAAAACGACGTGTCCTTGATCGCTTTTTACTTTTCAGGTCAGTGACACTAATTATGAAAGTACTCCTTGGTCGCAAGATCAAGCGGTTCCCCCAAGTATTATTTTATACTTTTTCGGGCTTGAGGGACACAAATTTACGAAAAAGTTCAACTTGGAGTTTCCTTAAGTTTTTCAGACTCTCTAAAATTGAAAAACGCCGAGTTTCTCCTATACTGGGCTCGTTAAACATTTCACAGTAAAGGACCTGTTCAATTACAAACAGGAACGAACCACTCCTTCCTAGGGTTCGAATCAAAACTAGGTTGGACTCATCCGAAGGATGAGCTTATAATCAAGCATATGTTATCCTCCTCAAGCTTGTTAAAAATAAAGAGGTACTTGCCAGAAATGGTGGGGGAAAAGAGAGAAGAATGAGCCTATTTGTTACCTTTTGTCTCAAAAGAAACTTTATTACCACTCTTGGACACGACACTTTTCATTCACCTGGGTTGGGAAATCTTTTACCTCACAGTCAATCAAACCACTTTTGAAAGTCTTCAACCGGGTTCCGGGGATTAACTTTGAGTTATTCAGCACCAAACCATCTGTCGTGTCGTTATGTGTCCAAGAGGTCTGCAAACAAAACTTTCATCTGAAAAATACTTGTCATCCATTTGACCATCCCTGAGTCAGTCCTTACAGCAATATTTCTTCAACTTGAACAATGATTTCGTGTTTTGGGCTTGCCCGCCACGGGTCACTTTCTATCGACATCAGCACATTATCTAGAGAGATGACTTAGAAATCGTCAGTGCCTTGAAGTCTGCATGCATCAATGGCAGGTTTCTCGCCTTTGACGTCAGTTTACATCATTCACTTTCGATCGAAGGATTCCGTGAAATGTTCGACATCAACTCATTCATTCACATCTCATGGATTGTACTGGGTACTTTGAGAACCATTGACATTACTGGTGGTCTCTCTCACGCTTGTTAATAGTTCACATCATTGACTGGTAATCAAGTGGTTTCTACCATGTTCGACGTCGACTCATTTATTCGCATGGCTAGAATCGTACCAATTCGAGAAGTAGGAATGAAGACCTTGGATCAAATCTTTACCATCCAGGCTGCGAGGAGTTTTGTATTCATTATCTAAGTAGACTAATCATAAACAGATGGCTGCGTCCATACTGTGTCTACAAAAGTCTATGATTATGATGTACTGCAAAATCATTCCTGTATCAGAGTAGTTAGCTGTTAGTTAAAGTTTTTATCTGAGTATGGGAATGCCTACCTCAGTGATGATATAATCTTATCCATGTATTTTGTGTTGAAAATTGCAGGTTCCAACTAGGTTCTCCACGAGATAATCCTCGAAATGATAAAGCGCTTCACCCTTCCTAGATAATACAAAACCCTAATATATTCCAGGCTTCGCACTTTAGGGGGCAATCTGTTACACTAAAAAATGTCACCATGGCTATTTACAGTCGGTATGGCTCAATCAATAGTCATACTACCCTCTTGAGCAAGTCTTATGCCTCTGCTATTCATGTCAAACTCCAAGAAAGAGAGAAAGTCCTTATAAATATGTTTATCTCTGGGTACGCAGGTTCTCTCAAGCCTTGCCTGCGGGTACGCACCTTTTGTTCATAAGGTCTACGTCCAAGGACGCTCTGTATCTAAAGGGGCGGGTGCGTCCCTCTGAAAAGGTTAAAATGCGCAAGTTTTATCTTCAAAAACTTACTTGTGGTCATTTCTAGAGCATTCTAGAAGGTTGTTTGATGTGTATTGAGTGCCTCCAGATGGTTCATGCACTCCTATCAAAGAGGAACTTATCCCATCAATAAAGGAGTGATCCCATCCAAAGAGGGGAACTATCCCATTGATGGTGGACCTGATTAACTTCCTCTTGAGCACTATAAAAAGAGGCATTGAGCCAGAAGGAAGAAGGTTGAAAGCTATAGATTTCTAAGGGTAAATGCTGCAGGAATTAGGACTCCCATTTAGAAGCTTGTGAGGAGAGATTGTCATCTTTACTTGTTCTATTTGGAAGTGGGTGAGCTTTGTCAAAGTAGAGGAAGACTCTTGTGGACCCTGGAAGGAGCTTGCACAACACCAAGGCTCAGGTTGTAATGGTTCCTTTTGATTACCTTTAATGCAAATTGGTCCATTCTTCTCAATAACTTGTTGTTAATGGGTTATTTCATGTACTCCTTGGTCTATGTGTTGAATATGCTTTGTTTTATGTTATAATCAGGTGCTATTTAATTGTTTGACTGTTGGTGATTACAGGTTTTGGAGAAAAGGAGGAGCTCATCCAGATCAACAAAGCTTGGACTTCTACAACAGCGTTTGGACAAAGGTAAGAACGAAACACTTGATTTCTCATATCATAATGTATGTTTAGAGAAGGATAGCTCCAGTTTGTTTTGTTTGTCATTAGAATGTCTTAGACTTCTAGGAAGGTCAGTTGTGTCCGCACCCTTGACTGATTCCGTGTGACAGCCATTTTCTAGAGTAGCTTGGAGGGTAGGGTATATTGGAGGCCGAATTTGGGAGATTGGATTTAGTCCAAACCCTTTCTGGGTTTTTGACAAGGATCCCAGATATAAATTTTCAGCATTTTCTGAGCATCAAAGGTGGGGTATTCAGCCATGTCTTTTTAGCAGGCAGTGCATAATTGTTGGGGATTGCACAGTGCTTTTTTTGGGAGGTCAAAATCAGGCCAAACTGTTTATGGGTTTTCATGGGTTTTGGTCAAGGAGCTTGGGGCTGTATTTGTATCATTTTTTGAGTAGTGGAAGTGGAGTTTCTTGCAGTTCCTTTCCATCCAACAGGGTAGTTTTATGGGCAGCACAGAGCACTAGAGGAGCAGGCATTTTCAAGTACTTGATATCATTTCTCATCACCTGGATTCTGTCACGCTTTCCATTGAGGCAAGCCAAGGTGCATTCATCTATACTATTGTACTTTCTCCATTGATTAATAAAATGGCTTAGATGGTTCTACTTCTTGAGTTTTTATGAGCATGTATTGTTTGTTAAAATTTTATGTGTTGAGAATCATTTTTGCTTTATATATCACTGTCTGTTTAAGTTAGGAACATTACACCCCCGAATCCCCCCTCTAATCCACATCCAAATGTGCCTAAGAAAGCAAGTATAAACACCTTATTACACAATGAAAAGTCATACCTTTGGGGTTGGAAGGGCCACCTTCAAACATATGTCATAACAAATGGGTGAGGGCACACAATGGTTGGCTCAGGCGGCAGAGAATGGTGGCACATCAAGCTATCTGGTGGCTACAAGGGGCTGCTCTCTGCCGACTGAAGACATATCTAGGAGAAATTTTCTTATAGGGGTCACCCATTAGTGGTGGGTAACAAGAACATTCATCACGTGTCAAGCTATGAGTAACATGTGCAATTGCCAACCAATTAGTTTTCAAAATAAATCTTCAACAATTAGTGCACAATATAACATTAATCTAGTTGCAACAATTCCATACAGTAGACATTTTTCAAGAATAAAACTTCAATAAGAGGCACTTACAAGATGATAATATGATATATCCATCCACAAATCAAGAGATAGCTCCAAAAAAAAATCAAATTTTAACTCCAACTATCAAAATGCATCCAAAACATCTAATAGTTAATTCAAGAAAAAAGTGTGGATCTGCCAAGAAGGCTGAAATTCCCCAGTGTGATTATGATCCAACACCAATGAAGTTGAGTTTTGTTTATATGAGACCTAGTAAGTCGAATTATTAGCCCAAGGCTCCTAACATTATAAAAATGTGCAAAATACATGCGTTTGTCACAAGATGACAAAGTAGTTTTTACAAATTATGAAATAACCATCCAATTGTTAGCCAAATTGATGGCTTTATACTGATGTAGGGCCGTCGGAGGGCCACGCTGAGTCCTGTTGGTGCCAAAGTGTGTGAAAAGGCTCCATAGATCATGAACAAGGGGATGGCTCGTTAGTCTCCATGCAAGTCATCATGTGGGGCCCCAAAGTGAGTTTGGGGCATAGAAACTGGTCTCATGGGTCTCCTGATGATAGAATAGCTCGTGATGCTCCAATAATGAGGGCTCCGACAATTGTGCTTGCCCTCCCATGTCTCAAGGGATGAGATAACCTCCTTTGTGCCTTGAATCAACTGCTATATAATGCTAAGTCTGCCGGGGCACACTGGTCCAAACGCATCATCTCGTGAATAACGTAGGGTAATGAGTAGACTACTGAGGGTGTTGAGAGTGCCCATGGCATGGAATGTTGTTGTACACATGGTGTGAGTTCAATGGCTCTCAATGTTTCACCCGTGGGTGTTAATATGTTCCTTTGGTGGACTTGGGCCCCACTTAAGTTTCCCAACCCATGATGAAACCGCCCACCAATTACATATAATATCGAATGTGCATCCTTAGAATTAGCTACAATAATTAATTAGTGCAACTAAGTGAACCAAGCTTGTTTATCAAGGGCACATTGACACTTCATAGTGGGCTTCCCTTTCCAAACCCGGGGCTTCAAGCTCGTAATAGTCTTACCTCGCTAGCTAGGAGCGGGTAATAAACAACCCTATTAGGTGTTCCCAATCCCTAAGGGGAAATATAGGTTTCTAGTACATCCTTTAATTGATAAGTGTCATGTGAATGATGATAAACGGATGGGGACATGGGGTCTCAAGGAAAAATGCCATGGGTTCAAGGATGGAAATGATGAAAAATGTCCACATATTTGGGTGGATAGATGTATGAGGAAGCAATCATGGATACATGAGTTACCTCGTCCTTTGTTTTTCAAACCTTCTTCATTTTCCGTTTTCCCTTTCTTGATTTTTCTTTGAATTACTACTCAGGGCTCCAAGAAATGAGAGCATGTTGTGTATGATATAGGCAAGTATTACTCCTTTAAGGTGGGCTACTTCATCGCCCAAACATGTGGAGAAGGGGAGGGGGTGTGGTAACGCCTTGCAGACCAAAAGGAGTATGATGAAATAGGGGTTGTAATGTGCGAAGGTGAGTGAGAAACATGGATGGGAAAAATAGGACCATGCTACCAAAATCAGGGTTTCCCAAGTAGTGCCGTTCCTAAAGCCGTAGGCCAACAGGGGAGATTCCACGGGACTAGGATTAGGGATTAAACCTCCTTGTTGACCACTACGTGTCGACGACCCATAGCAATACACCCCCTTTTTCGCAAAATGGATAGTACCCGATTGACTTGTCCATGCCATTCGACTATCATCATTAGCCTGATCATGTTATATTGTAAACCCTTTCTGCATGTGTAAATTGTAAATAATCTCAGCAGATCTGTGTCGTGTATGTAATTGCCTAAGTAAACCTAATTGTTTCATGATGATCTACATTCCGGAAGGTTTCTTGTCTCATCGATCAATGATCGGCAGAGTTTTCCTTCAGCCTTACCCTAAAGCAGGAATGGATTTTGTCACCAGAATGCTAGGGGAGTCCTAGTGTGCTAGATTGAGTCTATGTAAAAGTAATTTAGAAATAATCCTAACTATTTGGTTAGGTTATTTTATTACAAATTGCTTGATCAGCTAGTTTATATCTGTGTCACAGAACTGGGTAGTCTGTGAGGGTCTTGTTCAAATGGGCTTTCCCCCTTGAGATGTAAAAATGTAAAATTCATGATGTAAAATGTCTTGAGGGTTAGAAAAATAATTTATCTGCTCATAGGTCCTAGGTCCTAGGTAATTTTAAATTTTCCAAAGGCTAAATTCGAGGGTCCTTTAAAAAATTAAATTTTAAAAGGTCCAGGGACTAAGGTTAATTAATTATTTTGCTAAAACTTTATGCCTTGGGTCCCTGGGGTTAAGTCAAAGTCAAAATTTTGAAGAAATAAATGCAAAATTTTAATTTTTGAATTTATTAAAATGCATTTAATTGAAAAATTCAAAATTTCCTTAATATTTAAAATTTCGATGAATGAGATTAAAAGAAATTTTAATCCTCATCAACGGTCAAGATCACTTTGACAAGGATCACTCGAACTAGCCGTTGGAGGATTTATCTTTAAATAGGAGGTCATTTGTTAGTCAGTGTCATCCGATCTTTTGATCGTGTACTAAGCAAAAAGCCTTCTCTTGTAATTTTTTTTATGAGCAATAAAGAAAGACTTTGGGGTTAACTTCTGCTAGTGTTACTCTTCATGGAAATGCTATAAGATGTATTATTTTTCATACATACATTTCTTTTTGGCCATTGATATCGCTTTTTGAAGAGCGATTTGAGTACAGGTATCTCGCTCAGTCACTGGGGTTTGAATGGTAATTTAAGTTCTGAATATAATAGCAGGTATTTCTATTAAATCTGAATTTTATTATCGTTTTCTCACTCTATGTTGATGGCTGAATCGAGTTTTGCAGGAAAATTCTTAATTATTAGATCATCGAGCGTTCGGGGAAGTTCTCAGCTGGACCAACCAACTCCCGATCCGCATTTTCTAAAGAGCCCAAATTGATTTTGATCCCAAGCTTATCATAAGATATTATTTTTATGCGTGATGCATGAAGGGTTTCAAGCTTAGTACCTCCTCTAAAATTCAAAAAAATTTAATTTTTCTCTGCTAAATCTTTAGACTTGGCTGTTGAGAGCCACAGATCATTAGATCTGGGAGTGGAGTCAGACTCACACTCACTAGATCTGATAGATCTGCAATTTTTGTACATAGATCTGTAATTAATTTTGGTTTTCTGACTTTGATTTTCAGGGTTTTAGTGTTTTTTGGGTCATTGTGTACATCGTTTGGTTGTTTTCTGTTGTATTGCAGCTACAAATCTGAAGCTGAAGTTGTGCAGAATCCAAATCTAAGCCCTAGAAGGTAAGATCTTGATCCCTGAGGCTCATCAGCATAATTCTGCTGGGAGATTATTCAATTAATTTTTACAGTTTAAGGGTTTTAAGAGCTTCAAATTTGAAAAATTTTGTAAGATCTGGGAATTTCGCAGCAGGTGAATTCAAAATTTTAATTAAAAAGGGTTTTCTGGGATTTGTTCCCTGGTTTTTGGGTTTCATTGTGCAAATTTGAATTTTTTTTAAAACCCTCTCAGAAATCCTGTCTGCTGTTTGGGGTTTTCTGAGTTTGTTGTAAATTTTAGAATTTTTTTTAGGGAAACCCTCTATTTTTTGGTTATGTCCAAATTTTGCGGCTCCTCCATTCGCTGCCATCAAACCCTCGTTGTCTCAGTAATTATCAACATTTTCTTGTTGCCTGAGGCTGCATATCTCACCATCTGCTACATCATTTTCTTTATCTCTGCATTCTACCTCAGCATCCCCATTCTCCTAGTCGCAGTCTTTCTCCAGCTCTTTCTGCAATCATCCTTCCATCACTGTCCTCAACCTACAGTTCCCTCTGGCATCCTTAGCCACCACGCAATCTCCCTTCAGCAGCTCATTCACGCTGCCCTCACCATCCTGCACTTTCCTATGCTATAGTCCTGCACCTGTACACAACAGAAAACGAAAAACTGAAGCCTCCACGCATTTCTCCTTTCTCACGCTACGACAATCCATGCCATACTTCCCTAGCCTTTCATCGATCTGCAGCTCTAATACCTCATTTGTCCACGATTTCAAATGCTTCTCCTCAACGCTGCCATCTCCACCTCTTTCCTCGCTACCCTGGACCTATATAAACCGCCATCCCCTCATCCGCATAGCCTCCAGATCCATCTATCCCAACTTTGCCACATCCATCCCTTCAGCTCTCCCATCAAACCCTCTGCCTCATGCAGCTATCCCTCTCCCTACGCAGCTGCTTCCTCATCTCAATGGCTCCCTTCCACTACCGTCGACCCTTCTTCAAACCTACAAACACATCAAATAAACTCGATTTTGTTTTGATTTTCTATGTATACATTGATTTAAGTTAGGGTTGTGTTTATTTTAGTTCATTTTTATTTTAATATTTGTTTAGTTTAGACTTTCATTTTTTTTTATGATTTCCACTTCATTTTAAAATTTTAAATTTTCACAATTACTAAATCATAATATAAAAAAAAAAAAAAAAAAAAAATCAATTTTGTTTTGATTTCATTTCATTTTTTTTATATATTTTATTTAATTGGGGTTAAAAAATATAAAATCTAAAAATTTTAAAATTTTAAAAAATCTAAAAAAACTTTTAAAATCCTAAACATTTAAAAAATAATAATTTTTTTTAAAACTTTGGTGACTAAGGATTTTAAAATAAAATAAAAAGGGTTTGTGCTTTGACGTTAAGAAAATTTAAATGTGGCCTATGGCCCATTAAAATTTTTATTTTAGGCCCTTTTTATTTTTCCGTCGCATTAAAAGATTTTAAATTTTTCAGTTACCATTAAAAATTATTGCCTAAGGAATAATTTAAAAAGTTTAACCTAAAGTTCCTTAGTGTCATTTGTCATTAATTTCTTTTTTTATGATGGTCAAAGTGCGATAAATGTTTTGAATTACATTGACTGTTGGATAAAACTAATTGAATCTAGATCCTAGTCATTAACAATAATCATTCTAAATCTGGAATCTTTTGCATGTGACAGTGTTGGGTGTTTTCGTGGATTATTTGTGATTGTCACTTTTTGTCACATATTAAAAATCATTCTAGATAGCTTGTTTTATTGATGGTTAATTCAGATATCGAAGGCACTGGTCTAAAATTATTTCTATCTTGTGGTCGTGTCTTGTTTACTTTGGCGTTTAATCTATCAATTTGATTTAATCATTTAAATTCATCAAGTTATCCATCATTAAAATCTCCTAGAGTCTGTTTTTCACAGGCTATCATCGTCTATTCACCTAGGGACTACCCCCCTTGACTTACCTAGGAGAGAGTCTAAACGGAGTGAGTAAGGATCAAGAGTGACAACCCTTACTCTGAGCGTTGTCGTGCTGCCTAGACACTCTGTGCGACAACATTTTTTGGTGCCGCTACTGGGGACCGATTTATTGGGCCTAGGCTTTACGACATTCATCTTTCATCTTTCTATCATTCATTTTAGTCAGCAACGCCAACATTTTTGGCATCGTTGCCAAGGACATTTTATTCTCAGCATTTTAATGACATTTCCTCATCGTTTTTAATCATCTCATGTTTTCCACCATTCATTAGCCTATCAAGCGGCGCAGCATTTCCGGGTGTCATTTGATCTTTTCATCGCCCTATCTTTCATCATCTCATTAATCGTTTCATCTGCACCTTTAGCACTTGGACTTCTCAGTTCGTTTCTTGTTTGGGTGGTGACTCCATTTCTTTTCATTTATTTTTCTCAGACAAGAAGCCCTCCCTTATATCTGGTTGTTTGTTTCCTTTTGGATCCTGGAGTTAGATTCATGTTCAAGTGGCGTCTCCACTTCTTTCATTTCTACAAGAATTCCTACTCAAAGCTCACTTCTTGTGGATCTCTTGATTTTCTTGAGCAGAGGTCTCTCTCTATCATCCATTTGGTCCCTCATTATTCATGATGGATTATTTGTTTACCCCGTGTCATTTTACAGATGTTCTCCATGATATTCCAGAAGTGGCCATTCATAAATTATCTTTGTTCTCGAGTGGCGATTCAGTCACTGTTAGAAAGCATCTATGCAGGTTTCCTCGTATAATGCTCATATATTGTAGTTCTCCCCAATATGATCATGAAGAGGTCAAAATTCATCTATTTGTCTCTTCTTTAGAGTGTGATGCTTTGAATTGGTTTAATAATTGTCTTGAAGATTCTTTCACTTCTTTACAAGACATCATTCATGCTTTTAAAGATAGATATGGTTATCAAGATACCTTGCCTTGTGCCCCTGAAATTATACAACAAAATGAAAGTGATTTTGTGAAGGATTCAAGATTTCAAGACAATTCTCCATATCAGAATGTGCCATCCACCTATACCATTGCAGATCAAATCCATGATAATGGAAAAGCAGGGACAAATTGTCAAATCAGTGTCGACAATGTAAGGGAAATTCAGAAGCAAATAATAGAGGAACTAATGCGACTAGTAAAAAATATGGAGATTAATCAAGAAAAAATTGTAACTGATTACGTCAATGATATGAGAACTTTATACACCCACCTGGAAAAGCGAGATAAGGAGATGGAAACCATGAAAGCTAATCATGACAAATAAATTAATTCTATGCAAAACAAGTTATTAACTATGGATGAAGAGATGACCATCATGACATTCGATTATAATAATGAGTTGGCTACCATGAAAGCAAATCATAAGAAAGAGATAAACTCTATGCAACATTGCTTGATGACCATAAAAGCAAAGAATGGCAAAGTAATAAAAGCTATGGAAGCTAGTCAGATATGTCTTCAAAATAATTTATTGAGCATGGAGGAAGACCATGCCAGGGAAATCAATGCTATGAAGGTTGAACACTCTAGCCAGATGGATGCCATTACAATACAGGTACAAAAATTTCAACAACGGTCAGAGGATGAAAGAAACAAGGAGACATCAATAAATCATAATCCTCCTTATTTGCTGCAACAAGCTCCATCTTATTATGAGGAAGTCATATGTTCCATTGAAAAGTGGTTAATTGAAGGTGAATCGAATAAAATTGAAAATGATAAAAGATCATATGCAAAATGAAGAAAGGCATGTCACGCATATCTTACATACTTCATTTGAGATTTTTGAAGAAGAATGTTCGACAAAGAAAAGACGCAAGAGAAATAGAATGAGAAAGCAATTTGATGCATCAGATAGCTGTAAGCAGCCTGATTTTCGGATAGGAAAAAGTCCTACCGTATGCAGAATTGGACATGGCACATCCGATAAACAGCCGACGGACTTGCTTGAAAGCAGGAAAATGCTCTATATGCACTATATGAATGCATCTGATGCCATGGGGCATCTCTATATTGTATTTCTAACCCTACACCTTGTCATTTCAACATTTCATTTCTGTTTTAGGATTAGATTTACTTTTCATGTTACTAGATAGTTAATCAATGAAGAGCTTATATCTTTCTTGTGCTTAATGTTATATGATGATTTTCGGATGGACGCTACTTATGTTTTGTTGTGTGTTGCATGGATGCAGATTCTGGATTCTCACATTCCTACATTGTAGCAACATGTCCCCAAGTAGAGCCAGATGTTGACCACTATGTGTTGACAACCCATAACAGTACACCCCCTTTTTTCACAAAAGGGATAGCGCCCGATCGACGTGTCCATGCCATTCGACTATCATCATCAGCCTGATCATGTTATATTGTAAACCCTTTTTGCATGTGTAAATTTTAAATAATCTCAGTAAATCTATGTTGTGTATGTAATTGCCTAGGTAAACCTAATTTTTTGATGACGATCTACATTCCGGAAGGTTTTTTTGTCTCACCGATCCATGATCAGCAGAGTTTTCCTTTAGCCTTACCCCAAAGCCGAAATGGATTTTGTCACCAGAATGTTATGGGAGTCCTAGTGTGCTAGATCGAGTCTATGTAAAAGTAATTTTGGAATAATATTAACTATTTGGTTAGGTTTTTTTATTACAAATTGCTTGATCTGCTAGAGTATATTTGTGTCGCAGAACTGGGTAGTCTGTGAGGGTCTTATTCAAAGGGGTTTTCCCCCTTGAGAGGTAAAAATGTAAAATTCATGATGTAAAATTTCTTGAGGCCTAGAAAAATAATTTATCCCCTCATAGGTCCTAGGTCCTAGGTAATTTTAAATTTTCCAAAGGCTAAATTCAAGGGTCCTTTAAAAAATTAAATTTTAAAAGGTCTAGGGACTAAAGTTAATTGATTATTTTGCTAAAATTTTATGCCTTGGGTCCCTGGGGTTAAGTCAAAGTCAAAATTTTGAGGAAATAAATGAAAATTTTATTTTTGAATTTATTAAAATGCATTTAATTGAAAAATTCGAAATTTCCTCAATATTTAAAATTTCAACAGATGAGATGAAAAGAAATTTTGATCCTCATCAACAATCGAGATTGCTTTGACAAGGATCACTTGAACTAGCCGTTGGAGGATTTATCTTTAAATAGGAGGTCATTTGTCAGTCAGTGTCATCTGATCTTTTGATCGTGTACTAAGCGAAAATCTCTCTCTTGTAATTTTTTTTTATGAGTAATAAAGAAAGACTTTGGGGTTAACTTCTGCTGGTATTATTCTTCATGGAAATGTTGTAAGATGTATTATTTTTCATGCATACATTTATTTTTTTCCATTGATATAGCTTTCTCAAGAGCGATTTGAGTACATGTATCTTGCTCAGTCGCTAGGGCTTGAATGGTAATTTGAGTTCTAAATATAATAGCAGGTATCTCAATTAAACCTGAATTTTATTATCATTTTCTCGCTCTATGTTGATGGCTGAATTGAGTTTTGCAGGAAAATCCTTGATTATTAGATCATCGGGAATTCGGGGAAGTTATCAGCTAAAACAGCCAACTCCCGATCTGCATTTTCCGAAGAGCCCAGCTTGATTTTGATCCCAGGCTTATCATAAGATATTATTTTTATGGGTGATGAATGAAGGGTTTCAAGCTTAGTACCTCCTCTAAAATTAAAAAAAAAAAAAAAAAAAAAATTATGTGCTAAATCATTAGACCTAGCTGTTGAGAGCCACAGATCATCAGATCTGGGAGCAGAGTAGGACTCACGCTCCCTAGATCTGATAGGTTTGTCATTTTTGTACATAGATTTGTAGTTAATTTTGGTTTTCTGACTTTGGTTTTCAAGGTTTTAGTGTTTTTTGGGTCATTGTGTACATCATTTGGTTGTTTTCTGTTGTATTGCAGCTGCAGATCTGAAGCTAAAGGTTGTGCAGAATCTACATCTAGGCCATGGAGGGTAAGATTTGGATCCCTGAGGCTCATCAGCATAATTCTGCAGGGAGATTATTCAATTAATTTTTACAGTTTAAGGGTTTTAAGAGCTTCAAATCTGAAAAATTTTGTAAGATCTGGGAATTTCGGAGCAGGTGAATTCAAAATTTTAATTAAAAGGGTTTTATGGGATTTGTTCCCTGGTCTTTGGGTTTCAGTGTGCAAATTTGATTTTTTTTTTTAAACCCTCTTAGAAATCCTGTCTGTTGTTTGGGGGTTTTTGAGTTTGCTATAAATTTTTGAAATTTTTTTAGGGAAACCCTCTATTTTTTGGCTCTGTCCAGATATGCGGCTCCTCCATTCATTGCCATCAAACCCTTGTTGTCTCATCAGCACTTTTCCATTGCCTGAGGCTGCATATCTCACCATCTGCTACATCATTCTCTTTATCTCTGCGTTTTGCCTCAGCATCCCCATTCTCCTCGTCGCAATCTTGCTCTAGCTCTTTCTGCAATCATCCTTCCATCGTTGTCCTCAACCTGTGGTTCCCTTTGGCATCCTCAGCCACCACACAATCTCCCTTCAGCAGCTCATTAACACTGCCCTCACCATCCTGCTCTTTCCTACGTTGTAGTCTTGCACCTGCACACAGTAGAAAATGAAAAACTGAAGCCTCCACACGTTTCTCCTTTCTCACGCTGTTATAGTCCACGCCATACTTCCCTAGCCTTCCATCGATCCGCAGCTCTAATACCTTGTTTTTCCATGGTTTCAAATGCTTCTCCTCAACGCTGCCATCTCCACCTCTTTCCTCACTGCCCTAGACCTGTATAAACCCCCATCCCCTCATCCGCATAGCCTCCAGATCCGTCTATCCCAACTTTGTCACGTCCATCCCTTCAGCTCCCCCATCAAACCCTCTGCCTCACGCAGCTATCTCTCTCCCTACGTAGCTACTTCCTTATCTTAATGGCTCCCTTCCACTGCCGTCGACCCTTCTTCAAACCTGCAAACACATCAAATAAACTTGATTTTGTTTTGATTTTCTATGTATATGTTGAGTTAAGTTAGGGTTGTTTTTATTTTAATCTTTGTTTAGTTTAGATTTTCGTTTTTTTTTTTAGGATTTCCATTTTATTTTAAAATTTTAAATTTTCACAATTAATAAATCGTAATAAAAAATAAAAATAAAAAATCGATTTTGTTTTGATTTCATTTTATTTTTATTTTTATTTTTTAATTGGGGTTAAAAAATATAAAAATCTAAAAATTAAAAAAATCAAAAAAACTTTTAAAATCCTAAACATTTAAAAAATTATAATTTTTTTTTTAAACTTTGGTGACTAAGGACTTTAAAATAAAATAAAAAGGGTTTGTGCTTTGACATTAAGAAAATTTAAATGTGGCCTATGCCCCATTAAAATTTTTATTTTAGGCCCCTTTTATTTTTCCGTCGCATTAAAAGATTTTAAATTTTTCAATTACCATTAAAAATTATAGTTCCTTAGTGTCATTTGCCATTAAATTTTCTTTTGATGATGGTCAAAGTGTGATAAATGTTTTGAATTACATTGACTGTTGGATAAAACTAATTGAATCTAGATCTTGGTCATTAATGATAATCGTTTTAAATCTGAAATCTTTTGCATGTGACAGTGTTGGGCATTTTCGTGGATTATTTGTGATTGTCACTTTTTGTTACATATTAAAACTCATTTTGGATAGCTTGTTTTATTGATGGTTAATTCAGATATCGAAGGCACTGGTCTAAAGTTATTTCTATCTTGTGGTCGTGTCTTGTTTACTTTGGCGTTTAATCTATCAATTTGATTTAATCATTTAAATTCAACAAGTTATCCATCATTAAAATTCCCTAGAGTCTATTTTTCACAGGCTATCCTCATCTATTCACCTAGGGACTACCCTCCTTGACTTAGCTAGGAGAGAGTCTAAATAGAGTGAGTAAGGATCAAAAGTGACAGCCCTTACTCTGAGCGTTGTCGCACTGCCTAAACACTCTGTGCAACAACACTCCCCATTTAAGGTGAGGTAACAAAACTACGGTCAACGCCATTTTTTTTCACATGTCATTCAATAATCCATACCTAGGATGCCCAAGGAAAAACAAGCATAAGCACCTGATTACACAATGAAAAACATACTTTTTGGTTTGGATAGCCCACCATCAAACATATGTTCTCGAAAGATGGGCGAGGGGACATATGACTGATGCAGGGGTTGGAGATCGAATGGTACAATGTATTAACTACAGTAGTGGCTATCAGTAGCTACCGTCTGAAGAGAGATATAGGAGAAAATTTTCTTCTATGGGGTCACCAACTTTTGGTGGGGAACAAGTTGTTTTGGCACTGAGATTACCACAATTGCATCTTTTGCGTGTCTCAACAAACTCCTACATCATCAACTACCATCAAGTACACGTATGGATATTCTAATTCTTCTCGTTTTCCTTTTTAAATTCATTTATCTTTTTTATATTTCACATTCTAGTTATGGTTTTGTATTACCACCCAAAACCCTCCCTTTAAGTGAGACCCTAGGGGTAATTGAAGATACAAGATAGACCCTCGGGATAATGGAAAAGTGATACCTAGTGTAACCTTAGTATCTTCTTCACACGTTGTAAGCCAATTGTTCTCTGATGTAGGGGGAAATACATAAAAGAAGCTAAGTCTAGTGAATGATAATAATTTCAAAGGGTTTTAGACTTAGGATTTATATGATTTGCGATATTTCATGATCTATATTTCGGATTTATGCAACTAGAAAATAAAACAATGGGATTCTTTATTTTTGAGAGTGGATGGAAGGAAATAACAATGTTTAAAATAGAATTATGACTATGGGGTCTAAAACCCAGATTTGGAGGGCTATTTGTTTAAGAATGATTGGGACCAACAAAGTTACAAATTGCATCCTATATCCAACCCTATCTAATTATCAATTGATACAAAAAAATTTATATGATTTGCGATATTTCATGATCTATATTTCAGATTTATGCAACTAGAAAATGAAACAATGGGATTTTTTATTTTTGTGTAAAGACTGATATTAAATTTTAACAAGATTCACAGATTCCTTTTCGTAAAATTCTATCAAGTTAATTCTATCAAATTAAATGCATTTGCATACCTGATTCTCCTATCTGGTGTCGTTCACATTGCTCCAAATTTTCTGGTTCCATTACCAAACCAACTGATTCCTCCCTACCTATTTGGGATCATCCTTTGCGGTTCCCAGATCCAGAGAACTTCGAAATGGAAGTCCACTGGCCCCCGTGCCCAAAACTCCAAGAACAGTTGAAGGTTTTCCAATTTTCAGTTCCAAAATCTAACCCCTGGCTCATCCCTCCAACAGATTCATTTTTCTCTCTTCTCTGTATCTTTTCCCCCCCTTTTCATGCTCCTCTTCCGTCTATGTATATCATTCATTGGCAGTCACCGCTTCCTACTTGGTGACACCTTTCCCTCTTTGTAACGTGTAACTCCATTTGTTCAAAGTTACAGGGATATTAACGTGTATCAGTTTAATTTTAGAAGTTTTTATTAGTTTTCTTCAAATGCCCATAGTTTATAATATTTATTTTATTTTGATTTAAATTTCATATTTTAATAATTATTTTCATATAATTTATTAATATTATGGGATATATAAATATATGCCTTTATTTATAATTAACTTTAAATTTTACATTTATTTCTTTATAACCAAATTTACTTTATACTTTTAAATTTATATTATTGAAATTATTTAGGGTATTTTCTCCTTAATTAAGGCACATTTAGGCAATATGCTTGGTGATGGGTGAGGTGTAACTTCTATCTGAAGCAGTGTCGATTTTCAACATTTATTGTTAATTTAGAATATATATATATATATATATATATATATATATATATATATATATATATATATATATATATATATATATAGTGCAATACATGCCTATGTAGCTATCATATGCATGCTAATACTCTTGTGCTCTCTATATTAAAGATGGGTCATTACATACATACCTCCTTCAGAAAACTTCGTCTTGAAGTTAGAGGTTTTTTTTTCTTTTTGAACCGTATATCAATACTTATTTTAGCGATTAGTACATTCTTGTTAGGGTTGCGTATTGAGGTTAAATTCTTATTTAATGTAACGACATTATAAAATTGGTGTTTTTATAATTTTAATGATCATGCCATGCCCCAACCAGGTTCCCAAGCTATTCTAAAATCATCCTATCCTTCCTAATCTCTTCCGCTCCCATCCTATCCGTCCTCTACTGGAGTATGCCATGGCGTCAGTTACACCGACCTAACCATTCATAACTCGAAGGATGGCAACGTCGACTATATCGACCTGATTTCCCAGTAGGCATCCGGCAGTCATCATCACACGTCTAGGGGAGCGTGGCTCGCACAGTCCTCCCATGACTCCAGGTTTTGGAGGATATCATATGCATCGATATATTCAAAATCAATTGTATTCAGGTAAAGATTTTCTATGCATTTTAATAAACTCTCATCTACGATATTAATCATTGAGTTCATATAACATCCTTGGCTATGTCTAACTAATATATTTGTAAATTCATTTTCACATCAAGTATTCAAGTGTATTTATTATTTTATTTCCATCTCATCATTCGTGTTGATATGTAAAATAAAAACAAAATTATATATATCACATTCATAACATAAGTCATGATTTATCTAGATATCCACGTACCAACAATGTTTAAGCATAATAATTCGAAGTCGTTCTTTCGTGTATTGATTGTGCATTAAACTTATGATTCTGGATTGCTAACTGACACTTGATATTTGATCTTACCAGCACATATCGTTATGTCCCAAACATTCATTGATCTATATGTTTTTGCTCCAGTAACAACTAGTTGGGTTTTTATCTTACTTGGTAACAAAATGCATCATGCGTATAGTCATTAGCAAAGATAGAATTCAATTCATTTCTTTTAACAATAATGTTGTTTGTTATGCAACAACATTTGGGGAACATATCTTGTACTCGACATTTCCTCTAACAATAATACACCATACATTGTTTTATGTTTAAATGGTAGTATTCTTTCAATACGTCGACCCTATAGGTTGTATTTATGCTCATGGAACATGTGCTCAGGTTGTGTTCATCAATGATAAGAAGTGCTAAATTAGGTCTGAATTTCGTCCCAACAATCATTCCTTGAAAAGTTAGTGCAAAATGTCATGCCAAAGTGATAAGCATTGCACATAAATTTCCTTTCGCTATCCTGAAGCCTATTATTTGTATCAGGTTTCAATGCTTTTGCTTTAGATTTATGCCTCACTTTGCTATAGAAGCATCTTTGCCTCCCTTGTGTGTATACTTCTGTTTGCCCATTATTTTCATCAAGTCAATGCTCTCAGACTTTACCTTAACAGAAGATAAGGCACATAACCTAATAATTGGAACCATTTGCATTGCTATGTCGACACCATTTTATAATTTAAACAAATTATCCATTAAGTCCCAATCTTTATCCTTTATTCAAGATATGGGGATCTTTTGAAGAACCTGAATTCAACCTTTACCTGTGAATTCAATTATTCTCTCCATAATGTTAAATTTTACATATTCATGAATTAATTCACCACTTAGTTTAATTGGAAGTGTTCTTTTAAGGAAACCTCTCTCTATATCCTGAGATTCATGGTAAAAAGCTTCAACATATCGGTTCTGCAATTTCAAATGTGTTTCTTCATCTGCCAAAGTGTTGCCTTCGCACTAAGGAATCATTAATGTCTTCTCTAACTGTTTCTATAGAAGGGCTGAGAGATTTTCCAGCATCAGAATGTATTCTGGAATTCTTTCCCCAAAATACTATTTTCTAAAATTTCAATTCTATGAATGTTAACAGGAGACAATAACCTACTCTCCCAGAAATGTCAGGAGCACTATCTTTATCTCTCCAACTACCACGCATTGAATCAAAATCACTAGAATTATCCAACTCAGAGTACCACTCTTACTTTAATTTATGTGCTGCCCATGTAGATAACTATGTCTTGCACACCAGCTCGGCCATTTCTTGTTCATGAAATTTAAGAAATCAGCTTGGCAATTCTGAGATATTCTCCTTGATGAAAGATGTTTAGTTCCTCATCACATGGTGTTTAATAGTAGTGTATTCTTTGTTGAATAATTGTGAATGGTATATATAACCACTTAAGCTCAATTGTCTGATTCTGTTGTCATTTAACTGGAAATATAGTGGAAAATTGTTCACCTACAGCCAACAGATAACAAACTGATGTGCAAAAGGGATCACTATAACCTTCACACAAACTCAAAAATTTATTGAAAATTAAGAGAATATATAGGAGGGAATCCTACATCTTTTACTGTGGTATTGTGATAGTTATATGGCTAAATTATGTATAATGGTTGGGGTAATTTTCTGAGTAATGAAGATATCATATTTGACTCTTTAGAGGCCTCATTTAAATATTATTTGTCCACTGTATATATTTTCTGAAGTAAAAACTATTAAGAAAACACCTACAAAATTTTTCACACAAACTTGAAGAAAGGTTTCACAGAAGAACTTATACAAACTTAAAAATGTAAAAACCTCGGCCTGCTCAAAGCTAGTTCAAGATACTAGTTGCTTCTATCAAATATTTTCTTCCAAAAGAATCAGACACGAACAAGAGACAATATCACTATTTTTCAACTTCTGGGAGCTGCTATAGGTATAGAAATTTCCTGTAGACAAAGATTATATGCTTGATGCTCTTCCTTGTTTGTAGTAGAGGACTATCCAGAGATCTCCTGTACTGTTTCTCCGTAGTAAATCTGGTCCTTGTAGCTTTCTTTTGCAGATTAGACTCTTGATCTAGGGATTCTATCATAGATTTAACTATCTACCAAAAGACTGATATATGATTCTGAGATTGACCCTTTGAACAGGGCTTCATCAACCAATGAACATAGTCTTCTCGAATAGGCTTGTTATATCTCATAAACACTATGAGCATATATATTAGCGCAAACTCTTATTAAATCACAAAGATGATGACTTTATGACTTAATACTACTATAGGACTTTTCCTTCTACACATGATTCTCAGATCCTTTTTAAGGTGACTATAGTTTCACTACATGCCTTACAACTTATGAAAGCACTAGGTTCTGAAAGAACACTACATAATCCAAACACTTTAAGTGCTAAGACAATTCTGCAAGAACGTCGATTTAATTATTATGGCAGTGAAAAATTCTAGAATGACAAATAAAGCCTATAAGCATAACCATATTTATTACAAATGAAATGCAAGTATATATCTAGTAACCTAGCTAACGATAAATGCAACAAAAAAGGTTGAAATAATAAATAACATGCAAACATACATATGCATTAATTCCGAAAATAAATTAGATTTTGATATTTCATATTTTAATACAAACTCTATGCAGAACTGCATATCCTGCATCCCTCAAAGGTTATTCTAACCAAGAGATGAATCAATCAAGCCGGTTGTAATTAAATTGGCATTTTATATATAATCAAATTGCCTTTTTTATATTCAGAGGCTTTATTTATTTATTTATTTATTTATTTATATATGTAATTACCATGTGATCTGCCATTGAATACACCACTAGGTAGGCCGTGTTGCTAGTGACTGTGTCGTTGACGTCAGAAAATTGACTGTTCAAAAATATGAGTGAATGGAAGTTTTTTTTTAAATGTATAATTGACGTCGAACTTGACAGCTTGGAGCACATATTTGCTACAACTTGTATTTGAAACACAAATTTAAAAATTACACACAATTTATTACATGTTTTATAACGTGTAGCTTGTCATATATTACAATAATTGTAAACAATCTAGCAAGGGTGAATATGTCTACGACTTGTCCAAGTGAGACTACATAACCCTGTCTTATAAATTAAAATAAATCGGTGGTAAGCCCGAGGGCCATGTCGGCTCGAAGAACCTGGAAAAATTAATTAGGCCAAAACAAACGCCTTTGAACCTGGAGCGGAACGAACACCAATCGAAAACTTAGACAACCTTTGATCCTGTATTTTCCTACTCAAGTTATTCATGTTATGGGAGCATACACATGGACAAATTTTCTTTTAATCATAATGAATTAAAAATAAATAAATAAAAATATTAATTTATTGTAATTGCAATAAACTAAACAACGAAAGATTTCTATTTCGGAAATGCTAACTATATTCATAGGGAATAAACGCAAAATTAAATATGATAGCACTGTTGCAAGCATTATTGGGCATCTTAATTGATTACTTTATTATCTCAATTTAAGAGGATTTGTTTTTTTTTTTGAACAGTTGTACTACCCTTTCACTGACACAGCATTAACTTTTTTTTTTTTTTAATTTGGCCATTAGATATTTGTCTATCGTTCATGCTTTGTTAGCACACTCACCTTTGTCCCATGTTTACACGCAATATTATAAGTTAGCACAATACAGTAACACAATTACATCTACCACTCGGTTTGTTCACGCATCTTCCACCAAGTGGCCATAGATTGTGACAACAATAAAAAATCTATTAATCTCGTCTACATTTTGTACACAAATCGCTCGCAAAATCATACACCTGTGAGGTAATCATCGTTGTCTCTTTGGGAATACACCACCTGCAACATTTGGTACTGGAAAGAAACAAAAAAAAATCAGAAAAGCTGGACAGATGATTTTCTTGGCTTCAAATGCTTGGGATTGACGGGCTGAGCAAACCTTATAAAATTGGTTCAGTCTATAAGATGAAGCTCTGAGTTGAGCGTCCTAATTTGATTAGGTGAATCGAGGGATTTTCGTCAAGGCAATAGTTGCGGTTCAGTGCGACAAATGGCCTCCTTAAGAAAACAAAGAAACACAAATGGCCTCCTTAAGAAAACAAAGAAACACCATCGATATACAAGAGGGAGACTCCAGACCAAAATGAAGAAGGAAGACCAACTAAAAGTGTGCCATGGAAGCGCAAACTGTCAGATATGTTGGGCTCTCAGTGGAGTAAGAAGGAGCTAGAAAATTTCTACAAGGCTTACCACAAATATGGGATGGATTGGAAAAAGGTGGCTTCATCGGTCCATAGTAGAACTGCTGAAATGGTTGCAGCTTTCTACAGCATGAACAAGGCTTACTTGTCTCTTCCTGATCGAGTTGAATCTGTAGCTGGGTTTATAGCGATGATGATTGATCATTACAATATATTGGATATAAGCAACAATGATGGGGTTCTTCTGAAGAATATGAGGGATCCAAGTATCCCAAACAACAATCTCGATCAAACAATAAGATAAGCAATGCAAACTCCTCAGATGATTGTTACTCAACTATGCACACTAGATCACTACCAGTTTTTGGTTGTTCACCTCCTGGAAAGAAAACCACAGGTTGAACGCACAAACTGGTGTTGTTTCTAGCTAAATTTTCTGAAGTTATTATCTATTATCAATACGAGTTTCTTTGTGGTAAACTTAGGCTGTCGTTGCAATCGTCACTAATTTTGTATGGTTTACCAAAAGGGTTTGTGCCTTTCAAATTCTGCTTGACAAAGCCATGGAATGGGAAAAATTGTGAACTATATGTCGGTTGATGAAAATACAATGTGTCGGATGGTTCAAAGTGTACATGACTTTTGGTCAATGTCAATTTAGATATCAATTGCATTGCTTATTCTCTAACCTTGACCTATTACTCATTATCATCATAACTAGGTCCAGAGTATTTGATTTTTCAGTGCTTATATCTCAAATACTCTGGTTTGATTTATAATGATTATTATCTGGTGTTGACTGATTTGAGGCCTGATCTGAAATCACTGTGACTGATATTAAGTTTACAGTTGTTTGTTTTGAGGCGTCTCTGAAGTCTAGGACTCTGTACTTGGCATTAATATTGGTCTTGTGCATTTGTCCCTTGCATATTGGTAATTACCTTGAATAAAGGTCGACAAGTTTTCTTTAACAACAGTCACTCATTACAGATTTTTAACACATATCAGAACTGAATATGAATAAGATTGAGCTCTAAGAACATTGCAAATAATTGATCTTGTGCTAATTTTCACTTCTTTTTTTTATCATTCTTGTCACTGATTCTTTGTTTGCAATAGTCTAATATAAATTCCAGAGGTCTGATTTTAGGCTCACGGTGGTATTTTTATTAGCATATCTTGGTCTTTTAGGCATCTCACTCTTTGGGTGAAGGTCTCTTGACCTTGAAGATTTACTTTCTCTTATTCTTGTTGACTGTCATAATCACATTCGAAACTGAAGTTAAGCATACAATGATATAATCAACCTAAAATTTAGCTATTATAAACCTAAGACACATGAGAGGTTAACACACATTAACTAAAGGTTAAATCTTTATGGAGTTTTCTGGCCTCTAATGCCCATTCTAGGATTACTATCATAGTTAAAGCAATCTGATCTGATTTATTGAAGTTTGATACATCGCTTTTCATTACTAAAATTCACTACTAATCCTTTTATGCATTTATTAGTTAATGACAGCCTTTTTCCTTCTAAGTTTGTCACTGTTTTGGGCTTGCTACTTCAAATCTGATTTGTTCGAAGACTACTTCCAGGACTAATCCACATCCACTGTGGCTATAACAGACCTTCCACAATTCGGTTTTGGTCTTTCGTAACTGTAGCTTCAAGTTGATCTTTTAACTATACTTACATTTCCTCCAATCAGCTCGACACTAAATCCTTTACTTACTAGCTGACTAGCCCTCAAATGTCTCTTTATTCTTTGATGTGACTATCCACAGAAAATGCATAGGATTTTGAAGATTTCAGATTACTAAGGTGACACAGTATTCTTAATTCGAAGGATGATTTCAGATCTTAATATTTATACCCAGAATTTCGCTATCTTAATATTTATGCCCAGAATTTCACTCCTTTTACTAAAGGATTCGACCTTGAATGGGCTATTAATCTGGCCTCTTGGTCCTTGCAAAAACAGTACTTCTATACTCTTGAAATTACTTCACTGCCTTCTTTAGGCTGCAGCCTAATCATGTAGTTATGCTCAGAATGTCAACTTCTTTGCTCAGAATGTCAACTTCTTTGTACAGTTATGACCTTCTAACTGCCCTTGAGCCAAAAGTTTTGAATTTGTAAATTTAACACTTAGTGTTAAGTAGGAGAACTCTCTTAGTATTAATTATAAATTCTAGCTATATGATGGTAGCCATTAAGGTCCAAGTGTTTAAACTTGATCTAATACCAAATGTAAATGTAAAGATTGATATTAAATTTTAACAAGATTCACAGATTCCTTTTCAATAAAATTATATCAAGTTAATTCTATCAAATTAAATGCATTTTCATATCTGATTCTTTGTGTGCCTGGTGTCGTTCACTACACCACATTGCTCCAAATTTTCTGGTTCCGTTACCAAACCAATTGATTCCTCCCTGCGTATCTGATCAACCTCTGCGGTTCCCAGATCTAGAGAACTTTGAAATGGAAGTCCACTAGCCCCCGTGCCCAAAACTCCAAGAATAGTTGAAGATTTTCCAATTTTCAGTTCCAAAATCTAACCCCTGGCTCATCCCTCCAACATCCCTCCAACAGATTCATTTTTCTCCCTTATCCATATCTCCCCCCCCTTTTCATGCTCCTCTTCCGTCTATGTATATCATTCCTTGGCGGTCACCCCTTCCTACTTGGTGACACCTTTCCCTCTTTGTAACATGTAACTCCATTTGTTCAAAGTTACAGGGATATTGACGTGTATTAGTTTACTTTTAGGATTTTTTATTAGTTTTCTTCAAATGCCCATACTTTAAAATATTTATTTTATTTTGATTTAAATTTCATATTTTAGTAATTATTTTAATGGGATATATAAATATATACCTTTATTTATAATTAACTTTAAATTTTACATTTATTTCTCTATAACCAAACTTACTTTATATTTTTAAATTTATATTATTGAAATTATTTAGGGTATTTCTCCTTAATTAAGACACATTTAGGCAATATGCTTGGTGATGGGTAAGGTGTAACTTCTATCTGAAGCAGTGTCGATTTTCAACATTTATTGTTAATTTAGAATATATATATATATATATATATATATATAGTGAAATACATGCATTACATGCATATGTAGCTATCATATGCATGCATTGTATGCATGCTAATACTCTTGTGCTCTCTATATTTAAGATGGGTCATTACATTTTGAGAGTGGATGGAAGGAAATAACAATGTTTAAACTAGAATTATGACTCTCAGGTCTAAAACCTAGATTTGGAGGAGAGTGGATGGAAGGAAATAACAATGTTTAAACTAGAATTATGACTCTCAGGTCTAAAACCTAGATTTGGAGGGCTATTTGTTTAAGAATGATAGGGACCAAGAAAGTTACAAATTGCGTCCTATATCCAACCCTATCTTGTTATCAATTGATGCAAAAAAATTCTTTGAAAGGGCCTGTTACAGTGAAATTTTGCAGGCCTAGGTCAAATTGTCACTAGGAAGATCCAAACCTCGTGGCAACGAGCTATTGGCCACCACTTTCACCTCAACAACCTTTGTCCAGCTATATAGTGGTATATTGCACCACAAGAGAGAATTCCCTGTATATTAATCACCTAGAGGATGTTCAACAAGGAAGGTTTAAGGCGATGGAAAGGTATAATAAGTGTTTAAGCGTATTGGTGGAGCCAAGAGTGTTAGGATACTCTTTTCCAAACCAAAGTACTCCATCCCTAGACAACTAAAGAAAATAATTGGGCTTCCATAAGTTAGGGTTGTTGAAAATTGGCAACTCAGAGATGAATTTCCTTAAATAAAATTTCATTCCTTACAATTCTAGAGTGACTTTTAAAAAATAGAAAGTCATGTCTAGCTTCTCAAGTATGCCTTTCCAAAAATAGTAAATCACCTTGTAACAACTGGTAATCAAGTATAGTTGATGGAAAATCACTCATCATTAATCAATCCTAATAGGTCAATTTTAACTTAATTATTGATATTATCATTGTGCTTATGATACTATGATATTATTATCATAAAGAAATTCAAGTCACCTTACCTTCACACTTCACACCTCTCTCCCCTTAATGTCTCACATGACTACATTACACTCTCTCTCTTTCTCTCTCATTAAAGTCTTGGCATGTTCCTCTTACATACTCATTGAAGCCATGTCATAAAAGATTCCTTTCACACACTCTTTAAATCATATGTTACACTCTCTCTTAAATGCATAAGTTACGAAGGCATGTGTATCTCTCCTTAAATGACATTCGTTACCCTCTCTCCTTTTTGGCATGAGTTACACTGCATGAGTTACACTCCTCAAGGCATGCGAGACTCCTCCATTGAAGGCATGCGTTGCCTCTCTCCTTAATGGCTTAAGTTAACCTTCCCTATTCGGCATACAAGCTACTCTAAGGTATGCTCCTTATTTATGCCATGAATTTGTTGCTCATCCTATACATATGTGCCTCATATCTTCTCCCCTCACTACTTGTGCATTGTGAAAGAAGGATTTGAAATTGAGGGAGAGAGACTTGGAGAGAATTGAAGAATATTGTGTTGAGAAATCAATGCTTATAGGAATTAGGGTTTGATTCCCCTTTCTTGATAATTACTTGTGAATTATGTTGGCTTCTTTTGCTTCTTTATTAGTTTATCTTTCATCGAGCAATTACCAATTTATAGGTATATGAAGACCACAAGAACAAGAGACGCAAGATGTAGGCGCTCAACTAAGGAAAAACCCCTACAAGGTGAAAACCCGGTCAAACTCTTCCTTCAATAGATTCAAATCAAGATGAGACACTTCCAGAGTCCAGAATCCTTAGACCTAGACAAAGACCTCCTCCAACCACCAACTCAACCCTTCCCTTCAATTGATGATCCCTGTCAAAGTCTCCAAGTGACAGCTCCACAACAACAGCGTCAGTACATAATTTCGTCCCCCCAGCAGCAGAACTTTGACCCCCAACAACATAATTTCAGACTTGCAGTAGACACAAAATTTTGGCCCCAACAACTGCCCAGAAACTTAGCACGTGTGAGAGATAGATAGCCCATAAACTCGATTTAGGTCTTCCTAACGAATTTCATCCTTCTCCAGCTACTTTGCTCTCTTTTCTGCCTCTCTTCCTTGAAGATCGAACTTGTTGATTGAATGCTCCAAATAGGTCGAATCATGTCTCTTTATATAGCCTTTCTGCTGGGTCAAATTTCCCTAATGTAGGCCAAATTCATGGGGACAGGGCCGACTTGGTGTGGAGGTGACAAATAACTTTTTTGACTCAAAAATAATTCTTTTTACATGATAATAAAACCCAAGAAGGGTCAAATAAAAATGACAATGACTCTAATGACTCAAGACAAAACATAGAAGCCTTCAATGGAGGCTTTGGCCTAGAAAACATTGAGCCAAGCATGAAACCCATGCTTCAATAAGTCATTTTCTTTAATAATAAAATTCTTTTGACAAGTGCAATTATGAAGACCGATACTAGTTACATTCTTCAACAGATTGTGAAGAAGAGAGACTTTGAGAGTAAGATTATAACTTGAAGGTTGATTCATTGTTTGGATCAAATGCTGCTATCAATGATCTTCATGCTACAACTTGTTCAGATTTGGGTGAACTTACTCATTTTCTTGATCTCTCATTATACTTTGTATCTCTGCTAAACAATTGATATCTAATAGAAGAAGAATCCGGTTGAGTTTTCCCCTTGTGAGTTTTGCCTTGGTCATTGGACCTAAATTCTCTGTGTCTCATTCTGTTTTTGAGTGTCTTCCATTATGCATTTGATTTATGTTCTATCGAAAATTTCTCAACTAAAATTGTAGCATAAAGAAGTTTTGTAATAAGTAATTGTTACAACATATAACATCAAATTTTAACAAGGGTTTGATAGATTTTCAATGATATAATATGAGTTGTCATATAACAGCCAAAAGAAACCTGTGTTAGAATGGTTAGTTAACAAAGTATCAAGACTATTGACTAGATACACAAGGTTGAGGGTTTGTGATTGAGTTTTTATGGCCGAAACATGCATAAAAAAAATAATATAGTGATGACATCAACCGTACAAATAGGGTTTTAACATGCAATAAATGGTAGATTTTGCTTTTTGGTAAATATTTAGTGTATTTCGTAGTTAGAGGGAAATGACACATCAAATAAAATTACTTTTTAGCAACCATTTATATTTGTAATTTAACGAAGGAGAAAGAGAAACCACCAAAGGTACAAGGTTTTATCACCACCATCTAGACTAGTGCTTTGATCTAAATGGGCAATGGAGTTACTTACGGAAAATTCAATGAGGACAACCTTGTTAAAGAGCGTGAGAGGTCTAAGGCTTCTTATTACGAACCTTAGCGACTTCCTTAATAGGGAGATGCTATATTTAAGAGATGCACAACTAGGATTTCTCTTATAGGATTTGTGTAAAATGATTTTGTATGGCATAGAGGATCACAATGTTTAGATAAATATAACAATTTTAACCATGCACATGTAAAAATCCTAATTTACACAGTATAATATGAAAAAGATAGAAGATGAACAATAAACCTACAAAAGTTCCACAAAAATATCTTCAATCAATCCGAAGAAGTCAACTTCAAGCAAAAATCCACCTCCAAAATCAATTTGACCATAGGGCTACATTTCGTTCGAGTAGAAAAGAGACAAAAGCTAATGCACACTTCCAAAAGAGAGAGGATTTTGTTGATGAATGATAATGAAAAGTGAATAAAACTACCCGCTATTTATATAAGGCCTTGATTCCAAATTGTAAACACACAAGAGATGCACCTAGTGTCACCTCATCACACACTACTCTCACTTTTGGTCCACTCCTAGAATATGCCAAAGGGGGTAGTTAACCAAACCACACAAGTGTCACCAAAAGTGTTAAGGTGACTAGTATCTATAAACACACAAATGATGAAAGTTAGGATTTAAAGAGTCAAAAAATCCTAATTTGATGTATGATATTTTATTGCAGAAAATAGAGACCGGGACACTGAATTTATGAACAAAATAACCTTGATTATGAAGGTCCTTAACAATATTGGGATTCATACCTTGAAATTTAGCTTTGGTTTGGGTATGGAAGTCTTGGTTTACCATTCTGTTATACACTCGCAAACATGCAATTTTGCATAAACCAGTGAACAAAATCCCTATCTAGGGCCTTTGATAAGCCTAGAAATGCTATGGAAACTTATTACTATGAATTGGAGATGATATTATAATGAAATAAACATAATAGCACTCAAAAGTACTGATTGTTCAAAACATTATTCGAATCTAAAAGTTGTTACACATTTTTGGGGGTCAAATCCAGAAGGGTTGAAAAATGAAAGCATCCCAATCAACATGAAACATGTTGCAATTGTTACGACAACTAAAAGCACTTCCAAAGATGAGTATTATTCAATTAAGAAAATTTATAAATGTCGCTTGGAGTTAGAAGGGTTAGAACCAACTCTTCATGAATCCAAAGGTAAGGAATTTCCCCATTCCATGAGCTATAGCTGCTGAATATGAAACCGGTATAGTAAAATCACCTTGAAAATCCCCAAGTGAAGAAAGTCACTTGTTTACTTTTTACTTTTGATGGTTATCTCTCTCTCTCTCTCTCTCTCTCCCTCTATATATATATATATATATATATCTATTCTAGTCTTAAGGCCTTCTTAATAAAAAAAATTAAGGACAATTCCACAATTTAGTAAAAAGAGATGGTTGGTTGGTGGCATAAAGATTGTGCCTCATTTCCACTAGGGCTATGGGTTCAAATTGATACCCCTCTTGAGTTGGTTGATCAATGCTTGTGGATTATGGCTAGACGTGAAACCCTAGAAGTTAACTGAACTCTACCCTAATCAAGAACAAGTTATGAAACCAAGCCCTACTAAAAATGATTACACTTAGGAAAAAGCCTTCAACAAATAGCTTAACTATGATGCAAAATACATTGAATCACTTGGTGAGGAGCACTATGGAATTTCCCAAGAAGAGGAAACAAATTCTACCTTATGCCAATAAGAGAGATGTGTGAGTAAAACCCTAGATATCCCTCTGACAAAGTTTCCTTTCAAATGGATTGATCTAGTTAGTTTTTGTAGTATTCTTTAGTTATCCACAAATCACCTTAAGAAATATGTGAAATCAACCAAGAAAGATAATTCATGATGAACACCAAAGATTTCATGAAAATGTTTCACATTATGGAAAAACGATCTGAAAAATTCACAACGATCTCCAAAGGAGGGATATTTCTCTATTTATATATTATGATCTCATCATCTTGCCTCCATTTACTTGAAAAACAAGTGACTTTTCATCCACAATATCCTTCACGATTAAGTCAAACTACAAGTCATTTCATTACATTACTTAGATGTCAAAATATGTGAGACATCCCACCAATTAGAGATTTTATTTGACAAAAGGAGGTCCAAATTGACTTAAGGGTTCAACATTCCATCAAGAAATAGCTCGACATTGCCTGAAAAATTAACTTGAGTGCTTATGAAGTAAAAAATTCCACTTTGTTTGCACAACGTTGCTTGAATGAGGATGTTAGTCTTTACAACGACAAGTATAATGTGGACAACCTCCCTTTGCTTGGTGCAAAGATGATTCAAACCATGCTTTTAGGCTCCTTGCTTGATTTTGACTTGAAATGTTTCTTTGATTGCTTGGAGCACTAAATGTCCTTCTCTTTTGCCTCAACATTCCTCCAAATTTACCTTTACATGATTCAATGGGTAGAAAGGGTGGACGACACTCCTTGTCTTGGTACATTTGCTTTATTTTTATGTGATTTAAGGCTTGAACTTTCCTGAACATGTGTTGTCCTTGGTCCATGATGTGTCCTTCGCTTTCTTTGACAAATTGCTTACTCAATACATTTACGATGTTACCTCTTTTAATCTCATGCGCCTACCAGAAAAGGACAAGTGGCCCCATTTTGAAGGTACCTAAAAGATGCAAATGGGACATTAAAGGGGGCGTTAAGAGTGCCTTGACTTGGAGTTGATTACTCTTGACTTGGAGGTTGCAAGAGATCTTTTCACTACCTTGGAGGATGTGGGTCACTGCATTAGGGAGCCCAAATGCATCACAAACTGTGAGACTTCCATGAAGAATGATGGTCATGGCCAAAGAGGTGTGCATACATATGGATATGGTTGATTTGGGGAACAAAGAGTGCATTGAGATAATGGGAAAGTGAGGGGAAAAGTACAATAAGCGATCACCTTTATAGGGCTACTCAACAAGTGCTCCCATAAATCATCAGTCATAGTAGATCCACCTCCTGATGCTCACATATCACCGTAGGAGATAAGAATGTTGCATGATGCTTTCTTTCCCATACTCTTCTTCTCTTTTCCTTACCCATCAAATGCTGAATGAAATCCTTTTCTTGTACTCCTAACCTTTGTGTATTGGCTTGTGGACTATATTAGCCTCATAAGGTTTCCATAGATAATATGCTCTACCAAGTTGAGTGATGCTCTGTTTTTGGGAGGGACCATTGTGTGAGAAACATAGGCCTCATATGTTGAGGGTTTCTCCAAAAATTAATAGCACCCCCATTCATACTTCTACTCACGAACCCTTTCTCCTTTATACTTCTTTACAGTGTTAATAATATCGTTATCGGCAAAATATTGGTGAGGGTCTAGAAAACATCTTATCGACAATATTGACGAAAATATTGGCAAAATATTGACAAATATTGGCAAGCATAAAAAATCAAAATTTTTAGATTTTTTGACATAGCTGATATTTTGAAATATATGTCGATATTTTACCAATATTTTGAAAATATTGTGATATTTTCAAAATGGGAAATATCGCAATATTTACTTGGCAATATATCATTTTGCCGAAAATATCGTGATATTTTCGAATATCGCCGATATTATCAACACTGCTTCTTTACTTCCTAATCAACTTAAGGAAGACCTCCTCCTATATCCTCTTTCTCTCTCTTTCTTTTGTTTGGCACCTTCCTAGGTTACATCACCACTAATGGGTCTCTCTAGGTCGTCTTCTCAGGTAGGGCCCGACGTGAGATGGATTCTCCTTAGATGAGACCAATGACCATGCCTCTCCTTTTCCTATTAGGGACTTTGGTCTTGGTTGTCACATCCTATAGACTGCAGCTATGGGATTGCATCTCCAACCATTGCTCCAATGCTTGCTTCCACTCATCTATTGCATTTCCCAGTTCAATGCTTGCGTTGTTGACTTTTTCTTCTTTCCTTTACTATTTGTGCTCTAAAATTGACAATTCTCACCTCTTTCATTTGCTATCTCAACTAGTGTTGCCACCTCTTACTTCTTGGCTTCAATTTTTCATCACTAGTGCTCTCCCCTGTGACATATTTGGTTCAATTTTTTGATCCTAGCTTCAAAAAATTTGATCTCTCTTTCCTCCACTAGTTCATCCCTACTTTTGATGCCTCTGCTTCCTTCTCCTCTTCTCACCTTAAGTCACTTCTCAGCCTTCGTTGAGATTTTCTATTGTTATCGCCTCGTTGTATGTGGCAAGCCATTTACTTTTATGTTGTAGGTTGTGTTACCACACTATCTAGCAGGCCCTAAGGAGGAAAAGCCTATGGGTCGAAGAGCTAGACAATGTGATAACAATGAGATGATGTCCCACTGTCACCACAGTCAGTGTCCCTTGTTGTTTACGAACTTTCATCGATGGGAGGAGTCCTGGTAGATAAACAATCACCTTTAATTGATGTTCTAGGGTTTGAGGTACTAGTTTTTGAGGTAGGGCTTCTTAAGGGAAGCTCTATGTGATAGTATGGCACTTCAAAAGGGTTTTCGTTCCCTATAAGAGACCTATAAGAAACTTGCACTAGATCTAGGGTTTTGTGAATTATCATGGTTAAAGGTACTACTGAGATCAAGGCAAGTAGAAGAAAGGTCTTTTTACGATTTATTCCAATCAATACTAAGCTCATAGAACCCTTGAAAAAGTCCCCAAGTCAAGGAAATGCGAACTAGGGTTTCCCTTCTAGGGCACACCTTGGGCAAGAGTTTTTATAGATGAAAACATAAGGGATGCTTGTCAAACTTTGAGGTCTTGTGGCTATGAACCTAAGTTTGAAGTGTATGATCCCGGAATCCATCCTTTTACTCTCTAGAGAATTTCGCTTTATGCCCTAACCTAGCCATCCAAGAAGAGGGGACATGAACTTTGGGAGAAGAAAACATGGAGAAAGAAGGATTTGATCACCAAACAGCTTGGACCAGTGCCTTCTCCTTTGGGCTTATGGACTCCTAAATGGTTCAGATTTGCTAAAATTATCTTTAAGGAGGTTAAGCATTGCTTCCCTAGCTACCAACCATCAACAATTACCCACTCAAAATTTATGGAGTTTTATGGAGGAAAAACAAAATTTCATCCACTAGGAACATTCATCACATGTCATGCTATGAGTAACATGTGAAATTTCCAACCAAGTGCTTTCAAAATAAATATTCAATAATTGGGGCAGAATTAATCTAGTTGTAGCAATTCCATACATTAGTCTTTTTCAAGAATAAAACTTCAACAAGGGACACTTACAAGATGACTATGATATATCCATCCACAAATGAAGAGATAGCGACAAAGAAAATCAAATTTCATCTCCAAATATCAAAATACATCTAAAACATTCAATAGCAAATCTAAAGAAGAAGTGTGGATTTGCCAAGAATGCCGAAATTCCAAAGTGTGATGATGATTTAATACAAATGAAGCTGAGTTTTATTTATATGAGACCTAGTAGGTTGAATTATTTTCCCAAGTCCCATAACATTATAAAAATGTGCAAAATACTTGCCTTGGTCACAAGAAGGCCAAGTAGCTTTCACAAATTATGGAATAAACATCCAACTACTAGCCGAGGTGATGATGTCATGCTTTTGTAGGGTCGTTGTAGGGACACATTGAGTCCTCTTGGTGCCAAAGTGTGTGAGAGGGCTCCATAAATCATGAACAAGGGGATGGTCCCTTAGTCTCCATTTAGGTCACCATGTGGGTCCTTAAAGTGTGATATAGGAGAAAAAAATTCTTCTATGGGGTCACCAACTTTGGTAGGTAACATGCTGTTTTGGCACTGAGATTACCACACTCACATCTTTTTCATTTCTCAACAAACCTCTACATCATCAACCACCATCAAGTACATGTATGGATCTTCTAATTCTTCTCTCTTTCCTTTTAATATTAATTTATCTTTTTGATATTTCACATTCTAGTTATGGGTTTCTATTACCACCCAAAACCCTCCCTTTAAATGACAATGCCTTACATATACAAATGAGACCCTAGGGGTAATGGAAGATACAAGATAGACTATAGGGATAATGGAAGAGTGATACCTAGTGTAACCTTAGTATCTTTTTCACACGCATCCTGTACTGCTGCCCATGGCCCTACCACTGCCATTGCTACATCCGTATGGTAGCTCCCTCTGCGTCCGTGTTGTTGCTGGTCCTTTCTCCCAACATTGCATCTGCAATGCAACCCTCTTTCATCATGCTGCATCGTGTTACTTCTAACTACTATTGCACTGCAACTCAGTTACCAAGAAGTAAGTAACTGATCCACCCAACTACTGACATCCCTATTAGGCTAGAAGCACTCTCGATGCTGAAGCTCTCTTTGCCGCCAACAAGTTCTCCCTCTACTGACCTCTGCGCTGCTGCAACAACTCCCTGCATCTCGCACCGTTGCAAACCTCTCTTTGCCATCCTGCATTGTTGCAACGCTCTCCATGCCTCTCGCACTGTTGCAGCTTGCTAGCCTCTCACTGCCCGAGGACTCCTGCACTGTAGCACTCTTTGCGCTTCATCCACATCCGTTTCTATCGACATCTGCCAGTCCTGCTACTCTCTCTTCGGGGCTCTCATAGCAAGGTATAATCCAAGAGGTTGGGTACCTCAAGGATCCTGCCCCTCATTGCCTGTAGTCATCCTGACTACAGCTCGATGTCTCCCCACTTCTTCTCTAGAGGTACATGAACACTCATGGCACAATCGTCATCCTCCTCGACCTCCTTTTCCACCTTCACTAGCACTGCCTTAGAGTCAGACATCTCTCCCTTATACTTCTTCTTCAGACACTGGTTCGCATAATGACCCAGTTCCCCACAGTTGAAGCACTTGACCTTGAAGATTTACTTTTTCTTCCTCTTCTCTTGCTTTCTCGCAGATGCCAGAGCTGCATCCTCTTCATCTTCCTTCTTGATCCGAACTCCTTTGTTGCTACTTCTCGTCTTGCTCAACCGCCTGATCTCCTCTTGGCAAAGAGCCGCCCACAATTCTTCCCAATCTGGAAGATCCGCTCTGCCCAATATGCTCTGGACAAATGTCTCCCACTCCTCGGAAACTGCGTTAAGTGCGGTCCTCACCAACATCTCCTCATCCGGTGTGGCCCCTATGGAAGTCAGTTGATCCCGGATCTCCTTCAACCGACCGAGGAAGTGATCTATCTTCTCCCCCTTCTGCATCTGGTATGACAACGACTAATTCTCAAGTAACATATTCCTCTACCCACAACTACGCTGGTACAATTTCTTCAAGGCATCCCACATTTCCTTTGCCGTCTCCTTCTCGGCAATGTGTTGGACCACATGATCCTTGACCCCATCAAGAATGATGCATTTCGCCTTGGCCATTGCCTCCTCATACTTCTCATTATCAGTCGGGTCAACTAGGATCGCCATTGTTCTCAAGGAGAAGGCCTTGATGCGATGCCTATCTAGAATGGACAAGATCCTAGCCTTCCAAACTGCAAAGTTGGATGCCCCATCCAGCCTGTCTCGATTCCTCAGCCCATGGCCATCTCTCTACTCTTCTATCGACTCCTCCGAGTCTCTCTACTTCCCTCCAGAAGTTCTCTCTTCGACTCCTACTGAGTCTCTCTACTTCTCGCCTGGAAGTTCTCTGCTGGACTCCCTCTGAGTCACGATTTCCCTTCTGGAAACCCTCCTGCCAATCGTCAAGTTGCACCTCTTCGATCTTCTGTGCACCTGCAACACTGATCCAGATTCCTTGGCTAGAAATCCACCTTGGTAGCAACTTCCTCTACCTTGGTTTTTCCTTGTTAGGTATTGTTCTGCCCACAGTGCCCCACCAGCTTCGCTCCCACAAACTGCCCACAGCGTCCTATGCCCCATCAACTGAAGGATTGAGCCTCTAGGCTCTACACAATCCCGGCACCGAAAAAATAGCTCCCTCAGCCAACTGCATGAACCCTCTTGGTCTCTGCATGGATCTGCATGAGCCTCTTTCAGCCTTCCTCAGCCTCTGCGCTTGCCTCTCTCTAGCTTGGACTGATGACACAGTCCCTTTGCGTCAACCCTTCTTCTGTTGCTTTTGCAAGGATTAGCTTCTGTCACTCGGGACCACTGATTCTGCTACAAATGCTCTACTTAGCTGATGCCTTCAGCTCTCCTATGACTGCAACCACGCTCTGATACCATGTTGAAATGTCTAAGTCTATCCATTAGAAATTTAATCTGTATTATTCTGGTTTATTTCTTCTACTTGTTAATTTTGAACAAGTTATTTAAAACATATAAATAACGAAATAAGCACAATACAGTCTCAACATCTACAGATCAACAACTGAAAGAAAACAAACACGCAAGTGACACTGTTATTTTTGGGCAATTGTCCCCAGAAAAACCCAAAGCGGGAAAGTCGGTGCAGCTATTCTGAGGGTTTATTATTATGCAATATTTCTATGAGTACAACTGGGTTCCAAAATGGCTCACTTGATAGAGAAAAACAACCAGCAGTAATACCTCTCTATTTGGAAACAGGTATTTAGAAAACCTATCCCATGAAACCCTCTCTAGCAACTCTAAAGCACTGCGTCAGCCTCCTGCTGATCTACGTCAACCTCAAAACCCTCTGCGTCAGCCCTATGAGGCACTGTGCAGCGTCTGGGACCCTCTCTGTCACTCCTGCTACCCTTTGCATGGATGACGTAGGACCTCTGGCCTCTTTGTTGTCTCTGCTGGGCTCTGCGTGGCCAGCTTTGGCTGTTGCATCTCACTCTCTGCCTCTGCGCTAGTCTCTCGGCACTATCTCTACCTCTCTGTCCTGTACTCACTGCCCCTCGCTGCTGATCACTGGTTTGACTTTTCTTATCAACCTCGCTCTAGCAAATCGAATGAATGATCACTCTAGTGTATCTTCCAATTGACCCTCAAGCCTCTTCTTATACTTTTCTTGTTGGTCCTTCAACAACCAAGATTAAATCTCTAATCAATGGCTAAGATTAGATTTGGCTTGATCCATGACTTTTGGACCTTCTAACCCGGTTTTATATTAATACCATTAATATTTATTTTTCCTAAGTTTAGACTTAGGAACTCCATTAAAAATATTAATTATTTTAATACCTCCCAAATCGGGTACAATCTATCCAAACCATTTATGGGTCTTAGAGATCTCACGTGCTTTAGCCTCTCCACCAATTTTCATGGCTAGAGCACATCCGATGCTACCCCAAATCAACAGATGAGTGAGAGAGAACTTGATGATATTTCCAAGAGCCTTCAATAATGTCCTTGAGAGAGAGATGGTTGCTATGAGGATTTCTTCAACAATATGATCTTCAAGGCTTCTTTCAATTCATAAGTATTGTAGTGGAGTCTTCAAATATGCCAACAATTTGTGATCTTTCAAACTGCCTTCCTTTCACCTTAGCTCTAATACCATGTTGAGAAACCAAATACTAGAAGATAATGATTGATTTCTCTTAACTTGATAATTACTTGTGAATGTTGTTGGCTTATTATTACCTATATTATTTTGTTCATCAAGTAATTATACACAACATCAAAACTTCAAAGAATAAAGATCACAAAGAGACAAAGAACACAAGAAATTGGGCTCCAAGTTAGGGCAAAACCCCACAAGGGGGAAAAACCAGAAATCCTTCACTTATAGAATCAGATCAAAATGAGATATCCAAGATCTAATACCAAGACCAAAACTAGCACAAATATGCATTTCAGCGCTCCTCCAGGTCTCCTCCAACCAAGTCAAACTCAACAAAAGTCAACGTTGGTGAAACCCTCTGAAATCTGGTCAAATTACAGAATTTTCATACTTGTAGTGAACGAGAAATTCCGTACCTGTAATTTTCATATAGATTCCACATAATCTTTGCACGTGTGAGAGAAAACAAGCTAGGAAAAACAAATTTTATCTCCTTTGACCTCCTCTCTCCTTTGACTTCGACTCCTAAGACTCCTTTTCTTCTTTTTTTTGGCACAAAAATCGATGTGATTTGTTGATGAATTAATGGTCTTTCAAGTGGTCAATTTGACTTGTATATATTTCTTTTCAGGAGGGTTGAATAGCTGCCACAAAGGCCGACTTGGCCTTGAGTTGACTATTTGACTCAATAAAAAATCTTTTTCTTTTTTCTTTCAAAAGTCCAAATGGGACTTGACTCAAATACATTTCTTTTTGACTCTTTTTGACTCTATAAGCATAAACATGCTTTGACCAAAATAAAACAATAATAATGAATATAATAATAAATATATCAATGCTAAAATGATATTTGATTACATTATGAAGACTGACACTAGTTACATTTTTTCAACAATGTCAACCCTACCATGGGTACTTTATTCACTATTCAATACTTTCTTGTTAGCATGGTAGATCTAGTGAAAAATATTAAATTACACTACAAATTGGGTACAAGTATGTTTTGAAAGAGAATTTTACTATATATCCAGGTTTATTCAGGAGGTGGACCACTCAATTAGAAACCTATCAAAACTCTCTTTTTCAGCCCAAGTAGCTTCAACACCAAAACAACATTCTTTTAGGTGATCTCTTTTTATTTCTTTTGTATTTCATTTCAAACACTTGGGTTATTTGTCTCATCAAAGGAGATTTGTAAACTTACCATGAGTTTATTTGTTATTATCTACTTATTGTGATTGCTAAATGAATTTCTAACCACAAGCATAAGGCAAGCTACCCATTGTCACCTCAATAGCCTTACCTTTCACGCTTCAAACCAAGGAAAATGGAATCCTATCCTAGGAGGGCTTCCCTATGGGTTACTACGTTTTCAGTTTATGTAGTATGAAGTGGGAGTAAAGAGAACTTGGCGATAATAAGAAAAATATGAAAAGCGGTTTTTGATGATTTTTGGGGTGATGGATCAAAGGAAATGATCATTATATTATTTGTTGGGATGTGGAGTCATGCATGCAACTTTAGAGGGGTGTTCTAATGAAGGATTAGGGACTAGAAGGTACCAAGATGACATGCCCTATAGCAGCCCTAATTTGGTTAACAATATATTGCATGTTTTACAAAGGGTATGGATTCTCTATGAGGAGCTCCACAACTAAATTAATCCAAAAAATGCCTTGTTTAAGGAAAGAAACTACGTTGTCACTCACTAAGAATATCTAGGTCATATATTTCCTTCTCCTTTAGCGAAAGTAGCAATAAAGCTTTAATTAGCTCTTGTAATGTACCAAGGCTTCTCCCTCAATGTTATTGGAACCCAAAACGGTGATCGAACCAGAAAACCCTATGAATTGGGAAGTTGTCAAAACTGGATCGGAACTGGTAAAAGTACTGGACCAAAAAACCAGTTGACCTAAAACACATAAAATATTGAATTTTTAAGGAAAAACATATATATTCATGTGCATCCATATGAAGCCAAACCATTTATGCACAAATAAGCAAAAGTTCTCAATTATATAGCATGTAAGGGTGCACATAGCCAAAATAGCATCGAGTGCAATACATTTCTGAACCGAACATACATCAACAAACAGGTTCTAGATTGCCTCTAGCATCCAAAAAAGCCATGCTACCACAAATACCTACCTATCATTAAAATCATTGCCTATGTTGGGATCTTTGACATCAATATCACCCTCTAAGCATTAAAATAAGATGGATGAAACATAACATGTCAAGTCAAAATTTAGTTTGAGTGATGGGTACATTTTTAGTACGGTCATGATAGAGGAGTTTGACAACCAATGCGACTAACCTCAAGGTACATAGACAGCTTGGTGCTCTTGATTAAATACTAGTTCCATACACTTGTACATGAGAAAATCGAATGGAAACATTGCAGTCCCCCAAATTTTGAAATCCTAAAAAATTGTTAAGTCTACTGGATTTTGAGTGAGATCTAAAATTCTACTTTCTCCATATGAAATCCAACGAGGTCGGAACCACTCTCAAACATCCTAAGTCATTTCTTGGTAATGTTAAAAATTTAAGTAAAATGATGAAAATGAAACACTTCTACTTTAAAAATTTAACATTACCATGTGCATAGCAATACTAGGGCCATAGGATTGAATATTAGGCTACCGCCCTCAGAAATTATTGTCTTTTAAAAAAAAATTGCGTTTGGAATATCTTTGGTCGAATTGTATGGAACTGGCTGGTTCAATGAAAAAAGGCTGGTTCGATATTTAACTTGCTAGTTCTGGTTCCAGACCTTGAACCAGACAGTTTGACCCCCAAACCAGTCAAACTAGTTAGTTCCACCGGTTCCAATAACATTGTGCTCTCTTTGGTTCCTAAATTAACTTTAATAATCAAAACCTGCAAAATAAAGTCTCCAATGGTGTGCCTAGAATGCAATGCCACACATAACAAAGTTGAATACAATTATATAAAGCCAAGGGAACAAACGAATCACCTTTATTCCAATGTTTGGAGGTTTCTCACAAGTTCTTTCATTAACACTAAATCCATAGCCAATTTGCAAATTATAAAAATAGACCTTATATAAGTTTTATCTCAACTCTCCCTTACAATAAAATAATATTTGTTTCCCTATATCTACTTTTCTCTCTCAGGAATACAATAAAATAGTGATCTCAAGTTTTCTCAACAACTTACTTAAAAGTAGCAAGAAGTTTGTTGAGATTCTCAACTTCCTCCAATAAAATATTATAGGAAAGAAAAATAATATTATCTTCAACCAACTCCATTAGACAAGCCAACAATGAATAAAAATGGAGCGAGCTACAACTACAATATGAAAATAGATCCAATAAGTGGGGCAATTCCTTTGCTTAATGGGATAGACCATGTCAAGGCCCCAGTGATAGACATTTATCTAGAATGCACACTCCTAGATGCTGTGTACACGTATGAACCAAGCAATATGAAGCAATGAATGCGCACCAAGGAATCTCCTCAACGTGGACAATTCAATCCATGACGCTCAAAATATGTTTCAAGTCAGCATCTCTATTCACACGGATGGACTAAGACTAGTTTGCCCTCATGAAATATCATGAAGCTCCATTTGTCCTTATCCTACGGTGAAAGACTAAGTGGATATCCTTAACTGGATCATGGAAATGAGTATAGTAAATGCATCAAGAAGTGGAACACTCAAGTGAAGTGGTCCACAAGTTGTCCAAGTTCCAACCTCCAAGTGTAACAACCCTCAAAAGATGTGCAACCAATCCTCCAAGTGGCATGTGTGGCTCATGGATCAAGGGTAACTAACTTTCATTGATCACTTAAATAGTTACAATTTTTGCATCGGAATATTCTTGTTGACCATATCACTATTGACCACGAAAACTCTTTGAATAGGCTAAGTGCTTCTTTATGATTTCTCCTAGATTTAATATGATATGGTTGCCATCTGTCTTCATACGTTCTGGGGTTCATATCATGCTTTAAAATAGCTAGAGATGACAAACAAATTGGCTGGAAAGTAGATACAGAAGCATGAAAGCTTCAAATGTCAGTTATGCACTATCCCTCCATCAACTTTAAGTTTTCTCTTTCTGATATGTAGATGATTATCTCCTTATTATGGTTGATTTGCTGCCGGAGCCAGTGCCGTTTTGATGGAAGATCTGCTACTTGAAAATCTACTTCAGGAAGCAATCCCTTTTCAACCTGTTGACTACTAATATATTTGAAAATAGCACTTTTAACTCTTTAAATTTATTGTGATGTTCACATTCTACTGCTGCTAGGTGGTGTGTCTTAGAGCGGTCCATTAATTCATTTATTAGCACTGCTATAGGTGTCCACCCAGGGCATAATGATTGATTAGTGTGATCCCTTGCTGCCAGGAAATGTCCAGAGCGAGTTGACTTCTCCTTGAACTTACACATGGTTTGTTGATGCATGAACAAGTTTGGATCCAAAAACCATTGGCAATCTGGTATCTAACCTGAGAAGTTTGAGAAGAATATACTCATTGATGCAATAGATAGCCTCATCAAGCACTGTTGTGTGTAGCCTTTAGATCACTTACTAACTATCACAATGTCTAATCTCATCTTTGCACTCCATAAAGTGTTAAAAGGTCATCGTTTCACTGTTATTTGATGGTGAAAATAGGCCCAAACCTATCTACCCTTATCTTCATCATAACTGAGTCATATAGACATATGAAAACAGGGTACCCTGCTGTAATTTGAGGCTTTATATGCTAATTAAACTTTGCCCACCAAAATACTCAATCAAACAATTCTGAAAGGATACGTATATCACTGCCAGATTTCCATCCACTGTTTGAAAAGGTTGCAAATCTGTCTTTTTTCTGAGTTTCAAAAGCAAAGATAGGCTGTTGGCCTTTAATTCCTGTAGACAGCTGAAAACAGACCCATTTGATTGTTCAAACACAGTGAAATAAAGCAGCAGCTTTGGAACTTCCACTTTCCATATGTCACAAAATGGCTTTTGGTTCCGAAACCAAGAATGCTTGAACCATTCAACTTGAATCCTGTTGGTGAGATGTTATATCAACTTTCTGGTGTTAGTGAGACCTCAAATATGTGCCATGAAGCATGATCTTCAAAAACAACCATCATCAATATGTGTCTAGTAAGGGATACGTAGAGTGCTCTTCACAGATCATTGTTTAGTGTCAACTTCATATCAAATGTATCTTTATGATCTAATGAAAAAATCTAAATCCAACAAACACTTATTTTCTCATAGGCTAATTCACTATAATATGCTATTAATAATCGAAAGAAAGCCACACTACATGCTCGATCTCAAATCTTGATAGACGTGGGGATTTTATTCCCACAGAACACATCCCTTTTTGTGAAAAACTGTTGTCTGATGATAAAGCAACCCATATTACTATTATAGTGACGTAGGTTGAGTTTTGTTTTCATGATAGAAATTGTGCTTCATTCAATCATTAATTATGCAACCCATAGTACTATTATAGTGACGTAGGTTGAGTTTTGTTTTCATGCTAGAAATTGTGCTTCATTCAATCATTAATTATGCAATCCAAATCAATATCCAATTACCCTCAAATATACGCTAAGTAGAGGTGGAACAAGTTCATAAGGAAACTTCATATATCACGGTCCTCGAACAATGTGCTTGAAATAATCCAATAGACAATTGTTGGAATTTCTAAGTCTATCCGTTAGAAATTCTTCTTGTACTATCTCATTTATTTCTTCCTACTCGTTTAGTTACTTAACAAGTTATTTACCATGTAAATACTGAAAATAAATACAAGTAAAGTATCAACACATACAGATCATCAACTAAAAGAAACAAGCACACAAGTGACACCGTTGTTTTTGGACTAATGTCCCCAAAAAAACCCAATGCGGGAAAACTAGTGCAACTATTCAAAGGGTTTTATTATTATGCAGTTTCAGAATACAACTTGGGTGCCAGAGATGGCCCACCCAACAGAGAATGCCCTTGGCAGTAGTACCTCTCAGTCGGAGACAGATATTCCAGCTAAATCAATGGATGAACGATCCCACAGCAACAATACAGCTTCTGCTGCTCTGCGTCACCCTATCTAGCTCTCCAGCTCCAATCTGTCCCACAAAAATCTCCCAGCACTACCTCTAGGGCCACCTCTACCGTCTTTTGCGTTGATCCTCCCGATACTAACTCTGCCTCTTTGCTATGTATTCACTGCCCCTCAGCTGCAACTGAGATTATTTCACTCAATTTCCTCAGCAAACCCTGTCCCATAAAATCGAGTTCTTGATCTCTCTTGGTGTGTTCTCCAATTGAACCTCAAGCCTCCTCTTATGCTTTTCTCGTTGGTCGATCAACAGCCGAGATTAAATCTCTAATCAACAGCTAAGATTAGATTTGGCTTAATCCATGACTTTTGGAACGTTCTAACCTAGTTTTCTATTAATATCCATTAATATTTTATTTTTCCTAAGTTTAGACTTAAGAACTCCATTAAAAATATTAATTATTTTAATATCTCTCAAACTCGGTACAATCTGTCCAAATCATTTATGTGTCTTGGAGATCTCATGTGCTTTAGCCGCTCCACCAATTTTCATGGCTAGATCACATCTGATGCTACCCCAAATCAACAACAATGGCTCTAAAGTAACCAATGTTAAGATGTTCAAATGAATCATATGGACCTAAGTAAAACATGACCATCAACCAAGGCAAAGTAACCAGAAGATAGGCCTCTACGAAGATCATCAAAAGCATATTACAACCATTCATATGAACATTAAGTATGAGGATATAACAGGAACCTAGACCAACCACCAACATGCCATGAAACAATGTGTAGCATTGATGCATCACCATAATGCACCACTCATGAAGACCATCCATGTGTGATGAAGATCACTCTTATTAACCATCATACAATATGAGGGCTAACAGTCCCCTCAAAAACCTTGGAATATTCAATCCTACTACCTCAAAGGAGGTTGCAGCACAAATAAGGAAAGGGAGGTGTCAGCCCTCCTAGGGGCACTTTGTTTCACATTTAGTACTTCACTACTACTATTTTAAATCTAGTGCTATGTATTGACTTGCATTACAGATTGGTTACAAGTATGTTATGTATGAGAATTGAAATAGTTGTGTAGTTTGATGTGGAAGGTGGACCACTCTCTTGGAGGCCTATTACAATTCTCATATTCAGCCCAAGTATGTTCCTTTTAGGTGAGTTCTTTCCATTTCTAACGCTTGGGCTAATTGTCTCACCTAAAGAGATTGGAAAATGGGGTTAGTTTGGTTTATTCTATTAATTTCTTGTTATCTACTTATTTTTAATACTAATCACCACATGTTCAAAGCAAGCCTTTCCTTCCACTCCTAACATTTTTTTTTTGCAACTTGAGGGTTTGCTATCCTTTGAAGATTTCAATTTTTAATATGGTTTACCAAGTTGAATGAAACCTAAATTTAGAATGTGACTATTGTGGGACTTGTTACCCACCACCTTCTGGTTGATATCCCTAGGAGAAATTTTTCTCCATGATGAGCCTCAGCCGGAAGAAAGCAGCCCCTTGATGCCTCCTACTAGCTCATTGTGCCTTTTCTCTGCCACCTGAGCCATCCATGTGGTTCCTCACCCATATGTATTGATCGTATGTTTGAAAGTGGGCCTCCCGAATCTAAAGGTATGCCTTGTCATTTGATAATTGAGTATTGAGTTTACTTAACATGGATACCTCTGGGTATGGATTGATGGGGGGATTTGGCAGAAAGAGTGGGCTTAGTTTGTACTCTTGTCTCCTTGATCTCTTTTGGTTGTTACCCTTGGATCTTAGTGGCATGGGATCTCCTTTATTAGACATTTGGTTCTAGGGTGGTACTACTTGGGAAGCCCCAACCTTGGGTGCGTGGTCCCGCTCCTTTACCCACACATACTATTCCCTTTCCACTCACTATACCCCCATTCATCATTTCTCCCACTTGGGTCCACATTCCCATTCTGGGTCCACATAGGGCTAGTCTCCCTATCCCCCCTTTACCCCCACCTTGGGTCAAGCCTAGAATGATGCCTCGAAGGTTGAAGCAACTAAAAAGAAAAAAGAGAAAGCATAAATGGCCATATTTAACAAGAAATTGTACCACAAAATGCAAAAGATGGTCGGGACAAAAAATAGTTAGCATGTGGACAAAAGTTGACGCATGAGCTCTAACCCCCATCCATGGCCATCACCCTGCTTCCATAGGCCCTAGATGAGCCTCCTCTATCATTCAGGAACCCATGATTGTCCCAACCCCTGGAGGGCAATGAACCACCCTACCTCAAAAGGGGTAATCACTGCTATATTATACACATCATGCTCTTGTCCTTTGAGCCTTGAGCAGTTAATTAAAGAAAATTCATAAAAGGCAAAAGGCATATAAAGAAGGGTGGAAAAATCAAGGTCGGGGCACCTCATGTACCACGATTGCTCCCTCCTATACATTATATACCCAGGTGTGGGCTTCCCCTTATCTAGCTACCCCTATGCCCCATTATGTGGCCCAAGGTTGCCCCTCTCATTCCCTATTCCATCTCACCTATTTGTCACTTTCCACCCCCATTAGAAGGGTCTACCTTGGACATACTATCCCTTATAACGGATAAAACCACCTAATAAGGTACTTGGCTAACCCCTTTTGGAGTTTGGAGACACTAGCACATGCCAAAGTCCACTACAGAAGGGCATGCCATTATGAAGTGCCCATTTTGTTATCCATGGTTTGTAAGCTCCTTTACCCAATTATTCCAATGACTGATTGTACTGGAAGCCTAGGGGACGCATTAGATCTTATGCAGGATTGCATGTGGTTTCCATTGGGGTTTGGCTTCCCTGTATGCGATCCTAACCCTTAGAGGTCCACATTGGCACATGTAGGGTTTGCATAGAGAGCCATGGGCCTCCACAGCAGCAAACAACACTCCACAGATCTACATGGATGTTTAGAGACTACTAGTGATCCACTTTTGGGACGATGGTGACATGATTGGTAAATTATGCCCAACAGGCCCCCACAAGAGCCCCACACTCTTGGCACGTGTCCCAACACTTGTAAGATGTCATGGAAGCATTCATTCCACCACCTAGACCATTGCAGAGGATCTACAGACATCTCTGATTCATATGGAGACCCATGGTGTCATTGATGTGCCCTCAGACCCACTGAGAGCACCACAGGTCTACTACTTGGAGAACAAAGGGCCACCCGCTTGTCCATCCTATTCCAAGTAATTTATTCCTCAATACGACACTTCAGGTTCATATTGAGCCTTTGGAGGGCCCTACGACATGCATACATCATTATTTGGCCCCTTGTGAGGTTTGCTTTTACAGTATGAGCTAGTATGGTGGGCTTGTCACCATTAGGGATTATTATTTGCGTGCTATTTTTTCATTAGGGGCCCATAGGCTAATTCGAACTCCTTAGGAGGCTATATATTGATGTTAGATACATTCATTTGTATCATCACTTGAGGGATCTCTCTAGTCATAGAGAATTTTTGCACTTTTTCCTTAGTGGATACTTTTGGAGATGGATGGATTTTGATGTATGGATTTGGGAAATTTCTCTTGTCTTGGAGCTTTATTGAGCAAACAAAATGCTGGTTGGATGTACTCTATAACGTTGTAAGTGAATTTTGATGCTATTATTCTTGTTGTTACATACTGCTAAAATTAGGGCTAGTTGTTGCATTATCGAAATGTGGAATTGAGTATGTTTTAGCTAATTTAATGTATGGGCCAATGTTATATGAATGAAATGTCCTAGAGATTTATTTATCTCGAGAAGATTGCATCATTTGCTTTGAATTATAAATGCTTGAAGGCCTTTTTTTTTCTTTCTCTCAACATTGGACGAAGTTGACTTTCAGGCCTCATTGATCAAGAAACCAAGTTCTTACTCATCATTATCCTTGATTCCATATCCCTAACTGAACTAGGCACTGATCCCTCAAAAAGGGTGATCATTTTAGACCCTCTTTTAACCATTTTCTCCTTTTTCCCCAAGTCTAGCTCCATTAGGTCACCCAGGGCATCAACTTCCTGGTAATTGACCCAAGGAAAAAATTCGATCTCCTATAGGCTATTGCGCTGGTGGGTCCTCTCCCTCTCCTCCAAATTTGAGGCAATTCTAACGGTGGAATCTATGGGAATCTCAAGCCCTAGCTTTAGGATCGAATTGTGCCTAGGCATACCCAAGGCTAGACCTCCATATGATCAATTCAACCTTTTGAAGAAAGTATTCTTGTTTGGTCCTTTCCCCTCACCTTGTCCAGGATAGGAACATCATTGGTTGCTACATTCCATCCTTGAACCTGGACTTGGCCCATTGTGGTCCCACTTCTTAATAAAGACTATTTGTCAAGGACCATTTGGGAATCCAAGTTTCCACAGGATTATAGGGATTGTGAAACTTGTTCATAAACCTATCCTTTCTCCCTCAACCCTCCAATCCTCACCCCTTATCCTTGGTGGACCACGTCCCTTGCTTAAAGAGCAAGCAAGCTCCATTCTTCACTCCATCCTTGGGAAAGGGTTTTCAAGGTCACTTCTCACCTATCCATTGACATATACTTTACAAGTGAATCCCTACATTATCGGGACTTCTCCCATCGGTGTAAGTTTGTAAAGAGCAGGGAGACTTAGCTGTGGTGACGGTGGGCTAAGCCTCCACAATTTCCCTTAGCCTAGCAGTTTCCCTCTTAGGAACCCCTTTAGGTCCTTTGCTGGTTTGAGTGGTAACAGGACCACAGGTCCACAAGGCCCTTTCATCATTAGTGTTCCCAAGGAAATTGTTGATTTTCCATGGCATATGAGAATCTGGGTTAGTGTCTTAAAATCTTTGACGTAACCAACCCAAATGCCTCAACTTATCCTACTTTGCACAACGGAAAATAACACATTAGTGAATCAACTAGCCACATGACAATTTTTAAAAAATTTCAACCCATCTTTGTTATATTAGCAAATTGTTAATACAACTGCTAGGGCTCCTGTACTAGGGATAATGACCCTTATACATCCATAAGTACAAGATACAAACAATAACAAGATGCATTGATCATCTAGGTGATGTAGAGCTCAATCACAGTTGCCATGATCATATCCTGAACACACTGCGGGTCCTTCGCTTCTGTTCTGCAGCACTTTCCTCTATCATTGCACCAAGTCCTTCTAGCCACTAAACATAGCTCTCCAATCTTCCCTCTATCTGATCATAAGTCCATCTACAACCAACACATAGGATCTTCATGCTCACTAGCTGCTCCTTAGTCCTTCAAGGACACAACTCCTTGAGACTTCTTGTCGATTGTGCCTCTTGAGCTTTTTTGGGACTTCTTCTCTTTAATGCCTTCCCGCGCTACTCCAATGAAGACATACTTTGGGCCGGAGGTTTTCCATCTATCATTGCTAAAATTCCTTCTCCTATAATGAACACCAGATGATGTGATCTTCTCCCTTGACTTCCTTTCTTTGTCCTTCAAGAAACAATCCTAAGCTCACCAATTTTTCCACTCCTAGCAGTCCATTAGTCCTTCGATGTACTGCACTTGGGGCTCCAATATTCACCCATCTTACAACCGTCAAAGTCCTTCTTGGCAATCTGATCTAGGACTACTTTGGGTCACCTATTCGCTGCCCTCCAACAAACTTAAGGCACCCAATGCATTTGTCCACCTACACCCTTTAGATTTGCCCATTTACAATCCCATCTGGACTAATCTAGGGCTCTGAGTAAATTTCCCTATGTTCCGCAATAGAGGAGCTATTGCACAAATCTGGGATTGCCATTATGTTTCTTCTCCAAACCTTGAAGATACTCCATAAATCTGTGCTCTACTAGGGCTTGTGAAAGTTTCCCTCTGTTATGCATTATGAGTCCTCAAATTGCACATATATGGGCCACATGTACAACCACTTACAGTTCTTAGTCCTCCAAGGATTTTTGTACTTTGACTGCAACACAACACTGTCCAAATCCTATGGACAATCCATCAAACAACTAATCTCCTCTTCATGCTATTCCAGTCACAAAGTGTCACCTTTCTTCTGCTCAATCCTCTGTTGAAGATTTGGCCACCTTCAGGATCTGTTGTCCCCACAAGCTCCTTTGCAAGTCACTTCAAGATCTGCAATCTTGGTTGTGAAGACAAACCTCCAACTAAGGTTCTCAACCCTTCTTTTCCACGCAGGTCTAGAGTAGACTTAAGGGCACTCTCTACAGGTTGATCATGCTTAGGAGTTACCCTAATCTAGGGCGTACAAGTGTTGTTGTTCATAACCCTTATGAACAAACTTCCCTTGAATATGCTTTCCACCTATTACATAGTCCTATGTACCAGGTCTCAACCTCCCTTTTTCTCTAAGCTATGTTGCATAGGAATGCATCAAAAACTGCCCATGCACACAGTCATAACTTGACTTTTCTAGGGCATAGCATTACAATGGATCTACCCTCATCTAGGGCTTATTCAATCTATGTATTAAATCCTTCAGAACTGCCCCTCATCTCTTAACATCTAACAACCCTCCTCCATGACATCTAATGTCTTGCAATAACTACAACCTTCATTCTAGGTTTGCAACTACACTGGATACCCTTGAATCAACCTTGAGCTGGCCTAATATGCCCTCCTTTCTCTTAACTAGAATCCCGAGATGATTCGACCCACAAATATGCATTATATAGACCTTACGACCACTTCTCTAGGCTAATCTACCCTTACAGATATGCAAATATTCCTTATCCATGGCACAAGAACCTTGGAACTCATTAGATTTTCTCCTAAATGGTTGCCTCACCTTTTGTTGTCCTTCTCCACGAGTTTAGCTATCAGACTTCTTCCATTGTAGCAACTCCTTGAGGAAGATCAAACCCTTGAGGACTTTGCTTCAGATTTGGCCATCCTTGTAGCCCTACTTGACCCTCAAACTAGGGCACTCATTTGGACTAGATCTTGCTAACCCTTCCATCAAATGACCCTCTCCCATTTGATACCTAGCCTTATGCTAATGCCTTCTTTAATTAGATTTCTCCTAAGCCTTATTAGAACCCACTAGAACTTCAGGGTTTTAGACTTAGGAATTTATTTTTAATTTTCTTTTAATTTTTAATTTTAGAAATTTAAATCCCATGTGGGTTTAAAATCCCTCCACTTGTATTTTGCTTACAAACACCTTTTGTGACCAAAATTCTCACAAACCCCAATCTGGGCTTGTGGAATACCTCCCAGGCTACATATTTCAATAGAAATCAATGAAACCCTTTTTCATTTTGTTTCTTTTTGGTTGCCTCTTTCCATGTTACCTTTCTAGTGAAGGTTTTCTTTAGATCATCATCTTGAGTAGGGCACAATGGATTCGCCCGAGACCAAACCAATTGCCTTTCCTCTCCTTCACCTATTAGAGGCTTTGTCCTTTATTTTTGCATCCTATAGATTTTGGCTATGCAATTGTCTCTTCAACCATTCCTTAATTGTCCTCTTCCTAATGACTCTTGGCTTCCTTAGCATTGTTGCATCGGGCTTCCTGCTTGTTAAAGGGATAGTACAAAACAGTGCCAAGGAAATGGTAACTCAAAGCTAAACCTCCCTCCTAATGGCTCCCATATCAAATCCTACCTCACTAAAGCTAGTTGTTACAAGTTCTAAGAGGCATAATAAGAGACAATGCTAGGGAAATGGTAACTTTGTTGAAGGATGTAGCTATGGTTGGTCTTCATAATAACAAATTATTGATGTAGTTTAAACAAATGAAATTATTATTATTATTATTCTCAAGTATGTTCTTCATGCTTTGTATTGGTCAAAAGAACATGTAGAAGGCCATGTTCATCATGGCCATTGCAAAAGAAATAAATTTGAAATTTGTCAAGTGTCTTTTGTCTCACCAAGGTTCCAAGTCGGCCCTCTATCCTACAAGTTGGCTCAGCTATTGTTGGCACCCATTCGACCCATGGATTCACTATATATTGGAATCATTCATCCTCCTCTACAATCAAAACTCGCTATGACCATCAAGCAAGAATATATCTAGCCATACGAAGCAAGTCAAGGAGCAAATCAAGGATATTGAGGGCAAGTCAAAGGGTTGAATTTCTCTGTTAGGTATCTCTTGGAAGGGGCCAAGCTTTTCTGTGGTATTTGTCTTTGCAAAGAAGTTGAACTTATGTGGATCAAGAAGGCTGGATCATCTCTATGAAAGAGGGTGTATCTTGTGGTTTGTGTCTATGCTAAGAGGTCGAATTTATGAAGAACTAGGAGGCCAAAGTTCTATGACTATTCTTGTCCTAGAAGGTCGAAAACCCTGTGATACATTTTTTGTGAAAAAGGACACAGATTTTGAGGTTCACTACTGTGTAAAGAGGCTGAAGTTTTGTGTCTAGTCTCTGTGGAAGAAGGGCCAAAGGTTTGTGACATATCTCTGTGGAAGAGGGATCTAAAATTTTTGTGTTATCTCTATGGTTGCAATCAAATTGAGAGGGCTGACTTGGATGCTTGGTGGATGGTCTTCCAAGCTACTATATTGGTTAGTTTTTCTTGAATTTTGATGTATCTTTTGTTGGGCTAAATATTTCTCTAAGAAGAAGGTTTTTAGATCCCCCCCATGGCGGTTTTTCCCAAGGTAAAAATCTTATGTCTCTCTTGGGCATTGTGATCTCTATTGCTTATTTGTTCTTATGGTTGAATTTATAATTGTATAATTTCTTAATGATACATTGAAGTGCTAAATAATCATCTACATCATTGGAAGTAATTATTAAGTTTTAGAAATAAGTGCTAGTATATTTTGCACCCTAAAAATCAACATGGTATCAGAGCTATGGTGAAAGAAGAACATTGAGATCACCTTTGAAAATGCCTTTTAATAGATCATTATTGTTGAAGTCGTTCTTGTTGATTTGCATTCATGGCCTCTTCTATGATATCAAAAAACAAGCTAGAGGGACCCCCTAATTTCAAAGCATAAAAAAGTTAGAATTGATCTTATTCTTGCAAAGAAAAAAGTCTTAGATGTTGTGATAGTGAAGGTTGTAGAATTAGCAGATACTACAGGGAAAGAGAAGTTCAAAGAGGATGATATCACCACCATGAGACTTATTGTGGACTCCATTAGAGATGATATAATCCTATATATTGCAAAGCTCGACATCTCCAAGAAGATGTATGATTCCCTAACTAATCTATTTACTATCAGGAACATTGATAAAGCCATGAGCTTGAAAAATGAGCTTCATGATGTAAGGATGACAAATGATGACATTGTGGCTTCATACTTTGTAAGAATTTCACAATTAGGAGATCAAATTCAAGCAATTAAAGACATTGTTTCTGAACAAGAACTACTGATTACGACACCCAATGGTCTACCTAGATCATGGGATGCATTTATAACAAGCATAAGTGGCAGGAAGGGAGCTCCTTATTTGAAGAACTATGGGTCTCTTGAGCTCAAGAACAATCAAGGCTAATATCAAGAGACATAAGGGATGAAGCTCAAGCATTTTCAGCTCAATTCAAGAAGAAGAATAATGGAAAGAAAAGGTTTGGCTTTTAGGAAAGAAGGGACCATGAGAGAAGAACTAAACCTAAAGGAAATAAATATATGTCAAAAATTAATGTTACCATTGTCACAAATCTGGTCACTATAGAGATCATTGTCTTGAGAGATCAAATGAAAAAAAGAAAAGAGGAAGACAACACCCTACCACAACAAACATTGATGAACATCCAAAGAAAGCTAAAGTTGAAGACTCAAGTAGCAAAGACTTCTTCTATTAAGCTAGAATCAACAACATACTTTATGTATCAAAATTTTTGTTTCCTTTTCATGTTTAAATAGATTGAGGAGATATAGTAGCATTCATGGATAGAATAGGGTCTGTGAAGGAAGGATTGAGACTCTATTTGAACTTGTAAATGTCAAAGGTTGTTGAACATGCAAAATAGATTCTTAAAGTCTAAAGTTTAAAAAGCTAAAAAACTTTAGATTGAACTATCTCCTCTGTAAAGAGTATTTAAGGTTTTGACATATGGATATCCAGGGTTTGTAAAACCTTGCAATCCAAGAAGGAATTGAATATGAGAATTCCTAGGGCTATGGACAAAATGCTAGGATGAGACGTTTCTGCTGAAAGAACAAACCCTAGCTCATGCTAGGAAATTATGTCATCATACAAATGTTGAGTGTGAGGATGTTGAAGATCAAGAGGGAGTTGATATTCTTCTTAAAAGATAAGTATTCTACTTCTTTTCTTTAATCATTACTATTGTTGATTTCTCTAGTAGTTAGTCTCTTGTCCTTGCTTGGTTGTAACTCTTTTCCCATAACCTCCTAGTGAGGATTGTAGGTACATGATGAAGGTTATCTAAGTCTTGGCAGAACAAAGAAAAACTTGGAGTAACATATGGATTCAGAAGTAGTAGTCTGATCATCTAGTTTGAAGTATTCCTTAACCTATGCCTAACAGAAGCCAGTGGTGATTTAATGAAGTTTATAGCGACTTGAGAAAAGTACAAAGCGAAGGAATACCTCAATAAGAGGGAGTTGGCTGTTGAATTTGATATGAAGAGTTTATGTTGGGATTGGAAATTTGGAATGATTCATTGTAGTTCATAGTGAACAATCTAAGGGATTCTAAGTCTGAGCAAATGATTAGCTCCCTGATAAATAAGAAACTTGCTTTACAATATGTATTGAGATATCGGCATGATACTATGGTTTGAGGTGTTGCATGATTATATTGATTGAGCAAGGAATGTTGTAAGATAGGAAGAGTACATCTAGAAGCTATTACTATTTGTGACTTGGTGTTGAAGGGAGCAGTGAGGCTTTGATGTATTCTTGCTAATAAGAAAATAGATGATATTCTGACGAAGCCTTTGTCCCAGGTGAAGTTCTTGTACTTCAGGGTCAAGCTGGTGTTGGAAATAATACTGAGAGGGGGGGGGTGAATCAGTATTATCAGATCAATCAAACTTTTCAATGCTCAAAAACATATACGCTACTTCAGTTAGGTGAACCAGCGTGTACACGCTACTGTGATTAAGTAAAACAGCGTATAAGAAGAAAACTCATAATTTAGTTAGCTTATTCTTCAGTTAAGTTCATCAGGACATTATTCACCACATTAACAGTAAGCAGGTGCAGTATAACAGAACAGATCAAAAATCACACACATGAACACCAAGATATAAGGTGGAAACCCAATGTGGGTGAAAACCACCTGCTGCAAGTTGTCTCTATCTTTCTTTAATAAGAAACTTCAGTTTACAATATTTTGTACTGGTGCAGCCTTGTACCAGTACGTAGGCTACAACCTGCAGAAGGCTACAACCTTCTCTCGTTCTCCAAACTTCCTTGGAAGGGAGCTCCAACCCCCTTTGCTCTTGTACTAGCCAAGATACTAGTACGTAGGTGCTGGCCTACAATCTTCTTTCTTTCAGGTACCACCTTTCATACATTTTCAGACTGGATATTCCTAAAGCACATCATTCAATCTGTAGAACCCAATTCATTCAACTTTCATAACAGATCCATGAAGCATAAAACAACCAATACTAGAATTATCAAACTTTGAATCACTGAACCACTGAACCCTGTCAATCACCAGATACCAGAACCCAGAGCAGTCTACAGAACTCTGCAATAACAGTCAGATCCAACTGCAAACCCAAAAATCAAGCTTTAAGAGAGATACGCTACTTCAATGAGCGAAACCCGCATGTACACGCGTTTTTACTTAAGCCAACCTGCGTACAGATCTAAAAATAGATTCTCTCAACTTGCAGCTGTACCAGACATCAGTTAGATCCAGAACATAATATTGCGACAGTATGCAGATCTAGAAATACGCATAATCAACCATATCATAATAGAGCATTTCAAACCATTAGATCCCGATTTGTCCTTAGATCTAGTCTTCCATCCACCGATGTGATTTCTCCTTAGCTCATATCAAGCAACCCGAACCCTGCATATCAGATCTCTTTCTCTCTTAGATATTCAAGCCTTGTCGAAAGATGAGATTGCCTAATGATCTTCTTCTCCTTATATAGCCTTAGGCCTTGCTCAATACCAAGAGCCAAAACCATAGTAACACAATACCATCAACTTTAAAACTAGGGATCGACACGCCCGTCGAGACATAATGGTCCGAAATCATAGGCACAACTTCCAAGGACTAACCACCATGGACCAAAGGAACCTTTCCACATACACGCGCTTTTTCTGAATCGAACTAGCGTGTACACGCGACTTGGGCTTAACGAAACGGCGTGTATGAACTTCCTTGGCATGCTGTACTGAGATCTGTCTTCTGATTAAGTTGCCATCACCTGTACCAACCTCTGAGCACCTGTACCAACCTCTGAGTGAGTTGCCATCAAGGACAACACTTGAATCATAATGCCAACAATCTCCCCCTTTGGACTTGATGGCAACCACCCAAGTCATTCTCCCCCTTTGACATCAAGGGCAAAGGGCTGTGCTCCCCCTGAGGACATGCTGATACCTCTGCTTGCTGTGCTGACTCATGCTCCCCCTGACAGTAGGCCCGATCTGCAAAAGATGTTCTTCAACAGGACTTATACACCATAAGGGACCTTCCTATCACCAAAAGACTCAATACATACATCCATACTCCCTACCAAGAAGGGACATATCAGAAACAACCAATTATATTACATCATTCATCCCAGGCATAGTGGGGAAACCAACATAGGCCGTTACATGACCTTGACAAGATAGAAACATGACATAGAGACAACAGATCTAGACCAAGACTTATGAAAGTCATCAGCAGCATATGATAAACATCTTTTTAGATCAGCAACCAGGATTTCTTTCCGAGCTCCTTTTCCTGAAATCAACAACCAAAACATCTGAATGCCAACAAAACTTTATGAGACTTTTAAGCTGCTCCCCCTGAACCTGTGCCTGCTGCACTCCCTGAAACCGTGCTTGAAGAATTCTGACATACCCATTGCTGTTCAGGACTCCAGAGTTTGCCCTTGCTGCTCAGAACTCCATATACGCGTTTTATCCTACACAAAACGGCGTATGAACGCGGATATACTCTCTGCAACATGCGTACACCATACACGCGACTTTCCCACCATAAATCCGCGTGTATACGCGTATATAACTTTCGTAACTTGCGTATACCAACTTTTCTGTAGAACAGACAAGCTTCAACAGCAGGATGAAGCATCAACTACTCCCAGCTTTTGTCTGAGATATTCAAAAGTTTCCCTGGGCAGTGGTTTTGTGAGAATATCAGCAACTTGTTCCTTAGAAGGAACATACTCCAACTTGACCTTCTGCTCAAGCACTTGTTCCCGAAGAAAATGGTACTTGATTGGTATGTGCTTGGTCTTTGAGTGCATGACTGGATTCTTTGAAATGCTGATTGCACTTGTATTATCACATAAGATAGAGACGGGTGGAGTGCAAGTGATTTGAAAGTCCTGCAAGGTCTGCATCATCCAAAGAAGTTGTGTGCAACAAGATGCTGCAGCCACATATTCTGCTTCAGCTGTAGATAAGGCAATCGAACTCTGTTTCTTGCTGAACCAAGATACTAATCTGGAACCCATGAAGAAAGCACCACCACTTGTGCTTTTCCTATCATCCACACTTCCAGCCCAATCTGCATCTGTGTAAGCATGAAGAGTGAGATCTGTATTTCTAGGATACCATAAGCCATAGTTTTGGGTCCCTTGAAGATATTTGAAGATTCTTTTGACTGCCTGAAGATGAGTTTCCTTTGGGTTGGCTTGAAATCTTCCAACCATTCCTACTGCATGTGTAATATCTGGTCGAGTACCTGTCAAATAAAGCAAACTCCCAATCATGGATCTATAAGTGGGTTGGTGAACTGCTGCTGATTCATCATTTGCACTGAGGCTGCATCCTGTAACCATGGGTGTACATACTGGCTTTGACTCTTCCATGCCATACTTCTTCAAGATCTGCTTGAGGTATTTGGTTTGAGACAAGAAGATACCTCCTTCATTTTGTTGGATTTGCAATCCAAGAAAATATGTCAATTCTCCAAGAAGTGACATTTCGAATTCTTTCTGCATAACCAAGGCAAAGTTTTGACTCATAGTCTCTTCATTGCTGCCAAAAATAATATCATCTACATAAACAACAAGAATTAGCAATTTGTTATTTTCAACTTTTATATAGAGATTGCTATCTGCTGATCCTTTTGAAAAGCCTTGTTGGTGAAGATATTTGTCCAACCGATAGTACCAAGCCCTTGGAGCTTGTTTGAGTCCATAGAGTGCCTTTTTCAATCTGCATACAAGGTTTGGATCATTCCCAAGAATGAAACCATCTGGCTGCTCAATATATACTTCTTCTTCTAAGTCTCCATTCAGGAAGGCTGATTTCACGTCCATTTGAAATACCTTGAAGTTTTGAAAGCTTGAGAGAGCAAGGAACATTCGGATGGCCTCAAGTCTTGCCACAGGAGCAAAGGTCTCTTCAAAATCTATTCCTTCTTGCTGTGCATACCCTTTACAAACAAGTCTGGCCTTGTTTCTAATTACTTCTCCATTTTCATTTAATTTATTCTTGAAGACCCATTTTGTTCCTATTACATTCTTATCTTTTGGTCTAGGAACTAATTCCCAAGTGTTGTTCTTTTCGATTTGCTCAAGTTCTTCATCCATTGCTTTGACCCAACATTCATCTTTGCATGCCTCTTTCACATTTTGTGGTTCAGTGGAGGAGAGTAATGCCAAGTAGCTTGAAGCTTCTGCAAGTGTCCTTCTTGTTTGTACTCCTGCTTCTTTCTGCCCCACAATCTGAGTTTCTGGATGATTCTTTTGAACATATCTGGATGGAGTCTTCTCTTCCGTTCTTGTCTGCTCCTCTGGTTCTTCTTGAGATTCTTCTTCTTCTTGAGGTTCTTCTTCTTCATTATTTCGCCTTTGAGAGTAACCTTCATCTTCTTCAATGTCTTCATGATGAACTTGCCTAGGAATATATCCCTTCTCATCAACCACTATATCAATACTGTCAACAATTCTGCCAAGTCTTTTATTGTAGCACTTGTATGCTTTGCTATGTGGAGAATAACCAAGAAGAATGCCCTCATCTGCTCTAGGTTCAAGTTTGCCAAGTTGCTCATCAGTATTCTTAATATAACATTTGCTCCCAAAGATTTTGAAGTGCTTCACGGAAGGAGTTTTACCACTCCAAAGCTCATGAGGTGTTTGAGTGCTGTTTACTCGGACATTTGTTTTGTTAAGAATAATAACAGCAGCATGTGCAGCTTCACCCCAGAAGGTTGCAGGAGTACCTGATTCATCGAGCATAGCACGAGCCATTTGTTGGATAGTTCTGTTCATTCTTTCCACAACCCCATTTTGCTGAGGAGTTCTAGCTGTAGAGAATTCTCTTCTTATCCCATGTTCATCGCAGAAATCGAAAAATTCATTTGATGTGAACTCCCCACCTCTGTCAGATCTGAGGCACTTAATTTTGTGTCCTGATTCATTTTCAGCCAATGCTTTGAAGGATTTGAATTTTTCGAATGCTTCATCTTTGTGCTTCATAAGCCCTAACCAAACAAACCTTGAGAAATCATCAATGAATAATATCAGATATTCTTCTCCTCGAGGTGTCCTTTTCCTAAATGGACCACATACATCTGTATGGACTAGCTCAAGAGGCAAGCTAGCTGATCCTTCCTTCTCTGGAAAGTTAGTTCTGGTTTGCTTTCCAAACTGACAAGATTTGCATATGGTGTTGTCTGGAATTTTGATATCTGGAAGATCGCGAACTGCCTGATATTTGCATGCTTTCCTTATTTGTGAGAAGCTTAGATGTCCCAACCTTCGATGCCATAACCAGTGCTCTTCATCCTTGCTAAGATAGCATTGTTGTTGTCCTTCTTCAAATATGTACAGATTATTTGGAGTTCTTTTGCCTTTGAGAACTGTTTTTCCTGTATCAAGATCACGAACAAGACATCCATTCGATCTAAAAATAACCTCGGTTTTTTGATCACACATCTGGCTGACACTTAGAAGATTATGCTTCAATCCATCAACATACAAAACATTTCCAGCCTTGACCTTTTCTTTCAAAGGAGCAATACCTTTTCCTTTTATAGTTGCAGGAGTATCATTTCCAAAAGAAACTTTCTTTCCCTTTTCTAAAGTAGAATAAGATTCAAGTTTTTCTTTATCACCTGTCATATGTTTCGAACATCCACTGTCAATGTACCATAGATTTTCCTGTCCTTCTGCATAAAATGCTATCCCACATCTTTCTGTTTGAGGTTCCTTTATTCTCCATGTTTTGGTGCTCGTGGCTTGTTCCTTTTTCTCCTGAAACCTGCTCCTGCATTCAGAGTCTTTATGACCAAAATTATTGCAAATAGAACATTCAACTTCATTTTCAAGAACCGAAAAGTTGTTATAGGTCCTTTTTGTAATCCCTGTCATACTTCTTTGTTTTTGAGCTTCCCTAGTCATGATTGTTTTATATGCAACACATTGAGCTGCTCTGTGACCAAAGTTGTGGCAAGAAAAGCATTGTCCATTGAAGAAGCTTCTGCGGTTATTGAATCTACCAGCCAACTGATTGTAATTTCTATTTTCATCTATTCTTGAGCCAAACTGAGAAGATTTTACCTGTGGTTGGTTGTAGCTTTTGTTCATCCTTAAGGAGGATTGTCCCTGATAGTTTCTGTTTGTAATTCGTCCCTGCTTTACCTGATTATCTTCATTGTTCTTCCGCTCATTTCTTCTTGCTGCATCAAGATAACTTTTTGAGGTGGATGCTTGAGAGGTTTCTCCATTATAGCCCAAACCTGTTTTGTTTAGAGGAGACCGCTGCACACTGATAATCTCATCCAAAGTTTCAGATCCTTTGACAAATTTAAGATTAATAGCTTTTGTTTTCTCAATTTCTTTTCTGAGACCAACAATTTCACCTTCTAGTTTTTCAAGATGTTTTTCCTTTTCATCAATTTGAAATTGCAAAGTATCAATGATCACATTCTTTTCTTCTATGCCTCTCTTGAGTCTAGTGATTTCATTATAGAGATTATCCACATCTACAGCATCCTCATAATCATCATCTTCAAATGCCATTAACAGCTTATATTTATTACCTTGTTCATCTTCATCACTGTTTGATAAGCCATCACTATCTTCATGGGTGTAGTAGCTTTTCTTATTTGCACTTTGTTTCTTGTTCCATCTAGCAGGTTCTTTTCCTTTATCCTTATAAGGACATTTTGCAGCATAATGACCTACTCTCCCACAAGCAAAGCATTTGAAAGGTAGCTTACCTCTGAACCTTCCAGAACCCCTTTGAAGATTTCTGACAAAATTTGATTCTTCTTCCTCTTCTTCTGGAACATGGCTTGCTTCATAGTAATCTTCTTTTCCTGATGCCTTAAAAGCAGCTTCCCTTCTGTCAGATGGACCTCCCTTTCTCATTTCATAAGCGGTTAGAATTCCATGTAGCTGAGACATAGTGAGAACACGGAGATTTTCTTTTTCTTCTATTGCAGATACTTTAGATTCAAACTTGGGGGATAATGATCTTAGAATCTTTTGAACTACTATAGTTTCTCTTATTTCTTCACCCAAATTTTTCATACAATTAACAATCTCATCTACCCGAAGAAAATAATTAGCCACACTTTCATCATTATACATCTTGAGAGTCTCATATTGAATCCTGAGAGTTTGAAGTTTAGCTTGCTTTACCTGTTCATCTCCTTCATAGCTAGTGATCATTTTGTCCCATATTTCTTTTGCTGATTTGAAGTGCATGACCTTCATGAATTCTGTTTGAGATATACTTCCTAATAGAGTACTGACTGCTTTTGCATTTGTTTCATACTTCTTTTTCTCAGCTGGATCTGTAGGAGTAGCTGAAGGAAAAGCATAGCCTGTTTCTACAATGTTCCAAACTTCTGTACCAAGAGATTGAAGATATGCAGTAACTCTTACCTTCCAATAATTGAAATTTGTCCCATCAAAAATCGGTGGCCTGATTGATGCTTCTTTCTCGTAGCTGCTCATGATGAATGATCTACCTTCAAGCGATCAAGCTTCTCTGAAGGACCTGCTCTGATACCAATTGTTGGAAATAATACTGAGAGGGGGGGGTGAATCAGTATTATCAGATCAATCAAACTTTTCAATGCTCAAAAACATATACGCTACTTCAGTTAGGTGAACCAGCGTGTACACGCTACTGTGATTAAGTAAAACAGCATATAAGAAGAAAACTCATAATTTAGTTAGCTTATTCTTCAGTTAAGTTCATCAGGACATTATTCACCACATTAACAGTAAGCAGGTGCAGTATAACAGAACAGATCAAAAACCACACACATGAACACCAAGATATAAGGTGGAAACCCAATGTGGGTGAAAACCACCTGCTGCAAGTTGTCTCTATCTTTCTTTAATAAGAAACTTCAGTTTACAATATTTTGTACTGGTGCAGCCTTGTACCAGTACGCAGGCTACAACCTACAGAAGGCTACAACCTTCTCTCGTTCTCCAAACTTCCTTGGAAGGGAGCTCCAACCCCCTTTGCTCTTGTACTAGCCAAGATACTAGTACGTAGGTGCTGGCCTACAATCTTCTTTCTTTCAGGTACCACCTTTCATACATTTTCAGACTGGATATTCCTGAAGCACATCATTCAATCTGTAGAACCCAATTCATTCAACTTTCATAACAGATCCATGAAGCATAAAACAACCAATACTAGAATTATCAAACTTTGAATCACTGAACCACTGAACCCTGTCAATCACCAGATACCAGAACCCAGAGCAGTCTACAGAACTCTGCAATAACAGTCAGATCCAACTGCAAACCCAAAAATCAAGCTTTAAGAGAGATACGCTACTTCAATGAGCGAAACCCGCGTGTACACGCGTTTTTACTTAAGCCAACCTGCGTACAGATCTAAAAATAGATTCTCTCAACTTGCAGCTGTACCAGACATCAGTTAGATCCAGAAAATAATATTGCGACAGTATGCAGATCTAGAAATACGCATAATCAACCATATCATAATAGAGCATTTCAAACCATTAGATCCCGATTTGTCCTTAGATCTAGTCTTCCATCCGCCGATGTGATTTCTCCTTAGCTCATATCAAGCAACCCGAACCCTGCATATCAGATCTCTTTCTCTCTTAGATATTCAAGCCTTGTCGAAAGATGAGATTGCCTAATGATCTTCTTCTCCTTATATAGCCTTAGGCCTTGCTCAATACCAAGAGCCAAAACCATAGTAACACAATACCATCAACTTTAAAACTAGGGATCGACACGCCCGTCGAGACATAATGGTCCGAAATCATAGGCACAACTTCCAAGGACTAACCACCATGGACCAAAGGAACCTTTCCACATACACGCGCTTTTTCTGAATCGAACTAGCGTGTACACGCGACTTGGGCTTAACGAAACGGCGTGTATGAACTTCCTTGGCATGCTGTACTGAGATCTGTCTTCTGATTAAGTTGCCATCACCTGTACCAACCTCTGAGCACCTGTACCAACCTCTGAGTGAGTTGCCATCAAGGACAACACTTGAATCATAATGCCAACAATCTCCCCCTTTGGACTTGATGGCAACCACCCAAGTCATTCTCCCCCTTTGACATCAAGGGCAAAGGGCTGTGCTCCCCCTGAGGACATGCTGATACCTCTGCTTGCTGTGCTGACTCATGCTCCCCCTGACAGTAGGCCAGATCTGCAAAAGATGTTCTTCAACAGGACTTATACACCATAAGGGACCTTCCTATCACCAAAAGACTCAATACATACATCCATATTCCCTACCAAGAAGGGACATATCAGAAACAACCAATTATATTACATCATTCATCCCAGGCATAGTGGGGAAACCAACATAGGCCGTTACATGACCTTGACAAGATAGAAACATGACATAGAGACAACAGATCTAGACCAAGACTTATGAAAGTCATCAGCAGCATATGATAAACATCTTTTTAGATCAGCAACCAGGATTTCTTTCCGAGCTCCTTTTCCTGAAATCAACAACCAAAACATCTGAATGCCAACAAAACTTTATGAGACTTTTAAGCTGCTCCCCCTGAACCTGTGCCTGCTACACTCCCTGAAACCGTGCTTGAAGAATTCTGACATACCCATTGCTGTTCAGGACTCCAGAGTTTGCCCTTGCTGCTCAGAACTCCATATACGCGTTTTATCCTGCACAAAACGGCGTATGAACGCGGATATACTCTCTGCAACATGCGTACACCATACACGCGACTTTCCCACCATAAATCCGCGTGGGCTTTGGCATGTGCTAGTGTCTCCAAGCTCTATAGGGGGTTAGCTAGGTACCTTATTGTTAAAATTGGAAACTAGGGCCAAACTCCATGTGGGTCATCTTATTTATGGTAGCTGATATTTTTATTGGATCCTTCTCATTGACAGGTGTAGGATTGATCTAAAGATCATCCAATTCCGATAAGTATTTATGAAGTTATGAATTTATAAAACAAATTGTCAAGTCGGCCAGCAACTTGTGTAGGCTCAGAAGCCCAATAGTCATGCCTATTCATCATCCACGTTTTAGTATAATAGAAGAGGACTTGAAGTCATTGTGATCACACACTTCATGTGATCTCCTCTCCACCTCTTTGGGTTTTTGGAGAAGGAGAAACGCTGAGAGTAAACACTAGTGTATGATGCCCTAGCCGCAGGTCATAAAGACAGGACATACGCAGGTCATAAAGACACTTATCTACAGGTCATGGAGACAGTGATACGTTGTTCATGATAAGACATTATACGCTGTGTAAAGGTGACCGTAATAAGCCCTAGCCGCAGTCACAAATGGAGACACCTAGCTGTAGTAAGGGAAACAATTCATACGCTGTAATGGAGACTATAAACGCACAACATGGAGACTCTATACGTTCATGGAAACATTTGTATATACGCAACTATGGAGACTATCTACGCATAGCATAAATGCCTCTCTGCCCAGTTAGACATTGATACACAGTCAACATAATGCCCTCATTATTTATACGCAGGGCAGAGGAACTCCACACACATTCATGGAAACTCATGCATATAATGCAGACTATATACGCAGCAATGGAGCAAACACACAACTATGTGATGCCCTAATCCGTTGACAATGGAGCAAACACATAGCTACATGAAGGCCCTAATCCGTTGACAATGGAGAAAATGCACAGCTACATGAAGACCCTAATCCGTTGTCAATAGAGACATATATATGCAGTTATGAAACCATATACGCAGTCATGATATACGCATGGAGAGCACCATATATGCTGTCAAGAAATATGCAACAAGAACGCATCTTACGTTCTGGGCCAAAGCATATTTTGGCATACGTATGGATTAGTATATACATGTGTGTTGATCTGAGCTCCTCATAATAATCTCATCTCGGCATCAATTTAAGGATGAGCTTCTCAAACGTTGTCACAACTTTAATGGAAGTATATTCATTATACTAATTGAAGCCTGTTGACAGCATGAGGTAGACTAGATGGACAACATGTAAACCTTTGAGTATTGTAGGTGACAGCGTGGCACATAAGGCAGCCTTAAGGCTTGAAGGGTTGTTAGCAAGGCTGGAAGTTACAGTCATAAAGGGCAGCATGATGATGAATGAGATCATGAACATGGGCAGCATGATGATGAATGAGACCATGGAAGATGCAGCACAGTGAACATGATAAGTAAGGAGCAGCATGATGATGTGAGCAGATGAGAGCAGCTCAGTCATCTAGGTCCAGCACTGTGATGGGGCAGCATGGTGCTACACGATAAGGTGCAACAAATGGACGAGATGTAGCACCTTGATAGGAGGAGTCATCTTAGAGAATCAATTGAAGCAATATGTCTTCAACTGATCTCTGCAGATATGAAAAGTCAAAGTTTAATCTTCTACTGTAAATGTACTATCTCTCTCACTTTCTCTGTTGAATTTTGAAGAACATAAAAGAAGAATTGATCAAGAGTTTCCCCACATTGTGGGGTTTGTCCTTGGTTAGCGCCACATCCTGTGTCCCCTTTGTCTTGGCTTGTCTTCTGCGATTTATATTTATGTTCTATCTGCAGTTTACTTTAATGCTGATGTGATTGCTAACTTGGAAAAGATTTTGAGCTAACTGTGAAAATTGAAAAAAATTGCTCTAACATAGAACATACCTAAAATTAACATGGTATCAGAGCTGAGGTGAAGACAATGCCCAAGCAAGAGTGAAAGAGAAATCACTGAAGATAGTTGGGACAGGACAAAAGGATCAATGGGTTCCTCATCCCTCTTCTAATTCACCAAGGGTGAAGTCAAAGTAGAGAATATTATTAGAATGGCATTGCGGAAGTTTCTAATGGCCTACCTAAATATCACTTCATTGGGAAGTTCGGATCTAAGGGTGGAAGGAAAGGCAGATGCCTTGGTTGCAATAAGTTTGGCCATTATGCAAAGGAGTGTCCGAATGGAAGGGACACATCACTTGATAAAGTAACAATCATTCCAAGGATGGAATGATAGGTAATGCAGGTCATCAAGGAAAAGGCCGACTCTTCAAAGGAAGCAAGGAACCCCAGGTATGAAGAATCTAATGTTGTCTCTGATAAGATAAAGTAGCATTATCATGTATTGGCCCTCTCCTTCAGATTCTTTGGGAATATGGCTTATTGATTATAGTGCTTCAAGGCACTTTATCGGATAGTAGGGTGCACTCTCTATTTTGGTAGAGATAGAAACAATCGTGGGATCATACTTGGAGTCGATGCCACCTATCCTGGAAAGGGTGTAGGGAATGTTACCCCTCAATTTGATGAGGGTAACCCGATTCATTTACAAAATTTCTTTTATGTACCTGATCGCAAGAAGAACCCGGTTTCCATTTCAGCAATGGAAGTCGAAGGTCACAGGGTGGCACTCATCAATGGGCAGGTCCACAGGTGTGGAACAACCTGAGGGGTTTGAGATTGATAATCAAGAATCTCATGTATGCAGGTGGAAGAAATCCCTCTATGGCTTGAAGCAAAACACCTCGGGCGTAGTATGAGAGGATCAATAACTGTCTGATGAAGCTGAGATTCACTAGGAGTGAAACCGATCCAAACAATTCAAAGGCTATGGATGATAGACCTCTCATACCAACACCTTATGAGGACGACCTATTTCTAATTGGTGCAGACCGTCTCATTTGTAGAAGTAAGAGGGAGTTGGATTCTGGGTGTGGAATAATAAACTGCAAGCCTGTGACTACCATGGGAATCTTAACTTTCATAAGTTATATGGTAGTGATGTTGGACCAGATTTGGGAAATTCCTCTGAGTTTCATAAACTCATTCACGTAGACGTTCTTGGTGAACTTCCTTTCGGACATATGTATTGCAGTTAGCATGTTGAGCTCATATTTGGTTGAGCCTCACTAGATTGGTGCCAAGAATCTTCTGAGATGTCTTCGGGGCACAATCTCTCATGGATTGAGATACACTGCCGAAAATATGAAACCACATGATTATTCGAATGCTAAGCGGGCAGGCAGTGTGGAGGATCACTAGAGCACTTCTCAGTGCTGGTTCTCCTTGGGATCTGCTTCGATATCCTGGATGAGCAGGAAGCAGAAGTCGGTGGCTTTGAGCACCATCAAGGCAGAGTATATTGCTGCTAGCATGGCCACCTGTGAGGTCTGGATGATGTGTTCTCCATGACGACTATGTAGCAGGATGATTAGTTCTCTTGTGAGGTCTGGATGATGTTTTCTCCATGATGAGTATGTAGCATGATGATTAGTTCTCTTGTGAGGTCTGGATGAAGTGTTCTCCATGACGACTATGTAGTAGGATGATTAGTTCTGTGAGGTCTGGATGATGTGTTCTCCATGACGATTGTGTAGTAGGATGATTAGTTCTCCTGTGAGGCCTAGATGATATGTTATCCATGGCCATTGTAGAACAGGATGATTTGCTCTCCTGTGGGCCAGGATGACTAGTTCTCTGTGGCATCCACTTGACAGGATGATTCACTGTCCTGTGGATAGGATGATTAGTTCTCCTGACAAGGCATCCTACCAATCCATTCTAGGACTCATGGGAAGTACCTCTCATCTGATCAATGAGCAGGGAAATGAGGATAGGTACCATAGTAGTACCGATTGATGCATCACTGTATCTACTCCCTATGCTAGGATGACCTTCATTGATCTGGGATCAATGATATTGGTCTGGGACCAGTTGTAGGAGTTGTACCCACTATGACGTTGACTTCAGGTCGGTTGGGACTAGTTTGGGACCAGTGGTACATACTCTGAGACTGACTTCGGGTTAGTGGAGGACTGGTCTGGGACCAGTGAGAGTGGTACATACTATGACGCTGACTTCGGGTCGGTTGAGACTAGTCTGGGACTAGTGGTACACTCTCTGACACTGATGATACTGATCTAGGACCAGTAGTAGGAGTGGTACCCACTATGATGTTGACTTTGGGTCGGTTTAGACTGGTCTGGGACTAGTGGTACGCGCTCTAAGACTGACTTCGGGTCAGTGGAGAATGGTATGAGACATTCTCGATCAATTCTTCTTATTCATGGTTTAGCATAGTAGAGCAGTGCTGAGCTGAGTAGAGCAAGGCACTAATGGCAAAGATAGTACAGTCAGATATATGGATCAGCAGATGGAGTTCTCCCTAGTTGAGAGGGACTGTTAAAATTGGCAACTAGGGCCAAACTCCATGTGGGTCATCTTATTCATGGCAGCTGATATTTTTATTAGATCCCTCTCATCGACAGGTGTAGAATTGATCTAAAGATCATCCAATTTCGATAAGTATTTATGAAGTTATGAATTTATAAAACAAATTGTCAAGTCAGCCAACAACTTGTGTAGGCTCAAAAGCCCAATAGTCATGCCTATTCATCATCCACATTTTAGTATAAATAGAAGAGGACTTGAAGTCATTTTGATCACACACTTCATGTGATCTCCTCTCCACGTCTTTGGGTTTTTAGAGAAGGAGAAACGATGAGAGTAAATGCTAGTGTATGATGCCCTAGCCGCAGGTCATAAAGAGAGGACATATGCAGGTCATAAAGACACTTATGTACAGGTCATGGAGACAGTGATACGCTGTTCAAGGAGACAGTGATACACTATTCATGATAAGATATTATATGCTGTGTAAAGGTGACCATAATAAGCCCTAGCCGCAGTCACAAATGGAGACACCTAGCCGTAGTAAGGGAAGCAATTCATACGCTGTAATGGAGACTATAAACACACAACATGGAGACTCTATATGTTCATGGAAACATTTGTATATACCCAGCTATGGAGACTATCTACGCACAACATAAATACCTCTCTGCGCAGTTAGACATTGATACACAGTCAACGTAATGCCCTCATCATTTATACGCAGGGCAGAGGAACTCCACACGCAGTCATGGAAACTCATGCATATAATGCAGACTATATATGCAGCAATGGAGCAATCGCACAACTACATGATGCCCTAATCCGTTAACAAAGGAGCAAACACACAACGACATGAAGGTCCTAATCCGTTGACAATGGAGCAAACGTACAACTACATGAAGACCCTAATCCGTTGTCAATAAAGACATATATATGCAGTTATGAAACCATATACGCAGTCATGATATACGCATGGAGAGCACCATATATGCTATCAAGAAATATGCAGCAAGAACGCATCTTACATTCTGGGCCAAAGCATATTTTTGCATACGTATAGATCAGTATATACATGTGTGTTGATCTGAGCTCCTCATAAAAATCTCGTCTTGGCATTAATTTAAGGATGAGCTTCTCAAACGTTGTCTCAACTTTAATGGAAGTATATTCATTATACTAATTGAAGCCTGTTGACAGCATGAGGTAGACTAGATGGACAACATGTAAACCTTTGAGTATTCTAGGTGACAGCGTGGCACATAAGGCAACCTTAAGGCTTGAAGGGTTGTTAGCAAGGTTGGAAGTTACAGTCATAAAAGGCAGCATGATGATGAATGAGATCATGAACATGGGCAGCATGATGATGAATGAGACCATGGAAGATGTATCACAGTGAACATGATAAGTAAGGAGCAGCATGATGATGTGAGCAGATGAGAGTAGCTCAGTCATCTAGGTCCAACACTGTGATGGGGTAGCATGGTGCTACACGGTAAGGTGCAACAAATGGACGAGATGCAGCACCTTGATAGGAGAAGGAGTCATCTTAGAGAATCAGTTGAAGCAATATGTCTTCAACTGATCTCTGCAGATATGAAAAGTCAAAGTGTTGACTTCTATTGTAAATGTACTATCTATCTCACTTTCTCTGCTAAACTTTGAAGAACATAAAAGAAGAATTGATCAAGGGTTTCCCCACATTGTGGGGTTTGTCTCTGGCTAGTTCCACATCTTGTGTCCTCTTTGTCTTGTCTTGTCTCCTGTGATTTATATTTATGTTCTATCTGCAGTTTACTTTAATGCTGATGTGATTGCTAACCTGGAAAAGATTTTGAGCTAACTGTGAAAATTGAAATAAATTTCTCTAGCATAGAACATGCCTAAAATTAACACTTATTAGGTGGTTTCAGCCCTTAGAGGGGATAGTATGTCCAAGATACAACCTTCTAATGGGGGTGGCAAGTGACAAATAAGTGAGATGGAATAGGGAATGAGTGGGGCAGCCCTGGGCCACATAATGGGGCATAGGGGTAGTTAAATAAGGGGAAGCCCACACCTGGGTATATAATGTATAGGAGGGAGCAGTAGTGGTACGTGAGCTACCCCGACCTTGATTTTTCCACCCTTCTTTATATACCTTTTGCATTTTATGAATTTTATTTAATTAATTGCTCAGGGCTCAAAGGAAAGAGCATGATGTGTATAGTATAGCAGTGATTACCCCTTTTGAGGTAGGGCGGTTCATTGCCCTCCAGGGGTTGGGACAATCATGGGTTCCTGAATGATAAATGAGGCTCATCTAGGGCCTATGGAATCATGGTGATGGCCATGGATGGGGTAGAGCTCATGCATTGGTTTTTCCCAAGTGCTAATTATTTTTGTCTGGGCCATCCTTTGCATTTGGTGGTACAATTTCCTGTTAAATGTGCCCAATTATGCTTTTTCTTCTTTTTTAGTTGCTTCAACCTTGGGGTCATCATTCTAGGCTTGACCCAAGGTGGGGGCAAGGGGATGGGGAGGCCAACCCTATGCGGACCCAAAATAGAAATGTGGACCCAGGTGGGAGAAATGATGAATTGGGATATAGTGAGAGGAAAGGGAGTAATATGTGCCGGTAGAGGAGTAGGACCATGCACCCAAAGTCAAGGTTTCCCAAGTAGTACCACCCTAGAACCCAGTGGTCAATAAAGGAGATCCTACGGGACTAAGATCCAAGGGTAACAACCAAAAGAGATCAAGGAGACAAGAGTACACACTAAGCCCTCTCTTTCCACCAAATCCCCCCATCAGTTCATACCTAGAAGCATCCATGTTAAGTAAACCCAATACTCAACTATCAAATGACAAGACATACCTTTAGATTCGAGAGACCCACCTTAAAACATACAACCAATATAGGTGGGTGAGGGACCACATGGTTGGCTCAGGTGGTATACAAATGGCACAATGAGCTAGTAGGAGGCATCAAGGGGCTGTTGGCTGCCGGCTAAGGCTAATCATGGAGAAAAATTTGTCCTAGGGATATCATCCACAAAGTGGTGGGTAACATCTAACTCCAACTGGGACATGCTCTTTCGAAGAAGTGGATAACGATGCTCGAATGGGAGGTCAAGAGAATTCCAACAATATCTTGGGCATTGTAGACTTGTTATTTGCACATGTTCAAGATCAAAGCCATGGGGCAACATGCTTTTCACGGTGTCTTATGATCATCCATGCTTAATGTTAGCCCATAAACCAACAAGAAATAAAATATGCAATGTCCAAAGCGGGAAATTTATGAAAGAATGACAACCTATTTGAGGTATACATGAAACATATGTAGGAGTCGCAAGGGTGAAATTAAAGATGCCTAGAAAAATGCTTGCTTCACCCTACAAGCATCAACTTTAAAGTTCAATGAAAAACTAGGGCTCAGTTCTTCCAATGGAGTCTTCAATAATGATATGTTGATAAGTCGTATGAGGAACAAAACACACGTCTCGTGTCGTTGACAACGGTGCCAAAAATGTTACCACTCAAACCAGTAGGGAACCTAAAGGGGTTCCTAAGAGGGAAACTGCTAGATTAAGGGCAACTGTGGAGGCTTAACACGTTGTCACCACAACTAAGTCTCCTTGCTCTTTATGGACTTTCACTGATGGGAGGAGTCCCGATAGTGTGGGGGTTCACTTGTAAAGTATATGTCAATGGATAGATGAGAAGTGACCCTGAAAACCCTTTCCCATGGATGGAGTGAAGAATGAAGCTTGCTTTCTCTTTAAGCAAGGCACTTGTTCCACCAGGGATAAGGGGTGAGGATTGGAGGGTTGAGGGAGAAAGGATAGGCTTATGAACAAGTTTCTCAATCCCTGTAATCCTTGGGAAACTTGGATTCCCAAATGGTCCTTTACAAATAGTCTTTATTGAGAAGTGGGACCACACAGGACCAAGTGAACCCAGCCCAAGTTTGGGGATGGAATGTAGCAACCAATGATGTTCCTATCCTGGACGAGGTGAAGGAAAAGGACCAAACAAGAATACTTTCTTCAAAAGGTTGAATTGATCGTATTGAGGTCTAGCCTTAGGGATGCCTAGACACAATTCGATCTTAGAGCTAGGGCTTGAGATTCCCATAGATTCCACTGCTAGAATTGCCTCAAATTTGAAGGAGAGGGAGAGGACCCACTAGCGCAATAGCCTATAAGAGATTGAATTTTTTTCCTTGGGTCAATTCCCAGGAAATTGATACCCTAGGTGACCTAATGGGGCTAGACTTGGGGAAAAAGGGGAAAATGGTTAAAAGAGGGTTGAAATGATCACCCTTTTTGAGGGATCAGTGCCTAGCTCGCTTGGGGATGTGGAGTCAAGGATGATGATGAGTAAGAACTTGGTTTCTTGATCAAGGAGGCCCAAAAAGTCAACTTCGTCCAACGCTGAGAAGAAAAAAAAAAGAAAAGTGACCTTCAAGAATTCATACTTCAAAGAAAATGATGCAAGCTTCTCACGATAAATAAATCTATAGGACATTTCATTCATATAACATTGGCCATACATTAAATTATGTTACTTTTAGGTATGTTCTATGCTAATAACAAATTTACTTCAATTTTCCATATCAACTCAATGTCAATTCCAGATTAGCAATCACATTTAGCATGATAGTAAAATGCAGATAGAACATAAACATAAATCGCAGAAGACAAGCCAGGACAAGAGGACAAAATATGTGGCACTAGCCAGGGACAAACCCCAATGTGGGGAAACCCTTGATCAATTCTTCTTATATTTTCTTCAATAGTTCAATAGAGAGAGAGATAGTACATATACATCAGAAGTCAACATTTTGACTTATCTTAATAAGAGCAGAGATCTTCTCTAAGAAGATGGCACATGAGGTAGCTAATCTGAACTCAGGTGAAGGCATACTACTTCAACTGATCCTCCAAGGTGACTCCATCACCATGCAACACCCATCACTATGTTGTACCTCATCATCATGCTACACCCGTCACTGAACTGCTCTTCATCACTATGTTGCTTCCCATTACTGAGCTGTACCACATCATCATGTTGTACTCATCATCAACAAGCTGCTGCAATGCATCGTGTTGTTGCTATATCTGCATGCCCATCATCACCATGTTGTACCATTGTGTTGCACCATACTGCACCATGCTGCACCCATCCTTGTTGTCACCTATATGCTACACCACTATCATTGTGCAATATGCTACACCATTCATCACGTTGCACTAATCATTGTTGCAACTAAATGTGTTGTCTCTAACACCATGCTGCATCCAACCAACTCATCCATGCTTGTTTTAATATATATCATTATGCTGCACATACAACATCCCATATGTTGCAACCTATTTACACTTATTCGCTTTAGCTGCTTGCTATGGCTTGCAGCCTAGCAAAGAAACTAGGCTATGGTTGTTTAGGATTCTTTCATATTTAGGCAGTAGAGAGCTTCTTTAGGACAGCAACCAAGTCCTCTAACAGTCCTCCTTAACTTCTTCTAACAACCCTCCTAAACTGCCTTCAACAGTCCTCCTAAACTGCCTCTAACGGCCCTCCAAAACAACCTCTAACAATCCTCCTAAATTGCCTCTAACATCCCTCCTAAACAGCCTCTAACAACCGTCCTAAATAGCCTCAAACAACACTTTTAAACAAACTCTAACAACCCACCTAAACATCCTCTAACAGCTTCTAACAGCCCTCCTAAATTGCCTCTAACAACCCTCCTTAACTGCGAATAAGTTCCCTCCATGTACTGCGTCTAGGGCACCAACATGAAACATAAGACCAGCATATTAGGGATCTCTTTAAGAGCCTAGATAAGGTAGTGTGTGCAACATTAAGGTCTCCACCATGACTACATTTAGGTCTGTGTTTAGGGCTTCACTTTGATTGTGTTTAGGGCTTCACCTTCTAGGAGCTATGTAGATCCTTCTTACCCATGGCAGCGTCTAGGACAATGTATCTCTTGGGATCTCTCCTCCCACCAAAACCAAAAGACAAGTGGAGAGGAAGAGATCATAAGAAAAGTGTGTGCAAATGACTAGCAAGCTACCCTTTTTTATACTAAAACGTTGAGCACAAGTGGGGGCTATTTGGTTGTTGGCTGGCCTTGACGAATTGTCCCATAACACAAATAAATTCATATCTCCATGAATACATGTTAGAATCAGATGATCTTTAGATCAATCCTACACCTCTCGACAAGAAGAATCTAAGAAAAATATCATCTGCCATAAATAAGATGACCCACATGGAGTTTGGCCCTAGTTGCCAATTTTAACACTCCCTCTCAACTAGGGAGAACTCCATCTGCTGATCCATCTGCCAGACTATACTATCTCTGCCATTAGTGCCCTATACTGCTTTGCTCTACTGAACTATGAAGAAGAATAAATGATCGAGAATGTATAATAACATCCTCTACTAACCCGAATAAGAGAATGCCCAATAGTACTCTTACTGACCTGAAGTCAGTCCCAATGAAGAGAGTGTGTCATACCACTCTTATTAATCCCAAATCAGTTCCAAAAGAGAGTGAGTTATATCACTCTTACTAATTCCTAATTAGTTCCAAAAGAGAGTGAGTTATATCACTCTTACTGACCCAAAGTCAGTTCCAATTGATCCCAGATCAGTGTCATCCTAGCATAGGTAGTATGGTAGATACATGATGCGTCCGTCGATACTACTATGGTCCTTATCCTCATTTCCCTACTCATTGGCCAGATGAGAGGTACTTCCCATGAGTCCCAGACTGCATGGGTAGGATGTCTCGGCAGGAGAAGGATTAACCATTCATCCTGCCTACATGTCACCAGGGGTATCCCAGGGGAAGGTTGAACCACTCACCCTGTACACAACAAATCACTAGTGGAAGGTTGAACCACTCACCCTATGAATGTGTCTCGGTAGGAGAAGGATAAACCACTCATCCTGCCTACATAGCAAACCACTAGGGGAAGGTTGAACCACTCACCCTATGGTTGCTCATCGCTCAAAGATGTACCCCCAAGTCCCCCGGAGCTCACAGAACTCAAAGTCCATATCATACAGGACCCTTAGGAGAGAGTCTATCCACGACTCCTAGTTGTCCTCGGAAAGTCAAGAATTTAACCTTTCCCAGGGGCTTCGATAGAATATCGGCGACCTGCACATTAGTCCCAATGCAATGGAGCCTTCTTGCCACTCGATGTACCATATCCCAAATAAAGTGGTACCTGGTGTCTATACGCTTGGAGTGATCATAGAACACGGGATTCCTCAACAATTGAATCCCCCTCTAGTTGTCATAGAAGATCACGATGGTATCCATCACGTGTCCAAACAACTCACTGAAGTGCTTCCACGACTAGACAACTTCACAGGAGGCCATATTCACAGCGATGTATCCAGCCTCATTGGTGCTAAAAGAAACTAACTTCCACTTCCTGCTCATCCATGATATCGAAGCAGAACCCTGTTAGAGCCTAGATTTGCCTCAGGCTGAAAAGACAAGGTTCTAGGTCCACATCAAACCACGCTCAGCCTTATAGCTAGCCCTACGAGGACAAGAGAGGGCTCTCTTCGGGTCGATCTCAGCAAAAGACAAGCGATGGGACTCGAGATTACTGAAATAAAAGCTAATTTTAGGCTAGGTATGAAGTACTAGGGTTTGTTGTGAGTTTTTGGTGGTTTTGTGTTGGAAACATGGTAAGGCAAATTGGGCTCGGGGATGAGGCACAGTTTCTGCAGAGTTCTGATTGGGGCAAGGAAGGCAATCGTTTTGATGCTTTAAATTGAGTGAATGGATAGATCAGACTGGTGAGGAGCTAAGGAGAGCAAAAGAGTCTCAAGAATTCTCCTTAAATAGATGAAAACATGGAAATTTAAACAAATTCAAAGGCAGAGCATAACAGTTAATGGATTCCACCTTAATCACTCATTTGTTCAAATTCAGAAGAAAAGAGAGGAAAATGATACACATAACACTAATTAACTTACAATTACTTATAGAAGCACACCATCAAAACATAAAGCCACATGGATCCCAAATAGTGCTTCAAAACCCTAGTCTTTCCTTAGCCAAAATGCAGAGATAAAATGTACAATGATATGCCAAAGCAATCCCAAGTGTCCAACCCTGAGAATGACTTAGAAATTACATAATATAGACAAGCCAAACCTATTCCCTTGCCTCTAGGGGTTGAGCTCATCATTCTAGGAGTTCTTTGAACCAATTCTAAACAAGGAACTGAAAACTAGGTAGTCAAACAACTTACCCCTATATGCTAGGAAATTGATTCATTCACTCACATTTCACCTTTTGGTGAATGAATCTTCTAGAACAAGTATAAATGTGCCAATATTACATCATTGTTTTCAAATTACATCATGAAAATTCAAGAATAACTTTAAGAAGAAAAACTGGTCAAAACTGGGTGAATTGCTGAGCTGAACAGTGAAAAACAAGTCAAAATTCTCTATGCGCCGCGCCAAAATCGGTATGCATCGCACCACTTTGGGGCTGATTTTGAGGCACTTCCTGAAGTCCAAATTGAGCCCAAGTGTGCTTGTTGGGAAGCCCTGCCTGTCTAATTTCCAACCAAAGTGGAATTTGTGAATTTGGATGTTATTTGCCCCTCCAAAACTTCAATCTCCTAAGACTGCTTCCTGTGTGTCAAAATAGGGGCAGTGAGGTCATTTTTTGAGTGTTTTTGACCTCCTGAGAACTCAAAACTTGCCCAAACTTCTTGGCCATGCACCAGAAGTCATGATTTTTCATGCCAAATCCAAAAATGTAAACTTTTTGCAATTTGGAGCTCCCTAGCAAAAGCGCGCACCACGTGGCGTGGCACACAGGGAGAAAAACCCTGTTTTTTGTACCAAAAAATTTCCAAAATGTAAAAATTGCTCCAAATTTCTTGAAATTTGGACTGAAGGTGCCTCATCAAGCATCATGCTTAGCCAAAGAGGCTTCAGCCAAGATTCGGAGTCTATCCTCCCTTTTATGGCGTTTTAGTGCCCTCTTGGTGCATGCAGTTTCAGTTGTAAAGTCACTGTCTTGGTCATATAATGTATCGGTGCCCGCCTCCATGGTGTTGAAAGTCTATGCCAAGTGTATGTTTGGTTTGTTGAGAATGAGAAATGAAGGCTTGATGTCTTTGTCTCCAAGTGCCAAATATGCCAAAGGGAAATGAGGGGCTGTGAGGAATATGGAACAGTAGGTATAATGGAGTGAGGGTAAGGATATGGTTCAATCAAGTGAAGTCTGCAATGTGAGGACAATCACTTGATTGTGTTTTAGGAGTGTGAGGTTTGGGGATTTAGGAATTTTGCAAATGGTATGGGAAAGAGAGAGTAATAGGGTATGGTAGGGTTTAGGGATAGGAAAATAGGACTTTAGAAATAAGTAATTTGGGATGTAGAGGAACAGGGGATTTAATAAGGATGATGGGTTTAAGGTGAGGGAAAGATAGTGGAGAATTAAGGGATTGTTTGGGATAGACTTAGTTAGGGAAGTATGGGATGTTATGGGAATTTTGTATAGGGTTAGGAGTTTTGTATAGGGTTAGGGTTTGGAGTTTTACATTTAGAAATTTGGGAAAGGGAATTTGGGATAGAGGTTTAGTAATTTTAGGGGATAGGGAACAATGACATCAAGGGAAAAAATGGAATCAAGGAGAAAAGAAAGTGATGGAAAAGAGTAAGCTTGGTGGCAAACAATTTTTGAAACCCTAAACAACACTTTTCACATGAAGATTTTAACATGGTAGGGTTTGAGATTTTGTTTTGGCATTCACCATCCATCAACCACCATAAATTGCATGAAAAACTCCTTCACTAGCAAGGAAGAGGGCTTAAATTACTTGCACACTAGAAGAGTTGAGTGATTTTGGAAATTTTAGGGAGTTTTTGAGAGAAATCATACTTTTTAGCCCAGTGCGCCGCACTAGTGTAAATTTACACTGGAAAATTTCTCCCAGTGCGCCGCGCCTTCCCAGTGCACCACGCCTTTTTCCAGGCGACGTTTGGAGGCCTTCTCGATGTCCAAATTGGGTGCATGATAGCTTGTTGGAAAGATATTTGAGTATGCTTTCCAACCAAGCTAGAATTCTTCAATTTGAAGTTCATCTTCCCTATCAAAAATCAAATATCCCAAGACTAGTCAAAATGTGCCAAATGAGGCTGCCTCAAGGCAGAGTGCTATTGAAGTCAACTTTTGAATGCCTTACTCAACTCCAAATTGAGCTCATGATAGCTCATTGGAAATATATTTGTGTCTATTTATCATTTGCTTCATCAAGCAAGTCATTTATCCAACCAAGCTAGGAGAAAACTTGATTTTCCCAAGGTCACTTCAGAGGTGCATCAATTCTCCCGAGGCAATTGTATTTTTGACATTTCTCTAAAAACATGACACCTGTGTAAAAGGTGAAGGATATTTTTATTCCTTGGCCTGTTGTGGACAAAAAAATCTCTCATTTTTCCCAAATTCATCTTTGATTGCTCAGAAACATCATTGGAGTAAAACCTATCCCGATGTGTGGAACAAGGGATTTGTCGAAATGAAGCGAAATGAAGGGGATAAGGGGCTTCTAAATTCTTGAGAAAATTTTGGGAAGTAGGGAGGGATGTTAAGAAGTAGGGGAAAGTGGAATCTCAGAAATTGAGTGAGGGGAAGGGGTCCAAAAGGGAAAAACACAGGCCTAACCTAGAAAATTGCCAAGTTGTAGCAAGAAACTAGGGTTTGTGCAAAAATGAGGAATTCGGGGGATCTCAGTGATGGGAAGTGTTTAATAAGGTACATTAAGGATAGGGGAAGGTGTATGAACATCCGGATACAATTTTTGCTGATGATTTGACCGTCCAAGAGAAATTGCCTTCAAAACCCTAGGAGAGGGAAATGACCTTACCTAGGTGCAACTGAAGCATGAACAAGGTGTAAAATGACCCATTGGAACTTGACATGATGATGAAAACCCTCTGAATGATGGTACACTCAGCTAAATGGTGACATGGAGTGACATTTGGACAACTTTGGAAGGAGTACAAGCAAACCCTAGACCTAATACCTAGTGACCAAATTTTGCTTGAAGACTCACTGAAATGACAAAATTTGACCTTAACACCTTAAAATCATTTTGTAAGAGAATGTTTGATCATTGGAGGAAGGCTGGAAAGACTGACACTAACAAACCCAAAGAGAACCAACACTCAGAAGTGCTCTTCCAATCCTCCACACTGCCTGCCTAATCAGCATCAGAATAATCATGTAACTTCACATTTCTGGCAGTGTATCTTGATCCATGAGAGATTGTGCCCTGAAGATATCTCAAATGATTCTTAGCACCAATATAGTGAGGCTTAACCATATATGAGCTCAACATGCTAACTAAAAAACATATATCTAGATGAGAGTTCACCAAGAACATCCATGCTAGAATGAGTTTATGAAACTTAGAGGCATTTCCCAAATCAGGTCTCGCATCACTACCACATAACTTCTGAAAGTTAAGCTCCATCAAGGTAGTTATGGGCTTGCAGTTTACCATTCCCTCTTACTTTTGCAAATGAGAGGGTCTGCACCTGTCAGAAAAAGGTCATCCTCATAAGGTGCCAATATGAAAGGTCTATCATCCACAACCTTCAAGCGATGGTTTGGATCGGCTTCACTCCTAGTGAATCTTAGCTTCATTAGACAACTATCAATCCTCTCATATCAAGCATGGGGTGATAGCTCTAAATCATAGAGAGATTTCTTCAACTTGCATACATAAGATTCCTGATCATGAATCTCAAACCCCTTGGGTTGTTCCAAACCTATGGACTTGCTACATGAGGGGAATGGTTCCCTTGTAAGATTTTCCTTCGATACATCTCGGGCATGTACCTTCATGATCTTCTTAAATACAGGCATCCTTGTCACCATCTGACTCACATCGGGTAGGGCCCCATAATAAGCAGACCTTCAATGCTATAGAAGAGATTTTTCAACTGACATGGTCCCCAATGGACGTCCTGGAACTTGATACAAATTGCCAACCCTGAACCCAAGAATAAAAGCATCTTGAAAAATTCCTTTTTCAAACACATACCTTTCCATCGATGAATGCCACCTTAAAACCTTTGATTTCCATTGCTAAAATGGACACCAGGTTCTTCTTGAAATCAAGTACATAAAGAACTTCTTGTTAATGAATCATGCTACCCTTATTCAATTAAAAGGTAGCATTCCCTACACCCTTTCTGGGATAGGTGGCATTGACTCCAACTATAATCTCCACGATTGTTTCTATCTCTACCAAATTAGAGAGAGATTCCTTCTATATGATGAAGTGCCTTGAAGAACTTCAATCAATAAGCCAAATTCCCAACAAGTTTGGAGGAGAAGTAGTGGAGAGGGCCATTCTTTAGCTTATTAGAAACAACATTTGATTCTTCATACCTAGAGTTCCTTGCCTTCTTTGAAGAGTCGGCCATTTCCTTGATGCCTTGCATTTCTTGTCATTCCTCCGATCATTGAAGATGTCCTTGGAATGATCATTATCATCATCAAGTGATGTGTCCCTATCATTCAAGCACTCCTTTGCATAATGGCCGAACTTATTGCAAGCAAGGCATATGCCTTTCCTTCCACCCTTAGATCCAGACTTCCCATTGAAGTGATCTTTAGGTAGGCCATCAGATGCTTCCGCTGTGCCACTCGGATAATATTCTCTGCCTTGACTTCACCCTTGGTGAATTTGAAGAGGGATGAGGAGCTGATTGAGTCTTTTTGTCCTTTCCAACTGTCTTCGGTGATTGCTCTTTCACTCTTGCTTGGGCTTTGTCTTCACTTCAGCTCTGATACCATGTTAATTTTAGGTACGTTCTATTCTGATAGCAAATTTACTTCAATTTTCCATATTAACTCAATATCAATTCCAGATTAGCAATCACATTTAGCATGACAATAAAATGAAAATAGAACATAAACATAAATCGTAGAAGACAAGCCAAGACAAGAGGACACAAGATGTGGCCCCAATGAGGGACAAACCCCAATGTGGGGAAACACTTGATCAATTCTTCTAATATGTTCTTCAATGGTTCAGCAGAGAGAGAGAGATAGTACGTATACATCAAAAGTCAACATTTTGACTATCTAAATAAGAGCAGAGATCTTCTCTAAGAAGATGGCATATGAGGCAGCTCATCTGAACTCAGCTGAAGTCATACTGCTTCAACGTATCCTCCAAGGTGACTCCATCACCATGCAACACCCATCACTGTGTTGCGCCTCATCATCATGTTGTACCTGTCGCTGAGCTGCTCTTCATCACTATGTTGCTTCCCATTACTGAGTAGTACCACATCATCATGTTGTACTCACCATCAACAAGTTGCTGTAATGCATCGTGTTGCTACTATATCTACATGCCCATCATCACAATGTTGTACCATTGTGCTGCACCATATTGCACCACGCTACACCCATCCTTGATGTCAACTATATGCGACACCACGATCATTGTGCACTATGTTGCACCATTCATCATGCTACACTAATCATTGTTGCAACTAAACATGTTGTCTCTAACACCATGCTGCATCCAACAAACACTCATCCATGCTTGCTATAATATATATCATTATGTTGCACATACAACATCCCATATGCTGCAACCTATTTACACTTATCAGCCTTAGTTTCTTGCTATGGCTTGCAACCTAGCAAAGCAACTAGCCTATGGTTGTTTAGGCTTATTTCATATTCAGGTAGTAGAGAGCTTCTCTAGGACAGCAACCAAGTCCTCTAATAGTCCTCCTTAACTGCTTCTAACAGCCCTCCTAAACTGCCTCCAATATTCCTCCTAAACTGCCTCTAATAGCCCTCTTAAACAACCTCTAACAGTCCTCCTAACCAACCTCTAACAGCCCTCCTAAACAATCTCTAATAGTCCTCCTAAACTGCCTCTAACAACCCTCCTAAACAGTCCTCCTTAATTGCGAATAAGTTCTCTCCATAGACTGCGTCTACGGCACAAACATGACACATAAGACTAGTGTATTAGGGATCTCTTTAAGGGCCTAGATAAGGCAGCATGTGCAACATTAAGGTCTCCATGATGACAACATTTAGGTCTGTCTTTAGGTCTTCACCTTGATTGCGTTTAGGGCTTCACCTTCTAGGAGCTGCATAGATCCTTCTTACCCATGGCGGCATCTAGGGAAGCATATCTCTTAGGGCCTCTCCTCCAACCAAAACCCAAAGACAAGTGGAGAGGAAGAGATCACAAGAAGAGTGGGTGAAAATGACTAGCAAGCCACCTCTTTTTATACTAAAACGTTGAGCACAAGTGAGGGCAATTTAGTTGCTGGCGAACCTTGACAAATTGTCCCATAACACAAATAAATTCGTATCTCCATGAATACATGTCGAAATTGGATGATCTTTATATCAATCCTACACCTCTTGATGAGAGGAATCCAAGAAAAATATCAACTGCCATAAATAAGATGACCCACGTGGAGTTTGGCCCTAGTTTCCAATTTTAACAAATTAGCCAAAACATGCTCAATTCCACATTTCGATAATGCAACAACTAGCCCCAATTTTAGCAGTATGCAACAACAAGAATAATAGCATCAAAATTTACTTACAAAGTTATAGATTATATCCAACCATCGTTTTGTTTGCTCAATAGAGCTCCAAGACAAGAGAAATTATCCATAAATCAAAATTCATCCATCTCCAAAATATCCACCAAGGAAAAAGTGCGAAAATTCTCTATGATTAGAGAGATTCCAAGTCAAGTGATGATACAAATGAATGTATCAAACATCAATATATAGCCTCTTAAGGAGTTTGAATTAGCCTATGGGCCCACAAAGACAAGAATGTGCAAATAGTAAGTCCTAATGGTGACAAGCCCACCATACTAGCTCATGATGTAAAAATAAGCCTCACAAGGGGCCAAATAATAATGTATGCATGTCATAGGGCCCTCCAAAGGCTCAATAATGTCCTGATGTGACATATTGAGGAATAAATTCCTTAGAATATGATGGATAAGGGGGTGTCCCCTTATTCTACAAGTAGTAGACCTGTGGTGCTCCCAATGGGTATGAGGGAACATAGGTGACCCCATGGGTCTCCATATGAATCAGAGATCCTCTGCAAAGGTCCAAGTGATGGTATGAATGCTGCCATGACATCGTACAAGTCCTGGGACACTTGTCAAGAGTGTGGGGTTCTTGTGGGGTCTGTTGGGCATAATGTACCAAGCATATCATCATCATCCCAAAAGTGGATTGCTAGTAATATTTGAGCATCCATGAAGATCCGAGGAGTGCTTTCTGCTGCTATGGAGGCCAATATCTCTCTATGCACACCCTACATGTACCAATGTAGATCTCTGGGGTTAGATCCCATATAGGGAGACCAAACCCAAATGGAAACCACCTGTAATACTACATAAGATCCAATTTGTCCCCTAGCGTTCTAGTACAATCAGTCATTAGAATAATCAAGTAAAAGAGCTTACAAACCATGGATAACAAAGTGGCTGCTTCATAATGGCATGTCCTTCCGTAGTGGGCTTTGGCATGTGCTAGTGTCTCCAAGCTCCAAAGGGGGTTAGCCAGATACCTTATTAGGTGGTTTTAGCCATTAGAGGGGATAGTATGTCCAAGGTACAACCTTCTAATGGGGGTGGAAACTGACAAATAAATGAGATGGAATAGGGAATGAGAGGGGCAGCCCTGGGCCACATAATGGGGCATAGAGGTAGCTAAATAAGGGGAAGCCCTTACCTAGGTATATAATGTATAGGAGGGAGCAGTCGTGGTACATGAGGTGTCATGGCCTTGATTTTTCCACCCTTCTTTATATGCCTTTTTCCTTTTATGAATTTTCTTTAATTAACTGCTCGGGGCTTAAAGGACAAGAGCAGGATGTGTATAATATAGCAGTGATTACCCCTTTTGAGGTAGGGTGGTTCATTGCCCTCCATGGGTTGGGACAATCATGGGTTCCTAAATGATAAAGGAGGTTGATCTGAGGCCTATGGAATTAGGGTGATGGCCATGGATGGGGTAGATCTCATGCATTGGCTTTTTCCTACGTGCTAATTATTTTTGTCCCAACCATATTTTGCATTTTGTGGTACAATTTCCCGTTAAATGTGCCCAATTATGTTTTTTCTTCTTTTTAAGTTGGTTCAACCTCCATGGTGATCCAAGGTGGGGGCAAGGGGATGGGGAGGCTAGCCCTATGTGGACCTAGAATGAAAATGTGGACCAAGGTGGGAGAAATGATGAATGGGGGTATAGTGAGTGGAAAGGGAGTAATATGTGCGGGTAGAGGGGCAGAGGATATTTAGCGTAGCGGGCAGTTCAGAAGTAGCACCACACACCCAAAGTCAAGGTTTCCCAAGTAGTACCACCTTTGAACCCAATGGTCAATAAAGGATATCCCACGGGACTAAGATCCAAGGGTAACAACCAGAAGAGATATAGGAGACGAGTACAAACTAAGACGACTCTTTCCGCCAAAGCCCCCCAGCAATCCATACCCAAAAGTATCAATGTTAAGCAAACCCAATACTCAACTATCAAATGACAAGACATACCTTTAGATTCGAGAGGCACAACTTCAAACATACAATCAATACAGGTTGGTGAGGGACCACATGGCTGGCTCAGGTGGCAGAGAAATGCCACAATGAGCTAGTAGGAGGCATCAAGGGGTTGTTGGCTGCCGATTGAGGCTCATCATGGAGAAAAATTTATCTTGGGGATATCACCCACAAAGTGGTGGGTAACAAACATCAAGCAAGAATATCTCTAGCCTTACGAATCAAGTAAAGGAGCATATAAAGGGTATTGAAGGAAAGTTGAAGGGTTAAATTTTTTCAATTACATATCTATTGGAAGGGGTTGAGATTTTCTGTGGTATTTCTATGTGCAAAGTCAAACTTCTATGTATCAAGAAGGTCGAATCATCTATGTGAAAGAGGCTGTATCTCTATGGTTTGTCTTTATGCTAAGAGGCCAAATTTATGACGAACTATGAGGTTGAAGTTCTATGACTATTCTTGTGCTAGAAGGCTGAAAACAATGTGATACATTTATGTGCAAAAGGACCGAGATTCTAAGATTCATTACCATGGAAACAGGCCAAAGGGCTATGTCTAGTCTTTGTTGAAGAAGGGTTGAAGGTTTGTGACATATCTCTGCGGAAGAGGGATCCAAATTTTTTATGTTATCTCCGTGGTTGCAATTAGATTGAGAGGGCTGACTTGGACACTTGGTGGATGGTCTTCCAAGCTACTATATTGGTCAGTTTGTCTTGACTTTGATATATCTCTTATTGGACTGAATATTTATCTAAGAAGAAGTTTGTTGTGTTTCTCCCCATAGTGGGTTTTCCCAAGATAAAAATCTTGTGTCTCTCTTGTACATTGTGATCTCTACTGCTTCATTGTTCTTATGGTTGAATTTTTAATGTGTAATTGCTTAATGATACATTGAAGTGCTAAATAATCAACTACATCATTGGAAGTAATTATCAAGTTTCAGAAATAAGTGCTAGTATATTTTGCACCCTAAAAATCAACAAACTCAAAGCTAGATCTCCCTCCTAAAGGCTTCCATATCAAATTCTAGCTCATGAAAGCTAGTTGAATAAGTTCTAAGGCCCATTCAACATCTTACATGACTTTGAGGATCATCATATGAAGTTTTTCCCTTCCCCTTCAACATGGTATATATCACATTTCCTACCTTTTACTTAGTGACTTGGGAAATACTCCTTATCTTAGGATTTGTCACATGTATAAAGACTAAGGTTTCCCTCCCATGGTAAAACATAAGCAAATTATTAAAATAATTGTTATGTTTTGCTAAAGAAAATCTCTATGTATGCATCACCTAATCCTTTGCAAAGGGGTTAGATCTATCATTGTAAGTGGGTGCCTTGAATCGGGATCTATGTACCATGCTTACATTGGGATCTACATACTTATATTTGGCCATATATATTGACATTGGGATCCATGTCCATTTTCTTGGGATCTATGTACTTCATTGGGATCTGTGACAATGCATTGAGCGATGGTAAGGACACCACATCATCATAGTCACATGGATCACTCCAAGAGAGTGTGCTTTCCTACTTGGACTATTTAATCACACGTGTGACTTATTCTAATCATGGACCACACGTGTTCTTGAGGTGGTTGAGGACTTCCAATAGTTGGTTACAAGTTGTCATAGGTGGTACCAGTTGTTATGAGTGGTTATTATCAAATTGACCACTTCTTTGTTATTGGATGGGCCATGTCACCACAAAATCTAGTAGGCCTTGGAGAGGGAACACTGCAAGACAAAAGCTAGACTAAATATTAACAATGGGACAATGGCCCACTGTCACCACAACCAATGTCCCTTGCACTTTATGGACTTTCATCGATGGGAGCAGTCCCAATAAGATAATGATCACCTATAATAAATATTTTAGGGTTTAAGGTGCAAGGTGATAGACTAAGACCTATCAGGGAATGCTCTAAGTTATGATATAAGGCTTCAAAAGGAACTTCACACCCTATTAGAGACCTAGAAATGGATTGCACAAGGCCTAGGGTTTTGTGAATATGCATGGATGAAGGTACTCCTGAGATCAAGGCAATGAGAAGAAAGGGTTTCTCATGATATACTTCACCAAATACTAAGTTCATACAACCCTCAATGAAGTCCTTGTTATGCAGCACACCTGGGTAGTGTATATAGGAGAAATTTTTTCTCCTAGATGGTCCTCAGCCGACAGCCGAAAACCACCAACCCCTTGCAACCACTGAATAGCTCGATGTGCAATTATCTCCACCACCTGAACTAGCCATGTAGTCCCTTGCCCACTTGTTATGATTGTATGTTTGAAGGTGGGCTTCCCGACCCCGAAGGTATGGATTTTCATTGGTATAGTTGAGTAATTTTCCTTACTTGTCATGGGAACTTTTGGGCATGAATTGGCAAGGGGATATGATGGAAAGAGTGGGATAGGTCTATACTCTCGTCTCCATTGCCCGACTTTTTGGTTAGCCTTGTATCCTAGTCTCGTGGGATCTCTTTTACTGGCCATTAGCTTTAAGGTTGGAACTACATGGGAAATCCTGATTTTCAATGCGTGGGCCTGCTCCCTACCACCATATACATCACTCCCTTCCACTTATTTTAGCTCCATTCATCTCTTTTCCCATCCGGTTACACGTGTTCACTGGGTCCACATAGGTTTAGCCTCCCATTCCCCTTGCCCACTCCTTGGGGCAGGCGTGGAACGATGCCCAAAGGTTGATGTAGCAATAAAGAAAAGAAAAAGCATAATTTGGCCACTCTCAACAAGAAATGTACCACAAAATGCAAAAGATGGTTAGGACATACAAATTTAGCACGTGGGAAAAATCCAAGCATGAGCTCTACCCCATATCCATGGCATTCACCCTGGTTCCTATAGGCCCTAGATGAACCCCCTCCATCATTAAGGAACCCATGATTGTCCCAACCCATGGGGGGCAATGAATTGCCCCACCTTAAGGGGATATCCATTGCTATATATTACACAACATACTCTGACCCCTTGGAGCCCTGAGCAATTATGAAGAAAAATCAATCAAAGGAAAAAGACATATGAAGAAGGGTGGAAAAACAAAGGATGGTGTAACTCATGTACCACGATTTTCTCCCTCTTACACTCATATGTGGACTCCCTTTATTATAACTACCCTTATACCATGACATGTGGTCTGGATGATTCCCCTAACCCCCACTCCATTTCATAACCATATCATTCGCCACCTACCACTTGGGGGATGTACCATGGACATGTCACCCCCTTTAAAGGTTGAAACCACCTTATAGGTTCCTTGATTAACCCCCTTATTGAGCTTGGAGACACTTGTACATGCCAAAGTCCACTATGGAAGGGCATGCCACCATGAAGTGCCCCATTAGTTCCTTGACTTGTAAACTCTTTTACTTGATTATTATAATAATTTGTTGTATTGGAGAGCAAAGGGATGCATTTGATCTTATGTAGGATTGTAAGTGGGTCCCATTTGGGGATTGGTCTCCCTATACGGGGTCCTAACCCTCCAAAGGGCCACATTGGAACTTGTAGGGTGAGCATTGAGAGCCATGGGCCTCCACCATAATAGAGAGTACTTCATGGATCCCCAACACCACTCACTGATTGCTTGTGTTCCACCTTTTGAATGAAGATGATGCACCTAGTTCACCATGCCCAGTCGGCTCCACACTTGCACCGTACACTTGGCAGATGATATGGGGTCTAGATGAGGGCTTATGTCATCATCCTAGCCCTTACAAATGGTTTACAAGCATTTTCAATCCACTTGGAGCACCACGAGGATTTGCTTGGAAAACGAGGGGCCAACCCCTGGTCCACTATGTTTGAGGTCCATTCTCACATCTTGGCACCCTCTGGACTTCATTAGGCCTCCTCAAAGGTTCAATGACTCACTTTATCAATCATTCTATTGTTGAAATTTGGGTACCAAACGACAAGTGGTTCCCTAAGGCCTTGATCTTTGGCCTAGGGAAAAGTGTCCAAATTTATTTTTACTTTTCTCCTAAAACGACTTTATAAGTGGTAAGGTCAATTTAATTTAAAAGTGACTTTATAAGTGGTAAAGTTATATCCTAATTTAAAAGTTATTTTATAAGTGGTAAAGTTACAATCTAATTTAAAGGTGACTTTATTAAAGTCAATGAAGAACTAGAAAGTGAAAAAGTGACTATGGAAATAAAATGTTAAGTGGGTGAGTTAAAGCATAGAAAGTGAGAATTAAATGCACATTTATTCTCATCTCTAGATCTAAATGAATCTCAGCCATTAGATCTTAGGGTAACCCAAAATGTCATTTAGAGAGTAAAAGGAGAAGAGGAGAAAAAGATCAATTCATTCTTTCATGAGCTTTTGAAAGAAAGAGAAGAGAGAGCAAGGAGAAAATTTCTAAGCAATGAAGAAGTGAAGGAGAGCAACAAGAAGACATTTCAGCAAATCTGGGTAGCAACATTTATTGGCATGCATCCCAAGGCAAAACTGTATAGCAAGAGAAAGGCACCGAAATCGAGGAAGAGGGACAACAACAAGGGCACGTATTTTGAAGCTAATTTGGGCATGTTTTTTCAGGCAGCCATACTACTGAAATCTGTACGTCCGTACAACAAGTTATGGGAACATTTTTCGAGGCATGCCGTACAACATTTAATGTTGTTTTATTGCTAGAAAATTTATGTTTTGGCTATTTGCTGATTGGCACGATTTTCGAGGTGGAGTTCAGGCACAGAAATCGAGATAAGTTGTAATTTGTGGTTGCTGGAATTTTCACTGTGTATTTTAGTTTCTCTGTAAAAGCATTTTCAGAAATAAAGAAGAGCTCTCAAACCGGTTTTCCTCAAGATTTGTAGGGGGTTTTCCAGGGTCACATTGACCAAAAATCACCTTGTTATTTTCTGTGTGTGATTGTCATAATTTCGCTATGGTTTATTTCTGTAATTTCAGCATTGTGAAATCTCTAAATTTGTGTTTTCAGAAAATATTGTCATTTCCAGATTTTAGAATTTTTATCATGCTTGGATTTAAAACAAAATGCATGGAGTGATAAGGAAAACTGATAACCGAAATGGGGGTTGAAATTTCTTCATGGTATCAGAGCTTGATTGGCTGAAAAGTGAAACTTGGGACAACAAAGTGAAAATTACAGCAAACTAAGTTTTACACAGAAAATAGAAACCTTTACCACAAATTTGAAAATTTTAGTTTGGTAGGACAGTGAAACATGTCTTTGGGTTTGAGAGTGGAAGACAGGTTAGATGGGTAGAACAACTACAATGCATGGAAGGAGAGAATCCAGAGCATCTTTGAGGAAGCAAAAGTCTGGGGAATTATGGTAAATACCACACATAACCTAGTAGTAGTACCTGTTGAACCTGTACAGTTGGAAGAGTTTAACAAAAAGAATGCTAAGGCAAAAAGATTGATTTTGGAAGGAATCAAAGATCATGTCATTCCTCATGTGAGAAGAAAGACTTATGCACATGAGATATGGATAGCCTTGACTAGTATTTACCAGAGCTCAAATGAAAACAGAAAAATGGTCCTAAAGGAGAAACTGAGGGCCATTAAAATGTCTAAGACTGACAATGCTACAGCATACCTCGCAAAGATCAGTTCAGTGAGAGATGAGTTGTCAGTCGTAGGTGAGATCATTGCACCCACTGATTTGGTGAGGATTGCTTTGAATGGTCTTCCCAAGACTTGGGAGAATTTTGTGGATGAAATTGTTGCACGGGAAAACCTTCCCGATTGGGAGAGGTTGTGGGATGATTGCATTTAGAATGAGAGCAGAAATAACCATCCTGGGGCAGCCAAAGAGGTGGAGGAGGGTGACAATGTGGCATTGTTAGCAAGAGGCGAGAAGGGAAGAGCAAAGAAGCAAGATTCCAATAGTGGTGGCAAATGCAAAGGTTAAGGCAAGCAATTGAACAAGGAGAAGGACTATTCCAAAGTCAACTGTTGGAATTGTCAAAAGTTGGGACATTACGCTGTTGTGTGTCTAGAGAATAAGAACAAGAAAGGGAGAGACAAACCCATGGCAACTTCTGCAGAGATAGAGAGCTTCTCAGAGAGCTTTGATTAGGAATTTGGGTTCATAGCTTGTGAAGCCACTAGTGCAGGATCACCTACCATACAGGTTCAGAGGGAGTGTGCATTCCCTGCTACTGGCAGAGCATCTTCTAGCATTTGGCATGTTGACAGTGGTATTTCCCGCCACATGACAGGAGTCAGAGAGTACTTCTCAAAGCTTTTAGAGGATGATACTGATATGGAGGTAGTACTTGGTGATGACAGCATGGTTAGAGCAGTCGGTGTGGGGACATTGACATTTGATAGGGGACCCAAACCTCCCTTGAACGTGTTATATGTTCTATATGTACCTCGAATGAAGAAGAACTTGATATCCGTCTCAGCACTTGAGGATAGAGGGCATGATGTGTTGTTCAACAGAGGGCAAGTGCTTATATATCCTAGGTGAACTCCAGCTTCTTCAACTAGAGTGATTGGTGTGCGCAATGCCAAGGTGTACAAGTTCTCATTCTAACCCCTTATGGCATTGAGTAGTAGCACCCGAGATAGGACCGACAACAGATCTAGCAGTTCAAAGTTGTGTGAGATTTGGCACTGCAAGATGGGGCACATGTATCATGGGGCCTTGAGTACATTACGAGAGATCACCATTGGTGTGCCAGATTTCAGTTCTGATCACCTTGATGTATGCAGAGGATGTGCTATGGGGAAGTTTGTCAGATCCCCTTTTCCCAGCAGTGACAGCAGAGCGACTGGAATCCTTGACTTGATTCATACCGATGTAAGTGGTCGGATGTCTCATGTATCCTTGAGTGGCTATGAGTACTATGTTTTATTCATTGATGACCACTCCAGGAAGACCTAGATTTATTTCTTGAAGACCAAGAGTGAGGTCTTCAAGTGGTTTTAAGAGTTCAAAGCTCTTGTGGAGACCCAAACAGGTAGGAAGATCAAGGTCCTTAGGTCAGACAATGGAGGGGAGCATACCCTTGGTGAGTTTGTTGATCTTTTTGCTAAGGCAGGCATTAGGAGGGAGTTCATCGTTCCTTACAACCCCCAACAGAATGGGGTTGCGGAGAGGAAGAACAGATCCATTGTAGGGGCTGCCAAAGCCATGCCTCATGATCAGGGTTACCTTTATTTTTGTGGGCAGAGGCCTGAAACACTACTGTGTACTTGCAGAATAGGAGTCCACATCGTGCCTTGGGGAATGTGACTCTAGGGGAGGCTTTTTCTGGGAAGAAGCTTGATGTTGGCACTTTCGTATCTTTGGGTGCCTTAAATATTCCTACGTCCCCAAGGAGAACAGGACCAAGCTAGAGCCCACTGTAGACAAGGGCATCTTTGTGGGTTATAGTGAGACCTCGAAAGCTTATCGAATTTATATTTCTACGCAGAGGAAAGTGGTTGTCAGGTGGGATGTGAAGTTCGAGGAAGAGAGTGCTTTTAGGAGGTCACAGTAGTTAGAGTATCTAGAGTCACCAGACCCTCAGGAGTAGCTAAGTCAGTCACTCAGGAGCAGCTGAGTCAGTCACAAGGATCCAGTGGTCAGGGATCAAGAGGTATATCGATTACAGTGTCAGGTCTATCAGTGAGCAGTGGCTCTCAGAGTCAGGTGGGTGGTTGTTCGGGCAGCATGCAGGGCAGTCCACATAGCAGTTCACAAGGTGGTCCACTAATGGATAGTTCACATGGTACTTCAACATCTACAGGCACAGATTCAGGCATGAGGTCAGTTGGCAGGCTTTCAAGAGTTCAGGCTTCTGATGATGATGAAGATTCTTTCACTTTGGTGGGAGAAGTATGCTCAGGGAAGAGGAAGCCCAAGTGGCTTCAAGATACCTTGCGCAAGGCCACATTAGTTGCTGGGCCAAAGAGAGAGGTTAGAGAGAGTAAACCCCCTGAGCAGTTTTGTAGTTACATGGCATTGGTAACAAGCATTGTTGAATCCAAGCCTTCTAGTTATGGGGAGGCAACCAGCTAGCAGGTCTGGAGAGAGTCCATGATGGAGGAGTATTCTTCTATTATGAAGAACGATGTTTGGGCGGTAGTGCCGAGGCCTGAAGGTAAATCAATTGTTACTTCCAGATGGCTCTACAAGATAAATCATGCTGCAGATGGCAACATTGAGAAGTTCAAGGCTCGATTTGTGACGAGAGGGTTCTCGCAGGTAGAGGGAGTTGACTATGAGGAGAACTTCGCTCTTGTAGCTTGGTATACATCTATTCGCTCTGTTATCGCATAGATTGTCTAAGCAGCACGACAATGCTCAGACTGGGGGCTGTCACCCTAATCCCCGATCCCTCCGTTTAATCCATCTCCTGAGGCTAAGGGGGGTAGACCCTATGGGATAAAGGAAGACCAACTGTGGACCAGTTGGGTTGGGAGACACAGCAAGGAAATTTAGCACCTGATTGATTTTAGAAATTAATGTACCAGTACCTTATGGAGTTAATGATTAAATGATGATTTATTAAATGTTGCAGAAATATGAACCTTGTAAAACAATCATTTATCATCAAATATCCCAAGCAATACAAGCTATTCAATAAACTCACAATGCTTTAATAATGATCCAGCAATTAAATTTCTAAAGATTGAATGCCTTAAACAACCATAAAATTTAAATGCTAACCAGATTCAAATAGCTAATCTTCAAATATAGACATTTAAGTACATTTAACTATACCACAACAGAAAAAAGACTCCAAAATGAATATTCAATTTTTGTTAATTTTTTCAAAAAATTTTAAGTTTTATATATTTTTATATTTTTAAATAAAACAAAACTAAACTAAGTAAAAACTAAAGTAAATAAAACTTAAAATTATTAAAACTAAACTAAACTAAATGAAATTTAAAATTATTAAAACTAAACTAAACTAAATGAAATTAAAAATTATTTAAACTAAATCCTAAAATCAAACAAATCTAAAAAAAATCAAAGCAAAATATGAACCCATAGATTGTTACCATGCTTTTCAATTTCTAAAGCCTCCTTGAACTTCCTATGATGGAAGTGATCAATTTTGGTTAAAACCCAGGAATGTTCAATACATATGTGGTGTTTAGTATTAGAGGCACGCTCAACTAAAGCAGAAGAGAAGAGCAGGATCTATTATGCCTAATATCTACAGCATGCTCTTGGATCTTTTGCTTGATGGAACGACCCGTTTCTCCAATATAGGGTTAGGGTGTTCCACATGAGCAAGAGACTAAGTAAACACCTTTCATATCTTTGGGGTCAACATGATCCTTGAAATATTATTAGTCCCTACCTAGGACTAATAGCGATCGATCGATCGTTGACGATACATTAACCAGTCCTTTGACCAAAAAAATTTGTGCACTATCAAAGTTTAACCAAAGTTTATCTCTGCAAATTTCGGTGTAAGAAATTTATAACCAAAGTTGAAAATTGAAGGTCTTATTACACGCTTCACGTGCCCTGATGTTATTTCAGTGGGGACAAAATATTTTACCGTAAGTTTTATGTTCAAGGTGCCTATTTTCCTTTCTTGCATGTTCTTCTCCGTGCCCTGCATGAGCGCCTTGCATGCAGCCAGTGCCAGATGTCTCTCGCTCGGGCTATCAATTCTCCGCAGAAGGTAGCTTACCAGCAGCTTGGGAGAGTAGTTCAATATTGATCCCCCGCACCGCGGATTTCAAGTGAACCCGGTTTGCCACAGACCTTGAGCCGAAGCTCCTCCAGAAAAGTTGAGCAGTCGCTGTTCGGAGGCCTCTGAACGATGAAACGCCTAACGAACCCGGCGACGTGGAGACCAAAAATGAGCCTTTGCAAGCTGAGAGTTCAAAATCGCAGAGTACTGAGAAGAAGATTTCCCCTGCACAGGTGCAAAATGATCCCGTTTTTACGCATACTGACACTGAGAATCCTCTTATTTCGTTAGAATGCTTCATATTTTTGTAGAAAATAAGGGGGATTCGGGGATTCGTGTGTTTTTTAAAGGAAAATAAACAGTTTGAAGGGAAAAATAGGGAACAGGAAATATTTGGAGCTGAATGTCTGGTATTATGTATTCTTCAGTTGCTTTCCTGTAGAGCGGCGCCGACTTTGAAGAAAGCTTTTGCTTCTGATGAAATTTCAGAGGCAGAGGCAGTGAAATCCAGAAACCACAGAAGGAAGCCGTCGAATGAAATGGAAACCAAGAGCAGAGAAAGCGAAGACATACGGGTCACCGTTGAGGAGCACGTTGAGAAGCAGAGTGATCAAAGTAGTGGAGATGTTAATGTGAAGTCTGAAGGGATCTCAACGCAGTTTCCGCGGTCGCGGTCTCAAAGGAGGTCGGGGGAACAATTTGTGCTAGACAGCCAGGCACTCTTTGAGGCTGCGAATCCCTCCCTGAATTCTACGGAAATGACAACTTTCACTATTCCGGCTTCAGTGTCTAAAGCTTGTTCTATTCTCGAGGCTGTAGCGGATTTGAATTCTTCCGTGAATTCAAATTCTTCTTCCATTTACTCGAATGATAAAAGTTTCGTATCGGACTCGTTTGAGCAAGGAAAATCTGCGAGATTTCTTGCCACGACGAACTTTGGCTCCGAAGAGAAATTATCTGCAAATTTGGAGGTCGAAAAGGCCAAAATTATCAAGGATTTTCACAGAAATTTGTCACCAGCTGGAAACTCGAACGTGGACTGGACAAAGCAATTCTTGCAGCTGATCAGGCGGGTGTGACCTTATGCGGCAAGGGTGTAACCTTATTGCTACGGGCAGGGTGTGACCTTATGATTCAACCAAATAGGGTATGCGGATTATGGCTTTTCCATTCGAAAGATGAATGCACGCATACTATCAGTGATCTGGCCTTGACTCAGTCAGAGCGCTTAATTGCTCTATAGTATGGTAGATCACTAAATAAGCACGTGGTTTCTTTTTCTATTTTTCACTAAACGCGTGGTTATATTTTCAGAGTTTGATGAACACGTGGTTTCCTTTTCTATTTTCACTAAACCCGCGTTTCTTTTTCTATTTTCACTGAACGCGTACTCCACGCATAGTTACCTGCAACCAAAGCTTTCAACTAACTGGGTAAGATCTTAAATCAGCTTATAAGGGGAAGTTGTTATGTCTAAAATGTTGCACCTACTGTAAAATCACTAATTTATTATTGGTAAAGAATAAATAGCAGACCACAAAGAAGCCAAACAGTTGATGGCCATTGTCACATTCTATTTACTGAGGGGTAATTGAGAGGCATGTTCTCTAGCCTCAACGATATTTCTTTATGTATTTTCATGTTTTTTTGTTTTCAGAAACAAGGTGGGTTCTGTATTTCTGCATGTTATATTTTTATACTCTTCGTGCGTACAACTGTCAAGCTCCTTGTAAGTAGTATGATGCCCGATCAAGGGATCCTATGCGTCGTGCTGAAATCAGTGACTCACAAGAGAGGGTGGTTAGAGAAACTACCCTCCTGATGCTACTCTCGGCATCATTGTGCAATTGCCGACATGGAAGGTTAGCTCTGCAACTTGCGTTAAGGTTTTGTATTCAAACACTTTCCTTCACTGTGAGTTCAACACTAGAGGTTGCCATTTAGTCGCTACACCACGGTGAGTTTTCCTATTCCGAAATTTGTTCAACCCTTCAGTTCTTCCATGTTTATTGCTTGGACATTTAACGGAATTGAAGGCAGTGACTGCAGGTCCATCAACCGCACAGGCTTTCTGGGGAATCTTACAGTCAAACTCCCTCAAGTTCTGTTGTTAATTCCAGGTATGGTCTTTGCCTCTCCATGAGCGGACACACTACCTTCTTTTCAGTTAAAGTCTTCGGTGGTTGTGTTGAGGGTGACTGCAGTACACTGACACCCTTTGCTACATGCAGACCAACACGGTGACGGGAGGTCTGACATAAGTAAGCGGGGCTTTTTGTTTACAAAATTAACTCTAGCAAATGTTTTTTTTAGTTGCATGCCTAGAACAAACTAATTGATTCCACCAGTGTGGTGAATATTTTTCTGCAGGTAAATTTCCTGACTGGTTCTTGGGCGAGTTTTCTAATCTTCTCGAGGGCCTCTCATGCTTATACAAAGTGCTTGTTTCCTCCAGGTGCTACTTTCGACCTGTTTTCAGTAGTCCCAGCAATTTAGAGTTTAATAACTTATTCGAGGGTTGTTCAGACTTGCAAATTTCCATGATATCTTATTGTTGTTTTATGTCAGGACCTATGACGCTTCAAGTCGATTGATAGTATTGGCTTGCGTCTCGAAGGGGTTTCTTTACACTCAGTTATGTAAAACCTCTGTTATTCTCAGTTTATAGTTGAATATCTAGACAGTTGACATGTATACTTATTATCCAAGAGGTTTTTCGACCATTTTACTTCTATATTGACTGTAAAGTTTATATGTATATGGCAGCTCCTTTGATTTTTTTTAATACAACGTTCACTATTGTTTCGACATGTTTTTAAAAGGAGTTTTTTACAACATTGCCTTCTCTATATCATTTTCTGTATGTACTCAATAGTTCTTTTCTTGGCTCTGCAATAAGTTTGTCGATGTTCTTATGGAATTTGGCCTTATCGCCTGAGAGGATTTTCCCGCTTAGTTTTAAAACCAAACTATTTGTTTTATGATTAAATTGACGCATGCATAACGACAATTCCTACTTAGCATCATAATTGTCTGCTCATAATATTAGAGGGTTTGTTCTTTGTGTTTACTAATTTATTATTTGTAAAGAATAAATAGCAGACCATAAAGAAGCCAAACAGTTGATGGCCATTGTCACATTCTATTTACTGAGGGGTAATTGAGAGGCATGTTATCTAGCCTCAACGATATTTCTTTATTTATTTTTATGTTTTTTAGTTTTCAGAAACAAGGTGGGTTCTGTATTTCTGCATGTTATATTTTTAGACTTTATGGGCCTAAAGGCAAAAGTTTTCAATTATTCAATGAAGGTCTAGTAAATTAACAGTCATGCTCTGTTTAACTTAATCAAGAATCATTACTAGAATCTAGAATCTAAGGTGTTCACAAGCCAAATAATTCCTAGTATAAAATTGGATACAAAGAAGCCTAGGCTAACGCGAAGTACACCTTTTGTACCTAAGCAGTCATGGCCTCCTTGACAGTCTTGAACCCCTTTTAATATCCATCCGAGATATAAATATCCGGGTGTTCGTCATCCCTTGCAAACAACTACATAGAGTTGTGTTTTTATAAACTCTGCGAAATGATTTTCATGTTCAAGAGGTCTTTAGCAATCTAGCTCTTCTCGAGCGTTTGTATTGTTGTTGTGGCAGACCCCGGTAGGGACTACTGCCACGGCAGTGACTCCCTTGTTATAATTAGTTTCCTTTGTGTTTCTCCACTATAGGGTTAGGGTGTTCCACATGAGCAAAGGACTAAGTAAACACCTTTCATATCTTTAGGGTCATCATGATCCTTGAAATATTATTATAATTAGTTTCCTTTGATTTTCTATTAGTTTTTTAGATTGTTGAAGTTGCTTTATTTGGTATATATATATATCTGATTGGTAGATGTTGCTGGAAATTGTATATTTCTTATTTTTTTTAGAACTGTTAGATATTGCTATATTTGTATTACTCATTAATTCTGTTTTTGACTTCCTTTATTTTCTCCATATTTTAGTGTTTCATTTTTAATTTTTTTTTTTTATATATTCTTTACTTTCCAATTTTATTTAAATTTATAAGGATGTTTTTGAACATTTATAGTTATTAATTTCATTTTCAATTTACTTTGACTTTATAGCTTCTCAAAAAAATTTAATTTTAATTTAATTTTGATTTTTTGACTTTCCAAGGGATCAATTTGTTTTTCCTTGTTTTCTATCTCCACCTATATATATTGTTAATGTTAGATCAGATACTCCACCTTTACCTTGATGATGAACCACAGTAGAGAGTTCGAAACATAGGCTCCAAGTTTTTTTCCTATGTGATATCTCCAAAAAAAATTATCTTCTAAATATTAAATCTATCCAATTTAAAATTTCTAACCGTACAAAAACTTTGATCTTTGAAATGACAAACACACTGTGGTATTCCATGTCCCACTTTATCAATATCGGTCTTGTTTTATGGAGGAGAGGCACACCCTTTGTTGAATGTGATAAAAAAGTATATTATAGTATTTTATATTAAACTTAAAAACATTAAACCTATATTACAAATTTATATCAAAAAGTTATATGGGTGTAAAGTTATATTATAGATCAATATAAAAAATTTATATTATAAATCAATATAAAAATTTGTTATAGATCTTTAAAAAACAATATATTATAGTATCTTATATTAAACCTAAAACATTAAACCTCTAAATCTCAAAAACATTATATTATATATAAACTTAACGATATAAACTTAGAAATGTATAAAACCTAATATTAAATCTAAAACTATAATATTCTATAACTAATTTAAAAATATATTATATTATAATTATTTTTTTTAATTGTGGTTCATGGTCACTGAGTAGTTGCTACATCCACGAGTAAAAATCTGGGTAGATCCACTCGACGGTATCTACGTGTTGGCTTATCTGGTCGGGCCTAACCCCAAAAGTGTCGAAGAGATTCAACCCCGTGACCTCCCAATTGGCAAGGTACTTAGCAACAAAAACTCAACCAATTGAGTTGTCCCTTGGAACTTATATTATATTATAATTATTAAACATAAATCTAATATTAAACCTAAATCTAAAGTGTTAGGTTATAATTATTAATATTAGTATGTTAATTTTTTATTTTAGCACATTAAATTCAATACATTTTATTTGTAGTATAAAACATTATATTATATTGTATATAAACCTAATATTATAAACTTAAACTTTATACATATTATAAAACATAATATTAAACCTAAAAAATTATATTAGGTATAAACCAAAACCTAATATTAAACCTAAACTTAAAAAGTCAGATTATAATTATTAATATCAATGACTAGTTTCTAATTTCTAATTTTAGAAACTTATATTAAATTTGTGCTTATTACATTTAATATTTAAGGTTTAATATAATTTGTCACATTACATTTAGTTTTAACTTATTACTTTTTGGCATATCATATTTGAGTTTTAAGGTTTAATATAGTTACATTTCAGCTTACATTATGTTTAGATAACTTATTATATTTTGGTATATGTTTAGTTATATATCAGTTTACATTTAGTTAGATTGCTTATTACATTTCAACTTACATGATTGATTACATGCATTCAATTCATCCCTTATTAGTCCCTGCCCGGACTATAGCGTTCGATCGAACGTTTGACCGCCTATTAATCCATCCGTTGACCGTTTTTTTTCATGTTTTCTTGTGTTTTAACCAAAGTTTAATCGTAGCAATTTTGTTCACTTAAATTTTATCCAAAGTTTTAACTCTGAAAGCGCATTGTACCTCTTATTGCAGGCTTCACGTGGCCCGATGCAAGAAAATTGTGGCAATACTATTTTAACCAAAGTTCTGTCATTTTATATACCATGTCATTTTATATACCATTTCCAATTTGTATTTTATTCAAAGTCTGGAAAATTATGGTGACAAACATGAAACTTAGGTGCATGCAAAGTTTATTATATAGCTGCCACCTCTCACGCAGCTGGCTACCACTGTCTGCCACCGTCTGCCACCTCTCAAGTAGCTCGCTACCACATTAAGGTACCATCCTAATTTCTGAAGGAAAGGTGATTCTGTGAGCCAAATTGATCGACACAATTTCCATTGCTTATCTCTAGTTTCCACCGTCTTCAATCAAAACTTCATGCTCGAAATGAGTTTCCTTCCTTCCCACTTTCCCTCATCTCCATTTCCAGGATCTGCCCGAGAAATTAAGTAAATGACCGCAATATTTAACTGTAACTTGGAAGAATTCCCGCTTCTGCGACTATCTTGGTCCCAGCCACTTTCCGGGTTGTTTCGATCTGTTCCGTGAGCGCACTTGGCTTTAGGAAGCTTCATATGTGCCGGCTTTAGGTAAATTTGGTTGAATAAATCAACTCTTCGGCTTCAGATTGAGGAAACTTAGTTTTACACGCAAAAAACTCGCTATATTATCTTGTTATTTTAGTTGTAGAGGAAAGTTCCAGTTTACATCGCAAGGAAAGGAACCGTTGATATTTAAAGGAATTGCGAAAAATTTACTGTGTTAGAGCGAGGAGTCATTCTTTTGTGAGCTTTTAAACTTTTCCGAACTGGTCTTATTCAAAATAGTGCTGATCGGACTTTCTTGTTTTCTGTTTTTAAAGTCTGAATGAAATTATATACATATGATAAAATTGTAAAGTTTGCGAAAAAAAATGTTGTTTGTGGGTCTTCCATGCCCTCCATGCTGTCAAATTTGAAGTTCATTGTAAGTTTCCTGAATTTTTCAAGATGGTAAACGTTTTCGGCGAGGGATTATTTTATGTTGTTTCCGAGCTCCTGCTGTCTTAGCCCTTTGTGAAGTGTATATCTGATGTAAATTGCATTATAGCGTGGATTCTCGATTTTGAAAGAGACTTTCTAAGGCATTGAACCGGGAATCATAACAGGAGCTTCACTGCAACTCCGCTTACTTTGTATATCAGTGGAAGGGTTTGGACGGAGAAAGTTCTCTTCCGTTGCCTTCAGAGCGTAATATTCTAGAAGGTAGGCTCTCAAAAGTTGCCTCGGTGGAATTTTCAATCTTGAGCAGGGTTCTGTGCTTCTGTTTTGAGCGGATTTGCCTTCTGTGTATTTTTAAATATCGGAAATCCGAGGATTTGTTACAAAACATCATCCTGAACGCACGAGGCCTCTTGCATCGAGTGTTAATGGGATTTGCATGTTATCTATAAATGTGCTGAGTTGTACTTACAACCTGGTATATATCACCGCATTTTGTTTTCCTAATTTTGTTTCTTTTTCATTGGTATGAGATCGGCGAGAAATGGTGGGATTTTCTGTTATCAATTTGTTTTTAGTAGCAAGGCCGGGTTTTGCAACAAACTTTTGTCCTTTACTTCGGAAGCTTGATCCACTTCTTATTATATATATATATGTTTAAAAGCTACAATGTTTAGCTTGGCAAGTCTTAAAGATATTTTTTCTTCACAAGATCAAAAAGTTTCAAATAAGTTGTATTTAATTTGGTTAATGAACATGTCTAAAAACTGTTTCTCCAGGAACCGTTTTCTTTATGTTGCAATTTTAATGTCAATATTCTAATTTATTATGTTGGTAATCCTTTTATAATGTTGCCATTTTTCAGATCCAATTTCCTGGGATTCTGTTTATGTTTTCTGAGGCAAGTTTATCTTCAATTCATTAGAGTTTGTGGAGAATATTATGTGCCATACCTGCGAAACCTTGCAAAAACTCAAAATCTAGGCAATGGGAGGCAGACATTCAAAAAGTATTCGCCCGAGGCGTTACATTTCTTCTTCGTATGGCCCTTCACCAGCATGGGATTCTTCATCCTATGGTCCTTCACCAGCAGTTCCATCGGAAACTTATGCACAACCAGCACAACCAGCGACTAAACAGAAGTTGCAAAGGAGATACTCCCGAATCGCTGACAATTACAATTCACTTGATGAGGTATTCTTACTCTCCTCGGTTTTTGCATACCATATATGTTGTTAAAAATTAAGTGTTTACTACTTTGCACTTTGGTTTTTGGATGCCATACATGTTAAAAATTAAGGGTTTACTATGCATTTTCAGGATGGGTTGTTGTCATTTCTTTGTGATGGATTTGAAGTCATATGGTTTTTTCTTATTATTAATCAGATATGTGCCTTAGATTATATAACTTATTCGTTTCACCGCTTTTCATATTTCTTAAAGCTTAGTAAACATTTAAATCCAGTGGAATACTTAATTTGAACTGAAAAATAATGCTCATTGTTGAGATCATATTCAGTAGTATTAATTCAAGACAATTAAGTAATTTATTTAGGTCAACAAACAACGCAACAATTTTGGTCAAAGGTTTAGTCAGATTGTAATGCTCTAAAGAACTGGCTTTGCATGGGTTTCGATGTCCCTGATTATGATATTTGAGTAATTAGCTTGTATTATCGCATGTATTTCAGTGTGAATTGGCTTGATAAGTTATGGTTATAAGCGCTATGGGGAGAATTCTCTGATTTGTTTCTATTTTTATCTTTTTTGTAGGTGACTGCAGCTCTTGCACAAGCTGGCCTCGAATCTTCCAATTTGATTATAGGGATTGACTTCACTAAGAGCAATGAGTGGACAGGTAAGTTCTATTATCCATGATCCTGAAGTTTTTAATGTCATAATTTTCATGCAAGTTAAAATTTTAAAATAGCCAATCTGCCTCTATCTAAATGTGGCCCGCTATGTTTATTTGCTCAAGAACTGTTAGTGTGTTTCTGTAGGCAGCTCATATATATTGAATACAACTTCAATCAGTTTTTTAGTTTAAGTTGATAATTCTGCAGGCTTTTTACTTTTCAATCCAAATCAAATTAAAGTCACCACTTCAACATTTTGTTATGGATTTTAGGTGCAAGGTCTTTTAATCGCCGAAGCTTGCACCACATTGGAGACACTCCAAACCCTTATGAACAAGCGATTTCGATAATTGGGAGGACCTTATCTGTATTTGACGAAGACAACTTGATCCCTTGTTTTGGTTTTGGGGATGGCAAGTTTTGATCTCTATTTTGATTGAAAATCTTGTTTGAATTTGGCTCAATTTATTTTTCTTATGTTGGTTAACATGAATTCATAACATATGCAGCAATATGGTTATTGCTAATAACGTGTTGTTTCTTTCACAACTTTGACACATGATCAAAATGTGTTTAGTTTCTATCCAGATGATAGGTTATGCAATGGATTTGAAGAAGCGTTGAGACGCTACAGGGAGATAGTCCCACATCTTCGACTGGCTGGTTGGTTAATGAAACTTTGACATTCCACCTGAAGATATGAAGATTAATTACCTTTAGCATTATAAGCCTTAAGCTAGGAAAGAGTGTCTGACTGGTTTACTTGATATGTGTATATGTTGCGTATGTCCTGTGTTTTCTTATACATTTCTTGTATGTTCTTTTCTTATTTAGGGCCAACATCTTTTGCCCCAATTATTGAAGCAGCAATCCATATTGTGGAACAGAGTGGTGGGCAGTACCATGTTCTCTTGATAATTGCAGATGGACAGGTTGCAAATCTTCTCTATATGGATTGGTTATTAAAATGATTTGTTAGTTTTGATGAATGGACTGCCTTGTCTGTTGTCTGTTTAGTCAAAAAATTTAGCATTTCTTGATTTATTTATACCACATACCTTGAGAGCAATGGGTGTTATTATTGTTTTACAGGCATTGTTGTTGCATCTGTACAGTGAGCAAAGTTTTGATCCTTATTTTGAATCTTAATGAGAGTCTTCAAGTCCTCTTAGGCACAATTTTTTTTTATGGTCATTAGTATTGTTTTGGTTCTAAACATAAACTTTTGTGAATTGTCATTATGGCCTTTGTTGTTGTGTAAAGTTTTACATTTTCATCGTTGGTTGGATCTATACAAACTAGCAATCTTCAATTCCTCTTCGGTACAAGATTTCTGCACTATTTATAATATATATATTGAGCATGGTTGTTCATGTTGTTTGTGCATTAAGTGTGGTTTTCCTTAATCATGAATCATGATCATAACCTTCCTTGATGCTGCACAGTTTGTTGTTTTTTTTATCATGACAAAAAGTAGAATCTTCAAATCCTCTTGGGCACAAGCTTTCTGCACTTGATCATAATATGGCTGATAATTTTGTGTAGGTAACAAGAAGTGTTGACACTGACAATGGACAACTGAGTACACAAGAACAGAATACAGTCAATGCAATAGTGGAAGCCAGGTAATCGTATTGATAAAATAGTGTAGTGTCATTGTTTAATTTGGAAGTTCACAATATTTAACATTGAACATATCGCTTTTGTTGCAGTGAATATCCACTATCAATTGTCTTAGTTGGAGTGGGAGATGGGCCTTGGGACATGATGCGGCAGTTTGATGATAATATTCCAGCTCGAGCATTTGACAACTTCCAGGTTATCTGACATGTTTTTTTAAAAAAATGGAGAGAAATGTTGTGTAATTTGTACTTCTGTACTTGCATTAATTTGCCAGCTTAATTTGTAATTTTTCTTTTGGTTTTGCAGTTTGTGAACTTTACAGAGATTATGTCGAAGAATGTTGCTCAATCTAGGAAGGAGACTGAGTTTGCCCTTGCATCACTTATGGAAATACCATCTCAGTACAAGGCCACACTGGATCTTCAAATACTGGGGTAGCTTGAATTTTCTTGACATCATTTTCTCCATCTAGATTATAATAGTGAGACTTCTTTAGAGAAAAATTGGTGTCAGTTCTTTTTCTTATCCGCTGATGCCAAAATATGGATAGTTATTGTTGTTTGCTCTTTGTAAGAATTGTTCAAGTATAATTGACAAATCCCACTATACTCTATTTGTTTAAGACTAGAAAATTTGGATGGTTTTTCATAGTAATAGCCCTGGTTCAGAACAACCTGCTACAACTAAGAGTGCATAATGGGATCTTTAAGGTTCATTTCCAGTCGATATGCTACTCTTGAAAACCTCTTTAAAACCTCTATTCCCAACTCAATATATAAAGCTTTCTCTGAGTAACCCCAAGGTTCCTATGCACTCTGACCATAGAATCCATCCATCATATTGTGTAATTACCTCAAATAATTCTTGCAACTTTGCCCTATAGGCTAAGATCTCACTATCCTAGTTCTAACTTGCTTTAATTTAACCACTACCAATGGGCTTGCAAAGAAGTGATAGGCGCAGGAACAAAAGCCATCTCCACAGCTGTTTTCACTATAGTTATATTTACAGATTGTTACAAGATTCCAAAATGGGGAAACCTGTGGAATGCGTGTGTGTCTAAGGACCGTTTTTCTTGAGTTAACTCAACGGTTGCTTCTATTGACCTCTGTATTGATTTGTATGGTTCAATATCCCCACTATACCCTTCATTTCTTCTCTTTCACCATTTTCATGTCTTCAACAATTTGGCTCTGTGGGTTGTGGGGTTATGTTTGTATTCTTGTGGATCCCCACAAATGTGGGTTGTACAAACTTACGTTGTTTTGGAGGCCTGCTCATGCTTCTTGCAACCTAGAGTTGTAGTCATTCTAGATTTGCACAGCTGGATCTTGTGGTTTAAACAATTCATGGAATATTTCTACATTTTCTGCAATAATAGTTCTTCGTTTATTTATTTATTCTTTCCTGTTTCCTGGGCAGAGCACTGAGTGCAAAGAGTTGATTCATATTTGCAAGGTACCTAGCAACTCCGTCCCAACACTTCTGGGGATGTGCTTATCTTTTGGGGTAATTTTGATTTCAATTGTAATCTGTTTCAATGGTTTGTAATCTGTTTCAATGGTTCATTAATTATTTTCTTGGCTAATGGCGTTTTGTTTGTTAATTTCTCTCTTACTTCCAGCGTCCTCGCAAGTATACGGAGTGCAGAGGACCGACTGGAAAGGGCAGAGTGAGCACTGCTGCTATGGAATATTATTCCCTTAAGGTACCTTCCCAATACCTAATCGCCTGTATCGTAGTTGATCTATATGTCAATTTGCTTAATGGATTTTTTTTAAATGCAAAAGCTCTCATGGATAATTTTTAGGTATAGTGACGCGCATCCTCTCTGTAATCAAGTATAGTGTGTGATTCCTATTTGATGATAGACTCGAAAGAGACTGGCAACAAAGACATTAGATTAAATAAGGCCGATTTCGATGTCTTGAAATTCAAGATACTGCTCTGTTTTTTAGTCAAACCGATAATATACCGCATATTCTCATATCCCCAAATAATATAAAATCCATTCCCGTAGATAAGAACTGGGTTCTTTATGTAAATTAGGGAGCGTGGGAAAGGAACGGAGTCATTTATTCCTTTTAGTGTTACTCCGCCGAGGCTAAAGAACCTGATCCAGAACAGGCAATTTGAATTGCAAATTCAAATCTCCATCTATTTTGTGTTGGGTTTTAAGGTTGGTTGATTAAGGACGCACATAATGATCTGTAACATTCATTTTATGGTTGCTTAAGGTTGAACCGCTTCTCTGTTTTTCTCCGAAATCTGTGTCCATGTATATCGGATTCGTTTTTCTCTCCCCTGTTTACTTATATAGGTATAGTATGTAGCTCTACCGGCATATTTACACTACACTGAGTGTCCGTTAGCCGATCTGGCTCTAGTCAGCACCAGGGTCTAAGTTTATCTGCCTATGGCATTGTATTCGGGTAGCTTTGGAGCCTGCCAACGAGAAGAGTGACTGTTTAATAATATTCTTCCGCCCTGGTGGGCTTTCCATGAATCTTTATCCTCCCTACTAAGATTTCCAGTACGATATTGCTCCTATTATGATGAAAACACTAAAGTTTATGATGGTCATTTCTGTGCATGTGGACCGGTAGACAGTGGGATTCTTTATCCACTGGGACCAGAGGGCCGACTTACTGTAAGCCTGTATGTTTTTATTTTATGAAACACAGTTTGTCTGATTTCTTTGTTTATTCATCTGCTCTCGAGGTTAGACCTGATCATGACTTTCACATATTTAAAAGATCAAAATTAATTTCAGCAAACAGTTATGATCATTACATCACGGTGACGAACGTAGGTCTATTTATTTACTTTGATCTGGATGGTGAACCATCACAGCTCACAATTAATAATATTTTAATTTCATCTTTGGATCATATGCATATTTGGAAATTTTTGCAAATGATTGCGTCAACTTCATAATCAAGTCCGTTATGAAGGGATGAAGGTACATCAAAGTTCAAACAACCACAATTATTGCTTGGGTTGTAGTTGAACAACCACAATTATTGCTTGGGTTGTAGTTTTCTATATTTCGCCAGAGCTCTTCTAAATTTCTCGCTAAATGAATATAGATTATAGAAGAATCAATAAAGATTCAGTGTGATTTCTCTCTGAAATCCATAATAGAGAAACTTTAAAGAAACTTGCATTGTCTCCGGACAAATGAACAGGTAAGAGTAAATAGCAGTGTTGAAATTCAACCAACAAATCTTAACGATTTTGATTCAGTCTGTACTTAAGTTTTCAAGAAACAAACCTGAACAACTTTCGGCCTCTTGTATTGAACAACTTTGATTGATTTCTGCATTGGTATTTTCATTCAATAAAATAAAATTTATTCACGTAGATTCTCCATGAGGCTTCCATCCTTTCTCAAAACTACCTTTCTCTGTCAGACCGCATGTTAGTTTTATTTTTCAAAATTATTGTCTGTGAGTGCTTATTTTTTCAATATCAAGGTCTGTGTGCGCATCCGAAGAAATGTAATAAAAGGGTTGAGTTTGTTTAAAAATGAAAAATGTAACTCTCTTAAGACCACTTTTCCTTATTATTTGTTCAAAATTTATATATGTATATATTTAAAAGTTCTTTATTATTTTTTCAAAATTAGTAAATATGTATATATTATAAAATTACTGACCATCATCCTCAATGACTGTGGCATACTAGTACGTACCAATAGGCTGTGGGCCTCTCATCCAATCCTTTTGTCTGGGTTGGGGAAACTTAAGTATATATATTGTCTCCCTGCTACTCCTGTTTGAAATCCCGATTGATTGAAACTCAACGAACAAACGCAAATTTGTGGGTTGATATTGCAGTCTCTGCTGATAGAGGGCCGAGGAAAATACAACTGCTCGGTAGAGAACAGTAAAACTTGGAATGCTACCAGCAGCCAATGTTCGCCCTACATTGAAACCTGGAAAGACATACCGCCTGCGGCTCGCCGGCGTAGCTTCTTTATCGGCCCTCAATTTTTTGATTGAGGTCAAATAACACATTCACAGATCCTAGATTGTTTAATCTTAACTAATGTCTAAATTGAAGATCTCACTATCACAAGCTAATCTCAAGTTATTGTGTTTTCAATTTCCGAATTTAATCCTGTACAAACTGGTCGGTCAGACATTAGCGGGCTGATTCTTACCTTTCTTGAAATGAAACGATGTTATCTGTGTTGTCCGGCATCGGCTGTTTTTTACTTTTCCTAAAATGAAATGATATTAACAGTGTAGTTGCCGCAGGAACAAATAGATTTAACAAAGATGCTTTTAATCAACGTTTCTATTGAATTATGCATTTAATTCAGCAATGAATTTTATTATAAAATACAAGTTAGTAATATTAACTTTTTATATGCATTTAATTCAGCAATGAATTTTATTAAAATACAAGTTAGTAATATTAATTTTTTAAATAATAGGTTGACAGGATATTTATTACTCAATAACACTTGGAAATTTGGAGTTAAGAAATTATTTTAAAATTTTCTATTATTTGAAATAATTTTTCCCTTTCACAAATATATTTTAAACTAATTAAAACTAATCAAATCAATATTATATTTCTAAAATCTTCAAATAATTTAATTTGTAATTTTGAAATATTTACCGCAACGCCCAGCTTTACCCGAAGCAACAACAAGAGAAAGAAACAAGGAAAGATCTGTGAGGGTTGCCATGTTGTGCAATTTCCACTCTCCATTATGAAATATATGAACTGCTGTACTGCCAAACCATACTTTGAATCTCTTTATAACATGTTTATGAGTGTTGTTCAGACTTTGAATGCTATTCATCCGCTTTCATACAAAAAAATCTATTTTTGCATGTCCCGGCTCTCTTTCTGGCTCAAATATCTCACCCAGAAGATAATTCTGCAATGAGGAACTATCGCAATTGTCGTACATTTTTCCTCTGCCTTCTATATATTTTTCCTCACTCGAAAATCAACACTTGTTCAACCACATTTCCGTCATGCATTGTAATTCTCTGTATTTAGCCACGTCTCTGAACTGTCCCGGTTGTCATACATTTTTCCTCGGGTTGCCATACATTTTTCCTTACTCGAGAATCGACACTTCTTGAACCACGTTTTCCGTCATGCACAATGATTCTCTGTCTTTAGCTACACCTCCCTAAAATATTGCAATTATTTAAAAGATTATTATATTTTACACAAGCTTATGAGATTTGACTTCCTAACATAATGTTTAGAATCTAAGTTGGCTATCAATGTGCTTAACTGAGTTGGAAATCGCTTAATCACTGCTTGTATCTATAACTAATTGATTCTACCTCCGCATTTCCAACCCTATTAGAACTAGAACACAAGGAACAACGGACCTGCGGATGGTTACACTTTTTAAAAAAACATTTGGTTCCATCTCTATTTCGTGGGTTAAATATTTAAATCATATGAGAGAAAGCGAGTAAGCATAAATCATATAATGTTTAAACCATAAGTTTGGCAATGCGCCTGATGAACATAATATTTATTGTATAATAATAATGTCACGACAAGCTTAAGCCTTAAAGTACGATTTTTCTTCTGCTTATACAATCGACAAATGACACCAACGACAAACAGTTAAGAAAGGTGAAACAACAGCTTGCTTGTTCTGAAACTGCTGGTTCTAGGCTTCTTTTCTACATGTCTTGATTATTCTATGTCTTGCTTATTCTAAGAGTTTGCATTGTGGTTGTGGCAGACCCCGGCAGGGACTACCGCCACGGCAGTGGCTCTCTTGTTACATTTGTGCACACATTGACTTAGGTAAGTTTGTGCTCTCATGCAAGCCTTTATTTTCATTGTGACTTATATGCCAAATTTACTTTATTGTTCTTCCTTCATTTACTTATGTCAGTTTGTGCTCTCATGCAAGCTTTGATTTTCACTGTGACTTATATCCCAAATTTACTTTATTGTTCTTCCTTCACTGTATACAAAAGATAAATTATACACAACAATTTCAAAATAATAAACCATGCTCTAGAAAAAGTAACATTTTATGCAACTCTTTCAAATAATAAACAATTTTCATTAATGTAAGGCACCTAAATTTAATAATTATAATTATTATATTCTTTTAATTGAATATAAATATAATATAATATTAAAAAAAAACCTAAACCACCACCTTATTAACCATAATTATAATTCTCAAAATTCTTCATTGACTATATTTATAATTCTTAAAATTCTTCAAAATCCGTACTCAAATAATGAATAAGCCTCTTAAAAAAACATAACCAAAAATTTTAAAAAATTAAATGTCAAGAAGCATCTATACCACTGTAATTGTGCTTTAACTATAATGTATATTCCATTCTTCATTTTGTACAATAACCTTCCTTACATTACCTAGCTTATATATTAAATAAAAAACATAATATTAACTTTTTAACAACATCGTATTAAGAACAATGTATTATTAGTCCCTGCCTTTGGCAGCGCAGGGACTATAGCGATCGTTCCGTTTTGAATGAAAATTAAATCACTTTGAACCACCATTGCATTCACTTGTTTCGGTTTCGACCTCTTATTGCAGGCAAACGAGTATGAGTATGATTTTCAGGGTTCTTACAAAAACTTAGGGTAAAGTACTTTGAATTTCAATTTCATGCTACTTTAATGCTCTTCTAGAGTTAAGATTAAGTCAGAAACATTTAATGTTTGTCTCAAATTCCCTTGGTTAAGTTTCATAATAGACTTATAACACAGTGCCTACACTTTTTACATGTATTTTTCCATTTTGCCACGACTCATTCTAGGCCTTGGTCTTATTTCTTTGGTAGTTTGCTCCTCCTTTGGTCCTTCTTTGGCAGTTTGCTCCTCCTTTGGTCCTCCTGTTTACTTGTTCTTAAATACGATAGAAATTCCACTGAAGCAACTGTGACAGGTAAGATTTTTTATTTTTCTTCCTACCACAACAACTCATCCCTGAGGAAAATACAGAAGTCATGAACTCATCCTTGAGGAAAATACAAAAGTCACTGTTGAGGAAAATACAGGTCCTGTTCTTTCGACCATAGGAACTCATCTTGCATCCCGCATAATAGACATATCTTGCATCCTGCAAAAAGGTTTTTGCAAGCAACATATTACGTATCTTACATCCTGCAAAAAGGCAACATATTGACATATCTTGCATCCTACAAAAAGGACATGCATAATGAGTGAACATAGCTGCAAGGTAATTTTAGTCGTTAATACTGAGTTAGTCCCATGTTTTTTCTATTTATTAGAACACTAATGTTTTTTATTTTTCTATTGGCACTTTTAACATTTCAGTGAAATGTATGCTATTCAATAATGAGTTAATGAGTTCAGGCGTAATTTGTACAACTAGGTAATATCCTGGAAACTTTCAAAACTCTGCTACAGAAATCTACTAAAAAAAATTACAGATAGGTTTGTGTACCCTTTTGCTTAGGGTGAAACAACTAGCGTAGGTAGAATCCATGGTTGTAGTACAATATTCTGTGGTCGGCCAACAATATGTTGGCTCTAGCCGAGTCTTTTGGGGTAAGCGCTTCCCCTTAGTCTGGTTGAATTGGATTGTCCGGAAGGCTAATAGTCGTTCATCGACAAACAACAAATGTAACCTAATTTGAAGGTTTACCGTTGCATTGGACACTGAAATACAATCTGCTAGCCATGATATAAACATATATATATTGCGCTGCCAAATAAAGTAATCAACATTCTGCATCATGATCCAATATGAATTCTGCCCATCAACATATAATAGCGTCTCATCCACCATAGACTAAGAGGGATCCATTTCTCTGAACAAAGCTATCTCTAAAGAAACTATACAGAAATATAATGCAGGGAGCAACATCGAATAGAAAATAGAGCCCTGTAAGCCCCAGATTTTGAAAGAAAAGGCAAGCAGTCTAGCACCCTGCCTTCCTTGCCATGGCCTCAACCTGTGTTCTTTGTTTATAGTTTTACATTCCCACACAAATAAATGCAAACAATTGTTTTGATTATTGAATACCTGAGTTGTCCATCCTCTACTCTCTTTGATGGGAATTCATAGTTTTAAATCATAAAATCATTTATTACTTTACAATAACATCTGCTTTGCTTTTCTATAGCATATGCTTGTCTTCTGAATAGTATCTAGCATCTGTTTGTCTTCTGAATGAAAGTGAGAAGGGAGCCCACGGTGATACTTTTTTAGAAGAAAACACTCTACTGTTCTACTTTTTTTTTCCGTATATGTATTTCTCCAAATTTTTCTCTATCATGATCTGCAAAATTAGAAGTTTTTTGTAAGACTAGCAAGAAATCTCTTACCTTGAGTTTCTCATTGAGCTTATCCATACCGACAAAATCAATCAAGCTTTGGCTATCTTTGAAATGCCTATGAAATGTTTTTATGCCTGTGACATGAAATTTTTTGTGGGGATGTTGTTTGCAGGTAAATCAATACATTTATATAATTTTCTTAAGAAAGAAGCTTTGATTTATATAAACAGGGAAGCATCTATAATTTTCTTAAGAAAGAAGCTTTGATTTATATAAACAGGGAAGTTAGATGTTGATCAAGGTTACCATACCAATCTGGCTGAGAAAGTTGGGCCTTGTTGTACAAACATTTTGCCTCCCAAGCTCCTAGCTTGGTAGCATGGAAATGTTACCCAAAATCCTTGGTATATTGATGAAAACCTTCCATATCAAAGTCGTCTCAGGCTACTGTAAATAAAATTTTAAAAATTTTAGTCACGTTCTCGAGCTCAAATTAAATTAAAATACGTAGAAACCAATTGTGCTGACCCAGTAAACCTAGAGCTCAAAGTGGACTTACCCTAGTTTAAAGCTTTAACCGTTTGCATAGAGGGAGATTAAGATAAAAACAGATGACGTCAATGACAATGGAAGGATTGCCTTTAAGCATTGCATAACTATTTCTTTCTCTGGTGTCTTCCAAGAGTTTCCTTGAGACAGAAAAGATGTGTTAACAATGTGGTTGATTATTATTAAAACTGTATTATTTAACAACAACGTGGTTATGATTAACAATGTAGTTGTTTATTAGAAACAATGTATTATTTAACAATGTGGTTGTCTATACTTTTTAACAACAATGTATTATTTTTTCATTAATAAAGTATAAAATTTTTAAAATGTGATTATGTATTTTTTATCTCGTTGATATAAAAGTATATCTGGACTAACTACCTCACCAAGAGGAGCAGAATAATAGAAATCAGTGAAAATAGAAAATGAGATATTGTGAATATTTTGCTTATCCATCAAATAAATAACCAAGGGAGTAGTGAGAATAATCTTGTGAGCATTGATATTATTGTTTTTCCACTGCCGGGAGAAACTTTTGTGAATTCACTGGTCATTGTATGCCTGCAAACAAGGACACCAAGGTGTATAAATTCATCAACCCCAAGATCCCCGCTTCACCGCTCAAACCCTAGCCATAATGTATCCCAAACTATTTTAATGTGTTTAGTGTTTTCTTATGTATATTTTTTTAAAGTAATAATTTAAGCATAATAATATTATATTCTAATTTTAAAATTAATTAAATGAAACTACATTTAATTTTTTTGTTTAAAATTTATAAATATGTTAATTTGAAAATATTAACACTTTCTGAGTTTAGATTTATGTGATCCATAATGTTTAGAAGATAATTTTTTCGGAGAGATCACATCTAATATTTTCTTGGAGTCAACCTGCTAACGTTTCGAACCCTCCACTGTAGTTCATCATCAGGGCAAAGGTGAAGTATTTGATCTAACATTAACAATATATATGGAGGTGGAGATGCTTCAGAGGAAACAAGGAAAAACAAATTGATCCATTAGAAAGTCAAAAAATCAAAATAAAATTAAAACTAAATTTTTTTGTAACATTATAAAGTCAAAGTAAAATGAAAATGAAATCAATAACTATGAACTTTCAAAAACATCTTCATAAATTTAAATAAAATTGGAAAGTAAGGAATATATAAAAAAAATATAAAAAAATAAAAAATGTCAAAAACACAATTAAAGAGTAATACAAATATAACCATCTCTAACAGTTCTATAAAAAAGAAAAAATTAAGAATTAAGAAATATACAATTTCCAGCAACATCTACCAATAATATATATATATATAAAACCAAATAAAGGAACTTCAATGATCTAAAAAAACTGATAAAAAATCAAAAGAAACTAATTATAATAATATTTCAAGGAATCTTAATATAAAAACAAAAAATCAAAATACAAATAAAAATAGAAGATCATAACATAAATCAAAACTAGGAATGGAGAGCAGGGATCTAGTTGTTGCTAATTTTCGAACCTTCATCCCTCTTCAGATTGTTACCATGCTTCTCAATTTCTAAAGCCACCCTAAACTTCCTATGATGGAAGTGATCAATTTTGGTTAAAACCCAGGAATCTTCAATACATATGTGGTGTTTAGTATTAGACGCATTCTCAACTAAAGCAGAAGAGAAGAGCGGGATCTATTATGCCTAATATCTACAACATGCTCTTGGATCCTTTGCTTGATGGAATGACCAGTTTCTCCAATATAGGGTTAGGGTGTTCCACATGAGCAACGCACTAAGTAAACACCTTTAATATCTTTGGGGTCAACATGATCCTTGAAATATTATTATAATTAGTTTCCTTTGATTTTCTATGAGTTTTTTAAATTGTTGAAGTTCATATATATATATAGTATTGGTAGATGTTGTTCGAAATTGTATATTTCTTAATTCCTCATTTTTATTTTTTATTTTCTTTATATATATATATATATATATATATATATATATATATATATATATATATATATATATATTTTTTTTTATTTATTTATTTATTTTTTCTTTATTTTCTCTCTTTCTATATATATATATATATGATAGAAAGGTTAGATATTGTTATATTTGTATTACTCATTAATTCTGTTTTTGACTTTCTTTATTTTCTCCATATTTTAGTGTTTCATCTTTAATTTTTTTATTTTTTTTTTACTTTCCAATTTTATTTAAATTTATGAGGATGTTTTTGAACGTTTATAGTTATTAATTTCATTTTCATTTTACTTTGACTTTATAAAGTTTCAAAAAATTTTAATTTTAATTTTATTTTGATTTTTTGACTTTGTAAAGGATCAATTTGTTTTTCTTTGTTTTCTATAAAGCATCTCCAATTATATATATTGTTAATGTTAGATCAGATACTCCACCTTTACCTTGATGATGAATTACATTAAAAAATTCCAAACATAAAATCCAAAAAAATTCTCTTCTATATATTAAATCTATCAAATTAAAAATTTCCAGCCATACAAAAACTTTGAAATGACAAACACACTGTAGTATTCCATGTCCCACTTTATCGGTCTTGTTTTATGGAGGAGAGGCACACCCTTTGTTGAATGTGATATTGTTTTATGGAGGAGAGGCACACCCTTTGTTGAATTTGATATTGATTATCAAATAAATATGTATCTTTTTCTTATTAAAATATATAATATATTTTTCCAGATGAAACACTGCCAATTAAATGATTTTTTATTTTATTTTTTTAAACCTATATACTAGTTTATTAAATAAAAAACTTTATTAAATAATTTATTTTTATTTTGAGCACAATTAATCTTTTCATTATATTAACAAATATATATCTACATGGTTTTTGGAAAATAAAAATAACATAAATACGATAAATAAAATAAAATCAGTGTTAAAGTAAATTTATGCTGCTCACATATGAAATACAAAGTCAAATTACAAATAAAACTCAAAAACTTAAACCTCCCACGTAGATATACCATGGATCTTTAATCAACAAAATAATGAAACTTGAATCCTCAAACCCAAATAAAATTAGAGTTAAAAGTAATTTTATGCTCTTCATATATCAAATCCAAACTCGAACAACAGAAACTTAAAACTTCCCACGTAGATGATATACCGTTGACCCTTAACAAAATAATGGAACGTAAACCCAAAGATATTAATCACACTGATGGGATTGTAACTCCACTCCCAAATATGATCAGGTTATGAAAGCTTTCCACTCACAGCGATGCAATGCAGATAAACCTCAAAAACCGTCATTCCGGAGCAAGCGAGACCTTTCAATTTTCAAGTAGCAGGTGGTGTTTTAGTGGCATGCATTTCCTTCCAAACAGAAGCCGCGTTGGCCAGCGCGTTGTATGAACTCCCTCCCTCCGCCATTGCAAACCGGGCCTTCCCCATCAATTCTGCCATCCCCTTCTTCATTTCCATTCCCCCCTCTCCTTCCATTAATTCCCTCGCCGCTCTTTCCACTTCCTCTCTCTTCACCAATCCATCTGCCCCCTTCTTCGCTTCAATGGCCACCTTCATCTCCTTCACGAGAAGGAAGGCATTCGTTCTCTGCTCAGCAAAGAGAGGCCAAGCGATCATGGGCACTCCATGTAAGATGCTTTCGATCGTTGAATTCCAACCGCAATGAGAAAGGAAACCGCCGGTGGATGGATGAGAGAGGACACCAATCTGAGGCGCCCATGAATCCACCACAAATCCACGGTCCTGGGTTCGAGTCTCGAAACCCTCAGGTAGAACCTCCCTCATGTCTGCTTCGGCCGTCATCGTGGATTCAGTTGGAGGAGGAGGCTCCTTACGCAACACCCAAAGGAACCGCTGCCCGCTTGCTTCTAGCCCCAAAGCTAGTTCCCGAATCTGATTCTCCGACAGGGTGCCGCGGCTCCCGAAAGAAACGAACAGAACGGACGAGGCGGGCTGGCGGTCCAGCCATTTGAGGCAGCCCTCCTTCTCAAACTTCTCTTCAGATTCCGACAGAGACGAAGCTATTAGCGGCCCAACGGGATAAATGGAAGGGGTCATTTCAACAGCGCTCAGAACCTTTCCTTCCTTGAGAGCTTTTATTTGTTCTGGTTCCATTTCTTGGCATGTATTTATCAGAATTCCACGAGCTTCCTGAAGCCGAAGGGAATGTTGAATGAACCAGTTGAATGAAATATCAGATCTGTCTAGAAGAGGGTCCGGCAAATCTATTCCGGGAATCGGCGGAAGGCCCGGCACTTCGATCGGGAAATCCACATCTTTGAAGGAAATTTCAATGTTGTGGACAAGTGTTGGAAAGTAGAGCGTGATGCAGAGGATAGAAGCCGCAGAAGGGAAGAATATGTAGGAAGGTATTTCTAGTTTGGAGGCAACATCCAACATGGTGGTGCAGATCATATCAGTGATGAAAGCGCAGACAGGTAACGGAAAGGATGTGAGAGCATCTTCCACTAATATTTTTGCTTTCTCCAATAGTAAGGGTATGCGTACACAAAAGTTCATCCCGGCATGATCCCCTTCGATCTGAACATCAGGGAGCTCTATGAAGCGGATCATGTCCCCTGACGAAGACGGCAGGGTGTGGTGAGGAGAGGCTCCCATCCATTTGGCGGTGAAGAAGGTGACAGAAAAGCCATGGTCGACAGTCAGCCGCTTTGCAAATTCGAGCAGTGGGATGTGATGGCCCGACCCAAACCCAGGGAATATTGCGACATGAGGCTTTTGGCTCTGCTCTTGCGACTCCATGAATGTCTCTGTATTCCAACAAGCAAATGCCAAGATTTGAAGGGTGGGTTCTGTAACCATGAAGCAGAATTTATACTTATAAAATAAATGTATGAGCGCGCTTGCGTCGTAATCAATAATTTGGGAAGGCAGCCAAAACTAAAGTTTAAAGTTTAAACCCCTGAATTTGTTGTTCCCCGGACTTAGTAAAAGCTTACAGACAATTTAGGGTGGATTTTTCATTCATTTGTTCACTTTGCAGTAATATGTTGGCAATTCAGGAGAGACGTATGGAAAATGGCAGGACCCAGCTCTATATTAAACAGTTTAATTTTGCTTGCAACGTCACTGCAGACATATGGACGATGCCACCACTATATTAAACAATTTAGTTTTGCTTGCAACAGATTCGTAAGTGATTAATATATACAAGGTGGGTGGGGGAATGATTTTTAAAACAGTTTAATTTTGCTTGCAACGTCACTGCAGACATATGGACGATGCCACCACTATATTAAACAATTTAGGTTGGAGTAGTCTACCCAGGCGGACGAATGACCTGGTTTCTGTCGTTGCCCGGAAAAACCTCCGGCTCCTGCCGCCGGTAATTCCTCCGCCTCCGCCCCTGCGAGCTCCGGCCAGCTCCGCATTAATGTCGTCGAGCTCCGCATTAATGTCGACGACTGACAGGTTCCTGACATACAGCCTGATTTCCATCGCGTCTTGCCGGGAAGTTAATTCAGCATGGAATTTGAATTACTCTCACCAATTCGACCCTGCATTCTGGAAAACTCACTCACCAATTCGACCATTCGAGGGTGGAAAAATCTGAGCAACTCTATCCAGAGCCTCACATTTCGCAGCAATGAGGCCCTGGTTGGAGAGCTCCCGTCTGAGCTATGTGAGCTGGGAAACTTAGAAAATCTGGTTGTGAAAGAAAATAACATGAAGGGTCCATTGCCAGAGGAGCTGGGGAGATTGTATAAACTGAAAAAGCTCGTTGTCAGTCGGAATCAGTTCTGTGGCCAAATTCCAACTTCGATTGGCAACTTGGAGAATCTGCTAATCCTGGACCTGAGTTTCATTAAGTTGAATGGTACTTTGCCTTCTGAAATTGGGGGCTTAAAATCTCTCATGAAGATGGATTTGAGCGATAATTTTATCAGAGGGAAGATTCCGCTGGAGTTGGGCGATTTGAAAAATGTGACGCTGTTGGGCTTCATGGCAATCTTCCACAGACATTGACGGACATGAGTAATTTGCAGGAGCTTTATCTAGGAACCAATCCTATTGGGGGCAATATTTCTCTAGCATGGGATAAGCTGCCAAAGCTAATGAGTTTCGATCTCTCGACCTCAAGATACGAGGGAAGAATACCAGAGTCTCTGGGTTCATCCAAGCAATTGCGATATATTGCTCTCAATGGCAATCGTTTCACCGGGGAAATCCCATCGAATTTGGCGGAGATTCCTTCCTTGAATACATTATATCTCAATGGAAATAATTTATCAGGCACAGTGGTTTTTCCTGAGATCTTTTGCAGGAGATTGGGAAAGCGCTTGGCCCTGTGGAATAATAGCCTGGGGCTTTGTTATGAAGGCTCTGGTATAATAATTCCTCATGGTGTCAGTTCTTGCAGCTCCGAATCATCAAAGGCAGCAAGCCACCCATCTTCTCCAACTAGTTTTGTAAGCCCAGGCATAAAGAGATATGATGTTGAATATGTTTCTGTACTGCTGTTATTACTGTATGTAGGCACTCTAATGGCTCAACAGCCATAGATAAAAAACAGACAGCCCTTATTTTGAAGGACGGATATATAATTTTATGTGTATACTACATCAGGATACCTGTGTTCCTTTTTGTTATCATTCGTTATATTAAGAAATATAAAAAAAGTTCGGGGATACAAAATCTGTTTCATCTTTTTGTGTTTCTCTAAGTAATATTTGACCCAATCAGTCATTTGGTGATGATTTGACTCAGTTACTACGAGTACATGTTACCTGTAGACTTGCTAATATATGAATTGACCATGGTTTTAAATTCCAAACTGGCCATGGCATTTTGGTGGAAAAGTGAGGACAGTGTTTGATATAAATGTGAAGAATCAGCCATATTTTAAGAGATTGTCAGTCTGTAACAGTAAACCCTAACCCTACTGTAAAACAGGAATTGACCATTGCTTTAAATTCCAAACTATGGAGGAGAAGTCTGAGGGCAGGGTTTGATATAAATGTGAATAATCAGCCCTATTTTAAGAGATTGTCAGTCTGTAACAGTAAACCCTAACCCTACTGTAAAACGGGTATTGACCATTGCTTTAAATTCCAAATGGAGTAGTCTACCCAGGCAGAGGAATTGCCCGGTGACTGTGTATCAATTAAAATACATGAAATAGATATAGTTAGTAACCCAAATGATAAGCATGTTCCATGTTTTCAGTAAAATTAAAATGATATTGAAGGGTAGCTTGAACGAGGCCTTAGATGAAGGAAATCAAAGCAACAACATTTTGTGGCAAAGGATTACTCTATTAGAGTACACATAGCTGGTAATATTGATTACAGAGTCTGAGTTGGTTAGAGCATTGCATCAGCCTCTGAAACAGCAATGGCCAAAACCTGCACACAAGTAAAATATATATAAATCCACTCTTCACTTCACTACTTTGTGAATTGTGACAAAGCAGAATCTCTGTTTAGATACTGTTAAGTTGAGCTTCTCAAAACTTGACAGGGACGTTTCATCAAGTGCAGGGGCTAGATTATGCGTATCTTTGATGCCAGAACTGTATGTTGTCTTCAATTTCCCCACTCTCTCTGTTAGTCCTTCTGTAACCTTCGGCAGTATGTTATAAAATGACATTGTAAATGAGGACTGCTTATATTAACAAGGAAATGGAGCCAAAACCAAAAGTCAAATTCTTGTTTACAGTCTTGTGTTAACTGCTTTTTAGTAGAAACAAAAAGCTGCAATTGTTCTTCCATACTTCTTAGCTGCTGTTGCTGTTGTGAGACTGAATCCGAAACCGATCTATGTAAGACATCCAGATGTTGTGAGTCCGTACTATCAGTGGTTGAACTCTCGAATATAATCAGTTGCATGATCCATATTGACCCTATCACCATGATCTCGGAGTAGTCGAAAATCTAAGATTTGAATGAATTGAATTGTAGCAGAGTTCATAAGATTGGCACGCCAAGCAAGACTCAAAGCCACAGAAATAACAAGTTGCGTGCCCGAGCGATATTCGGAGCCACAGACCCAAGAGAGATCGAAGCTGTAGATGCAAATACAATTATTTTCACACCATGTTTCACAGAGTTTGCCTTTGATTGAAATTTGATAATACAATCATTAATGAGGATATCACAGCAGTTGTATCGACTGAATACTATCCTAGTTCATTAACAAAGAAAATTGATGATATTTAGGTTTGAAACTTTAATTTAAGGTTTATTAGATTAGGACAATGCTTTGAGCAAAGATTATTGTACTGCTTATTAAGATGTTTGAATTAGGTTTGACACAATGACAGTTGTGCAGTGGTACTCTGATGTGAAGTTAACAATACATAATGCAGGTTGTGAATTAATACGATAATAACTTTTAAGTATCTGTGGAGCCTACAGTAACATTGGAAGTATCCAAGATCTGAAGATATAATGTATGATGATGCATGTATTGAATTTTTTGAAGAAGGTGAGGATTATAATTAACATTGATAAATGCGATAAGTGAAATTAATGAAAACATTAAAAAGGGGTGGACTACTTTGAGAAATGCCTGTCAACTTACCCACCAGAGAAGGTTCCTTGAATTGGCAGCAGTGGAGCATCGTCTGCAACTTTGTAAACTCCATTCCCACATGGCAGCTAGAGAAAGACTTGTACCAGAATGATCCCAGGCCAGATACAGTTCCAACCAGGAGGAATCTAGTTTGGGGTGTGATCCAAGCCCAACAACCGAAGGTCAGTTTTCTGATCACTGACAACTGCACCAGAAGCAACACATAGTATGTCCAGGCACTCTCTAATCAAATTAACTGAGGTTTGGTTGGTGTGAACAAATATTATAGACCATGGGTTATTGATGGTCCCATGAGATGTCTGCATTTTGCCTAAGGAGGAGGGTGGCTTGTGGCTGATTGATATGGTGGTTCAGGGCAAGCCTGCAAGATTTTGGCAGCAAAATGATTGTGATGTGCTTGGAAGGTTCAGCCACTTGGCAGATTTGATTGAGATTATCTCTTCTCCACACCTTTTCCAATTTAGAGGTTCTTCTATGTTAAAAAGCATCTGGTCCACTTGGAAATGTGTTGCCAAATGTGTGTATTGGATTTATACCGGCACTGGATGCCATTGGGATTTGGTGATACAACCAAGCTGGTGCTGGAAGGGTCATGGCCAATGCTTTCTGGAGATTCCTCAGTATCAAGCTAGCAGGCTAAGCAGGCAGGGCATCTTATTTTGGAAGGACTTGCAGGATTCATATTCCAGATCATGGTTTGATTGGAGGGTGCTAGCTCTTGAGAAAGCTCTCCTTTCTTCAGATAGATTGACTATCTGGATCTCCAAAAGATGATCCCCTTGGAGGATTTGTTTAGGATCAACGTTCAGATGCCCTGTTTACAGAGAGTGGCACTGATCCTTTTGTAAGCAGCTACTGAATTGCGGTAAGAAGTAGCTGTACTTCTTGCTTCATCAGAAACAACCTATGGCACCAGTCTTAAATGGTAGATGGACCTCCTCATATTCAGAGACCAAGTGAATTCATGGATTACATAGTCTGTTCTGTTTGATTAAAAAATGTGAAGATGGGTTTACATGCAGCAACATGATGACAAAGATGACGATAAGCCATGTATGCATCTTTCGGAACATCTAATTTTACAAGGAATAAAAACTGTCATTTTTTTAGAATTTGCAAACAACAAAAATAGTCATGTTTTTTTCTATGTAGTGTGCAAACAACTGATGAAATCCCTGGAATTGGATTCCCATTTTCTGGTGGGCATTGATAAGTTGTTGCAGTCCAAGCTTTGTGTTACCTCTATTTTTGTACATGGACTGTGATTATGAATATTGTGCCTAAGTGCTATGTCATGTGGACCTTATAAAGGGTCAACTTAATGTATTGTAAATGTCGTTTTAGTAAAGTTATGTAACCATGTAAAGTTTCCTACAGCAAGCTCAAGGCCAAGGCCCCATTAGTGAATATGATTAGCTTGGGAATATCTTTGCTTTCCTGAGTTGACGGGGCGTAGAGGTCAAAATAAAATGTGCAAGCAGATTCAAGGTGATCGCGGTTCTGGGTTTAGGAGCTTTATTATAACTGTTGTTTGAAAGGAGGTAATGGAGAAGCAAACAATGAGGTTCATTGTTAATGGCGTTAATAATATAAACATTATGTATTAAGTGAGCATGATTATAATAACATGACAATATAGTTAATTATTGATTAGGTTAGTGAGGTGGTTAGACCACCTTAACTGTCTCGGGGTACTTTAAACTTGTGACAGCTGAGAACCTACCTGATTGTAACAAATTTGAGATAATGAACTCCTTTTCCTTGATTGTGCAGTTAGCTTGACTGTGTTTCTCTTGAAAATCTTTCAAGACTTCCTCAGTGTCATCAAGCTTTTTCTGTGAAAGAAAAATAGGAAGTGTTCTAAGTCAACAGAGTAACACAAAAACACCTGAAAAGTGCACAGAATTAACTTATTGTATGCTAGCATTGGGACTATTCATTCATACTTGTGTCATCTGGAGTTTATCAATCAAGTCCGCATTTGTTTGCTGGTGAGAAATATTCATGTAGGGAGGTATATGTGGGCCAAATATGGCAGTTGCCTTGAAATGTATTTGAGGGCTTATCGACAAGTCATTTTCATCATTGAAAAGACCATTCTAAAACATACATTTGTTCATTTGCCAAAAACATCTGAGAGAATGTTGGAGTCACCAAGAAACCATGTGGATAAAATTCTCAAAGGTTGGAAATAAAGATTTCTCTTCTGCAATATATTGTCAGACTTCAAATGAACTTCATTTGGCTTCCTGCCATACTCACAAGCTTTGAAAACTGATTGAAACTGTTTTTTTGAGAATTGCAATATAGATGATATCTTTTATGTGAAATTAATGGATGGTTCTGAAAATGACACATTTTTTTACAAGGATATTTATATATAAAAAAAATCAGTTAATCCGCTAAATTTAACCCTTAAAAAATCCATTTACATCGATAAGAAGCCTGAAGTCCTTAATTTATGGCAGTATTATCTAATTAAAGCAAGGGAAAAAAAACAGAAGAAACATGTTGTCATCTATCTTAGAGATGCTTTCTTGGCAATACAAGATATGGCCATCTCTAGTAGAGATGATTCAAAAGTACTATCTCAGAGCTACAGGCACGAGATGGTGCCATCTTTCTATTATTGAAAATTTGAATCCTCATCATAAGCAGCAGAGAGTGACTGCTACTCTGAATATCTCTATCTATAGACCATTTCTACCTTATCTCTAGTATGGAAGCAGCAGGTGAGCAGAGCGGAGTAAGAGAAAAGGGCTACAATTGAACAAGGTCAAGCAACACCTCTTCCACTAGCACTCCAAAAATTGCTAGCTCTATGTTAACCCCTACTTCCTCTGCTTCCTCTCTGAATATTTTCCACTCTTGTCTCCCCCTCTTAAAGTCTAGCTCAACAATCCTGTCTGCATGACTATCGGTATCAATCTCTTCTTTCCATGCAGAAGAAGGAGATATTTGTCCACATATAATCTTCTTTACCAATTGCTCCTGAGCCTACTGTTGTTGTTCTCTCAGCCATGGCTCTACCCCTGCCATAAACCCACAGCCATGGCATTTTCTGCTTGACTGTAACTCTTCATTCACCCTATGAAACAGAAGCTTGTGCGCCTGCCTTGCTGCAACTAAGGAAGGATGATGAGAACCCCATAATGAAGTTAATGGGGATGCAGGAGGAAGACTCTCTGGAATTGTTTGAGAGAAATGGACATCTTGTTTCATATGATATTCTGTCCCCACATCTTCTTCCCAATCCATTTCGTTATCGTGACTTGTACAGGGGCTTGTCTGAGCTGATGATGATATATCAGTAGAATCAACATCTATACCCATGCTCTGTGACTCGTCCTCTGTACAATTGCCACTTTCATCTTCAGATGAATCCTTCCATGATGCTACTCTCTTTTCCAAAAGAAGAGGGTCCATGTAAGCAAGTTGTTCATATGCAGAAATTTTTTTAAGTAGCTGTCGTTTGGCCCCTGCCATCAAAACAAAACTTATCATACTCAAACTGGCAAAATTGGAGGGAACTAAAAACAACACCCATAAAAACAATAAACAAAATGTGCATGGAAAGTAAAATGAGACAAAAGATTGAGGATGGCTTTAGAACTTACTCTGGATAGTAGCATATGTATTTTCAAAGCCTGGAGTATCCTCAAAAGGGGAGTCCAAGACAGAAACCGGACTAAGTTGTTCAGCCTCTTCAAAACAACCAGTCTAGGGCCTGATGAAATTAGAAAATAGTTAGTTGGCAATAATGCTGAATAAGAATTGCCTGATTTATGCAGGATAAACCCTACTTCAACAAAATTGAATTGGCTCTATTCGAGATGACTGTTTTTGCTTCTTTTTTCTTCTCTTGGTTCTTTGATGTTAATTATTATGTCCCTCTTGAATCCCATCATTTTCTCTGACCAGCCTATAGGTTGAACATATCCTACATAAGATCTGAAGTCTTCCTCACTCTGATAGATAAGAACACTTTTCATTCATCTTCATTTTCCAACTTTTATAATTGGAGACTACTGGAATCCTGTTTGTTGCTTGTGGGCCTTTATGGTAATAACAGGTAAAGGATTCTTTCTGGTTGTTTTTTGAAAGTGATGAGATTATTGTTACCCTTCTTCTGTCTGCTAATTGTTCTCATTTGGCAACCTCTGAGACAACGTTGTTAATGAAATGGGTTTGTTTTTCACTGATTCCCTTTTGTTAATCTTGACCCTGCTGACCTTCAGTTCCAAAGCATGTTCTTGTCCACTTTCTTAAAGTTTAGTAACCACATTGTTGGTTTGCTTCCTCTCTTTTCAGAGTTCTTTATGCAGGCTGCTCTGTCTGAGAGTATCCTAAGTACTGATCTTTAACTTGTTGATGAGAAAGGCCATTCTATTTGTTTCTGTGAGAACCCTGTCTGAAATCCTAATTGAAGAATAGTTAATCATGATCATTAGTGTTTGGAGAGAAACCCAAATAGTCCTGGTATTTTAAGAATCAGTGCTGAGGACATATTTTGTGTTTTCCTTGAGGCAATCAGCGCTTTTTATGTCTTCTTTTGGAAAATATGATTGATCACTTTAGCTCTTTTAATGAAGCGTGCTGAATCATTATTTTTCTTTTTCCTTTGCAGTTCTGGAAGCCGAAGAAGAAGCAAAAAAGTATGAGCGAATTCATCTATGATCTCCCTACTATTTTTTATGGACATATTTCTGTATATTTATAGAGTCGAGTCTCTGGATGCTTCTGCTTAATAAATTGTGTCTAGAAGGAACTGAGTTTTCTTATTTCATTTACACTGGTTTAATGAACTTTCTATCAATATGGACTGACAAAATTGTTTGGTTTTGTGTTCTTCTCAGAGTTTTGGTTCCATTGAAAGAGGATCACCAACATGGAAGAACCGGGCAGAACAACGCAAGAAACAAGTCAGGGCCACCCCTAAAAGGCCTTTCAGGCTACTGACAGAGGTATAAACATGTCTCTTCTGATTTATATACTCTTTCTTCTCATCGACATAATACAGTCAGGGTCACCCCTAAAAGGCCTTTTAAGCTACTGATAGAGGTATAAAGTCATAAACATAACTCTCCTGATCTACATACTCTTTCATCTCATCAACCTAATACATTTATGGTTCGCTCAATTGTACATATATAATTCATTTTATAACACACTGTGAATTCCATGCACTTCAAAGCTTCTTTGGCTTCCATTTCATTCCTGTGTTCTGTCCAACCCAAAGCTCAAAGCGGAGTGCCTGTTGCCAATAGGCACGAACTGCAATTTTTCTTCTGTAACTACTGTTTTTCTCAGCTAAAGACAAATCGTATCTTAATAATTAACTCAGACATTAGTCCCAGTACTGGGGTTTGTGCAGGTTATGTGGGAAAGTTTGTCATTTCGCAGAGCTCCTGTATATAATCTCCTATTTCTTCGCTGAGTTCGTACTCTTTCTGAATCGATCACGGGAATCGGTCTTGGAATCTTCAACGAAGCATTATCTAAAAATATAATTACAGAGAAAAGCTCTCCCAGACACTAAAATAAACTTGTTTTAAGTTCAGTGTCTCAATGGGGATGGAGGGCACGGTTAGGGTTAGGTGAGTATTGTTTGTGATAATCAGGATCATTACCCATGTCCAATTATGCGATCTGTCCAACCCAATTTTTTCGAGTTAACTTACAATACTCAAACGCTTAGAGCGATGGCAAATTTTAAACTTGAGTTTTCATCTAGTTTATTAATTTCGAGTTAACTTACAATACTCAAACGCTTAGAGCGATGGCAAATTTTAAACTTGAGTTTTCATCTAGTTTATTAAGAAACATAGTTTGCAGGAACACTCTCTGACCTTTTTATCTGAGGACACAACAAATCTCAGCAAACGAGGCCACTCTCTGAATTCGATCCCAGCAGCAATCACCAACAAACCCCAAACGTTGAGCACGCAACTGATCCCTGGAGCGTAGAAAGCATAGCTTAGAAAGCGGAGTGAGTTTTCCAGAATGTCGGGTCGAATTGGTGAGTGAGTTTTCCAGAATGCAGGGTCGAATTGGTGAGGGAGCAGCCCGCGGGTTTTTGGAGTAATTCAAATTCCATGCTGAATTAACTTCCCGTGCGGCAAGACGCGATGGAAATCGGGCTGTATGTCAGGAACCTGTCAGTCGTCGACATTAATGCGGAGCTGGGCGGAGCTCGCGGAGGGTGGCAGAGGGCGGAGGAATTGCTGGCGGCCGGAGCTTGGAGGGTTTTGCCGGCGGCCGGAGCTGGAGGTTTTTCCAGGCGACGACGGAAACCGGGCCATTCCTCCGCCTAGGTAGACTACTCCATTTAGTTTTGCTTGCAACAAGTGATTAATATGTATAAGGTGTGTGGGGGAATGATTTTTAAAAATATATGTTGTGTTTTTTATTTATTGGATAATTGAGGAGCATCCAATTAGGGAGGCGACAGTTGGACATGTTGTTTTAAGAATTTTTTTAAATTTACTTTTCAGTTTATTTTTATTGTTATATCTTTTGAACAAGGCTGTCACAGCCAATGTCGTTATTTTTTATTTTTTGAAAGTAAATAGATTAGGGAATAGTTTTAAATAAATTAATACTTGAATAACAACAAAAGGGAATGTAACTACAAATTGCAACTGCAAGTAGTTCCTCAACTGAATGAGGCTACCAATAGCTTAAATACACAATCAAAAGATGAAAAAAGAGTTGCTGCCAACAAAGGAGAATAGGAACCAGAGAATGTAAACTCTGACAGAATATTTTAAAACAATAAAGAGAAGCATTTCAGGTATCAAACAATTGTTATTATGAATGACTATAATCTAGTATTGTGCACGAAATTAACTACATGATTGAGGGACTGTTAACGAGACTGTGCATCACATCGAAGCAACTAAACACTGCAAGAGAATTCATTCAGGTACTTCACGAAAGCAAATCATTGAAATTCTTACAAGTAGAAGATTTATCATTTCTATAAATATATATACATACATTGCATAAATATTTGTTATAGTTCAGAGACAACATCCTGTAACCCAACATAGGTTCCGAGCATAAGGCATAGTACCTTCCAAAAAAAATATACAATTGCCAAACAATCCTTAGATATTTTCATTACAGACCAAGAAGGGTTCTTGTGACCCAAGACCAACTAAACAAATAGAGACAGGACCACACTCAACAACCAAAGCCAAACTATACAAAAATTGCGTTCAAATTCACAACCAAAATCTCAACAGAGCCACGGTCACCAACAACCAACTAACAACCTAGAACTTTCGATGGACAGACAGAACTGAGGACCAAAAAAAACGAGACTTCGTCTCTACATAAACAATCTACAGGACTCTATAAGGTAAACAGGAAGACCCTAGCTGGTTCAAGTGGAGACCGGAACGGAAGAGCGAAGAAACAATAACCATCAAGGACCAAATCCTTGCCACCACCACAGAGGAGCGAATTACCTGCACAGTCAAGAGACAACGATTAGAGAGGCAGCATAACCAGTTATATGGAGAATAAACTAAGAGAAGGGTAAAGATGAGTACCCTGAAGGTTACCTGAAGTGGAGAGCAGGTTCCATAGTCGAACCCAGGACCAACAGCACACCAAACAACGATGACCCTTAAGGTGAGCCGAACCACCAGAAACTACAACCCACGACTAGAGGACCAACAACGAGGGTTGGTCACAAGAGAACGTAACCCATGGCCAGAGGGCCAACCACCACCAAAACCAACAACGTTTGAGCCATGACCACAAAGCCACGAAACCCCAGTTGTTCATAAGGAGCGGAATTGTTAGCAGAACAAAAGCAAAGAGGGAGCCTGAAATCAGAGTAGAGAGGTTACCTTGTGTTAGAGTCGAACTGTTTCCAAGGAAGTCGGGTTGAGGACCTGACAAGAATGCCCACCATAAACACAGTCAAACGCAATAGAGACAAACCAGAAGTGTAACAAACTAACTAAAATTATAGAGAAATCACCGCACACCTAGGACGGTCACAAAGCCCAGCGTTGTTTCGAAAAATCACACAAGAAGCAGCCACCAAAGTCATCGATACAACATCTTAACATTACCCAGTAACATAGAACTAGAGCCGAGGCCGGAACCAGTAGACAGTGGGAGGCAGAGAGCCATTACCATCGGGCGGAAGGAACCAGGTAAGGGCATAGAGGAGCAAAGCGAAACCAGCAGCAATAATAACCCAAGCTACAACCAAAACCCGCACCATAGAACCATAACACGGTGACCAAGACAACCTCAAAAAGGTGGCGGAGTTAATGCTCCATTAAAACCTCACCAAAAACCCTAGTTGCATACAAGCGTGGGAAGGGATCACGTGGGCCAGTTGCCACAAAGGCACCCACCTCAGCTTTTGGGGTGAGTCATCAAATTTTGGTATCATAGTAGTTCTTTCCTTAGGGAAGAAAAAAATTATGGAGTTAGGAAGAAGGGGTAGAGTAGATCTATTCAGAGGGTAGCCAACAAAGGACTGCACGATGAAATCAAGATCCTAAGTGCCAGATTAGCAGCAATAGAAGTAGGGAGGTGATGGGATCCAGAAGGTGGTGAGGATAGTGAAGAAAAAGCTACAACTACGACAAATGGGTCCGATGAGGAAGGGCCAGAGATAAAATTGTTGAAATCTGTTCTATTAGCAAGTAGCAAACCGAAGCCTGAACTATCAAACTATGATGGCAGTTTATCCACTGAAGTATTATTGCACTGGATTAGCGAGTTGGATAAATACTTCAAATTTGAGGAAAATAGTGAGGATAGGAGGGTCAAATTTGCAGCTACAAAACTGAAGGGGCATGCAGGGCTATGGTGGGACAGTGTGCAAGCAGAGCGAAGGAGATCAAATAAGCCACCAATTAAAATGTGGACCAGAATGATCGCCAAGATGAAAGGTAAGTTTTTACCTAAAGACTATCAGATTGCTCTATATAGATAGGTACAGAACCTGAAACAAAGAGCAATGACTGTGAAAGAATATACATAAGAATTTTATAGAGTGAATCTGTGAGCGAGTTATGTCGAAGATACCCCAGAAAACACAGAAAAGTTCGTGAATGGATTACGGATGGAGATACTAGATGAGATCAGTATTCTCTCTCCCAAATCTATAAAAGAAGCATATCAAAGTGCTTTAAAAGCAGAGGAGAAGATCACTAGGAAATTTTCTTACACTCAAAAAATTTCTCACTTACTAATAATTGACTCCATTGATGGATAACAACATTTATGTTTAACCAAATCCACTAATAAATAATTAAATGACTAGAAAACAATTTTTTTTGGTTTTACATTTACATGAAAACACATCCTAATGCCCAACAATTTTATTTATTAAAACATATATATATATATATATTAGATTTAATTTTGCACTTTATAGTCTTCGGAAAAACATATGAAGACATGCAATGCGTAAATATATAAAAGGACAAAGAAAACAATGTGGGCCATTTGTTTCATATTATTATTATGCAAATTCCCCAAAAAAAAATGAAAACCAATTAAATTAGTGAAATTAAAATAAATAACAATTTACTTGATTTCAAATTTTCCAACATTTACTTTTAATAGGAAAGATATATATATATATATTTAAAAAAGTAAAAAAATTTAATTAGGGTAAGATTTTTTTTTTTTTTTATATAATATATATATATATATATCTTTCCTATTAAAAGTAAATGTTGGAAAATTTGAAATCAAGTAAATTGTTATTTATTTTAATTTCACTAATTTAATTGGCTTTTATTTTTTTTGGGAATTTGCATAATAATAATATGAAACAAATGTCCCATGTTGTTTGCTTTGTCCTTTTATATATTTAGGCATTGCATCTCTTCATATGTTTTTCCAAAAACTGTAAAGTGCAAAAGTACATCTAATATATATATATATATATATATATATATGTTTTAATAAATAAAACTGTTGGGCATTAGGATGTGTTTTCATGTAAATGTAAAACCAAAAAATAAATTGTTTTTTAGTCATTTAATTATTTATAAGTGGAGTTGGTTAAACATAAATGTTGTTATCCATAAATAGAGTCATAAATGGAGTCAGTTATTAGTAAGTGAGAAATTTTCTGTGTGTAAGAAGTTTGCATTAAAATATTCTGGAGAGTGTAAGAAGTGGGCACATGGGGCGATTCTGAGAATCGCCCTTGCCCCCCACCCCACAAAAGCATGCAAGTTATGTGATTACAGTGATTAATCTCGCAGCATCAAATCACATAACTTGCATGCTTTTGCGGGGTGGTGGGGCTAGGGCAATTCTCAGAATCGCCCCATGTGCCCACTTCTTACAAACTTCTTACATTCAAATTTCTCACTTACTAATAATTGACTCCATTTATGGATAATAGCATTTATGTTTAACCAACTCCACTTATAAATAATTAAATGACTAAAAAACAATTTATTTTTTGGTTTTACATTTACATGAAAACACATCCTAATGCCCAACTAGCCTTTCCCAAAAAAATATTATAAATATGTAGCCAACTCCTTCATCGTAATCCAAGTCAAATTGAGGTAATCAATTTCTATTCTTTCTTTACGTTTCAAAGATGTAATTGTAATTGTTTTGATCTACCATATTCTTTTTTTTCTATGTCCAAAATGTAATTGTATTCATTTTTTTTGGACAAAATTAGCTTCTCGAAGTGATCTAACGTACTTAAAGTAAAAAAAAATTACCCTTTTAAAAGCTATACTTTTTTTTCCTCGTCTTCTTTACCTTTTTAATCTTTATCTTTATTTTCTTGGGGTTAATTAAAAAAGAACACACAAAAACAAAACTTACAAACAAAAAACCTAGTTATATAGCCAAACTATTTGGCTTTATGGTTTATAAGTTTGTAACTTCCAAGTGACAGTTACATAGTACACACCCCTTGTCACGCCCCTACACTGGCGGTAATCTTCCAACCGCACTATAGCGAGGTGTGGCACCACCGAACACTTTCTTTTCACCAATACTTATGTTCATGGACTACGCCTAACATTCGTACTTAGTTTATTTTTCGTTACCAAGTATTATATTTGTCCTTTATACAGATGAAAACCCATACACATTCATCATCAACAACATTATACAAAAGAAATGCACAACAGTATAAAGGGAGGGGCAACTCCCTGCAATATGAGTCTGCCCAAATATCAATATATATAAATTTCCACTTTTACAAAGTATAAGTTAAATCTTGGGAAACCCCAAATTTACACTTAGCCAAATTTCCAACTTCATCGTGTCGTTTGCCCAACTCAGGCGCGCCTCGTCGTAACCGTGTTGCCTCACCCAGGCGCCCTCCACACGAGTCACACCTCCGTTTCACCAAACCGAAACTCCTTCGTTTCATTATGCACGGTGCGCCCTACTCGGGTCACCCGTCTGCACGTTCACCGTGTCAACCCAACACTTCACCAAACTCCCGTGTCAACCAATTCGCCTTCGTGCACGGGGCGCCTACTCGGGTCGCCCGATCCACACTTAGCTGTGTCAACCGACTCACCTCCGTGCACGGCGCGCCCACCCGGTCGCCCGTTCAGCACTTTGGTCGGTCGTTCAGAGGACACCCACTCGGGTCACCCGTTCAGCCCAACTCGTTAGCGGGTGCACACGTCATGCAGCCCTGCCCAACTCACCGAACTTCGCAACTCGTAGTTCCGCCGAATCGCCCATTGTGCAGGCGCATAACCTGCACCACCTGCGGTTATTCTCGCACTTCACCGTTCGACTTCTCCACCCAACTCCTTCACACTTTCGCCTTTGCCTTTGGCTCTACGTTCAAGTGTTGACTCGTTGGTTAATCGAATGATGATGTTTTGTCCACCCACCGCTCGCCTATATATATCATTTGGTGGGCGAGTCAGCCACCCGGCCGACCTATGTCTTTCGCCCGGTCGACCTTTCATACTTCGCAACATTTGCCTGGGAGGTGGGTTAGCTCCCCCCAACTCATGGGTGAATGCCCCCTCCGCACACCCATCGCAAATCTTCGGTTAGTCAGCGCGTGGGTCGAGCCCAGCTCGCCCGCCTATAAGCTCACTGTCAAACCTTCACACATCACTTTGCCCATGTTGTCTCGCCCATTAGCCGCAACTCATCCATCTCTTCACTCGGTGGGTCGCCCTGCCTGTCGTATGGACCGCAGGTCCTTACATCCTCCCCCACCTGAAATCATTGTCGTCCTTGACAATATCTCATCCTGGAAACCATCTGCCACCAAGATAACCATCATATCCTTGATCCATGATATTAACCAGTCCATATACTGCAAACATCCCTACAACATATGCAAAACGACCGTCTCCACCATGTGTCATCCCATCGTGAACTATCATCAAGATACTCCAACATAATGCTAACACATCTTTGCACACTGTCGACCCCCATGACTCGAACTAGTCGGGTAGCTAATCCAACTGTCACGCTCAAATCATAAGAATGCACGTCCTTATGCCATCATCAGTCTTTTCTCAGACTCTGCCACATCTCAGACTCACCAAGAATCTATCCATGCTCAGGTCCATGGAAACTCCATCCCATCTGCAACATGTCATGATGCTAATGCCAAGCCATTCCTGCATCATCTGTCATACCTGCTCAACCTGTTTTAAGGACTCACTGCCATGAGCAGCTAACAATGAGCCCCATCTTCTAAGTCATCTAAGAAGATGTGGAGGGAGTAGAGCCTGAAGGCTCACCCTCACTAATCAGCTCAATCCACCTGTCTAGATCTTCTATCTCCATCCTCTGTAGATATGCAACCCGATCCTCCCCCTAGACATTCGGCCTCACATAAACATCATTGTCGTCATCGTCATCCTCAACTTCCTCCAGCCTCCTAGACAAATCCAAGATACTATCAGATAGTGTCTTGATAACCTGTGACTGTTCCGTAAGCTTTGCCTCAGCAGTAGACAACCACTTACACACATCATTCATCTGCTTCTCGTCCTCCATTTGCATCATTGCCAACTTACACTCGAGTCTCGTCACACCAATGGTTGGAACACCAATGGGTACATCTTCCCTTCCATCGTAAATGTACAACTTCTTCAAATGTGGAACAATCATCACATCATATTGTTTCAAGAATTCCATTCCCAACACAGCTTCATAGTCATCAATCCGCACTACAGTGAAGTCAACTTTCCCGGTCCACTCACCAAGTGTTGTGTCCACTCTTTCAACTACACCAATCACAAAATCAGGAGGAGAATTCATTGTCTTCATTTGTGCCTTCACTGGTACAAACTTTAGCCCAATCCTTCTCGCAACATCCTCACTCATGAAGTTGTGAGTAGCCCCACTATCCACCATAGTGAGCACATCCACACTCCCAACCTTCATCCAAACATACTCCAAGTTGTTCCTTTCCGGATCTCTTCGAGAGACTGCTTCCGTAGCAGCTGCAGCTCCAAGTATCTGCATCACCCCCACAGAAGTTCCTTCTTTCTTCGTATTAGACTGTGCTACCGCAACCACTTTTGGTCTGGAAGGACAATTCTTCACCGTATGTGGTTCCGCACATATCCAACACTTCAATGGTTTCTTCGTCTTCGACTTATCATCCGATTTCGAAGCATCATCTTTCTTCTCTTTCGGCTTATCAAACTTCTTCTTTTTCTCATTAGAAGTTTCGTCATAATGCTCCACCAAATGATCACCAACAGCAAAAGCCTCCTCAAGTATCTTAATCTTCTGCCTCTTCACTTCATTGCATGCCCAAGGTTTTAGCCCAATGATAAAGTTGAACACCTTGTCCCTTTCCGCCATGTCCGGAAGTTCCAGAACTGCACTTGCAAACTCCCGCTGATATGTCTATAGACTTCCCGTTTGCTTGATATACTTTATCTTCATCCTTGCTTCCCATGTTTCATCCTGAGGACTGAAGTGGGTCTGCAAAGCCTTCTTCATGTCATCCCACGAAGTTATGTCATCAGCACTACCACTGGTAATCTGATCCATCCTCCTTCGCCACCACATCTTAGCATCCTTCGTCAGGAATTGAGTAGCCACTTTCACCTTAGTCTCCTCATTTGGTAAACTCAAGCGTTCCAAGTATTGCTCCATATCCCATAGAAAGTTACCAAGAGTCTTCGCACTTCTTGTACCATCATCAGACTAGGGTTCCTTGACTTTCACATGAGGCACTCCTCCACCTGAGTTATGTCTCATGGCCTTCTTCAACACTGCTATCTCATCCTTTGCTTCATCAAGAGATTTCTGCAAGTTCAAGATTTCTGCCAAACCTTGGTCTCTTGCCTTCCCAATCTCCTTGACTTCCTCTTCAAGTTGTGTATACTTAAAGTCAGTATACTCATATCGGTCTCGGAGTTCATCGAATTCCTCTCTCATCTTCGCATTGCCTTCTTGATCTTTAAGGATCCCGGCCACTCTCGAAGTCCAGAAAGAATCCAATTCTTCCATCCTTTCCAATATCCTGTTTATGAAAGCCTCGGTTGCATTGTGGCTAGATTCACCCACAATATGAGATTCACTTGCCATCTCTGCCATCAGCTTCCTTCTTTGTGATCTAGTATAGACCATCCACCAGATTCCCTGCAAACTAAATCAGCTCTTGATCAATGATTAGCTTCTTTCACCTACACTTTCGAATCAGTTTCGACACCAATGTCACTTCACCAAGTTCCCGGCAAAACTTGAACCAGCTCTGATACCACTTTTCATGCCCCTACACTGGCGGTAATCTTCCAACCGCACTATAGCGAGGTGTGGCACCACCGAACACTTTATTTTCACTAATACTTATGTTCATGGACTACGCCTAACATTCGTACTTAGCTTATTTTTCCTTACCAAGTATTATATTTGTCCTTTGTACAAATGAAAACCCATACACATTCATCATCAACAACATTATACAAAAGAAATGCACAATAGTATAAAGGGAGGGGAAACTCCCTGCAAGATGAGTCTGCCCAAATATCAATATATATAAATTTCCACTTTTACAAAGTATAAGTTAAATCTTGGGAAACCCCAAATTTACACTTAGCCAAATTTTCAACTTCGTCATGTCGTTTGCCCAACTCGGGCGCGCCTCGTCATAATCGTGTCGCCTCACCCGGGTGCCCTCCGCACGAGTCACACCTCTGTTTCACCAAACCAGCACTCCTTCGTTTCGTCGTGCACTGCGCACCCTACCCGAGTCGCCCGTCCGCACATTCACCGTGTCAACCCAACACTTCACCAAACTCCCGTGTCAACTGACTCACCTTTGTGCACGGCACGCCCACCCGGTCACCCGTTCAACACTTCGGTTTTCATTTAGCGGGCGCCCACCTAGGTCACCCGTTCAGCCCAACTCGTCGGCGGGTGCACATGTTTTGCAGCCCTGCTCGACTCACCAAACTTTGCAACTCGCAGTTCCACCAAACTGCCCATCGTGCGAGCGCATAACATGCACCACCTGCAGTGATCCTCGCACTTTGCCATTCGACTTCTCCACCCAACTCCTTCGCACTTCTGCCTTCACCTTTGGCTCTGCGTTCAAGTGTTGACTCGTTGGTTGATCGAATGATGATGTTTTGTCCACCCACCGCTTGCCTATATATATTGTTTGGTGGGTGAGTCAGCCACCCGGCCGACCTATGTCTTTCGCCCAACCGACCTTTCATACTTCACAACATTTTCCTGGGAGGTGGGTCAGCTCGCCCCAACTTGTGGGTGACTGCCCCTTCGCACACCCATCGCAAATCTTTGGTTAGTTGGCCCGCAGGTCGAGCCTAGCTCACCTGCCTATAATTTCGTTGCCAAACCTTCGCACATCACTTTGCCTATGTTGTCTCGCCCGTTATCCGCAGCTCGTCCATCTCTTCGCTCGGTGGGTCGCCCTGCCTGTCGGATGGACCGCAGGTCCTTACATCCCTGGTCACATCACTATGACAACTTGTATCCATGTTATCTCATGTGTTGTGTTAGTGTTATATGGTTTAGAGTTTTTTAAGTATATTTTGTTGGTTGAATTTATTTATAAGTTTCTAGGAATTTGTTAAAATCACAAATTTCAATTGTGAATTTTTAGTTAAAAGGTTTAAAATTTTTAGTTAAAAAGTTTTAAGGATTTTTTTAAGTGTTGAATCTATATATATTTAAATATTATATTTTAAATAATGAATCATCATGATTTAACCAAAAATGATTTCTTTGACTACATAATAGTTAACCAATGTCCTTTATCCAACTTTTTTGTTGCCGCCAATTTACTAACTTGCATGAACGTCTTAATGGAAAAAAAACATGCATGAATGTTCTATTTCATAATTACATTCCTATTGGAGATGCATAAAAGGAAATAGTTGTGCTTGTATTCTCAAACATATTATCATAATTTGTAATCTTACAGGTGTGTTACATGTGTGTTATATATTGTGATCGTGAGTTATAATTGTGAGTTTCTAGATTACTATCTTTAGCTAATCAAATCCACTTTCTTAGAGCATGAATAGGCCTAATGGTTAAGAGCATGTGTTTCCTCCTAAGAGGTCACATGTTCAAAAACCAGAAGGGGTTAGAGTAGGTATGCCTTCGTAGACATAATAATTAAATCGTTGCATGGAGATGGGTCTCTTGTCCCACAAACAAGGGGGTCTCATACACCAATTTGGTGTCTGGCTTGGCTATGACGATAGAGATTCTGAAAAGGTTGTTACCAGAAGGAACAATGTTGAGATGGGAGTCTGTTGAAACCAGTCATAGATCTAGAAGAATTTTGAAACATGAAATGGTGGGCATGCATGTGGACTCAGATGGGGCACTAGTTGATGAAAGAGAAGAATATGGAACACCTTCGTTTGCATCCAGTCATTCATATGAAGATGTGAATTTTGATGGTGTGAAAGAAAATATGAGTGATTTTGAATAGTTGTCTAAGACAATTTATATAAGATATGTTTGCATCGTATCTTGAAATAAAATTTTTGATTTCCATATGGTGTTAAATCAGAAGTTATGAGTCATTTTTATGTTGTTTGATTATATGTCTTAATTATGAAATTTTTTATTGTTTATAATATCTACAATGCAACATTAAATTAGAGATATAATGTATGTTTCATTCAATATACAAATAATGACATTTTGATTCATTTAGTCATGTAATTTGTTCATAATGTCATGGTTTTTTAATTTTATTGTTGAAAAAATTCCAATTTCTTTTGTATCTAGCATGTTATGGTTGAAAACATATTGAATTTATACTTAAGAAAGAAAAATGTTATTCTACCAAAAACATTAGTGTGTTTTTTCCTCATAAACAACTGTTTTTTTTGCACATAAAAATTCAGTTTTACTATCATTTTTTAAAAATGTTGAAAATTGACCATAAAAGAAAAATCGTCGTTCTAGTATCAATACTTTTCGTTTTCAAGGTTTTTTTTGCATGAAAATTTCATTTTCACTGCCATTTTTAAAACATGTTCAAAATTGACCCTAAAAAAAAACCATCGTTCTAGTATACACACTTTTCGTTTTTAGCATTGTTTTTGATGTTTTTTCGGGGTTTTTTGGCAAGAGTTCCTGTTTTGAGTTTATAGTTCCCGTTTCAAAGTTTACATTGTTCATGACCCAACAATGTCTAGACAAAGAGTATTTTAGCTCCAAAATAATGTGCCTTACAAATATTCTATACAAAATATGATGTCCTTGCTGCATCCTATGCTATTATAACATAATGCCACAATAAAAAATTAAATTATTCTAGATTGTTCAATCTACAAGTATATGATGTCTATCATATCAAATAGTTTTAATGACATATGGAAAATAATTTCCCAAATAACAGGCCCAAGAGTATCCTAGGCATTATCTTCGCCTACACATCAATTCAACCATTTATGATTAGCCTCACCTAAAATGGTGATCAACAACTTAGGCCTATGAATGCAATATATAATGCAATGACTAATAACTAATCCTATAATTTCATTAAATCAATTCCCTAAGACCATTAAACACTTCAAAAGCACAAGGATGAGTGAGGGAAATTCACTGAAATTTAGATAATAATCAAATCAATCCTAAACACACATTCAAAATTAAGTGTGTAGCTCATGCCAATCATTGTTCACCAATTAAATTCAAAGTATAAAACTATAAATTAGCATCTATAACCAAGAATGCACTGTATTTTCATTTCACAATGCCAAATAACTCGATAAATCATTATCAACACTCCCTTATAGAGTATCTTTAGTATAGGTATTAACATTGTATCTATTTCTATGTTTCAATTTAGGTACCAACACTTTATCTATTATATGTTTGTTTGGCACTATATTTTTTTCCATTACACAGTATTTGTTTTTTAATATTGTGTGTCTCTATAGTAGGGTTTCCACTATTTGTATTTTTTGTACATTTATGTTCTTCTTCTATTGGTTTCTATAGTCCTAGAAAGAGGGAATATAGTCACTCCTACAAGGAGGGAAAATAAGGTTGGGACCAAGGGCGCCTAGATACCACACACTATATCAAATGTAAAGATAAACTAGGTTACTACTGAAGAGAATTTAAATACAAATGTTGAAGAGCATAATGAGCCAAAGGATGAAGGAGTTACTCCACCATCAACTATAATGCAAGATGTAAGTTCAAACAAGAAGACTAATACTATCAAAGGTGGGGAAAAGAGGATATGTTGAAGGCAATTGATGGCTTTGAATTGAATGGATATTTGGTAAAATTAGCTATGAAAAAATATGGAATTGCACTAATATCACTATATTATTAGATAAATAGCCCCACACATACAAAGAGGAAAGGCCCTTAAGTGTTCATTGAACAGATGAGGCAAACGTGGTTGCTTGGCATAAGGATATGGATTAAATAGGCCATGTGTTGAAGTACAATACAACTAAAGGCCAATGTTTCTAAATTTTTTCGGTATAAGCTAAATCTATTTAAATACTAATTTCTTGGGAAATATTGGTAGGTGAGGGTCAAGAAAATACATCCAACTCTCATGTCATAGAAAATAAAGATACTAGATGGAGACAACTCTTTGAATTTATGCCTTGCAGTTGTGACTAAGTTCTATAACAATTTATCTAATGTATATTAGAAACATTAACATACTCTTGAACATATATGGAATTATGGGAAGATTGGCATACAATGGAAGCAATTGTGGCATGTGCGTAATATCTTGGAGATGGAATAGGAATGTGCCAAAAAAATTTCCTAACAGAAGGGAGTGGAAAACTATTTTGTGTCATGTAAAATGTGGTTAATGTATCAATCCCTAGCTTTTATTTGTTCAAGAAAAAACCTATATTAAAAAGATATATCATAGACTATTCATGAATTAGAATTATCATTTTGTTGTAGCTATACCTAGTTTTGTCTCACCTAAAAAATGATGCTTGTTCATTTTTTATGGCCATGGAAGATGCATAGCTTAAAAAACTATGGAGAAGGAAAACAATATGGGATTAACTTGTTGATTTTTCCTACACACTACTCATAGGTAACAACCTTTTGATGCAAGTTGTTTGCAACTTTTAAGTGTTACTTCATTTTTAGGAGAACATCATGGCTAGCAAAGAACCTTAGGATAGAGGTGAAAGGGATTGAATTAATAGAGCTTACTAATATATCTTTAAAAATGTCTCTTACAATTTCAAATATTAATGATGGATTTAGGAAAATTGGATTTTCGACACTAAATAATGATTCTCTTCTCAATGATACAACCTTTAGCCAATCTTTCGATATACATTACAAGGATGATGTAGATGTTGTGGCAAACATGTTGAGCCTCTCTCAAGGAGAGTACCAACCATTAGGCGATGGTGGTGAATATGTAGGCTCTACTTAATTTGATGATGAAGTATCTCAAGAGAATATGGAATTTGTTGCATCATAGAAATCACATATAAATTATACAAAATATATTCAAAATGACACTATTGAATTGTATATGATTAAAGGTTGTTAAGAAATGGGAAACATCAATAAGAAATTGAGATTGCCAATCCAAGTACCATAGCTTAAGTGGTTAGAAAAATCCATAATGAATATGAATAGACAATTCCCAACACTAAAAGCCCTAACATGCCTTCATTACTAGAAAACTTTATCAACAAAGTTGTCAAGTATTATGTGGATTTTGGAGGCATAAAAGAACATAGTGTATGCAATGAAGATTCACAGAAGAATCACAACTCCTAGTTGATCCTCGTATTCAACCAAGTACAAAAAAAAGGACTCGAAAAATTCCAAAGATTTACAATGGAGAGAGTGAAAGAGTAAGCAAGGATATGATCTTATATTTTCTTCAATTAAGTGGATTTCAAAATTACCCACCTCATATGTTTACATCGCACTCTTGGTCAAGGAAGAGAAAAATGCAAAGGTTCTTACAAATAGAAGATGAAAACAATGATTGTTAAAGTAGAACATTAAAAGTAGGAAAGGCTTCAAAGAGAGACAAAAAGGAAAGAAAAGGTAGATGAAAAATAATAATAGAAGTTGTAAGAAAAAACTTCAAAAATAGAAAGGGAGGAGGGATGATATTAATAGGACTATCAACGAGATTGAACAAAGGAGGATGTCTACCAGTTCGATTGATCAAATTGTACAAAATTCATGATTATTCAAAGACCTTATAAGTATTCAAATACCTCACTATCATTTAGTTGCTCCACCAAAACCATCTCTTCCTACTAGTATGTTAGCAATCCTATTTGCATAAGTTTATACACTAATTTATAAACTAGCATTATTAAGCTTGTGAAGTGTAGTCATTGTATATGAAGAATTAGATTATCCATTTTTCATAAGGTGTCACTCAATTATTGGTATGAATATTAAAATATGTGAGAAATGAAAATGAAATTTAAAATTAAAAGAAATACAAAATACCTTCTTTAAAACTAGACTATTGCAATGTAAATATCATTTTTCTACAAACATGAATCATAAATTAACAACGTAAAAATTCAAATGAAACAAGGCCTAATCCTTTAATCTAAGTCTATAATAGCTTCACTTGTAGAAAATCAAGTTGCAATATTTCATTGCCTATATGGGTAAATGGCTTATGTAACAATACCTTGTTCACTATGTAGTTAATGATTAAAAGAAGATTTAACAAACATTCATCCAATAATTACTATTTAGCTAAGAAATATGGAAGACGTGTAATCAAGCTTCAATACTCTAAGTAGTATCCACTATGGTTCCACTAGTATAAACAAAATTTATAGCAGTTTATCACAACTCAATGATTATATAGCATTAGTAATAGTATTTTGATGACCACTCTGAATTTTGACTAAAAGGAAGATTCAAGCTTTAGTTAAAGAAAAGATACAACTAATCAAACATATGAGACCTCAAAGAAAACATAAAAAATTGATAAATAATAGAAAGCTGAGAAGAATTTAAAGTATTTACCAAGAATAAATCTATACGGTGGAAATAGTAAAATGTATACACAGTAACTCACATAAAGATAATAGTGCACATGTACAAACCATGGGTTCCCTCTAGAATTTTCATATCCACATCATGACTACTATCTTCTAAAAATTGAGTAATATATGAATAGAGAAAAATGAAAATGCACATATCTTAATTAAAACTTTGTTGTATACAACGTTCCCTTTCTTCTACTCTTTATTTTTATTTACAAAAACTAAAATATAATAAACAAAGTCATGTTCCATCTCCTGGAGTAATGACATATTGATATAACATCTAAACTTAGGCAATTCAATCCATCAAAAGTGTGATATCGACCTCAATTGTGCTTTTTAGAGAAATATGGAAGTCAAACCTGATATTTTTTCATTATTTGGATTGTTGGCACTTGTGTTGACTAGAACATTAACTAGGGGTGTTTGTTTTATATTCTACACATCCAAGGGGAACCACATTGTGCCATGAAAGTGAGGATTGAAACCCATATTCCCTATTTATAATTAGAAAATTTCTATGACCTACTGAACAAATGAAGGAACCAAAATGAAGTTATTGTTTAATGTATAATAAAATGAAAAAAAAAATTGCCCAGAAACTTCAACATTTAATATATGCATTCCTAAAAAGTCTTCCTCGAAAAATTTAAAAATCAATATCCTTTCCAAAAAAGTCTTTCCCAAAATATTTATAAATTAATATCCTTCTCCAATTAATATATTTTTGGCCATATAAACTAAACTTTAGAAATTATGTCCTTGCCACACAATTTGAAGAGGGCAGCGACCAATATTAATTTTTATATGTGAAAAAAATGGTAACTACACCTTTGTCAAAAGTAGTGCATCTAACAACCTTGCAAATTTAGAGAAATCCCAATGGATCTAACAAATTAAAGCAAGCAATTTGAAATCATTCCAAATCCTCATTTGATGATGCCACCCTCTGTTGGCTCTAATGGCCAATCATGAAGCAAGCAAACATTCTAGTGTATATTTGTATTGCACAAGATTGTCACTATATATAATGATGGCTAGCACAACAAATACATCATTGATGATAAATTTTTTCAAACCGCCAACATGAATATATGCTCAAATCTTTCCATAAATCTCTCGATAAATCTTCATCCCTATTTTCACTCATTTCTCCCAATATCTCAATCTTCCATAGAATTCTATGTTTGGTCTACATCATTACATTTTCATTTCACAATTTAGATATTAAATTTAATTCACAAGTAGGAGTTATTCCATTATAACCCCCCTTAATAAATTATTGTGATTTGAATATATTCAATTGTCCTTTGAATTGGTCCCATCTTCATCTTCAATCCTCTACACTTTTCTTCTTTGGCCTTATTATTTCATCTTCATTTATCTTCATTTTTCATATTATACCTAAACAAACATAAATAATGTGTTTGTTTAAGTCCATATAAAAAAGTTACCATCCACCTAAATACATTGGTTTTCTACCACTGTATCCATTATTTCTCTAGGAAACCTATTCTCTTACGTGGTTTATCAACATATATTTATACCCTTAACTCCCATATATCTATATAATCATCAACTTGGGTTTTTAGGCTTATCCTTAACCACACAAAGCTTAGGTGGTTTCAAATTACCACAAACATACATTACGTCAAGTGGTTTTGGATGACCACAAACCTTTCTCTCTCACAACAATCATACCAAGTGGTTATTAAGCATAACTTATTACTTCATGGAAAGTGGTTTTTTAGGGCCACTGCCTCTTCAACGGGGGTAGACTTGACTCATCAATCATTACATTGACCCAAGTAAATTTAATTTCCTTATACATATGCTTTTTAATCTGAATCTTTCATTGCGCCTCCATAAATTGTTTCTAGTAGGTGAATGTCTCCATCCAAAAAGAAAACTGAAATTACTTCCTTACAAAAAATATGTGTCTTCGATGGAGTGATATCAAGATCCAAAAAAAAATACGACTTTGACTTGAAAAATTTAATTGACACACCATGGACATGACCTAAACATTGATTTGACTTTTAAATTTGACATGGCCTTATTTTTATTTTAACTCCACATTTTCAACTAGACTTCAATTCTCATGTAATGAATTTACATAATTTGTTAGGGTGTTAGGTACCATAGAACATGCACCCTTTTACACATCAATATGTGACTCACTTAACTTGGTTTTGAACTTATTTTACTTGAGATCAATTCTTACATCAATATATTGTCATGCAAATCTTGACTTAACATGACTCCTTTTATAAATCTCCTTTTATTGATCACTTGACCCCTTTCTTCAAATCAAAGCTTCCCATCACTCATCACTCTTCTAGGGTAAGTGAGACCTTGAAAAAAAATTCCATTACATATCAAAACCCTCCCAAACTTCATTTTATATTTCAATGATATATATGTTAAAATTAGTTTACCCTTTCTGTTTTATCTTGGTAAGTGACTATGTAAAAAATAAATAAAATAGGGAAACATCATGCTTCTTTTTATCTAAATAAAATAGGACACCTCTTTAGACACTTGCAATATTTCACTACCTCTGGGATTGATATTTGGACCTACTACACCTCCCATAGCCAATTTTATGTGCCAACATAATTTCGAGTGTGTTGAGCCCGACAGGTTTTGTGGATTAAACCTAGTGAAGCTAGCTCCCGTGGGACTGCTTGATGTGTTCACTGGCATGCGTATGAATGATGCTAGGAAGTGTTGAGAATTAACTTTAGTGGTATCATGACAAGGAAATTTGTTTGTAAAAACATAAGACTTGGTGTTTGCAATGCAGAAATCCTCCAACCGCTCTAGATCCCTTCATTACCATGAGAAGAGCTAAGCGGAAGAGGATACCAATAGTGACTCTGCAACCAAAGGAGATGAATTCACATAAGTCCATTACAAATATCAATCTAAAGTGAATTTGAAATGGAGTCACATATTATTTGCACAATGCTCACAAATCCAGGTCGCCTATTAACATTATTCGGTGAGTGTGAAGTTGGGTTTTGAACCATGGACATGGAGAAATTCTAATGTGTTATGTTCCAAAAAATAAGAGTCTATGCTCATTAGCATCATGGATATGAAAAACTCTCACCTTCCAAATTTCTTTAGTGTGATTGTTGCCAGTGCAAACTCAAGTATGTATCATGGACGATGGGATTAAGTCCATTGAGTATCTCTAAATCTCATAGTTGTAAAGCTTTACAAAAACGTTAGTCTCATAAGCATCTTAACATATGAAAATTCAGAAAACCTTAATGCATATCATTGTTATGATACCCTTTGTTGGCTCCAATAGCCAATCATGAAACAAGGGGCCCATCGAATTAGACTAAACAAATCTTCAAAGGGAAATTATATTAAATAAATTGTATTGTACAAAATGGTCACTATATATAATGATGGTGGCCATAAAAAAATATTATATTTGAGAAGTTTGTTCAAACAACCACCATAACTATCTATGACTCTTTGAATAAATATTCATCCTTATTTTTGGTAATTTCTCCCAATATCTCAATCTTCCATGTTTAGTATAAATCATTACTTTTTCATTTCATAATTTAGATATTAAATATAAATCACAAGTAAGAGTTATTCCATCACCCTCCATGCCTCCAAAGAGAAAGACCCATTGTTGAACTGTATGATGAAGCCACTTTCTTGGCTCGATGATTGTACTATTTTGAATGGAAAAAGAAATTATCATGCAAATCTCGTTAAAACTCAAGGGAAAGAGAAACGAAAGAATTAATAATCTAACGCCCATTTCCAATTCAAGCAGCAATGGTACCGGTAAAATGAATAGTGCCACACAATAGATGGCTTCCTAGTGTGCAGATGAAATGTTGAAGGGAATGACATTGGTACCAAAAAATTATGTTGAGAATGAATATGGTAATGAAGGAGTGCTTCTATGACCTAGGAAATAAAGGCACAAAATAAGACACCACCTCGGGGTATATTCCAATGTGGAAGAGATTTCATAGCTAAAGTTAAAAAAAAAACCAAAACTTTTAATTAAAACAACATCTCAATGCACAGCCTGTGAAAACAAATATATAATTTATCAACTATATCAAGTGTGGTGGCTAAACCTAGCATAAGGTCATGAATTATGGTATAAAATTATGATCCAATCATAATCTACAAGATGACACCTTTTTCACCAAGGAAAATATGACCCTATCTTCGATCTAATCTGATCTTGTAGATCTAATTTAAATCACACTACCTCTCATAAAAAACAAGGACTTTGTAGTGAAATCTTTGATACCATGAACTTTTTTAAAACAATATCCATGAACTAAAAACAACCTTAAAATACCAAAAAACCTTCTACAAAAGAGAGAATGAAAATAATCTATTAAATCTATTATAGTAATGAAAAAAACCTAACATATAGAAAATGGATAGATAACATACTTAGGCAACTAGTGGCGCCTATATCAACTTGCAATTAACACAAGTTGTATACATTAATAAAAGACTCTTTAAAAAATGTCCCACTTTAGAAATATAATACTAACAAGTTTGATCTATTATCTCTTTACATTAATAAAAAAGTTCTTTAAAAAATGTCACGCTTTGGAAATATAATACTAACAAGTTTGATCTATTCTCTCTTTAGCAATATCAATTACTTCTATTTGCATATGTACACATCATTTAAATGGTAAGTTTTATTAAAATAAAATGCACACCAATTATTTTAATAAAGGGAAAAATTATATAAATAATTATATCATAAAAAAAATTATTATCCATAAAATAATCTTAGTATTATAATATACATAAATTGATTAATTGATGATAAACACATTTGAAAAATTTTAGTATTATATTATATAAATTGATTAATTGATGATAAACACATTTGAAAAATCATCTAATATAATGATAATTTGATTAATATATTCACAAACAATTTCATGAATTGATAATAACAAATAATCTAATATAATGACATTTTGATAGCCCCAAGGGTTAGCTCAGTTGGTCAAAAACCGTGCCTGGTCATCGGGAGGTCACAGGGTTGATTCTACCCAAAGCCCTTGGGGTTAGGTCTTGCTAGTAGGCCGAGGGGCGATTAGCGACGTAATGACCACTCACTAACCAGGGCGCTCGTTAAAAAAAAATAAAAAATAAAAAAATAGACATTTTGATTTATATATTCACAAACAATTTCATCATTAAAAAAAAAAAAAGACACATTTTGATTCATATATTCACAAACAATTTCATCATTAAATTTTTTTTGGCTAGATTTTTATGATAAAGATTTAATAAAATTAAAAATATTAAAAATTTTACTTATTATCTTATTTTTATATTTTAAATATTTAAAAAATATATATTTGAATAACTCAAAATTAAAAGTGCTGGTATTAATTTATTTTTATATTCTAAATATTTAAAAATACATATTTGGGATTTTTATATTCTAAATATTTAAAAATACATATTTAAATCATTCAAAGTTAAAAGAGATATTGAAATTATCATAAAAATCTCCAATTTCAATATTGATTTGGAAATTTGATGAGTATAATTTTTTATAAATATTATTTATAAATTAAAAAAAATACATGAAAAATATTATAATATTTGTTTTATAACTTAATGTATTAATTAATTAATTATATTTATTTCATAATAAAAAGAGGTGTGTTTGAGATGAAATTTTGATTTGTGTTATTTAAATTAGTTTTTTGATTGTATATATGGATTCTGAAATTTTTTTAGGCATTGCTTGTGATTTCAATAAATACCTGCCATTAGATAAATTAGTCCAGAAAACCCACCAAAAAACTTCCAAAAAATCTCACTAAAAACAACAATAACAAAATTCTCTTTAAAATACTAACTTTTTCCATCTTTCCATGTGAAATCTAAATAATTGTAATCATGCCAAATGTGTCCAGAAAAGAAAAGGAGAGCAAATGTAGCATATCCAAAAGTAAACCAACCCCTTGGACTACTACGAAAAACACCATCAAATTTTAGAGTAGCAGGATCTAATTCAAAAATTTCACCTAATTGAGTACGTCTAGAATATTTTTTAACTATCGCAGGATCACCAATAGCAAGATCACCAAAACTGACCATGTCATGTCCACCACCATAGAACTCAACAGTTACACCTACTTGTTCAACACTATACTTCGATTCTGCCCTCCTAAAATGAACATTGACAAACTCAATTACCTCCATTATACACCTTCCTTAAAACTATAATTTTTTTAAATTACATTAATTGTCTTAATGTGAATTAAATTTCTGTGCGTAAGTGTAAAACATAAAATTTTATTATTAACAAAATGCGAATGAAATTTCTGTTAGTAAGTGTAAAACATAAAATTTTATTATTAACAAAATGATTTATACGTTTTAATATACATTCAATTATTGATAAATAATACATATATTTGAAAAGCATTATTAACGAATAATATTTTAATTAATATCCGAGAGAAAATATTTTTTATCATATTTTTATTTATATTTTAAAGAAATCTTTAATAGGTTACAAAATGTTATAGGTTTTTTGTTTTGATTTAGGTGTGATTGATGAATAATGTGTAAATTTGAAAATTAATTTAATTCAATAATATTTTAATTTTTATATTTATCAAAAAATATTATTACTTGTAAAAAAATATTTTAATTTTGAATTTATTATATATATGGAAATTAATTTTTTTAGAGATTTTTTTTTTTTTTTAATTTAATAAAATAAAAAATATTATAAATTTTATTTATTAAAAATATATATTTGAATAATTCAAAGTTAAAAGTGACACTTAATTTATTTTATATTCTAAATATTTAAATAATTTAAAGTAAAAAAAAATATATCATTAAAAAAAAATCTTCAATTTCAATATTGATTTAAGAATTTGTCTGATTTTTTATAAATATAATCTATAAAAATTATAATACTTGTTTTATAAGTCAATGTATCGGTTAATTAATTATATTCATTTCATAACAAAATTCTCTTCTAGAGTACTAACCTTTTCTATGTTTCCGTGTGGGATCTTAGTAATTGTAATCATATGGTTGGTAAATCAATTACCTCCATTATACACATCACTCAAAACTATAAATTTTTGAAATTACATTAATTGTATTAATGAGAATAATTGAAATTTAATTAGTAATAGTAAAACATAGAATATTAGTAAGTCTAAAACATAGAATTTTATTATTAAAAACATAATATATATATATTAAGTTTGGTACAATTATATTTTTATCATGTTCAATATATTATTCTGATTGGGGTGGGGAATTGAACTAGTGACTTCACATCAAAAAAAGTACCTTAATAGAGTATCCAATCACCACATTTTAATATACATTCAAAGAATGATAAATAAACATCATTATCCAATAATATTTACTTTTATTTATATTTTAAATGGGAAAGTTTTAATAGGTTACAAAATGTTTTTTTCCCGGGGAAAAATCGCAATTTTCTATTAAAAGAGAAAATTACATGTTGTAGATGCCTCTGCGGCATATGCTATATGTTGGGTCGTAGCCATCAAAAATAAGTCTATACACAATTACCCATACAGGGTATACTGTGACTGTTCATGATAATGTTATATACAAAAATATATACCATAGATTGTTAAAAAGTGCAAATATATACTACAAAATTAGGGCCTATCGGCCCGCTGGTAAAACTGATCTATGTATGGCCGATGATAGTATTGGAAATGATCGACACCCTACTATTCATTTATAAGCCATATCCCCCTGGGCTAGATTGCGGCTGCCTTGGATAGGTAGTCGGCAGCCTGATTTTGCTCCCTGTAAATATGTTGACAAGTAATATATTCAAATTGTGATTTAAATAACATAACTTCATCCAATATATTTTTGAGTGAGTGCATATGACATATAGATTCATTTTTGAACCAGTTAATTATGAGTTTTGAATCCCCAAATATCTGTAGATGTCTGCATTCATGTGCAAGAGAAAAATGGAGCAAGTGTCGAAGGGTGATTAGTTCAACAAAGTTATTTGTTGTAGGTTTTAACCTCGTACAGAAATTACCTGCATATGAATTCAAAAAAACAGAAAATAAACAAAGGCGAGAACATAACACATAAAACAAATATCCATAGATATTTTCCCCTGGATCCAAAAACCGGGACTACGAGCTTGAATGTTTAGTATGTTCCTTTCAATGTTACAATAAATATATATACATGCCGAAGCATCCAATACCATGGACCAAAAACCATCGCACCCAAAAGCATGTGCAAAAACCATGCACAAAACCATAGGTAGGTTCGCCCCACCTAATATAGGGTCCAGAAAAAAATTCCCCGGGGCGCAGCCCCAGACCCCGTAGAGGGGCGCTACCCGCCCCCTCAAACCCCCTCGACGAGGGGGCTTTCGCCCCCTTGCTACGCAATCGGCGCAATGAAGGGGGGCTTCGCCCCCCCTCTAACCCCCAGGTTAACTAGGGTGGTTAGTCGTGGAAAGAATATAACACAACCCAACATTCTCCCACTTGTTGTTTTCTTTCCACAAGGGGCCATAGGAGAGCTTAGTCATTTATCCAGCCCTGCAATGCCCTTTGTTTCTCTACACCAAGTGAACTTCTCAGAGCTCACAAATTTTGTCAATGCATCTGCAATATTCTTCAAAGTGTCCACCTTTACTAGTAACACCTTTTTGTCTTCTATCATATCCCTCACAAAGTGATACTGAACATCAATGTGCTTTGTCTTTGAATAGTAAGCAGGGTTCTTTGCCAAGAAAATTTCACTTTGGCTGTCACAGTCTATCCTTATAGCTCCCTGTACTAACCCCATACTTGAACACAATCTATGCAACCAAACTGCTTCCTTGCTTGCATGAGTGGCTGCCATGTATTCTTCCTTTGTAGTTGATAGTGCCACTACAGATTATTTCATACTCATCCAACTGATTGCACCTCCAAATAGGTTAAACACATACCCACTTGTAGATCTTCTATGATCCAAATCTCTAGCCTAGTCTGCATTAACAAAGCCACGAATATCCAAAACTCTGTCCAATCTTGGTCTTCCTTGGTAGCACAAACCATAATCACTAATGCCACACAAATACTTGAAAATCTGCTTCACTGTTGTCCAATGCTCCTTCCATGGTTTTGACATAAACTTGCTCAATACTTCCACTGCATGTGAAATATCTGGTCTAGTAGAGATTATCGCATACATCAGACTACCGGCTGCACTTGCATATGGAACACGGGACATGTCCTCTTCCTCTTCCTCTTCTTGTGTCTTGGGACATTGTTCATCATATAAATTTACACCTACAGGAATAGGAACCTTCACCGGTTTACTATCTTGCATATTAAACCTCTACAATATTGTCTCAACATACTTCCTCTGGTTTAACCAGAGCTTCCTCTTTGCCCGTTCTCTTTTAATTTCCATGCCCAAAATATAGTTTGCAGCACCAAGATCTTTCATGTCGAATTTGGAGGATAATTGGGTCTTCAAATACTGGATAATTTCTTTGTCATTTCCAACCAGCAACATGTCATCCACATACAAGACCAGATAAATAACACGGTCACCAATTAATTTAAAATACACACGGTGATCGACTTTGCTTCTGGTGAAGCCAACTCGTATAAATGTATCAAATTTTTGATACCACATATTTGGTCACTGTTTTAGCCCATAAAGGGACTTCTTTAACTTGCATACCAATTCTTTCTTACCCTTCACCGCAAAGCTTTCAGGTTGCTTCATGTAGATCTCCTCTTCCAGATCCCCATGGAGAAATGTTGTCTTCACATCCGTCTGTTCTACCTTAAAATCAAAATCAGTAGCAACTAATAAAAGTAATCTAATAGAAGCTACCTTGGCAACAGGGGAAAAAATATCACCAAAATCAATTCCCGACACTTGGGAATAACCTTTTACTACCAACCGATCTTTATATTTCTCCACCTTTCCTTTTGGATTTGTCTTCTTCTGGAACACCCATTTCCTGCCAATGGGTTTCCTTCCAGCCGGTAACTCCACCAGATCCCAAGCTTCATTTTTGTGCAAAGATGCCATTTCATCAACCATGGCCTCTTTCCAGAGTTTTCCATCCTCTGAATCTACTGCTTCCTTCACAGTTCTGGGATCATCATCAATAATAGATAAAGAAAAATTTGAACAACAATTAGATGGACTATACCTTTTTGGCGGCCTTCTTTCTCGAACTGATCTTCTCACAACTAAAGTTTGTGGCTCTTCATCTTTTGATTCCTCTTTTTCTGTAGAGTCTGATTCTTCCTCCTTTAGCTCAAACTCTATCTTCTCAGGTTCCTTTTATGGGACTTCATGTTTAATAACATTTTTCACCTCTCTGAACACCACATCTTAGTTGTACACAACCTTCCTTGTTACTGGGTTCCAAAGCTTATAACCCTTTAAACCATCCTTATACCCAATAAGATGCACTTTTCATATTTACTATCCAACTTTGTTCTTTTCTCCTTTGGAACATGTACATATGCATCACATCTAAATACCCTCAGATGTGAAAGAGAGGGTTTCTTACCAGTCCATACCTCTTGTGGAGTATTATCCTCCAACGCCGATGAAGGTGATCTGTTGACCAGGTAACATGTTGTATTCACCACCTCTGCCAAAAATTCTTGTCCTAACCCGACACCACTGAGCATGCTTCTTGCCCTTTCCATCAATCTCTTGTTCATTCTTTCCGCAACTCCGTTTTTCTCAGGTGTTTATGGAGTAGTCTTATGTCGTGCTATACCACACTTCTTACAGAATTCTTCAAATTCCTTGTTGTAAAATCTCCACCGTTATCTGTCCTCAGCACCTTTATCTTCTTCTTTGTCTGGTTTTCCACCAGATCCTTAAATTCTTTAAACCTGTCAAAGACTTTAGATTTATTCTTGTGCAAATATATCCATGTATTCCTTGAGAAGTCATCTATAAATGATACATAGTACACAGACTTACCCAGTGATGGAACCTTCACAGGTCCAAACACATCACTGTGCACAAGCTCTAATATCTGTTTTGCCCTCTTACCACTAGAGGGTAAACTCACCTGATTCTACTTCCCATATACACAATTTTCGCAGAAATCAAAATACAAATATCTATTAGTCATACCTTCTACCATACCTTTACCATGAAGTATTCGAAGTCCCTTCTCTCCAGTATGTCCAAGCCTTTGATGCCACAACATGGTCTTTTCTCCAAACACCACTAGATTTTCTACTCCACTTTCAGGAACCACAGAACTGTTGCACACATCAATAAAAATGCTACCTTGTAGCTTGTACAGAGTTCCAATCCAAAGTCCCCGCATCAATACCAGTGCTCCCCAAAACATCTTGCAGGTATCTTTCTCGAACATTGTTTTTACACCTGCATCCTCCAACTTGCTTACAGAAATCAGATTTCTAGCCAATGCAGGAATATGCAGAACATCCGGAAGTGTACTAACCCTTCCACCTTGCAACTTCAACTTTTTACTTTTTCACGATGAATGTTTCTAGCCTTCCTATCATCCCCCAAGAAGACATCACCACCATCATATTTCTCATACTCGCAGAACCACTCTCTATGGAGAGTGAAGTGAAAGGATGCGCCTGAGTCAATCAACCAATGCATATGATCTACATTTGTACTTGAAGAAGCCAAGTACACATCCCCACCTTCATCTAAGGTGGTTTTCACCTCTACAGAAGGAACATCATCAGATCCCTTTCCTTTGTTAGGAGCTTTAGATTTACAGTCCCTTTTGTAGTGCCCTTCCTTTCTGCATTTCCAGAACACCACCTTTACAGGTTTTCCTGGAGATTTAGATCTCCCTCTAGATTTATATCTCCCACTCAATGACTTATTTTTGTTTTGTTCTAGAACCATTCTCCTACAGACAAGACATCACCATTCTGGCTCTCTATACTTTTCTGTCTCTTCTCCCTCAGCAAGGATGAGACTATTTCATCAAACTGCAAGGCAGTTGCATAGCTACCTATTGCAATAACTAGACTATCTGACAAATTTGGCAGAGAACACAACAAAATGATGCACTTATCTTCATCTGAAATTTTAATATCAACATATAATAACTGACTTACCACAATATTAAATGCGTTCAAGTTTTCTGTCATTGAGTCTCCATCTTTCATCCTTAGGTTATACATCTTTTATCGTAGGAACAATTTATTCACCAGAGACTTAGATTGGTACAAAGTCCCTAACTTGACCCATAAAGCCTTAGCTATAACTTCCCCTGATACATTCAGAAATACTGAATCTGAGACACACAATCGTATTGTGCTCTTTGCCTTCCGATCCAACTTCTTCCATTCTTCATCAGACACTCCCATTGGTTTAGTATCCAGATCTACTGCGATCCATTGATCTTTATCTACCAATAGATCCTCAATCTTGAGTTTCCATAACTCAAAACTGTGACCATTAAATTTCTCGATCTCTATCTTTCCACTGCTTGCCATCTTCTTTCACCACCAGAATCGATCCCGCAGATCTCCCACTGAACAGGTTCTACCACAGGCCCGAGCAAAACCCCTCAACAAAAAATGAATCCCCTTGAAGCCAAAACAACTTTGATACCAAATGTAGGTTTTAAACCTGTACAAAAATTACTTGCATACGAATTCTAAAAAATAGAAAATAAACAAAGGCGAGAGCATAACACATAAAACAAATATACACAAAGATTTTCCCCTGGATTCCAAAACCGGGACTACCAGCTTGATTTTTCATTATGTTCCTTTCAATGTTACAATACATATATATACATGCTGAAGCATCCAATACCATGGAACAAAAACCATCACGCCCAAAACCATGTGCGAAAACCATGCACAAAACCATAGGTAGGTTCACCCCACCTAATATAGGGTCCAAAAAAACTCCCCAGGGTGCAACCCCGGATCCCGTAGAGGGGGGCTAACTGCCAGCCTCAAAACCCCTGGACAGGGGGGGCTTCCGCCCCCCTTGCGACCCCCCCCCCCCCCACTACGCAATCGGTGCAACGAAGGGGGGGATATGCCCCCCCTCTAACCCCCCGGTTAACTAGGGTGGCTAGTCATGGAAAGAATATAACACAACCCATCATTTGTGCCAGTCCCCAACCCCATCTGGATGCGGAAAACATGGTTTTTAGTTTGGTGTAATAGAATACACCCCCCTGCCCAACATCCTTGTTCTTGTGTAGCACCATCAAAGTAATCCCATGGTAGATTGCGATTAATAACTTCAGGGGTCACAACCCGAACAGGATGAATGGAGTCCTCATCTAGAATTTCATGATATGCATTGATGATACAGGAAATGGATACAGGCCAACAAACAGCTCTATCTCTGAAGATAATTCCATTCCTATTCAGCCAAATGGTCCAGCTGATGATCAGGGGTAGACAATGGAGTTTCAGGTTCGAGGTCCCCTCCCTCCAGTGATTCCAAGCCTCCACAGTGGTGTTTCCGAGCCATCTAATAGTGATGGAGAGATAAGTAAGAACCTATGACCATATATTGATCACAGTGGGGCAGTGAATAAAACGATGGTCATTTGTTTCCTTTTCATGTTGACATAATACACACCAGGAAGGGTCGTAAAAGGACCTTTGCATTAGGTTTCTCCCAGTGGGTGTTTTGTTCCTTAAGTTATTCCACATTAACAGTCTCTTGCAAGGAGGGGCTTTAAGCTTCCATATTGTCTGCCACTAATATATAAGCACATGTGGTGTGTGGGTGGCATGGATGATGGGATATCCTTCTTTAGGGGTATATACATCATGTCCAGCATGTGCCCATATGAGTTCATCATCCCCCTCCTTGATGTGGACATGTGATTCGATCAGAGCGTTTATATAATCAACCCATATCTGGTGCCACTGATCATGGATGCCTAATAACTCAGCTGATTTCCATTATTGAGTGAATATGGTGGAATTCTCCTTATTAGCAATGTTAGCGAGCCTGTGAATATCATTTTTCTTGAGGAAATGAATAAGGTCGGGTGGAAGTTGATACATATTACCACTACCTGTCCAGGGGTCCATGCTTATTCACATTGATTGACCATCTTGAATGTGCCATACGAGACCATTCCTGATGGTAGGCAGTGAATGTAGGACAACTTGCCAGATTGAAGATATACCTGTTCTATGCCATGATAGGAATCGAATCCAGTCCATAATCTGTAAGGGCCAAATATATTTGTAATGCACCACCTCTGTCCATAGGCTGTGTGAGGTAAGGATAAGCCATCCCATCTTAGCTGCTAGTGCATGAGCGAAAGATGGAAGGTATTTTAAACCCCAACCACCCCACTTCTTTGGGAGTGCAATGTGGCCCCATCCCACCCAAGAAAAAGGTCTCCCTTCCTTGTGACCATTCCAAAGGAATCTGCAGCAAATTTTTTGAATCTGTGAAAGAATACCTTTGGGGATCCAAGCCAAAGACATCCAATACACTGGCGTTGCCTCCAAGACCGATTTGATGAGGACTAATCACCTTGCTCTAGATAAGAACCTATGGTTCCAGTTGAGTAGTCTCTTTTCAACCTTGGCCACCAGCCATGTCCAGTCTACTATTTTGTAACAATGAGGTTTAATCCGGAACCCAAGGTATTTGAGCCCTTCTTCCAATCATAGTCTTTGGAAAGGAAATTTTTGAGTAGCAATCTGCATTTCCTAAGGAGAGCAAGCTGAGAAGGTAATTGTGGATTTCATCCTATTTGATTCCATACCTGTAGCAGCTGAAAAGAGCATCAAAATATCATGGAAAATAGAGGAATCTCGAATACTACCATTGAGAAAAATGAGCACATCATCCACAAATAGGAGGTGGGTAATAGTACATAGTTCAGTGATCTTAAGACCTTGTATTCACCCCTCCCTTCTGGCCTGATAGATTAGTCTATTGAGTCCTTCCATTACCAGGAGAAATAGGAGAGGGGATAGAGGGCAACCTTGTCTGAGTCCATGCTCAGCATGAAAGAAGTTGGTGGTTGAACCATTGATGAGAACACTGAATGATGCTATGGTGATGCAACACATGATCCAATTAATGAAGGATAAGGGGAAGCCTAAATGAGTAAGGAGCATTCTTATGTATAGCCATCAGACCCGATCAAAAGCCTTAGATAGATCGATCTTGAGGATGGCTCCTTTAATCTGCTTCATCTTAATGGAGTGGAGGGCCTCTTGTGCAGTACCAACAGCTTCATGGATTTGACGATTATGCAAGAAAGAAAATTTCTCAGGCAAGATGTGATTAGATAGTATGGACTTAAGATGATTGGCAATAATATTGGAAATGATCTTGTAGAGGCAGTTGCAGAGGGAGATGGGTCTAAAATCATTGAAAGTGTTGGGGGAGTCCACTTTTGGGATTAGTGCAATGAAAGTGGAGTTGATTGCCTCATATATTTGACGAGTAAGTCTGCATTCCTCCACGACATTGAGGAGATCCTTTCCAATGGTGTCAAAGAAGGCAATATAAAATTCAATATACCACCCATCTGGACCCAGGCTCTTATCTTTTTTGAACCATTTAAGTGTGCTCTCCATTTCCCCATGGTGACTGGTTTGATAAGATCTTTAGAGTCCTCTTGGTCAACATAGCGAGGGAAAATCCTAGCTATCTGAACAATTTATGTAATAGATGCACCCGGGGAGGGCTTGAACAACCATTGGAAGTGTGAATTGCCAAGATGGGCCAGATGATGAAAGGAGGGGGCAAATTGTCCATCCTCAGTGGGCATTTTCCAAATAGTGTTCTTGGCCCTTCTCCCCTTTGCATAATAATGAAATTTTTTTGTATTGTCATCTCCGACCTTTAACCATATAGCCTGAATCCTAAGTCGCCAAGTATAGGTTACAAAATGTTATAAGTTTAATGTTTTGATTTATTTGTGAGATGGATAATGTGTAAATTTGAAAATTAATTTAATTCAATAATATTTTAATTTTTATATTTATAAAAAAATATTATTATTGATAGAAATTTATTTTAATTTTGAATTTATTATGTGTGGAGAGGGATTAAATTCTTGGAGGTTTAATTTTTTTTTTAAGAGTCTAAAAGCTAATGAGAGGTTTGCATCTCAAGGAATTTGATCCACCTCAACACATATAGGTCAAGATTTAACATGAATCTATGTTGGTTTCTATCACAAGCAACAACGTGGATTTTTAAGATGATCATTATTATGTATATGTTTGAGATGAACATGATCCTTTGAAATTTATGTATTATGAATACAAATAATAAAAAAGTAACAATGTTTAGTGATGAAGATGATGAATAATAAAAAAATGAAATGATTAAGATATTGAATCCTTCTTAATCTACTTGAGAATGATCAATGTTAATTTATATTCTTCAGTTTTTATTATAATGACACAATTTGTAAACGATAAAAATGATCTCTTTCTCTCTATATATGTGTTTGTGTTAAGATGAATATTGGTCATTTTAAATTTATTTAGTTTCCTCATTATGTTGACAACATAGATATTGTTATTTAGAAGTATAAGTACACGAGGAATAAATTGAATATAAATAAAATAACTACATTGAATGATGAAAAATGTATATTGAATTCAATACACATAAATTAATGCATCAATTTAAATGTACATGTCAATTTATAACACATTGGTCTTAGTGTACATGTTAATTTCAATTTCTAATATATTTCAATTTGAATTTCTATCAATTTTATGTCAATTTCAATTACATTGTTGATTCCTATTCCTATTTCAATTTCTAACACATTGATTTCAGTTTATATGGCCAAAATGTTGTCATTGATCGAAAAATGGTTGGAACTAGAGACTGTTGTGCAGTCATTGATGTCAAAGGAAGTATTAGGCTTAGGAGAATCCAACAGGTAGTTGAGGTCTTTAGTTGAGAACCAACATAGTAATAATACACGTGATCAATATTTAAGGATTGTTATTCAGAATATGACTGCTAGTTGTTAAGGTCATTAGTTGAGAACCATCATAGTAGTAGGATATGTGAAGAATCCTTAAAAACATTATGACTATGACTGGTGGATGTTTGGTTCAATGGCTTACTTGTTGAAGACATTTTATATGTAGAAGATCAACATGACTGCTCTTAAAAACTACATAGTTGTTTATCCCTTGGAGAGACCTTTCCAATAGTATATGGCAACCTAATAAACTCCAAAGGGTTGAGAAGTTTGGTAGTTTAAATTTTAGTAGGATTCAAAGGCTCACGATTCCACACAAGGTGACAAAACCGACAAGCTAGGATTTATTCCTGTCATCAGATGGTTAAATTGCAGTTCGCGCCCTAGAAGCCTTGATCAGAGGTTCATTAATTGTGTCTGGTGTGACGCGGTTGATGGATTCGGGAGATGAAGATTTCACAGTTTGTAGACGTGTATATTCACATTTCCCCAACACAGAGGTTTAGACCAAGCAACCCATGCAGATGGGAATGAGGCCGCAATGCGAGAAAAAATCTTGTAGATGGATCTAGCATATAACATGAAGTTTCTATCTCAAGCCATTGTTAAATAAGAAAGAAAAATGACACAAAACATAGGAAGCCATGTGGTAGATGACATGAGACATCGACAAAGTGACAGGTGGCATGATGATTTGGCATTTTCAAATGCTCAAGTGAGCCAAATTTGTGGAACATGCGGCACCACTCAAAGACGACCACGTGGAAACAATGGTTTTAACATATGATGTAGCAGGTGATGTGACACGTCCTCGAAGTTGGTGCCAGGGGTTATGTTTGTAGATTGTTTCCCATGTTGGTAAGTTCATAATTTGGTGGAGAAACTGATTGAAATGTCAAAGATTATAAGGAATGACACAACGAATAACAATTGAAAATGATTTCATGCCCCAATAACAAACGATGGAGGAGGTGCTAAGGATGCAACAGTCCCACTGTTAACATGAGCTAGGAGACCAAAATATTTCCATCATTGTCAATTGATGGGAAGTTCACACCCCGGGAAGCTTTGGGATGACAATGGAATTGGCCAAGATATGATGGGGTGTGGCGCGATAAGGCCACAGTTCTAGCCCTTGGGCACATGATGCTCAAGAATGGAACTATAAGCCCTCATCACTAAGACTTAAAGCTCTAGACCTAATATATGAGTGTAAGCCCCTTAGTCGTAAGGATTTTTGTTACGTGGTGTGGTTCCATGGAAGAAAAGGTGTAATGGCTTTAATGACATTAACAATTGATATTTTCTGTCAAATTTTTCTATGAAAAATAAAAGGACCAGTTGCATGGAAAAAGGAGGATTGTGTGATTGATGGATCCCATCTAATTATGATGAGTGGAAGATAATTGTCGGAGGAGTAGGAAATAAGTAATTGAGCTTGCGTATTAGAAGAGTGGGAACTGAGGAGGAGAATGTGAAATGTAAGGCATGGTTGATAAAATTTAATGGATTGATTTGAACACTATATAACTAGAACAAAGTGCCTAGTTTATTGACTACAAGAATTAAATTAATAACTAAAGATATTTGCAAAAAAGTAAGATGAAGTGGCTTCTCAAGTTTTAGCGGAGGTAATGGAGTACATCTGATATACAAAAAGATTTTTATGAAAATCAAACTCTTGAGCAGTGTGCAATTTCCTTAATGGAAAGGCAACCGTAGTTGAAGGGGGTCGAGATTTAAACAACCAATGTGAGAGAAGAGCACATATTGTGAGCATATGAACCTAATAGTGAGTAAATTGAACAAGTGTAGTGATGTGGATTGCATCTTAATGTGCATGCAGAAGTTCAAAGAGTCTAATGAGGCTCGTGTGTTGCATAAGTAGAGGTGGTTGTATGTGAGTAGTGGCATTAAATATAAATTGAATTAAAGAACATGACCAAAGGTATGAGTTTGAAAATCCTATGAAAGTATAGATCTGACTGGTGGAAGTAGGTTGGTGTTTGTATAAATCTGAGGTTGGTTCCTCTAGCAAGTTAGTTCTTGCAAATGTAAGGGGGTTGGGGCCTACTGTGAGTGGGTGCTCACAAAAATAATTCATGTAGCCAAAGTCAGTACTTTGAATTTACATCATAATTAAAACAATCTTTGGTGGTTTTTCTCCTGGAAGGTTTTCCACGTTAAATCACTATGTACAATTGCTAGGTATATGTTTTATGGTTGTTTGTAGATTGCACATGTGTGAATAATTGGTTAAATAAGTGTAAAAATTATAATTACTAATTCACCCCCTCTCAGTAATTCCTGATTCCCAACAGTTTACAAGTCAATTTCTAAATACAATGATTTAGAAATGATGAAAAATGTACATTGAAATCAATGTGTTGGTTTCCTTGTACATGTTAATTTTTAAAAACATTGATCTAGAAACAATGAAATATGTACACTGAAATCAAAATTTCTTAGGATCATGCCCACAGGGTGTAGAGTAGACAGTGGCATGGTTTTTTGTTATGACATTATGCAGTGAAAAGGCCACTGGTTCGAAACTTCATGGGAAAACATCGAATCATGCTAAGGGATGGTGTGACCCACACTGGATGTGATCCCCAGGTGATTTTGATGGATTAGGTGCCCCTAGGTCAGAACTACTCAAGCCACAAGTTAGGCACGCCAATCATCTTAGGACTCACTTTCCCTAACATTTTTTTCTTAGAATCATAAATACTTGTTAGTTCTTGCAAGTATATGTCTACTTTTTATTGTTAGAGAAACATAAATGATATTTTTAGACATTAGTAGACCAACTGGTATTCATGGGATTTGATAGGATTGTGATTGCAAATAATGTTCATCTTTCTTTTGACTCTCTCTATGTGTCGATTACAATGTTCTTAATCTATATAACTAAGTGGATCTTATTGGCAAATTATGTTCAAGAAACAATGGAAATTTTTTAATCTAATTCCTCTGGTGAGGATTCAACTCTATCACATTGGTTTTGATAAACAAATGTCACTTATTTTTCTTGGGAATATTCTATCAATGCATTAATTTTAGTGTATATATTAATTTCTATTTCTATTTAAATTTAAATTTGCACTATTATTTTTATGTCAAATTCTATTTTATAGCGACATGGATATCCTCCTATTATGATATTAATTTAAACTATAAATTTTCATATTTAGATCAAAATCTAATTATTCTCATTTAATTAAAAAAATATTTTAATATTTTAACATTTTCATTGACATGTAGTGACAAAATTGTATACTCTATAACAACATGTATGTCATATTTGTAAAAGGTTTCTTTTCTCTTTATGTGTGTATTCAACTCTTCACTAAAACAAAACTCTAAGAGTTTAAAATGATTTCTTTTTTATTTCAATTTCCTTTTTTAATTTTATATATATATATATATATATATTCCACTTTAGATTGCTTTTTCCATATTTTTCTATGCTTTCTTAAAAAATTTAATTTAATTATATATTTTTATTTTCTTTTATCTTCATATTTTTACTTTTAAATCATTACTACTTTGCTTTTATTATTATATCATTTAAATGCATCTTAACTCTAGTCATCATTATATCTTTATATTATTCAATGAAAATGATTTTTTTTTAATTTAAATTGAGTATATTAAAATATATATAAAAAAATTCTCTGTGGTTTATGGACACTAGTGGCCATTACATCCACGGGAAAATCTGGGCAGATCAATTCTGAAGGGAATCTTAATCTTCTAAAGCCATCGGTGTTTATGGATACTAGGTGGCTGTTACATCCACAGGAAAATCTGGGCAGATCAACCCTGAAGAGAATCTTAATCTTTTAAAACCCATCGACCAGACTAACAAGGCCTAACCCCAAAAATGTCTAAAAAAATTGACCCTATAACCTCCCAATCAAAAAAACACTTAACAATAAGAAATTGACCAATTAAACTAACCCTTAAAACTATATTAAAATATGTAATTATATCTATGCAAAATATAATTATAAATAAAAATACATAAATAATTATTAACCGTATATAGAAAGTTCCAAAAATCGTCCATATATTTCACTAAATTGTTTTGACAATATATAAAAGGTTCGAAGAAACATCCATATACTTCATCTAGAGCATTTATTATTAACAAAATATAGTTAGATTTAACGCCCTACACTATATTCAATTACTAATACTATTATTAATAGTATTTTCGTAATAAATTAAACTTGTAACTAATTTTTTTTTTATTATATTAATAATTTAAATTTAAATATATATTATTTTAATGTATTTAATATTCTCTTATATATATATATATATTTTTAAATAATCTAATTTTTTAAATAGTATTACATTTCACATAGTTAATTTTTTATCATATTAATAAGTATATATTTTTATTTTTAAAATTAAATATTAAAATAAATAAAAAATAATATAAATTTAATTATTATTATTTAATTCTAAAGTTACGTCAGACACTAAATTAGTGTATAAGATTTTTTTGTTTGTAGGATAAGGGATCCACTTTCGTATAAGGATTTGCCTGCTAAATTTATGAAAGCATATACTCAACTTTTCTAGTTTTGAACATATAACTTTTTAAGAGAAAACACATGTTCTTAACCATTGAACTTACTCAAATTATATCAATAAAAACAATATAAATTCAATTATTAATATAATCTTATTTAACAAAAATTAATAAATATTTAAAAAAAAAAATTTAAAAAAACTGTAAAATTCCATTGGTCAAAAAAACACAGAGGTCATGAAATCTTACACTACATGCACAATAAAATTTTTTTAATGGTTTGCAGATCATTAGTTTTTCCCTTTCATGCCATCCACCTAATTTGGTTATATATTTACTAATTCCAGGACATGTTGAACAACATTACCGATGAAATGCTCATGCTGTCACCAGTTCCAAATAAAGGTTGATATTTTCTAAATGGCAATGAAATCCCAAAGTAACACAATCAAGACTATTAATATAATTTTTTAATATAAAAAGAAAAGTGAGGTCTTTAACATAGTATTTTTATAAATATAGAGGCATAATCTTAAATAAACTTATGGAAAAAAAAATTAGATGTTAATAATTTTTCATTTCAGTTATATTTATAGATCCCACTTAATATTTATGAAATTCTTATAGAAAAATATATTGATTTAATATTTAATTTTAATATATTATTATTATAATATTCATATATATATATATAATATACATAAAAATAACCCAACAAAAAATCAACACGGCAAAAAATGAAAGAGTTGATCGAATCAAATGAAACCCCAATACGCTATTGCTAAATAGTCCTATGATAAATAGATTAGAGTCGATTGGGGCAAAGGCAAAGCAATGAGTACTCACTTGTAATTAGATAATTGTTAGTCAAGAGAAATGCAGAAATGGTATTAAATAAAGCGGTGTATATGAGTGTATATTTGGCGGTTGGGGCTGTCGGCTGTCTTGCTCTCTAACCACGTTCGATTCCCCCTACTATAGCTGTTGCCGTTGTATGTTGGTTTCATGGTGAATGTTCGATGTGATCCATTGCCAATATAATTTATGATGTGATGGTTGTCAGTGTGTCTGACAAAATATAAATGTAATAAAAGAGGGCCTCATTCGGCTTCTCTTGGGAACTAGCCCCTCCCTTTTAAAAAAAAATTAAATAAAACGGTATAATTAGTGTTTTTTTGGTGTTTAGTTTAATAAAAAATTTAATGTTATAATGTGTTGTATGTACTCCAAATAATAATGAAATTGTAAAATAAGTTATATGAATATTTGTTTAATTTTTTATTATTATTAATTTTTTAATATAATTAAACATTTTTTTGATACATAAAAGTTATTTATATAAATGATATTGAAGAGAATGATAATAACTTAATAATTATTTATTTAATATTGAATAATGATAATTTTTTATATAATGTTCATATTATGGTACACATATCATGTCATTAGAGTATAGATTGATATAATGAGAGTTGTTCAAATTGTACACGTTATTTTTACATTTTTTTTCAAATTTATATTCTTTAAATTATTTTTTTTGTAAATTAAAAAATAAAACTCATAAAAATTGTCTATTCAATACTTTACACCAATGAAAAAAATATAAATTTTGAATTTAATTACAAACCATTTGTGTTTATGGTACATAATAATTAATATATAATGTTATTTTTCAAATTATTTATATTTATTGTACATAGTAATGAGTGATATAGTACATAGTAATTAATAATAGAGTAAACAAAAGTCAATTCTTACCATCATTACACAATAAGAGGAGAGACATTTCAACTAATCATATTTGAGATAAATAGAAATAAATTTGATTTAAAAATAATAAATTTAATTTCATAATGTTAAACTTTGGATAGATTTTAAAATTTTCTAGTCAAAGAAAAAATAATACAAAAGTGAAAAAATAAAATTAAATAATTGTTAGCTAAGATAATCAAGATCTTTTTAGTAGAGAAATAGAATGGAAGCCCACTGGAATTATTATTATTATAAAATGGCAGTAAAATTATAATAAGTATTGATTTTAAATTCTTAAATATTTTGAAAATTTAATGCACAATGTCAATTATTTTTCATTAGATTTTTAAAATATTTCATTATGCAAATTCGTGTTTCGTTTTTTTCCTTGGAAAAATTTAAGCAGATTAATTCCAAAGAGAATCTTTTAAACCTATTGACATTGAGGAAAATTAACCTTGTGACCTTCCATTATGTAAACTCGTGTTATTTAATTGACCAAACACAAATCCAGGAAATATTGCCACATGAAACTTTTAGCTCCCTTCTTGCCACTTCATGAATGCCTCTCTAATTCAAATAGCAAATGCCCAGATTTGAAGGGTAGCTTCATTAAGAAATTATAGTTATAAAATAAATTAGTGTTGTACACAATAACTTGGGAAACAAGCCAAAGATAAACCCGGATTTGAAGGATGGACAATTTGCCCCCTGAGGATTACTCTTTGTTGTTTTCGAGAAACACACAACGAGGGGTGAATTTTTCACTCGTTGGTTGACTTTGCATTATCCGACATATGGAATATATATATATGTGTGTGTGTGTGTGTGTGTGTGTGTGTGTGTGTGTGTGTGGCGGGACAATGGTCAATTTTTAAAAATATATGTGGTTTTTTTTCTCATGATCTTTGGAGTTGGCCAGATGTAAGATTGTGATAAGAGTATTATTAAACTAAATGTATGTATTGATTTTACCAATGTTCGTTAGCTTAGCTTCATCTGGTTTTGTATTAGGCTTGCCTGAAACACATGTTTGAATGACAGCTTGACAGTTTGAGCTTGAATGACTAGGTGGACTTGTGCCAGAGCAACATGCAGAGTAGACACTGCAGACACATTGCAACAAACACATTGCAACAGGCACATGTCTTCCCATCTTCATGCAGCAACCTGTAGGTCTGAAAGTACAATGTGCCAAGCATTATCCCAAGCATTAAACGCCTAGGATTAATGCTAGCATTAACAGGATGTTTTACACTGCTCTAACATTGATTGGAAAAAAATAATTATATATAACCTATGTTTTTGCCTCCGGCCTCAGAAAGAGGCCAAATAACACAGTGAATTATTATGTACCAAAAAAATTTCGGTATACTCCTCAACCAGCGCTAAGAAGCAGGTCACAAACAGGGCAATTAATGTTAACATCTTGGTTTCCGATTACTATAGTCCCTGGCCATTGCCAGATGACAGGGACTAATAAGAAGTATATGTAATTTTATTGAGAGTAATTTCAATCATTAGAGGGAATGTTGGCTTTTATTGGATGTTATTTAGACTTTAGATTTTGGAGTAAAACTAATATTTCCTCTTCATTAAATTTCCAATAAAGAATTTGAAAAAGATATTTCTTATAAAAAATATAAGGTTTTATTATTTCTCATAATTATGCTAGTTGATTAAGGTTTTATTATTTCTCATAATTATGCTAGTTGATTATGGCTAAAGATCAAATTGTTTAATTGTTTAAGAGTTTATTTATTTATTTTTATATAAGAAAATGAATTATCACCTTAAAATGGAAATGCATATAGTAGGAGTTGAAATATACCCTCTTATAAACCACCAATTAGACATTTTAGGTTAGATGGTTTTTCTTAAATAACAATATGGATCAATTCATATTTCCAAATGAAAACAAGAGATAGTCATTCTCACTATTAATTAACAAATGAATTATGATTGAATTTATCATATTTGGAAAGAAAAAAAATCCCGACTAAGTATATCATAATGTCATGTCACATTAAGATGGATCTACAATGTCAAAGCACAAAATGATCAAATTTTGCTACATCATAATTCTAGATTCCATTTGCTTTCTTTTATATATAAATTAGAATACCTCAGTTTTGTTGTGACATGTAGGAAAAATTATCTTCATGTTCTTGACTCTCAATCTCAATCCTATAATATGCTTTTATCATTGCTTTAAACAATATTAACAATCAAAGCTTCATACACATAACAAAACCTTGGATTTTGAGGCAATGTTGTGCGCTTCACTTCTCCAATTACCTCAACAAAAATAATGTAGAAGTATTATTTCTTTATTTTCCAACCCTTTAGACATATTTAGTTCTTTCAAGTGTCATTCCTATGATGTCCAACCCTCCAGATATATATATTTCCTCCTTAATTAGCCAATGGAATCACCATACATTTGACATAGTCAAAATTGATTAAGAGTTCCCACCAACTTGATCAATTAACACAATAATAAGCTTTGGGCATTGATGCCCAACTACCTTCTACAATTTGATCATCTTGACAACATCAAAGATGATTGATGTTAGTTTAATCTAGTTTGATTTGATCATTGGTGCTCTCCACTCACTCATGGTTCACTCCAATGTTTTTTAGGATTATAAATATAACCTTCATGGTTATTGAAAGAAGTCTTGTAAACTAACCATGCAAATATTATAATTTTATATATTTCCATTGAACATTAAATAAAATTCAATAATATGATATTATGGAATTCATCTATCCTTCTCAATCAATGTTTTTGGTCCTACTACATGATTACATAACCTTAGTCAACCCTCAACTTACCAAGATTTGATGGAAGTGAAAAGAAATGCAAATGAAAAAATCCATCCTTGAACTTCACTATATAATTTTCTCATACTAAGTGGTAATCATCTCAATGCTCATTGGTTCTACTCCTCATATGCTCAATGCTTGGTGAATTCCCTTGCACTATGTCATTATGTAGGCATTCAAATTCAATGCTCACTCACTCACTGGTTAAATATTTCTTTGATCATGCCTAGAGTGTTCACAACATTGCTTGATTTTCTATGGTGAAAACTTATCACATCCATACTAAGTATGTAGTCTCCTCTTATTCTTCATGGTATTAATATCTACACATTATTGTTGTTTAATTCTTCATATCAATGCATCAAGCATGCTCCTTAAATTCATCATCAAGCACATCCTCTAAGCAACAAATTTGTTATTTCAAGGCTTCTTACTTAGCCCATCATTTGACACTCAATGTTTTGTAAATCATTCTACTACTCCATTCATCAAGCAAGAAGCTTCTTATTTCTATGAGGCATATTCTCTAAACAAGTTTCTTTTGCTAACTATCTCATTAACTTATGCTCTCATCATTCAATGATTTCCCTTTTCTTTTCTCAGCACATGGTGTCCATGTTCATATTCCACCCACTAAGCATAAATTTGCCTTTCACCACCAAGGAAAGGATTCAGACAAAGATTATTTGCTAGAACACCCATTAGGGGAGAGACACCAATAGTGGTGCAGGGGCCAATAGTGATCATAGAAGAGGTCACATCAAACTAATGATAGACTTTAACTATTTCCAAAAGTAAAATATTAAATATAAATTACAGGATGTCTAAAAAAAGTTCAAAAACTACCCATAATTTAGCTAGACCCATGATCAACCATTGTCCAGAAAATAACTTTTCCAGCTACAAAATACATGCCTTATAAATCTTCCATATAAAATATATGATGCCCCTATTGCATCCTATACTACTATAACATAAAGAAACAATAAAAACTTAACCTATCTTAGATTTTTCAATCTACAAGTGTATGAGATCTCTCATATCAAATAGAGTGAATGACATATGGAGAACAATTTTCCAAATAACATGCCAAAGAGTATCCCATACATCATCTTTGCCTGCACATCAATTTGAACATTTATGATTAGTCTCACCTAAAAGAGTGATACAAAACGTATGCCCATGAAGGCAATATATAACGCAATAATCTTATAAATTCATCAAATTAATTCCATAAGATTTTTAAACACTTGAGAAGCACAAGGATGAGTCAGGGAAACTCGTCAACAATTGAATAATAATCAAATCAATCCTAAACACATGTTCAAAAATAAGCCTGATGTTTATGCCAATCATGGTTCGCCAATCAAATTCTAAGTATAATACTATAAATTAGTATCAATATAATACTATAAATTAGCATCTATCATCCTTGATGCACCATATTTTCATTTCACATTCCAAATCACTCAACATATCATTATCATGACTCCCTTATAGAGTATCTTTAGTTCAAGTATTAACATTGTATTTATCATTTGTATATTTCAATTTAAGCACCAACACTTTATTTATTATATGTTTGTTTAGCACTATATTTTTTCTATTACAATATATTTTTTCTTTGTTTTTTAATATTGTGTGTCTCTATGGTTGGGTTTCCCATTATTTTAATTATTTGTATATTTATGTTCTTCTATTGGTTTCTATATTCATAGAAGATGGAATATAGTCACTCCTACAAGGAGGAAAATAAGGCAAGTGACCAAGGGCTCCTAGCTACAATAAACAATATCAAATGGCAAGATAAACTAGGTTAATACCGAAGATAATTTCAATAGAGAGGTTGAAGAGCATAATGAGCCAAAGTATGAACGAGGTACTGCACCAACAACTACAATGAAAGATGTAATTTCAACCAAGAATACTAGTACTATCAAAGGTGGGATAAAAGATGATATATTTTAGGCAATTGATGATGTTGATTTGAATGGATATTCGGTAAAAGTAGCTATGAAAATATGGAATTGCACCAATATCACTACATTATTAGATAAATGGTCCCACACATATAAAGAGGAAAGGTCTTCTTAAGTGTTCACTAAAAAGGATAGGCATAAGTGGTTGCTTAGCATAAGGTGATGTATTAAATAATCCATGGGTTGAAGTCAAATACAAATAAAGCCCAATGTTTCTAAAATTTGTTGGTATAAGTTGAATCTATTTAGAAATATATTTCTTGGGAAATCTTGGCAGGTGAGGTTTAAGAAAAGACATCCATATCTCATTTTATAGAAAACAAAGATCCTAGACAGAGACACTTCTTTGAATTTATGTCGTGCAATTGTGACTAACTTCTATAATACTCTATCTAATGGGTATGAGAAACATTAGTATATTCTTGAAAATAAATGGAATTGTGTTAATATTGGATTATAATGGAAGCAATTTTAGCACTTGGTCAATTTCTAGGAGATGGAGTAGGAATGTGGCAATTTTTTTTCTTAAGAGTAGTGAGCGGATAACTATTTTGTGTTGTGTGAAATGTAGCGAATGTGTCAATCCCTAGCTTTTATTTGTTTAAGAAAGTGTATATTAAAAACATATATCATAAACTATTCATGAATTAGACTTATAAGTTTCTTGTAGCTATACCTAGTTGTGTCTCACCTAAAAAGAGATACTTGTTCATTTTTTATGGCCATGGTAGATACATAACTTAATAAACTATAGAGAAGGAAAACAAGATGGGAGCTGACTTATTAATTTTTCCTACACACTAATCATAGGTCACAACCTATTGATGTAAGCATGCTTTTTCCTTGTAAGCGTTACTTCATTTCTAGGAGAACATGATGGATAGAAAAGAACTCTAATAGATATTTTAAAAGGGTTCTTACAATTTCAAATATCAAGGTTGGATTTAGGAAAACTGTAATTTGGTGACTAAATAATGTTTCTATTCTCAATGATATGGCTTGTAGCCAAGGTTTTGATATACATAGCAAGGAATATGTAGATGTTTTGGCGAACATGTTGAGTCTCTCTCAAGGATACAACCATCCATTAGGTGATAATGATGAACATGTAAGTTCTACTCGATTTGATGATGAAGAATATAAAGAGAATATGGAAGTTGTTGCATCATATAAATCACATATAGATTCTAAATAAAGTATTCAAAATGACAATATTGAATTGAATATGATTAAAAGTTGTCAAGAAATGGGAAGCATCAATAATAAATTGACGTTTCCAATCCAAGTACCATACCTAAAGTGTTAAGAAAAAGACAACATATATGGATAGAAATATTATTACCAACAATAAAATCCTTAACAACCCTTCATTACTAGCAAACTTGATCAACAAAGGTGTCCATTATTATGTGGATATTGGATGCATATAAGAACATAGTGTATGCAATAAAGATTTAGAGAATAATCACAACTCCTAGTTGATCCTCGTATTCAATGAAGTACAAAAAAAGGACTCAGACAATTCCAAATATTTATGATGGAGAAAGCGAAAGAGTAAGCAAGGATAGGATCTTATATTTTCTCCAATTAAGTGGATTTCAAAATTACAACTTCAGATGACTACATCACACTCTTGAAAAAGGAAGAGAAAATAGAAAGGATCTTGAAAATGAGAAGATGGTAGAAATGATTGCTGAATTAGAACATTAAAAGTAGGAAAGGATTCAAAGAGAGAGATAAAGTAAAGAAAAAGAGCATGAAAAAGAGTAATAGAAGTTGTAAGTAAAACTTCAAAAAGGGAAAGGGGGAGGGATGATCCTAATAAGACTATAAAATAGATTTAATGGAGGAGGATGTTCACCAATTAAATTGATAAAATTGTTAAAAATACATGATTCTTCCAAGACCTTGTAAACCTACAAATCCCCCACTATAATTTAGTTTCTCCACCAAAACCATATCTTCCTACAAGTTTGTTGGCAATCCTATTTGCATAAGTTGATACACTAATTTATCAACTAGAATTATTAATCTTGTGAAGTGTAGTCACTATATGTGAAGAATTAGCTTATCCTTTTTTACTAAGGTGTCACTCAATTATTTGTATGAATATTCAAATATGTTAGAAATGAAAATGAAATTTATATCAAATATTATATTTAAAATAAATGCAAAATACCTTCTTTAAAACTAGACTATTGCAATGTAAATATCAATTTTCTAAAAACATGAATTATAATTTAACAATGTAAAACTTTAAACGAAATAAGGCCTAATCCTTTAACATAAGTCTATCACAACTTCACTAGTAGAAAATCAAGTTGCAATACTTTGTTATTGATATGGATAACTGGCTTAAGCAGTAATACCTTCTTCATTATGTAGTTAATTATTAAAAGGACATTCAACAAACATTCATCTATTAAAGACTATTTAACTATGAAAAATGGAATATGTGCAATCAAACTTCAATATTCTAACTAGTATCCACTATGGTTCCACTAGTATAAATAAAAGTTATATCTCTTTATGACATCCATGTGACTAGATAGCATTGGTAATAGTACTCCGATGACCACTCTAAATTATGATTGGAAGGCAAATTCAATATTGTGTTAAAGAAAATCTACAACTAATCAAAACATAGGAGATATGAAAGAAAACATAAGCAATTGATATATATAGAAATATGAGAATAATTTAAAGTATTTACCAAGAATAAGTATACACAATGGAAATAGAAAAATCTATATAAAGTAACTCGCTTAAAGATAGGAGTGCACATGTCCAAAGCATGGGAGCCCTTTAGACTTGACATATACACAACATGACTATTATCTTATCAAACTCAGACTAATATATTAGGAGAGAAAACAAAAATTGCACAAATCCTAATTAAAAATTCCTTGTATACAATGGTCCCATGGTCCCTTTCTTCTACTCTCTATTGTCATTTACTCAAATTGATATATAACAAAAGAAACTATGATCCCTTTCCTAGAGTAATGACATATTGATATATCCTCTGAAATTAGGTGATTCAATCCTCGAAAAGTGTGATATCGACCTCAATTGTGTTTTCTAAAGAAATACCAAAGTCATGTAGAAATTTGGTGATAGAATTGCAACTGCTCAAGAAATTAATCTAAATCAAGAGACACAATTCTACTTTACTTCTTTGTGGAAATTAATTCGTGATAACAACATTTGCAAACATGCATCAATCACATACACAAGTACCCAAATTTATCTAGGGGAAACCAACTAGTAAAAACCCACTTAATCCTGCTTACATTAATCAAATGAATAGGGAATTTATTACAATTGCTTGCTTGCTTTGAGCTCAACCTGCAAGTGAATAACTATTCTCTTTATTCAATGAAAAGATCTAACCCATATTTAGTCAAATATTCCCCCACCTATGCTCCTATTTCCTTACGTAATTCCTAAGGATATTAACCCCTATTCTTTAGGAATTTCCTCCAAAATGATTGCACAATTCTCAAGGATTGATCATTGATTACATGCAACACTGTACACTCAAAACTAGTCTATAACTGATGTTACACTACCTTGGAATCTCCATCACAACTGAGAAATTAAATTCCCTTGCATGCATGAGCTATTTTTGGTTGATTGATCAGTTAAATAGATGATCATTGAGTTAGACTGCTATCTCATTGCACAACTGACCTCCAAATAGTTTTATCAATAGTTAGAACTAGTTTAATTGAGTACAACCGGAAATAACTAAACTGGATTGCTATAAATTAGCAATCACACATGCATAACTGAACTCCAAGCTCTCTAACTTGAATTTACTGAGCTAAATGAGTTACAAGAGCCATGTCACCTCAGTTAACTACTTCCAAGTTGTCTGTTGATGTGGAACTTTCAAATTTTCTCAATTTGACCAAGGTTAAGTCAAATTGAGCCTTTCTTGCTACATTTTTTCAACACTCCCTCTTAGCAAGAAAGGGATTATCAACCACCCCTATCCTGCACCTATGGAATTAAAGCTTCCTTCTTGACAAAGCCTTTGTCAAGATGTCAACATCTTGTTCCTCTGTCGGAACGTATTGTAGAAGCATTATCTTGCTTTGCACACAGTCTTATAAATGATGATAGCATATATCTATATGCTTGGATTGATCGTGAAATAACAGATTCTAAGTGAGCTTAATGAAACTCTAATTATCACAATAGATCATAGTTGGGTCCATTTCCTAGCCAAACAATCCAACAACTATATTTCTCATCTAGATCGTCTCACATGTTTCTTGACTTGTAGCCATGTATTCAGCTTCTGCTTAGCTGAGTGCCACATACTTCTGCTTCCTACTGTACCAGGAAATTACTATGGATCCAATATTGAAAATTCCACCTGATGTACTCCTTCGTTCGGGACGCCTGGCCCAATATACATCTATGAAGCCATACAAATTCACTCCGTTTATTCATTTGTACCATAATCCATATTGGGTAGTGCCTCTGAGGTATCATAAAACAGGTTGAGCTGCCTTCCAATACAATTTGGTTGGCCTAACCATAGCTTGGCTCAACTGGTTGACTACATAACACATGTCTAGTTGTGTGTTCACAAGATATATCAGTGAACCCACTAGCTTTCGGTAAATGGTACTGTCAACCTCCTCACATAAAGTGGCATTCTCCTTCCTCCGGTTGGTTGCTAGAGGTGTCTCCATGGGCTTACAACTCTCCATGCAAAATATCTGCATTATCTCAGTGGCATACTTTCCTTGAGAGACAAACAATTCCCCATCACATTTCCATACCTCTTACTCAAGGAAGTAGTGCATGGGACCCATGTATTTCATGTCAAATTCCCTTGCAAGGTATTCATTATAAGAATTGATCAACTGCTCATCACCTGTCAATATTAAATCATCAACATGTAAAACAATGATAAGTATCTAGTGAGGTAAGTATCAATTCGAGTGTACCAAGCTCAAGGTCCCTATTTGAGACCATACAATTCTTGCCTGAGTCTGCACACATGAGACTCCTGATCAAATGTCTCAAAACCTTTTGGTTTCTTTATGTACACTTCCTCCTCAATAAAACCATTGAGAAATGTTGTTTTTACATCCATTTTGTGGTTCTTCCACCCCATCTGCATAACCAGTGCAAATTTTTTTCTAATGGATGAATACCTTGCTACGGGAGAAGAACTGCAGACCTGCAAATTGTCCTAATGATGGACCCACTTTTAGGTTTGAAATGTCGATAGAATGAACACGAAACTGTGGATAAACTGGATCATGCCACTACAAAAAACTACCACAGAATCTTAAAATCTAACATAACTTCCCTGTACGGAGGGGAAACATGGAAGGAGACTTGTCTTCTCGAAATCTTGAGGATAAAAATTGAGAGAAGAACTGCAGACCTGCAAATTGTCCTAATGATGGACCCACTTTGGGGTTTGAAACGTCCACAGAATGAACATGAAACTATGGATAATCCGAATCATGCCACTGCAAAAAACTACCACAGAAGCTCAAAATCTAACATAACTTCCCTGTAAGGAGGGGACACATGGAAGGAGACCTGTCTTCTCGAAATCTTGAGGATAAAAATTGAGAGAAGAACTGCAGACCTGCAAATTGTCCTAATGATGGACCCACTTTGGGGCTTGAAACATCGACAGAATGAACACGAAATTGTGGATAATCCGGATCATGCCACTGCAAAAAAATACCACAGAAGCTTAAAATCTAACATAACTTCCCTGTATGGAGGGGAAACATGGAAGGAGACCTGTCTTCTCGAAATCTTGAGGATAAAAATTGAAGAACTGCAGACCTACAAATTGTCCTAATGATGGACCCACTTTGGGGTTTGAAACGTCGATAGAATGAAGATGAAACTGTGGATAATCTGGATCATGCCACTGCAAAAAACTACCACAGAAGCTTAAAATCTAACATAACTTCCTTGTACGGAGGGGAAACATGGAAGGAGACCTGTCTTCTCGAAATCTTGAGGATAAAAATTGAGAGAAGAACTGTAGACCTGCAAATTGTCCTAATGATGGACCCACTTTGGGGTTCGAAACGTCGACAGAATGAACATGAAACTGTGGATAATCCGGATCATGCCACTGCAAAAAACTACCACAGAAGCTTAAAATCTAACATAACTTCCCTGTACGGAGGGGAAACATGGAAGGAAACCTGTCTTCTCGAAATCTTGAGGATAAAAATTGAGAGAAGAACTACAGACCTGCAAATTTTCCTAATGATGGACCCACTTTGGGGTTTGAAACGTCGACAAAATGAACACAAAATTGTGGATAATCCGGATCATGCCATTGTAAAAAACTACCACAGAAGCTTAAAATCTAACATAACTTCCCTGTATGGAGGGGAAACATGGAAGGAGACCTGTCTTCTCGAAATCTTGAGGATAAAACCTGAGAAAAGGACTGCAGACTTGCAAATTGTCCTAATGATGGACCCACTTTGGGGTTTGAAACGTCGACAGAATGAACATGAAACTGTGGATAATCCGGATCATGCCACTGCAAAAAACTACCACAGAAGCTTAAAATCTAACATAACTTCCCTGTACGGAGGGGAAACATGGAAGGAGACCTGTCTTCTCGAAATCTTGAGGATAAAAATTGAGAGAAGAACTGCAGACCTGCAAATTGTCCTAATGATGGACCCACTTTAGGGTTTGAAACATTGACAGAATGAACACGAAACTGTGGATAATCCAGATCATGTCACTGCAAAAATCTACCACAAAAGCTTAAAATCTAACATAACTTCCTTGTAGGGAGGGGAAACATGGAAGGAGACCTGTCTTCTCGAAATCTTGAGGATAAAAATTGAGAGAAGAACTGCAGACCTGCAAATTGTCCTAATGATGGACCCACTTTGGGGCTCGAAACATCGACAGAATGAACATGAAACTGTGGATAATCCGGATCATGCCACTGCAAAAAACTACCACAGAAGCTTAAAATCTAACATAGCTTCCCTGTACGGAGGGGAAACATAGAAGGAGACCTGTCTTCTCGAAATCTTGAGGATAAAAATTGAGAGAAGAACTGTAGACCTGCAAATTATCCTAATGATGGACCCACTTTGGGGTTTGAAACGTCGACAGAATGAACATGAAACTGTGGATAATCCGGATCATGCCACTGCAAAAAACCACTACAGAAGCTTAAAATCTAACATAACTTCCCTGTATGGAGGGGAAACATAGAATGAGACTTGTCTTCTCGAAATCTTGAGGATAAAAATTGAGAGAAGAACTGCAGACCTGCAAATTGTCCTAATGATGGACCCACTTTGGGGTTTGAAATGTCGATAGAATGAACACGAAACTATGGATAATCCGGATCATGCCACTGCAAAAAAACTACCACAGAAGCTTAAAATCTAACATAACTTTCCTGTACGGAGGGTAAACATGGAAGGAGACCTCTCTTCTTGAAATCTTGAGGATAAAAATTGAGAGAAGAACTGCAGACCTGCAAATTGTCCTAATGATGGACCCACTTTGGGGTTTGAAATGTCGACAGAATGAACACGAAACTGTGGATAATCCGGATCATTCCACTGCAAAAAACTACCACAGAAGCTTAAAATCTAACATAACTTCCCTGTATGGAGGGGAAACATGGAAGGAGACCTGTCTTCTTGAAATCTTGAGGATAAAAATTGAGAGAAGAACTGCAGACCTGCAAATTGTCCTAATGATGGACCCACTTTGGGGTTTGAAACATCGACAAAATGAACACGAAACTGTGGATAATTCGGATCATGCCACTGCAAAAAACTACCACAGAAGCTTAAAATCTAACATAACTTCCCTGTACAGAGGGGAAACATGGAAGGAGACCTGTCTTCTCGACATCTTGAGGATAAAAATTGAGAGAAGAACTGTAGACCTACAAATTGTCCTAATGATGGACCCACTTTGGGGTTTGAAATGTCGACAGAATGAACATGAAACTGTGGATAATCCGGATCATGCCACTACAAAAAACTACCACAGAAGCTTGCAATCTAACATAATATTTATGTCTCGCAGTGGATGCTGTCGAGAAGGGTCCAAAAACATTAGAGTGGACTCTCTCCAAGATTACATGTATTTTGTTGTCTCGATCATGGAATGTGGATTTTACATACTTTCCCAAGGTACAAATCTTGCATACATCCTACTACTCAAGTAATCCTTTAGGGAGGCTAGTGGTTATTTCTTGCATAACTTTTAAGGCGCCATGATGCAAATGGGCCAATCTCTTTTTCCAGAGTTCATCAACAATGTGACTTTGCACTTTCTCTACCTTAATGTTTAATGCATCACAATATTCCACATAAATTTTATACAGGTTCTTCACACGAACCCCAACCCGCTTCATTTTCTTAGTAGATATGTGTCTCAGAACTGATTTCCCTTTACTAAAGATCATATCATAGCCACGATCTTCCAAAATTACTACAGAGATGAGGTTCTTCTTTAGGCCTGGTACAAACATGACATCTTTGAGGTGAAGAGGGGATATTGAATCCCTCTTAAAGGTTATTGTACCAATCGTGGTATAATTTTACCTTCCATTTCCCCAAGCTCAATATGCATATAAAGATATTATCCTCTAAGTCACGGCAAAAATATCTACACCCTGCCATGTGGAATGAGGCACCTGACTCCAAGTACCACACACTCCCCAACACAGTGTTGGTCTTGCATGGGATCAGGGTGAAGTCTAACTGAAACTGTGAAGCAAATGCTTCACCTACTACTCCTTCTAAGTTCTTGCTAGAATTTTTGTATGGACACCTTGTAGCATGGTGCCTGAATTCATGACAATTGAAGAATTTTATTTTGGACAAGTCTTTCTTCTTGCCTCCTTGGCTGAATTTTGGTTTGGTTTGAGATTTATTCCATTTTCCCTTCTTTCCCTTTCCAACCAATGCAAAATTTTCTTCATCCTCTCCCTTGTATGAACCTCCATATCTGGAATTTCAATTGATTTCCTCTTGTACCAAATTAGCCCATAAGCATTCCCAATTTGTTAATTTATCCCTCCCATTCAATGAGTCTTGGTAGGTATGCCAACTTTTGGGAAGGTCTAGAAGAGCTAGCCTCACTAGGTTATCTTCTTCAACTTTCAGACCAACCCCTCCAAGCTCATCCCAAACTTGTGTAAATTTGGTGAGATACTACAGAATAATATCAGTCTTCTACATCTTAATGTTTCAAATTTTGTCTTTGATGTCCAATTTTCTATGGGCACTGCTATTTTCGAATAGTTCGGTTAGTGTCTTCCACATTGCAAAACGAGTTTCTTTCCCATGGATATTTGAGACAATGTGGTCTCTCACTCCTAGGATTATTATCATTGCCTTGGCTACATATTTATTCCATGGGGCTAGGTTCTGGGTATCAGTTGATCCTAGTTTTGGGATGTATGTCTTGACATATTCTAGAAATCCATTTTCATCAATCACTGCCTCCATGATATCCTTCCAGGCAATGAAATTTGAGCTGCCTTCCAGGGCATACTCTAATCTCATTCCATTGAAGTCCATTCTCCCAAATCTGAAGAAATCTTGCTACAATGAATCTGCTAATTCGAACCCCTTGAGGAACAAATTTGAAATTATTTTTCTAATTTGAATCCTTCTTTAATACCATGTAGAAATATGGTGATAGAATTGCAACTTCTCAAGAAATTAATCTAAATCAAGAGACACAATTCTACTCTACTTCTTTGCAGAAATTAATTCATAATTTAGAACAACATTCACAAACATGCGTCAATCACATACACAAGTACACACATTTATGTAGGAGAAACCAACTGGTAAAAAACCCCTTAATATTTCTTGCATTAATCAGATGAATAAAGAATGTATTACAATTGCTTTCTTGCTCTTACCTCAACCTGCAAGTGAATAAATGTTCTCTCTGCTCAATGTAAATATCTAACCCAAACTTAGTCAATATTTTCCCCCACATGAGCTCCCATTTCCTTGCTCAATCCCTGAGGAAATTAGCCCCTATTCTTTAGGAATTTTCTCCAAAGTGATTGTGCAATCCCCAAGGATTGATCATTGATTGCATGCAACTCTTGTACACTCAAGACTAGTCTACAAATGATGTTACACTGCCTTGGAATCTCCAACACAACTCAACAATTCAAATTCCTTGAATGCATGAGCTATTTTTGGTTGATTGGTCAATTAATTATATGACCATTGAGTTAGACAGTTTTCCTACTGCACAACCATCCTCCAACTAGTTCTATCAATAGTTAGAACTAGTTTAATTGAGTACAACTGGAAATAACTAAACTAGATTGCTAAAAATTAGCAATAACACATGCATAACTGAACTCCAATCCCTCTAAATTGAATTTATTGAGCTAAGTGACAAGAGCCATGTCACCCTATTTAACTACCTCCAAGTTGTTTGGTGATGTGGAAATTTCGATTTTTCTCAATTTGACCTACGCTAAGTAAAATTAAGCCTTTCTTACAACAATGTTTGAACAAATAAAATACGTATTTTTGCATTATTTGGATTGTTGCCACCTGCATTGACTGGGGATGTTTTTATTCTCTTCCACACATTCTAGGGGAACTACATTATGCCATGAATATGAAGATATAAACCCATATTCCCAATTTCTTAGGAAATTTCTATCACCAACTCAACAAATGAAGGAACCAAAATGAATTTATTATTTACTATAAAATAAAATCAATGAAAATCCTTGCCCAAAAACTTCAACACTTAATATACTTTCCAAAAAATATTCCTCTAAAACTTTATAAATCAATATCCTTTCCTAAAATGTTTTTCCCAAAAGATTTAGAATTAATATCCTTACCCAATTAATATATTTTTGTCCATCTAAACTAAAATTTTGAAATCAATGTCCTTGCCACACAATTTGAAAAGGGTGACATTCTAGAAAATTTCATTGATTAGGCTATGCATATTAATAATAATTGGAAACCAATATGAGAATGATGGATATGAAAATCAAGAGAGCAAGATATTAAGGAGCAGGGAGTGAGGAGGGATTGCAGTATGCTTCAACAATGCTCTCCTCTAACCTCCTTGACTCCTCTATGACACCACTCTGACAGGCTAATCATATCAAGGGCCCTCATGGCTCCACACATGCCATTCCTTTGTCTCATGCATTTGATTTTCCCAAGATTGTTAGATCTTCCTCTTCACATCCATTCTGAATGAACTTTCTTTCCTCCCTCACGTGGTGAAGTCTCCAACGAGGCTTTACCACTACATGAATGTGGTAATGACCCTCTAGTGAAAAATCGACAACAATGGAATCCTTGATCTATCGTTAAGACCAAGAATTCACAGTCACCAACGATATGATGGCGTTACGGTTAAGTTTTTATACCCTATGGACGAAATCCTTGTTGTTTTTTCTGAGGATACTTTTGAAGATTTATCTTTCTTCACCTCGCCACTTACCAGTCCTCGGAATGGGTAGCTAAACCACCATGGCTTGGAAGGAATGGACTTGCATAAGGTGCATCTTACCAATAACAACAACAATCTAGATGACCAACAAAGGGGGATTCCAGGCTCGACATATGTGGTTGCTGGAATTGGTGGCTCGATTTCTACCACTAGTAGCTCCACCCCTCCCTTCAGACCACCTACAAATCTACCTATAGGATCATTTTCTTATACGCCTATGGTACCTCCATATCCCTCCTCAGATGGTTTTGAATATCTTTTTCAAAATTTATCATAATCTATTGCTCATCTCCTCACCAACCACTTCTTCGATGAAGCCAATTTCCTAAACTATGATTTTTTTTTCTCCAATTGGTCTCACCTGGCGTTATAGCATCTTTCAACACTAATATAGATCAAATGCTCCTATATGGCATGAGTCATTCCCTTCCCCTAGCAAACTTGACTTTATCTCAAAAAAGTGATTTTCAAAATCCTTTTGTGACTCCTCCCTCTCTAAAAATGTGTACATACACGGTACTTAACAACTATACCCATGTACAAATTTTTAAATTTTGAAAACTAAATCAAATGCTATTTTTCAGGCGGGGTTTACGGTTCTCACTAAAATCCCACCTGCAAGAGTTCGTGGCCTAATCGAACTAACTAGCTTGAGATGGTATAAATAAACCCATTGGTTAGGCCTAATTCATACCTATTGAGAGATATAATCATTATGCCAAAATTTTCCTAGATCAGGTCTGTGTTTTTCCTATGCCTCCTACACTCCCAGTCTTCAGGAAACCCTAGTTTCCTTTCTTGTATGCTCAATACTCTTATCTAGAATAGTTTTTCATATATTGGAGAGGAATTCTTCGATGGTTTGGTCTATATCAACACCTTTGGCTTGGATTAGGTTGTATCTTCCTTGTACTTTTTGCTTACAGTTAATAAAGAGACTCATGTCCTGTTTCCAAATTGCATTGTTCCTTTTATGAATTTTAATTTGTGATGATTATGATGATTTATCATGTATCTATGCTTGTACTTTGAATTCGGTGATCTTATCCTATCTCTCTAACTAATTTGCAAGTTTGCACATCTTGGAGGTAGCAAAGGGTTTGGACCCTATGGGATCTATTTCAAATGTCGGACCTTTGGGCACATTTCTAATCCCTACCATAGTGAATTAAAGTTCTTGGAATTATTCAATTAGTTCTCTTTGTTTTATTTTTATTCCACTCTGTTGGGACTCTTAGCCCTATCCCTTGGGAATATTTCTCTTCAATACCCAGAAGAACGAAATCCTTCAATTTTCTTTGATCCTTCACTACATATCCCATCTCTTTCACCGCAGGTGTATCTAGTCTCCCACTCTCATTCAGTGAATATTTCTCTTGTGTCCCCTCCCTTCCCTTGATTCCTTACCTCCCCCCTCTTCTCGCTAACCTTTGACTTAGGGTTCCACTAGATCTTAGAGCATATCTCCTTGGTGTCAATGTCTACAATTGTAGTGAGCATATCTACTCCTCCTGGATTTATCAACCCTGTCTGTCTCTCAGGACCCTCTCTACTGCCCCACTCTTCCCCCTTCTTTTTCCCTAATTCCTCCAGGGGTCTTGTTTTCTCTCTAATAAATCCCCTCATTGGAATCAATCATAGAACTAGCTCCCCCCATTACACCCTCTTCTTTAACCCCCTCTATTGAATTTGAATGAGTAACTTAGAGGAAACATGTGACAACCCAAACTTGAGTATTCCTCATGAAAAATGCAATGCAAGTAGTTTTACAAAATATATTAAAATGCATTGAGTCAAAGGGAAACAAATTCCAATGATGAGGAGGTTACTTTCTTGGGATATGTAAGGTTTCCTTATGTAGGAAATGTGGGCTATTTGGACAAACATTAAAGGCTGGTTGGTGTGCCTTTAATAAATTGGTTCCTGAATTAAAATGGGTTGTAAATAAAAGTAAACAGGTCCATGTTACTTGAAGAACCACAATAAGGAAAAAGGAGAAGAAATTTATGAAGACTAGACATTGTAAGGCAACAAGGATAGGGAAGTCAATCCCTGTGTAGAAAAGGGAACAATAGAGGAAAATAAAGGGTTCAAACTCATGGAAAGCATCATTCATTCTCTCATTTTCATTCACAAAGATTCACCCCATTTAAGAAACATTAAAAAGAGAGTAGTGCATAAGAGAGGAGAAAAGAAGAGCAAGGATTGTTGAAGAGAAGAGAAGGAAATGACAACAGCTCGGCTGGCATGGCTAGCATGAAGATGGTCTATCCTTGGTGAGAAATAATGCCTTTCAAGTCCCTATAAGGCCAGAGGGTGGAGAAGATTTTTCTTTGTATTCCCTTGATGGTGTTGGTGGAGGATTGTGTCCATGGATCCCTGAAGGGAGGACCTTTGAGGCCTATCTTACTGTGATTTTGTAGTGGGTTTTAGATTCCCCAAAGTGGGTGGAACCCCTATTTTTAGGATGGATATATACTTCTCTGGATTCCCTTGGCATTCTTGGGTGGAGGAAATTGGTCTATGGATCCGTTGCTTGCACTTAAGTGGAGAAGAAGCCTCTCGATTCCTTATATGTTTGATTGGCTTCCATTGGGTAGTTTGAGGGTTGAGGTAGCTAGCCTCTGAATTTCATGTGAATTATTTGACTGTTGAGTGGCTGGTGGGTGGAGGAAAGAGGTCCTATCATGGATTCTCTATTTTATTTGGTAGTTGGTGCTTCAATCCCTTAAGAAATCCCCTCATCCTCTGGAATTTTCTCGAGGGTGATAACTGCAAGTGAGATTGGCTACAATTGTCTATGGTTGGGTGGAGAGTCCTTGTCCCAGACTTTGTTTCCCTAAAAATTACAATATAAGTTCTCATTTTTCATTTTCTTAGTTGATAAATGCATGTATGTGTTTGCATTTATAGATTGAAATGGTTCTTATAACTATAATGATCACTTGTTTAAATTTTTGGACTAAAATGTTGCTTATAATATGATGAACAAGAGTATAATGCATTTTTTGTTTGAAATTTTATGCCTTATGAAATACATGATTGTGCTATTGATACAAATAATGAATTATAGAATGTGTCATGTTTAAAGGCATCAAAATGGTTCATTAGAACTAGAACCGGCGATTACAATATTTAATATATGAACCCTTTTTATTACAGAGTATAATGATTACAATGGAGACAACTTGTTGACAGGGTTTGAGGATAATGTGATGAAGGTGATGGAATTAAGACCTTATTACAACTTGTTATGGCAATGAGTTGTTGTCGAGGATTACATACTCCTTTAAAATTAATAACATGTGATCCTTACATGAAGGATTCACCGGCCTTGAATTTTTAGCAGTAGGAATTCTCGCCCTAGGGGCACCAGTGTTGTGACTGCACATCATAGCTAATATCCAAATGTCCTTGAAAACCCTGAGTGAATCCATGGAACTACTTGTAGGCTTTCTTTGGAGCATGGAGCTCCTGCCGTGTAGTAGGATAGGTGGATTGTTATGAAACCAACTCAAGAAAAGATAGAAAAGATAGATCAACGCCTTAGAATTCAGCCTCTTCGAGGGGGCAACCTCCTTTACATTACATAAATGAACAATTCTTGGATGATACAAATGACAAAACCTCCTTTCTATATATAGGAGTCTAAGGGGTCACAATATAATCCAGTCGACCTAACAATAATAATATAAAGCCACAAAAATAACAATAGAGGGATTCTATGGGGCACAAAAATAACAATATGGGGGTAATAGGGGCACAACAATATAAATAAGGGGTATAACTACAATAGTAATGGGGTAATCACTAGTATTATAGGGACCCAACATGCCCCTCTCCTTCAAAAAAGTGTTGTCCTGAACGCTTGAGTAGTTCTGGATACTTCTGCATAAAATTCTCATCCTCCCATGTGGAATCTTCAGCAGATAAGTTCTTCCACTTGATAAGATACTCTGAAATTGATCGATTTCGTAGCTGTCGAGTTCTTGTTTCTGTGACTGCTTCCGGTTCCAATATAATTTTTCCTTCCTCATCAAGTTTTGGCAATATTGTTTGAATTGGGAGCTTGTCACCTATAACCTTCTTTAAACATGAAACATGGAAGACTGGGTGCAATCGAGAAGCTACAGGAAGCTCCAATTTGTATGCCATAGTACCAATCTTTTGCAACACCTTGTACGGACCATAATACTTTGGTGATAATTTATTATCCTTCTTAGCTTGCTTTAGGGACATTTGCTTATATGGTTGTAGCCGTAGGAATACCCAATCACCTACATCAAAACTTCTTTCACTGCGATGTTGATCTGCCTGTTGTTTCATTCTATTTTGTGCCAACACGAGGTTATCCTTTAAGAGTTGGAGGACTTGTTGTTGATGTTCGATGTGATGTTCCACTGCCTGAACCTTAGAATTTTCTCTTAAATATGATGTGATGGATGGTGGTTGATACCCATAAAGTGCCATAAATGGGGTCATTTTTGTTGCTGTATGGAAGGAAGTGTTATACCACCATTCAGCCAGAGGCAACCATTTGACCCATTGTGTCTGTTTATCAGATACAAAGCAACGAAGATATCCTTCCAAACATTTGTTTACTATCTCAGTTTTCTCATCAGATTGAGGATGATAAGATGAGCTATGAGCTAACTGAGTACCAAGACAAGAAAATAATTTTGTCCAAAAATTTCCAGTGAAAATGGGATCTCTGTCACTTACAATAATCTTTGGGTTTCCATGTAGCTTTTGAACTGTTTCCATAAATGCAGTAGAAACTGTACTGGCTTTAAATGGATGTGATAATGCACAAAAGTGTGCATACTTGGTAAGTCTGTCAACTACCACCATGATGACACTCTTTCCCTCAGACTTGGGTAAACCTGTGATAAAATCCATTGAAACCTCCTCCCAACGTTGGCTTGGAATGGATAAAGGTTGTAATAGACCCGGTGTCTTAATTGTTTCAACTTTATTTTGCTGGCAAACCAAACATTCCGCCACAAACTTTTGAATATCTGATTTAAGGCCATCCCAAAAAAATTCCTTCTTAACCCTGTGGTAAGTTTTTAAAAATCCTGAGTGCCCTCCTAAGGGAGAAGTGTGCAATTCCATAAGAATCTTTTGTTTTAGCTGGGAATTCTTACAGAGGTATAAGCGATCTTTGTACCATAACGAATCATTTTGCCAGCTAAATGTATCAGAAGTACTGAAATCTTGTTGTAGCTTTCGAATAAGTGCCCACACTTCTTCGTCATTCTTCCATTCCTCCCTTGCTTCGTTTATCCAATCTGGTTGGATAATAGAAATGGCACACAACAATGCTTCCACATCCTCATCCTTTCTTGAGAGTGCATCTGCCACCACATTTTGCTTCCCTTTTTTGTAGATGATTTCAAAGTCATAACCCAACATCTTTGTGACCCACTTTTGTTGCTCTTCAGAGGATAATCTTTGTTCTAAAAAGTATTTAAGGCTATCATGATCCGTTTTTACCTTGAAGTGTCTTCCCATTAGGTAGGGTCGCCATTTCTTAAGTGCATGGAGTATTGCCAACATTTCCTTCTCATAAATAGCTTTGCTTAAAAACTTTCCCTTGATTGGACGACTTTCAAAAGCAATGGGTCTTTCATCTTGCATTAGAACAGCACCAATTCCATTTCCTAAAGCATCACATTCCACAATAAAGGTTTTTGTGAAGTCCGGTGTAGCTAAGACCGGTGCTTGGCACATTGCCTCTTTAAGATGTTCAAAGGCCTTTGTTGCTTCCGGAGTCCATGAAAATGAATCTTTCTTCAATAATGTTGTTAGAGGTGCTGCTATTCTCCCATAATTCTTAACAAACTTGCGATAATACCATGTCAACCCAAGAAATACTCGCAATGCTTTATGGATGTGGGGATTTTCCATTCCTTAATGGCTTTAATTTTGCTAGGGTCTACCTTAACTCCTTCATGAGATACAATATGACCCAAATATTCCACCTCTTGGACTCCAAAGAAACATTTGGATCTTTTTGCATATAATTGTTTCTCCTCCAATAGTTGTAGCACCCTGTCAACATGTTCAACATGATCCTTCCAAGACTTGTTGTAGATTAGTATATCATCAAAAAATACTAACACAAATTTTCTAAGGAATGGTTTGAAAATTGAATTCATCAAACCTTGAAATGTTGAAGGTGCATTGGTAAGGCCAAAAGGCATGACCAAAAATTCATAATGACCCTCATGAGTTCTAAATGTCATTTTTGGAATGTCTTCAATCTTCATTCTGATTTGATGATATCCCGAACGAAGATCCAACTTGGTGAAGTAAATTGATCCATGCAATTCATCCAGTAATTCATCAATAACAGGAATGGGGAACTTATCTTTAATAGTGAGCTTGTTGAGCTCCCTATAATCTGGACACATGCACCATGATCCATCCTTCTTGTGCACCAATACTACTAGAGCTGAGAAAGAACTTTGACTCGGTTGAATTATACCAGCCTCTAGAATTTCTGCAACCATACATTCAATTTCACTTTTTTGGACATAGGGATATCTGTACGGCCTGATGTTTGGAGGAACACTTCCTGGAATCAGATGAATAGCATGATCATGATCACGCATAGGTGGGAGACCCTTGGGAGTCTCAAATACCTTGGAATGATTGTCCAAGCATTTTTGGAGATCTGGAGAAATAGATGATTCCAATGTGGAAACATCTAGCGAGCATAATTGTGCAATTACACCTCTTTGCTCCTTTCTTAGAAGCTTTGTCATACCATGAGAGCTGATTATCTTTCCTGGTTTCCCTGCAATACCCCTTAATTCAACTTTCGTTCCTTCCGAAGAGAATTTGATGAAAAGTTCTTGAAAATTAAAAGTTATTGTACCCAAGGATTGTAGCCATTGGACTCCTAATACAATATCCGCACCTCCCATTGGAATGGAAAGCATTGGGCTAGTCAATACATATTCTCCCATGGATAGCTTGATATTATGGCACTTTCCAGAGCAATTTATTGTTCCTCCATTTGCAATCATCACTTGACACTCTGGTGCTGGATATAGGAAGCAATTCAATTCTTTTGCTACCCTACAATTAATAAAATTGTGGGTGCTTCCTGAATCAATCAACACTATTACCTTTTTCTTCTTGATTTGTCCTTCTATCTTGATGGTTTGAGGAGTGGTAATTCCTGCCAATGCATTACAAGATATGGTCGGATTTATTTGTTCTTCATCTAGGCTTTGTTCCTCGAGTATATCTTCTTCTTTTGACCTTTCTTGCTCATTTTCTTCTTCCTCTTCACAATCTATATAGAATAATTTCTTCTCAGCACACTTATGACCTTTAGTGTATTTGCTATCACAACTGTAACAAAGCCCTTTTGCTCTTTTTTCTTCCAATTGTTGTGGTGTCAACCTTATAGGTTGTGGAAGACTAGGGGAAAAAACACTTCCGTCTTTATAGTTGAGCGGTATGCTTCCTGGTTGCCATAATTTTTGGCAAAATTCCTCATATCGATTTTTGGAATATGGTGATTCTTCCATCCAAAATTAGCGTCTATGGTATCATGATTAACATTTCTTTTGTTCTCATCATGAGTTTCCTTTACTACCTTTTCACCATTAGTGACCCTTTCTTGTAGCAACTTCTTCAATTCTTCCATATCTGTCTTCAAATCTGCCATGTCTCTCTTCAAATCTGTCTTTGAATCATCCATCTTAGCTTCCATGCCCTTTATCTTAGATTCCACGCCACTTATCTTAGCTTCTGTTAGCTTTTGTGAGCGTGACATTTGTTGCACTTGTTCTTGTAATTTTGATATATCATGTAGCATTTCTTCTTCTTCTTCATGAGTCATGCTAGAGCTTTCAGGTTCCTTACTAGGTGTTTGCATTTTCTTTCCTCGGGGCATCCGTTACCGACAATAATGCTTTACTATGCCCTTTGAATTCCGTTAAACCAAGATTACACAAAAATTAAAAAAAAACTACACACCTTTTTTCACTTTATAGAAGCCTGATATTGAATCTGATGTATCTCTGTAATTTCGGATCATCCAATTCTGAAATTGATACCTATAGTAGCCTTCTGCGTCCTCTTTCCAATGCCACAAGTCTGAGCCAAATTGGATTCTCCAAGGAAGAGTTATGTGAAATCTCCCGCAGTGACTTGCTTTTAGACTGGTTCAGTAGAGCGAACTTGTACGACGTGTCACGAGTCACTGTTTCAACCTTTGAATCTGAAACACACACACAAGAAACTATAGTCCGTCCTCTTTCTGTAACGTTTTATGAAATTTCAATCCGATCCTCAGAGAGAGAGTTATGACGATTTTCCCCAGGTCACCTGTTTTGAATGTAATTCAGGAGTCTACAAAAAGGCCAACTTCCTCAGATCATATCTCTGAAAATATCACGCGAAAAGATTTGAAATTTGGACCCAAGGTTCAGTTCCGATTCTTCTCAAATGGGTTTTTTTGGTGACTTCTGAAACGTCACAGAAAAAAAAAGTTATATAGAAAATGCCACGATGACCTGTTTGGAGCAGCGAAACCCTAGAATCCAAAGCTTTCATACCAAATGTTATGAAACCAGCTCAAGAAAAGATAGAAAAGATAGATCAACGCCTTAGAATTCAGCCTCTTCGAGGGGGAAACCTCCTTTACATTACATAAATGAACAATTCTTGGATGATAAAAATAACAAAACCTCCTTTCTATATATAAGAGTCTAAGGAGTCACAATATAATCCAGCCGACCTAACAATAATAATATAAAGCCACAAAAATAACAACAGAGGGATTCTATGGGGCACATAAATAACAATATGGGGGTAATAGGGGCACAACAATATAAATAAGGGGTATAACTACAATAGTAATGGGTTAATCACTAGTATTATAGGGACCCAACATGGATGCCCTTCAGAAGTTCAGTGCAAGTCCTTATAGGAGGGTGGCTAAAAGATCACCAGTGTGGGCAGGTCAATTCTATCCCTAAACCTGCAAATAACTCCTTCCAAAACTTGGAAGTGAACTTAGCAACCATGTTTGATACAATAATATTTGGAACACCATGCAACCTCATTGTATCTCTGATGAAGACCTATGTTACGTCACTAGTTGAATAATTAGACTTCACTAGAATAAGTGTGCTACCTTTGTCAACCTATCCACCACAACCATGATGGAATCATGCTATCTAAATGCCCTCAACAAACCTATAATGAAATCCATGGAAATGACTTCCCATTTCCACTCTGGAATCAAAATAGGCTGTAGTAATCCACGTGGGTGCTTACACTCTGCTTTTACCTATTGACAATCCAAACATCTAGCTCAAAACTCTGCCACTTCTTTCTCCAAATTCGGCCAATAGTATAACTTCTTCACAACTGTCAATGTCTTCTGATATCCTGAGTGACCTAAATAAGGTTTAACATGAAAATCCCTCAATATAAGATTGTTGATCTCAATGTTATCTAACACATAGATTGTATCCCTAAATATGACCAAACCATCTGTTGTGAGGCGATAGTCCAACTCTTGTTCACCTGTACCCTATTGTAACCTGTGCATGAGCTCCATGTACCTATCATCCTACTATCCTTCCTGTAAGATCTGATCATGTAGATCTGTCCCATAAGAGCTCATAGTTATTATATGATTCACTTGCACTCTTCTACTAAGAGCATCTGCAACCTTATTTTCCTTTCCCTTAATGTACCTAATCTCAAATTTGAACTCACTGATCGTGTCCAACCATCTAGCTTGCATGGAATGCAAATTTAGTTGGTAAAACAAGTATCTCTATCCACTATGATCAGTCATCAATACAAACCTCCTTCTAAGAAGATAGTGCCTCCACATTATCAAAGCATGGATAATAGCTTCCAACTCAAGATCATGTGTCACATGATTGTACTCATGCTCATTCAATTTCGTTGATTCGAAAAAAACCACCCGTCCCTCCTGCATAATAACTCCACCAAGCCCTCTCTTGCAAGCATCGGTGCACACCACAAACTCTTTATCCATATCTGCAATCTTAAGAATTGGAGAATTTTTCAACAACTGCTTCAACTGTTCAAAACTGGCTGCACATTCCTCTTTCCATTCAAATTTCTTACTTTTCCTTTGCAATGATGTGATGGGATAAGAAATCTGTGAGAAGTTGTTGATCAACATCCTTAATAACCTTCTAACCCCATAAATGACCTTACCTCATCCACATTACTAGGAGCTGTCCATTCCATGATAGCTCTTATATTTTTTGGATCCAATGTTTTGCCTTCCTTGGAAACAACTTGTCCCAAGTAATGTACCTCTGTCTAAAGGAAACTTCATTTTCTAAGCTTGGAATATGATTGATGCTCTCTTAGAAATATCAACACTATTGCTACGTGTTTGGAATGCTCTTCCTCATTCTTAGAATATATCAATATATCATCAATGAACACAATAACATTTTTTTCTAGATAAGGACACAACACACTATTAAACAAGAACATAAAAGTAGCTACAACATTAGTAAAACAATATGGAACTACAAAAAAACTCATAATTTCCATACCTAGTCTAGAAAACATGTTTAAAAGTGTGCAACAAGAAATTCTTGTTGAGATTGCAACAAGATGATGGAGCTTAGTGAAAAGAGTCGCCTTCACTAAGTGGGCCCGCAGGCTATTTTTGGCGCAAGTCTATTTTTAGACTATGTCTATTTTTAGACATATGGATCATGTCTATGTTTATGGATGATTGATCAAGTTGGGAAAAATAGATGGACTTCTATTTTTGATGAAAGTGTGAGTGATCACAGTGTGAGTGATCAAAGTCTATTTTTAGACTGGCTGTCAAAAATAGAAAAGTCAAATATTATTATCTCACAATAATATTTGGACTATAAACTTAATCTTATTCTCTTGGAGCACTTCAGTTTGAGCTACAGAAGTGGCACATGCAGCTGTCAGAAGGAAATATGCTTTTCTTATGAGTCAGTTGAGTTGTTGCATGCATGACTTCAGTTAGAACTCAAGTGAGTTGAGTTTAGTGGACTGGAGGTACAGTTGATGGAGTTGTGTTCAGTTTGACTTAGTTAAACTAGTTGTAGTTAGTCTAACTGCAGATAGACTAATGATGAGTTGTTAAACTAATTATTAACTCATAATACAACTAATGAATACATCAGTTAACTCAGTTGCATGTCAGTGCATGTTCAGTTCAACAGGGACAAGTGGTAGAGAATCAGATTGCTATCAGTTGTGACTATAGTTGTGCATCAGATCTTGCACAATCAAGGGATTGAGTATGCCAATGAGTTTTCTCACGTATTTGGCCCACATTTTAGCCTTTTCTCACGTCCACAAAGAGTGAGTGACTATTTTGCAGGTGAAAAACGAGTTTGGGAAGCTATTCTCATCAGTTCTTGAGCAGGTATTGAGCAGTGGAGGCAGGAAAGCAGCGGGGGAGATTTGGAGATCAAATCTGAGCTGTATTGTGTGTAACAGAGGTGGAGATACTTGTGAGAAGTATTATGCTTTGTATTGTTACATGATTCAATCAATATAATATACAGATAGTGTGGGGTTTTTAGCGAGATGCTTTCCCCGGGATACATACTGTGTTTATGAGTTTGATTGATGCTTCTATGTGCGCCTGTGAATGTTTCTGCTTCTGTAAATTGATGATCAACGTAGAGGAGATTATGTATTATACATGTTTCGCTTATAATTGTATGATCAGGATAATCTCTGTGAATATGTGTTAAATTATTCAAAATTTCTACAAAACAGTCTTGTAAATATCCTCGTCTTTCATGGATACTTGATGGTATCCTGATTTCAGATCAATCTTTGAGAACAATATTGTTCCTTTCAACTAATCAAACAAGTCATCAATCCTCGACAATAGATACATGTTCTTGATGGTTACCTTGTTCAACTCCCTATAATCAATGCATAACCTGAGAGTACCATCCTTCTTCTTCACAAACCATATTGGCATGCCCCAAGGCGATACACTTGGCCTAATGTATCCCTTGTCAAGCATTTCCTTCAACTGCAACTTCAGCTCTACTATTTCTGGCGTGCTCATCATCTATGGTGCCTTTGACATTGGTGTTTCCCCTGGTACCAACTAAATGGAAAAGTCCACTTCCCTGTAAAGTGGGAACTCTGAAATATCTGCGGGAAATACATCTTGAAACTGCTATAAAACCAAGTACTTTCTCAATACATCCATATCCTCAACATCCTTACCTTTATCACTGGAAATATGTAATACAAATACAACACACCATTTTCTGCAACTATTCTTTACTTGCATAGTTGTGACCATTCTAACTGATGTTCCTTCTTCTTACCCTACAAGATCCTGTGTTCTCCATTGTCATCCAGCATTCAATAACCATGTCATAACAATCCACCTTGGTCCTATGAAGATATAACCATTCCATACCCAACAACATATTGTGTGATCCTAATGGAAGCACATTCAAATGTGTTGATGTAGGCATACCATTCAATTGAAATGCACAAGCTCTTACGTAATGAACTATTTTTTTTGTACATTTAGCCAAATGCACTAACCAATATTCTACATGCACTTCTTTATTCAAACCACACTTATCCACCAGGTTAGGATTAACATAACTATAATTAGATCCAGGGTCAATAAAAATAGGAACAAATTGATCACAAATATTACCATCCATATCAATAATAGATGCCTGGTGATCTACCTACTTTTTATCTAATTTTGCATAGATACGAGGAATTCTCTACCCAATAACCCCAACAGTTCATGCTTCCTGTGCATTGTAGATCTGAGGTCTACCACTCTGATTCTATGAAAAATCTGTCTTGAGATGCTCCTTACCACATTTCCAACATTGTGACTGTCCCTTAGCATCACCTTTATTCTGTTGTTCTCAGGTTGAGTTCCATTAGATTTCTTGTAATATGCAACATTTTCTTTCTCACCTACACCTTGGGGCCTTGTCCTTTTCAGCTGCCATTTACCTTTAGCCTTGTATTTCCCTTTCCAACCTTGTTGAGACTATGTCTTGTACTTTGATTGCTCATAACAATGCTTAAAATTACCAATGACTTCTTCAAGTAACTGCGGCTCATCGTATTCAATCTAATCTCTAAATTCTAATGGTAATCAACTGAAAAATATATGAACTTTGGCGTTTTCATTCTTAATATATGGTACATACCTCAAAAAATCCAAGAACTTGGTCGTATACTCCTCATTCGTCATCGATCCCATATTTAGCTCATAGAACTCCTTAGCTTTAGTGTCATAGTACCTCTATGACAAATATTTCCTCCTAAAAAGTCTCTTGAATTCATTCCAACTCAACTCTTATGTCCTGATGTCTCTAACCTGCTTCACATCTTCCCACTAGATTTTTTTTTCCCTTTAAAGTTGAAGATAGTTATTTATGCCTTCATGTTCTCTGTGTAATCATGTAGCTTAAATAAATTCTTCATTCTGAGTAACCATTCCTCTACATCTTCAGGTTTCTTCAAATCTCCATCAAAGGTAGGTGGCTTGGATATATTGAACTCATCTAGCAAGTATCCCTTGTCACTCCTCCTGTAAGGATGATAACAATGATGACCATGGTCCTTGTTGGAACCAGAACTATAATAGAACCTATGTCGATCACCTCTCTGATTCAATGTATCTAAGAACCTGCCATCTATGATAATATCATCTCTATCTGACCTCTGTCCACCGTGAGACCTACTTCCATAAGCCCTATTAGTCCTGTCCTCTTGTCCATGGTTGATCCTAAGTAGCCTTGGTCTCTGAAGACCTGAAAAGCTTTGAAGGATAACTGCATTAACCTTTGCTTGTTTCTCTTGTGCCTGAATGATTATGTCATTATCTACATTTGAAACTTCTTATTTATGCCTTCAAACTTCTCAATCTATTTTCTATGTCAGGAGAGTACCTATCAACACGTTTCTCATCTGATCTATAGAGAGTTTCATGAACTTTAGTCTACGATCTTTCTAGTCATCTTTGATCTTCTTCCTGCAAGTATACCATGTCAACTAAACCAAAATATAAACATAACCAACATACCTTAGTATAGTTCAGGGGAGGATATCTCCGCTGCAAGATCTACCATATTAACGCAATAATATATATAAACATAATCATCTAAATATATAGGCATCATTTCAACCATTATCTAGATACCATGCATGACTATATCATAACCATGACAATACATGGATAATGACATATAGACACTAGCATGCATAACAAATGCGTAACCGATATTTAATCATGATGACCACATCCAACAACAATCACCATCATCCTCTACATGGTGACACAACTAGAACAATGATCAAGGGCATGCATACATAATAAACATATAGACCACAAGTATAATTAGCACATATGCAACCAACATGCATGCAAAACAAATACATTCGACCCATCTAGTCTAATGGGTCAACCATGCTTTGATACCACTCTATAACACCCTCCCACATTTACCCAAACTAACTGGTCCATTGGGGTGAAAATGTGACAAATAATTACTATGATATGATTCAACTCCCCAAGTACAATTAAATAAGTGTAATCAACAAGAGAAAACCATACTGATCTTCCTTAGGAGCTACAAAACCTTTACGAGCCAACCAACCTGTCCAAGTGTCCAAACCCCCAGAAAACTTGCTTCTTGACTGAACTAGACCCCTAGTCACTCCCAGAGAAAGGCCTCCATACAAATGTGGCCCTTTTCAGGAAGTTTTGTGCCAATGACCCCGAATTCCGAGCCACTTTTTAAGGGTTAGGACTCAGGCCTCTACCCAAAAATTCATGAAACTTCCAAAAATGATAAACGACAAGATGAAAATGCCTCTAATTCAAATCTTAAAGAAGGACCTGACTTGACAAGGTCTAGAAATGACAAATATTCCATCAAACATATCATGAACATATAATCTACAGGTGATAACAATAAATCTGAACATAGGGGTCTCATACTTATTTGAGATTAAGAAAGAAGGACTGATGCCCTCTTAAAATAGTTTCATTATCATATATTAGGTCATACATTTAGTATTCATTCATTTACTAATCAAAATTTGATGAGCGCTGATCAACCTTAATATTGTAACAACAATGCTGCAACTCCCAAGGCTACCAACTTTAATTATCAACCCAAGGTTCATACAAACTTAAGAGGTATCAACACTATATGTGCATCATACAATGTGTCATTATTTCGTTGTCATGATGTAATGGATTGAATGTAATGAAATCAAATACTAAACCAATTGCATAAATGGAAATTTTACTTTGAAAATAAATTAATCCTAGGCAATAACAACAAATTGTACTTGAAACCCTAAGAGCATGAATTCAAATAAATAGGCCTAATATACATTGTAAAAAGGCATGTCTTAATTGGTGTTTATTCTTCCTAAATCATTGATTTAGAGCCTAGAGGTCATGATTCAACCCTAATATACAAAAACTAATATTTTTCATAAAATATGGGCAAGTATATGCGTGCTAGAAGAGTGTTACAAGAAGTTACAGGTGTTGTTGCAGGAAGTTATAGGCTGCTACAGGTGGTTACGAGATTTTCTACAGAAAGATATAATTCACCGAATGACCAAGAATAAAATCAAAATTAGGTGGGATAATTTTTTTTGTTGAATAGGATGTCTTAGGTCTCCATTCCAAGTGGAATCACTCAAAAATACCCCTATTAACACATGCTAAAAAATAGAAGAAAATTACTAGTCTAAAATCCAGAAATTCGAAAACTAGTGAGCTAGTTAATCTATCAAATGCCTAACAAAATCAAGTGAAAATGAAATGGGGTGAAAAAATTTATTAACCCAATTTTTTTTATGAGTTAATGCAAATGGAATCAACTCAATTGAAGCTCATTAGAATGTTCTAAAAAATAGCAAAAAATTATTACTATTTGCCACAAGAGACTTCCAGAAATTTAGATTTGGGAATAAGCAAACTAATCCAAGTAGCTCAATGATTACTATGACCTTCAAAAGTTATTCCAAGGATGAAATCATGCTTGTGGTCCTGCAAAATAACTTACTTCAACCATTTAACCCAATTCTACAACAAGAAATCATCAATACTAAATGCAGAAATAGGAAAAACAAGAACAAGAGATACATGTGAATTAGAAGTAAAAAGAAGAAAAGTAAATGTCAAAAGGAATATGAGGCTCCTGGCATGGCCAAGCTCAACAAAACTCAAAGTCCTATGAAGGAGACCAAGACTTAGAAGCTTAAAATTCCACCAAACTTCATTATTTCCATCAATACAATTACATCTCTACAAGAAATGAAAGTGGACCTCAAAAAATACAAGTTTTCTCCACAAGAAGACTAAGAAAAACCAATCCCTAGAGGAAAATTCGAATTGGTACTTATACAAAATGATGAGGAAGCATTCTCCTTGAAAGGAGGAAGCTTTCCCCTCCAAAATCCCTCAAATAGTGGATATGGTTCCCAACACTAGGAATCTACATTAAATGACAGGGAACACATTCCTAGATTTTCTCAATCATTGGAGCTCCAGAATTTGTGCAATAATTTCATAATATCTTGTTGATTTATTATCCAATATTGATCCTCCTGTAGTAGGGAGAAAGTCCCTAAATTATCTCCTCCTCCAAATCTTCATAATCTGCCCAATATTCTCACAATATTCTACAAAAATAAATAATATTAGGCACAAATATGCAATTATCCATAAACCTTCATAATGACCTCAATGTGCCTCATTCATTCCCCTAATGGCCTCTCTCTTTTACATTCCTTAGTCCTTTCTCTTAAGAATATTAGATGTAGGTTCTGCAAGGACAAGCACAAAATGTAGTTTTTCTTTTCATGATTGTTTAATAGTCCTTCAAGCACAAAATCATAACTCTCCTCTTCGCAAGTGAACTCTTTTGGCTTGTAGATCCATTTCATTCACATCCTCTCCCTTGAAACCTTCATTCCATTTTCACTCATTTTTCCAAAATAGTTTGTGCATAGAAAAATCACAGTGTTTCCAGAGACCATTAGCCTGCATTTTTCCCCTTATGCAAGATGGGTTTCTGAAGATTTTTCGGTTTGGAAAGGTATTCCACATCCTTTTCCATCTATTCCTACATTTTTCAACCATGTGGACACCTATGAAACCCTCAAAACGCCCTCAGATTAGATCTTGTAGCAACACAGAACATCCTGTATAAGACCTACAAAACACCACAAAATCTATAAAATATTGACCAAAATTGTACCTCATTCTTAATTTTTGCCTCTTACCTTTCTATAACATCTTCTAGGCCTTGGAAAAAAAACTAGAAAAAGATTAGAGACCTCTTGGAAAGCCTCTTTCCATCACTGTGGTTTGAATTCTATTTTGATGGTGAATGAATTCTTTACTTTTGTTGCCTTCTTCTTCTCTTTTATTTCCTAGATGATTTCCTAATGGGCTTTGTATTTCTCTGTTTTGATTAGGTCTCTCTTAGGCACTGCTATTTTGGTTTTTAGCATAATTTGTTCCTTTCTTCCTTCTTCCTCCTTGAATTTTTCTTTTGGCTAATTTCCCTCTTCCCCATCTTCTTCTTCTTCTTTATTAGATTATTCTTCTCCTTCTTATTGGTTTTGGTTTTTCTATGGTTAGATCCAACCCCCATAGCCTTCAATACAACTTTCGAAATTTGGCAAGGCAATTGTCTATTTTTGCTAGAAGTTTTAGATATTCCTGTGTAATGAGGGTTTTATGACAAAGGAAAAAAGAAAAAATTTCTCATATTTCTTGGAGGAAGTATGATTTCATGCTCACCCAAAAATAAGTTCAATTCCCCTTCTTATCAGGCTCAATTCAAAGGACACATCCATATTTCATTTTTTTGTTTTGTAAACATGTACCAAAAGCTTCCCATAGGATGCACTACTAAAAAAATGAAAAATTTTGCAGTCTTCTTGTTCACATATGGCAAGGATAAATATGTATTTACCATTTACTTGGGTGTTTTCCTTTGAATCTTGGGGTTTTGGAGTGAAACTCCTCAAAATCGGGGTCCTTGCAACAATTTTTGCCTTCCTGTAGCATCTTTGTTTTTCCTATAGCACATAATCTGTCTTTCCTATAGAAACTATGTTTCTCCTGTAGTATCTATGCCCAATCCTATATCACCTACAAATCAACTATTTATGTGTTCTATAGCACCATAGGAAGCCCCTGGTATCATCTAGCACAAACCTCGATGCCTCAATGAGCCTCTCTAACTATTTTGGGAATGAGCATTAATACAACTGAAGCTGAGCCTTTTTTTTTTTGGTAATGGCTCAAAGTGCTTCGGTGACTTGGCCTTTGCACAAATTTCCTCTTTTAACTGTTGTCCCCACTCCTCACAATCATCACCCATCCTAATTTGGCTTTTCCACATTGAATGAGTGAGGGAGTTAGCTGCAATTAACTAGTTGAGGGTGGTTGAGAATGTTGACCCATCCTTAGCTTATAGAACCTCATCTCTTATTCATTGAAAAAACATTTCTAGCTATAATACACTCAAGAAAATAGGTAAAGAATATTGCATACCTACACCTACCTGATGTCGAGATGTTGTAGATGCATGCATGTTGTTGTGGGGATTCATATCATGATGGGTTGAAGGAGAGGCATGCGTGCTATTGCTGAGTTGATGATCGATCCATGCTTCTCTGGAGGTGATAATTTTCTTTGCTTTCTTCTGCACAGGTCTTCATAGCTTCTTGTTTTTGTTGCTGCTTTACATCCTTGGCTAAAATGATGCTGCTAAGATGCTCATGATGTGAGTGTTGTAGTTGATGATTGATCCTATGCTTGCATGAGGCTATTGGAAAATTAATGAAGCTACCTTTGATGGTTCTAAAGATGTTAGTGATGATCCTTTAGTGGTTGCCTACTACTTCTAAACAAAGGTAATGGCTGATATTTTGGCATCTTCAGGTGTCATCTTCTTATGTTTTTTTTCTCCATGCATTGGCTTTGCTATGAAATTTTCTCTTGAAATGTGCTTGGTTGATCAGAGTCGTCACTGTAGGTCTTATTGACGGTGGATGAAGCTACTGTTGTTTAAGATGATTAGTGACCCTATAATATCCCTATGGAAGTTTTTGGATGCCCAAGATTGAGGAGATTATCCATCAATGCTTCATGTTGGTCAATTCTTCATTTTGGTGCTTCTAAGTGGTTTTGATTATGGTTCTAAAGGGCTTGTGTAGACTACTACAAGACCGTGTCTTCCTGTAGCAATCAAATAAACCCTCCTAGGATAATTATTTCCTTCAGGTGATACCTTTAAAAATACTAATAATTCATTAGTAATCTTTTGACAAGGATCAAAGGCCTTTTTTGTGGTGGAAGGGATGGAAGAATGGGTGAAAAAAAAAAAATTATGGACAAGGATGAAAATGAGAGTGGAGAAGAGGTAAAGTGGTGTGAAAAATGAATGATGAGGCTATGGTGGACTTATCTCAACCTTCCCTAAAGAAAAAATTACCTTTTGACCCCTTTCTCCAATTGGATTGCCTCGTGTAGATTCTTCTCGACCATCGTGTAGCAATTTAGAACTTCCTATAGAATTTCAGGACAACCTCCTGTAGCAAACTTGTTTTTTCCATATATTCCAAATGGTAAACTATGTTGACCTAAAATTTGGTGAGTACGTTTCCATCATCCCTATGAATCTTCTCATTAAAAATCTTGGCCAATGGATGAACAAATATAGAGAAATTTGAAAATGGCTTTCGGTGATGGAGGTCAATTTCTTGAAAAGTGTGCACCAGAATTGGCTGAAATTGCTTGGGCATGTTACCATCATCCATATGAATCTCCCCATGAAGCAACTTGGAAAATGGATGCAAGACTCAAGATATGATAAAAACAATTTTTTGCTCTATGTATTTTGACTTCCTATAGCAATACATAGCCTTCATGTAGCATTTTAGGACAACAAGGAAAACGAATGGAAAAATATTGGTAATGATGGGTGGATGGTGGAAAGAGATGAGGGTGATGAATTGGCATGGATTTGGTCCTTCTAGAGCATCTGAGCAAAGGGGGAGAATGTCCAAGTTTGACTTCCTTTGACTAGAATTTTGACCAATTTTTTCTTTTGGTTCCAACTTGTTTTTGTTGCTTGCAAAGTGTTGTAGTGGCTACAACGAACCTCCAAATTTTTCCTTAGCCCATTTTGGAGCCTCCCCTACCAACCTTACACAACACTTTGTCTTGCTTCATCAAGTACTCAAGCTTCAGTGTTTTCCTTGCACAAAGGCAACCTCTCAATCACAGTCGATCCATTCCCCTCACAAGCTGCTTACCTGGACTTTGTCTAGCTGCAGGCTGAGTAACTTCCCCTTTAAAATTGCACATTCCTGGAGGGTAACCAGCCTGCTGGTCTCCAGGATTGCACAATCCTACCATCCAACCCTCCCAGCAGGATTTGCGCAATTTTTCCCATTAGCAGGTTGTTTAGCCTAGGATTTGCGCAAATCTGGGCAGCAGTCAGCTGCTCTGCCTAGAAATTGTACAATCCCCTTGGGCAATGAGCCCAACTTACAGTCAGGAATGCGCATTTTTCCCAACCAGTTGAGCACTATCATGCATTGACAGTTCGTTTCACTAGTTCCACCCAAGACTGAGGAAACTTGACATGCATGCATGCATGACTTGATCTTCCTGGAATATCAAGAGATAGCATGCAAAAAGAATCCCATGATTTAGGGATCTATTTTTAGCAGCCGGGGGTTACATGCAAAGTTTTTTTAGAAGTTTCCCTCCAAGTGTCACTTTTTCCTAGATTTGTGGCATGCACGTCTTGAGACCAAACTTATTTATTTGATGCATTAGAGCTCAATCTTGGAGCTCTGACATCCCACAGCACATCCAGGACTCTTCAATACATCCGACTCAGCTATTCATGGGTAAGTAGCCTCAACTTGTCTTTTTCAACATTTCTGTCGTTTTTTTGTGTATTTTCTTGTGTGAGTGTTGTTTGCTTGATTTCTTTGAATGCCTGTTGTCATTTACATGTATTCTAGGTTGTCCTCTCTCTGTTTCAGTTTTCATCGCTATCTCACTGTTGTCGCATGCATGAAACTGTTTTTCACGGACGTTCGCCCAACCGGAAAATGACCTCACCCACATGCATGTTGATTTGTTTGTTGAATCTTCCATTCATGTTTTGCATGCACTATTTATCACTTTTGCTATCACTTAGTGTCACCATGCATTTCATCGACATACTTGCTTTCAGTTGCCCGTCGGTGAGTCGGGCCAACCTTGGCCCATGCTTTGCATTCACCAAGGTTGCATTATGCAATCTGGGGGAGAAAAGCTTACCTTCTTCTCCAGATTTGCGCATTTTGGCCCAGCACTAGCCTCCTAGACTATTTTGTGCATTCCTAGAGGGAAGTGGCTACTTGGCCCAAGAATATCCGCAAATTTTTCCTTGGGCTAGCAGTCCTTCCCAGCTAGGATTGCGCATTGCACAATCCCAGCAGCCAACGGCCCAGCTGGATTGTGCATTTCACAAATCCAATAGCCAATCCAACATTCTAGTCAGTACAGACTGCCTTTTTCATAGTTCTAGCAATCAATCACTCAGCCTCCCAGTGAAATTTGCGCAAATCTACTCATCACTTTCCTAGGTATGTGTTGTGTCCTTCCCGGATTTGCTTTGTTTTCATTGACATGTTTCTTGCCATGCATGCTGCTTGTTTCCAGATCTTTCAGGTGTTCATCTGTCTCAATGGTTTCCAAGAGAATAGGATCTCAGGACACTGATGGTATGGTAGTTGGAGCAGCAGCTAAGCAGATGTCCTCTAATTTTCTGATCTATGAAGATACGAAGTTGTATCTAGACAAGGACATCAAATTGAAGTGGCAAGAGGTGAATGAAACATTCGTAGGTACTTTTGGGGAAGACCTTGAAGAGCGTCAGGTGTACGTGAACATTCATAAGTTTGGCTTGTACTGGATTGCATGCAGACACCCTCTGTTCCCATGCGCAGACGTGATTCACTGGATCGTCTCTCACACTGACCCCGAGACGAAGACCTTGAGCAATGTCAGTGCGAAGAAGCTTGCAACCTTATGGGCACGAGATTACAATGAAATGTATCAAATGGACGAGCCCATGACTATCATGACCCCTCTGTTCAGCTTTCCCAACTGCAGAGGCCACTCCAGAGACATTTTGAAGGATTGGGTGAAGGAGCCAGCGCGTTTCAGGATGACACCCAATCAGATCTATAAGAAGAAGATATTGAGGAAGTCATACCAATACTTGGTCATATTCGCATGTCGAATGATTGAAAAAGCAAGCATTGTGACCTTCCCTTAGAGTTGGGTGGTCGCGCTGAACCAATTGGCTAGAGAAGGAAGACTATGCAACTGGTCCGGCATACTGGCTCATCAGCTGAAGGAGCAAGTTGTGAAGGCTAGATAGTCGCCCGAAGGCATGCATATAGAAATTTACATGTCTGTCTACCTTCTAGATGTAGTCTGTGCCCGACATGAGTTCCCGGGATTAGAGTGGGCATGGTCAACAATAGAGACTGTTGTGAACATGTATTTCAAGCTATTCTCCAAATGTAGTTTCGGAGGAGTGATCAAATGGCTGGCCGACCATCTTGTCACCCCATTGTACAGGTTGATATTCAAACACGATCCACCCTGCATGTCAGAGGAAGCGATGAAGACATTGTTAAGCATTGCAGATTGGTATGCCTCACCATCTGACACGTTCATCTGAGTGTTCAGTGTGGATAAGCCTCCACATATTCTACCAAAGTTTTCTTTGTACATGCTTTTCATGCAGGAGGTAGCATATCATATCTCAGCAGGATTCATAGTTAGGCTGCAGCGGAAGAAGAAGGCACCTTGGCCCACTCTTTCATTGTGGATTGGGTTATATGAGATCTGGAGCATCAAGCAAGCAGATGTCGAAGTTGAACAAATGAAGAAGTACCCATTTGACCTCCGAAGCTTCAACCCGTATGACCCACATTGCATTGTGAAGGATCACTGCATGAGAGTTAAGTTCAATTAGATCCATGGGGCATGTCATTGGGTCGAGGAAGACTCATGGAGGTATTGCTTCAGTTCCTCCAGACCCAATGAACAGGTCAGTTTCACCGTAGATTGGTTAGCACAACAATGTGAAGCAACATCATGGAGAAGACCAGCAATAGTAGTAGCAGTAGAAACAACAGAGCCAAGCATACCTGCGCGCGAAAAAGGGAAGATAAAGATTGCCGACCGCATGGAGGAGGAATAAAGCTGCAAGTTTCGAGCAGATCCACTTGTAGAACAAGCAGCTATGTCTATTCAACAAAGGAGGCAGCAACGTGACAAGCGAATCGCTCGAAGGCATACGGATAAGAAGAGAATGGAAGAAGTAGAGAAGGAGTTGCATCAACTGAGGGAGAAACTCTGGAAATAACAAGAGCCGTGCCAAGATGAGAAGGAAGTGCAATAGAAGAAGATTCAACAGGGGGTTCATCACATAAAGATAGACGAAGCAGTGCCTGTACAAGTAGTTGATTCTTGTAAACAGCTAGCATTAGGTGAATAGGGTGAACACTCGGAGGCGTAATACTTTGCTCATGAGATAGAATAGGCTCTTGAACAATTGGATGCAGACATGGAGCAGTAGGAATTGGAACAGGACATTGACCTCATGCCTCACCAAAGAGAGCTCAACTCACTTGCTTCATTGGATCCAAATGATGATCAAGTCCTAGATGACTAAGGAGGCACTAAGATCATTGGTGGTCAACCGGAAGTAGAGATGAAAAACATCCCCTTTGATGAATCTCATCATAGAATTGTGCAGTATTAGAGAGTACCGACTCTGAAAGACCGAACGTCCCCTGCATAATTTGAAGATCAATTGGTCATTACTGATGTGCACAAGCATCCAGCTGCGTTGGCCTATGCAACTAGAGTGTATGTCGAAGCCACTAGCTCAAGTGTTCGTTTTCTCAATGCTGAGAATGAGCGAATGATGAAAGAAATACAGGTGGCCAAGCAGGGAGGAGACTTGGTGATGATGTCCGCCCGAGCTGAATTGAAGAAGGAAATACTAGATGAAGTATTATCCTTGGACATAGTTATGCAAGCATTGTACTCCAAGTTTGGTACCGTGCATCAAACAATCGTTCATCTCCACGGATGGAAGAAGTGATGTGCAAGAAGAGTACGCATCTTGAAGAACATACATACTGTTGTTGATAACATGCGAGCATGGATGATGAAGTACAAGGGAGCCCCGCTTAATTTTCCAAAGATGATGAAGGCCAATGTGGTCGAGCTGGAAACACATATCCAGAGTCAGATCCGGAACTATGAACACCTACCGCAACTCATCACTATCATATAGGCTTCCCATGTACGAGTATTCAAAAGCATGGAGGTTATAGTGCACACTCATGCGATCCCATCACTTGGGACCCTCACTCAGGCGAAGACCAAGAAGCAGGGCCAACAGGAGCTTGACTCATACTTCGACTCGCTGATGCGCATCACCACCAGCCTAGACTTGCCTATTAGTACAAACATTATGCACAAGTAAGTTGTTGGTCCAGCCACACTAAGGACAATGATGTGCATGCTCACAAATGATTTGGACAGAGGAGCTCGAGTTGTGTACCTAGATGGTATGGAGTCAAGGTTCAGGTTTCAGATGGATGTCATAACAGAATACATGGACACTCTCAAGGACTACCAATCTTGGCATGAATATGTCACTTTTGATCAGCATGAGGATGTCGAGCAGTTGGACTTCTATGTTTGTCTATTTCTGAATGATGTCTAGTTTGGCTCGTCCAAGCCATTGCTCACATGGGTACATGTGCATTATAATGCTGAGTCATGTCAAGTGTAAGTCAAGTGTGAGGAGTAGGTGAAGAGTCATGAGGGTAGTTGAATGGTCAGAAAGGGCAATGTCAAGGGTCACCCCACCCTTTGCTATGAATAGTCCCTCATAAATCATTGTATAGGAATTTGGTCAGCCAAGCTTCTACTAAGATTATCTTGAAGAAGGCTTGGATAGTATTGTAATGCGCCTTGGCTTCTCCACTGCATGGAGCTAGTACATATCTTTGGAGGAGCAGGCGGATGTGGCTGTAATGTTCCACTATTGGGGTTAACAGGTTTACATGGATGTATTGTATGATTGTGACTTACACTTCTTTATATAATAAGAGGCAATACATTTTCAAGCATATGTTGTTATTGTAGTTGGATTGTTCTGGTTGCCTTAATGATATATGTTGTTTAACTAATGTACTTGTGTATGAACTGATTTGTATGCAATTATATGAATCTTGTTGTTAATGTGTTGCATATGTTATTAATGTTGTCATCGTCCGTGTCGAATTCTCTACTAGACATCAGACAGACCTTTCTCGTGAACCTTGCTATATCAACTGCCACACTCATCTCATAATAATGCGTGAGTGTTGTTCATGTTATCTTACCTTGTATGTTGTGACTGCCGCATCTGAGTGGACTGATCCGTTGGAAGCTGTGCATGTCCTTTGTGTGGTGTATTCCTAGTTGAGTTGGGACTGCTCCCTTTCAACTTGGAACTCACCTTCACCTTCCTCTCCCTTCAAAGTGTTGTAACCTCTCATACACATTCCTTGACTCTCTGCATCAATCACGCCCTTGCTACTGATAGAGTTATCTTACTTTCCTCTATGCAACATTTCGGTCAAGGCATTACCTTACAACCCACTGCTAGGACTCCTACACCAAATGGTCTGAGGTCTAATTGGGACTTCTCACTGGGGAGATCCCCTTGACATATTGGCAGGTCTAGCACTGTCAACATTTTTGGCGCTAGAAGGAGGGCTTGATGACAAGCAGTGTCCTCTCATCTAGTTTTGAACCTTTGCATATCTTTCATGGAGTGTTGTATTCTTCTTCCCCCGAGGTGTTTTTTGAATCGTGAAGATGTCCCCATCTTAGGGAAGCTTTTCAATTTCTTATCCACTCACATGTATGATGGTGAAGGTGAAGTCGCTGGGCATGAGCACTAACATAACTTTCTTTCCATGATTTATGAGGAAGATGAGTTTACTGACAAACAGGTCGGGTTGCTGCTTGCATACACACTTCACGAATCTCCATTTCGTTGGGTGCTTAGCCTACCGGCTGACACCATGCACTCATGTGAGCACTTCCATGATCTTATTGAAGACACGTTCTATCATTTTTGATCCAGTCCATCTTGACTAGAAATTTTTACAGAAATGGAGGGCTCCGCATGAATCCGTTATTGATTTTTGGCAATGCTTCCGTGAATTGTAGTTTCAGGCTTCAAGGAGCCAGATGAAGTTCGCTTATCTTTGGGATCGGTTTGAGTATTATCTTAAGAAATATTCTCGTCCCAAGAGGAAGATTTATGTTACGTCTCACTCAACCTTCTTCGTTGATGGAACTGTGTAATCCCATGTGGAAGCAGGCACTCTCTCGGTGGACTGTCTGCCTCCCTCTCATTCAACAGTTCCACCATCGCCTAGTGATGTTGAGGATCATGTTCACACATATGTTCATCCTTCACACCTTCCCAACATCACTCCACTCAATTTTCACGCAGTGTTGGTTCTGAGTCCTTCGAGTTCCCATATGCATTCTTTTCTTTGACCTTCATCTTTGCACTCATGTGTTCCTCTAGATGATGTTGTCTTGTGTTCGTGCATTTCAGACTCTTCACTTGTTGTGAATGAGGAACAACCCACTGATGGAGTTGGTGTTGCACAACCAACCTGCGCTGTCATTCATGAATATTATGAGAGGGAGATTGAACATCAACACTTGGTGAAGGATGACTCCCTTCCATCCGAGGCCCCTCCATTCTTTCCTAGCTTCTTTGGTGAACTTGCCATCCATGATTTTTCATGTGTGTCTTCATCCATGGAGGGCACGCATTGTTGATCACTCGCGGGACTCACCGGATATTAGTCCATCATTTGACAATGGAGAGGATAAGTTATTCTTTGAAAATATACTTGATCCTTCATCTGTCTTTCCCAGAAACACAGAGGATGAGCTCGTTCGCTTTTCATCTACCACTCTGTTTGATTCATCTGATCATGAGGATGGTGAAGAATTCATTGATTTTTCTAATCATGGTGATCGTGATCCAATTGCTTCCAATTTTGATCACGATCACGAATCTATCGCAGTTGATTTTTCGAATCTACCATGTATGATAATCTACCTGATGATGAAGTTGAGACATCTAAGACTATCGAGGCATTTCATCCCGAGCTGATGGTTATGTCAGGTCCTCGCTCTCTTGGGTTAGTCTCACTTCCAATCATGAAACTATTCAATCACCCAAGACTCTTCATCACTCATCTATATGCATTGAAGAACCATCTCTCACTGATGACACTTCCTCCACTCGAACTACACGATCCCATTGCTCATGCTTTGGAGGAGTATTACATTACAAGCACTCATTAATGACGCAAATTGTCTTTGTTTCTTTCATTTTCTTGCATGTCTCAGTCAAGAGTGTGTTTGTGCTTAAAGTTGCATGTAGTGTCACACAACACCATGATAAGTCCACAGACTATCCATCATGCACATGCACTCACTTATGTCACGTGGCCACTTTGAAACACGAAGTGTGGCTGTCTTCACTATTATATATTTCTTGTATGCTGGTCTGCATGACTAGGTTACTCGTGGACCAAGCCTTCACCCACATGGGTCTACCAATGCGCCGGTGGATGCATTGGAAGTATCACTTCACGTGATCAAGCCCATGCACCGTTAGTGTATGAGTATGAGTAATGTTTTCTTTCAGTTGTTTGCTTACATGCTTTGATTGCTTGATTGTTTGCTTGCTTGTTTGTTTGCTTGCTTTACTCTCATTTTTGCTTCTGCTTTTGCTTAGCTTTGTTGTTAGTTCGTTCGTTTGTTTCATTCGTAGGTTAGTTCACATGAAACCATGTGTGACTCATGAAACGAGTTCGGTAAAGTACAACATCTATTGCTACTTGGTTATATGTCATCTTGCCTCTGTATAATGAACTTGTTACTCTTAGTCCATGATACGTTGAAGGAAAATATGTACTCTTCGAAGTGAACCTTGGTGTAAACACAATGCTTGCGCGCTAACCAGTGTTACCTTCTCTAGTCGATTTTTTTTGGGTTAACCCTTGTTAGCTAGTCAAGTAGACTAAGGTGAGGGGGAAAACCTTAATAGGCATGTCATAGATATAATAAACTACTTCTCTGCTCGGACAACCTCCTCTACTCCCAATAAGTCGGGATCCCTCTTTTGCCTTTGAAATGAATAAGTGCTATGCACAATGAAAATGAAAAAAATGAAAAGTCAAAAAATTTCAAATGAAAAATGAATAAGGCAAAAGAAGATAAAGGCTTCTTAGCAGGGAGGTGATGCAAGTAACTTCGCTGGGGTACTGACCAGGCTCACTAGGAGCGGAGCCATGATTGTGTTCCTATGTGACTCCACCAGGGTACTATCCAGGCCTGCTAGCAGTGGAGCAACACCAGAGATGAAACTAAGACTCTAACGACTATATTGCTTGTGCACCTATGTACCCCTAAAACCCAATCGAAACAACTATGTTGCCTTGGCTTGGAATGTGTGTCAATCGACCAAGGTTTTGGCAGATGCTACACCTCACAATCAAGTTAGTGTGAAACCAAGATGAGCTAAGAAATAAATGATACTTCCGGAGGTGTTAGACTTGATTTTCACGAATAAGGTCCATTCAGAGAGCTGGAGTTCTACCAGTGTGTCGCTAAATGTTGTAGTGGCTACAGCCACCCTCCAAAATTTTTCCTTAGCCTGTTTTGAAGCCTCCCTTACCAACCTTACACAACACTTTGTCTTGCTTCATCAAGTACTCAAGCTTAAGTGTTTTTCTCTCACAATGGAAACCTGTCCATCACAATTGATTCATTCCGCTCATAGGCTACTTACCTAGACTTGGTCTAGCTATAAGCCGAGTAGCTTCCCGTGAAACTTGCACATTCCTAGAAGGAAACCATCCTTCCCTCCAGGAATTGTGCAATCCTCTATGACAGCCTGCTGGTCTCTAGGATTGAGTAATCCTGCCAGCCAACCCTCCCAGTAGGATTTGCGTAATTTTTCCCAATAGTAGGCTATTTAGCCTAGGATTTGTTCAAATTTGGGTAGCATTCAACTGCTCTGCCCAGAAATTACACAATCCCCTTGGGCAGTTAGTGCAACTTATAGTCAGGAATGCACATTTTTCCCAAGCAGTTGAGCACTGGCATGCATGGATAGTCCGGTTGACTAGTTCCACCCGAGACTGAGGAAAATTGACTTGCATGCATGCATGACTTGATCTTTCCAGAATAGCAAGAGACAACATGCAAAAGGATCTAATTATTCAGGGAGCTATTTTTATCAGTCGGGGGTTACATGAAAAGTTGTTTTAGAAGTGTCCATCCAAGTGTCATTTTTTCTTAGATTTTGGCATGCGCATCTGTTGCGGCCTTAGATTTCTGCTGCCGAAACATGGGGGATAACCACCCGGTCTGGACCTTAAGACAACTCCTTTTCCGTTTAAAGTGGTGGCTCCGACTGGGGATAATGGGACCAGTTTCCCAGTGTGGGTTTTAAGATGAGAGTGGGTGGTTCACGAGTGATTGCAATAGAATAATGATAATCTAAATGATCTATTCTATTATGAAAATATCTAACTAACTTATTCTAATATAAACCTGGGTATTTCTGTGTGATATGCGATCTACAAAGATATTTTCTTGACATGTGATAATAAAGATCAATCACGCATAAAACAGAGATGATAACGTATAAAGATAATTTCTTTGACTAAATAGTTAGTCAAAGAAATTGTATAAACTATATCACATATATGATGATTTATATATGAAAGTAGACAATTTTAGCTAGGCATCATACAATAGTGCAATTAACGCTTAATAGAAAGAATGTATCCCATACATAGTTCATGAAAATAAAGTGTTGTCACTAATTAAATAGAAACATAATCAATCATACAAGATAAAAGTACCATATGTGTGAATTTCTGCTCATTTGACTAATGACATGGATCAATTCCTTTCTTCAGATCAAATTATCTCCCAAGTATACAATAATGCATCAACAAAGGAAAGTAGTATGATATTTAAAAGAAATGATCACGCTTCATAATTTCACCAAAGCATTCAAAAACTTACAATAGTGCATTCTTTACAAATGTTTTTGATAAAATTCTGGGCCCTTCTCTAAATGCAAGGGAAGGGTATAAATACTATTCTAACTAATGTGAAAAAATATTTTATACAAAAATTTGAGGAGGTTTCAAACAACCTTCCTCCTAACTAGTTAACTTACTTTAAAATAAACATTGTCTTGATGAGCAGAGGCTAAGACGATGATTTGTTGTCTGCCAGCTTGTCCTTCAAAATGCATATGTCGACCATCGGTTTGACTTGAGGAGGTGCCCCAAAATGTGTTCTAACCTGTCTTGTGAAGATCACATCGGTGAGAGGTGGCAGCATCTGCTGATTCGAGTGAAGTGAGTAGTTAAGGGTCTTGATTTGGCTGTGCGGCTTGACGAGGTATTGCTAATATGAATTCCAGTTGGTCTTTTCCAATTTTGCGATTGCTTCCCTTTGAGTTTCTGCTTTTTCTTGCCGGCTTTTAGGTAAATCACCTAAATCGGGTATTTCTTTTGGATTTCCTTCTTTTACCAGGTTGGTGGAAAACAGAGTGTGGTTTACCACCTTGATTATGTTCTTCGCCCCCCCCAGTGACTCTTTCCACTAATAGCTCAGCTTTCTTGATCCTTGTGTCCCAATCTGTGAAAAGGATGTCCTTGTGTGTCTCCTCAATTTCACACAGATTGGATTTCTTCCCATCTTTTGTTTCTTGCCATTCAATGAACTCTAAGATTCTGGTGTTTAGATCAGTAAACTCAGTTGTCTGGTCAATCACTTTATCTATTAGCTGGTTGCTAGTGATCAGATAAGGAGCGATGTGTGACATCTTTTGGCAGAATTGTTCTTGTTGTTTCATTAGGAGGGAATTCAATTCCAGCGCCTCTTTAATGAACTCCTTGACAGTAGGAGTATCCTTATATCTTTCCATGGCTTGCTGCAATTCTTGGAGTTGCATATTTTTGGTCGATATATCGGCTTCATGGCTTATCTTTAGGACCTCCATGCTCTCTTGCAATTCGGAAAGTTGGTCAGCGGCTTGCATGTTCACACTTGCCATCTCTGTTTCGAGCTGCTGCTTGAGCTATGCGATCTTCTCCTCCTTTTATCTCAAAAAAATAGAGACTTCGATGGCTTTTTCCATGGTGGTTGTTGCATATGCTCCCGTAAACTGTGAAAATCTAGTCAAGTTCTTAGTTGGGTTGGAAGGAATGTCCCTCCAGACTATGTCCATTGGCTCGTTTCCAGGTGGGAGCTTAGGTGTTTCTACCCTTCTCCTTTTCCTCTATCTTCTTACTACAACCTTGTGTAGCGAGCTGTAGAACACATCTAGAGGAGGGATTTCAGTCACTTTCAAGACAATCTCTGTTGTGGGCAGAGCAGGGATAATCTCAGTCTGCTGAGACATTGTTGCTTGCTCATCTATTGGCTTGGACTCTGTATTTTCCTGATTATGCAGAGGAGTTTGACACTCCATTGTTTCTTGGGTATCTGTGGTGTTGGGAGTGTCTTGCAATTTCTTATTAAACTGATCCCACTCCTGTTCCAAACTATCGCTTTTGACCTCTGAACTGATCTCTTTAGGTGGGGTGCTCATAACCTGTTTCTCGGCTAACTTCCTGCTGGATTCTACTGTGTTATCGGTGTCTTGGGCCTTCCCTGTATCCAGTGTTTTCTCAGTATTTACCTGAGATTCAATGCGAGAACTAGGTCCTTCGCTATTGACAGTCACACTGGGTGTGGGTTTGTCCTCAATTTTCAACAAGTGCATCAGGATTATTTCGAGCCTTCTATTTCTGAATTCCTGAAAGTTTCCAAAATATCTAGGACTCAAATTTTCCCTTGCCCATTCAAACAATTGTTCAAAGGATTCAGCCGACTGTAACAAGTCTTCAAAATCGTTAGCCTTGTGGTTATATGGCTTGATCTTTAGCGCAATAGTGATGTTATATGCTATCTTGTCTGGATCAAATTTCCTTTTCGGAAAAGTATGAAGCCTAAGGCCTTCCATGCTTACTGATTCCTTTATTGCATGATTAAAATTTGCAAAAGAAAAAGAACTGCAGTTGATAGGAAAAGATGGCCATAACAATTTCTTGCTTTCTTTGAGAATTTTGGTCAAGCCTTTTCCCATGGTATGGTGGGCGATTTCCCTTGCCAACAATTTATCAGAAATATACAAGGGGAGGACACGTGGGTTTGTTTTGCTATCAAAAACCCTAACATAGGTGAACCATTCTTCAATAAAATATTTACCGACAACCAGAAGTTCTGTAGCGGTTTCTTGGGAAAACTTGGGGGATTTCCTATTGAAAATTAATTGATGCAAAGAAAAAATAACAACATGACATATTTTATAGAAATGGGATATGTAATGGGATTCCCACATTTTCTTATGACTGAGATGGATAAGGTAGGGGTCTTGTAAGGTCCATTTCCAACCCATGATTGGAAACTTAGTGCAAAAATAGATGGCATCCATAATGTAGGCACTGAAATAGAATGGGGGAAGGTTCTTTGGAGAGGACGATCTCTTTTGTCAATATTAGTGATGATGGTAGCTAGGTTATCAGATAGGATGGTGGCCTAATTCATAATGTGGGAATTAACATAGGCATCAATCAGAGGAATCCATTCTATGGAAAACTTAGCATTGTTGGGTAACCAATATAGTTTACATAACATAGCAGCTACATAGTTGTAGAGGTTTGGCAAAGAGGCTATAGCATACATACCTGATTTCTCGAATTTGAATTTGTTCCCCAACACTCTCCAACCTTGAATCACCTTGAAGGGCTCTTGGTTCTTCTTTGCAAAGTTGGCCACATATGTGGTATCATATATATCTTGAGGGTCAGGTATATGGTACATTTTCTTCAGGTCCTCTGCTTTGAATGATCCCATGAGTTCCATTTGCGAATTCCTGAATTGCCTATCTTCAATTGTGAGGTTTCCACCACCCACCTGATCATATCTTTGTATGGAAGGATTTTAGCTCTCGGTCCTATCCTATGAAGGAAGGAACAGGGAACATCCTTGAATTGGAGTCCTGAAGTTTTTATTGAATCAATTAGTGCTTTTGTGGCAGTAACCTTGGGACGCTCATCCTCAAGCCTGTTGTATATGACCTCCCAAGTTGTTGCTCCCCCATCCGTGCTGCAAACCATATAAGAGAATATAGGATCCATTTTGTAAACTTGGACTGTGTAATGCTTTGTTTGTTATGTTTCTACATCACCTTCCTCAATGACATGTCTTTTGTAGCTTGCCTAAAATGGACGAGATATATCAACGCAGACGGTATTGGGCAATTAAGACTGAAAGATTTTCTGGAATGACTTTGGATCATGGGAAAGGTTTAGATGATATATCCAACGTTAACTTCCCATAACTTGGAAAATCATTACCTCTCCTTGGGCCACTAAACATTTATTACCGTGTCAAATTGTTCATTATTACATTCAAACGCAATTATTTCACATGCTTTTTTCTCTATTTGCACATTCACAATATCGCATTTCGCAAATCGTTAATGAAGTTCATAGTGGCAAGGCTTAATTACTTGCGATTTCTACGAAATGCGATTGCGAGTTCGCAAATTGTTTAATTGAGATATCGCAGTGGGAGGTTTGATCGCACATCGCAATTTTTTAAAGGTGTTTCATGTTCATCACATGGAAAAAACGCGATTTGTGGTTTTCGATGAGAATCCTATCTTTGGGTTGTTTTAAGAGTTTTTTAAGGCAATTTCTTAGAGTTAGGTTTTATTTTTCTAAGATCAAAAATGTAAAAAGGATTTCCATTTATATGTCTAACCTCAACTATTGCTATATATAAATGGGGGGGTTATTTCATAGTACAACAACGTCTTGAGACCAAACTTATTTATTCGACGCATCATAGCTCATTCATTCACATCGATCTTGGATCTTTGACATCCCACAACACATCCAAGACTCTCTGACACATTAGGATTAGCTATTCATGGGTAAGTGGCCTCAACTTGTCTTTTTCAACATTTCTGTCACTTTTTGTGTATTTTCTTGTGTGTGTTGTTTGCTTGATTTATTTGAATGCCTGTTGTTGTTTACATGTATTCTAGCTTGTGCTAGCTCTGTTTCAGTTTTCATCACTATCTCATTGCTATTGCATGCATGAAATTGTTTTGCACAGACGTTCTCCCAACTGGCGAACGACCTCACCCACATGCATGAAACTGTTTTGCACGGACGTTTGCCCAACCGGCAAATGACCTCACCCACATGCATGAAACTATTTTTCATGGATGTTCACCCAACTGATGAATTACCTCACCCACATCATGTTGATCTGTTTGTTGAATATTCCATTCATGTTTTGCATGCATTGTTTATCACTTCTGCTATCACTTAGTGTCACCATGAATTTCATCGACTTACTTGCTTTTAGTTGGCCATCGACGAGTTGGGCCAACCTTGGCCCAAGCTCTGCCTTCACCAAGGCTACATTTCACAATCTGGGGGAGGAAGACTTACCTTTCCAGATTTGCTCATATTGTCCCAACACTGGCCTCCTGGACTGTTTTGCGCATTCCTAGAGGGTAGTGGCTTCTTGGCCCAATAATTTGTGCAAATCTGTCCCTGGGTTAGCAGTCCTTCGTAACTGGGATTGCACATTACATAATACTAGCAGCAAAATGCCCAACTAGATTTCACATTTCTTAGATCCAGCAACCAGTCCAACCTCCCAGTCAGTCCAGATTGTCTTTTGCGCAGTTCTGGTGGCTGGTCACTCAGTCTCCCAGTGAAATTTGCACAATCTTTCACATTCGTTTCCCAGGTATGTGCTGTGTCCTTCCTCGAATTTGTTTTGTTTTCACTGACATGTTTCTTACCATGCATGCTGCTTGTTTCTAGATCTTTCAGGTATTCACCTATCTCAATGGCTTCCACGAGAACAGGATCTTAGGACACTGATGGTATGGCAGCTGGAGCAGTAGTTGAGCAGGTGTCCTCTGGTTTTCTGATCTATGAAGATACAAAGTTGTATCTAGAAAAGGACATCAAACTAAAGTGGCAAGAGGTGAATGAAACATTCACATGTACTTTTGGGGAAGACCTTGAAGATTGTCAGGTGTATGTGAATATTCATAAGTCCATATTGTACCAGATTGCATGTAGATACCCCGTTTTCCCATGCACAGACGTGATTCACTGGTTCATCTCTCACACTGACCCCGAGACAATGACCTTGAGTTGTGTTAGTGGGAAGAAGTTTGCAACCTTCTAGGCACGAGATTACGATGAGATGTATCAAATGGATGAGCCCATGACTATCATGGATCCTCTGTTTAGCTTACCCAACAATAGAGGCCACTCCAGAGACATTATGAAGGATCGGGTGAAGGATCCATCTCGTTTCAGGATGACACCCAATCAGATCTATAAGACGAAGATATTGAGGAAGGCATACCAATACTTGGTCATATTCTCATGTTGACTGAGTGTCCAAGCAAGCACTGAGACCTTCCCTCAGAGTTGGGTGGTTGCGCTAGACCAACTGGCTAGAGAAGGAAGAGCATGCAACTAGTTTGGCATACTGGCTCATCAGCTAAAGGAGAAAGTCACAAAGGCTGGACAATCGCCTGAAGGCATGCATGCATAAATTTACATGTTCACCTACATTCTAGATGCAGTCTTTTCCTGACATGAGTTCCTGGGCTTAGAGTGGGCATGGTCACCAACGGAGACTGTTGTGAACATGTATTTCAAGCTATTCTCCGAATGCAGTTTCAGAGGAGTGATCATACAGATATCTGACCATGTTTTCACCCCAGTGTACATGTTGATATTCGAAGAGGATCCACCTTGCATGTTAGAGGAAGCGATGAGGGAATTGTTAGGCATTGCAGATTGGTATGCCTCACAGTCTAGCATGTTCATCCGAGTGTTCAGTGCAGAGAAGCCTCTTCATGTTCTGCTAAAGTTTTCTTTGGACGTGATTGTCATGCAGGAGGTAGCGTATCATATCTCAACAGGATTGACAACTAGGCTGCAATGGAAGAAGAAGGCATCTTGGTCCACTCTTCCATCGCAGATTGGGTTATATGAGATCCGGAGCATCAAGCAAGCAGATGTTGAAGCTGAACAAATGAAGAAGTACCCATTCGACCTCCAAAGCTTCAACCCGTATGACCCACATTGCATTGTGAAGGATCACTACATGAGAGTTCAGCTCAATTGGATCCATGGGGCATGTCATTGGTTTGAGGAGGACTCATGGAAGTATTGCTTCAATTTCTCTAGACCCAATGAACAAGTCATTTTTTCCATAGAGTGGTTAGCACAATAGCATGAAGCAGCATTACAGAGAACACTAGCAGTAGCAGCAACAACAGAAACAATAGAGCTAAGCATACCTATGTGTGACAAAGGGAAGAGAAAGATTGGCGACTGCATGGAGGAGGAACAAAGCTGCAAGTTTGGAGCATATCCACTTGTATAAAAAGCACCTATGGCTATTCAACAGAAGAGGCAGCAACGTGACAAGCGAATTGCGTGAAGGCAGAGGGATAAGAAGAGAATGGAAGAATCAAAGAAGGAGTTGCATGAGCTGAGGGAGAAACTCCAGAAATAACAAGAGTTGCGCCAACATGAGAAGGAAGCGCAGTAGCAGTAGATTCAACAGGGGGCGCATCACATACAGACAGATGAAGAAGCCCCCGTAGAAGTAGTTGATTCTTCTGAATAACTGGCATTAGGCAAATAGGGTGAACCCTCGCAAGGGAAAGAATTTTCTCATGAGATAGAACAAGCTCTTGAACAGTTGGATGCAGACATGGAGCAACAGGAGTTGGAACAGGACACTGACCTCATGCCTCACCAAAGAGAGGTCGACTCACCTGCTTCAATGCATCCAGACAATGAGCAAGTCTCAGATGACCAAGGAGGCACTGAGATCCTTGGTGGTCAACTGGAAGCAGAGATGCACAAAATATCCTTTGAAGAATCTCATCACAGAGTTTTGCAGTCTCAGAGAGTATCGACTCTAGAAGACCAAACATCCCTTGCCTAATTTGAAGTGCAAGCGATTGTGACTGATGTGCACAAGTATCAGCTGCATTAGTCGATGCAACTAGAGTGTATGTCAAAGCCACTAGCTCAAGTTTTCATTTTCTCATAGCTGAGAATGAGCGAATGGAAAAAGAACTACAAGTGGCCAAGCAGGGACGAGACTTGGCGACAATGTCCGCATGAGCTAAATTGAAGAAGGAAATACTAGATGAAGTATTGTCCTTGGACACAGTTATGAGAGAATTGTACTCCAAGTTTGGTACCATGTATCAGGCAGTCGTTCATCTCCACGGATGGTAGCAACGATGTGCAAGAAGAGTATACATCTTGAGGAAGATACATACTATTGTTGATAACGTGAAAGCATGTACGATGAAGTACAAGGGAGCCCCGCTTCATTTTCCAAAGATGATGAAGGCTAATGCGGTCGAGCTGCAAGCACGTATCCAGAGACAGATTTGGAACTATGAATACCTACCGCAACTCATCACTATCATACAGGCTTCCCATGCATGAGTATTCAAAAGCATGGAGGTTATAGTGCACACTCATGCGATCCCATCACTTGGGACCGTCACTCAGGTGAAGACCAAGAACCAGGTCCAACAGAGCTTGAATCGTATGTCGATGAGATGATGCGCACTGCCACTTGCCAAAACTTTCCTATTAGTGTAGATATTATGCGCAAGTACATTGCTGGTCTGACCACACTAAAGACAATTATGCGCATGCTCAAAGATGAGTTGGACAAAGGAGCCCGAGCAGTATACCCAGATGCTATGGAGGCAAGGTTCAAGTTTCAGACAGATGTCACACCAGAACATGCAGACACTCTCAAGCACTACCAATCATGGCATCAATATGTTACTGTTGATCAGCATGAGGATGTTGAGCAGTTGGACTTCTATGGTTGTCTAAGTCCGAATGATGTCTAGTCTAGCTTGTCCAAGCTATTTTTCTCATGGGTGAATGTGCATTGTAATGTTTAGTCATGTCAAGTGTAAGTCAAGCGTCAAGAGTGAATGTAACAGTCATACAGTAGGTGAAGATCCATGAGGGTAGTTGAATCGTCAGAAAGGGGACTGTCAAGGGTCGCCCCACCCTTTGCTATAAATAGTCCCTCTTAACTCATTATATAGGCATTTGGTCATCCAAGCTTCTACTAAGACTATCTTGAAGAAGGCTTGGATAGTATTGTAATGCGCCTTGGCTTCTCCACTGCACGAAGCTAGTACATTTCTTTGGAGGAGCAAGCAGATGTGGTTGTAACATTCCACTGTTGGGGCTAACAAGTTTACATGGATGTATTGTATGATTGTGACTTACACTTCTTTATATAATAAGAGGCAATACATTTTCGAGCATATGTTGTTATTGTAGTTGGATTGTTCTGGTTGCCTTAGTGATATATGTTGTTTAACTAACGTACTTGTGTATGAACTGATTTGCATTCAATTATATGAATCTTGTTGTTAATGTGTTGCATATGTTATTAATGTTGTCACCGTCTGTGTCGACTGCTCTGTCGGACATCAGACATGCCTTTCTCATGAACCTTGCTATATCAACCATCACACTCGTCTCAGACTGATCCGTGAGTGTTTTTCATGTTATCTTACCTTGTATGTTGTGATTTCCGCATCCGAGTGGACTACTCCATCAAAAGTTGTGCATGTCCTTTGTGTGGTGTGTTCCTAGCTGAGTTGGGACTAATCCCTTTCAACCTGGAACTCACCTTCACCCTCCTCTCCCTTCGAAGTGTTGGAACCTCTCATACACATTCCTTGACTCTCTGGCTCAGTCTCGCCATTTCTACTGACAGAGTTATCTTACTTGCCTCTGTGCGACATTGTGGTCAAGGAGTTACCTTACGACCCAATGCTGGGACTCCTACACCAAACGGTCTAAGGTATAATTGAGACTTCTTACCGGGGAGATCCCCTTGACATGTTGGCAGGTCCAACACCATTAACACAATGGTTCTTACTTGCCTTTGTGCGACATCGTGATCAAGGCATTACCTTATGACCCACTGCTGGGACTCCTACACCAAACGGTCCCAGGTATAATTGAGACTTCTTATCGAGGAGATCCCCTTGACATGTTGGTGGGTCCAACACCATCAACACAGTGGTTGGAGAGCACTTGCATTCATCAGAGAGATACATGGAGCGAAGGATTTTTCTTTTTTCATTTTTTCATTTCTTTTCATTTTAGGCCTACTAGCTGCCTCAATGAGGTTTTCAACTAGTAGGTTTGCCTAGGCACCCCAAAGGAGGTTTTCACCTAGGAATTTTTTTTCTCTCTCTTTTTTTCTCTTTCTCCAACCCATTGACTACCTCATGGAGGTTTTCAATTAGTGAGTCAATCTCAGGTGTGTCAAAGGAGGTTTTCACCAAAGATTTTATTTTTTCCTCTTATTTTTTTATTTTTTTCTATCCTACACTACTTGAAAAAAAACAAAAATTCTTTCAAGTATAGGAATACCTCCAATGGAGCCATGTGCACATTAAGATGAAAGATAAATTGATAGGCTTGAAATATATTCTTTGACATGTACCTGAATGTAAGAGACCAAATTCTTTGACTGATATGAGATTAGAAATTGTTGAAGGAGTGTGTGTTGTTGCAACTTAATGATTGTCTAGAACCATATTTCAATATAGTTGTGATGCCCCTGGTCCACTTCCTAATTTTGATCATCTTGTATGTCTTATTCTTCCATGAAATTCAGATCTTATTCTTTTTGTTGATTATTCTCTTGAACACATAGAGGATCTAATGGTGAACATGATTTAACTTCCTCAATCTCCGATTCCAATGTCTTTTCTCCATCAAGTACAACTCATGATGCTTTGGTCTTCTAATTTGAATCTTCTTTTTCTGAATGTTATCCTTCATTGACATCAAGAGAATTTATCTTTTGCAATACTCTTCCTAAGATAATATGAATACCATTTAGATCAATAGGAGATAATTGGAAGTGTTTTATCTGAAAATTGTATGTGGGTTGAGCTACTTCCTTGTGTGGGTTTGGAATTGGTGGTACAAGTAGTTGAGTGGGAGTGGCTATTTGAGATGGATGTGGTTGAGGTTGTGGTTGTGGTGGATGTTGGTGGTAGGGATAACATGGAGTTTTCTATGTATGATTTTGAGGAACATATTGAGGATATTGTGGATTTCTCTCATTAGTTCCTTGCCAACCTTGTTGCCAAGATTAGTTTTGGGGTTGAGATAGCCAATGTTGCCAAGGAAAGGGTGTGTTCCAATTACTTTGAGATAGATGTGCATAAGCTTGAAGTTTTGAATTAGGCTCTTGCATCATACTAGGTTGACTAGGCTGCCATGGTCCTCTTGGAGATACATAACATAGTTTTTTTGGTGATTGACGTGCTCCATTGTCCTCTTGGTAAAATTCCTTCAACCTTGGTAACGATGGGAAATATTTAACAACATGTGATTTTGCATGTACAACAAAAATATCAGCATATTCTTTTTCCTCACCTTGAATTCTTAATATTTCTACTTGTTTGCTTAGATTGCTAAGAATTTATGTTTTAAAGTCATTAAACAAATTCCCAACTTTAGCTTGACTTACTGATCTTGATGTTGATTTACTTACTCTTTCCCTTCCTCTTGATATGTGTTTGCATGTTTCATAAATTTGTTCAAATGATAATTGGTATATATCACCTCAACTCATGAGATCAAGCAAATCAATCCACTCATCCCTAATTGTTCTAAGTAAGAGGGTTTTTAGTGTGTCAGATATTAAATCATGTAATTTTTCCCTCTTAGCATTATACATGAACCTATCTATTAGATCCTCAAGGCTCTCATCTTCTTTTTTCTTCATTTTAATTGTTTCTTCTTTAAGATCATGATCTTTATATTTTTCTAGAAATATCATTTGCATATCATTCCATGATCTTATTGAATTAGTCCTTAAAATCATGAACCATTAAAGAGATCTATCCTTCATTGTTGCTGGAAATAACGAGAAAGGTTTCTAGATCCTCCGACCTCATACCATGAAATTTGGGAAGGAAATATGGAGGGATGTTATTCATATGCACACTGACATCAGTATCTTGAATGGGAAATCTAAGAGCATCTTCTTCACTGTGATCATGTCCATCCATTTATTCTACCTGCAAAAGTTGATGGTGATGTGGCTCTTACTGCACTACGTGATCAAATGGGGGGGTTGGTGTTGGAGAATTTTTTTGGTTTTATGATTGAATGTAAACAATAATGCAATGCAATTTTCTGTTTTTGAAATGAAAGATGCCTAATGCAATTTTTGTGTATTTTAGCAGAAAGTAAAAGAAATGAATTAACTAGGGAAGAAAACAATGCATACTTTGAAACCTCCCCGGAAACGGTGACAAAAAGGAATTAACCTCGGTATTGCAACAAGAATGTTGCAACTCCGAAGGCTACCAACTTTAACTATCAACCCATGGTTCGTACAAACTTAAGAGGTATCAACACTATATGTGCAATATGAAATGTGTCATTATTTCACTGTCATGATGTAATGGAGTGAATGTAATGAAATCAAATCCTAAAATAATTGCATAAATGGAAATGTTACTTTGAAAGAAATTAATCCTTGGCAAGAACAACAAATTGTAAATTAAATCCTAATAGCATGAATTAAAATAAATAACCCTAATCTACATTGTAAAAATGCATGTCCTAATTGGTGTTTATTCTTCCTCAACCATTGATATAGATCTTGGAGGTCGTGATTCAACCCTAAGAGACAAAAACCAATCTTTCTGAGCAAAGCTACAGGAAGTTACAGGTGTTTCTACAGGAAGTTACTGACTGCTACAAGAAGTTACAGGATTTGCTATAGAAAGATATAATTCACCGAATGAAGAAGAAAATAAAATCCAAATTGGATGGCACAATTTTATTATTATTTAATATGATATATTGGGTCTCCATTCCAAGTGGAATCACTGAAAAAGACCTCTGTTAATAGATGCTAAAAAATAGCAGAAAATTACTAGTCTAAAATCTATAAATTCGAGAACTAATGAGCAAATTAATCTATCCAATGCCTAACCTAATCAAGTGCAAATACAATGGGATAAATTTTTTATCAACCTGAATTTTTTTATGATCTAATGCAAGTGGAATCAACTCAATTGAATCTCATTAGCATGTTCTAAAAAATAACAGAAAATTACTACTATTTTCCCCAAGGGACTTCTAGAAATTTAGATTTGGGAATAAGAAAACTAATCCAAGTAGCTCAATGATTAGTATGACCTTACAAATATGTTCCAAGGATGAAATAATGCTTTTTATCTTGCAAAATAACTTAATTAAACCATTTAACCCAATTCTACAACAAGAAATCATTAATACTAAATGCAGAAATAGGAAAAACAAGAACAAGAGATGCATGTGAATAAGAAGTGAAAAGAAGAAAATATATATTATACAAAAGGGCTCTGGGGCTCCTACGATGGCCAAGCCCAAGGAAAATTAGAGTTATATGAAGGAGACCAATATTTAGAAGCTGAAAATGGCACCAAACTTCATTATTTCCATCAATACAATTACATCTCTGCAAGAAATGAATGTAGAGCTACAAAAATACACGTTTTATCCACACGAAGACTAAGAAAAACCAACCCCTAGAGGAAAATTCGAATTGGTACTTGTACAAAATTATGAGGAATAATTCTCCTTACAAGGAGGAAGCTTTCCCCTCCAAAATCCCTTAAATAATGGACCTGGTTCCGAACACTAGGAATCTACATTAAATGATAGGGAACACATTCCTAGATTTTCTCAATCATTGGAGCTCTAAAATTTGTTCAATAATTTCATAATATCTTGTTGATTTATTATTGAATATTGATCCTCCCTTAGTAGGGAGCAAGTCCCTTAATTATCTCCTCCTCCGAATCTTCATAATCTGCCCAATATTCTCACAATATTCTACAAAAATAAATAATATTAGGCACAAATATGCAATTATCCATAAACCTTCCTAATGAACATATTAAATTTAAAAATATGTCATCTAATGCAAAACGAGAGGTTTAATGTGCTGAAGGATGGTTATATGGGCCTTAATTTATGTCTAATTTGGAGGCCCATCAAGAGCCATGACTAAGATCTGTCATTAAACCACACTTATATCCAAAATATAACGAGAAGAATAAAAATAACATAACAACCATTATAACCACATAATAAAAACACATTTACACATAATACACAAGAGGAAAATAACCCTTATTAACATATGAAAAATGCAACCAAGCCAGGGACTATCATGTACCACTCGACCATAGATTGGCTGAACCAAATATTTCTTTTGGCCAATCACCCTTGAGCCATATTCCAAGCATGAATGTGGGACTTACAATAAAAAAGCCAGGGCTTCCTCAAGTTTTATAGAAAGCCACCAAGAGATTCCTAGGCATAATCCCTCATCTATACAACCACGGTTTTCCGCAATCCCGTCAAGGGATTCCTAGGCCCTAACAAGAAACATACACTACCAAGATTTACTGCAATCCCACCATATACTGGTAAAGGGATCACTAGGCCTATATAAGCATGGATGTCTATGGATCTCTCCACCTAAACCATGAGGAAGTTGTCTGTCTCCACCTCTAAGCTTTACCATATATCACTCTATTCATCGGTTGAGGATTCCTATGCCTAACAAGACTTCATCCTCTAAGATTTATTGTATATCCCACCATTCTCCAGTCAAGGATTCCTAAGCCTAATGAGGGAATACAAAATCTGACTTTACCTTCATCGGTCCATGGATTCCTAGGCCTTGTGTTTCTCCCCAAGACCACCCCACTCAGTTTTGAAGCCATCCAAAAATCCAACTCAACTGAGTAAGAAGAACCCCATCATGCCATGACTATCCAGAAATGGAAAGGTGAGGATGAAAAACACTATCACACCTAGCAAGACCCATTACAATGATAGCAAGAGAACCAAATACACACATTCATGTACCATGCATGCCAAAACTAGTAAGTAAATCACACAAGAAACTCGATACCTACAAGTAATCCCACTGTAGTCGCTTGATCCAACTTTTCCTTACTTGATCTTGGCTTCCATTTGATTTCTTTGTCCTTCCTTTGCCTTCCTTCCTCCAACGCTAGAGTGCTCCAAGAGTATGTGAGAGAGAGAGAGAGAGATCCAAGCTAAAACTGACAAAAGGTTGTGAACTAATCCTCAGAAGCCTTTTTATTAATTATGCCTCTAATTTCTTCAATTTCCATTGTTTTTCCTTCATTTTTCTCCTCATGTGCAACCTATGAACTTTCACCTTCATTTTATCCTAATTTCCATTATTTTCATAAATAAAATGCCGATTAATGACTCTTGCCTTTTCCAAAGACTTTTCCATTGGCTTTGCCAATTTCCTTAGCCATAATAAACCAAATGAGCACCCACACTCGGATGTTTTTCCCAATGTTCATCTTGGAATAAGTGTCCTATGAACTTGGTTATTATTTTTCTGTTATTAACTTTATTACATGGATTTTTAACCCAAGGTTATTACAAACCCCTTCCCCTTCGGGGAACACCATCCTCGGTGTTCAATGGCACCTACAACCATCAATACTGGATATAGAAAAACACATTTCCCATGGATATTTATAACTTATCTCAACGTAGTATTTACAATGAACAACTTGCTGAAAAGAAAATGAACATTACAAACATAACAATATGACACCCATACTGCTTATTCGAGCTTTATAACACAACTCATTGTAGTACTTACAATGACAAACATATATAAATATGTACATATACAAAAAATTCTTTGCCTCAACTGGAAAACAAGGAAGGATATATAGCTCGTGTTTGATCCGCCATCTCCCATGCAGCTTCATTGGACCCAAAGTTCTTCCACTTCACTTTAACATCCTCGATTGATCGATCCTAGAGCATGAGAATATTTCTATGTAAAATTCACTGAGGTTCTAGCCGGAATATCCTTTCCGGCTCCACCTACAATACAAACCAATAAACAACATGATCAACATCCTTTACATATCTTTTAAGCAATGAAATATGTAAAACATCAGGGACTTTCACTGTCGGAGGCAGTGAAAGTACGTAGGCCATTGGTCCAATATTCTCAAGGATCTCAAAAGGACCATAATACTGAGGTGCTAACTTTGCACATGACCCGATCCTCAAAGAGCTCTTCTTTGGCTTGATGTGCAAGTACACATGTTCCCTAACCTGAAACTCGTTAAACAACCTGATCTGATCTGCATAACTTTTCTGTCTGTACTGTATTGCCTTTAGATGTTTCTTGATAATCTTCATTTCTTTTTCCATCTCTTCCAACATGTCTGGTCCTATCAACACCTTGTTCACTGGATCACTCCAACTGATGGGAGTATTACAAATACACCCATAAAGTGCCTCAAATGAACTCATCCTCAGTGACTCCTAATACCCATTGTTGTAATCAAACTAAACCAATGGAAGGTACTCCTCCCATATCCTCTGTTGATGCATCACATACATCCTCAACATGTCCTCCAAGATCCTATTGACCCTCTCTGTATGTCCATCTATCTGTTGATGATAAGTTGTGCTGAAGGAAAACTCTATCCCAAAACTTGCAAACAACTCCTTCCAAAACTTGGAAGTGAACTTGGCATCCCTATCTAACACAATCTTCTTTGGAAATGTTGGGTTGTGTTATATTCTTTCCGCGACTAACCCACACGTGGACCCTATATTAGGTGGGAAGACCTACCTATGGTTTTGTGCATGGATTTCACACATGGTTTTGGGCACGATGGTTTTCGGTTCATGGTATTTTATAGATCCGATCAAGGGAACTACGGTTATGCTCTAACACAAAGTTAATGTATTGGGGTTTATGAATGTTTCAACATGTATATATATGTATTTTAACATTGAAAGGAACATAATGAAAAATCAATCTAGTAGTCCTAGTTTCGGGATCTAGGGGAAAATATCTGTGTATATTTGTTTTATGTGTTATTCTCTCATGATTGTTTATTTTATGTCTTTAAAATTCATATGTAGGTAATTTTTGTACAGGGTTAAAATCTACATTTGGTATCAGAGTTGTTTTGGCTTCAAGGGGACACCTTTGCTACTGAGGGGTTTTGGTCGGGCTTGTGGTAGACCCTGTTCAGTGGGAGATTTGTGGGATCAATTCTTGTGGTGAAAGAAGATGGCGAGTAGCGGAAAGATAGAGATCGAGAAAATTAATGGTCAGAGTTTTAAGTTGTGGAAACTCAAGATGGAGGATCTGCTGGTGGATAAATATTAGTGGATCATTGTAGATATAGGTATTAAACCAACGACAACGTCCGATGAAGAAAGGAAGAAGTTGGATCAGAAGGAAAAAAGCGCAATACAATTGTGTGTCTTAGATTCATTATTGCTGAATGTATCAATGGAAGCTATGGAAAAGGCTTTGTGGGACAAGTTATGGAATTCGTACCAATCTAAGTCTCTGGTGAATAAACTATTCCTATAGAAAAAGATGTATAACTTGAGGATGAAAGATGAAGACTCAGTGACAGAGCATCTGAATGCATTTAATTCTATGGTAAGACAATGATTATCTATTGATATTAAAATTTCATATCGAGATAAGTGCATCATTTTGTTGTGTTCTCTACTAGATTCGTGGGATAGTCTAGTTGTTGCAATAGGTAGCAATGCAATTGCCTTGCAGTTTGATGAAATAGTCTCATCCTTGTTGACAGAGGAGATGAGATGGAAAAATATGGAGAGCCAGAATGGTGATGCCTTGTTTGTACGAGGAAAGTCCCAGGGTATAAAAAAAAATAAGTCCTCGAGTGGGAGATCTAAATCTCTAGGAAAACTTGTAAAGGTGTGCTGGAAATGTGGAAAGCAAGGGCACTACAAAAGGGACTGTAAATCTAAAGCTACTGAGAAAGGAAATGGATCTGATGATGCTCCTTCTGCAGGTGAAAACCACCTTAGATGAAGGTGGTAATGTGTACTTGGCTTCTTCTTCAAGTACACATGTAGATCATGAGGTATGGTTGATTGACTCAGGTGCATCCTTTCACTTCACTCCCCATAGAGAGTGGTTTTGCGAGTATGAGAAATATTATGGTGGTGATGTCTTCTTAGGGGATGACAGGAAGGCTAGAATCATTGGTTATGGAAAATTCAAGTTGAAGTTGCAAGGTGGAAGGATTAGAACACTTACAAGTTTCTGCATATTCTTGCATTAGCCAGAAATTTGATTTCCATAAGCAAGCTGGTTGATGCAGGTGTAAAAACAGTGTTCTAGAAAGATACTTGCAATATGGTTTGAGGAACATTGGTATTGATGTGGGGAGTTAGGATTGGAACTTTGTACAAGCAGCAAGGTAGCACTGTTATTAATGGGTGCAATAGTTCTATGTTTCCTGAAAGTGGAGCAGAAAATCTAATGGTCTTTGGAGAAAAGACCATGCTATGGAATCAAATGCTTAGACATATTAGAGAGAAGGGCCTTCAAATACTTTATGGTAAAAGTATGGTAGAAGGTATGCCTAATAGATCTCTAGATTTTGATTTCTGTAAAAATTGTGTATATGGGAAGTAGAATCGGGTGAGTTTCCCCTCTGGTGGTAAGAGGGCGAAACAAATATTAGAGCTTGTGCACAGTGATGCATTTGGACCTGTGTCAGTTCCATCACTGGTTAAGTCTGTGTACTATGTATCATTTATAGATGAATTCTCAAGGAATACATGGATATATTTCCTCAAGAAGAAATTTGAAGTCTTTGACAGGTTTAAAGAATTTAAGGCTCTGGTGGAAAACCAGACAGAGAAGAAGATAAAGGTGTGGAGGACAGATAACAGTGGAGAGTTTTGAAAGAAGGAATTTGAAGAGTTCTGTAAGAAGTGTGGTATAGCACAACAAAAGACTACTCCACAAACACCTGAGAAAAATGGATTTGTAGAAAGAATGAACAAGACGTTGATGGAAAGGGAAAGAAGCATGCTTAGTGGTGCCGGGTTAGGACAGGAATTCTGGGTAGAGGCGGTGGAGACTGCATGTTACCTGGTCAAAATATCACCTTCATTAGCGTTGGAGGATAAGATTGCACAATAGGTATGGACTGTTAAGAAACCTTCTCTTTCACATCTGAGGGTATTTGGATGTATGCATATGTACATGTTCCAAAGGAGAAAAGAATAAAGTTGGATAGTAAATATGAAAAGTGCATCTTTATTGGGTATAAGGATGGTTTAAAAGGTTATAAGCTTTGGAACCCAGTAACAAGGAAGGTTGTGTACAATCGAGATGTGGTGTTTATAGAGGTGAAATACGTTACTAAACATGAAGTCCTACCAAAGGAACTTGAGAAGATAAAGTTTGAGCTAAAGGAGGAAGAATCATACTCTACAACAGAAGAGGAATCAAAAGATGAAGAGCCACAAAATCCTATTGTGAGAAGATCAATTCGAGAAAGAAGGAAGCCATAAAGGTATAGTCCATTTTCTTTCTGTTCAAATTTTGCTTTATCTATTACTGATGATGATCCCAGAACTGTGAAGGAAGCAATAGATTCAAAGGATGGCAAACTCTGGAAAGAGGCCAGGGTTGATGAAATGGCATATTTGCACAAAAATGAGGCTTGGGATTTGGTGGAGTTTCCAAATGGAAGGAAACCCATTGGCAGCAAATGGGTGTTCAAGAAGAAGATGAATGCAAAAGGAAAGGTGGAGAAATACAAAGCTGGGTTGGTAGCAAAGGGTTATTCCTAGGTGCCAAGAATTGATTTTGATGATATTTTTTATCCTTTGCCAAGGTAGCTTATATTAGATTACTTTATTTGTTGCTGTTAATTTTTATTTTGAGGTAGAACAAATGGATGTGAAGATAACATTTCTTCACAGGGATCTGGAAGAAGAGATCTACATGAAGCAACCTGAAGGCTTTGTGGTGAAGTGTAAGAAAGAACTGGTATGAAAGTTAAAAAAATCTCTGTATGGGTTAAAGTAGTCACCAAGGATGTGGTATCAGAAATTTGATAAATTTATACAAGGACTTGGCTTCACCAGAAGCAAAGCAGATTACTGTGTGTATTTTAAATTAATTGGTGACCATTTTATTTATCTGATCTTGTATGTGAACGATATGTTGCTGGTTGGAAATTACAAAGAAATTATCCAGGATTTGAAAACCAAATTTTCCTCCAAATTCGACATGAAAGATCTTGGTGCCGCAAACTATATTTTGGGCATGGAAATTAAACGAGATTGGGCAAAGAGGAAGCTTTGGTTAAACTAGAGGAAGTGTGTCGAGACAATACTACAGAGGTTTAATATGTAGGATAGTAAACCGGTGAAGGTTCTTATTCTTGTAGGTGTAAATTTATTTGTTGAACAATGTCCCAAGACACAAGAAGAGGAAGAGGACATGTCCCATGTTCCATATACAAGTGAAGTCGATTGCCTGATGTATGCAATGGTCTGTACTAGACCAAACATTGTACATGTAATCGGAGTATTGAGCAGGTTTATGTCAAAACCAGGGAAGGAGCATTGGACAACGGGTTTTCAGGTACTTACGTGGCACTAGTGATTATGGTTTGTGCTACCAAGGAAGACAAGGATTATACAGAGTTTTGGACATCCGTGGTTTTCTTGATGCAGACTGGGCTGGAGATCTAGATCAAAGAAGATCTACAAGTGGACATGTGTTTAACCTATTTGGAGGTGCAATTAGTTGGATGAGAAAGAGACAATCTGTAGTGGAGCTTTCAACTACAGAGGCAGAATACATAACATCCACTCATGCAAGCAAGGAACTAGTTTGGTTGCAGATATTGTGTTCATGTATGGGGTTAGTAGAATGAGCTATAAGGATAGAATTTGACAACCAAAGTGCAATTTTCTTGGAAAAGAACCCTGCTTATCATTCAAAGACAAAGCACATTGATGTTCAGTATCACTTTGTGAGGGATATGGTAGAAGACAAAAAGGTGTTGTTGGTAAAGGTGGACACTTTGAAGAATATTGCAGATGCATTGAAAAATTTTGTGAGCACTGAGAAGTTCTCTTGGTGTAGAGAAACAATGGGCATCACAGGGTTGGATCAATGACTAAGCTCTCCTATGGCCGCTTGTGTAAAGAAAACAATATGTGGGAGAATGTTGGGTTGTGTTATATTACTTCCATGACTAGTCCCCCATGTATGTTGTGTCGGGCGTTGTTGAGGGGTCACAGGGGCGCGATAGCCCCCTTACACGGGTTTGGGGGCAACACCTCGAGAATATTTTTTGGACCCTATATTAGGTGGGCGGACCTATCTATGGTTTTGTGGATGGATTTTGGGCATGGTGTTGGGCACGATGGTTTTCAGTCCATGGTATTTTGTAGATATGGTCAAGGGAACTATGGTTATGTTCTAATCCAGGGTTAATGGATTGGGGTTTATGGATGCTTTGGCATGTATATATATGTATTGTAACATTGAAAGGAACATAATAAAAAATCAATCTGGTAGTCTCGGTTTTTGGATCCAAGGGAAAATCTCCGTGTATATTTGTTTTATGTGTTATGATCTCGTCATTGCTTATTTTCTGTTTTTATAATTCATATACATGTAATTTATATATGGGGTTAAAACCAATGGGAACACCATGCAACCTCATTATATCTATGATGAAGACATGTGCTACGTCACTAGCTGAATAAGTAGGCTTCACTAGAATGAAGTGTGCTACCTTTGTCAACATGTCCACCACAACAAAATCATTCTCTCTAGATGTCCTTGGAAACCGTGTAATGAAATATATGGAAATGACTTCCCATTTGCACTCTGGAATTGAAAATGGTTGTACTAATCCACCTGGGTGCTTACGCTCTACTTTTACCTCTTGATAATCTAAAAATCTAGCCACAAACTCTGCCACTTCTTTCCTCAAATTTGTCTAGTAGTAGAACTTATTCACAACTGTCAATGTATTCTGATATCCTGGGTGACTTGAATACAGTTTAGAATGAAATTTCCTCAATATAATCTTCTTGAGCTCACTATTTTCTTACACATAGATCCTATCCCTAAATCTGAACAAACCATTTGCTATAAGGCGATAGTCCACATCCTATTCACCTGTACCCTATTGTAACCTGTGCATAAGCTCCATGTACTCGTCATCATGTTGTCTTTCTTATAATATCTACTATTGTATATTTGTCCCATAAGAGCTCATAGTTGTTATATGATTCACTTCCACTCTTCTTCTAAGAGGATTTGCAACCTTGTTTTCCTTTCCCTTAATGTACCTGATCTTAAAGTTGAACTCACTGATCGTGGCCAACCATCTGTCTTTCCTAGAATTTAGGTTTGGTTGGTCAAATAAGTATCTCAATCCACTGTGATCACTCATTAGTATAAACCTCTTTCCAAGAAGATAGTGCCTCCACATCTTCAAAGAAAGGATGATTGCTACTAACTTAAGATCATGTGTCACATAATTCTGCTCATGCTCATTCAATTTCCTTGATTTCTAACATATCACTTGTCCCTCCTACATAAGGACTCCACCAAGCCCTCTCTTGTAAGAATTGGTGGACACCACAAACTCTTTATTCAGATATGAAATCTTAAGAATTGGAGCATTTGTCAATAATTTCTTCAATTGTTCAAAACTGGTTGCACATTCCTTTGTGCTCTCAAATTTCTTACCTTTCCTTTGCAATGATGTGATGGGATAAGAAATATGTGACAAGTTCTTGAAGAACATCCTATAATACCTTGCTAACCCCATAAATGACCTTACCTCATCCACATTCCTAGGAGTTGCCCATTCCATGATAGCTCTTATCTTTTATAGATCCACTGCTATGCCTTTCTTGGAAACAACATGTCCCAAGTAATGCACCTCTGTTTGAAAGAAACTTCATTTGCTAAGATTAGAATATAACTAATTCTCTCTTAGAAATATCAACACTACTGCTAAGTGTTGGGCATGCTCTTCCTCATTCTTAGAATATATCAACATATCATCAATGAACACAATAAAAAAATTGTCAAGATAAGGACACAACACATTGTTCATCAACAACATAAAACTAGATAGAGCATTAGTCAAACCAAATGGAACTACAACAAACTCATAATGTCCATACCTGGTTCGCAAAGCAATCTTGTAAATATCCTCTTCTTTAATGTGTACCTGATGGTATCCTGATCTTAGATCAATCTTTGAGAACACTACTTCTCCCTGGAACTGATCAAACAAGTCATGAATCCTCAAAAACAGATACCTACTCTTGATGGTTACCTTGTTCAACTGCTTGTAGTCTGTTGTAAATCATTTTAATTTTTTTTCCTATCAAGATGTCTAGAGCATATTTTTGTAAAAAAATAAAAAAAAATCAAATATCAAAGAAAAAAGAGAAAAGATATGGGTAGAAAGTGCTTGGGGTTTTTATTATTAATGAAATTATTTTGAAAATAATAATAAAAGCTTAGTGCGCTAATCATAATTAGCGCATTCCTAAAGCATGACAGTGGGTTCCAGTACCAATGGTCGAATAGTTAAAGGAAAGGCATGTACAATAGTGGGACGAGTTTGTTCAACATGGCCCATGCGATGGGGCAAACCCGACATCATGAACTGCCCAAAGGTTAATGACAAGTCTACCTTCGCAAATATTTTCAAACAAGCCTATTGACTTTAGATCTACGACTCAGATTGACTGCAAAGGCACTCCTCCAAAGATGTCCCGTACTAGTGATTTCCCCTGCGGTGTCATCAACAAGCAAGTGTGATGTCGTCAGCAAGCGAGCTCGCCTCTACCACTCATCCTACCACGTAACCTTTCCCTCCACTACCTGTCACTCATGCATTTAATTTCACTCTACAAAAAAAATAATATTCTACACAAGCATTAAATTTTTGTTTCCCCCTCCTGCTCTTCCATTTAACCTATAAAGCTCCATTTTAATTCATTTTCATGTACTTTTGTTGACTTCTCTTGCTGTCGTGGCCTCTGAATTCATCATCAAACATCCCATCAGCATTGTCTTCCACTGTCAGCCAACGTATAGAAAAATCGTTGAATTCAAAATGGGCCATGTCAAGTTTATTAACAGCTCAAATGCAAAACTAGATATTTGGAAAAGTTGCATAGAATGGATGTCACCCCAAGAAACTGATGTAGGAGCAAGACCTTCTTCTGTTCTTGAGTCACAAATCATCCAATGACAAAGAGTTTTTTAATGACAGTTTTATAATGCTTAGTAGAAATGTTTTATTTCAATGTAATTTTATTTTCTAAATGTAATATTCAAATAGGAGGACAGTTGGTCCTGAAGTAGTTTAGAAGGTTGATAGTTTTATAACCGTCCTTTTTGAAATTTTGTATAAAAAAAACATTCTAAGGCATTTTAGGGGTTCTGGAATTTTGGACCTCAGAGGCAAACACAATATTGTACTTTCACTTTTCATGTGTTGATGAATAAAGTTTTCACAGTGATTCCAGAATTTGTTGGGTACGATAAGTCTTTCCTGTTTCATCTTATGTTAATTTTTCTTCTTAGAAAAGAGTAATGAAGTTGTTGGGCTTTGATTTTACAATGCTGTGAGTTTGAGTTTCTATGAATTAAAGTTAGAAACCCTTAATGATGTGCTCCTCTTTTCTAAATTTCATTACATTCTAATTATTGGGAACGGGTTCCACCAAGAGCAGTTTTTGGGCTAAAAGCCCATGTTTTGGGACAATTTTGTAATAAATTTGTAAAGTCTCCGCATTTTGTGGTCGCGGAGCGCGAAGGTGTCAAGAGTCATAAAGGGTTGTTCACCCTTATTTTGTAAAGTGTCAAGTCGGCTGTAAAGATATACCCATGGTTCGTGGACCATGAGATTGTATGAAAAGGAGCTAAGTAAGTAAGATCTAAGAGGAGAGTTAGAATCAATTAATCTTTGGGAGTTTTGGTAGAGGAGTCTAAGTGTTTCAGGTCTTAGCGTAGGTAGAGGCTCTGCAATTGAGTGCGCAGAGGCCTAGGGTAGAAGTCCGCAGCTGAGTGCGCGAACCCCTGCAGTGGTGTGCGCAAGGTGGATAGAGTTTGTATTAACTGGAAGATATCAATAAAGAGAAGTATTCTACAATTACTGTGTATTTAGTCTTTGTTAATGCATTTGATTATATTGCATTCTGGGTTTATTTTACAATGTTTAGTTGATGCGAAAATGTATGGAATTATATCGGTTAATTGAATGCAAGTAAAGATATCAGTTTATGCGACACTAACTATAATTGATCGGTAATATAAGTAAAACACTTGAGATAACTTGGGAACCTATACAATACATTGTCATAGCTGCACGAAACTACCCGAACCATGATTTAGGGCTACGCGAAGATCAATCGTAGACCTTCGCAGAGGTACTGAAGGGCAGAATAAAGGGTAGATTGATAGAGCCCTAAGGCTTGGCGACTTGCGTGAAGGCAAGGGTAGGGGGTATAAATCGACATCACAACCATCTAAGGGTGCGGAAACTTGGTTCTAGCATCCCCCCATACTGCTTTGGGTGAGACTTCGGTCCGCGCTCTGCAGACTGATGCCGAAAGGGCCATTAGTGTAGGGATTGGTTTGGATGACTAACGTTGGACCTGGGTCAGGGTCCACAAAGCCAACACTAATCATATTTCTTCTAAAGTTGAAGATAAAATATTTTGTGCAAGGAAACCTATTATCTAAAAATTTCCACCATCACTTATTTTTGCTCTTTCTTCATTTGTATTCAACATCAGAGTGCCACTTTGGAAACATTGTTCACATATGGAAAGTGAAAGGGTTTTAATCAAATTTTTGTGGTTTTATGAGATGATGGGACAATCAATTAATCCTTTTACAGTTCAAAATAACTGTCTTGGGCACTGATCTCCTTTCAACCAGAGATTGTCTCCCAAGTTACAATATAGTCAATGCATAACCTGAGTGTACCATACTTCCTTTTCACAAACAACACTGGTGTGCCCCAAGGCAATACACTTGGCCTAATGTATCCTTTGGCAAGCATTTATTTCAACTACAACTTCATGTCTACTAACTCTGGTTTGGTCATCCTGTATGGTTCCTTTGACACTACTGCTTACCTTGGTACCAACTTAATGGAAAAGTTGACTTCCTTATGAGGCAGTAAAATATGAAATCTCTGTTAGAAATACATCATGAAACTATTGTAAAACTAGGTATCCACTCGATAACTTTGCATCCTCATCATCCTTGCCTTTATCACTCGAAATATGTACTTCAAATAACACACACCCTTTTCTGCAACTACGATTTTCCTACATAGTTGTGACCATTATAACTAATGTTGCCTTCTTGTTACCCTACAAGATCCTTTTTTCTCCATTGTCCTCCAAGAATTCAATAGCCTTTTCATAACAATCCACCTTGGTCTAATGAAGATACAACTAGTTCATACCCAACAACATATTGTATGATCCCAATGGAAGCACATTGAAATGCGTTGATGTAGGCATACCATTCAACTAAAATGCACAAGCTCTTACCCAATGATGAACCCTTTTCTTTGTACCTATAGATAATTGCACTGACCAAGATTTTACATTCACTTCTTTATTCAAACAACACTTATCCACTAGGTCAGTATTAACATAACTATAATTAGATACAGTGTCAATTAAAATAGAAATAATTTGATCACAAAGCTTACCATCCATCTCAATTATAGATTCCTGGTGATCTACCTTCCTGTTATCCAATGATGCATATATACGAGGAATGCTCTTCCCAACATCCCCAACAATATGCGCTTCATGTGCATTGTATATCTGAGGTCTACCACCTTGATTATGTAGGAAATATCTCGTGAGATGCTCCTTACCACATGTCCAACATTGCAACTATCCCTTACCATCATTATTCTGTTGTTTTCCAGGTTGAGATCCATTAAACATCTTGTAAGGTACAACATTGTCTTTCTCACCTACATGTTGGGGCCCTGTTATTTTCAGCTTCCATTTACCTTTAGCCTTGTCTTTCCCTTTCAGCCCTTGTTGAGACTATGTCTCGTGCTTTGATTTCTCATAAAAATGACTTAAATTACCAATGACGTATTCAAGTGATCGAGGCTCATCATATTCAATCTGATCTCTAAATGCTAATGGTAATCCAATGAAAAATCTATGAACTTTGAATTTCTCATCCTTAAGATATGGTACATACCTCAACAAATCCAAGAACTTGGTCGTATACTCTTCATCCATCATCAATCCCATCTTTAGCTCATAGGACTCCTTAGATTTAATATCATAGTACCTCTCTGACAAATATTTCTTCTTGAAAAGTTTCTGGAATTCGTGCCAACTCAATTATTTTGTCCTGATGTGTCTAACCTGCTTCACATCTTCGCATCAAATGTCTTCTTTCCCTTTGAGGTTGAATATAGCTATTATGGCCTTCATGTTCTTTGTGTAATCATGTATCTCAAAGAAATTCTTCATCCCGAGTAACCATGCCTCTGTATCTTCTGGTTTCTTCAAATCTCCATCAAAGGCAGGTGGCTTGGCTTTCTTGAACTCATCTGGCAAGTATTCGTTGCTAGTCCTCCTATAAGAATGATGATAATGATGACCATGGTACCTGTTGGAACCAGAACTAGAATAGAACTGTGTCCATCACCTCTATTATCCAGTGTATCTAAGAACCTTCCATCTATGATTGTCTCATCTCCATCTGACCTGTGTCCACCATGAGAGTTTGATAACTATTTCTATATGCTCCATTAGTCCTATCCTCCTATCCATAGTTGATCCTAAGTGGTCCCTGTCTTTGCAGATATGACAAACTCTGAAGGATTACATTAACATCTACTTGTTTCTCCTATGCATGAATGATTTTGTCATTATCTTCTTTGCAACTTCTTATTTCTACCTTCAAACTTCTGAATGTGTTTGCTATGTAAGGAGAGTACCTATCAACATGTTGCTCATTTGACCTATAGGGAGATTCTTGTGAACTATAGTCTACCATCTTGATAGTCATCTTTGATATTCTTCATGCAAGTATACCATGTCAGCTAAACCAAAATATAAACATAACTAACATACCTTTGTATAGTTCAGGGGAGGATATCTCATCTGCAAGATAAACCATATTAGTGCAATACATATATATAAACATAATCATATCAGTATATAGGCATCATTTAAACCATTATCAAGAAACCATGCATGACTATACCATACCCATGAAAATGGACGCATAACAACATATAGACATTGACATGTGTAACCAACATTTACTCATGACAACCATATCCAACAATAATCACCATCATCCTCTACATGGCGACACAACTGCAACAATGAAAACAACCATGCATACATAAAAATCATATAGACCACAAGCATAATTAAAACATATGAAACCAACATGCATGCATGAAAAATATATTTCGCCCATCCATTCTAAGGGGTAAACTATGCTCTGATACCGCTTTGTAACACCCTTCTCCGACATTTATCGAAGCTAACTGGTCCACCAGGGTAAACATGTGAAGAAGAGTTACTATGGTATGATTCAACTCCCCAAGTACAATTAAGGAAGTATAATCGATACACCAAAACCAAACTGACCTTCCTTAGGAGCTACAAAACCATTAGGAGCTAACCAACCCCTCCAGGTGTCCAACCCCTAAGAGAACTTGCTTCTTGATTGAACTAGACCCCTAGTCTCTCCCATGAAAAGCCTTCCATGTGACTGGGGCACTCCAGTTGCTCCCACAATAAGGCCTCCATGCCACTGTGGCCCTTTTCAGGCAGTTTTGTGCTAGCAACCTACATTTTGAGCCATTTTTTTAGGGCTAGGACATAGTCCTCTTCCTAGATATTCATGAAACTTCCAGAAATGATAAATAAAAAAATGACAAGGCCTTTAATGCAAAACTTAAATAAGGACCTGATCTGACAAGGCCTAGCCATGACATACATTCCGTAAAACACATCATGAACATGTAATCTACAGCTCATAACAACATATATGAACATAGGGGTATCATACTTATTTGAGATTCACTGAGAAGGATTGATGCCCTCTTAAAATAGTTGCATTGTCATCTATTAGGTCATACATTCAATATTCATTCATTTACTAATCAAAACATGATAAGATCCATGATTAATATTTTTCATAAAACCATGCTTATAACCAACATATAATCAACAGAATAATAATGATGGAACAACCATTATAACCACATAATAATAAACACATTTACACATAATGCACAAGAGGAAAAGATCTCTTAACATATGAAAAATGAAACAAAGACAGGGACTTCCACATACCATCCAACCATAGATTGCCTAAAACCAATATTTCTTTCAGCCAATCAACCCCATGCCATATTCCAAGCATGAATGTGGGACTTACAATAAAACAATGAGGGATTCCTCTATATTTATAGCAATATACTAAGGGATTCTTAGGCCCAAGTCCTCATCTATACGACCAGGATTTACCGAAGTCCCACCAAGGGATTCCTAAGCCCAAATAAGAAACATACACTACCAGGCTTTACAACAATCGCAACATATATCAGACCAGGGATCACTAGGACTATACAAGCATGGATGCCTCCAAATGTCTCCACCTAAACCGTGAGCAATTTGTATGTCTCCACGTCTAGGCTTTACCGTATATCCCACCATTCACTGGTCAAGGATTCCTAGGCCTAACGAGGTTCCATCCTCTAGGATTTACTGTATATCCCGCCATTCACTAGTTGAGGATTCCTAGGCCTAGTGAGGGCATACATAATATGGCTTTACCACAATCTCACCTTCACCATTCCAGGGATTCCTAGGCCTTGTTTTTCTCCCCGAGACCACCCCAATCAGTTTCAAAACCATTCGGAAATCCAACTCAACCGAGTAAGAGAAACCCCATCACGCCATGACTATTTAGAAATGAAAACCATTGTCACACCTGGTAAGACCCATGCCAATGAAAACAAGAGAACCAAATACACACATGCATGTACCATGCATGCAAAAATAAGGAAATCATACATGAAACTCGATGCCTGCTAGTAATCCCACTATAGCCACTTGATCCAACTTTTCCTTGCTTTTATCTTGGCTTCCCTTTGCTTTCTTTGTCCTTCCTTTTCCTTCCTTCCTCTGATTATAAAGTGCTCGAAGAATTCTCAAAGTGTCCAAGAGTATGAGAGAGAGATAGAGAGCTCCAAGATAAAACTGACAAATGGTTGTGAAATGATCCTATGAAGCCTTTTTATTAATGAGGACTCTATGTTCTTCAATTTCCATTATTTTTCCTTCGTTTTACTCCTCACATGAAACCTATGATCTTTCACCTTCTTTTTCTTCTAATTTCCATTATTTTCATAAATAAAATTCCAATTAATGCCTCTTGCCTTTCCAAAGCATTTGAGATTTCATTTTCTAATTTCCTTGGCGATAATAAAGCAAATGAACACCCACACTAGGATGTTTTTGCCAACATTAACCTTGGAATAAGTTTCCCATGACCTTGGTTATTCTTTTTCCTTTATTAAATTTATTACATGGAGTTTTAACCCAGGGCTATTACAACTTCCATAAAGAGGTCTAACATATTATCCTTTGAAATATTCTTTTCCCTAATAATCAACTTTTTGAATTGTTGAATGTGCTATGTAAATAGACTTTTTTTTCAAATATTTACCAATTAAATAAAGACTACATTGCTCTTGATATACCCATAATGTGATATCACTTTTCTTTGTAAAAATGGACCAAAATACAATAGAATATTTTTTCATTTTACAATACCATTGATACCACACATGTTTATCTTGTTCTAAAAACATGATTGCAATATTTACCTTTTGAAACACTGTCACTAGGTGTAGATTAAAGTATTGCTTCATTTATAATCTCCATGTTATAGAATCATTACCGTAAAACTTTCTTACATCAATATTTGGAATGTATAGTTATTTGGTGCTAATTTGAAGCCTCAATGATGTGGATCTTGGATTGAAAACTAATTATTATGGTTCTATGATTCAATATTTGCTATCTTCAATTGTAATGATATACTACCCATAAGTAATTGAGTTCCAACACAATTATTCTCCATATTTTCATGATTTCCTTGGATCTCAAACTTCCTTTTAGGAATCCTCTCCAATAAAATATTTTGCACGAGATTTATGGATTTTCATACTTCTTCCTTGTTTCCATTCTTATTCTTTTCCATTTCATCTATCATCTCTCTTTTAAGGGTGAAATTGAACGTATGGTTTCAAAAATGCTAGAGGCTAGTATAATTCAACCTAGCCAAATTTCTTTTTCCGCTCCAAGTAGTATTGGTGCACAAGAATGATGGATCATGGTGTACGTGTATAGATTATAGAGAGCTCAAAAAGCACACTATTAAAGATAAATTTATCATTCCTTTCATTGATGAATTGTTGGATGAATTACATGGAGGAATTTACTTCACCATGTTATATCTTCGTTAAGGATATCATAAAATTAGAATGAATACTGAAGACACTCCAAAAACAACATTCAGAACTCATGAAGGTCATTATGAATTTTTGGTCATGCCTTTTGGCGTTACTAATGCACCTTACACATTTCAAGGTTTGATGAATTTCGTTTTCAAAACCTTGCTTAGAAAATTTGGTTAGTATTTTTTTATGATATACTAATCTACAAGAAGTCTTGGAAGGATCATGCTCAACATGTTGAAAGGGTGCTCAAACTACTGGAGGAGAAACAATTATATGCAAAAACCTCCATATGTTTCTTTGGAGTACATGAGGTGGGATATTTGGGTTATATTGTATTTCATGAGGGTGTTAAGGTAGACCCTAACAAAATTAAAGCCATTAAGGAATGGAAAATCCCCACAACCCTAAAGAATATTCAAGGATTTCAAGAGTTGACAGGGTATTATCCCAAGTTTGTTAAGAATTATGGGAGAATGGAAACATCTCTGACAACATTACCAAAGAAAGATGCATTTTATTGGACTCCAAAATAACTAAGGCCTTTGAACATCTTAAAGAGGAAATGTGCCAAGCACCAATATTAGCTACACCAGACTTCACAAAAACCGTTATTGTGGAATGTGATGCCTCATGAAATAGAATTGGTGTTGTTTTAATGCAATAAGGAAGACCCATTGCTTTCTAAAGTAGTCCAATCAAGGGAAATTATTTACAAAAACCTATTTATGAGAAGGAAATGTTGGCAATAATACATACACTAAATAAATGGAAACCTTACTTAATGGGAAGACACTTCAAGGTAGAAATAGATCATGATAGATTTAAATAATTTTTGGAACAAATATTATCTTCAGAAGAGCAACAAAAATGGGTCACAAAGATGTTGGGTTATGACTTTGAAATCATCTACAAAATAGGGAAGAAAAATGTTGTTACAGATGCACTCTTAAGAAAGGATGAGGATGTGGAAACATTTATCTATACCATTTATATTATCCAACCAGATTGGATAACTGAAGCAAGGAATGAATGGAAGAATGATGAAGAGGTGTGGACACTCATTCAAAAGTTGCAACAATATCCTAGTACATCTAATACATTTATATGGAAAAATGATTCATTATGGTATAAAGATCGCTTATATATATGTAATAAGTCTCGGCTCAAACAAAATATTCTTTTGGAATTACACACCTCCCTTTTAGGAGGGGACTTAGGATTTTTAAAAACTTAGCGCAGGGTCAAGAATGATTTTTTTTTGGGATGGCCTTAAATCTGATATTTATAATTTTGTGGCAGAATGTTTAGTTTTCCAAAAAAATAAAGTTGAGACAATTAACACCCTGAGTCTGTTACAATCTTTAGCCATTACAAGTCAGTGTTGGGAGGAGGTATCAGTAGATTTTATCATAGGTTTACTCAATTCCGAAGGAAAGAGTGTCATCATGGAGGTAGTGGATATGCTTACCAAGTATGCACACTTTTGTGCATTATCTCATCCTTTTAAATCCAATACAGTTGCTACTGCATTTATGGAAACAATTCAAAAGCTACATGGAAACCCAAAGATTATTGTAAGTGATAGAGATCCCATTTTCACTAGAAATGTTTGGTCAAAATTATTTTCTTGTCTTGGTACTTAATTATCTCATAGATAATCTTATCATCCTCAATATGAGGGGAAAACCGAGATAGTGATTTTTTTTTGAAGTATATATTCATTACTTTGTATCTAATAAACAAACATAATGAGTCAAGTGCTTACCTCTGGTTAAATGGTGGTATAACACTTCCTTCCATACTACAGGGAAAATGACCCCATTTATGGCATTTTATGGATATCATCCACCATCCATCACATCTTCTTTAAGAGAAACTTATAAGTTTAAAGTAGTGGAATATCACATAGAGTGTCAACAAAAAATTATCCAACTATTAAAGGATAACCTTACTCCGGCACATAATCGAATAAAACAACAAGCAGATCAACAATGTAGTGAAAGAAGTTTTGAAATAGGCAATTGGGTATTTTTACAGCTACAACCATACAAACAAATGTCCCTCAAGAAATATAAGAAGGATAATAAATTATAACCCAAGTACTATGGTCCTTACAAGGTGTTGCAGAACATTAATACTATGGCATACAAATTGGAGCTTCCTACATCTTCTTGAGTACACCCAGATTTCCATGTTTGATGCTTAAAGAAGGTTATCAGTGACAAGCTCTTAGTTCAAACAATATTGTTAGAACTTGACAAATAAGGAAAAATCATATTGGATCCTAAAGCAGACATAGAAATAAGAACCCGACAACTACGAAATCGATCAATTTCAGAGTATCTCATTAAGTGGAAGAACTTACTCGTTGAATATTCCACATGGGAGGATGAGAATTTTATACAGAAGCATCCATAACTACTCAAGCATTGAGGAAAATACTTTTTTTGAATGAGAGGGTCATGTTAGGTCCCTATAATACTAGTGTAGCCCCTTTATTGTTATTGTTCTTCCCTTACATTATTATTGTTATCTAGGCTTTGATTATATTGTGACCCCTTAGACTATATATAGAAAGGAGGTCTTGTCATTTGTATCATCCAAGAATTGTTTATTTATGTGATGTAAAGGAGGTTTCCCCCTTGAAGAGGCTAATTCCAATTCATTGACCTATCTTTTCTTCTATTTTGTGATCTAGTTGCGTAAGAAAGGTTTTCTTGATAATATGATCAATCCACTTTTTTGAACATACTACCATCCATTTCATTAAATTTCTTCTCTAATTAGGAGAACCTAAATTCTAAGTCTTCACTTTCTTCAAAATTCATAAAGGAGCCTTCAGGAGATTTAATTGATGTAGTAGCTTTTGGACCTTTTTTTGGAAACATATTAGTACTCCTATTTATTATGAATTTTAGTCAGTGATATTCTAATAAAAAGTTATGTCACTTGTAATTTTCATGCCTTTAAAACTTTAATGATGGGTAACCTTTTGATCTCTATATATGAGATTATTAGCACTTATGAGATTTTAATTTTGTATGTCCCCTTATATATATGAAAAATTAAAAAAATTTAAGTGTCCCATAAAAAATTATAGAAGAAATGCCATGACCACTCCTTTGAGACTAATTTCAAGACCATTCACAAACCCTAAATTCCATAGGTTATATCTCCAAAATTATGGTGAGCTAGAAAACATAAAATTTATACGAAACATACCTTGATATGTTTTTTTTTAATTAGTTTGTAGTAATTAGAGAGATATTTCTAATGAGGTATCATACGCACCAAATGGAGATCATATGACCAAGTTATGACCCTGGGAAGTTGGTTACCTAACTAACCCCAATGGGGCCCAAAAACACTTGGCGTTCCATCTCCTAGGGTTAGGGTTTCCCTTCATTTTTTAATAATAAAAAATCCCTTGAGACTCAATGCAACATAGAATAGAGGCATGTATTCACCACATCTCTTCTCAGAGGTAAGCTTCCATCGCCCAAGCTCATTTATTTCCATTCTATGTGTGAGCATATTACAGTTCTTTGATATTAATGAAATGAAGATTTGTTCCTGTCACATCTCTGTGTTTATGTTTATATCTATATCTTTTTGTGTTCCTACATAATTCCAGATCAGTGGTATCAAAGCAGTCTACTCTTTCTCTGCTTTTCTTGGCATGTCCCCAACAAGGTTGGGGTATAAGGAGTTAAAAGCTTGAACTGGTTGAACCTTTGCAAGACCAACCACGTAATTCGTGACGATCTCTCATGGAGGAAGAAAAGAAAGATGAGGGAGTAAGAGATCCCTTCAAAATATTGCTCGAAGAAGCCCTTGAGTGACAAAGGAATGCGATGATGGATAACTTTTCCTATATCCTTCAGTGGATGCCCACATGTGACACATCTTCATCTAAAAACCACTCTAGAGGCTGCACTCTCTTCAAGCTACAAGTCAACTTTGACATTCTCATATTTGAATGCCAGATAGATGTAGACATAATAGATATATGGTTAAATATATTAGAAGCATATTTTTTGGTTCATGATTTTTCCAATAGTGAAAATATTACCTTTTCACTCCTCAAAGCCACCCCCCATGTCAAGGACTTGTGGGAAACTTACTATGAACATAGGAATGATATAGAACCCTCAATGTTTTCCACCACACCCACTTGGAATTCTTTCTGAGACACCATCAAGGAATGATATTACCCCATGGGGAGCTATGAGTACAAGTACATACAATGGACTACACTATGACAACAAAGGGATCAAGATGTGAATGAGATGATGAATTGTTTCCATACCCTGCACACAAATTTGGGTATCAAAGAATCTGAGAAACATTTGGTGCTCAAGTACCGCAGTTGTTTGCAAAAATTATATTGAGGAAATGGAGTTCCTGGACATCTGCTCTCTTGGTACAACATACTAATATGCTATCAATATTGAGAAGAAATTCAAGCAAAAGAAGTGAGACTTTGGGTTTGCTAACCCAAAGAAGAGAAAAGGCACTCCCAAGCTACAGAAAAAAGGGCAGAGTCAAGTCGTGACCCGCTAGGACAAATCCTCGAAGCTGAAAGCCAAGAATAATGGGAAGGTGAAGTAAGACATCGACAAGTGGTGTGAGTTCCATAAAACACCCACTCATAGCACAAATGAATGTCGCACAAAGTAGGAGCTAGTGGTTGAGGTGAAAGAATTGGAGACGAATGCATGCTATGATTCTGAGCAAGAAATCAATAAGGGAAGTGCCAAGGGAAAGAAGATCATCGATGTTGAATCCACTATGATGGTAGCCACCAATAAGCTCCAAAACGTGGATCCTGAGCATTGAGAGGATGGGGAACGCCTCTTCCACTCATAGATGTGGGTAAAGGGTTCGCCGATGCAGTTCATCATTCACAATAGGAGCCAGAAGAACCTAATATCATCTGAGGTCTTTAAGAGATTGAAGCTACCAACAATGTCGCACCCAGAACTGTGCACCATTTGGTGTCTCCACCAAGGGTGAGATCTTCGTGTTAGCCAACAGTGTCACCTACCTTATAGCATCAAGTCTTTTGTAGATGAGGTATTGTGCGATGTCACCCCTATGGAAATCTGTGTTGTTTTATTAGGTCAGTCATACCTATGGAAGCATCGCGTTGTAAATGAATCTATATCTCATTATGTTATTATTACTTTGGGTCAAAAATTGTATAGGATACTAAAGGTAGCACTGCCTATTTCCCTTTCTTTGAACTCTGCTAAAAAATGCAGTGAGATAATTTCCTAGACCAGGAAATTTGTCTTCCTTATGATTTGCCCTCAGAACAAGAAGAATATCATGGCTACCTCCACAACCTTCATACAGGGCTCCTCCGCACGGAAAAAATAGATGGAAAAGGTCATGTAGGAGTATAGGGACATCTTCACCTCATGCAGAGGGGTACCCCTACACTGTCAGGTCAATCGCCCCATCGATTTGATCCTGGGCACGCTGCTACCCAATGGACTAATCTATTGACACTTTGTTATGGAGAACAATGATATCAAGAGGAAGATTCAGGAGCTATTGTAGAATGGGCACATGAGGAAAATTTCATCACCTTGTGGGAGCTCGATCATGTTGGTACATAAAAAGGACAGAAACTGGAGGCTCTGTATTGACTATCGAGAATTGAATAAGATCATTTTTTTGAATAGGTATCCAATCCCACGAATTGATGACCTTGTGGCCTAGCTCAAGGGGGTAAAATATTTTAGTAAGATTGACTTGAAGTCTGCTTATCACCAGTTACCAATTGAACTCGTAGATATGTGGAAGACTTCATTCAGATCAAAGGAGGGCCTTATCAAATGGATGGTGATGCCTTTTGGGTTAACGAATCCCCCCGCAACCTTCATTCAACTGATGGATGACATCTTATGACCCTTCACCAACTCGTTCGTGGTAGTGTACCTGGAAAAAATCCTGATCTTCACAGACTTGGGAAGGGCACATACACCATATCTGATAGGTCCTCGAAACCCTGCGACAACATAATTTGTGTGCCAATTTGGAGAAATGTACTTTTGGTATGACCTAGGTTCAATATCTATTGTACATCATTGATAAGAAATGTGTGCCTATGGACCAAACCAAGATACAAGTTATTCAGGATTATCCAGCCCCAACCACTCTAACATAGCTCCACAGATTTCCGGGTCTTTCCAATTTCTATCGCAGGTTCGTGTTGGGATTCTCTCATATCACCTTTCTGTTGAGTCAAGTCACCAAGGTTAGAGTGAAATAAAATTTCTTTTGGTATGAATCCCATTAGAAGGAATTTACCAAGTTGAAGCATCACCTTTGCTCGACACTAATTCTCACATTACTAGACCTGCAACAACCATTTGAAATTGAGACAAATGACTCTCACTATGCTATTGTTGTAGTTCTTTCCAAACATGGCATCTGGTGGAATATTATAGTGAGATACATACAGATACAGTCTAAAAGTGTCCCACCTATGACAAGGAAATTCCATTGTGCAGGCCTACCAACAATGGAAGCATTACATTCCTGGGTAAGGAAACAATCATCCACACATACCAGCTATAAAAATAATTAATGTGTAGATTCTAAAATGATTATGAAATTTACTAAATCACAAGACTAGAAGCTATTCTACTAATCCATTGAAGCAAATTCATGATCGAGAAAAAATCATTAACATGTATCAATATTTAACACACATACATAGAGATTTATCTAGGGGAAAGAAACTGCTCAAACCCCCTTACTATCTATATTACATTAATAAAAGAATCTAGATGAATAAAACATGCCTTGTTCAAGGTTGAGCTCAACATGGACCTGTATCATCAATCTTCTGCCTAAAGGAATGACCATAGCCAATGCTTAGCCAAAATTTCGAGCCTCCAAGCCCATATTTCCTTGTGTTGCTTGATGAGGAATTAGACCTATTAATCAGGGAAATTTATCATTGAGAATTACGCAATTTCTCTAGGCCCTTCTTTGATTGCATGCACCACATGTACAACTTGAACTAGTTTAAAACTGATAGTACACTGCGCTTGAACTCCAATCTCAACTGGGTAACTTAAATTATCTACATGAAACAATTTTTTTTTGGTTGATTGATCAGTTAATTGGATGATCAATTAGTGTGGAAAAAGTTACACACCCTTGATTGAACCTCCACTAGGTCTACTAATAGTGAGAACTAGTTACACTGACAATAACTCAAATTAACTGAAATATATTGCTACAAATTAGCAATAAATCATGTAGAACTGAATTCAAGTGTCTCCAACTCGAATTTGCTGAGTTAACGGAGTGACAAGAGTCATGTCACCTCAGTTAACTGCCTCCAAGTATTCTGCTAAAATTCAAATTCGAATTTCTCCTAATTTAATCAAGGGAAAATTAAATTAGAAATTTCTTGCTGCATTTTCAAAACTCGCTCTCAGCAAGAAATGGATTCACATCTACCCCGATATAGAACCTTTGGAATGTACTGCATGCAACACTTCTCTCTGTTGCTGCTGCTACCACAACAACTACAACTAAGAAGCATCCAAAAATAATAAACTGAATCAACTGTGTCTGCAGTTGTCTACTAGGAAAATTGTGTTGTTGTCGACTCTGCTACTGAACCTCATTTTTTCTTAACACTTCTATGCAATCCTCAGTATCTAAATGAAACTGATCCTCCTGTTATTGAATAATGTGGTCCCCTTTAGAAAGGTAATGATCCATGAGGTGGTCTCATTAATGGACCATACCCAAATTTCTGCAACTCTTGGACTAAGGATCTACATCACTCCACATCACTCCTATAAGTATAACTACATGTTCTCCCTCTTACCACTTGGCTCGAACTCTCCCCCTACTGGAAGTCATTGCTTGAGTGGGTGTATCCACTCTACCTCCTCTCTACTTCTCCATTTGTGGTTGCTCAACAACTTCTTGAGGCTTCTTTTGAGGCTACATGTTTAGATGTCTAACATGCTCCCTCTCAACCACCAAATCTCTAGTCTCTACCTTTTTCCTCAAGGATTTGCATGCATCTTCTACCTCAAGTGCATATAGGTTCTTGACTCAAACACTGATATGCTTCACCTATCTCATGGCGATATGTCTTAGGAAAGCCTTCCCTTTACTGAATATCACATTGTAGCCATGGTCCTCCAACACAACTATGAAGACAAGATTATTCTTTGGACTCAGAACAAACATCAGATCCTTGAGCCTAAGAGGGGAGAATGAATCCCTCTGAAATGTGACAATACCGATCCTAGTCGCAGTATATCTTTCATCATCTCCAAAATCAATGATCATATGGAGATATTTCTCCTCTAAGTCACTAAAAAATTCTTTGTTCCCTATCATGTGGAAAGAGTCACCACTATCCAGGTACTACATGCTCCCCATCGTTGTGCTCACCATGCATGCGATGAGGGTGAAGTCAATCTAAAACTGTGAAGAAAAATATTCACTTGCTGCTGCTACTACAAGATCCTTCTTGTTTGCCTTCGTTTGTGGACACTTCGTGGCCTAGTTCCTGAATTCATGACAATGAAAGCACTTGATTTTCGACAAGTTTTTCTGCTTGCCCTCTTGGCTGGAATGAGCCTCACCTTGGGACTTATTCCCCTTAGTCTTCTTTCCCTTTTTGACTAATGCAAAGTCCTCTTCCTCTTGTTTGGAAGAGGTCCCATCTATGTTGCTCCACCTTATTTCTTCCTGCACTAGAACAAACCAAAACAACTCCCAGCTTGGTAGTTTCTATCTGCCATTTACTAAATCTTGATGACTATGCAAAATCTTAGGAAGTCCAAAGAGGGATAGAGCTACTAGATCTTGTTAAGGGATAGTAACACCAACCCCGCCAAGTTCATCACGACACTTTGTAAACCTGCTCAGAAACTGCGAAATTGTTTCATTATTTTTCATCTTACTACTTCGAAGCTTGTCCTTGACTTCAAGCTTCCTATGGCCACTATTATTCTCAAACAACTCAATCAATTTTTTCCACATCACGAAAAAAGTCTTTTTCCTGTGGATATTTGAGACAATATTATCCTGAACTCCCTCCAATATGATCCTCCTCGCTTTAGCCACATCCTTCTTCCACTAAGAAAGATCCTGGGCATGAGATTTTGGGGGTTTTGCTACATCTTTCTTGTTGTATTCTAGTATCCCATTACCATCCAATATGGCCTCCATGTGAATCTTCCATGCCACAAAAGTTTTTTTTCCTTCCAAAACATACTAAAGCCTAAGTCCATTGAAATCCAACTTCTCATTCTTGGAGAAAACCTGTAACACTGATCTTCAAATTTGAACCTCTTGTAATGAAAACTTCGAAATATATTCTCTATTGTAAATCTAGGTCTAATACCATGTAGAAATTAATGTGTATATTATAAGTTGCTCATGAAATTTACTAAATCAGAAGACCATCCAATACGGCCTCCATGTGAATCTTCCATGCCACAAAAGTTTTTTTTCCTTCCAAAACATACTAAAGCCTAAGTCCATTGAAATCCAACTTCTCATTCTTGGAGAAAACCTGTAACACTGATCTTCAAATTTGAACTTCTTGTAATGAAAACTTCGAAATATATTCTCTATTGTAAATCTAGGTCTAATACCATGTAGAAATTAATGTGTATATTCTAAATTTCTCATGAAATTTACTAAATCAGAAGACTAGAAGCTACTCTACTGATTTGTGGAAGTAAAGTCATGATCGAGAACACAAATCATTAACATGAATCGAGGTTTAACACACATATATAAATATTTGTCTAGGGGAAAGAAACTACTCAAAACCCCTTGCTATCTATATTGCATTAATCAAAGAATCTAGATGAATACAATATGCTTTTCTCAAGCTTGAGCTCAACCTGGACATATATCTTCAATCCTCTACTTAATTGAATGACCTTAGCCAATACTTAACCAAAATTTTGAGCCTCCAAGCCCTTATTTCCTTGTGCTATTTGATGAGGAATTAACCCCTATTAATTAGGGAAATTTATCATTGAGAATTGCGCAATTCCTTTAGGCCCTTATTTGACTCCATGCACCACCTATACAACTTGAACTAGTTTACAACTAATAGTACATTGCCCTTGAACTCCAATCTCAACTGGGTAACTCAAATTCTCTACATGAAATAACTATTTTGGGCTGATTGATTAGTTAACTCGATGATCACTCAGTGTGAAAAAAGTTACACACTCTTGACTGAACCTCCACTAGTTCTACTGACAGTGAGAACTAGTTACACTGATAATAACTCAAATTAACTGAAACAAATTGCTACAAATTAGCAATCAATCATGTAAAAATGAACTCAAGTGTATCCAACTCGAATTTATTGAGTTAACTCAGTGAGAAAAGCCATGTCACCTCAATTAACTGCCTCCAACTATTCTATTGAAATTGAAATTCACATTTCTCCTAATTTAATCAAGGGAAACTTAAATTAGGAATTTCTTGTTGCATTTTCAACACCACCGACCCTCGTCGTTCATAAAAACACAAGTAAAGGTGCAGAATGATCACCATTATAAATGGTCCACATATATGCAACAATTCCATCTGAACATTAAGTATAAGAATGGAAACTCCAATAATGTTGTAGACTGCCTCAGTTGATTACCAGTTATGTCGCTGACCACTATGCTTGACTCTTATGGACACGAGACTTCGCAATGGATACATATTTATAAGAGAGATCTAGAATTCAGCACCACACAGTAGATGCTCCTGTAAGGTAAGCAAGTCCCATATTTTCACCTCTAGGAGACAATGTTATGCCACCTTGGACACCTCTGTGTTCCTTCAAGCAAGCGTTCCAAGATGATTTTGGAGGCGCATTACAGTCGGGCCGCTGGGAATTTTGGGGTAGAAAAGACAGTGGCAGTGCTATAGAAGTATTTTTATTGGCCAAGCCTTCAATGAGATGTTTGGAAGTACATCAGATCCTACACTTCCTGAGTCATTTCCAAACCTACAGTAGAAACGCAAGGCCTGTATACTCCTCTTCCGATTCCTAGCCAACCCTAGGAATCCATGTCCATGGATTACATGTCGAGCCTTCGTTATACCAAGCATGTAAATGACTATGTTTTCATGGTCATCAATAGATTCTCTAAGATGACCATTCTGAAAACCCACAACAAGAGTATCGCAATAGAAGCCAGTGCCAAATGCTTCTTTGAAAGAGTATGGTTACACTTTGGGATCCCACATTCCATTATCTTAGATCAGGACAATCGGTTCCTAAGTCCATTCTAGTCAAGCCTCTGGTCATTGTTGGATACCAAGCTCACTAAGTCCATGCCCTTCAACCCCTAAACTAATGGTCAAACAGAGGTCATCAACAGGATGATCATGCACATCATGTGCATGTACAACTCGAAGCACCCATGCACATGGGAAGAGAGCCTCCCCTATGTCCAACACAACTACAACGAGGCTCTCAACAACTCAATTGGCCACAACCCCTTTTAGGTGGGATTGGGATTCCAACCACTATGTCTCATTGATGTTTCAATACCATTTTCAGCTACTCAGGTAGATTCGACTCATGTCCAGTCCGAAGATGACAAGGCTAATAGCTTCATTGAGCACATTTAGAACATCCTCTGGTAGGTCCATGACATATTGAAAAAATAAAATGCTAAGTAAAAATAGCGTCATGATCAACATTGGATGCCACACAAGTTTTAGGTGGGCGAAAATTTTTGGTTACATTTGTAGAGGGAGCACCTCACTGGGGCCCACCCCAAGCTTCGTTCACTTTGATATGGGCCTTACATGATCACTAAGGCTGTAGGGGACAATGCTTTCGAGATCAGCATTCCATCATTCCCTGACCCACACCCAGTATCCAATGTGGATCGGTTGCGGCCATACTTTCTCCCATTGTTGGACACATATGACATTCTTGAGCAATTGACACCAACAGAGCTTAAACCAAGCTCTATCGAACATGACACAACTAATAGGATCATGGACAAACAGATCAAGAATTATTTCCAGCAAAGGATCCAACTATATCAAGTTGACAAGGCAGGGAAACTTCTTCACCAGGTAAGTGACTCATTAGGGACCAAGTTCAATAGAAATTTCCTCATTGTTAGAAAATTATATATTATAGAGCAATGGAACACATAAAATATATTGCATAAATATAAACAAAGAAAACACATAAAACAAGAGAGACACAGATATACGTGGTTCACCCAATTTGGGCTATGTCCACAAAGAAACAACCTGTCCTTCCTTTTATATTATCCAGCAAACTGAAGAGATACAACCTACAACAGATCTTTTGTAATTCCTTCTTCTCTCTCGCTCAATATCCTCTCCCTTTCTCACTCAGAATACAAATCTACATAGACGCAATACAATTCCATCCTATATAGTGAGGGGTTTCCTTCTAGGGAAAAAGACCCTAAATTAAACATAAATTCTACCGTCAGATCTCCGCCTAATGAACGTCCCAGATTGGATACGAAATTACAACATTTTACAAGGAAATTTTACATCTAATTTTAACTTTGTGGGTGCTCATATTACAGGTGGCATTGCCGCCACATTACGAACTAGTTTCCAATGCGGTGATACCTCTGAATAAAGAAGATAATCAGGCTCCACACACAACACTCATGTCATGGAGGCTCTGTATGCAATAGAGATCATTGATTCCTAAGGGGGAGGACTGATCCAGGTGGATATTTGTGGACACCCACCTATTCCACCTAGACCTCCATTTGGTTTCATCATTTTCCTTGATTATAGCAGTATTTACTATTTTTATCACTTTTTCGGGTCCTGAATTTTTGGAGCTCTTTTGAACCCCTAAATAATGTTTTTTATGTCTATAGTTGGCTCTTGGACATATCAAATCCTATAGTACTCAAAGAGACCTTTCTAATGAGGTATTGTATGTGCCAAACAAAGATCATATGACCAAGTTATGAGCCCTGGAAGTTGGTTTCCCAACTAACCCCAACGGAGCCCACAAACTCTTGGTGTTCCATCTCCTAAGGTTAGGTTTTTGGTTGTTTAGGGTTTTGATTTGTTGTTTAATACTAAAAATTCCCTTAAGCCTCATTGTAACAAAGTTCAAAGGAATGTATCCACTACATCGCTTCTCAGAGATCATCTATCATTGCTCGAGCGTCTGGGCATTTTGCTCGTGCTTGCCCAAACGCGGTAGTTTGCAACAACTATGGGCTTCTTGGGCATATTGCTGTGGAATGCACCATAAATTCACTGTGTTGGAATTGCAGGGAGCCTGGTCATGTTGCGAGTCAATGTTCTAATGATCCCATTTGTCACACATGCGGCAAATCTGGTCACCTCTCCAGGGATTGTACGGCTCCAGAGCTTCCCCCTGGAGACATTAGGCTTTGCAACAATTGTTACAAACAAGGACATATAGCTGCCGAGTGTACGAATGAGAAGGCATGCAACAACTCTCGCAAGACTGTGCATCTTGCTCGTGACTGCACCAACAACCCAGTTTGTAATTTGTGCAATATATCTGGTCATGTGGCCAGGGAGTGCCCCAAGGCTCGCATTTTGGATGGTAATAGGGGTGGAATATTTATTGACGTTAGGCATGGAAGATTTAATGACATAATTTGTAGGACATGCAACGAGCCAGGGCATACCGATAGGGAGTGCACTGGAATTCTCATCTGCCACAACTGTGGTGGTCGTGGACATGTTGCATACGAATGCCCCTCTGGTCGTGTGATGTTGCAGGACATGAGCAGGAATTGATGTTGCAGTTTCTACCCCACTCTAATTTTGACAAATCTATTATGAATTTAGAAGTTCTTTTTTTTTGAGTAGTTAGATTAGTAGACTTGTCATATCAGTTATTATACAGTTTTTATTATTATGTGGAAAAAATTTTATTTTTGATTTTTTTTTAAACAAAAATCTAAAAATTTAAGATGATTTTTCGCTCATGCAGATCAATTTTCCAGCAAAAGTATTTTTATTGAAATAAATCAATAGATTTTCTGATCTTCTTGATCGCACGAAGCGTAGGAAGAGAGCATACTAATCTCTTGATTTATTTTTATGTATGCAGGTTAGCATGGATGGATAAAACACAATTAAGATCTGTGACAAAACCTTGCATTATCTATACTCCTTCTGCAATGTCGCAGGGGCATTTAGACTCTCGGAAGACAAATCTTTTCGATAATCAGGCTCCTAGCTCACCCGTGATACAGAAACAAGACATAGAAATGCAAAGATGAAGCGGCTCTTTTTATTCAAGACTAAAAGAAAATTCTTCAAGGAAATTCTATGATGAAATTCTACGATGAAATTCTATGACGAAATTCTACATGATCTCGTTTTATTTTTATTTTTAATCTATTCTACATTAACTTGAAAGCTGTTTTATTTTCTAAGTAAAAACATGCTTCGAGTGAAGCCATCTACGGATTAAAATTTTGAACATGTTCACATCAAGATTTAAAAATTCTACGTTATATTTTACAAGTATGTGAGTATCCTGTCTTGGAGTTGGCTCAAGGTGATTGTCCTTGCTCTTCAAGAAGTACCTGTTCAACATTGTCAAAGCCCTCATCCGTAGATGGATTAGTGAGAAATGGGGGGGTTTAAAATAAAAACTGAATTTAAATTAACTAGATGTGAAAATAAAAATGCTCCAAACTTTGAACTCCTTTACGAACCTGCTGTCACCAAGTTCCACAAATTATTCCATAAAAACAAATGCATAAAATAAATACTAAATCCTTCTAGTTGCACTTCCCGGCAACGACGCCAAAATGTTTGGTCTAAAATGCGGATGCAAATTAGAGTTTAATTTAATGTCAACCCAGGAAGGTAAACTTAGAAGTGCCTATCTAAAATATATAGATCTAGAAAGATTCCTAATTTGTCCAAGATCTTAAAGTCCCCTTACAAAAACAGATCATTAAGATCTCTTTCAATAACTAATCAAACTTAGATCTAACAATTGTTTGAGATCTATGATTCTCTTACAAGAACATATTCTCCAATATCTCTTCCAACATTAGAACATCTAATAAGAAATTAAAAGCTGAAATGAAATAAACCTAGATCTAATAATTGTAGGAGATCTTATGGTTCTTTTACAAAAACACTTTCAAATAAGATCCTTCCAATAGTAGAACATTTAATAAAACTTGAAAGCTGAAATCAAACAAAAACATAAAATAAATTATACCTAAAATAAGAAAATAAGCATGCAAGTGAGGCCATGGGGGCCCTCCGTAACTCCACAAGCACACCGCTTCAATGGAGACTCAAATGTAGAAGTAAAATTAAAGTATGATCCTTTATTCCAAAATCTCCATTACAAACTAACTCTAAGATTACAACTCTACTAAGATTACATACTCCAAAATTCTAAGATTACAAAAACTTCAACATTCTAAGATTACAAATGGAGGAGATTGTACTCCTATTTATACAATGGGATGAGTAACAAACTCATAATGATCATCCGCTAATCTCTCATTTAGTTCCATAAATCTCTCAACCATATAGACACATAACCCCCTTTTGTGCTTGATCTTCTCCATGAGATCATCATCTTCTTCATGAGGTCTATCTCTTCAAATTCGAATTTGATCCTTCAAGGCCACATAAAGGTGTCTTGGAAGCTTCCTTGGCACCTACACATGTCACAAAAACAACCCACTTTCCATATATAAAGTAAAATATATTATTTTCTAATATTTAATCAAGAATTTCTCTCAAAAATGCTTAAAAATAAATAATATTTGGAAAATATAAATGAGACCCATTAATGGTGAATAATAGGGAATATGGAGTGACAAGGTGGTGAATAGTGAGTGATATAATGGAAGCATAGGTGAAAAATGTATGGTAATGAGTGATATTTGTATGACATTTTTGGAGCCCAACATACTCCCCAACTGAAGCTCTTGCATGTCCTCATGCAAGCTACTACAATCACTTGTTTGATTTGATTCTTATATGAGCTTCCTTTTGTAAGATGTTTGGTTCTTGTGTAACAACCATCTTTCAATCATGGACTTCCTTTTAAATTTGCACATCTTTGGATAACTTTTTATTTTTGCAAAGTGTTTACATATTTTAATGATTGGTTCTTGTGTTACAATCATTATTTACTTTGTTGAGATCTCTTTTTAATGATTGGTTCTTATGTTTACAATCATTATTTACTTTGTTGAGATCAATCATTTTAAGAAGTCATTTAATATTCTCATCATTTTGTAGTAGTTTTTATTGTGGGAAGACTATGTGGGTTAAGATGTAATATGAATGAGGAAAAAAAATGAAGTGTGAAATCCCCCCTCCCCAACTGATGGTTTTTGGCAATTTTTAATGAGAAAGGGAATAGTTAAATAGTGGAATATTTTCCGAATATCATAATTTTAGCATCTAAAAAGAATTTCAAGATTAAAGGTTAGAAAACATCATACCTTACTTACCTAAAGAAGTGGATGAATCATGCATGTTCAGCTGTTGCAATTATGATTTGAGGCAAGTTGTGGATGAAAGATGGATCTGTATTTTCGTATCTGCTACTAGATAGTCTGATGAATCTGATGAGTCTGCTGAATATGGCTGAAAATCTATATGGCTTGGAAGTTATACAAAATATAAAAGTTACATCTTCCTCTCCCCAACCTTATTTATTGACTTGTCCTCAAGTCATGACAAACTGAAAAACAATGAAACGAAATCTGCTTCATCTGCTACAAAATATGGGTCTTCAAGTCTTCAACGATCGATGGCACAAATCTTACTATGTGATTAAATTTGTTGGTGTCGAACATAGCAATAAGTTGTTGACTTAGTGGCCATTAATGGATGCCACTAGCCAACACGAGAGCTCCCACCATTGATTCCAATGGGAGTCAAGATGCCTAACACATCTTTGTAGGTATGAATAAGTTTTTTGTAGTTGAGTCACCTACAAGATCCAACGAACAAGGGATATTAATGTACTCCCATTGTTCATTAGCAAGAGTACTTGCCATTAAGGCATGCAAGCCTCTAGGAGTTTTTAAAAAGATAATTAGACTGTAGGAATTTGACTCAATGAGATATATAGAAGTAGGGTTTTATTGCTGGAAATGGAAAATGGTAGGAAAAAGGAAATGGAAATGGAAAATGGCTTTTATTGATGGGTTAGGAATAGATAAAAGGAAATGCATGGTGAATGAAAAGAAATCTTGCTATGAAAAATGGACATGGAAATGGTATGCTTTATGGTTGGAAAATTGGTGGAATTCAAAATCTTTTGCAAGAAGGGCGTTGCAAAGTAATGGTTGTGGACATGGATTTGTCTTTAGAATTTTTTCATGAATTTAGTCGTTTGAAGACCAATTGTGCACACAATGTAATCTCCTTAATGAATACTTGATTATCCTGTAACCTGTAAAAAACTTGGTACAAAGAAAACATAAGTGTGCTCTAGAAGAAATGGCCAGTTCCTTCATGATTCTTACGCAAAAATTTCATACCAAATAAAACATATTAAGGAAAATCAAAGTGTTGAAATTGACTTAATCATGATATTAAAATTAATCCATTCTTAAAAATAACCATGAAAAGTAATACTCCCTGTTTGTCAGATGAAATATGCTCGGAAAAAAGATTGGCATTAGAAAGATCTGTTGTGTTCTGCATATTAGTATGTGATATAAAAGCATTCAAAATAAATATGTTATGAGTTTAATGCCAATTTGAAGCTATCGAAACAAGATAATCATCATCTATAGAATCCTCCAAATGTTTGATAAATTGATCCTCAAAATTTGTTTCCAAGTGTTCCATTATTTATTTTCAAACCTGCATGATTTTTTTATTTTTTTTACTTTTGCACTTGTATCAACTCTTGCACTTTCAATCAGTCCCTGTAATTTTCATATCACCAAAGTTTTGTTTTATAAATTGCCAATATCCTTCATATGCCAATGTTCACTTTTTAAATCCTTCAAGACAACAATTGTCACAAAACACAACAATGTTTTTTATTTCTATTATTTTTTGTTTGTTTGTTTGTATTTTTATTTTTATTTTTTAAACTTGATAACAAACTTAATATAGCAATAACAATCATATGTAATATAAAACAATATATCAAACATAACAATCATCACAAAAAATTTACAACTATATTAATATAATTATAACATATTAATATATTAATACAATCATAACATATATTAATACAAATATAATAAACATTAGTTAACATAACAAACATCATATACAATTACATTATATATATATATATATAATATATATAACAAATTACAATATAATACATAACAACCAATTACAATTAATACAATGATAACATATTAATATATATTAATATATTAATCCAATTAATACCATTAATATATATTAATACAAATAAAAACATAACAAACATGAGAACATAACTAATCTAATCAAATCAAAACAAACTTAAAACAAGATGTAAAATGTGAAATAGTAGGATATTTGGAGGATTTTTCGTTAAGGCATATTCAGTGAACTGACGTGTTGCAAGGAGGATCAGATCTGCATGGATATTCCAAGCTGATTTCTTTCGTTTTCTTCTTTCATCAAGGCCATGAGAATTTTTCTGACGTGCTCTGGCAGCATGTCCTCTTTTTCTTCTACAGGCATATTCGTGGCAATTGAACTTCAAAACCCTAGTGAGGGACGTGAAGATCAGTAGTTCTGTTAGGGTTCGCGGAGGCCTGGAGTCTGATGCTGGAGAAAGGAGAGTCTGAAACCTGAGGAAGGAGTATCGAAAGAGGAGGGGTGTGTTTTGTTGGCCTACATTTTGTTGGTGTGGTTGAAGCGATTTAGGGTTTTGAAGCGGAGTCAGTATGGATGGAGATAGTCCACAAAGGGGGAGCCGCCGCATCCGAAGTGGTGTGGTTAGCGACTGGTCATATTACCACAACGCACCCTACATGAGGGATTTCCGTCACACTAGGTTGGATGAATCTTGCAAGAATTGCAAGCGTCCTGGGCATTTTGCTCGTGCTTGCCCAAACGTGGCAGTTTGCAACAACTGTGGGCTTCCTGGGCATATTGCTATGGAATGCACCATAAATTCATTGTGTTGGAATTGCAGGGAGCCTGGTCATGTTGCAAGTCAATGTTCTAATGATCCCATTTGTCACACATGCGGAAAATCTAGTCATCTTTCCAGGGATTGTATGGCTCTAGAGCTTCCCCCTGGAGACATTAGGCTTTGCAACAATTGTTACAAACAAGGACATATAGTTGCCGAGTGTACGAATGAGAAGGCATGCAACAACTGTCGCAAGACTGGGCATCTTGCTCATGACTGCACCAACAACCCAGTTTGTAATTTGTGCAATATATATGGTCATGTGGCCAGGAAGTGCCCCAAGGCTCTCATTTTTGATGGTAATAGGGGTGGAATATTTATTGACGTTAGGCGTGGAAGATTTAATGACATAATTTGTAAGACATGCAACGAGCCAGGGCATACCGGTAGGGAGTGCACTGGAATTCTCATCTGCCACAACTGTGGTGGTCGTGGACATGTTTCATACGAATGCCCCTCTGGTCGTGTGATGCTGCGGGACATGCACAGGCATTGATGTTGCAGTTTCTACCCCACTCTGATTTTGACAAATCTATTATGAATTTAGAAGTTCTTTTTTTTGAGTAGTTAGATTGGTGGACTTGTCGTATCAGTTATTATACAGTTTTTATTATTATGTGGAAATTTTTTTTATTTTTGATTTTTTTTTAACAAAAATCTAAAAATTTAAGATGATTTTTCGCTCATGCAGATCAATTTTCCAGAAAAAGTATTTTTATGAGAATAAATCAATAGATTTTCTGATCTTCCTGATCGTACGAAGCGCAGGAAGAGAGCATACTAATCTCTTGGTTTATTTTTATTTATGCAGGTTAGCATGGATGGATAAAACACAATTAAGATCTGCGACAAAACCTTGCATTATCTATACTCTTTCTGCAATGTCGCGGGGGCATTTAGACTCTTGGAAGACAAATCTTTCTGATAATCAGGCTCCTGGCTCACTCGTGATACAGAAACAAGACATAGAAATGAAAAGATGAAGCAACTCTTTTTATTCAAGACTAAAAGAAAATTCTTCAAGGAAATTCTACGATGAAATTCTATGATGAAATTCTATGACAAAATTCTACGAGATCTCGTTTTATTTTTATTTTTAATATATTCTACATTAACTTGAAAGTTGTTTTATTTTCTAAGTAAAAACATGCTTCCAGTGAAGCCATCTATGGATTAAAAGTTTGAACATGCTCACATCAAGATTTAAAAATTCTACGTTATGTTTTACTAGTACGTTAGTATCCTGTCTTGGAGTTGGCTCAAGGTGATTGTCCTTGCTCTCTAAGAAGTACCTGTTCAACATTGTTAAATCCCTCATCCGTATATGGATTAGTGAGAAATGGGGTGGTTTAAAATAAAAACTGAATTTAAATTAACTAGATGTGAAAATAAAAATGCTCCAAACTTTGAACTCCTTTATGAACCTGCTGTCACCAAGTTCCACAAATTAGTCCATAAAAACAAATGCATAAAATAAATACTAAATCCTTCTAGTTTCACTTCCCCGGCAATGGCGCCAAAATGTTTGGTCTAAAATGCGGATGCAAATTAGAGTTTAATTTAATGTCAACCCGGGAAGGTAAACTTAGAAGTACCTATCTAAAATATATAGATCTAGAAAGATTCCTAATTTGTCCAAGATCTTAAAGTCCCCTTACAAGAACAGATTCATTAAGATCTCTTTCAATAACTAATCAAACTTAGATCTAACAATTGTTTGAGATCTATGATTCTCTTACAAGAACATATTCTACAAGATCTATTCCAACATTAGAACATCTAATAAGAAATTAAAAGCTGAAATGAAATAAAACTAGATCTAATAATTGTAGGAGATCTTATGGTTCTTTTACAAAAACACTTTCAAATAAGATCCTTCCAATATTAGAACATTTAATAAAACTTGAAAGCTGAAATCAAACAAAAACATAAAATAAATTATACCTAAAATAAGCAAATAAGCATGCAAGTGAGGCCATGGGGGCCCTCCATAACTCCACAAGCACACCACTTCAATGGAGACTCAAATGTAGAATCAAAATTGAAGTATGATCCTTTATTCCAAAATCTCCATTACAGACCAACTCTAAGATTACAACTCTACTAAGATTACATACTCCAAAATTCTAAGATTACAAAACTTCAACATTCTAAGATTACAAATGGAGGAGATTGTACTCCTATTTATACAATGGGATGAGTAACAAACTCATAATGATCATCCACTAATCTCTCATTTAGTTCCATAAATCTCTCAACCATCTAGACACATAACCCCCTTTTGTCCTTGATCTTCTCCATGAGATCATCATCTTCTTCATGAGGTCTATCTCTTCAAATTTGAATTTGATCCTTCAAGGCCACATAAAGGTGTCCTGGAAGCTTCCTTGGCACCTACACATGTCACAAAAACAACCCACTTTCCATATATAAAGTAAAATATATTATTTTCTAATATTTAATCAAGAATTTCTCTCAAAAATGCTTAAAAATAAATAATATTTGGAAAATATAAATGAGACTCATTAATGGTGAATAATAGGGAAGATGGAGTGACAAGGTGGTGAATAGTGAGTGATATAATGGAAGCATAGGTGAAAAATGTATGGTAATGAGTGATATTTGTATGACATTTTTGGAGCCCAACAACATGTTGTCCATCTAATGGGGAGGCCATGTAGAGTAGATCGAAATAGGGGAAACTAGGAGGGTTTTAAATCTAGAAGGGAAAAATTATAGACCTTTACCACAATGAATATAGGTCATTGATCAAATCTAAATAGTAGTTCCATGGCCCTGAGCTACAAGGTGTTTAACAACTAGCTACATGGGTGCCACATGGCATTACGTAAGTAGTCAATCTTCAAGAGAGAAAAAATTTCAATTTATCGGTTAGATTGAGATGAAATTGATATCACTAGAAAGATGTTGTCAAGATGGATGTGATGGTGATATCCAAAGTTAATTTTTCTAACTTTGGGAAATAAGGAAATTTTGTAACCCTGTTGTGGAGGTAAATCCCCTCTGCGGACAGAGGCAATCCCTACTAGCCCAAATGGGGTCTAGCAACAATCAAACAAAGCTAACACGCAGGTTCCTAATTGCAAATCAAAGACCGATGATGAGGGCCTACCTGGATTCCAATGCTAGTACTTGTAGAAGAGTCGTCTCTCCTGTTCCTTTGCTACGGTTGGTCACAATCCCCACGATCCTCATGAACAGACACCTGCACATGCAAAGAACGACACAAACACAAGCATAAAATCCAATAGATACAACTATATATCAGTTAGAAAGGATATAACTCAATCATCATTACAAAGACAATAAGATTGGAACCATAATGATAGTCGTCTATTATTGATAAACAAAGAAGAATACAACCATAGTTCTGACGTCAAATCCTCCTTTGGCTGGGTGATCAGCAACACATGCCTTGCAAAGCTTGTTGGGAATGGGGAACAAGCCTCTCTCTCCTTGGTCACTTGGATAAGAATCTCCTCACTTAAGATTTAGCCTCATGGGAATGAATAAGGCTCCTTGCAGCATGAGCTTGGCAATTCTCAGACTTTGAGACTTAGAATTTGGAACTTGGAGACTCTAACTTGTCAAAGAGGAGAAGGAGTTAGGGTCATCCACAAGATTCATGGGATTGGCTTTATCACTAAGAAGCTTCCATGAGAGGTGGAGAACTACTTCCCTTCTATGGAGATTCGAAGCCAAATTGACCCAATTCAATATAGATTCAGTTCATGAGTGGGTTAGGAAGAACCTTTGTAAGCTGGTTTGTTAAAAACTTTACCCAATCGGGCTGGCGCGAGTGCGACTCTGAGACAGAGCGCCAGCTGGTGCGCCCTCTTTGGAGGATTTCCCCCATTGGCGCGAGTGATACATAGTGGAACCGCGCCAATGGAAAAAGGGCTATTTTTATGGGTATTTTGCAGAAGGGTTCTTCAGGGCATATGAAGTACATACTCAAGGGGATACAATGAAAGTTTTTTCAGGTTATGTCACTTCTCACAGGTCCCAGAATAAGTCCTCCAATGTACGGGAGAAGGGGTAACAGGGACGGTGACAAATTACTGTGTAACGGATGCCCCCTAAAGCATGAAGCCTGAGAGAGAGATAGGGGTGAAATGATTTACAAGAACATGGCCAACTGAAAACACTGCCGCTGGAGAACCTGCATGAAGAAGTACAACTGATATCTCAAGTACATGACGTATGTGGTATGGGCGCAACCATCCATAGTAGAGTACATAAAAATCTAGATCCAAGGTATGGGCGCAGCCATCTAGTAAAGATCGATAAGTAGACTCAGGCATGGTCGCATCCATATAGTGAATGAGTCATGTAATGATCATAATAATCCACAAAATTGCAACCTGGATCTCAACAGACAAAATCCAGGGTCTTGCGCTTCATCTCGACCCAAACAAAGTACAAGTTCAAGCATGCGAATATGGGAGTCGAAGTCGAACATGCAAGAACATCATCTGATTACCAGTCAATGATGAAAACTGTTAATAGACGCGAGAGGTACCACCAATAATGACAATGGTCCTCAGGGTAATATAGGCACAATCTACGGTGTGCGAATCAGTGAGCCGGCGTCGAACACCCGTAGAATCATTCGATCGGAGGCCAATGATGAAATCCTCGCGTTGAACACGAAGAACCTGCCATTTAGGTATGCAGGTTCCAAGGCACTTGAAGAGAGTCTCTAGGTCAACTTCTTGGATAATGAGCTGAAGTTGACAGGAAGTGACCTTGATCGAAGGTGGGCCATAATGTTTCCCACATCATCGACACAAGACAGAGAAGGATAAGATGTTTTGTGTGAGGTATCAGAGGGAGGTTGATTATTTTGCAGAGGTCAACTTCTCTTGAACATATTGGCGGCACGATAGTGGACTTGGCAGTATTTGACATCAAATGATCAGGGGTCATGGTGACAGAGCAATGAGCAGATGAGAAGTCAAACAGGATAACCCAAACCCACAGAGGCAAGTTTAAAAACAAGATGAGATGTCCCCACCCATACACAAATGCAGACAAGTGCCATGTTCAAGAGCGACATACTACCGACACGACAATAATTGTGGTTCCATTTTTTCCCCACCATTTCTGGCGAGTACCCCAGTTATTTTTATCAACAAGCTTGACGGGGATAGCATATGCTTGTAAAGCGTCATTTCAACGGAATCCAATGTCATCAAGTTTTAACAAGTCTGACAAAGGAAAAACTCGACGTCTTTTCATGTTTAGAGAGTTTGAAAAGACAGCTGAAAAGGAAACTCCAGGGGTGTCCTTTTTCATAAAGTTATGTCTCTCGAAGCCTGAAAAAGTATAAAACAATGCTCGAAAGAATCGCCCGATCATTACGATCGAGGGGTACTTTTCATGAGTAGTGATTTTGACCTGAAAAAGCAAAAAAGCGATCGAAACCACGTCGCTTTGTAACCATTAACGAACCTGAAGGGTCCGACGATCTTTTCGTCTTTACACGATCGGAAAAGAGTTTAAAGACGACCGCCTCTCATTCACATTTAATGAGTCGAGAGGAATAACTCGACATTCTTTTCACGTTTAGAGAGTCAGAAAAGAGCAAAAAGGTGACTCCAAAGTGACTTTTTCGTGTATTTACCGAGTCCGAAAAAGTATAAAATACAACTCGTTTCATCGCCTAAGCCATACAAACACCTGTCGCTGCACAAGAAACCAGTGTAAAATCCATTTTCCACACAAATATATATTAAAATATTCATAAAATGACTTTTAAAACCTATTTGAGGGTCAAAAAGTTATAAAATGGGTGAAAATGGTAAAACAAAAAATTACTTTTCACTTTTACCTTTGGAGAGCAACATTAGGGCTTTTAGTGTGCGATCTTCAAGCATTGATTGCGACAGATCCAGTTGACCATTTGGAGCGCCGCCAGTGACAGGTAAGAGGTCTCTCCCTTTGCTCCATTTTTGTCTATTTCAAATTTGTTTTAAATTGCATTTTCATCCTTTATGGGATGGATTTAAAAAATGAGGGTTGCGCCCATTAGCGCGGGTTCTGGGCACGGATCCGCGCCAATGGGGAAACTTTCCTAAAAGGCACGCGCCCATTGGCGCGACTATTTTAGAAACAGTCGCGCAAATGGCCGCGCAGGTTTTTTGCTCAAATTTTAATGATTTAAAGCACTTTTCACTGCATTTTTAATTTTTCCAAGGATCTAATTCAATCTTTTAACCTTGTGAATGCAGAGAAACGATCAAAATGGTAATCCAGTGGAAGGAAAGGGAGCATGACCGGGTAGACGAATTGGATTTAGTAGATGAGGGCTGCATGGAAGCTCTTAGAGCTTGTGGGCTCAAGAAATTTTTCCTACTGTCCTATTTACGAGCTCAGCTAGAGCTCTTGCAGTATTTGATTAACTTATGGGACGAACAGGAATAGGTGTTCCGAATACAGGACCAAACATTGGAATTAGATGTATCTGATGTATACTTCCTTACTGGATTGTCGCGACGAGGGCCGGTGCCCTGATTGACTGGTAGCAGGCCATCTGGAGAGAAGATGGAAGAGGTGAAGGCCCAAATTTGCCCAAATGCAAGATATGGGTTGGGCAGCGTGAAAGTGGATATCCCCACTGTTGAGGACCTGACACTCAGAGCTTTACTATTCACCATTACATGAGCTGCGGGGGCACAGGCGCCCCACGAATCTATGAAGAACCACCTGATCTTGGCGACAAAGTGCCTTAGTCCGACGGTCTTCAATTGGGCGTCAGCTGTGACGACCAATATGAAGAGGCAGCTAACAAAGCCAAGTGCGACAAGCTGCAACAGTTCGGGTATGACTCCATCTTGGTGTCGTTCTTCTTGGAACGTGTGCCACTCTTCTAGGGCCAAGGGACCCTTGATCCTGACCTGGCACCTCGAGAGCCGAGGTTGGCTCGTTGGGTGGCACTGATGCCGAGAGGGGGGTCGGTCAATATATGTCATTCAGACCCGAGTTTTTTGTGTGGTTTCGCCACCAACTGATCATGGTGGAGGACTGGCCATATGCAGGGACAAACTTCATTAGTGACCCTGACCTTCCACTGCCAGAGGGAGAGGACTGGGATGAGGAGATAGGTATGACCTCATTTTGATTTTGTGTTTTATGATTTTTTTTTGTTAATACATGTTCATTCTAACAACGGTTATTTGTGTATGCAGATGTTGGCCCAGAACGCCTAGCTGGCATGTCTCCTATTGCGCGGAGAAAACAGCCTACAGTCGTCCCTCAGCTAGAGGGTGTCGAGGGAGGAGAGTTGATCCAGAACCTTGAGGGGCTTGCCCGGGGGATTCTAGACTATACCCGGCTGGCAGATGTCCCACCGGCATACCAGAGATATATAGTGGGAGTGCCCACTCGCATCCACTATCTCTTGAAGCACCTAGTGCGTGGGGTGACGTGCTATCATGAGAACCACACGGATTAGACATCTAGGGTTTATTTTCATGCATATTTTTTGAGAGACATGTCGTCTCCGGATGTATTAAGACGAACATGTATATTTTTTGAGCTATGTGATGCACGTTGTGCAAACATTTCGACACACACACACACACACACATATATATATATATATATATATGCCTATTTTGGATGGATCTTTTACATGTGATGATGTTTTTATATGCTATGCAGATGTCTAACACAAATATAATCTAATGTATCAGTTGCATAACAAACGATCCAATGCGAAATGTATTTAGTCACATATTTTATTTTTACGCAAGCTTAAAAGCACACATGACAACACATATGCAAACTATGCTTGGAAATGGATTTTATTTTTATGCAAGCTTAAAAGAACACACACACAACACACCTGCTAGAAGCACACGTATGTACAAAAATAGAGTGCACGCATGATACTTGTTCAAGTCAAGCCCATTTCAGGACTTACCCTATTGCATCGTTGTGTGACCGGCCTAGATAGTGTAGGCGTCGTCTCTGCCTGTTTTGTAAAATGATAAACGACACCGATGATCTGCCCATGCCCCCCGCCGAGCGAGGGTTACCAGCTAGATAATCAATGCCCCCATTTCAAAGGGGCTGAGGGTAGCGACAGTGTGCAATGGGGAATCAGAACGAGCGAAAATCAAACCGATCGAGGCAAGATTTGGAGGTGGGAGTGAGAAGACACCCATGAGGGTAGGGTCTTTAAAGAGCCAAGCTCCCACACTCTCTACGGGAATGGAGGTATGCTCCACAAAAGGCACGTTACCTTTGGAAGAGGAAGCGAAGAAGGAGAGCTAGTCTACTGTGATAATTTTCCCCTGATGAGGGAAATGAATGACATGAAAGAGGGAGGAAGCCACGGCACACATGGCATATGTCTGGCTCTGGCCTAGAAGGAGGTTGTAAGTAAGGTTAGCATCGAAAACTTCAACTTCCAATTCAACGGTCTTCCCTTCCAAACTAATCGGCAATCGTTGGAGGATACCGTAAGGGCGAGATTCTCTCCTGTCAAAGGCTTCCAGTGTCGTTGGAGACTGACTCAAAGTCGAAGACCCAATAGCCTTCCAACAAGAAACAAACATAATGCAAGTTGATGTGCCTTCATCAATTACTGTGCGATGAATCGTTTTCGAATTGATGATGACCTGAATGAGGAAGGCAATCTGGTGAGGCAATCTCGGTACATGGCTCTCAAGATCAAACGTGATCAAATCCGAGTCGGCCGAGTCGATTCCATCGATGGCTGATAGCAAGGACTTCCTCTGGGGGGGCCAGTTCTGGAGAACTTCTAAAGCGGACATAGCTGACGGAGCCTGAGCTAAGTCCTCAACGATGTTGTAGTGTTGGGCAACACAAGCATTAGGGTTGTAAGATGATCTCCAGAGTACACCTTTAGGAGGGGGTCGAATAGGTGTCTCAGTGTTAGGTCTCTGGATATGGAGCAGACCAGAACTGGACGAAGGAGTGCTTGAGGGGACCTCAGGCTCCTTCCCAGTGGATGACAGATATTCCTTTGCTTGAGTCGTAATATGAACAGGAATCGTTCCAGCCATGAACACTTGGGAACCAAAGGGAGAAGAAGATGAGGATGGGTCAGCCACCATTTGTGTTTGTTGTGAGGGGAAAGGTTCTTTCAGAACCGCAGGAATCCCAGGAGCACCTTTCAACAATCGACTAACTTCAGACCACCTTGGGCAGTCTTTGGTATAGTGATCCTTGTCACAGATAAGACAAGGATACTTTGGTTTACGTTTGGCTCCTTCCTTGGGTGGAGGTTTAGGGGGGTCCTGTCTGGGTTGTTCAGAATTATCTTTTGCTTTCCCCTTCTTCTTTCTTTTCGAGACCTTGTCCATCGTGGTGGACTGGACGACGTTGACCTCGAAAGTATTTCCGGAATTAGATACAGCCTGAGAAGTGTTTTCGTTTGAAGCATTCGATTTTTTCTTCCCATGGTTCGCAGATGATTTCTTCGAAGACAAATTTACAGAGCCAATAACACCATCAACAGATGGCTTTGGCGGAGCTTTGGATGTTCCGGGTCTCGAGGCATTAGGAAAATAATCATATAAGGTACCCGACTGAGAATAAACTAAGTTGAGGTACTGAGCACGCGCGATAGCTTACTCTTCAGTTACACAAGCTCCCATAGCAATGTCTCACGCGATTGCGGGGACAAAGGAGGTCATAAACCAATCGGTCAGGAGCTGTTCAGGGATCCAGAACTTGATCAAATGACGACGCCATCTCCATTCATGTATATGATCGGATATGTGCGTGGCTGTGTCCTGTTTAAGAGACGTGAGGAGATGCGTCCCCGTCTCATACCGAATGGGCAACTGAAAGTGAGCTAGAAATGCCATTGCCAATGAGTTGAAATCTTGAAAGGATCCGCAATTCAACTCAATGTACCACATAGCAGCCGCGCCGGTGAGAGTCCTTTGGAAAATGCGGAGCCGGATGAAATCGTCAAGCCATGAATTTGACGAACACCAAAGGTGATAAGCCATAACGTGGGCTTGAGGGTCTTCTCCAACTTTGCCATCAAATTTGGGACAATCACCGGGTATCTTGGTTGGAACTGGTGGCCAGAATGGATTATGAAGGATAGGATCATTAGTCAATTTGGACACATCTGGCAGTTCCAATGTTGCTAAGAAAGGTAACTGAGGATTGAAGGACATCTGTGGCCATGGATAAGGAATAGCACCAGGGTTCCAACCAGTTGTTGGTTGCCCCCATTGATTTTGTCCGGACGGACCTGGCCCATAAGGGTTTTGTCCGTAGGGATTCTGTCCATAGGGGTTGTAGCCATAACTGGACAGTTGACTCTGGATTTTCCCCCCAGCACCCCATTGATTACCAACTTGGCCTGCAGGAGCAACATACTGTTGCTGGTAATTCTGATAAGGGGCGACTTGCGTTGGTTGATAATTTTGGTACGGGGTCAACTGAGCTTTCCCTTGGGGTTGCTGGTAACCATATGGTTGTTGAGCTCCATACTGAGCCTGGGGACCAGGCTGCGCTTGGTAAGAAGGTTGGGATTGAAACCCACCTTGCATCTAAAGACCAGTTTGAGTCTGGGGCCTAACCTGGAGCCAAAATCCGGGTTGAGCTTGAGAGGCAACCACCATTTGAGTGCCCGGTTGAGCAGGCCCAGAAGGATTTCCTTGAGGGTATGGAGATTGGGCCACCTGGCTGGAAGGTTGCCCTGTTTGAGTTTGGGATGGACCCACTTGCCTAGAAGGTTGAGCTTGCTGGGTGTTAGGTTGTCCTTGTACAACCGACGGTTGTCCTTGCAGAACAGATGGCTGAGCGGACTAGACGGTTGTTTTACCCTGAGGTTGACCAACTTTCCCAGAAGGTTGACTAGGTTGGGCAGTGGGTTGGCTTTGCTGCACGTAAGGCTGACCGCCCTACCCAGAAGGGTACCCTTACTGGATTCGAGGTTGCATATAAGGTTGTCCCGCTTGTCCAGATGGGTAACCTTGCTGGACACCAGGTTGACCTTGTTGGATGTAAGTTTGTCCCAGATTACCAGAAGGTTGAGCAAAATAAGTAAAGGACAGACCACCAGAAGCCGAAGGTTGTCCCTGAAAGGGTTGTCCTTGTGGGCCCCCAGGTTGCCCTGGATAAGACTGCCCGTAATACTGCTGCCCTTGAGAGGTTTGCATGTAAGACGGTTGGCCTTGATTAGGCGGTCCCTGAGGCTGTGCAGGCGTTGCTTGGCCACCATGATAAGTGGTGGCGCCCCAAGCAATGGATAATGGCACCGAGACCTCAACAACAGGCTGAGATGGCAAGGGCCTGGAAAGATAAAGGTACTGACCTATGGAATCATAGTAATAGAACGGACCTTGTGAGCTCGGATCCTGGACAGCTTGCAAATACCGATCGTATGCCCCCCTGCTGGAGTGGGACCAGAAGAAGGTGGGGCACTTTGTGCAGGATGAACAACTTTGGGTGTATGTGCTGACTGGCTACTATTTAATAGGCCGTGAGACGGACCAACAACAATAGTCACAACAGAAGATGTCGTAACGGCACTAACAACCGATGTCGAATACGCTACACAAACAGTCAGAATAGTCAGAACTGAAGTGACAGGTGTATTGTTAACTTGCGGAATAAAAGATCCCATAGTGGGAGTGATGTGGTGATCCCACATGGTACCTGAAGAGGGGTTCCTAGAACCCATATTATCCCTCAAAGCCTTATAGCATGAGGGTACCAGGGATGTGGCCGGGATAGGAGTTTCGATACTTGACAAAACAGGTGTCTCACTCGCTCTAGGAGATGTGTCATCCATGTCAGAGGAAGACATTGGGACCGAAACACCAGTAGGAGTAAAAGGAATATCATCTTCGTAAGGCTCCCAAACGGGGTTCCAGTGAAGTTCGTAAGCCTCGTTGTCTGGAGCGCAAGAGTTAATCGGTTGGATACTCGGAATAATAGGGAGAGTATCACTCACAACCAGTAGCTCAGGAGAAACAGAAGAAGGAGACCCTTGGTCACTTGGAACGGGAGACGGGATTGATGATTCCGCCAGGATGACTACTTCAAAATATCCTAGGGAAACTAACGAGAAAGGACCCTACTCAAGCTAACGCAAACAAGATCTAACTGGGTAAATGTGAATCGTGGCCGAATAAATTTTAAGACGCAAGGACATAACTTGACCTTTTCATTTTTTAAGTGTCGATAAAAGGACAAAAAGATCACTCTAGTCACCTTCGAATGTTTAATGAGCCTGAAGTGACAAGTGCTCAGATGGACCTTTTCTTTTAGGGAGTCCGAAAAGGAATGAAAGTGACTACTCTAGAGAGCTAGGCAAAAGGGTTTACCAAAAAAATCTGTAAAACTGCATATACACCTTGGCAGTCATATGAAAACCAAGGACTTTCCGTACGGCAGTCAATCTTCCCAAATGTTGTGTTCAGTGCGTTACAGCTTGTAAGGCGGCAGGCACGACTTCCTATGGATAAAGGATGATAACCTAGTGGGGTCTCCCTATATACTCGACGGTACGTGGGAGCTCAAATCCGTACTAGACCACTATTGCGTCACAGAAGGAGGAATCACCCAACCTTGAGTGAGACAAAAGTGACTAGAATTAACGATGCTGGAGCACGTCTCTAGCCTAGACCTCTAAATGTGTGCGTTATGTTCCAATGCGTTGTTAGATTCATTCAGTTCATTTTAAAGTTGATCTTGTATTAGGTTTCAGTTTTCAGGCCTTACGGTATGTGATCTCTCAAAATTCCTTAAATGCAAACTATATGCCAAAATATGTCATTTCATTCAATGAATGCTAGTTACGAGAGGGTTTGAGGGCTTTCACGCAAATGAAATGATCACAACATAGCAAAGAACTTCCCTAATGCAGCGAATGGAAATTAACAAACTTTTCTTCGAGATCATTAATCACTAATCAAAATGAAAAGTTCTAATTCTCATTAACTAATACAAAGCAAAAGAGATTTTTTCCTTTTTGATGATGGCAAAATGCACTAAACAACTTTGAGAAATGACAACAAACAAATGTGGAAAACTGGTTGACCCCAAACAATTGTAATCTATGTCCAGGTAGTGAAAAGAAATCGAAACAATGTCAAGATTGGTTCAACAACGATCACTTAAATAATCAACCAAAAGAAAGCAAGGGGGAAGGATCAATCAAACCAACAACAAGTAGTAAACGAACCTTTGCAAACAAGTAACCAAGCAAAGCTGATCCAACAAACTTGGAATAATAAAACTAGGTCACAAAACAAAAAGGCAAGATTCGCTCAAAAAAACCCACAAGAGAGTGTTTCAACCTCCAGACAATGAAAAACAAGTCATAAACCAAGTGAGAATAGTAGGGGATATCAAGACTAACAGGTTCAGGAGGCAGAATTGAAGGAATTCAATTCTACAGGAATCAGCGCAGGCGATACACAACAACAAAGCGGTGATAAAGAACTATGCGTAGCAACAATGCGATGACAGTGTGGAAGTATACGCCTTTCCCGCGATGGTCCGATTTACAGAACCGTCGCGTCTGTTAGGTGTGATAACGCGATGAACAGGAGATCACAGAAAGGGTTGTGCGATGACAGCGCGACTGTTTAATTATAAAACGCGATGATGTTCAAAGACAGCCACAATCAAGCCAAAAAACTCCCAAACCAAGACAGTCAATCTTTAAACAAACAAAGCATCTCCCAGACCAAACCAAGAAACCAAGAAATAGAGAACTAATCCCCAAATTTTTGAAAAGAGACCGAAACAAAAACTCAAAGTAAGAATGAACAAAAAGGGACAAAGGCCAGTTCCAAGCTGTTTAGTTCGTAAACCAAACTGGAGATTGACTGAAGTGGCATTGATCTACTTCATTAATGTAGAGCAATAGCGTTTTGAAGGCTATCTGGCCGTACTTCAGGCTCCGTCTAAAGTTTACAAATAAAAAAACAAGCTAATTCCCCAGCGGAGTTGCCAAATTGTTGTGGAGGTATATCCCCTTTGCGGACAGAGGCAATCCCTACTAGCCCAAATGGGGTCTAGCAACAATCAAACAATGCTAACACGCAGGTTCCTAATTGCAAATCAAAGACCGATGATGAGGGCCTACCTGGATTCCAATGCTAGTACTTGTAGAAGAGTCGTCGCTCCCGTTACTTTGCTCCGGCTGGTCACAATCCCCACGATCCTCTTGAACGGACACCTGCGCATGCAAAGAATGACAGAAACACAAGCATAAAGTCCAATAGATGCAACTATATATCAGTCCGAAAGGATATAACTCAATCATCATTACAAAGACAATAAGAGTCGAACCATAATGATAGTCGTCTATTATTGATAAACAAAGAAGAATACAACCATAGTTCTGACGTCAAATCCTCCTTTGGTTGGGTGATCAGCAACACATGCTTTGCAAAGCTTGTTGGGAATGGGGAACAAGCCTCTCTCTCCTTGGTCACTTGGATAAGAATCTCCTCACTTAAGATTTAGCCTCATGGGAATGAATAAGGCTCCTTGCAGCATGAGCTTGGCAATTCTCAGACTTTGAGACTTAGAATTTGGAACTTGGAGACTCTAACTTGTCAAAGGCAAAAGTACAAGCTTTTATAGATATAGGAGAAGGCGTTAGGGTCATCCACAAGATTCATGGGATTGGCTTTATCACTAAGAAGCTTCCGTGAGAGGTGGAGAACTACTTCCCTTCTATGGAGATTCGAAGCCAAACTGACCCAACTCAATATAGATTCAGTTCATGAGTGGGTTAGGAAGAACCTTCGTAAGTTGGTTTGTTAAAAACTTTACCCAACTGGGCTGGCGCGAGTGCGACTCTGAGACAGAGCGCCAGCTGGCACACCCTCTTTGGAGGATTTCCCCCATTGGCGCGAGTGATACATAGTGGAACCGCGCCAATGGAAAAAGGGATATTTTTATGGGTATTTTGCAGAAGGTGTCTTCAGGGCATATGAAGTACATAATCAAGGGGATACAATGCAAGTGTTTTCAGGTTATGTCACTTCTCACAGGTCCCGGAATAAGTCCTCCAATGTACGGGAGAAGGGGTAACAGGGACGGTGACAAATTACTGTGTAACAAACCCTGTTTCCATAATGAGACCATGGAGGTTAGGTTAATACCTCCCATCAGCTTGGAAGAGTCGAAGGGGGTGGGATGGAGAATTACAGAGTGGTATCAGAGTGCCCAGGTTCAATACTCAGACTAAATGGGCCTAGAAGAATAAAATATAGAGCTCTATTACATAGTGTGGTGTTTCTAGTGATTGTTTGTTGTGTGCAAATGGGTCTTTGTTGTTGCACTTTCACCGATGATTGTGTGTTGATTGTAGACTACGTGTGTACTATGGATATTAAAATTGATATTAGAATTGTCAAATGATAGAGATAATAGATACTAACATGTTAGTCATTTTCTAACAAGAATGCTAACTTGAAATTTGGGGTTTGAGATAGCCTTACATCAACATGTTTTTTCAAATCAGTCAAGCTAATGAGTAAATGTGTTTATTTATATTTTTTATTGGATAATGGTTACGTGTGTGTAAGAGTAGATAAGAAGACTCCAAATAACAACAAGAGAGTGAAGGGATAATAAGTCAACAAGTTGCAGAAAAATGTGTGTTGTAGAAGATAGCCAATAAAAGGTTGTGGTTAGTTCAACTAGCCAAATGGACTAAGAGAGAAGTAGAATATGTAGCAAATTCATGCTTAGTCATGATAAATGGCATGCCAACATTTGCAAATCTAAACATGTTACCATTGGGCTCGTATGATTTTCTAGTCGGAATGGAATAGCTAATGGCTTACAAAACCAAAGTCGACTACTACAACAAGTTGATGGAGTGTCATAATGACAAAGGGGAAAGGAAGATGTTGTAAGGAAAGAGAAAACATGTGACAATTTAGAAAATATCAGCACTGCAATTAAAGAAGTGCAACCAGAGGGGGTGCAAATTTTACATTGTTCAAGTGACCAATGAATTAGAGGTTGATAAGGACAGAATGGAAGAGTCTGTCATATTAAAATATTTCCATGATGTATTTGCTAAGGAAACCCCAAGTCTTCCACCAAGAACATAAAATGACTTCTTAATTAAATTATTACTAGGATTGACATTAGTGTCAAGAGCTCCATGTTGCATGAGCACACCGAAGACGGTGGAATTAAAATTGCAATTAAAATAAATGTTAGATAGAGGATACATTAAGACCAATGTATCACCCTAGGGGGCTCTAGTTCTATTCATAAATAAAAACGATGGCCCATTAAGGTTTTTCATTAACAATAGGGAGCTCAATAAACCCATAATCAAGAATAGGTATCCCCTACCAAGAATCAGTGACTTATTTTACCAATTCAGAGGAGCTGTGGTATTTTCAAAGATACAATTGAGGTATGGGTACCATCAAGTATGAATTAAGGATAAAGAAATCCACAAAACAACCTTTGAGAATGAGTTATAGACATTATGAATATGTGGTGGTACCATTTAGACTCACCAATACTCCAACAACATTTTCGTGTTTAATGAATAATGTCCTCAATCCATATTTGGGTAACTTTATGTCAGTGTTTATTGATAACATCTTGTTTTATTATAAAAATAGGGAAGAACATAAAGAGAAGTTGACAACATTTTTTTAATTACTAAGAGAACACAAGCTTTATGCCAAGCTCAGCAAGTGTGACTACTTCTAGTCACAAGTTTAGTTTTTGGGACACATTGTTTCCAAAGAAGTAGTAGTACATCCAGAGAAGATCAAAGACATCATGGAGTGACCTACTTCTCAAAATGTGACAAAAGTTAGATCATTTATGGGATTGGATAGGTACTATATAAGGTTCAATTGGAATTTATTGAATATTGGACATCCAATAGTAGCATTACAAAATAAAGAAATTAAATTCCAATAGACACAGAATGTGCAACCAACTTTGAGCAATTGAAAATTTTTCTCACACATGCACCAATTTGAGGATAACAAACCCATAAAATAATTCTGTGGTATGCAATGATGCCTACAAGAAAAGGCTCAGTCGATTCCTAATGTAAGAAAGACAAGTGGTTTACTATGAATCAAGGAAGTTGAATGACCATGAGAAAAATTATGTCACTCATGAATTGGAATTAGCAGCAATAGTGCATGCATTGAAAATATGGAGGCATTACCTTCTTGGAAGGAATTTTTTTTGATGTTAGATCATTGAGGGTTGAGGTATCTATTTGATCAACCCAATATGAATGCAAGATAGGAAAGGTGGCCATCCTTGATTAGTGAATTTTATCTTGAAATAAAATACATCAAGGGAATGGAAAAAAAGGTAGTAGATGCACTTAGTAGGACGATACAAGTGGCTCATGTGGTAGCCATCAGTATCTGTGAGGTTGACATTAGAGAAAATATTAAAGAATAAATACATTAGGGTGAGCACTAATAGTAAGTAAAATAATGCTTAGAAAAAGATCGAGAAGGAACAATGAGCAAGAATTTCTCTCTCACAAAGGATGGAATGTTAAACTTCAAAGATAGGTGGTATATACCTTGTGTGGGTGACTTGAAGAAGCTCATATTTGATGAGTTTCATAAAATACCTTATATAATTCCTCCTGGTTATCAAATGATGATAATCACCATGCAAATGATATATTATTGTACAAACAGGAAAAAGGATATGACTGAATATATTTCTAGATTCTTAGAGTGGAGAAAGAGAAAGTGGAAAGTAAACATCCAACATGATTGTTGGAACCAATCCCAATTCCTAAAAGGAAGTGGTAAGTCATTTCTATGGAATTCATCATCATAATTCCAAAGTCATCTAGGCAACATGATGCCATAGTGGTAGTGGTGGAAAAGTTGAGTAACGTAGCTCATTTTATAACTATCAAGTCTACACACAAGGCAATTAATATTGCTCATATCTTCATGAAAAAAATATTTATATTACATTGTATTCCCATGAAGATGATCTTAGATAAGAATGCTAAGTTCTCCTCGATGTTTTGGAAATCATTATTTGTTGTTTTTGGGATAGAATAACATTTAGTACATCAAATCTTCCTCAAACGGATGGAAATACTAAAAGAGTAAAAAACGTGTTGGAAGACATGCTAAGAATGTATGTCATGCATGAGGTGGGAATAGTTTCTATATTTGGTATAAGTTTCTTATAGTAATGGGTACCACGAATCATTGAAAATGAGTCCTTTTGATGATTTGTATGGTAGGAAATGTAATACACCTATTAGCTACAATAATGCAGTGAATAGGGTGCATATTGGAATTGATATGCCAAAGGAGATGGAATAGGAAGTGATTGTTATTAGGCAGAAACTGAAAATATCTCAGGATAGGTAGAAGAGATATTCATATCAACAAAGAAAACACAAGGAATTTCAAGTGGGGGAACATGTTTACCTCCACATCAAACCAAGGAAAATTTTGCTGAAGATTGATTCTTTTGCCAAGGTGGCACCAAGGTTTTGAAGACACTTTCAAACCCTAGAATGAGTGGGCTTAGTGGCGTACATGATGTTTTCCATATTTATTCATTTAAAACGTATGTACAGGATGCTAATCATGTTGTTGATTGTTATATGATATAGGTGGAATCTTTTGGAATATAATCCTAACATCTACACTTATTTTTTAGCCTAAGTATCCTTGACTTAGACACATGTATTAAAAATCATGTTCACACTTGGTTTTTGGTAAACTAGCTCGGTGGACCAACTTTCCCTTGTTTTTTGCCTTTAAAGGCTTAATATTATGGAAATATTGGTCCACCCACTTTCATAAACCATTTAGACATCTAAGTGCATGTTCACACCTAACCACACCTCATCCACTTGATTTATTTGAGGATTGGCGCCCCACATGAAATTTCTCCCTTAAATCAAGGGATTTGGTCCCCCAGACCATTTTAGCATGTTTTAAAGTTTCCTTCCTTGGGAAATGCACCCCTCCTCATTCTTTCCTAGTGGCTGATAGTTTGCACAGGTTGGCTTGAGTCATTGTTGCTATTTTAGGCCTCCCTTTAGCTTTTCTTTGCCTTTTCTAGTTTTTTACTAGTTTTTTCCTAGTTTTCTAGATTCAGCAATTTCTATATAATCACCTTCCTTTGGGATTAGAGGTTTGGTTTCTCATGTATTAATATTTTTCATTAATTTAATACATTTATTTTTATGGAGAAAATTCTTTCTCTCCTCCCTTGAATATCAACAAATTACTTGTGTTTAATTTAACTAGAATTCTAGATCTATTGGAGTTTCTGCAGGAATTCTACATGGTATCAGAGCTAGTTCGAATCTAGTGGATTGTACACGGTTTTATTTGTACGTATATATCATTAGGAGGCATAGAATGTAGCAATGGATCATCTCTCTCAGCCCACAAAAATCATTCTAAATCCTTTCAATTACTTTGAATGGAAGACAGAGATCACTCTCCTCCTTTGAAGCAAAGGGATTTACAAGGTAACAATGGGAACGAAGACTGAACCGACTTCTACAACAGAGAAGATCAAGTATTTCAATAAACTAGATGAAGTAATTGGGCTGATATGCCTATCAATTTCTAGATAACTCCTCTTTCATGTTAGCAGAGCCACTACTCCCAATGCGGTCTAGACCACACTAGAAGGACTATTTGGAAAGCAGGATGAAATGAGAGTGCATCAACTAGAGAATGAACTCATATCCCTCTGTCCAACTCATTTCAGCAACCTGAAAGAATAATTCACCAATTTTAAATCCATCCTCGTTGAACTTGATGCATGTGGAGTCAATAAAGAGGAATATCAACTCATCCTTTTGATTCTCTCGAAATCAGGCCCTGAATATTCCGTATTTGTATCATCTTTTCAAGCATCTAAATTGACTCAAGAAAAATGGAAAATGCCTCCATTGAATGACTTCATTGCAGCATTGACTCAAGAGGAAACTAAGTTAGTCCAGATGGGTTCCATCAAGCATTTAAAGAACCAAGCACTTGCGGCTACTGATGCTCCAAAGAGCAGTGGAAGAGACAAGCAAAAATGGAAGGGTAAATTTAATGAATCGAAGAAGGAGAGACCCGTACAATCTTCAGAGAGCTCTTCTTTGCCTAAGGGTAAGAAGAAGAAGGAAAGAACACTTTGCAACTACTATTCCAAAGGTTTTCATCCCGAAGAAAATTGCATGAGGAAAACAATCGATGAGATGGCTAAGCAATTGCAGCAGCATAATCTCACCGTGCCCGAGAATGCAAAGAAGAATGATGATAACAGAACGGGAGATGGGAGAGGGAGAGCACGAGATGGCCATGCTTTAATGGCTGTTACATCCACTCCATCAGCTTATATCCTTGATTCAGGTGCATCGAATCATATGGCTACATCAAAATATGAATTTTCCTCCATCGAAGAAAGCACCAAATCCACAATTTACTTGGGAGATGCCACACCTGCAAAGGTGTGCGAAGAAGGAATTGTAGACCTTGAAGGGGGCTAATTCACAAATGTGCTTCATGTTACCTTGATGTCTGCAAATATTCTCTCAATATATCAGATCACTCGTTCCGGATCTGGAAGGAAGGTGGAGTTCACTTCGGAGTCCGCAGTGATTACCGACATTTCCATGGGCTCATAGCTTGCACATGGAATTGCAGATCACGGTTCTCGTTTGTATTTCTTCTCCTAATTTGTTCCTAAATCTATTAGCACTGTATTTTTTTCACAATCTAATTATATTAGTAGGTTATGGAATGAAATATTTGGCCATCTAAACTATAAGTACTTGCATCAAATCAGCAAGGAAACATGGTAGAAGGATTGCCCACTATTAAATTCACAAGTGGTGTATGTCAAGGATGCATTCTTGGCAAGCATCCAGAGAAAAAGATTGCCAAAAGGAAGGAAAAGAGAGCTTCTTCACCTCTTGGGCTGATTCATAGTGACATCACGGGCCCATTTCTGCAGCCTTCAATTTGTAAGGCTCGATATGTACTCACCTTCATAGATGATTTCTCTCACTTTCCTTGGCTATTTTTTCTGAAATTAAAATCAAAAGTATTTGAATGCCCTATAGAATTTAAAGCACTTGTTGAGAATGAGTTTGGGTGTAAGATTAAGATACTCCGCACTGATAATGGGGAGGATTATGTCAACAAATATATGTAGAAACTTTGTATTCATGCGGGTATATAGCTACAACACACAGTTCCATATACAACACAGCAAAATGGTGTCACGGAGAGGAAAAACTGGTTGTTAAAAGAGATGGCCAATTGTATGCTATAGTCCAATAAATTAGCTCCTAAGCTATGGGTTGAAGCTATTAATTGTGAGGCATAAATTCAGAACTACATTCCTCACAAAGAACTCAAAGGCACCACTCCATTTGAATGTTGGACTGGTAAGAAACTGAAAGTGTCACACTTTTGCATTTTTGTTTCACGAGCATGGGCTCACATTCCAATAGATAAGAGGAAGGCTTTGGAGCCTCAAATTGTTGAATGTATCTTTGTTGGATATCCTGACAGTTTCAAAGGATATATATTGATGGATTCTCACATTGAAAAGTTCCTTGTAGCTCGAAGTGTGAAGTTTGAAGAAGAATCACTGCATGATTTTTCAGTAGACCCTGCCGGGGAACCATTTGTTGCCACTGATGAGGAGGAGTCCGAAATTCTTCAAGCACTTTAGAGCAGCCATCAGAGAAGCCTCTTGGTCCTAATTCAAAGGATGAGGAGCAGGTCATGGCTGCTCCAACTCAGCTGCCAACTTGGGCAGAGAAAACCCTACAAGATGCGAGTGAACTAGTCGATGATCCTGCGGATGCGAGAAGGACTAGATCACAAATTTTTGGGGCTCCTCAAGCCTTGGATACCAATGAACCATTGCTTCCCATACATTGCTATATAAAAATTGGTTCAGATCCATAGTCACACTCTGAGGCTGTTGGAAACCCACTTTGGGAGGCTGCCATGGATGAAGAGTACTCTGCTCTCATGGAAAACAACACATGGGACTTGGTTCCACTTATGAATGGAAGAAAGCTTGTTCGATGCTGATGGATATATCGAACAAATATTACTACAGATTATGATATCATCAAGTACAAAGCTCAACTTGTTGCAAAAGGGTACTCATAGGTACATGGCATAGACTACATAGAGACATTTGCACCTGTTGCAAAAATGGACTCCATTCGACTAGTTTTAGCCATTGCTGCTTCTCGCAGATGGGAAGTTCATCACATGGATGTGAAGAGTGCATTTCTTCATGGATATCTCAAGGAGGATATATATATGGAGCATCCACGGGGATACATTCAGAACTCTTCCCTCATTTTCAGTTTAAAGAAATCTTTGTATGACCTAAAACAAGCTCCTAGAGCTTGGTATGCAAATGGGTTCTTTCTTGCTTTCATTTGGATTCATTCGATGCAAATATGATCCAAATGTTTATTTGCTGCAAGATAATGATTCCCTTTTGCTGATAGTACTTTATGTAGATGATTTACTGATGACAGGGAACCTTACCTCAGCTATTGATTTGGAAAAATCAGCATTGCACAATCGATTTTCCATGAAAGATTTGGGATTGTTGCACTACTTTCTTGGTCTTGAAGTTTCTTTGTCTACTTCAAGGATCAAGATGGCATAGTATAAGGATGCATTAGATCTATTTTTTTGCTTTCATATGATAGAATGCAAGCCAGCAACATCTCCCTTTCTTTCAAGGATCAGACTTGAGGATGCGGGTACTACACCTTTGGTGGACAGTACACTGTATCGACAGCTGGTTGGGATTTTGTTGTATCTTTCTTACACCTAACCTGATATATATTTTGTAGTAGGGGTTTGTTCCAGATATATGTAGGAACCCCATGAGCTTCACTAGAAAGCTGTAAAGAGAATCCTTAGATATGTGCAAGGTACTTCTAGTTTTGGTATCTTTTATGTTGTAGATTGCCCACTTTCATTGATTGGGTACATAGATTCTGATTGGGCTGGCGATGTTACAGACCACAAGTCCACCTTTGGTTATGTTTTTAGCTTTGGTTTAGGGCCTTTTTTCTGGTCTTGCAAGAAGAAATCCACGATTTCTTTATCTACAACCGAGGCAGAGTATAGAGTGCAATGAATGCAGCTACATAGGCTGTTTGGTTGCAGGGGCTTCTCTTCGAGTTTGGTATTCAGTATCCACTTCTGACTGTCATATTTTGTGACAATCAGGGGTCCATTAAGATATCTATTGATCTAGTTTATAGGTATAGGAACAAGCACATCGAGATTCACATGCATTACATCCGCAAGCTGATTTGTGATCGAGTCATATCACTGCAGTACTACCCCACTGAGCAGTAGGTTGCAGACATCTTCACTAAGTCTTTCACTGAAAATAAATTTTCAGAACTGAGAGCTATGCTCGGAGTGGTGGAGACATCTGAGTAGGCCCTTCTGGCCACTTAGCCCTTTTTTCCTCTTTTTCCTTGGGGGGGGGGGGGGGGGGGTTCCCATGAGGTTTTCCCTCTTTCTTCATTTTATGAGGATCTTTTATTTATTGTACCTGAGTACCTAACATGGCATCTTGGCCGAGACTCAGTTTAGATAAGTGAGTTAGGATGAAGGGGGGGTTTTGGAGTATAATCTTAAAATCTACATTTTTTTTAGCCTAAGTATCCTTGACTTAGCCACATGCACTAAAAATCATGTTCACACTTGGTTTTTGGTAAACTAGCTCAGTGGACCAACTTTCCCTTGTTTTTTGCCTTTAAGTGCTTAATATTATGGAAATATTGGTCCAACCACTTTCCTAAACCATTTAGGCATCTAAGTGCATGTTCACACCTAACCACACCTCATCCACTTGAGTTATTTGAGGATTGGCGCCCCACATGAAAATTCCCCCTTAAATTAAGGGATTTGGTCACCCGGACCATTTTAGCATGTTTTAAAGTTGACTTCCTTGGGAAATTCACCCCTCCTCATGCTTTCCTCATGGCTGATAGTTTGAATAGGTTGTCTTGAGTCACTGTTTCTATTTTAGGCCTCCCTTTAGATTTTCTTAGCCTTTTCTAGTTTTTTACTAGCTTCTTCCTAGTTTTCTAGATTCGGCAATTTATATATAACCACCTCCCTCTGGGATTAGAGGTTTGGTTGCTCATGTATTACTATTGTTCATTCATTTATTACATTTATTTTTATCGAGCAAATTATTTCTCTCCTCTCTTGAATATCAACAAATTACTTGTGTTTAATTTAACTAGAATTCTAGATCTATCGGAGTTTCTGCAGGAATTCTATAGAATCTAGGGGAAAATTCCAACTAGAACCATAGTGCATTCTAAATCAGGGGTAGACAGTGCTCCGAAATCATGATCAAGAAATTCAAGGTGAAATCGAAGCACTTTGGACTAGATAAGGCTACCTAGGAAATGACCGACTAGATGAGAGTTTCATACCCATTTTTGTTTCTTCTGTAAGTAAATGTAAAAAGGGTTATGTATATAAATATTTCTATTAAAATTTGTTTCTCTAATAGAAAACTATTGAATGCATGTTCAGGCATAGAAAACTAAGGACAATGTTCATTTAAGGGGGTTGGGTTTGTGATAGCCCTTTTTGCTACCCATCTTTTAATTATCACTATGAATTGAAATTCATGTAAATAATGTGGAAATGTAAACATTGAATGGGTTGAGAAGAGTGGACATGGATTCATATTTTGAGGAAAAGTTGCTTGGGAAAGTGGTTGAACTCAGGTTGTTCCTTTAATATGCCACCAATTTTTATGACTAGGTTAAATGGCCTACACAACAGGAAAGTAGGTGGAGTATGGGATTCATGAGTGGAGGACAAGCCCCATACCACCTCTTCCCTCAAAGGGCATGTTGGGTGGTTAATGCGCAGGGGGGAGAATAGGGTCCCCAGAAGAAAAGAATTTGACAAGAAAACAAACGATGCACATAAATAGAGCAGTGGGTTCAAAGAGGATACATGTTGAGAAGATATGGTTGTGATTGGAACGAAATACAAACATGTGATAGTGTGTCATGGATGCATGTAAGATGGGCTAGGAATACGATAATTGTAAGCGAACTCTCAATAAGAAGAAAATTAGGAAAAACATTTGTGGAGGAGCAGGAACATGTTGAGGATTGTGGTTGAAAAGACGTGAAGAGAAGAACAGGCAGAGACACTATGTAATTTGTAGGCCTCTGGTGTTGAGCAAGTGGAACCACAATATCTCTTGATTTCTAACTAGTAGAGTGGGTGAACTCTACTTTTTTTGGATACTTGCATGGTTATCATGTTGAAATATATTGTGTTGCGGATATGATCATGTATTAAATAGGTGGAGACAAGGTGAGCTATGGATTCTTGGGTGATCTTATTGATTGGCATTGGTGTGAATTCCCTTGAGCACTTAACTCTCTAGACACGTAATATAGCTTGGGGGTGCTCAACTGCAAGAAATTTTGCAGTGTAGCTGGCCTTTAGTTGGGAGGAGAGTTGAAGTTCCTCACTCAATTTCTAATCATTAGTCTATACAAATAAGTTTATTTACTTGTACTTCTATTCAAATATGAATGTTGAATGACGTTTTTATAGGTTATAATAATGAATGTATCAATATTTCTCATGGAGGAATGTGTTATTTTCATTTTTCTATAAAGAGATGGATTATATGAATGTTCTCATGGTTCGAAGGGATATGCAGATTCGTATGATTGTTGATACTTTCTTGAGGGTAGGGTTGAGTACGTAGTATGTATGATTACTTGTTGTGTTTAGCCTACTGTCAATGTTTGTGATTCTTATTGTTTGATATGTTACGAATATAATAGATATTCGTTATTTGTGGACTAGTGAAATTCTATGTTTGATGTTGTATGGCATGTTATATTAGTGAATTTGATGGTTCCTCTTTGAATTCATTATGTGATTAATGGGATGTTGTTGTACATAAATTTATATTTATGTCTCAATTATGTTTTAGTTGAGTTTTATGACTGTTGGTAGACATGTAGACAACTTTATTTCTCTTATTATGGTTATGGATATGTTTAATGCCTGTAAAGCTAGTGTGGGAATGAGGATTTCATTCTTATAGGAGTTAGTGTTTTGAGTCAAATTTTACATGAATGGAGTCTAGGCTAGGTCCATGAGACCCATAAAATATTAAAGTATGTGCGTCATATATATCTGGACTTATATCCAACGTCGGATGAGCCTTTAGCATGATTTATTTGGACCAAATATATGGTGGGCTCGATGAATGTATCAGAGACTTTGGACATCTCTACTAATTTCCATTTGCATTTATGTGGAAGAGTTGGATTCAATTGGTTTGGATATGCACACAAGATATATTTTCAATACTATCTAGTGTCGGGTCCATTTTGGGAGCCTAAGGGGTTAGGACCATATATTCTCTTATGTTGGATTTTAAGATATATATGAGTTGGGGCCCTTTAGTGAAAGTATGACACATAGCTAGATTAATTTGTAAATAGTGGATGCATATGGGAATCTAGGGCATTCAATGGTGAGTGCAAGGATGCAAGTCTAGGAGGTATGAATGCAGCCTAGGATTGGATGGGTTATGGATTGATGATGAATCAGGATGTATCCAGTCAGGGGGTTTTCCAATTTTATTTTTATTGTGTACCCGGATATCTAGAGAGGTCAGATACAAAGGAAATTTATGTTTTACATGAATAAGTCAGACATAGTGGGACCCACTAATGAGGATGATGCGGCAAGTGTGATGAATGGATTGATGCCATGGAGGTAGTGCCGACATATAAAACTGACAACGTGACACATAGAAGATAGAAATAACCTTTTTGGATAGCCAAGTGACTATGTTTTGAATGACACTTGACACCATTGAAGGATGCCACATAGAAATATGCTAACACCTTAATGTCATTGGGATGTCAATGAGATATTGTTAAGGTAGAGTGACATGGAATCTATAAATCATGTGGACACATAGGAAGTTCCATGTCACACACCACATCATCTCATACGACCATGGAAAATTTTAGGGACTAATATTTGCAGGTGGGCTAATTTTCCATGATTTTTCCAAAAAACAATTCACCAATTTCCATTTTTTATAAAAGTGAATCGCCCAAATTTGACAATATAAAATTATCTTGCCTTAAAAATCGCCAAAATTGTATAGAGTGTATATATAAAATCATTATAAGTTTGAATAATTTTACAAATACATCAACAAAATTTTTATAGTTTGCATATTAGGGGTTAGTGAGGTTCGCCAATGTTTTTAAACCTCAAGATAATTTTATATCCATAAATTTTTCCTAGCATATAACACCCATTGGAAGGTTTATGAGAGTTTTCTTTTGCATCTTGGTATGATTGACAAGATTCATGATATAAAATTTTCCATCAACTAATACACTCACGCCTTCTATTTAGTGTTGCGCTCATAGGCATCTTTCCTAGATTTGGGTGTGGCTGAAAGTATATGTAATGGAGATTTGTGTGTTAAAAAATGTGCCAACACTTGATAGAATGCGAACCCCCCAGTTCACTATCAGGAAGGTAGGGGGGCCTTGCAATTAATGCAAGCCACCCATCTAATGGGTAGGCCATGTGGAGCAGATAGAAATAGGGGAAACAACGAGGGCTTTAACTACATAAGGGACAGATTGTTGGTCCCCTGCCCTTTGTTAATGGTTGGGAGGGAAAAGGGGCCTTGCAATTGATACAAGTCGTTGATCAAATCTGAACAGTCATGCCATGGCCTTGAGCTACAAGGCATTTTGCGATAGACCATGTGGGTTCCACGTGGCACTGTGTAATTAATATATATTCAAGGGAGCATAACTTTGAATCTGGGAGTCATATTAAAATGAAATTTATATCGTTGGAAAGATATTGTCAAGTTGTATTTGATTGTGTCATCCAAAGTTAATTCCATTGACTTTGGTAAATAAGGAAATTTTGTAACCCCATTTTTGTAATGAGGCCATAGAGGTCGTGTTAGTTAAAAATAAAAACTCCCATAAGCCTGGAATACTCCAAGGTGGTGGGAGGGAGCATTATAGGGTACAAATGTAAAGGAATAGTAGAATGAAAGGTTTTATCTAACATAACAATAGAACAGTAGAAATTTGATAACTCAATATTTTGGCCTTAATAAGGGGTTTTAAGGTTAACAAGGAACTTATATAGGGCTTAACACATATGGATTTATCAATATTTTTTTTCATCCATATCAATGCTTTTAGAGTGGAAAATTATATGCAATAAACTTATAGGTTCCATTTTATCGATGGTCCCAATTTGGAAAATTTCATGTGAAAAAATTTATGAGTCATTTTGAGGCCTTAAATGACCACTATTTATGGTGTCAAACTTACCATGGAAATATATTCCATAATATACGCATGGTTACCTTTCCAACATGCAAGAATTTCCTCAATCAAGCTCTTATAGGAAATTTATGCCTCCCAGAATTTGACCTTCCTATTTCGACCATGACATTTCAAGAGAATGCCACATCATCCCCTATTATTTATTGAAAAAGGGCTATCCATGTGATGGATATAGAGAATACTTTAGAACATTTGATATTGAAACTATATTTAAGAGTTAAAGTATTAAAACTTAACCACTAGTAGGCTATCAAGTTGTGTTATAATTGGGCCACTAAGAAGAAAAGGGGTTCCATCCTCTTGAAACACATTTTTTTCCATAAATGAGAATATTAGCTGAGAGTGGATAGAGAGAGAGAAAAAAGAGATTTTTTGTGTAGTATAGTAACCCACATACCACTTGTCTCATTCCATTGTACTTTCATCCAATTCCATTTAGACAAAGAGAGAGTATAACAACCTTACCTTCTAACTAGGTCTTCTCCCATAAGGGTTTCCCAAATGATATCTTGTGTTCATTGTGGTTAGTGAGTTTTATTTCATTTTTCTTTATTTTCCATATTTTACCTATTGCATCCATAAGCATAACACAATAATGAAAAAATCCATAAATCTAAGGAAAAATAACCCTCATAGTACATATTTTGGATTTTAAGTATAATTTTGTCACATCTATTGTGACGAACTATCCAATGAAATATCCATGGTAGTTAATATATCAAATTGGTACCAGAGTAGGTTTATTTGGGAATTTCATGTAACATTATAGGGAATCCAAATTGATTTAAGCTAATATTTTTAGAAATTGATCCATGACTAACAAATATATTAATATACCTTAAGGTCTAGCAAATCAGAGGTTCGCAAGGTTGGAAGAAAAATTTGCAGATATTAATCATAACATGAATCTCTTTATGGAGGATTCAACAACAAAGTTGAGAATAAAATAATATGAAGGTTTCAACTCAGGGGTCATTTCATGTTGATTTTCCACGACCTTGGATCTAGGTTAGAGTCTTAAAATCATTGACGCTACCAAACTTGGAATCTCAACCATAAACTACTTTGCACAACAAAAATATAAAACAGTAAGTCATAAATGCACAAATTTACATGGTTTTTAACAAAATTGTACAATAGTGTACAATCACCAATATTTATTATATTAAACCAAATCTGAATAATACAAAAGTTTGTGGTATACAAGATACAATGACAAACGTCGTTGCAGCTTCTATGTCATATCTTGTCTTGATGGTCCTTCACTTCCATACTTCTCACTAGTAGTGCCTTAGTCCCTCAAGGTTACTACACATCGAGTCTCTAGGAGCGCCGCCACCTAAGAATGTTGCATGTCACTTCTACTGCATGTACGTGGGATAATAAATCTGCTCTCTAGGTAGGCGTAATTCCCGAGCTCCAATATTCCTTCTAGTAGCCTCTTTCATCCATAAAAGAGCTAACCATTGGGCTGTAAACTTCACCCAATCTTTAGCTATCTTTGCCACTTCAAGACTTCTAGTCTAGGGATACTTTGGACATCCACACACTTCCCCACAATAGTCTAAAGATTCCCAATACTCCAATGTCAATTCTACTCCTAGGATAGACTCTTTTCCACCAGAGAAGGTCCTCCACACATCACCAATAGGCTTCTACGATGATCCAAATCTAGTCACCAAAACTGTGACCCAACACATACCAAAACACTATTGTTTTGACTGTTGCAACGCTACAATTTATGGGACTAGTTAGGGCACTAGCCATAGTCCCTAACTACCAAATAAACATGCCCAAAAATTGATCCTCCTGTTGTAGTTTCTCCTCAAAGTATTTATGCCCCTTTGTGCTACTCTCCTAGGGTAGTTACAACCCTAAATGTGGGATTTTCTCCCTAAGAGGATTGTGACCCTTCAACAATCCAATCTAGGGTTGTGGCAGCCTCTTGGGAGGATTGTCCACCCTCCAAAACAGTCAACAACTCCTTCGCTTCTCCTCCTATGGATGCGGCCTCCAAAACAGAGCTACGAACTACACAAACATCCCTATTGTGGCTCTGTTTTAACCCAAAAAAAATACGCTACCACCTCAGCTCACTTGGCCTCCATTATAGACTTAAGATCATCTCCTTCATGTTGTTCTCGACCTCTTAGCTGCATCCAATTTCAAAGCTATGTGAGTTGTTATATTAGGTATGTATTTCCCAAGTGGATGCTCAAACAACATGTCTTCACCCTTTATTTATATCCAATATAGGGGCTCCACAAATTGATGAAGAGACACATCTATTGGAGGAATTTTACTTAAAGCCTACATGACTTGAAAACCAATAATTACATGTCAACTTCAAAAATTCATTTCTCCACTTCTACAACTTGGAATTTTTCGATTCTTGAAGTTTTGGATTCTCCTTTATGCCCTCTATCATCTCATGCAATCACATGTAGAAATGCACTTTCATAATTTCCCTAAACATTATTGTGTGCAAAACCCCATCCTTAGGTTCCAAGCCCAAAAGTACCCTTGTGGCGCTTTTCCCTCCAAACCCTGAACCCTAGGCCTTGGAGTACCTCCCAATATACAAAAATCAACACTCCCTCCTAGCGATGGAAGTACTTCCAAGACTAGGAAGTATCTCATCATCATCATCACTGCTCACAACACTTTCCCAACTCTTCGCACTCATAATTGCATCAATCCCTGTACGGTGAACTCCACCATTCTCGAAAGTGTCGTTGTCACTGCTGGAAGAAACCTGCTTGTTATTCTTATCCTATAATGTGTTCCAATCTCTCCATGATTCCTTCTTGGTAGTTTTAGGAGCACCCTTGCTCCCAACAAACCATGCACTCTTCTTGGATTGCAGAATCTACCTCTGAATCTGCAAGCTCCCTCTCAAACTAGACATCATTTGAGTCTCTGGAACCGAGACCTTCTCAAGAAGTTGTACCTTCTTTTGGGGAACCTATACATGCTCCTCTAAATCCTTCACCTGCATTTTAACTTTCTCCTACTTCACTAGAACCTACACCTACTCCACCTGCTTCTTTCCATGATCCACATGTTTACTTTTCAACCTGTAGATACAAGACCTCAAACCCCTTCCTCTCAATCATCAAGACAAAAATCACGCTATATATGAGTCCTGGTAGAAATAGTACATCCTAGACTCGCATCACACATCTTGTCTCTATCTTGAATGGCATAGCTCCTCATCCTCAGATCTCCAACTCACTCTTGTTTCCCAAGACCATTTGTAACTTCGAGTCCCATTCAACTAGAGACTCCAAAACCTCCTTTGAACTTGTCATATGCTTCGTCTCACCACTATCCACATATCATCTATCCTCATTGACAATACCCTCTGAGAAATGAGAAATCATAGCAAAGTCCTCCTCTTCCAATCTCCTGGAGAGATCATATATCTCAACTGAAGTGGAAACAACAATGACTTGCTTTCATTCCATCTTCTCATAATCTCCCTTATTCTTCATCGGACATCTCGATGAATAATGACCCATCTCACCAGAGTTGAAACACTTGAATTTACTCAAGTCCTTCTTTTTCTTACCCTTCATTAATGTTGGAATTTCCACGTCATCATAAAAATACTTCTTCTTTGGATGAAGATCCTTCTCTCGCAACTCTTCCTGAATGAAGTCATCCCATAACCTATCCTAGTCTGACACCTTCTCCCTGGAAATGATCCCTTTGATGAAAGGCTTCCATTCCTTGGTGAACCCTTTGAAGGCAATCCTTACCATATCTCCATCTGAGATAGTCACACTGATGGAAATAACCTCATATTTGACTTGAGACAATCTCATTAGATACGAGGTCACGCTTTCACCCTTTATCATCTTGGTGGACTTCAACTTATCCTCCAATACCAGTACTCAGTTCTCATTGTTATTCTACAACAAATTCTAAAGAGTCGTGCACATCTCATGTGCATTTTTTTTCCCAAACAAAATGAGGTATTAGGGCATCCTTCACACCATCTAGGATGATCAATCTCGCCCTCGCATCAAAATCATCCCATATTTCTAGCTTCTTAGGGTCGGTTGGCTTCTTGATCTCTTTCCTGGAAAAATCCCAGATCCTGTTGACCGGTAAGACCAACTTGATCCTTTCTTTCCAAGGATTATAGTTGGATAACCCTTCTAACCTATCCTCATACTCCAGACTTGCTTGCAACTTCGACATTGTAGTGAGCTCGTCACTTACATTGTGACCAACTCCCTCTCACATTGTACTTCATTGAGCACAACTCTGGTTTACTTACTTCCAAAGTAGATCAGACACGCTATAATACCAAGTTGAATTTCCACGACCTTGGATCTATTTTAGATTCTTAAAATCACTGATGCTACTGAACCAATAATCTCAACCATAACCTACTTTGCACAGTGGAAATATAAATCAGTAAATCATATATGCACAAATATACATGTTTTTTAACAAAAATGTACAATCACCAATCTTCATTATGTTAAACCAATTCTAAATAATACAACAATCTATGTTATACAAGATACAATTACAAACATCATTGTAGCTTCTATGTCGTATATGGTCCTACCGATTGTTCACTTCCGTACTTCTCACTAGTAGTGCCTTAGTCCATCAAGGCTACTACACATTGAGACTCCAGGAGGGCTGCAACCTAACAGTGTTGCATGTCACTTCTGCCACATGTAAACAGGCTCATAAATATTTTCTCTACGTAGAATTAATTCTCGAGCTCTGATCTTCCTTCTAGTAGGCTCTTTTTTCCATCAGAGAGCTAATAATTAGGTTGTAAACTTACCCAATCTTCAACTATCTTTGTCACTTCAATACTTCTAGTATAGGGCTACTTTGGACATCCACATGATGCCCTCAAACAATCCAAAGATTCCCAATACTATATTGTTGATTATGCTCCTAGGGTAGACTCTTCACCACCACGAATGGTCCTCCACACATCACCAACAAGCTTCTACAATGATTCAAATCCGGTCACCAAACTATGACCCAACACATACCAAAACACTTTCTTTTTGATTGCTGCAACGCTATAATTTATGGGACTAGTTAGGGGACTAACCACAGTCCCTAGCTACCTAACAAACATGCCCAAAATTTGCTCCTCTTGCTGTTGTTTCTCCTCCAAGTATTGTTACTCCTTTTTTCTCTGCTCCTAGGGTAGTTACAACCCTAAACGTGGGACTGTCTCCTTAAGAGGACTGTGGCACCCTTCAATAGTCCAATCTAGGGTTGTGACAACCTCTTGGGAGGAATTCCACCCTCCAAAACAGTCAACAACTTTTACGTTGCTCCTCCTATGGATGAGGCCTCCACAACAGAGCTACAACCTCCACAAACAACCCTCTTGTGGCTCTATTTTAACCAAAAAAATCCTCTTCCACATTAGCTCACTCGGCCTCCATTACAAACTTTGAATCCTCTCCTTCACATTGTTCTCTGCCTCCTAGCTGCATCCAATTTCAGATCTATGCAAGTTTTTCTCTTAGGTATGTATTACCCAAGTGGATTCTCAAAAAGCATGTCTTCACCCTTTGTTTTTATCCAATAAAGGGGCTCCACGAATTGATGAAGAGACACATCTATTGGAGGAATTTTACTTCAAGCCTACATGACTTGAAAACCAATAATTACTTGTCAACTTCAAAAATTCATTTCTCCACTTCTACAACTTGGAATTTGAGGATTCTCGAAGCATTGGATTTTCCTTTCCACTCTCTATCATCTCATTCCATCACATGTAGAAATGTGCTTCCAGAATTTCCCCAAACACAATTCGGTGAAAAACCCCATCCTTAGGTTCCAAGCCCACAAGTGACCCTTGTGGTGCTTTTCCCTCCAAATACTGAACCCTAGGGCTTGGAGTACCTCCAAATCTACACAAATCAACACTCCCTCTTAGTGAGGGAGGTGCTTCCAAGACTAGGAATTATCTCATCATCATCATCAGTGCTCACAACACTTTCCCAACTCCTGGTGCTCACAGTCGCAACAATCCTTGTACAATGATCTACGCCCTTCTCGAAAGTGTCAATATCACTGTTGGAATCACCCTAAGTCTTCTTCTTACCATGTAACATCTTCCACTCTCTCCATGATTCCTTCTAGAAGTTGTAGGAGCACCCTTGCTCCCCACTGACCATGCACTCTTCTTGGACTATAGAGTCTCCCTCTGAATTTGCATGCACCCTCTCGAACTAGACTCCCTTTGAGTCTTTGGAGCCTAGACCTTCCTTGAAAGGTATACATTCTTCTTGGAAACCTGTACCTACTCCTTTGAAACTTGCACCTAAAACTTCACTTTCTCCTACTTCTGTGGAACCTGCACCTGCTTCTTTCCATGATCCATAGGCTTACCTGTCAACTTGTAGAGACCATGTTATCTAACTATGACTACAACCCCATCGGACTTAGAGCCTCTGAGCCTGAGTATTTCCTTCCCATCCTAAACCAAGACCTCAAACCTCTTCCTCTAGCTCATCGAGATAAAAATCATGCTATATCTAAGCCTTGGTACAAACAGTACATCCCGGACCCGCATCATATGTTTTGTCTCCATCTTGAATAACACAACTCTTGATCCTGGAATCTCTAACTGACTCATGTCGCCCAACACCATGTGAAACTTCAAGTCCCATTCATATAGATTCTTAAAAACCTCCTATGACCCTATCATTTTCTTTGTCACACCACTATGCACGTACCATCTATCCTCGTTGACAATACCTTGCGAGAAATGAGAAATCATAGCAAAGTCCTCCTCTTCCAATCTCATGGAGAGATCATCTATCTCAGCTAAAGTGGAAACATCGACTTCCTACTTTCCTGCCATCTTCTCATCATCTCCCTTCTTCTTCATCAAACATCTCGACAAATAATGACCCATCTCGCCACAATTGAAACACTTGAATTTACTCAATTCCTTCTTTTTCTTACCCTTCATTCACGCTACAAGTTCCACATCATCCTCAAAAGACTTCTTCTTTGGATGAAGATCTTGGTCTCACAACTCTTCCTGAAAGAAGTCATCCCACACCCTATCCCAGTATGGAAACTTCTCCCTGGCCATTATCCCTTTGATGAAGGGCTTCCATTCCTCAGTGAACCCTTTTAAGGAAATCCTTACGATATCTCCATATGAGATAGTCACACTGATGGTAGTAAGCTCCTCTTTGACCTGACACAATCTTTTCAGATATGAGGTCACACTTTAACCCTTTATCATCTTGGTGGACTTCAACTTATCCTCCAATACTACTATAGGGTTCTCGTTCTTATTCTAGAAAAAATTCTGAAGAGCCATCCACATATCATGTGCATTATTATTCCTAGACAAATGAGGTATCAGGGCATCCTTCACCACATCTAGGATGATCAATCTAGCCCTCGCATCTAAATCATGCCATATTTCCAGCTCCTTAGGGTCGGTTGGATTCTTGATCTCTTTCTCGGAAAAATCCCAGATCCTATTGACTAGAAAGACCAACTTGACCCTTTCTTTCCAAGGAGTATAGTTGAACAACCCTTCCAACCTATCCTCATACTAGAGAACTTCCTAAAACTTTGACATTGTAGTGAGCATGTCACTTACAATGTAATCAACTCTCTCTCATGTTGTACTTCGTTGCGCATAACTTTAATTTACTTACTTCGAAAGTAGTTCAAACACACTCTGATACCATGTTGAATTTCAATGACCTTGGATCTATATTAGAGTCTTAAAATCATTGATGCTACCAAAACAAGAATCTCAACAATAAACTAATTTGCACAATGGAAATATAAGTAGTAAATCATACATGCACAAATATACATAGTTTTTAACAAAATTGCACAATAATGTACAATTACCCATCTTTGTTATATTTAACCAAATCTGAATAATACAACAATTTATGGTAAACAAGATACAACAAAAAACATCGTTGCAACTGCTATGTCATATCTTGTCCTGTCAGTCCTTTGCTTTTGTACTACTCAGTAGTAGTGCCTTAGTCCATCAAATCCACTACACATCGAGACTCCAACATGACTGCCACCTAACAATGTTTCATGTCACTTCTACTGCATGTACATGGGCTCTTAAATATGCTCTCTGGGTAGGCCTAATTCCCAAGCTCTAATATGCCTTCTAGAAGCCTCTTTCGTCCATAAAAGAGCTACTCATTAAGCTGTAAACTTCACCCAATCTTCAATTATCTTCTTCACTTCAATACTACTAATCTAGGGCTACTTTGGACATCCATAGGCTGCCCTCCAACAGTCCAAAGATGCACAATACTACAATATTGATTTTTCTCCTAGTATAGACTCTTCACCATTATGGAAGGTCCTCCACATGGAACCAATAGGTTGCTACAATGATCCAAATCCAATCACAATATTGTGACCCAAAACATACCAAAACACTACTTTTCTAACTGCTACAATGCTGCAATTTCTGGGACTGGTTAGGGAACTAACCACAATCCCTTACTACCCAACAAACATGCCCAAAGATTGCTCCTCTTTCTGATGTTTCTCCTCCAAGTATTGCTGCCCCTTTTTTCTTCTCTTCTAGGGTAGTTGCAACCCTAAACATGGGACTGTCTCCCTAAGAAGATTGTGGCACCCTTTAGCAGTCCAATCTAGGGTTGCGACAACCTCTTGTGAGGATTGTCCACCTTCCAAAACAGTCAATAACTCCTTCGCTCCTCCTCCTATGGATGCAGACTCCACAATAGAGCTACGACCTCCAAAAAAATCCCTCTTGTGGCTCTGCTTTAACCCAAAAAAAAATATGCTACCACCTCAACTCATTTGGACTCCATTATAGACTTCAGATCCTTTCCTTCATGTTGTTCTCAGCCTCCTAGCTTTTTCCAATTTCAAAAATCAATACTCCCTCTTAGGGCTTGAAGTACCTCCCAGGCTACAAAAATCAACACTCCCTCTTAGCAAGGGAGGTACTTCCAAGACTAGGAAGTATCTCGTTATCATCATCACTGCTTGCAACACTTGCCAAACTCCTGGCACTCACAATCACAACAATCCCTGTACAGTGAACTACACCCTTCTCGGAAGTTTCATTGTCACCGCTGGAAGCACCCTGCTTCTTATTCTTATCATTTAACATCTTCCACTCTCCCCAAGATTCCTTATTGGAAGTTGTAGGAGCACCCTTTCTCCCCACTGACCATGTGCTCTTCTTGGACTGCAGAGTCTCCCTATGAATTTGCAAGCTCCCTCTCGAACTAGAATCCCTTTGAGTCTCTAGAACCTAGAGCTTCTTAGGAAGGCATACCTTCTTCTCAAGAACCTATACCTGCTCCTCTGAAGCTTGCACCTGCACTTGCTTCTGTGGAACCTACACCTGCTCCACTTGGTTCTTTCCATGATCCACATGCATACCTGTCAACCTATAGAGACCATGCTCTCTAAATCCTAGTACAATCCAATTAGACTTAGAGCCTTTGGGCCTGAGTCTTGCCTTCCCATCTTGAAACAAGATCTAAAACCCCTTCCTCTCAATAATCGAGACATAAATCACACTATATATGAGTCTTGGTATAAATAGTACATCCTGGATCTGCATCACATGTCCTATCTCCATCTCAAATGACACAACTCCCGATCCTTGGATCTCCAACTAACTCTTATCGCCCAACACCATGTGCAACTTCGGTTTGCATTCAAATAGAGTTTCAAAAACCTCCATTGCTCCTGTCATATGCTTCATCAAGCCACTATCCATGTACCATCTATCCTCATTAACAGTACCTTGCGAGAAATGAGAAATCATAGCAAATCCTCCTCTTCTAATCTCCTAGAGAGATCATCTATCTTAGCTAAAGTGGCAACACCGGTGGCTTGCTTTTCTTTCCTATTATCATCATCTCCTTTCTTCTTCATCAAACATCTCGATGAATAATGACCCATCTCGCCACAGTTGAAACACTTGACTTTACTCAATTTGTTATTTTTATTACCCTTCATTCACAATGCAAGTGCCATGTCATCATCAAAAGACTTCTTCTTTGGATAAAGATCCTCATCTCACAACACTTCCTGAATGAATTCAACCCACAACCTATTCAAGTCTGGCAACTTCTCTCTAGCAACAATCCCTTTGATAAAGGGCTTCCATTCCTTGGTAAACCCTTTCAAGGAAATCCGTACCATATATCCATCTAAGATAGTCACATCGATGGAAGCAAGCTCATATTTGACATGAGACAATCTCATCAGATACAAGGTCACGCTTTCACCCTTTATCATCTTGGCGGACTTCAACTTATCCTGCAATGCTAGTACCTAGTTCTTGTTCTTACTCTAGAACAAATTTTGAAGAGCCTTCCACATCTCATGTGCATTGTTCTTCCTAGAAAAATGAGGTATTAGGGAATCCTTTACACCATCTACGGTGAACAATCTCGCCCTTGCTCTCTTTCTCAGCAAAATCCCAGATCTTGTTGACCTTCAAGACCGACTTGATCCTTTCTTTCCAAGGATTATAGTTGGATAACCCTTCCAACATGTCCTCATACCGAGACCTACTTGGAACTTCGACATTGTAGTGAGCCAGTCACTTACAATGTGACCAACTCCCTCTCACTTTGTACTTCGCTATGCACAAATATGATTTACTTACTTCAAAAGTAGCTCAGACACGCTCTGGTACCATGTTGAATTGCCATGACCTTGGATCTAGGTTAGAGTCTTAAAATAAATGATGTTACCAAACCAAGAATCTCAATCATAAACTACTTTTCACAACAGAAATATAAATCAGTAAATCATACATGCACAAATATACAAGGTTTTTAACAAAATTTTACAATAATGTACAATTGTCAATCTTCGTTATATTAAACCAAATCTAAATAATACAATAGTCTATGTTATACAAGATATAATGACAAAGTTAATTTCAACTTTTATGTCATATCTTATCCTGTCAGTTCTTCATTTCTGTACTGCTCACTTGTAGTGCCTTACTCCTGTTAACACCCAGGTTGTTCCCTATGACTCCCAAGGGAATACGGCCGGGGTAACCACTAACCAAGATTTGGATTACAGTCTCTAGCCAAACTATAATCAGAGAGGGCTCTCTCTTTAAGATTTATCTCTGTTTTGTGAGGATTTTAGGCTAGTTATGAAGTGAGGGTTTGGTTTGAATTTTGGTTGAATGATATCTTTCAATACCTAAGATGTAGTGTTCAGACAGTTGTAATTCATTGGGCAATGGAGTCTAGAGCTGTGAATTGTTTGAAATGCTTAAGTGGGAGTGTTCAGACTACAGGTCCTATTGGGTATTCCAACAAACAAACTTAAAACTGTGGTGATGATGTATGATTAGCCAATGGAAAGCAATTAATAATTTTCCACTAAGCTAGTGGTGTGAAAGTGAAGTATATTACACAGGAGAAAACTTGAATTCCTGAAACAAGGGTCACTGTGAAAGATATATTCTAAAAGTGCAGCAATTAAGAATTACACTTATCAAGATTATAACTGAAGAAAAAATTCATTAACAACATAGATTGAGCTCAGGGTATTTCATGAATAAATCCCGAAGCTATTCTTTTTCTTTGCTGCTAAATACTAGAACTTAGAAACATGTATGGATTGTAAAAGACTGAAACACATAACGAAGAGAGTTACAGAAGACTTATTGTATTGTGATATGCACAGGGATCATGCAACTTTTAACAAACACCATGAACACATTCAAATAGCTCAGAACTTGAGAGATTCCATCACTTCTTTTATTAAACTCTGAATAAATTACAGCATAGGATCTCTTCAAGAGGAAATCAACAACCCCTGCAAGCTTATGCGAGGGGGAATTTATACAATCGGTTCCAAAATATCTGAACCGCTGAGTTATCTGATAATTAAATACGTTACCAACTTTTAAAAAATATCAGAAAAGCAGTTACTGCTGCTATTAATACAAAATGAATACCCTTTAACTTTGTCAAGAGTCTTCTTGACCCTTGGAGGTTACTGAGTCAGTTTGAAGTTTGCTCATTAATGCTGAATGGTTTGGCTTTATGCTTTGCCATGTTGTATCTTTCTCGGCCCTGCTGTCTGCAGCTGTCACTAATGCTTTAGTGGCCGGATCTTTCTGCTGAGTTGGCTCAGCCCATTCCTCTCTCATCCACCGTGTACGCATCACTTTTTCTGAAGGTGATGACTTATGTTTTTTGCTGAAAACTGTGCTGGAAGCCTTTAGATTTACAGTATCTTCTGTATCATGCTAGTCCACCATTCCTGACTGGGCAACTGATGTCTCAAAATTGCCTCCAGGGTCTCATCTGCCTCTGTATATTTGTAGAAGTTTGGAGGCACATCAAACAAGTGTTTGATCTCATTCATTATAAAAAACAGGTTTTCTACCCTGTCATAAAGGCTTTTTCCAGATGCTGGCCCTGTTTCCTCTGAGGTGTTGGGTGTTTCTTTGATCTGATTGGCAGCAAATGTATTGACCCTTTTAGCATATACCTCATGTGAAAGTAGTCTCCCTGCGCTGTTCAGTAAGCCTGGAAGACCTCTGCTTTCTAGTACTGCAAATTTCTCCAAAAACTTATTAACTTCTGTCTGCATCTCCTGGCCTCTTCTTTCCAATGTTTGTGCCAGGGTTCTTAATGTTAGGACTCTTTTTATTAGCATGATGGTCTCAGTTCTGTTGGGAATTCCCATTTGAGCCAGCTGAGGACTTGTTCGGTAATTAAGCACATTGATCATTCTATTGGCCACCTCAGGCATATTGCCTAGAGATGCCCTTGCTCTTTGGACTTCTCTGTGTGCTTTTCCAATGAGCTCCATTTGCTCATGGATGGTCTCAATGTATTGCCATTGATCAGTTATGGATTGGCCAATGTTGGCCCATAGGACTGGCTTGAGTTCAGCTACTACTTTATCAAGTGTGAGCTCTTTCTCCAGCTCCTTTATCTTCTCTTTGAGAGCCTTTATCTCTCTTCCTCTCTCAGCCACACTTTGTTTTGATTTATCATATCCTTCATTGAGCTTAGCCAAATTCTCTTTGGCTTGATTCAGCTCTATCATTTGGGCTTCCAAGGCCTGAATTTCATTCTTGAGTTTTTGCATATCAAGACTTTGAGCCTGCTCTGTTGTTGGTGCTGGTGCTGATATAGATGGTGCTGTTTGTTCAGAAGGAGGAGCAGTAGTCTGAGGAGGCTCTTCCAGATTGATTATTTCTGGAGGAGGCTGAGAAGTTTGACCTCCTTCCTTTTGCTGTAATGATGCTTGCAATGCTGCCTGTGCAGCCTCTGATTCTCCCAACTTTTCTTGAGTCCGGATCAGCTGTTTGTATAAAGACAACAGCAAAGCTGTGGCATCTTGATCATGTCTCATCTGGGAAACTTCTTCCATTTGAGGGTAAATATTTGCTGGGATTTTGACCTTTTTCCTCAAATCTGCCATGTCTGCATCCCTTAATTTCAATATTTCTTGTATGCCCTTGATGTCCTTGGGGTCATGCCCAATCTCTATGATTATATCTTCTAAGGCCCTGATCCTGTTGTCCTTTGCTTGAGAGGATGCTCTCTCCAACTCAAGTTGGGCAGCTGTATTATTTAGGCTATTTTCTAGCCTATAATTATCCAGTGTCTTATATGCCAAGGAGGCATACACCATCTCACCCGTTTGCTTATGCAATTCTATTTTGTCCATTGGGTGGATGTCCTTGGCAAGGACCTCAAGATTGGTCCTCAAGTAGTCTGAAGGGGACTGTGGTTGCAATGCAGTTGGCATGAAATGACTCATGATCATTTTGCCTTCATTAACATCATATGAAGACATCAGTCTTTGCTGGTTAGTGGGAGCCATTTTCAGAAAATGATTATATAGCTGTATTTTTATTGGCTCATTCCTCCTCTTTATGTCAATGAACTGTTGTTTGATGCTCAGTTCACCTTCTCTCTGCTGACTTGAGGAGCTGACTTCTCCTCCCACTATCCTCTCTTGTTCCTGCTGGAAGGAACTTGTTGAGGCCTCCATGCTTGGTGGGCCCATGCCCAAAGATTGCCCCAAAGGCATTTCCTCTTCTGAAAGGGGATTCATTCTGTGTCTTTTCACCCCTTGAGTTGTTGTCGCTGTGAGGGGAGTCTCTCTGTCCCTCTTTCTACTTATATCCTCCTTTTGTGGGGTTTGGAGGATTGAGGCTTCAGCTGTTGTTTCCTGCCTAAGAGGCACAGTTTGTTGTGGCTGTTGCTCAGTGGATTTTGGGGCTTCCACTGTTTGCTTTTGCTGCACACGCTGCTCCTGTCTTTGTTCTTCTTGCTTTTGGTGTTGTTGTTGTTGATGCACTTCCTGTTGCTGCACTTCTTCTTGCTATTCCACCTCTTTTTCTATTTGCTCTTCAGTCATGGGAGGTGGTTGTTCCTGTTCCACCTGTTTTTTTTTTGCCTTTGCTGGATGTCTGTTGAGTGTCCATGGCAGCTTGCTGATGTGCTGTTGAAGATGAGGCAGCTGCTCCAAGTTGCCTTTGATATGAGAAGGAAACCTGTCCACAAGTTTCCAAGTCAGTCTCTTTTTGAATATTCCTAGCCTCTCTTTCTAGCATTTTCTCTCTAGTAATTGGCTCTTCTAGAGTGCCCTCTTTCCAGCTCAAAGAATTGGCATACTTTTCAACATGAGGTAGCCTTACATGTGCATAGTTACCCAATTTGTATTTTATCCTCCTGAGGGAAATAAAATGATTAGTGTCATAAGGTGTCCATTTGAAACTGGTCTGCAATTGGAAGCACTCTAGGATCATATCTGCTTCCTTCCATCCCTCCTCTCTTTTGTTGTATAGAAAAGGGCCTAGCTGGTTCCTTACCTTCAGCTGCACCTTCTTGTTCTTACTTTGGAAATGGAAGCAGTCGACATTTCCAAACTTCCTGAAGTATTCTAAGGCAAAAAGTCTCATAGGGACATATCTTGGCAGCCTATAAGGGTTCAACTCACAGCCATATATTCTGATTACTGTGTGGTGTTGGTAAAAGTACCAATCACCAATGCTGTAGGCCTTGGAGAGATGGAGAACTCTTTCCATGTCATCAGTCAACCTTGGAGGAGGAACACCATACAACAATGTCATAGCTGGGTGAATGAACAGGTCTATGAATTCACAGTATGTGTATGGTGATTCAGAAGTACAATGAAAAACCGAAGTCCAAAACACAACTGACCTTGGATTTCCCTGGGCATTAAGTTTCTTGAGGGGAATGGAGAAACTGTCTGGTTGATAAAATAAGAACAGATGGTAGATGTATGAGGTGTATCTGAACACCCTTTCCCTTTGTAGATTCGTTAGTTGTTCATGAATCTTTTCTGCAATATATGTGGCATAGTCATAGTGTATAGCAGGAGGTTTTCCAGGAGAAAATATGGACAGCATTGCCATTATGGTGTCATCAACATCCTCAACTCCCCTGTACCCCAGGACGTAGCGGATCAAATCCACCAGCATTTTGCCCAAGTCATTCAGGTAATGATATCCAATAGGAGGAGTTCTCGTAGTTTTAGAGCTTGGCTGTATGAATAACTGATTGATTTTGATGATCTGGGCACTTGACAAATTACTCCCCTTCTTTACTAAGTCCAACATGGAGAGAGGGGTCAATGGTCTTGCAGTGTGAAAATGCAGCATCTCATTTATGGTTTCTGGGGTGATATGGAACAAGACTGAGCCTGTAGGACTGAGAATAGCTCTCTGGCATGGATCATAGCACTCCTGGCATCTATGGATCAAGTCTGGAAGGGCATTGACTTGAGGGAGGTTATAAATGGGCAAATTTGAGTCCCAAATCCCTAAAATATCAGCTCCACTAAGGTGTTGGGCTTTCAATTCATTTAGCATATGAATATTAAACTTAGAATTCATTGGGAACCAGTCTATCATCTGATAATCTACATCTCCCAGGGCTTTCCATTCTAACTCCCTTTGAGGGGCATTCAGAGGCTGAATATTCAGGGCTATTGGTGTTTCCATGGCTAATAAGGCTTCTGACTTGTATGTGAACTGGTTTGAGTGAGCAGAGCAACACAGAGGGGTTTCTTTGCAATAGGGAAGTGAGTTGCAAGGAACAGAGGGTAAATTGTGAAAGCATCAATTGAAATACTTCTCAGAGGACTGATGAAGCCAGTACCAGGATTGATAAGAGTGTTTCTACGGTGAATTTATGCAGTTGAGGTTTTTAGTTCACGACTGCGCGAACTACCTGTGAATTCAGGTAAATTTTGCTAAATGCAGGCTCTGCAGAAGGTTTTTTGCCCCGCCAGTTGGAAATGGATACAGGTCACTGGATGTTTGCTGGTGAATTCAGTGCTTTACACTCTCTTAAGCCAGTTTCTTGGACAAATATGGATAAAACCAGGTGCGGCGAATGATTTTGAGAAATACCTTCTGAATTGCCGGTAACAGTTGCAAATGCAGGTATGACGGATGTGCCCACGGTTTCTGAGTCTAGTTCTGCAGGTTGGCGTTGGTTTGGTCGTGAAATGCATGCAAGGAGAACAATAGTCATTTTTGCAAAAAGTGGGAAAAACACAATTTTTTGGCTAAAATATGGATTTTTTGGAATATTGGCGCGTTTTTTTGGATGACGTCAGCATGACGTCATCAGGTGGGGTCAAGGTCGGATGACATCAGCATGATGTCACCAGGTGATGTGGCAAGCTGTGAGTGGTCCACGGGGATGGTGAGGTGGCGGACAGATCAGAGCAGTGGCGGACAAGGGTGCTGACGCGGCGGCGAGGTAGCACTGACGTGGGCCTGACATGGTGATGACGTAGGCATAGCAGGACGGGCGGTAAACCAGAAGCAGTAGTGGTTTTTCTCGGACCGCCTTAGATACGGTCGCTGTTTTGTCAGAGGGCGACCCGAGAAATTGTGAGGGCGAGGCGTGGCAGAGGCCTGACGTCACCCTCTGACAGTTTCTCGGGTGCTATCTTACGGACGTCGGGCCCGACCCGATATGCATACAGACCGTCCGATCGAAGGTGCCCGATCCGACGGTTGACGGATCGCTAAATTGTGTGGACGATACGGCAGCAGGTGGGGTGATAAAATATTATTTTCTTTGAAAAACGCGCCAGGAGGGACTTTGGGTTTTGGCGGAGTTATATAGTTTTCATTGTATTTTTCAAATGAAAATGTATATTGCGCCCATACTTTGGATAAGTCAGAAAAAGTGGGTTTTTTGTGTATTTTTGCGAATAGAGCGGGTTAGGGGTAAAAATGGGGTTTTTACAAGGTTTTTTAGCAAATGAAGGGGTTAATGGTTTGGATAACTTCTGAAGGGGGAAAAGGGGTAGGGTTTGGGTTCTTAAACTGACCAGATGTCACTTTAATCCCTGACTGTGAACATATGGCTATAGTGCCAAAGGGGATGGGGTATTTATAGCATGCTTGGGGTTTATACACCATAGTGTTTATAATAGTAGGGAAAAGGGGAACATAGGGGATTTAGATAATAAGAAGTTAGGGGTTAGTAAGAGTGGGGGAAGGGGTGAAACACTAAGTTTTTGTATGAAATCAACTTAGTATAGGAATTAGATCAAAATGAAAAGAATTTTTAGACAAGAAATGTGGCTCTAAAGGAAACCAGAACCAACATAAAACCTTGAATTCTTTCATGAACTCAAATGGTGTAGGGATGTTAGTAATGAATATGAGAAAGGGAAAAAGGAAGTTAGACATGCTCCATTGTGTTACTGCAAAGTGATAGAGAAGAGGAGCTTTTCTATCCATTGATGCTTTCCTTGTTTTGACCAGCAAGATTCAGTTGGAAAGGAATGACATTTCTGCAACCCCATCTACCTACCCATCTACTTGCCTAGCATTTTTTGTTTCTTCTTGGAGGGTGCACTTGGGCTTGCAGACCCTTATGTGCCTTTTCTTTTCCATTGGCTTTTTCTTTTGATTGTCTATCTAGCACTACCCTTATTGCTTCCAAGGCCCCAGATTAGGCGCTTGGGAACCTTAATTCTCTGCCTAACTATTGGTCTGCCAAGATTAAACAGTTTGGACAGACTTCTTTCTCTATTCTACAACAGAAAATTGAAACATGGCATGATCCAGATTAGGCTGTTGGACCATCCACCAAAATTGAGTCAACGTCAAGCTATGTACATACCTTGTCTTCTCTTGGAAATATGGGATCTTTGTATTAGCAAAGCAGAGCATATTTGGCACTTGCATTTGCCAATCATGAAATATGAAACCTATTGATATAGGTATCCAACAATGGCTCCACATGGGGATGGTTTTTCTTCTTGAAAGACCAAGAACAGTAGGTCATAATGCCTTGGCCCTTTGACTACTCTTTACCAAAACTTGGAGTTTTTCTTCCTTGAAACCTCAAAATTGTAAACTGCCATATTTATAGAACTTGCTGAATTACAGCCTTTTCCTGCTTCTGCAAGATCCTTCAACTAAGCTATTCACATGCTGAAAGAAAACACTAAACACAAAAAATTATGTACAAGGGAACATCCATGCTATATACATGGGGGGCAGTCAAAATAGTGCTTCAACATCCTGCCATTCACAGGACCCTCATCCAAATCAGTTTCATCAAGATTCTTGAGGAAGTAAGTGTTGTTTCCTTGTACTGCTTGGATGACAAATGGTCCTCTCCAAAGGGAATCAAATTTTCCATGTTTTCCTTTATCTTCCCTTCTTGAATCCCACTTGAGGACTTTGTCACCCATGTTGAAATCTTCAGCCTTAGTCCTCTTGTCAAAGGCTTTCTTCAGCTTCTCTTGTAGGATTTGAACTCTGTTATAAACTTGGTCTGTAGTTTGCTGTAAACATATAATTTTATTTACCCTCCTTTGCATATCATTGGGCTCAGCTTGAGTCTCTTTAAGTAGTTTCATAACAGGGACCCCTAGTGATGAAGGGAATTTGGCCTCTAATCCATAGACTAACTCATATGGGCTGACCCCATTTGATCTCTTGGTTGTTAGTCTATCTGCCCATAAGGCATTCACAAGCTTCTTATGCCAATTCTTCTTATTTTCTTCCAATACCTTCTTTATGATGTTTACAAGGATTTTATTTGATGATTCAGCTAGGCCATTTCCTTGGGGATAGTATGCAGTGGAATGGCCCAAAGTGATGTGAAATCTGTGGCAAAAGTTCACCATCTTCTTAGATCTGAAAGCAGCAGCATTGTCTGTTATTATCTCATCAGGACAACCAAATCTAGCAAGGATATTGGCCTCAAGGAACTGAATGATAGTGGAATCATTTGCTTGTCTACATGGGATGGCCTCAATCCATTTAGTAAAGTAGTCTGTAGCTGTTAGAATCCATCTATGTTGGCCTAAAGATGAGGGATGAATTTCTCCAATGAAATCCAAGCCCCATTGCTGAAAAGGTCTCTCTGTTGTAATAGGCCTCAAAGGAAGTGGCAGTAACTTTCTCTTTCCCTCAAACACTTGGCATTTGTGACATGAAGTGGTAAATTTCTTGACATCAGAGAAAATAGTGGGCCAATAATAACCAGCTCTCAATATCTTATCCACAGTGGACTTCCAATACAAATGTCCACCACAATTACCTGCATGAAATTCTTCCATGATTTTGTTAGACTCATTTTCAATTAAGCAGTTTAACAATATACCCTCATGGTTTTTCCAAAGCAAATTTCCATTCATAACACAAAATTTTGAAGCTTTCATTTTTAGGAACCTACATTTAGTTTTGGACAGTCCTGGGGGAGCACACAGGTTTTGTAACACATAACAGATATCAGAATACCAGGGGGCTTGTTCAAAGGCTACATTGATCTTTGGAGTCGCCAGCTCTGGTTCACTGTCCAGCTGGTTGATGTCCAAGGCTTGGAAATTTGTTTCAAACATTAATTTGGCCAAACCTTGCCATTTTATTAGTTTTGTTGGTTTTATTTCAATGTCAAATTCTAAAATGTTGGCAATCCATTTTCCTCTTCTTCCCTCTAAGTTCTCTTGAGTAAGTATGTCTTTCACAATTGGGCTTGGTACATAGGCTATAACATGGGAGTATAGGATGTAGATCCTAAAGTCTTTAATAGCTTTGACCAAAGCATATGCTTGCTTTTCCATGATCTGGTATTTGGGTGCGTCTCTAAGAGCTCTACTAAAAAAAGCAATAGGTGTTTCATTTCCTTGGTCATCTTTCTGTAATAAGACAACCGCAATTGTGTGTTGGGAAGCAAAGGAAAATATGATAAATTCCTTATCAAATTGAGGGTTGGTTAAGACTGGGGTTTGGGTGAGGGCTAGTTTGATACCTTCAAAAGCTTGATTTGCTTCTACTGTCCATTTTAATTTTGAATCCTTTTTTAGCATGTTATTGAGTAATCTGCTTAATTCGGCCAAATTTGGGATAAATCTCCTTAGGAAGTTGATTTTACCCAGAAAGGCTTGTAATTCCTTTACATTTCTTGGATGAGGCATTTGTAAGATGGCCTGGATTCTGTCTGGGTCGATCCTAATGCCATCCTTTGAAATGATGTGACCCAACAGTTTACCTTCTTCCAAACCAAACAGGGATTTCTTGGGATTTAAGGAAATTCCTTATTTCCTACAAGTTATGAATATCTGCCTTAGATGTTTCAGATGTTCAGGGTCAGATTTTGAAAATGGTGTAAGGTCATCTAAGTAGACCACAAGGAAATCATGGATCTCTTTGGCAAAAGCAATATCCATTGCTCTTTGAAAGGTAGCCCCTGCATTTTTCAATCCAAAAGGCATTTTCACATATTTGAAGGTTCCCCAAGGGGTTGGAAATGTTGTTTTGTCCTGATCATCAAGGTGAACTAGGATCTGGTTGAAACCTGAGAATCCATCAAGTAGAGAAATTCTTGAGGCCCCCACTACTCTCTGCAAGATGTGATCCATCTTGGGTAAGGGGTAGTTATCTTTCAAGGACACTTGATTTAAGTTCCTTAGATCAGCACAGAGCCTTATTTCACCAGTTTTCTTTCTTGTAGGGACTAAGTTTGAAATCCAATCAGAAAATCTGATTGGTGCTATGATGCCAGCTTTAAACATTTTTTGTACCTCTTGTTCCATTGCTGGGAGAAGCATAGGATTGATTATCCTTAATTTTTGCTTAAAGGGTTTTTGATCTGGCTTGAGAGGGATAGTGTGTTGAATTACAGAGGTGTCATAGAATTTTAAATCCTCATAACTCCATGCAAAGACATCCTGGAATTCCTTGAAGAGGTCAATATATTTAGGCTTTTGATCAGGAGGTAATGAAGCAGACAATTTTATTATCTTTGGCTTTTCAATGGTTCCAATGTTGCATTATTCAATGGCAGAGTTAAGGGGCTGCATTTTTGGTTTTCTTGGGACATCATTTGAATCAAAGATATCCTCTAGTGGGGTTAGGCCTGTTGGAAGAAAATTGTCTTTCAATTGTATCACTTCAGCTTCAGCATCAGCCACTTCTTCATAACTGATTTGTCGAATTTCTTGTATATTGTCTTTGTTGAAAATTGTTGGATGTAGGATTTGGTGAGCTGTCTTAGGTGAAATTGGCTTGTTATTCTATTTACTCTGTATTTGTGATTGACTTTCTCTTTCAATTATTTGTGATTGACTTGCTCCCTCAGTGTCAATATTTAGTCCTGCAAATTCTTGTTGCAAGGTCAGGAAATTATTTATCTGTGCATCATCTTCAAATACTTGCCAGTCTTTGACATTGTTTGGGACAGAAGGTCTATGCTTTACCTCAACTATAAAGCAATGATGGGGCTCAAAAGGTAACTTGCAGGTGCTTGCAAATGTGGCCAAGCTATGAACATGCAGGTTATGGGTCCTGGGAATATTGATAATTTGAAATTCAGTGAAGGACTGTAGTAGTTCAGAAGTAGCAGATCTATAAGATCTCAGTCTTTTATCATTAGTAACAAAATTTCCCTTTACTTGTTGGATAATCAAGTCTGAATCTCCCATAATTGAAACTTTTATGGCTTGTAAGGATTTTACTAGCTTAAGGCCTAGCAAGAGAACTTCATATTCAGCCATATTGTTGGTGCACCTGAAGTTTAACCTATAGGCTCGGCCCTCTGCATGACTGTTTTGTTTGTTATGTATCCAAACCCCTGCTCCTGCCCCTAACTTGTTGACTGACCCATCAAATTCAAGAAACCAGAGGACTTCTTGGTTAAGGGAAGGTTTGTCAACTGTTATGGGAGTTGGCATCAACAACTTGAGATCTTGGTTTATCCTTGTTTTTTCTTTTGGAACATTTTTGTTAATTGATTTCTCAACCTTCATTTCTTGAACAGCAGTCTCTTCGTTTGTCTGATGGTCTTTTTTGAGTGTGTGGAATTCCTCATCACCTGTGGGGTTTGTTTTTTCATTGAAGGGAATGTAGGAGTCAATGTCAGAATGGACAACATATATGGGGAAGTTTTGAGGTTTTTCTTCATTGCTGACCATGTATTTCATAAGTGACTCTCTATATAGTCTCTTGGGTTGACCAAAGACTGTGATTGTGGCATATGACATGTCTAATTATAGGGACCCTTGAAGTTTAGCCCCCCATGATCTTGATAACAACATTCCATATTTGGGTGGGATACCAGCAACTACAACATCCATTAAGATTGTTTTATTTGGATATTGGACAAGGGATACACATAAGTCTTTTATCAAGCCTAAACACTTAACTTGGCTGGAGTCAAATGAGAATAGGTCCTTATATGGTCTTGTAATATCTAGATTCAACCTTTCCATGACTGATTTCGGCATCAGGTTATGAGAGGCACCTGAGTCAAACATTGCATTGTGTAGTATCTTATCATGAACATGTAAAATGACATAAAAAGTTAAGAACCCTGTGACTTCTGTCTTTCCATCAACCTCTAGACCGAACAACAATTCTGGGGTATCATCCAACACATTGACATTGTCTTTATTACGAGTAAGTTGGAGGGACTTCTTGATTTTTTGTTTGTAGATGTCATGCTTGGCTAGTTCTGAGAGAGGGATGGCTACCTTTAGTTTGCCAATTTCAGCTTCCAAGTCAAAGGGTCTTTCAGGTTGAACCTTAGTGTTGTGGGTGACAACCTTTTCTTTGTTTAGTAAGTTTTCTTCTTGATCCTTGTCTTGATTTTGGGGCTTGTGTCTTTCATTCATATTTTGAGGAAGGTCACTTGGATTAGGCTGCAAAGATGATGCAGCCAGTGGGTGTTATGTTGAGGGAAGTTGTTCAGTAACTTCTTCAACGGTTACCTCCTTTGTAAGTGAATCAGTTGTGTTAATTGGTTCTGTGACTATGGCTCTTTTAGGCTGCAGCCTGTCCTTTGTTTTTTCAGGCTGGGTTATATTTACAGTTCTACTTCTTAGTTTGTATTGTTTATGAACTTCATAAACAGCTGTGTCATAGCCTTGTTTGAAGTCAAATGACTCACCTGACTTGGTTTGGAATTGTTTAATGTCATCATCTTTGTGATCTTCTTGACTCAGAAAAACTTGATGCTCATCATTGAGGCCCATTAGGTTGATGTGGGTGTCATCTACTTGCTCGTTTGAAGTGGATGTTTTAGCATAGTTTTCCTGGAACGGAGGTCTTATCTCTAGATCAGAATTGGCCTTGCCAACGTTTGGGTTTTGATTTCTCCTAAAATTGGGTTCCTTATAGGGTTGTTTTGCGGTGCTTCACATGATGCCTTTCTCTCAACCGATTCCACTCTATCACCCAATCTCTTCATACCATTGAGTATTGCATCCAGTTTCTGATCAAAGGCCGAGGGTTCTTCTTTGTATATGTTTCTCTTTTCCAATCTTGCCCTGTTTCTTTTAGCAATCAGGTTTGCTTCTACTGTGACAGCTACCTTTTGGGCATCTTGGAGAGTTTCAGGTGCTCTTTCCTTTAACCGATATGCCATGTTAGGGTCAAATCCATCAGGGAATTTGTACAAGGCTAAATCAGGAGGAGGTCTTAAGTTTTGTGGTATTGCATTGTATACATTGTTAAATCTGGCACAATACTCCAGAACGGTCTCTTGAGGACCTCTCTTGATTGTGTCATATTCACCAAGTTTGTGCGAGGGATCTTTATTTTTCTCCCATCTGTTAGTAAAGGCTTGATAAAGCTCATCAGGGGTTGTGATGTTATTTACAGCAAGTGATCTGAACCAAGTTCGGACATCACCTGTCAGGCTCTGGACAAAAATTCTCATTCCCACACTATCATCATCTATTTCATAGTTCTCAAAGTGATCCTGCATCTTCTTGGCATGTTGAATAGCTGTGAAAGGGCCAGTGGAGTCAAAATATGAGATTTTGGTTTGGTAATCCTGAGGTAAGGCTGCAGGATTAGCAGGCAACTGCAAGGGTGCATATCTGTTAGCCATATTTACAGGGTTTAGAGGATTGACAAGGGCAACTGGGATAACAGGAACGATGGGTACCACAGGGGTAACAGGTATAGCAGAACCTAGAGTGTTGGTCAAGGGAATATGGGCAGTGGATGAAGGTGTGAAAGGAGGGCTTTGAGATGTGGATGGTGAACTAGGGGAATTGGGGGTAGACCGAAAAAGAACCTTGATTGGAGTGGAAATGGGGTTAGGGTGAACTGTCTCTAGACATAAGTCAGCAAGCTTATCTGGCCCTTGCTGCTTCCTAAAAATCTTAGGGATTGTGTTAGGATTTTCAAAAACAGTGGGTGGGTTGGGGTCTGGATTTGACCTTGTGTACCGTGGATTCTTCTTGGGAGCCAGCTTCTGAACTTGTTTTTTGATTATTTTCAGGAAATTTTTATATCTGCAAGGACTAGACTAGATTTTGGAATGGCTGTATATGTCTCAAAGCTATCATGAAGATTTGACTGAAGCAGCTTTAGGGGATATATAGCAACTAGAAAATCCTAAGGAGTCCCCAGTGGAGTCGCCATTTATGTTAACACCCAGGTTGTTCCCTATGACTCCCAAGGGAATACGGCCGGGGTAACCACTAACCAAGATTTGGATTACAGTCTCTAGCCAAACTGTAATCAGAGAGGGCTCTCTCTTTAAGATTTATCTCTGTTTTGTGAGGATTTTAGGCTAGTTATGAAGTGAGGGTTTGGTTTGAATTTTGGTTGAATGATATCTTTCAATACCTAAGATGTAGTGTTCAGACAGTTGTAATTCATTGGGCAATGGAGTCTAGAGCTGTGAATTGTTTGAAATGCTTAAGTGGGAGTGTTCAGACTGCAGGGCCTATTGGGTATTCCAACAAACAAACTTAAAACTGTGGTGATGATGTATGATTAGCCAATGGAAAGCAATTAAGAATTTTCCACTAAGCTAGTGGTGTGAAAGTGAAGTATATTGCACAGGAGCAAACTTGAATCCCTGAAACAAGGGTCACTGTGAAAGATATATTCTGAAAGTGCAGCAATTAAGAATTACACTTATCAAGATTATAACTGAAGAAAACATTCATTAACAACATAGATTGAGCTCAGGGTGTTTCATGAATAAATCCCGAAGCTATTCTTTTTCTTTGCTGCTAAATACTAGAACTTAGAAACATGTATGGATTGTAAAAGACTGAAACACATAACGAAGAGAGTTACAGAAGACTTATTGTATTGTGAGATGCACAGGGATCATGCAACTTTTAACAAACACCATGAACGCATTCAAACAACTCAGAACTTGAGAGATTCCATCACTTCTTTTATTAAACTCTGAATAAATTACAGCATAGGATCTCTTCAAGAGGAAATCAACAATCCCTGCAAGATTATGCGAGGGGGAATTTATACAATCGGTTCCAAAATATCTGAACCGCTGAGTTATCTGATAATTAAATACATTACCAACTTTTACAAAATATCATAAAAGCAGTTACTGCTGCTATTAATAAAAAATGAATGCCCTTTAACTTTGTCAGGAGTCTTCTTGACCCTTGGAGGTTACTGAGTCGGTTTGAAGTTTGCTCATTAATGCTGAATGGTTTGGCTTTACGCTTTGCCATGTTGTATCTTTCTCGGCCCTGCTGTCTGCAGCTGTCACTAATGCTTTAGTGGCCGGATCTTTCTGCTGAGTTGGCTCAGCCCATTCCTCTCTCATCCACCGTGTATGCATCACTTTTTCTGAAGGTGATGACTTATGTTTTTTGCTGAAAACTGTGCTGGAAGCCTTTAGATTTATAGTATCTTCTGTATCATGCTAGTCCACCATTCCTGACTGGGCAACTGATGTCTCAAAATTGCCTCCAGGGTCTCATCTGCCTCTGTATATTTGTAGAATTTTGGAGGAACATCAAACAAGTGTTTGATCTCATTCATTATAAAAAACAGGTTTTCTACCCTGTCATAAAGGCTTTTTCCAGATGCTGGCCCTATTTCCTCTGAGGTGCTGGGTGTTTCTTTGATCTGATTGGCAGCAAATGTATTGACCCTTTTAGCATATACCTCATGTGAAAGTAGTCTCCCTGCGCTGTTCAGTAAGCCTGGAAGACCTCTGCTTTCTAGTACTGCAAATTTCTCCAAAAACTTATTAACTTCTGTCTGCATCTCCTGGCCTCTTCTTTCCAATGTTTGTGCCAGGGTTCTTAATGTTAGGACTCTTTTTCTTAGCATGATGGTCTCAGTTCTGTTGGGAATTCCCATTTGAGCCAGCTGAGGACCTGTTCGGTAATTAAGCACATTGATCATTCTATTGGCCACCTCAGGCATATTGCCTAGAGATGCCCTTGCTCTTTGGACTTCTCTTTGTGCTTTTCCATTGAGCTCCATTTGCTCATGGATGGTCTCAATGTATTGCCATTGATCAGTTATGGATTGGCCAATGTTGGCCCATAGGACTGTCTTGAGTTCAACTACTACTTTATCAAGTGTGAGCTCTTTCTCCAGCTCCTTTATCTTCTCTTTGAGAGCCTTTATCTCTCTTCCTTTCTCAGCCACACTTTGTTTTGATTTATCATATCTTTCATTGAGTTTAGCCAAATTCTCTTTGGCTTGATTCAGCTCTGTCATTTGGGCTTCCAAGGCCTAAATTTCATTCTTGAGTTTCTGCATATCAAGACTTTGAGCCTGCTCTGTTGTTGGTGCTGGTGCTGATGTAGATGGTGCTGTTTGTTTAGCAGGAGGAGCAGTAGTTCTAGGAGGCTCTTCCAGATTGATTATTTCTAGAGGAGGCTGAGAAGTTTGACCTCCTTCCTTTTGTTGTAATGATGTTTGCAATGCTGCCTATGAAGCCTCTGATTCTCCCAACGTTTCTTGAGTCTGGATCAGCTGTTTGTATAAAGACACCAGCAAAGCTGTGGCATCTTGATCATGTCTCAGCTGGGCAACTTCTTCCATTTGAGGGTGAATAGTTGCTGGGATTTTGACCTTTTTCCTCAAAGCTGCCATGTCTGCATCCCTTAATTTCAATATTTCTTATATGCCCTTGATGTCCTTGGGGTCATGCCCAATCTCTATGATTATATCTTCTAAGGCCCTGATCCTGTTGTCCTTTGCTTGAGAGGATGCTCTCTCCAACTCAAGTTGGGCAGCTATATTATTTAGGCTATTTTCTAGCCTATAATTATCCAGTGTCTTATCTGCCAAGGAGGCATACACCATCTCACCCGTTTGTTTATGCAATTCTATTTTTTCCATTGGGTGGATGTCCTTGGCAAGGACCTCAAGATTGGTCCTCAAGTAGTCTGAAGGGGACTGTGGTTGCAATGCAGTTGGCATGAAATGACTCATGATCATTTTTCCTTCATTAACATCATATGCAGACATCAGTCTTTGCTGGTTAGTGGGAGCCATTTTCAGCAAATGATTATATAGTTGTATTTTTATTGGCTCATTCCTCCTCTTTATGTCAATGAACTGCTGTTTGATGCTCAGTTCACCTTCTCTCTGCTGACTTGAGGAGCTGACTTCTCCTCCCACTATCCTCTCTTGTTCCTGCTGGAAGGAACTTGCTGAGGCCTCCATGCTTGGTGGGCCCATGCCCAAAGATTGCCCCAAAGGCATTTCCTCTTCTGAAAGGGGATTCATTCTGTGCCTTTTCACCCCTTGAGTTGTTGTCGTTGTGAGGGGAGTCTCTCTGTCCCTCTTTCTACTTATATCCTCCTTTTGTGGGGTTTGGAGGATTGAGGCTTCAACTGTTGTTTCCTGCCTAGGAGGCATAGTTTGTTGTGGATGTTGCTCAGTGGATTTTGGGGCTTCCACTGTTTGCTTTTGCTGCACAGGCTACTCCTGTCTTTGTTCTTCTTGCTGTTGGTGTTGTTGTTGTTGATGCACTTCCTGTTGCTACACTTCTTCTTGCTGTTCCACCTCTTTTTCTATTTGCTCTTCAGTCATGGGAGGTGGTTGTTCCTGTTCCACCTGTTTTTGTTTGCCTTTGTTGGATTTCTGTTGAGTGTCCATGGCAGCTTGCTGATGTGCTGTTGAAGATGAGGCAGCTGCTCCAAGTTTCCTTTGATATGAGAAGGAAACCTGTCCACAAGTTTCCAAGTCTGTCTCTTTTTGAATATTCCTAGCCTCTCTTTCTAGCGTTTTCTCTCTAGTAATTGGCTCTTCTAGAGTGCCCTCTTTCCAGCTCAAAGAATTGGCATACTTTTCAACATGAGGCAGCCTTACATGTGCATAGTTACCCAATTTGTATTTTATCCTCCTGAGGGAAATAAAATGATTAGGGTCATAAGGTTTCCATTTGAAACTGGTTTGCAATTGGAAGCCCTCTAGGATCATATCTGCTTCCTTCCATCCCTCCTCTCTTTTGTTGTATAGAAAAGGGCCTAGCTGGTTCCTTACCTTCGGCTACACCTTCTTGTTCTTACTTTGGAAATGGAAGCAGTCGGCATTAAGGGTTCAACTCACAACTATATATTCTGATTACTGTGTGGTGATGGTAAAAGTACCAATCACCAATGCTGTAGGCCTTGGAGAGATGGAGAACTCTTTGCATGTCATCAGTCAACCTTGGAGGAGGAACACCATACAACAATGTCATCGCTGGGTGAATGAACAGGTCTATGAATTCACAGTATGTGTATGGTGATTCAGAAGTACAATGAAAAACTGAAGTCCAAAACACAACTGACCTTGGATTTCCCTGGGCATTAAGATTCTTGAGGGGAATGGAGAAACTGTCTAGTTGATAAAATAACAACAGATGGTAGATGTATTAGGTGTATCGGAACACCGTTTCCCTTTGTAGATTCATTAGCTGTTCATGAATCTTTTCTGCAATATATGTGGCATAGTCATAGTGTACAGCAGGAGGCTTTCCAGGAGAAAATATGGACATCATTGCCATTATGGTGTCATCAACATCCTCAACTCCCCTGTACCCCAGGACGTATCTGATCAAATCCACCAACATTTTTCCCAAGTCATTCAGGTAATGATATCCAATAGGAGGAGTTCTCGTAGTTTCAGAGCTTGGCTGTATGAATAACTGATTGATTTTGATGATCTGGGCACTTGACAAATTACTCCCCTTCTTTACTAAGTCCAACATGGAGAGAGGGGTCAATGGTCTTGCAGTGTGAAAATGCAGCATCTCATTTATGGTTTCTGGGGTGATATGGAACAAGACTGAGCCTGTAGGACTGAGAATAGCTCTCTGGCATGGATCATAGCACTCCTGGCATCTATGGATCAAGTCTGGAAGGGCATTGACTTGAGGGAGGTTGTAAATGGTCAAATTTGAGTCCCAAATCCCTAAAATATAAGCTCCACTAAGGTGTTGGGCTTTCAATTCATTTAGCATATGAATATTAAACTTAGAATTCATTGGGAACCAGTCTATCATCTGATAATCTACATCTCCCAGGGCTTTCCATTCTAACTCCCTTTGAGGGGCATTCAGAGGCTGAATATTCAGGGCTATTGGTGTTTCCATGGCTAATAAGGCTTCTGACTTGTATGTGAACCGGTTTGAGTGAGAAGAGCAACACAAAGGGGTTTCTTTGCAATAGGGAGGTGAGTTGCAAGGAACATAGGGTAAATTGTGAAAGAAGCAATTGAAATACTGCTCAAAGGACTGATGAAGCTAGTACCAGGACTGATAAGAGTGTTTCTACGGTGAATTTATGCAGTTGAGGTTTTTAGTTCACGACTGCGCGAACTACCCGTGAATTCAGGTAAATTTTGCTAAATGCAGGCTCTGCAGAAGGTTTTTCGCCCCACCAGTTGGAAATGGATACAGGTCACTGGATGTTTGCTGGTGAATTCAGTGCTTTACACTCTCTTAAGCTAGTTTCTTGGACAAATATGGATAAAACCAGGTGTGGGGAATGATTTTGAGAAATACCTTGTGAATTGCCGGTAACAGTTGCAAATGCAGGTATGACGGATGCGCCCACGGTTTCTGAGTCAAGTTCTGCAGTTTGGCACTGGTTTGGTCGTGAAATGCATGCAAGGAGAACAATAGTCGTTTTTGCAAAAAGTGGGAAAAACGCAATTTTTTGGCTAAAATATGGATTTTTTGGAATATTGCCGCGTTTTTTTGGATGACGTCAACATGACATCATCAGGTGGGGTCAAGGTCGAATGACGTCAGCATGACGTCACCGGGTGATGTGGCAAGCTGTGAGTGGTCCACGGGGATGGTGAGGTGGCGGATAGATCAGAGCAGTGGCAGACAAGGGTGCTGACGCGGCGGCAAGGTAGCACTGACGTGGGCCTGACATGGTGATGACGTAGGCAGAGCAGGACCGGCGGTAAACCAGAAGCGGTAGTGGTTTTTCTCGGACCGCCTTAGATACGGTCGCTGTTTTGTCAGAGGGCGACCCGAGAAATTGTGAGGGCGAGGCGTGGCAGAGGCCTGACGTCACCCTCTGATAGTTTCTCGGGTGCTATCTTACGGACGTCGGGCCCAACCCGATATGCATACAGGCCATACGATCAAAGGTGCCCGATCCGACGGTTGACGGATCGCTAAATTGTGCGGACGATACGGCAGCGGATGGGGTAATAAAATATTATTTTCTTTGAAAAACGCGCCAGGAGGGACTTTGGGTTTTGGCGGAGTTATATAGTTTTCATTGTATTTTTCAAATGAAAATGTATATTGCGCCCATACTTTTGATAAGTCAGAAAAAGTGGGTTTTTTGTGTATTTTTGCGAATAGAGCGGGTTAGGGGTAAAAATGGGGTTTTTACAAGGTTTTTTAGCAAATGAAGGGGTTAATGGTTTGGATAACTTCTGAAGGGGGAAAAGGGGTAGGGTTTGGGTTCTTAAACTGACCAGATGTCACTTTAATCCCTAACTGTGAACATATGGCTATAGTGCCAAAGGGGATGGGGTATTTATAGCATGCTTGGGGTTTATACACCATAGTGTTTATAATAGTAGGGAAAAGGGGAACATAGGGGATTTAGATAATAAGAAGTTAGGGGTTAGTAAGAGTGGGGGAAGGGGTGAAACACTAAGTTTTTGTATGAAATCAACTTAGTATAGGAAGTAGATCAAAATGAAAAGAATTTTTAGACAAGAAATGTGGCTCTAAAGGAAACCAGAACCAACATAAAACCTTGAATTCTTTCATGAACACAAATGGTGTAGGGATGTTAGTAATGAATATGAGAAAGGGAAAAAGGAAGTTAGACATGCTCCATTGTGTTACTGCAAAGTGATAGAGAAGAGGAGCTTTTCTATCCATTGATGCTTTCCTTGTTTTGACCAGCAAGATTCAGTTGGAAAGGAATGACATTTCTGCAACCCCATCTACCTACCCATCTACTTGCCTAGCATTTTTTGTTTCTTCTTGGAGGGTGCACTTGGGCTTGTAGACCCTTATGTGCCTTTTCTTTTCCATTGGCTTTTTCTTTTCATTGTCTATATAGCACTACCCTTATTGCTTCCAAGGCCCCAGATTAGGCGCTTGGGAACCTTAATTCTCTGCCTAACTATTGGTCTGCCAAGATTAAATAGTTTTGACATACTTCTTTCTCTATTCTACAACAGAAAATTGAAACATGGCATGATCCAGATTAGGCTGTTGGACCATCCATCAAAATTGAGTGAACATCAAGCTATGTACATACCTTGTCTTCTCTTGGAAATATGGGATCTTTGTATCAGCAAAGCACAGCATATTTGGCACTTGCATTTGCCAATCATGAAATATGAAACCTATTGATATAGGTATCCAACAAGTCCATCAAGGCGACTAAACATTGATACTCCAAGAGGGCTTCCACCTAACAATGTTGCATGTCACTTATGTTGTATGTACACGGGCTCATAAATCTTCTCTCTAGGTAGACCTAATTCCTAAGCTCCAATCTACCTTTTAGCAACCTCTTTCATCCATCAAAGAGCTACTCATTAGGCTGCAAAATTTACCTAATCTTCAACTATCTTCATCACTTCAATACTACTAGTCTAGGGCTACTTTGGACATCCACATGCTACCCTCCAACAATCCAAAAATGCCCAATACTACACTATCGATTCTACTTCTAGGATAGACTTTTCACCATGATGGAAGGTCCTCCACATGGCACCAGCAGGCAGCTACAATGATCCAAATTTCGTCACCAAACTATGACCCATCACATACCAAAACACTGATTTTCTGACCGCTGAAATGCTACAATTTCTAGGACTAGTTAGGGCACTAACCATTGTCCCTAACTATCCAACAAACATGCCCACAAATTTCTCCTATTTCTGTGGTTTCTCCTCCAATTATTGTTTCCCCTTTGTGCTACTCTCCTAGAGTAGCTACAACCCTAAACATGGGAATATCTCCCTAAGAGGATTGCGCCACCCTTCAACAGTCCAATCTAGGGTTGTGACAACCTCTTGGGAGGACTTCCCACCCTCCAAAACAGTCAACAACACCTTCTTTGCTAGTCCTATGGCTGCGGCCTTCATAATAGAGCTACGACATCCACAAAAAAACCTCTTGTGGCTTTATTTTAACCCAAAATAAATCCATTTCCACCTCATCTCACTCGACCTCCATTATAGACTTCAAATCCTCTCCTTCAAGTTGTTCTCGCCCTCTTAGCTGCATCCAATTTCTGAGCTATGTGAGTTGTTCTCTTAGGTATGTATTTCCCAAGTGGATGCTCAAAGAACATGTATTCACCCTTTATTTATATCCAATAAAGGGCCTCAATGAATTGATGAAGAGAAACATCAATTGGAGGATTTTTACTTCAAGCCTACATGACTTGAAAACCAATAATTACTTGTCAACTTGAAAAATTCATTTCTCCACTTCTACAACTCATAATTCGACGAATCTCGAAGCATTGGACTCTCATTTCCACCCTTTATCGTCTCATTCCATCATATGTAGAAATGTGCTTCCAGAATTTCCCCAAACACGATTAGGTGCAAAACCCCATCCTTGGGTTCCAATCCCACAAGTGACCCTTGTGACACTTTTCCCTCCAAACCCTAAACGCTAGGGCTTGGATTACCTCCAAATCATCACAAATCAATAGTTTAGAGCGGAAAGCAAGGGCTCGAGATGAACCAAAGAGGGGGTCTAAGAAAGAAACATGAAAAAGGAAAGACCTAGTTTGAATGTTGTGAACCATTCATATTCCCTATTCAATATGGATGTGAAGGTTGAAATCAAGCCATTTCAAGGTGATATTATTTCTTTGTAATTAAATCATTGGTTGCAGTAGTTAGAGGTTTATTTTTATGTTCACCACATGGGGGAAGAATATAAAAAAATATTTTCACACATGAAAATAGAGGGCCATGACATAACCTCGTGGGAAATCTACATATAAAATGTGATATTGGAGGGATATCTTCTAGTGACTAAGTGGGAGAAATGGCATTAATTTAGACACACGCAAGGGCAGAGTGTATAAGATTAAGCCACCTAATTCAAAACATGACAATGATGTTTGGTATATCTTTGAATAAATTAGACATACTCCACAAATATATAGGGGGTCTATGTAACCATCTGCGGAAGAAAGTGACATTGTTCAAACCTAGAACAATGGACAAGGTTTGTGTACAAGTGAAATACTTGGAAAACATGTGCTAGAAGAAAGTGAAATCAAGTGGGTCAATGCAGAAGGAACACCAAGAAGTTTCCAAGTAAGGGAATAAGAAATAAAAAGGAGGTAAGGACAAAAATAAAATATCCACAACACGCTAGTGCAAAGATACCAACAACCATTGTAACATAAATGGTCATACAAAAGAGAAGTGCAATAAATTACATCTAAAACTCAACTCGAAGAACCAAAAGAAGGATGGTAAGAGGAAAATCCTCATGGCTGTATATTAAGGAAATCAACTCGAAAGTAGCTTAAACATGGATTACAATATTTTTTACACACCATTGTAGAAGGAAGTGAATCGAAGTAGTATTTAGCAATTAGAAGTGAAGGAAATGACCATTTTTTTCCACATAAATACACAGTTCAAGAAGACAAAAGTTCATGCTTTGTTCAACTTTGGATCATAGGAATATCATTGCAAAAGATCTGGTTAACAAATTTGGACTAGAAGTTCATGATCATATAATTCCATATCCATTCGGATGGGTAAATAAGGATGTAGAAATAAAGGTAACTAAATGATGCAAAATCTGATTTTCTATTACTACTAATTTTATTGATGGAGTAGAAGTGGATGTAGTTCCACTTGATGTATGTGGAGTGGTGTTTGGAAGTCCATACATGTACATGTAGGATGAAATCTTCATTTTGATAGCCAACCAATACCACTTCAACAAGATGGAAAATCCTTCGCCATCAACTTGCATAAGAGCAAGTCCAAAATTTCATTGGTAAGTACCAACCAAGCCAAGAAATTGAGAAGTCATAGCAATAAGTATGGTTTACTATTTTTAAGAGAAAATAAATCTATAGAAGAGTTAGTAGGAAAAAAGTATCCTTGGATGGTTTTACTAAGGAATCAAGACAAAAATTGGAATAATTTTTATGAGCATAAATGAGTGTGTTCTAGGAGACGAAATAACTACCACCCAAGAGGGAAGTGGAGCATGAGATCCAATAGTTGAGACTCTCATTTGTCAATAATTGGGCTATACAGATAGTTTTTTATAGAAGAAAATGTGGTGACGAACCAATTGTAAAAATTATTGGAGTAGAGTTTCATTCGACCAAGTACCTCACCATGTGGGTCACCCATCATAATTCTTCCATAGAAGGATGGGACTTGGAATATTTATATTGATTACACTATATTAAAAAAGAGTGCACTCAAGAACAAGTACCCATTACCCAGGATAGATAATTTTTTGGACCAGATGTAGCAAGTAAAATTCTTCACCAAGCTGGACTAAAAGTTTGGGTATCACCGGGCTCAAATAAGAGAAGAAGATACCTAGAAGACCACCTTCAAAACTAATCAAGGTTTGTATGAGTGGCTAATTATGTCATTTTCCCTATGAAATGCACCATATATGTTGATAATATTAATGAATGATATATTGTTCACTTTTATAGACTCATTTTTTATTGTTTATTTTGATGATATACTGGTATATAGTGCTACTTGGGAAAAACACATCTTGTTGAGAAATGCATTAGGGAAAAATTAGGACAATTTATTATTGATTTCTCTTACTTGACATTTACTTGTGATATTATATTTTTCTTTTGTTGATTACATTAATGTTCTTATCATCAAATAAATGCCAAAAACATGAATATCACAAAATGAACACAAGGTGTAGACACTCAGCACGGGAAAAACCCCTCTTTAGGGGACCAAAGAAATTCTTCTCTTCTTTAGAATCAGATCAAATGATACAACCTAGACCTTTTGATCAAAACATAGACTCCCTCCATCCACCAATTCGGCCCTCAACATAAATCATTTAAATTCACCTAAAATCTCATCTCTTCTTCCTTGCAACTTATGCAAGTCGTTCAACACCTTTGGCCCTTGCAATTAGCTTCAAATTCCCCACATGTGTGGCATAAAATACATAAATTTAGGTCCTTTTGATTGAAAAGATTCTCTTCCTTTATCATTGGACTTGTATTCTATTTCATTAGCATTCACACCATTTTCTTGACACCTTCAATAATAGATCAAGTTATTTCTTGGATGTTTGTTACAATAGGTCAAATACATGGCTATATATAGCCTTATTCTGGAAGGTAAAATCTTTCATGAGGCTGACTTGATGGTTTCTTGAGGCCGACTTGATGGAGGAGGTATGAAGGACACTTTTGACTTAATTACAATTTTTCTCTTGACATACAAGGCCCAAGAAGGGTCTAATACAATATGACATGGACAAAGATTCAAGACATGAATCCTAGAAGCCTTCAACGGAGGATTTGAATTAAAAATAAAATAAACAAAGCATGAAACCCATGCTTATAAATAAATTTTCTTTTACAAATAATTTTCTTTTCTTTCGGGTTTTGATAAATACATTACATCATCACTCAAATACAATTATAAAGACTAGTACTAGTTACATTCTTCAACGCTCTGTCTTAACTAGGGAGTATTCATAATTGTACAACTAGCACAAGGTTGATCTCAATTTGAAATATTATTAAGAACAATAGTACAACATACACAATGCTAAGGATACCCTAACTACCAAGGTATCCATCTAAATATGACTAAGGTATCATCTAGGCATTTGCCACTATAGGTACCATTAGGCTACAACTCTTGTATCAATCCAATAGGATATAGATACCATCTAGGCCTCCATACTATGACACTAACCCTTAAGAGGATATAGATATCAACACTAAACCAAAGCTCCAACCAATACCCTCCCTCTAGGATCTAGACATCAACAAAGGTATAAATACTAACCAGGCCACAATGTCCTCCCAAGTATCATCACATCGGAATATTTATGTTACTTCATCTCTCCTTCTCAACCAAATCAGAGATATCCACTAATCCGAGCATGCTCCTAAATTAACATAACTTCTTGTTGGAAAGAGATTTTTTCAACACATCAACTACTTGTTCATCTTGTTGGCACGTATAGTAGCTTCATGACCCTAGACAGTTTCAAACTTCCAATGTATATGTTCTTGTATGCTAACATGTAACAATGATGTCTTAACTATTTTGATGTTACTTATGTCATCACAATATCCAAATACATCTCGACAGAAGCTTCCTTCTTCAAATTCTCCAGTAGCACCAAACTCAACCTCAACACTTTCCGAAATATCCAATTTCTTGGTCATAAATTCATCAATCACAAATAACTATCTGTAGTTCTTTAGCCTTTCTCCGATCTTACTCTTTCTTTAAGGTATTTACTATGGCTATCAAAATATTCTTGTTATAGGTCTATTTGGGCACATCACTCCCGAAATTCAGATCAGTACGATTAGGGCTCATCAAACCCTAGTTCATTTGTTACATTCCCTAGACAAGTCATCACATTCAATGCTTCCATCCATGAAAGTTTTCCACCCTGAGACCTTGCTGAAATGCCTCCTTGGGACACCAATGCAACCTTGGTCAGGGGTAACTGCGTTTTAGAGCAGGTAGGCCCATTCAAGCCTGCACTACAGTGCACTTAGGCCATCTTTAACCTGCACTGGGCGAGATTGAGCGAAATTAAATTTGGATTATGAGAATACTCCTTGAGTCTAGATCATTCTAGAAAGATCCCATCTCTTATCTCATCTTATGAGCTCTAATTTAGATAGGCTAAGGATCAATTAACCTCCTATCCTCTCATCCCTTACTCCATGGAAACTAACTCCAATTTTGGAAGGACAATCAATACCCAATTTATGACAAAACCACCTCCCTTCCCCTATAAATTAAGCACTCATCATAGTGATCATGGGACTAGAATTTGAAGATTATAGATAAATTCTATTGGTTTGAGATTTGAGTTCATGTCAAGCAATGTTATGCTACTGGATTGGTGTGCTTTTGGTGTGACGAGGGTTGGACTGAAGCTGGATGAGTAGCACAGGATCGAATTGTATTGGGTGAAAATATTCCTTCTACATTAATAAAGTGTTTATTCCTTTTCTCATATTATTCTTCATATCTATGATGATTATGTGTTTGAATGCCTTTGATTCCACTAGTTTATAGTGGATAGATCATGTATTCTTTGATCATTGTTGTTTCTGTTTCTATTGACACAGGTACCAGTTGAGCGATTCAGTTCAAGTGGGAGTGACGAAAGTGGTTCAAAGGAGATCAAGGAAGTGAAAGACTACAAGGAAGTTCCTTCATCTCATCTATCTACTATAGGAAAAGTTTAAACTACTTTCTTTTTGTTGTTCTAAGTGTAGCTACGCACTTAGGGAAAATGTGTTTATCCGTAGATGCAAATTCCATATAACAAATTGGCGACTCCGCTACAGATACAACTATAATTCATGGTAGTTATCCTTTATCATATTACATCCTAGTAGACTTTACTTGACTTCATTGATCTCTTTTCAGTCATTTTGAAGCCTTTTTGGTCAAAATTTGCAGTAGAATGCCTACTTTAGGAATGTGCTGGTACCAGTGCACCCTTGGTCAGGGGACAGTGCACTGCAGTGCACCCTTGGCTTAGAGACAATGCACTACAGTTCACTATCTCCCACTCAGACCTATGCTAGTCCTTCTCAAGATAAGAAACCAGTCTTTTTCTTTTTTCTTTTTTCCAAATTTTCTTCTAATGTTGTTTGCTGAAAGATCAATGTTTTCTATGGTTCGGAAACCAATTTGCATTTCTTCTCCTAGCCCTACTTTGGCCTTGATTGTTTGGTGTTTATTAAGAGATTTATGTATCATTATCAATTCATTGTCAAAGTTAGCTTACATCGATTAGTCTTTTCTGAAAAATAAGTGTCGTAAAGTCTTCATTTCTTTGAAAAAGAAACTGTCGTAAAGTCTTCGTTTCTTGTGAAAAGCATTGATTGATCATTTGTGCATTTAGTTTCCTTTTGTTAATCTAAACACTAAAGGGACTAAAAATAAAAAATTGCATTGTGCATACTATATTTTGTGAATTATTGATAGGAATAGCTAGGGAAATTGCATTAGGCGTGCTCTTTGATCTTTGTCAAAGAATTGATTTCTCTATCCCTTACTAGCTATGGTTTTCATTGTTAATTGAATGAAAGAATGTTTCTCATGTTAGTTGAATTCTAGGAATTGCAAACATACATCACGTGGTGGACCTTGAAAGGAAAATTCTTAAGGTCAACTTAAAAGTTATCTTAATTAACTTAATGGAGCTTGTCACTTAACGCATAACATTTAGAGGTCTAGGCTAGAGACATGTTCCGGTGTTGTTAAACATAGTCGTTGTCGCTAATTGCCTATGATACATTTCGAGTGTGATACCTCATTCCACATATGTAAGTATATCGTAGCTCATCCACGTAATTTTGGGTATATAGGGCAGTGTTATAGTACGAAAATTATAAAGGAATGCTCTCACTATGCGGTTTCGCATTAGACAGTGCTAACACGGATTGAACCTCCACGTACTTTCGGATATATATGGGAGGAATAAATTAGGTTTCTATTCATCCATAGCTACACTGAGTCAGTCGCCTTGTATACTGTGATACACCGAAAGCAAGATTTGGGGAGATTGCTTGCATGCATGCTAAGTCCTTAGTTTACTGAGGTAGTATGTTGAAGTTCACAGTTACTTGGTAATCCTTTTGCCTAGATTTTCCTTATTTTATTTTGTTATGTTATTTTGATTAAAATACAATTAATTGACCACTAATAACATCCTCCACATCACTCCTTATTTTATCTTAGGTTGAGACATATGGCAACAACTCCGGAGTCCACCAATCAAGGAATTCCTTTTGATGGGAATCCTAGTCCTTTTCATCCTTTCATAAATATTGGTGCTCCTTATATGGCTACATTATCTCTTTTGGGATTTACCATTGGCTTTCTAGTATGGTTGTTTTCAACCTCCTTGGTTCAAAATTTCGTGATTTCTCCGCAATCGAGTACTCCTCCACCTGGACAAAATCAACCTAAAGTTGACCCTTTACCCTCTTCATTGGTTGTTTCTTCCTCCCCTTCTTCCTCTTCACCCAGTGAAAGTATTGACACTAGTAACCAGGTGGATAAGAAGAAGAAGAAAGAGAAGAACAAGAACAAGAATAAGAAGCAAATTCAGTAGGGGGGAAACCATGCAACCATTGCTTCGAATGCAACTTCTAATGAGAAACTGTCTGATAAGCCTCACAAACTTCGATATCCTTGAAAACTTTGTATGGGAAACCATATTCTTCAAAACTATTCTGGTATTCCTCAGATCTCAAAAGAATGGTCTTCTCGTTCACTTCATCCTGTGTCATCAACTTCTGGAGATCATGTTGGTGAGACACAATCAACTAGTGGTAGTAAGGTCATGGAAAGAAGGGTAAAGTTAAGTTTCCGTGTAGGTTATGTGAAGGGAATCACCCCATTCACCTTTGTCCCTATCTGGATGAAGCCCAAAAAGTTTTGGATAACCGTCCTTCTTCTCCAAAGTGACTTCCATCTGGTTATAGGAGACTCTCCCTTAATCCTTCACTAGTTGATGAAGTGACTGACCCAAATCAACCATCACTCAAACCCACTCTCTCTAAATGTGAATCCCATGAGCCTATACCTGACCAATCACAGGTCAAAGAAACAGTTGACCCGATTTCACCTTTAGTTAATCGTACCTTTCCCGTAGAGAGTGAGAATGATACCACTCAGGTTCTTTTCATTTCTTCAGATTCCAATGAGCTTGGGGGAAACCCTCCTGTTCCATCAAGACAGGAGGAAAATTCTCCCGTTCTTGTAACTCAAGGGGGTAATTCTCTTGTTCTTACGGTGCCCCCTCCAAGTAGTTTGGTCACTTCCTTTGATTGGAATCGACTAACAAAATGTCATCTTCCTTCTTATGTGCATTTCCAGATCATAGTATACGTTTATAATATGATTGTATCTGGCACTATTATAGATAAATGTGCATCTGTGAGTATCCTTTCCTCCACTAGTTGGCAGGAGCTCGGTTCGTTGCCACTTGTGCATGTTACCCAAAATCTGTTGGATTTTAACATAGGAACCAATCAACCATTAGGGATCCTTCCTCAGTTACCTACTAATTTGGGAGGAAAAATTGTTTATCTCAATGAGATGGTAGTCCCAGGCCCTTTAGATTACAATTTACTTCTTGGGCGTGACTATGTTTATGACATGGGAGCTATTGTTTCAACACTCTTTTGAGTGATGTACTTTCTGCATGAAGGCAAAATTGTCACCATTGACCAGCTTTCATTTCCCGGTCCAAATATGGCCTCCAGTCAACCATCTTCCCTAAATGGTCCTTCTGTCCCAATGGTATCTTCACCGCAATGGGTCAATTATGTGGCAACCTGTTCCATGCCTACATCAACAGACGATCAATTCCATGATGTTGTTCATTATGTACTGGGGGCATTGGAACTAGATCCCTCTAATGGATTCCTTGGTACATATCCCTTCCAGAGAATGTTTCCACCATCTGAGGAGAACCTCTTGGAAAAAATGACCTCTTATGGGTCATGATCAAGGAATCATGAGGACAGTTCCTAGTCTTGTGTCAACCTTGTTAAAAAATGAAACAATGGGTATGAGCATAGTTCCTTGTCTTGTGTCAAGCTCGTTAAAAAATGAAACAAGGAATATGAGCATAGTTCCTTGTCTTATGTCAAGCTCGTTAAAAAATGAAACAAGGAATATGAGGATATTTCTTTTACTATGTCAACCTCATTAAAAAATGAAACAGGTCCCAGAGCATAGTTCCTTGTCTTGTGTTAAGCTCGTTAAAAAATGAAACAAGGAATCAGAGCATTGTTCCTTGTCTTGTGTCAAGCTCGTTAAAAAATGAAACAAGGAATCAGAGCATTGTTCCTTGTCTTGTGTCAAGCTCGTTAAAAAATGAAACAAGGAATCAGAGCATTGTTCCTTGACTTGTGTCAAGCTCGTTAAAAAATGAAACAAGGAATCTGAGCAAAGTTGCTTGTCTTGTGTCAAGCTCGTTAAAAAATGAAACAAGGTCCCCTGGAGAAAAGTTCCAATTCAAGTCTTTGAGTAGATCTTGTAAAATCCCAGTCGAGTCTTTCACTTGATCTCGTAAACGAACCTTCATTCCATCCACCTGATAGCCATGAGTTGTCTACTTAGGTGAATGTAATGAAGCTTTGGGGGCATGAACCTAGAATCTATTCATCATGATGGGGTCATGTAAACCAATTCCAAGCATAGTTTTTCGTTTTCAAGCTTGTGTGAACATGAAACTGAATCCAAGCATATTTCCCTATGGTTCAATCTTGCGCAAAAATGAAGCCATCTAAGTGAGCCTTGGTTTTTCTCCTTCCATCATCACCATTTGTTTAGCTGATCATACGCTTTCACTTGTTTGTTTTACCCTTTTTGAGCAACAGTCACAATGAGTGGACTAATTAGCCAAACTCTTGACCATTACATGTTCTGAGAATCTCCAACATCACAGGAACCAGTTGCTATCCTAGACACCACTCATTCCTCGAAGTGGAGTCCTCTTTAGGCTCTTTTCAGACTCTCGAAATATGAAAATATTGTTGAGCGCTTGTCCTTTTCATCTCATTAACATATTGGAAATGACATATACTCAGTATAAGTTTAACCCTTTTATGGACTGAGATAGATTATTTACGAAAAAGGAATACGTTGATTAAACATGGTCAATAGGTTCTCTCATGTATTATTTTACTTATGGAAAATAACTTGTGCAATTTTCTTTTTTTCCCTTTTCAAACTCTCTAAACATGAAAAGGACTGAGTTCTCATTGTCGTTAAACTTGTTAAAACATCAAATAGCGACAAACTTGTCCATCATGACAAGGCCGAGTTTCCCCTTCACTAGATTCTTTAAAACATCACATAGCGATGGATTCATATGAAGGGTGGAATTATACTACAAGAATATGTTATCCTCCTCAATCTTGTTTAAAAAAATAAAGAGGTACTAGTCAGGAATGACTGGGGAAAATGGGAAAAGGGATAAATCACTTTATGGTAGCAAGTTTCTCTTGAACATGACACTTTCACTTCATCTCTATGACTATTTGGGTTGGGTTATCTACTTGATGGTTATCATACCTATGTTTTATCACACCATCCATCACTTTGGTTTTGGGTCAATGCTATAAATTCATTCAGTCTTTACCGATATTTTCAAGAGAATTCACTCAGTAAACTTCATCCTTTGCAATACTCATAAACCTTCATTTTCATGACCATCATTCCTGAACCTTGTGTCGCCAGTCACATTATGTCTTCAAAATAATTACACTCGTTTCATGTCGTTGATGGGGGATACATCAAGGCCCTCCTGCAATGAGTCGCTTCTTGTCGACATTAGCACATTATCCAAGAAGTTGACTTAGAAACACCCTTCCAATACCTTCGGGCTTGCATACATCAATGGCAAGTTTCTCGCTTCCGGTGATAGGTTAAAATCACTAGCCTTCGACCGAAAGACTTTGTATGGTGCTCTACATCAAAACATCTATTCACACCATGTAGAATGTACTGTAGTACATTGAGAATAATTATCATTATCGGTTATCTCTCTTGCATTTGTTAACTACTTACATTATTGGATGGTAATCAGATGGTGTCTTCCCATGTTCGACTTCATATCACATATTCACATGGTTAGAATTGTACTTGAGTGAACGATTGGACGAGATAGAAGACCCTGATCTAGTTTCATCCATTTGGGCTGCGATTTCAGGAGAGTACTAAGTCATCTGTACAATGGCTTTACACAAATGGTCATCCTATCATGGGTCTATATCTGTAGATGACTATCTTATTAATGTACATGTAATGAAAAGTTTTTATGCTGAGTATGGGTATGCCTTCCCTCAGCAATTCATGGAGAATTCAAAATATCATGACGTTATGTATTGTAATCGATGTAGGTCACCATCCGCTTTAGATCCTCCCCATCACATCGTAAAGCATATCACTCGACATTATCATTTTTGACTTCATGCTTTAGGGGGCAATTTTTATAAGTCTATTTGGGCACATCACTCCTAACATTCAGATTAGTACAATTAGGTCTCATCAAACCCTAATTCTGTTGTTACACACCATAGACAAGTCATCACATTGAATGCTTCCGTCCATGAAAGTTTCCTAGCCTGAGACCTTGCTGAAATGCCTCCTTGGGACACCAACGTAGCCTTGGTCAGGGGTAACTATTCTGTAGATCAGGTAGGCCCATTCAGGCCTGCACTAGGTGAGATTGAGTGAAAATCACATTGGTTTCTGAGAATATTCCTTGATTCTAGATCATTCTAGAAGGATCCCATCTCTTATCTCATCCTATGAGCTTTAATTTGGACAATCTAATGATAAATTAATCTATGATCTTCTCATCCCTTGCTCCATGGAAACTAACTCCAATTTTGGAAGGCCATTCAATACCCAATTTATGACAAAACCACCTCAATTTCCTTGTAAATTGAGCACTCATCATAGTGATCATGCGGCTAGAATTTAAAGATTGTAGAGAAATTATGTTGGTTTGAGATTTGAGTTCATGTCAAGCAATGTTATGCTGCTAGATTGGTGTTATTTTGGTGTGACGAGGGTTGGACTGAAGTTGGATGAGTGGCACAGGATCGAACTGTATTGGGTGAAACTCTTCCTTCTACATCAATAAAGTGTTTATTCCTTTTCTCATATTCTTGTTCATATCTATGATTATTATGTGTTTCAATGTCTTCGATTCCATTGGTTTATAGTAGATAGATCATGTATGCTTTGATCATTGTTGTTTCTGTTTCTGTTGACACAAGTACCAATTGAGCGGATTCAGTTCAAGTGGGAGCGATGAAAGCAATTCAAAGGAGATCAAGGAAGCGAAAGACTACAAGTAAGGTCCTTTATCTCATCTATCTACTATAGGAAAAGGTTAAACTAATTTCTTTATGTTGTTCTAAGTGTATCTACCCACTTAGGGAAAATGTGTTTATCCGTAAATGCAGATTCCATATAACAATTCCCTCCTTCTCAACTGGGGAGATATATAATTTCTTTATCCAAACTTCTTCTCTACTAGGGGAAAAATTTATCAACTTCAGCCACACAATCTCTTTCATCACATCATCAAAGAACTTTAACCTTCTAGAACATCATTTCTTCTATCCTCACTTGGAAACAAGGTCATCAACAATGTATACTTCAATGTTACCAACATTCTTACAACTCTCTCTTTTCATCATGTTTAGCATCATCATAAAGTAATCATCATGTATCATGTAAGTAAGCATATTCAACATCTTGAAGATTATGCACCTGGAAATATTCAACAACAAGTTCAACCAAGTATAAAAATCATTAAGTAAACTTTATTAATATAGGGTTAGAATGTCATTACAATGGGAGAATAATAAATCACATTCTAGATATCAAAACCTAAACCTAGTTAGGTTTATAATCAACAAGGGTTGAACCTTACATTCCCTAGAATTTCACAAAACTCTTTGCTAGTGTTTTTGTTACAAACCCTAGATTCCTCTACCAAAACTAAAATTTAGATATCATCAACTAAATTCAATCATACCAAAAGAATTTTACATCTAGGGTTTCATTATCATGCCCTTGAACCCATATTAATATTTCCTATATACAAACATTAAAAATTCAATGTTAGATATTCAGGAATTTTGACCAAGCTAGGGTTTCAATCATACAAAATAATATACACCTAGGGTTTCATTCATACGATATTTCATTAACTATTACAAGGGTTTTTTCATAAACCCTTAAAGTCTAAGGTTTCATCATATAAAATAGAAATCAACAATAAACCCTAAGAGGCTAGGGTTTCATCATAACATCAACAACTCCTAAACATAAAAAAGGTTAGGGTTTTTATAGTGAACCCTAAATTTTAGGGTTTCACCAAAGTAAAAAAATATAGAGACCATGACGAGGGTTGATTTAATCTAGAGATTAATCACACTAAATAAAAATCTTTATGATTCAAAACCGTAAACATGAGAGAGTTAGTAATACAAAGAAATTTTAAAAATGATCGTACCTTTGAATGAAGAATATTAGCTACAAATATTGTGGTCTTAAACATACCTTGAGTTTCTTCTTTTTGAAACCCTATAGGGTCTCCTTATTGAAGGACTCCCTCTAAATTATGACAACATATTTGGGGCCTGTTTCCATAAGAGTTAAATTTTATTAGAGTGTCCAAGGATCCATCTCGGTTTTCAAAGTCACCATTCTTAATATATACATACAATATTTATTGACAAGCACAACCAAAATATACAAGTACAATAGTGTAATGATTATCTATGGTTTACATTACATTTTAGAGAATGAATTCTTATGGATTTAAGTTAAAAAATATAGACATCATTCAATTTCGTTCTTGCTAAGGATTATGATTTATATTGGACTACTTACAAACCCTATAAATTATGAGATAGGGTTTCTAAGAGGAAACAAGTGGATGAGGTTTTCATGTGTACTATTTTACAATCCTGGATATTAACAATTTGAACAAAACGAGAGCTTGCAAACCCTAGTATTATACAAGCAATTGAAACCCTAAAACATATATTTTAACAAACGAACATGCTATGCATACCTTCAAAATTACATACCTTAGACATCAGGCTTGATGCTATCCTTGCAAACATAAGACATATTGTTAGATGATTAAAACATAAATAATAATAATACTTGAATTTGATGAGGAATTTAAGTTGGTATGATTTCTCTTGACCGTGGAAGAATCTTTTGTGGTGCTAAGTCAAATCTTTTCAAGATGATAGATTTGTTCCTTAGTTCTCTAAGATATAATTTACTTTGTTTCTTTCAAGAATGAACACTTCAGGAGATGTCAAGATTTAGGCTTTCCTACTAGGAGTACGACAAATACTATTGATGTCATTATTAACGCCAAATGGTACCAATTGTAGTTTCTTCTTCAAGGTGACAAGATACTTGCTTGTGAATAACAACTACTACCTAACAATATTCTTCTCTGATGTGCCACAATTTGTAGGATAGAGGGGTTGCTATTAGACTTGGTGATGACATATATCTATATCTAAAATTTTATGATGATGACTGTGATCCTTTAGATGATTGTAACTTCTTCCAAATGATCTTAAGACTACCTCTATTTGGTCTTTAGTCCTTTCAACAAGTGAATTCATTTGTTATAAATACACTCCAATATTGTGATTCAGATACCTTTTTAAATTGTGCTTAGAACCTTATAACTCAGATCTCTATGGTAAATTCAGACCTTAACTCTATACACATACCTTCACTCTATCTTGCAGGGACCTCAACTTCATTAAGGCTCATAGTTTAGCTTTCTTAGATCCCTAATTAATGCTTCACGACTCCCTTTATTTATTTTCTCTTCTAAATCAATGCTGCGACCTAATCATTGAAGTTTTGACTTATATTCAAGCCCAAAATTGAGCTATTTTAATTCATTTTTTCTTCTATATAGCTCGGTTTTCAGAGTTGAACTTGAAACTTTTGTTTTCCAAACAACAATGATCTTCTAGCTACCTCCTTTTCTACTATCCTTAGCTTTGATACCATGTTGAGAAAACCATTAGGAAAACATTAGGACAACTTTTTCTTGATTTATCTTACTTAAAATTTACTTGTGATATTATATTTTTCTTCTGTTGGTTATGTTAGTGTTCTTATCATCAAATAAATTCCAAAAAAATGAAGACCACAAAATGAACACAAGATGTAGGCACTCAGTCAAGTAAAACCCCTCTCTAGGGGAAAACCAAAGAAATTCTTACCTTCTTTAGAATAAGATCAAATGAGACAACCTAGAGATTTTGACCAAAACATAGACTCCCTCCATGCACCAAGCCATCCCTCAACAATAAATCATTTGAAATCATCTAGAATATTAGATCTTCTTCCTTACAACTTTTTCAATTCGGTCAATGCCTTTAGCCCATCCAATTACATTAAAATCCCTCGTGTGTGGCAAGAAATACAAAAATTCCGATCCCTTTTGATTGATAATATTCTCTTCTTTCTTCACTTCACTTGCCTTCTCTTTCATTAGCCTTCATACCCTTTTCTTGACACCTTCAATAGTATACCTAGTTCTTCCTTAGATGATTGATGCAATAGGTTGAATACATGGTTATATATAGTATTCTTCTGGAAGTTTGAATCCTTTCATGAGGTCGACATGATGGAGGAGGTATGAATTCCACTTGTGATTTGTTGTAGCGGCTACAACCACCCTCCAAAATTTTGGCTCGCATGCAAATTTTGGATCCTACCTTGGATCCTGCAATCGATCATCCTTGGTCAATTATTCGTAAGCTGATGATTTCAAGCTCCCCTCCTTGATCCTAAGAGTTGTCAAAATTCTCATCTTTATGTAGCATGTGTCATTTTTGGGCATAGAGGTTGTTGTTTTTCATGCAAAGGGAATGTTTTTTTGCTTCAAGGGAATTGTGTGTGTAAGAGTGGCCGTCATCACATAAACATGCTTCACTCTCACTTCATGCACTCTTGTCACGAAGGTTGTTGCATCAAGAAAAGTATGTCTTATGCATTATGAATGGTCTACGTTGTGTCACTAACTATCCACGTGCGATCAAAATCAATTCCTATCAATGTTTACATATGATTCAGTGATCTCACACTTAGCCATTTTCTTGAGCAACCGAGCCTCATCCAGCTTCCCAGAATGTTGTGCTCTGCTTCTGCAACCATCAGAGTTCCTCCCTTGCCTGCTGAAACCCCACAGTGTGCAAAGATGCCAACCTCCCTTGCCTGCTGAAACCCCATAGCCTGCAAAGACCCCAACCAAAACTGCTCTTAAGAATGCATAAAGCAGTCAGGAAACTAGTACCGCTCTCCAGAAATGCACAGAGTAGTCCAGCTGCACTACACTCAGAAATTGCACAGAGGTTTCCTCCCAGGATCTCCATCCCGCAATAGTGTCCTGTGCCTCCTACTATGCAATGTTTTCCGAGATGCCTTGTCTGTATTGCATGTAGAAACTACAAATATGGGCCTCCTAGGGCCTCATTCCGACTACAGTGACTGTCCACTGTAATTGCGTAGATCTACCTCTTAGTGGCTACTAGAAAAGTTGACATGCTGAAATGGCTTCCAAGGAGTTGAGGAAAGGGACCAAGGAACCAAGTAATGGAAAATATCAGGTTTGGATGCAAACTCTATCGGATGCATGATCATCTTGAGGGTAAGTATGGTAAGTAAAGAACACCTTCTGAAGTACACCTCTTAGTTGATTTTGCAGGACAGCTTGTCAATGTCATATCATCATGTCCTCAATGACATGAATGTGCACAAAAACGAAACGTCATTGTATGTGTTTCTTCAACATGCCTTGCTTCCTTTTCACTTGTTCAACCAACTGTCGTCTTCGACATGCTGATTTTATGTCATTCTTGCGACCTCGTTTTGGCGATGTTGAAGGTTGTGGTTGAGTTGTGTTCACTATGTAAACATCTATTGTACTCAACATGATGTTGTAAGCACTGTCGCAAAAGTTTTGTCACGGTCGTCCGAATGTCTATCTCAAGTGTTGCGCTTTTTGCTCGCACCTGTCTCTCAATCACACTGAGTGTATGGTGTCTTGATGGTTCGAGGTGTCTTGTCGTTGAGTCATGTTGAGTGTGTGTTCACAAGGTCACGCATGCATAAGTTCCCTCTCTAACACACTTAGTCATTTTGTTGAAACTCTATCGATTGGACCTCCCTCCAACAGCTCGACCTTCACTGAGCTGCACTACATGGTCTCAGCTCTCAGTAAACATCTACTGCTACCCAGAATTACGAAAAGCTTGAGGTTGCTTCCCAGGCAATCTACACTACACAATCCTGGAGTCGACCCGACTAAATGTCACCCCAAACAAAGCAGAAGTTTCTCAACAAGCCATCTCAATATGCGATGCTTGTAAGCAACACCATCAAGCCTCTAACTGGTCAACTAGAGAGTTTGACTAGGCAGTAACCCGAGGCCTCAGTCCTCCAAAAAATTATGCAGAATCTGCCAATAATGCCCTCTTACAATAACTAAAGAAATTGTGCAGACATGTCGGACAGACACTTGCTCCCTATCACTGCACTGCCCTAAAAAATGAGCAGTTTTTCAAGCTAGTCACTATGTCAGCTGACCTACTTCTCCTCCTGAAAACTTTGTTGTTTTAATGAGTAGTCTCCTAGCTGCTCAGCATCTCGCTCAACTTAGAAACTACGCAAGAATATCCAACAAGCCATCCTCCTAGCTTTGCGAAGTTTTTTCCAGCAGCCTCCCACAGCCCTCTGCCAGCTCCAAGAAACATTACGCTATTTTTTGCTAGTAGCCTCCCACAGCTCGTTGCTAGATCCCTGGATAAATTGAGAAGTTTTCACTGCCAGTCTACCTTTGCTCCATGCACAGTCTCCCTGAAAAAATTGCACAGATCTGCCCTCCAGTCGAGCTAGATCCCGCAGACAGTCACTATTGATCCAGACTGCTCATCTCAGCCTGCCAGTGACCTCTGCACAATTTTCATGGAGAGTGCCTGGAGCCCGCATCTCAGCTTAAAATGTGTTCTGTGAAATTTCAGAGCCTTGTCCTCTCTTCCAATCACCTGCATCCAAAATAAAAATAAAAAATGAATCATGGTAGACTAGGAGATTTCTGGATTTGATGTCGTTTTTTCATGAGTGATTGTAGATACAGATACATGGATGAGACATGGCGCAATGAAGAAAGAGATGAAAAAAGAGTGCATGCAATGAGACTTTTTCGCGAATGGATGAACACATGGAACATGATAAAGTACAAGCAAAGGAGAGACATTCATGTGCAACATCAAGCGAACACCAAGACCATTGAAGACTCCACACAACGTGCCATGCAGAGGTGAAGCTATGATACACCAAGAGCACATCCATCACTCAACAACACTAATGCTCGACATGCACACCACCAGCAACATAAACATGCCAGCTTTGTCATGTCGATTCATGTCATGAGTCATCTTGGCGACATCACTATTGTGGGCCACACTGTTGTAATCAATGTAATAAAACGTGGAAGTCCAAGAGACCCACATGTAAATTTGAAGATTAATGCAAAGTTCAAGAGTCATGTAAGTCAAACATTCATGAGGGAAGTCAAATAATCACAAGAACTAGTTTTACCCTTGGCTATAAATACCCCTCATTTGTACATGCAAAGGAATTTTCACCTTGGCTCCTCCCACATAGCCTTGAGAGTCTGTACTATTTTCTTTGAGGAGCGAGCAGTGGATCCATTGCCACGCTGTCGGGGTTAGTGATGTAATAGTGTAAGAATGTGTCTTGGAACTTTCACTTAATTCAAAAGCCTATTAACAGGCTAGCACATCTTCACACATGTATTGTATTCATTTGTAATATTTTTCTTTGGACACTTGTAATGCATGTTATTTTTAACCTGTATTAAGACAGTTGAGCTATTTCAATTGTTTTAGTACATATGCTATTGGAAATGTGTTGTATCAATTGTTAAAAATGTATCGCCCGTGTCGGCTATCCCGTCGGACACTCGACAGATTCACTCTTGTAAACTTGTTATAATTCCCATCGCACTCGTGTGGACTATTCTGTTGGGTGTTGTATGTGCTACCTATTCACCTTGTGTTTGTGATTGTCGCATCCATGTGGACTACTCCGCCAGAAGCTACACATGTCGTGTTGTTTTGTTTGTCTCTAGAAGAGTTGGGACTATTTCCTTTCAACCTAAGACTCACTTCTACCCTCTCCCTCTGTGGTGAAAGAACCTTGACACAAGTAACACTAAGCACTCACAAGGCACGTGAACCTTACTATTCGAAGACAAAACAGACCACTCTCATGTGCTGACAAGCAAGAGCTAAGGAAAAACTTTAAGATAATGGAAATGGGGCCATCATACTAGATGGGACTCCTACACCAAACAATGTGAGGTCTAGTTGGGACTTCATACTGGGGAGATCCCCTGACTGTTGGCAGGTCCAACATATTCAACATTTCTGGTGCTAGAAGGAGGGCCACATGAAAAGCTGAGTCCTCATAAAATGTTTTAAATCTCTGCATACTTATCATGACTAAACAAAAACTTTCTCTTCTAAAGTGTATCTCTTATGGAAACGCCTTTGAAACCTCAGAAGAGCTCTGGAATAACCTGTCTCGTAAAACATACGATGGTGGAGGCCAAGCAGCCTTGGTTAGATACGTAGTTGGCATTGTAGGCTCTCGTGAAAGACATGAAATATTTGAAGATTACATGACTGCATGTTGTTCACATATAAGCTTTGAGGGAACCCACTGCACTGGTGTGCCATGCTACCCGAAAAATCTATTCACTCTCTCCCTCATCTGGTCGCAGAGATAGACCGTGCTTTCAATCATTTTGGTCATAAAGCACTCAATAAATAAATTCTAAAATTACAGAAAGCACGTGATGAATCCGTTGAGAAATTTCACACACGCTTTTGTAATCTTGCATACCAGTTTCCTGAAGATGAAATTGATTGGGAATTCCTCGATGGAAGATTTAAGTATCTTCTTTACATATCTGAAAATCCAGAATTCGTAGAATCATTGAAACCCCTCCCAACATACCTCAGTGTTAGAGTTACCAAATCTAAGATGGATGAGGCCATTATCACAAGTGATTGTCCATCCTCTTCTCATCAAATAGCTCTAGCTCCGCAGTGCGAGGTGGGAGAAGGTGCACGCACATATGTTGAACTATCACATCCTCCTACCCCACCTGCTCTTGATATTTATGCATATTTGGCTTGAAATCATGTTGGTTATCATTTGGACTTGTTACCTCAACCTACATCCCCGCATTTTGGTGATCCTCCAAACTGTATTGTCTTATGTTCTAATGTTCCAGACTCCACACTTGTTGTGAATGAGGATCAAGTTCTAGAAGGAGTTGGTGTTGTGCAGCGAAACTGCGCTATCATTCATGATGAGTGTGTGCAAGAATCTAAAGAAGAAATCACGGTGAAGGATGACTCCCTTCCATCCGCACCTCATCTGCTCTATCCTGACATCCCTTGTGATTCTACCATTTTTGATCTCCCCTATGAAAACTCATTTCCAGATGTTTTTACTTCCGATCGTTCACAGGACACATTGGATGTCAGTCTATCATTACCTCACAGAGAGGACACATCTTCCTCTAAAAATATGTCCAATCGATCATCTATCATTTCTAAAAACATAGAGGGTGAAAATCCTTGCTTCTTATCTACCCTCTACATGATTCATCAAATCTTGAGGATGTCAATGAACATCTCAAATTTTCTGATCGTGGTTGTCATGATCTCTGTACTTATTCATTTGATCATGATGTCAATTCACTCATTGTTAATATGTCTAGGCCACTAGTCTCTGATGATCTACCTACTGACGAAGTGGAAACCCCGCAGGCTGTTGAAGCACTTCAACCCGTGATGATGGTTATGTCAGTCCCTCGCTGTCCTGAAGTTAATTCCACTTCTGATCATTTTTTTTTTGAAACACCCAAGGCTCCTCATCACTCTCTGCTTCGCATTGAAGATCAACCAAACACCCAGATTTTGCTTCCTCCACTCGAATCACATGATCCCATCGCTCAAGATTTGAGGAAATCTTACACAACAAGAGCACTTGCAAAGCATAAGCTGTTGGTCTTTCTCATGTTCGCTCATATGTCATAGTTCAAAGAGTGTGTATGTTTACCATCTGCACACAGTGTGTCACAACGCCATGGTATGTCGGTAGAATGTTTTTTTTGTGCATTCGCTCTTTTCTATTATGTGGATGTTTTAGAACTCGGAGCGTGTTGGTCTTCACTGATCTATATTTCTTGTTCACTATTTTACATGCATATCTTTCTTGTTAACCGTACCTTCACCAACATGGGCTAGCCAATGCTTTGGTGGCTACATTGGAAATATCACTTCACATGAGTAGGTCCATGCACTATTTAGCGTAGGAGTAGGAGTAGTGTTTTCTTATTTGCTTTACTTTCTTTCTGTTTTTCATGTTGTTTTCTTGCTTACATGGTTTGGTTTTATTTCTTTCTTTCTTTCCTTATTTTTATTTCACTTTACTTATAATTTTTTATTTTTTCTTTCTTTGCTTACTTGTACCCATAGGTTAGCCTCTCGTGAAACCGTGTTTGGCTCTCGAGACAAGCTGGGACAATCTAAGAGAACTTGTAGAGCTATCAACATCTGGTTATCTACTGTCCTCTCTCTTTATGAAGAACTTGTTATCTTCAGCCAATGACGCCTTGATGGAAAATATGTATTGTTCAGAGTGAGTCTTGGTGAAAATGCAACACTTGCTCTCTAACTAGTACCACTGACTCTAGTCGGTTGTTTTGGGTTAACCCTTGTCAGCGCAGTCAAGTAGAGTAAGGCGAGGGGGAAAACATTAACAAGTATGTCAGAGGTATATATAACATACTTCTCTGAAGTAACAACCTCTCTTGTTCTCAATAAGTCGGGATCCCTCTTCTACCTTTGAAATAAATATGTGCCTATGGAAAATTCCTTGAAAAAAAAAATGAAAAAATGAAAAATGAATAAGGCGAAAGAAGAGAAAGGCTTCCTGCATAGGGAGGTGATGTAAGTAACTCCACCAGGGTACTGACCAGACTCGTTGGCAGCGGAGCGATGCTTGTGTTCTTGCGTGACTCTGTCAGGGTACTGTCTAGGCTTGCTGGCAGCTGAGCAACACCAGAGATTAAACTTAAACTCTGATAGTCATATTAGTTGTGCACAAATATACTCCTCATCCCTAATGGAAACAACCGAGTTGACTTGGATTGGAATGTGCACCGGCCGATCAAGAGAATGGCAGGTGCCACATCTTTCAATCAAGCTAGTGTAGAAACTACGATGATCAAAGAATCGAACAATACTTTTGGAAGGGTTAGACTCACTTTTCACGAAACAAGGTCCATTTAGAGAGGTGGAGTTCTACTAGTGTGTCACCAAGTGTTGTAGCGGCTACAACTGCCCTCCAAAATTTTGGCTCACATGCAAATTTCAGAGCCTACCTTGGATCCTACAATCGATCATCCTTGGTAAATTATTGGTAAGTTGATGATTTCAAGCTCCCCTCCTTCATCTTAAGAGTTGTCTGTGTTCTCATCTTTATGCATCATGTGTAATTTTCAGGCATAGGGGTTGTTGCTTGTCATGCAAAGGGAATGTTGTTTTGCTTCAAGGGAACTGTAACAACCCTGGTGAAAATTCCATGTAAAAATATATAGATACCATGGATGATGGGACACGTATTCCAAGTTGAATGGTGGGCATGCCATCTTAGGGGGTGTTCATTTGGTTGTTTATGGTTAAGTAAATTGGAAAATGAAATGGCTAAGGCATTAAAGGCACAAAAAGGTATTTTAGCATCTTTATTTATGAAAATAATGGAAATTAGGAGAAAAGGAAGGTGAAAGGTCACATGTTGCATGTGAGGAGGAAAATGAAGGAAAATCAAGAAAATAGAGGCCTCATTAATAAAAAGGCTTATGAGGATCAGTTGGAAAGATTCTTCCTTTTAGTGTGAACCTTTTGTCAGTTTAGTTTTGGAGCTCTCTCATTATTCTATCTCTCTCTCATACTCTTGGATACTTACAGTTTTATTGGAGCACTCTTGGGGGTGTGGCATACTTGGATTCTTGGAGAAAGAAGGCAAAGGAAGAGCAGGAAAGCACAAGATGGCAACGACATCAACAACTACATCAGATTGCTTGCATGTACCAAGTTGCATGTGTGATTTCTTCACTAGTTTTGGCATGCATGGCACATGCATGTGGTTTCTTGGTTATGATCCATCATTAGCATGGAGGATGGCTGGGATTGACAGTGGATTTCCTAGCCTTGCCATTTCTAGGATAGCCATGGTGATTGTGGGTTTACTTTCATTGCTATGTTCTGGTTGGTTGAGTTACTAGTTTTGGAAGCCTTGGTTGGACAAACACTTTGGAAGACATGGAATTCTTGGATGGATACCAATATGATGATGGTTTTTGGTGATGCCTGACTGTGAGGTGGAACCATTGGTTGATGAGTTGAGGTGGATGGCCTCTGGAAATCCTAGATGAGTTTTGATTGATGTGTTCTCTGAGATCCCACATTCATGCTTGGAATATGGCATGGGGGTGATTATCTGAAGAGAGACTTGGCTCAGCCAATCTATGGTTAGGTGGAACGTGGTAGTCCCATCACTAGTTGGTTCATTGCATTTATTAATGAAAAGAATCATTCCCTTGATTTTCAAGCGCAAATGTAGTGATGTATATATGGATTTTGATGTCTGATATGTTTATTTTATTTATCTTTCTATTATGTTGTTTATATGCACATTTATTGTGGAGGGTGTTAAAGAGTGGTATCAGAGCATGGTTCAAACACTTAGACTAGATGGGCTCTATCATAGATGAAATAAAGTACAAAGGTTAAATTTTAGACCTTTCTATCATATCTGTATTAACTTTTCTTCTATGGAATATTATAAGTTTAAAATTTGTTCATATTTAAGGTAAATCCCACTAACAGTGTGGAAAAAATTTCAGATATTGGTTCACAATACTTTATGAATTGTGATCTAAGGAAGATGAAATTCCTGAATGCACCTTTAAACAGGCCATGTTAGAATTTCTGCAATAACTCATCTTTTATAGGCTTTAAGAAGTTGAAAAATTGCCCACATTGAGGATAAATACGAATTATTATTTGGTACAAATTTCAAATATTGGGTTGCAATATTTTAGGAGATATGGGTAGAGGGAGACGAGCCTTCTAAATGCTCCTAAAATCAAGCCTCAAATAGGTCACGCTGACATTTTTGTTATAACATTTCTTCTAGGCACTCTCATGAGCTAAAAAAATTTCCACAATGAGGAGAAATCCCACTGATATTGTGATAAAAATTTGAGACATTTATTCGCTATATTTTAGGAGATATGATCAGTGAAAGTTGAGTTTTCTAGATACTCCTAGAATTGTGCACCAAATATGATTGTGTTGGTATTGTTGTTATAACTTTTCATCTATGAAATCTCAGAAGTTGAAACTTGAACCATAGTGAGGGAAAATACCACTGATCATAAGGTTCAACTTCCATAATTTATATTACTACAGTTTGGGATATATGCACTGAATCATTCACTAAATTAGTTTGCATGCAAAGTGTTTGATGAAATGCTTAAATGGTTCAATGATTAATTGCATACAAACTGTTTGATAAAATAGCCCAATCAGTATGTTGTTTGTAGTTGGGGATAGTATTTATGTGTAATAGTATTTTTTTAGTTGATATATGCTTACTTGTATGCAAATAGTTTTCTATATTAGTTTGCATGTAAAGTGTTTGAAGAAATGCTTACATGAAAATGTAATAGTATAGTAGTTGTTTGAAGAAAATGTAAAAGTATGGTAATTGTTTGAAGATTATGCTATTTTTTGAATGTAATAGTAGTGTAGTATGATATTATGGATGTAGCTAATCTATGCCTATTGCATACAAATAATTTGAAGAGTTGCATGTAAGGAATTTGAAAGGTTGCATGCAAGGAAATTGAAAAGTTGCATGTAAGGAAATGGAAAAGTGACATGTTTTTAGTTATTATGTTTTATGATTTTTTATTTTTATTTTATTGATTTTTGAATGAAACTGAAAATATCTAATTTAAAACTAAAACCTAAGTTTAAAAATCAAATATCAAACTAATAAATCAAAAGCTAATGACAATATTAAACAAAACCTAAAAATATATTTTTTCATTATATATATATTTTTTATTGTTACAAAAAAAATCAAAATTATAAAGAAAAAGGAATTTCTAAAACAAAAATGAACTAAACTATACAAAGTAAAATCATAACCTATTAATAATGCATTCATAAAGGAAAATCAAAGTTCTTTACTGTGTGTGTATGCAGGTGACGGCAGAGAAGAAATACGCAGGAGAATGGTCAGCAATGATGGATAGGATAAATGCAGAGATGGAGAAGACTGCGCAGATGGAGATGTATGATAGTTGATTTCGATGCAAGTTGAAGAGGAGAAAGACCCTTGCGCAAGAAGGGAGACTAATGTTCCATTGAGAGTGAGGGATGGCAGCTTGTAGGTGTAGAGAAACCTAGACGGCGGCGTGGATGGCTCAGCTGAATGAAGAAAATGGATAGTGGCAGCAAGGACGTTGAGGGTAGCACACATAGAAGGATGCAGCGATATGGATGGCTAAGGACGTGGAGCTAGGTAGCATGAAGATTTGGTGAGGGTTTGGTGGAATGCGTAGAATAGGCGTGGAGCTGACTACTACTTGGCATAGAGAAGGAAGGCAGGCTTTGCAGGATAAGGTGAAAGACATGGGTCTGGATTACAACTGTGTGAATGAGCAGTTGTTTGTGTGGTGGCTGAGGATGCATGGAAAGAGAGAAATGGTAGAGGGTATGGCAGCAGCGAAAAACTATGGCCCCTAAAAAAAATTCAAAATTTTTCTGTAGCAATAAAACCCTAGGCAACAGTGAAAAATGAAAACGCAGGTAGCAGATCCGTAGTCCAAAAGCATGATTGAAATTCTAAACCCTTCCTGCTTCATATTTCCTGATGGAAAACCTTTAATTTTTTTTCAAAATCTGTACTTGCAACCTACAAAAACCGAACACCCAAAAATAAAATGTGCAAGGAAGAAACCCTAAACCCTAACAAAAATCAGCTAAATAATTACAGTAATTACAAATTAAAGGCTCTTGAATAGGCAGATTTATCGTTATGCCATAGAAATACTTTTCATAATTTTAAACTTAATGTGAGGTGCTTTAGAAAACCCTTCATGCATCTACAACAAAAATTCTAATGATAAGCCCGAGATTAAAACTGGCTGGGCTCTTTCAGAAAACGCAATTTGGGAGTTGGATGGTTCAGCCAAGAACTTCCCCTAACACTCGGTAAACTTAAAATTAAGGATATATTGAACTGCTTAAATCAACCATTAACATAGAGGGAGAAAACAACAGTGAAATTTAGATCAAATGGAGATACCTACCATTATATTTCAAAAATTAAACTATCATTCAAACCCCAGAGATTAGACAAGATACCTGTGCCTAATCAATATTCATCAAACTATCATCAATGGCTGAAAATAAAATTATGGAGAAAAATAAAACATCTTACAGCATTTCCAGAAGCGTAACACCAACAAGATTTTCAATCCCAAAGTCTTTCTTTATTGCACAAAAAATGACTACAAGAGAGCTTTCTTTAGCACATGACTCTCAAATTGAATGATCTGAAATGACCCATGACACCCTATTTAAAGGAAAATTTCCCAACGGCTAGTTCGAGTGATCCATGTCCAAATGATCTCGACCATCGATGAGGATCAAAATCCCTTTCAATCTCATCCGTCGAAATTTTAAATGCATTTTAATATATTAAAAATTAAAATTCTGCATTTATTTTCTCAAAATTTTGACTTATTTTATTTTTCAAATTTATTTATTTATTTTTTAATCTATTTTTAAATTTTATTTTATTTTATTTTTTAATTTTTATTATTTTTTAATTTTTTAATTTCATTATTTTTTATTATTTATATTTTTATTATTATTTATTATTTATTATTATATTATTTATTATTTTTGGATCCTCAAACTTAGCCTTTGGAAAAATTACCTAGGACTTAGGACTTATGAGGGGATAAAACATTTTCTAACCCTCAAGACACTTTACATCGTGACTTTTACACTTTTACATCTCAAGGGGGAAAACCCATTGGACATAGACCCTCATAGACCACCCAGTCTTGCGACACAAATATAATCTAGCAGAACAAGTGATTTGTAATAACCTAACCAAATAGTTAGAATTATTTCCAAATTACTTTTACATAGGCTCGAAGCACACTAGGATTCCCCTAAGATTCTAATGACAAAATCCATTCCAGCTTTGGGGTTAGGCTGAAGGAAAACTCCGTCGATCATGGATCGGTGAGAAAAAGAACCTTCTGGAATGTAGATTATCACTAGAAAATTAGGTTTGCTAAGGAAATTTACATACATGACTCAGATCTACTAAGATTATTTACAATTTACACATGCAGATTGGGTTTACAACATAACATGATCGGGTCAACGATGGCTGTCGAATGGCACATACATATTGATCAAGCACTATCCCTTTTACGAAAAGGGGGTGTACTGCTATGGGTAGTTGACACGTAGTGGTCAACATCTGGCTCTACTTGGGGACACGTTACTGCATTGTAGGAATGTGAGAATCAAGAATCTGCACCCATGCAACACACAACAAAACATAAGTAACATCCATCCAAAAATCATCATATAACATTAAGCACAGGAAAGATATAAGCTCTTCATTTATTAACTATCTAATAACATGAAAAATAAATCTAATCCTAAAACACAAATGAAAATGCTGAAAAAAAAAGGAGTAGGGTTAGAAATACAGAGGATGCCCCATGGCATCAGATGTGTTCAATATAGTGTATATTGAGAATTTTCCTGTTTTCAGGCAAATCTATCGGCTTCTTGTCGAATGTGCCATGTCCAATTCTGCATATGGTGGGGAACTTTTCCTATCCTAAAATCAAGTTGCTCGCGGCCATCTGATGCATCAAATCTTCTTCTTTTTCTCTTTCTCTTACATTTTTTCTTTGTGGCAAGTTGTATCACTGATGATGTGAAACTTTTTGCTTCAAAGCTATCAGATGAAGTATGTAATATATGCGTGACATGTCTTTCTTCATTCTACATCTACCCTGTCAAGGATGATGGATCAATCTCATAGGTGTCATGAGTTATAACTTGATCTTCTATGACTGGTGGATTAACCATGTGAGCATCAACCAGATTATTAATTTCCCTTTTATTCAGGTCACTTTCATTTATCCATTTTTCAATGGAACAAAGGACCTCATAATAAGATGGAGCTTGTTGCAGTAGATAAGGAGGATCCTGATCTATTGACGTTCCTTGGTTTCTTTCATCCTTTGACCATTGTTGAAATTTCTAAACCTGTATTTTAATGGCATCTATTTGACTAGAGTGTTCAACCTTCATAGCACTGATTTCCCTGGCATGGTCTTCTTCCATATCTTTTATTACATTATCGTTCTTTTCCTTTATGGTCATCAAGAAATGCTGCATAGAGTTTACCTCTTTCTTATGATTTCCTTGCATGGTAGCCAACTGATTATTATGATCGAATGTCATGATAGTCATTTCTTCATCCATAGTTAATAACTTGTTTTGCATAGAATTAATTTCCCTATCATGATTAGCTTTGATGGTCATCATATTTTCCTCTAAGACTGATAACTTTCTTTGCATAAAACTAATTTTTGTGTCATGATTAGTTTTCATGGCCTCAATATCCTTAGCATGTTGATTTTGCATGTCGGTTATGTGATCAGAGTGTTTAATTTTCATGATCTCCATCTCCTTATTATGTTTTTCTAGGTGGGTGCATAAAGTTCTCACATCATTGGCATAATTAGTTTGATTGATCTCCATATTTTTTACTAGGCGCATTAGTTCTTGTATAATTTGCTTATGACCTTCCTTTTCATTATCAACACTATTTTTACAATTTTTCCCTACTTTTCCACTATCATGGATTTGATCTGCAATGGTACAAGTGGATGGCACATTCTGATATGAAGAATTGTCTTGAAATCTTTCATCGACAGCTGGACCTTTTATAAGATTACTTTCATTATGTTGCACAATTTTAGGGGCACAAGGTGAGCTATCTAGATAACCATATATATCTTTAAAGGCATTGAAAATGTCTTGTAAAGAAGTGAAAGAGTCTTCAAGACAATTATTAAACCAATTCAAAGCATCACCCTCTAAAGAAAGGACAAATAGATGCATTTTGACATCTTCATGATCATACTGAGGATATCTACAATATATGAACATTATAAGATAAAAACTCCATAAATGCCTTCTAACAACGACTGAATCACCACCCGAGAACAAAGGTAATTTAGAAATGGCCACTTCTGGAATATCATGGAGAACATCAGTAAAATGACACGGGGTAAACGAATAATCCATGATGAATAATGAGGGACCAAATGGATGATAGAAAGAGATCTTTGCTCAAGAAAATCAAGAGATGAAAGAAGTGGAGTCGCCACTTGAACAATGAATCTAATTCTAGGATCCAAAAAGCAACAAACAAGAAAACATGAGGGAGGCTTCTTGTTTGGGAAAAATAAATGAAAAGAAATGGAGTCGCCACCCAAACAAGAAACGAACTAAAGAGTAGTTGCTGATATGATGAAAGATAAGGTGATGAAAAGATCAAATGACGCCAAATAATGTTGGCCATTTGACAGGCTAATGAATGGCGGAAAAGATGAGATGATGCCAAAAAATGTTGACCTTGCCGGCCAAAATGAAAAGATGAGAAATGAGAAATTGTTGAAACACTGAGAATAAAATATCCCTGACAACGGTGCCAAAAAATGTTGTCACACGGATTGTCTAATCAGCACAAAAATGCTCAGACCGGGGGCTATCACCTTGATCCCCCATCCCTCCGTTTAAGCCATCTCCCGAGGCTAAGGGGGGTAGAACCTATGGGATAAAGGAAGACCAACTGTGGACCAGTTGGGTTGGGAGACACAACAAGGCAATTTAGCACCTGATTGATTTTAGAAATTAATGTATCGGTGCCTTATGGAGTTAATGATTAAATTATTATCTATTAAATGTTGCAGAAATATGAACCTTGTAAAACAATCATTTATCATCAAATATCCCAAGCAATACAAGATATTCAATAAACTCACAATGCTTTAATAATGATCTAGCAATTAAACTTCTAAAGATTGAATGCTTTAAACAACCATAAAATTCAAATGCTAACCAGATTCAAATAGCTAATCTTCAAATATAAACATTTAAGCACATTTAACTATACCACAACAGAAAAAAGACTCCAAAATGAATCTTCAATTTTTGTCTATTTTTTCAAATTTTCTTAATTTTTATATATTTTTATATTTTTAAATAAAACAAAACTAAACTAAGCAAAAACTAAAGTAAATAAAACTTAAAATTATTAAAACTAAACTAAACTAAATGAAATTTAAAATTATTAAAACTAAACTAAACTAAACGAAATTTAAAATTATTTAAACTAAATCCTAAAATCAAATAAATCTAAAAAAAATCAAAGCAAAATATGAACCCATTAAAATCTAAAATTTAAAAGTTTTTATGGTTTATTTTTATTTTTATTGATTTTTGAATGAAACTGAAAATATCTAATTTAAAACTAAAACCTAAGTTTAAAAATCAAATATTAAACTAATAAATCAAAATCTAATGACAATATTAAACAAAACCTAAAAATATATTTTTTCATTTTATATATCTTTTTATTGTTACAAAAAAAATCAAAATTATAAAGAAAAAGGAAATTCTAAAACAAAAATGAATCTAAACTATACAAAGTAAAACCATAACCTATTAATAATGCACTCATAAAGGAAAAATCAAAGTGCTTTACTGTGTGTATGCAGGTGGCGGCGGAGAAGAAATATGCAGGAGAATTGTCAGCAACGATGGATGGGATAAACACAGATATGGAGAAGACTGCACAGATGGAGATGTATGATAGTTGATTTCGATGCAGGATGAAGAGGAGAAGGACCCGCGCACAGGAAGGGAGACTGATGATCCATTGAGAGTGAGGGATGGTAGCTTGTAGGTGCAAAGAAACCTACATGGCGGCATAGGGATGACTGCATGGATGGCTCAGCTGAATGAAGAAAATGGATAGTGGCAACAAGGATGTCGAGGGTAAAACACATAGAAGGACACAACGATATGGATGGCTAAGGACGTGGAGCTGGGTAGCATGAAGATTTGCATGGGGGTTTGGTGGAATGCATAGAACAGGCGTGGAGCTTACTGTTGCTTGGCAGAGAGAAGGAAGGCAAGCTTTGAAAGATAAGGTGAAAGACATGGATCTAGATTACAGCTACATGAATGAGAAGTTATTTGTGTGCTGGCTGAGGATGCATGGAAAGAGAGAAATGGTAGAGGGTATGGCAGCAACGAAAAACTGTGGCTCCTAAAAATATTTCAAAAGTTTTTCTGCAGCAATAAAACCCCAAGCAGCAGTGAAAAATGAAAATGCAGGTAGTAGACCCGTAGTCCAGAAACTTGACTGAAATTCTAAACCCTTCCGGCTTCAGATTTCCTGATGGAAAACCCTGAAATTTTTTCAAAATATGTACCTGCAACCTACAAAAATCGAACACCTAGAAATAAAATGTGCAAGGAAGAGAAGCTAAACCCTAAAAAAATAAGCTAAATAATTACAGTAATTACAAATTAAAGGCTTCTAAATAGCCAGATTTATCGTTATGCCACAGAAATATTTTTCAAAATTTTAAACTTAATGTGAGGTGCTTCAGAAAACCCTTCATGCATCTGCAACAAAATTTTTAATGATAAGCTCGGGATTAAAACTGGTTGGGCTGTTTCAGAAAATGCAATCCAAGAGTTGGCTGGTTCAGCCGAGAACTTCCCCTAACGCCCGGTAAACTTAAAATTAAGGATATCCTGCACTGCTTAAATCAACCATTAACATAGAGGGAAAAAACAACAGTGAAATTCAGATCAAATTGAGATACTTGCCATTATATTTCAGAAATTAAACTATCATTCAAACCCTAGAGATCAGACAAGATACATGTGCCTAAATCAATTTTCATCAAGCTATCATCAATGGCTGAAAATAATTATGCAGAAAAATAAAACATCTTACAGCATTTCTAGAAGAGTAACACCAACAAGATTTTCAACCCCAAAGTTTTTCTTTATTGCACAAAAAGTGACTACAAGAGAGCTTTCTTTAGCACACGACTCTCAGATCGAATGATCTGAAATGACCCTTGTCACCCTATTTAAAGGAAAATTTTCCAAGAGCTAGTTCAAGTGATCCATGTCAAAATGATCTCGACTGTCGATGATGATCAAAATCCCTTTCAATCTCATCCGTCGAAATTTTAAATGCATTTTAATATATTAAAAATTAAAATTTTTCATTTATTTTCTCAAAATTTTGACTTATTTTATTTTTCAAAATTTATTTATTTATTTTTTAATCTATTTTTAATTTTTATTTAATTTTATTTTTTATTTTTAAATTTTTGAAATTTCATTATTTTTATTTATTTATTATTATTTATTATTTATTATTATATTATTTTTTATTTTTGGACCCTTGAACTTAGCCTTTGGAAAAATCACCTAGGACCTCAGACTTAGGACTTATGAGGGGATAAAACATTTTCTAACCCTCAAGACACTTTACATCATGAATTTTACAATTTTACATCTCAAGGGGGAAAACCCATTTGACATAGACCCTCATAGACCACCCAGTCTTGTGACACAAATATAATCTAGCAGATCAAGTGATTTGTAATAACCTAACCAAATAGTTAGAATTATTGCCAAATTACTTTTATATAGAATCGAAACACACTAGGATTCCCCTAAGATTCTAATGACAAAATCCATTCCGGCTTTGGGGTTAGGTTGAAGGAAAACTCTTCCGATCATGGATCGGTGAGACAAAAAACCTTCTGGAACGTAGATTATCACTAGAAAATTAGGTTTGCTTAGACAATTTACATACATGACTCAGATCTGCTAAGATTATTTACAATTTACACATGCAGACTGGGTTTACAGCATAACATGATCAGATCGATGATGACTGTCGAATGGCATGGACATATTGATCAAGCGCTATCCATTTTGTGAAAAAGGGGGTGTACTGCTATGGGTAGTTGACATGTAGCGGTCAACACGCTGCATTATATTGATTGTAGCAGAGATGGGTTGGAAGATCCACTAGATGGATGTGAAGACCACATTTATCAATGGCTTCACTCAGGAGGATGTTTATATTGAGCAACTGCAGGGCCTTGAGGTGCATGGGAAGGAGTACCATGTATGCAGATTGAAAAAGGCAGTGTATGGCCTGAAGCAAGCTCCTAGAGGTTGGTACTCTAGGATTGATACATACTTACAGTAGTTGGGTTTATACTTCATTATGGTGGGTAGGGAGCCTCTCATTCTAGTGTTGTATGTTGATGACTTGATCATCACTGGTGTAGAGAGACTCATTGAGGGTTGCAAGAGAGATCTTTCTTCAGAGTTTGAGATGAAGGATATTGGCTTGATGCATTATTTTTTGGGATTGGAGGTGTGGCAAGAGGATGGGCATTTCTTCCTGGGAGAAAGGAAATACATTGTGGATATTCTTAGAAGATTTCATATGGAGGACTGCAAACCCATCTCTAAACCTATGATCACTAACTGGAAGAAGCTTCACGCTCATGATTCTAAGTTGGTGGATCCTACTCTATACAGACAACTGATTGGTAAATTGATGTATTTGGTCAACACTCAACTAGATATATGTTTTGCAGTTAACACTATGAGTCAGTGCATGTGTGAACCCATGAGAGTGCACTGGGTGGCTGCAAAACACATTCTTCGTTACTTTCAGGGGACTGTGGAATTTGGTCTAGATTATAGACAGGGTGATGGAGTGAGTCTGGCAGGTTGCATGAATTCAGATTGGGCAGGTTGTGCTTCAGATAGGAAGAGTACCTCCGGGTGTTGTTTTGGGTTGAGTTTAGCAGTTATGTCATGGATCAGCCGAAAACAACAGTTAGTTGCATTGATCTCAACTGAAGTAGAGTATATGACTACTAGTTTAGCTAGTTGTGAGGTCATATGGCTTCGCAAGATGTTGTTTGGTCTATTTGGTCAGGCATTGATACCTTCAGTAATTTACTGTGATAATCAGAGCTACATAAAACTCATGGATAATTCAGTTTTTCATGACCGGTCAAAGCATATTGAGATCAAGTATCACTTCATTAGAGACTATGTCCAAAAGGGAGCTGTCAAGCTTGAGTACATTTCCACAAATGAGCAGGTAGCGGACATTTTCACCAAAGCCTTACCACTGGGCAAGCATGTCTACTTCAGAGACAAGATGGGAGTGGTGAGGAATAGTTTCCTCGACAAGAGGGAGTGCTAAAATTTGGGTACCCGAGGACAAGTGGTTCCCTAGGGCTTTGATCTTTGGCCTAGGGAAAAATGTCCAAATTTATTTGTATTTTTCTCCTAAAGTGACTTTATAAGAGGTAAAGTCAATTTAATTTAAAAGTGACTTTATAAGTGGTAAAGTTACATTCTAATTTAAAGTGACTTTATAAGTGGTAAAGTTACATTATTATTTAAAGGTGACTTTATTAAAGTCAATGAAGAATTAGAAAGTGAAAAAATGAAGTTAAGTGGGTATTTATTTAAGTGGGTGAGTTAAAAAATAGAAAGTGAGAATTAAATGCACATTTATTCTCATCCCTAGATCTAAATGAATCTCGGCCATTAGATCTTTGGGTAACCCAAAATATCATTTAGATAGTAAAAGGAGGAGAGAAGAGGAAAAGATCAATTCATTCTTTCATGAGCATTTGAAAGAAAGAGAAGAGAGAGCAAGGAGAAAATTTTTGAGAAGTGAGGAAGTGAAAGAGGGCAACAAGAAGACATTTCAGCATATCTGGGCAGTAACATTTATTGGCATGCATCCCAAGGCAAAATCGTACAGCATGAGAAAGACACAGAAATCAAGGAAGAAGGACAGCAGCAAGGGCACAAATTTCGAGGCAGATTTGGTCATGATTTTCGGGGCAACCGTATTGCTGAAATTCATACAGTCCGTACAACAAGTTATAGGCATGTTTTTCGAGGCAGGTCGTACAACATTTAATGTTGTTTTATTGCTGGAAAATTTATGTTTTGGCTATTTGCTGATTGGCATGATTTTCGAGGCGGAGTTCAAGCATGGAAATTGAGATAAGTTGTAATTTGTGGTTGTTGGAATTTTTACTATGTATTTCAGTTTCTATGTAAAAGCATTTTCAGAAATAAAGAAGAGCTCTCAAACTGGTTTTCCCCAAGCGTTGTAGGGGGTGTTTCCAGGGTCACATTGACCAAAAATCACTGTGTTATTTTCTGTGTGTGATTGTCATAATTTTTTTGTGTTTATGTATGTAATTTCAGCAGTTGTGAAATCTCTAAATTTGTGTTTTAAGAAAATATGGTCATTTTCAGATTTTAGATTTTTTATCATGCTTGGATTTAAAACTAAATGCATGGAGTGATAAGGAAAACTGATAACCAGAGTGGGGGTTGAAATTTCTTCATCTACCCTCTTGAGAGGCTTATTCTTATGTTATTGAACTATCTTGGTGGGGTTGTCACCAAGGGATGTTATTATTGCACATTATTTTATTATTTGGAGCTCAATTAAGCCAAATTATGCAAATCAAACTTATTAGTGATTGTAGAAATACAACTGAGGTGATTCATTTTGATCATCATCACTTGGATTGGATTGGTATCTCTTATGAGATTTTCACACTTTTTGTTTGGATGAATTTTTGGAGCTTTTCTTGATGCACTATGATGTTTGGATTTCACTATTGTCTTTGGAGCTTCTCTAATGCAAAGTTGATTAAAGGATATACTCTCTCTCTCATTTAAGTCGAAATTTTGATGTTATTCTTGTTATCTAACTGGTTAACTACATGTATGTTGTTATCTTTATGCTTGTATGGGTTAAATGTAGTGTGAAATTCTTTTGGGACCTTAAATAAGTGATTAAATGAATGTGTTGACCTTTGAGGGATTGGGCAAATGTATTAGAGGCACCTCTTAGGTTAAAAACCTCGAAACTTTGTCTCCTTCGCAAATTTCAAGTATAAATCTCTATTGATCTAGTTGCTGTCCTTGGAGAGGCTAGAAAATATCAATGAGGGCTCTTGAACTCACCAAATTTCATGATATATGTGTATCTTGACTCCATTAAGCTATTGATCCTCGTATCCCTTTGGTGGTCAATATAACATTTCTTTTCTTCGTTTCTTCCAATTCTAGGCCAAACCCCATAATGTCTCATAGGGCATCACACGAAATCATTTGTAAATATCCAAAACCCTTTAAAATTGGTCCACTACTACATTGTAGTTTTCTCAAGAGGTCCTCCAAATTTCAAGCAATTCCGATGGTGGAATCTTGGGATATATCAAGCCCTAGCCACAAGACCATTTCTTTCCCTAGGTTGATTTTGGGTTAGTGACCTCATTAGGATCATTGCATCTAAACCTCAAAAGAAAATTTGTCCTTTGATCCTCTTCTCTTCCCTAATTAGGTCAAGCCCCTCCTTGGTTGATCAATTCCACTTCCTTGACCTAATTTTGGGCCCACTTGATCTCGTGTGGTTCCACGACTTTATGACTTCAACTATGCAAAGATCACATAAAGACTAAGTATCCATAAGGATATTTAGGCCTGGGAATATCTTTACAAGATACATTCCCAAACCCTAGCCTCAATAATCCTGTTAGTCCTTCCTAGAGAGCATATCACCTTGCTTTCAAAGCAAGAAAGCCACACAATCAAGTCTCTCTTATGAATAGGCCTTGGGAATCACCCTTTATATTCTCATTGACACATCCATTATTGTGATTCCTCTTATACTGGGTCTCCTCCCATCGGTGAAAGTATGTAAAGAGTAGGGAGCCTTAGCTGAGGTGACAGTGGGCTATCGCTCCATTGTTTCCATTGACCTAGTAGTTGCCCTATAGGATCCCCTCCTAGGACCCCTGCTAGCTTGAGCGATAACATTTTTGGTGCCATTTCCACAGACATGAGATGTGTGTATTGTTTCCCTTAAGACATCATTGCCATATCATTCATGGTGACTCCATTGGAAGAACAAAGCTCCAGTTCTTCATTGGACTTCAAAGTCAATGCATGTAGGTTGAAGCAAGCATCTACCAAGGCATTTTAATTCATCTTGACGACTCCATTTTGATCCTAATATGAAAAATCATGAAAAATGGATTATTTTCAAAGATAAATTACCCTTGGATCTCCATTTGCAAAATTCTGATCAATATTTTCAAGAAATACAAAAGAATGTGGAAAAATATGTTGATTTTTATGAAGATTTATTGGAAAACATGGATAAGGAATTCATGCTCAAGTTCCATAGGTCAACACAAAAAAAAATCTACATAATGGTGTGTGTCTATGAGAAGGATCCTAGTGGTCTCTTTGACTTCGTTGGCCTAACTTGTGCTCTCAATATTCAGACTAACCTAATTAATGAAAAATATTATAATCAGTCACAAAGCCCCACACAATGTAGTCAATTGGATGATCAAGGTGACATTAAAGAAATTTCAAGTGTGAAGGACCATCATGAAAGTGAGGAATATACGGAAGAAGGGGATCCATCTAGAGAAGATCATGATAGCCATAATACCACAGAGGACCTTCAGGATGCATACCTAAGGATTGAGAATGTGCATGACATAAGTGAGAGCCCCATTGAAGATCATAAGGATGAACATGATGAAATGGAGGCTTACATTCAAGAAAGGGGGTTTGAAGATGAGTATTGTAGCTTACTATGAAGATGACATTTCTCATTTCTTGTGCATTAATGAGGGAAAATGGGATGTGGGAAGCCATCATTTTGATAGTGACCCTATTTATGACACTGACATGGAAAATGAGGTTGAAATTGATTCTCCTTTTCTCCAGAACATTACTCATAATGATATCCCTACTCACACCATCAAAAGGGAGGATTGTGGTTTTCCCTCACATGAAGAAGTTTTATTGGAAATGACAGGCCCCATTTATGACATCGATGATGACACTGATGAAGGCATTGTTTTCTCATACCTTCCCTAGGATCCCGATAACATAGCTACATTACCCCTGAGCCCGCACCTTGCCCTTTCTCACATAAACACCATCACTAATGATCCCTTTTCCCCATCCTAGGTATGATGCTGAGGAAGATATATCCATTAGTTGTATCCCTCCTCCCACTTTGTACCCTCAGGATTCTGATTATGATCATCATGAGCAACTTGCTTGTTGTGTCTCCCCTTATCATCAATCTCCCTTTCCTCCTATTCATGACCCTATGGTGGTCATAAAACATGACATTAATGATGGGGACCATAATGGGGATGATATGCCTAAGGTTGCTATCCACCAGAGGTTTATGAGATTAATTGTTGATATCTCTATATTTTGGTTGGAAGAAAGGATATTGTGGGATAGATTGCATCCCTTGGCTCCCTCTTTCCATGTGATACTTCATGTGTGCTCACCTCACGTTCTCATCTCCCACCCTTGTGATCTTCCATGTTGTCATTCTTACCCCTACCTTTGGATATATTGCATGACTGAGCATAAGGCAGTTACTTTCATATTGAATTGGATGATACACTGGTTACATTGGGTCTACGATTACACTTAGCATTTGAGTGATCTAACATGAATGTTAGTGTAGGATGCATTGAATATTTTTCTCATTAGAACTAACATCATATGATATTTTCATGATAGATTAGGATGCATTTAGATTAAATTTGCAATTTACTTTTTTGTTGATTTTTATGGCCTAGTACTAATCATGGGTGATCATAAGACACCAAAAAAACATGTTGCAACATGTTCATGGTCTTTGATATGTGTAGGTAATACACCTACAGTACCAAGAGACTGTTGTTGTTCTCATGACCTCCCATTTAAATAGCTTCATGCACCTCTCTGAGAGCTCATTTCCTAGTTGGATCTAGATGTTACCCACCACCCATGGGTAGTGTATATATGAGAAAAATTTTCTCCTAGATAATCCTCAATCGGCAACCAGTAGCCCCCTTGCAACCACGAGATAGCTCGATGTGCCATTATCTCTGTCACCTGATCCAACCATGTGGTCCCTCACCCAGTTGTTATGATTGTATATTTGAAGGTGGGCCTCTTGAGCTCGAAGGTATGGCTTTTCATTCGTATAGTTGAATAATTTTCCTTACTTGTCATTGGTACATTTGGGCATGGATTGGTAGGGGGATTTGGTGGAAAGAGTGGGTTAGGTCTAGACTCTTGTCTCCATTACTCGATTTTGTGGTTATACTTGTATCCTAGTCTTGTGGGATATCCTTTACTGGCCATTAGCTTTAGGGTTGGAACTACATGGGAAATCTCGATTTTGGTTGCGTGGTCCCGCCCCTCGACACCATATGCATCACTCCCCTCCACTTATTCTAACCCCATTCATATATTTTCCCACCTGGGTCCAAATAGGGTTAACCTATCACTCCCCTTGTCCACACCTTGGGTCAGGCCTAAGACTATGCCCAGAGGTTGATGCAAAGAAAAATAAAAGGAAAACCATAATTTGGCCATCTCAACAGGAAATGTACCACAAAATGCACAAGATGGTCAGGATATACAAATTTAGCACGTGGGGAAAAGGCAAGCATGAGCTCTACCCATTATCCATAGCCATCACCCTGATTCTGATGGGCCCTAGATGAGCCCCCTCCATCTTTAAGGAACCCACGATTGTCCCAACCCCTGGGGGGTGATGAATTGCCCTACCTTAAGCAGCTATCCATTTATATATATTACACTACATGCTCTCATACACTGGAGTCACGAGCAATTATGAAGAAAAATCAATCAAAGGCAAAAGGCATATGAATAAGGGTGGAAAAACAAATGCTGAGGTAACTCATGTACCACGATTTTCTCCCTCCTACACTCATATATTTAGATGTGGGATTCCCTTATTATAGCTACCCTTGTACCATGACATGTGGTCTCGACGATTCCCCTGATCCCCACTCCGTTCCATCACCATATCATTCACAACCTACCACTTGGGGGATGTACCATGGACATGTCACACACTTTAAAGGTTGAAACCGCCTAATAGGGTCCATGATTAACCCCCTTATGTTGATTTGGGGTAGCATCGGATGTGCTCTAACCACGGAATTTGGTGCAGAGGTTGGGGCACATGAGATCTACAATACCCGGAAAGGGTTTGGGGAGATTATAAACAAATTAGGAGATATTAAAATAATTAATATTTTTAATGCAGTCCCTCAGTCTAAAATTAGGGAAAATAAAATATTAATGTGTATTAATATGCCTTTGTGTTAGAATGGTCCAAAAGACATGGATCAAGCCAGATCTAATCTTAGCCATTGATTAGGGACTTAATCTCGGCCGTTGAGATGTCAACAGGAAAAGTATAAGAGGAGGCTTGAGAGTCACTTGGAGAAGACACCAGATGATGAGTCATTCTATTCTCAAGGAAGATTTTGTTAAGAGAGATAGAATTAGTGATCGGAGTTGCAGCTGAGGGGCATTGAGTATAGAGAGACAAAGAGGTAGAGATAGTTTCGGGAGAGCAGAGCAAGAGCTAGAGAGAGTGATGTAGTGGCAGCCAGGGCTCACGGAAGGCCACACAGAGGCAGCTAGAAGTTGTACAGTGCTTTAGAGGGGCCAATGTTGCTGACGTAGAGGGCCAGAAGGCTGAAGCAGACCCATTCAGGTTGACACAAAGCCAGCACTAGGCAGAGAGAGGCTGACGTAGTCTAGAAAGGTAGATATGGGGTTTCTGGGGTAGATTGAAGCTGAGGAGCTGCCGGAGGGTTTATCCGGGGTTTCAGCCAGGAAATTTGTCTCAAAATAAGACGTACTACTGCCAAGGAAATTCTTTGTTGAGTAAGCCAAATTTGGAACCTAGATTGTACTCTGAAATTGCTTATTAAGAAAACCCTTAGATAGCTGCACCAGTTTTCCTGCATTGGATTTTTCTGAGGACATTGGTCCAAAAATAATGGTGTCATTTGGTGTGATTGTTTTTATTTCCTTCAGTTGATGATTTGTAATATGTTGAGCATGAACTAGTGTTTATTTTCAGTATTTACATTGTAAATAACTTGTTAAGTAACAGAACAAGTAGGTAGGAATAAATCAGTAAAGTGCATGGATGGTTTCTAACTGGTAGACTTAGAAACTTCAACATGGTATCAGAGAATGATTGCAGATCATAGGAGGACTAAGGACATCAGCCGAGCGGAGCAATAGCAGTAGAAAACAGTTGTCCTGAGGTGATAGAAGTTGTTTCTAACAAAGCAACAACAAGGGAAGGGTGACGCATTACCTGCATCATCAAGGGTGAGCTGAGAAGGTGCAGTGAAAAAGCTAAGGAAGGCAAAGGGAGCCTCACGTAGAGCCACGTAGTAGATGGGATGGCTAACATAGTTGGCTGAGGAGGCTGGGTTGCTGGCGTCGAGATTGCGCAGAGCCTAGGAACTCTCACCTTCAGGTTGCTGGGGTTTAGAAGGATGTGGGAATATTTCAAAGTGGAGATGATGAGGTACTATATTCAGAACAATACTTGACAGAGCAAGGCCAGAGGAGCTGCTGCTGAGGGTTTCTAGCCGAGGAACCTAGATTAGTGGTGCAGTTGCACAAGACGATTAGAGTAGTGGGCATCTTGACAACGGAAAAAGGATTTCCAAGAGGGAAATCAGGACTCAGAGGGAGTCCAGAAGAGAACTTCCAAACAGGAAGTAGAGACTTAGAGGAGTTGAACAGAGAACTTCCAGGAGGGAAGTAGAGGAGCATCATGGCACTACATGGAGTGAGAGACCATGATAGATTGGAGAGAGCTTTGAACTTCACAGTCTAGAAGGCTAGAATCTTATCCGTACTTGACAGAAATCATTTCAAGAAATTTGCCTTAAAGGTAATAGCTATCCCAATCGATCCTAATGATAACAAAAAGTACAAGGAGGCAATGGCGGGGGGCAAGAGAATCATCCTTGACAGGGTCAAGGATCATTTAGTACCACACATAGCCAAGAAGGAAATGACATTTGAGATGTGGGAGGCTCTCAAGAAATTGTACCAGCATACTTCTGTGCAAAGAAGAATGCTACTTGAGAATTAGTTGAGATCATATCAGATGAAGAAGGGAGAGCCAATTGACACCTTCCTCAAAGGACTAAATGAGATCCGAGAACATTTGACTGCTATAGAAGTGACACCGGATCAGGAGTTGATGGTGCAGAAAACCTTGAATGTTGTCTGAGAAGACAGGGAGGTATTTGTCCAGAGTATACTAGGCAGAGGGACTCTCCCACCTTGGGACAAGATGTGGGTAGCTCTTCACCACAAAGAGATCAAACTACAATCAAAGGTGGGTAGCCGTAGCAAGGGGATCAAAGTCAAGCAGGAGGAGGAAGATGTTGCCCCAACATCTGAGGGAAAGCAGGAGAAGCAAAAGAAGAAATATCTCTACAAGATCAAGTGCTTCCAGTGTGGGGAGATGGGTCATTATGCGAGCTAATTCCCAAGGAAGAAGAGTAAGGGAGAGTCTTTTGAGACTAAGGCAGCGCCAGCACGGGTAGAGAAGGAAGTTTTGACAGACGATGACTGTGCCATGAGTGCACACACGCCACTTGAGCAAAAGTGGGGAGACATCGAGCTGTAGTCAGGAGGACTACAGGTGATGAGGGGCAGTATCCTTGAGGTACCCAACCTCTTGGATTAGACCTTGCTACGGGAGCCCTGACGAGGAGTAGCAGGACTGGCTGGGTGGGTAGAGACGGATGCAGATGGAGTGGTAGAGGGAGCTACAGTGCAGGAGTCTCGAGATAGTACGAGGCTAGCCGGCTGCAGTAGTGTGAGAGGCACAGGAGTGTTGCACCAGTGCAGGACGACACAGAAAGGTGTGCAATGGTGCGAGATGCAGGAGAGTTGTTGCAGCAACGCAGAGGTCAAAGAGGGAGCACTTGTCAGCAGCAAAGAGAGATTCAACATCAGTGGGTGTCTCTAGCTGAACAAAGAGGTCAGTTGGAGGATCAATTACTTACTTCTCAGTAACTGAGTTGCAGTGCAGTAGTGGGCAGCACGATGCAACATGATGAGAGGAGGTGTAGTGTGGATGCAGTCTTGGGAGAAAGGACCAACAGCAACACGGATGCAGAGGGAGCTGTAGTACAAATGCAGCAGTGGTAGTGGCAGAACCATGGGTAGCAGTATAGGATGCAACAATGCAAATGATGTTGGGCAGGAAGGCCTAGCATCAACATAGATACTGATGTCAGATGATCAGATTAATACTCAGTGAGGAGTATTGCTAGAGCATAGTCCTCATTAAGAGGGATTGTTGATTTGGGGTAGCATTGGATGTGCTCTAGCCATGAAATTTGGTGGAGAGGTTGAGGTCCGCGAGACCTCCAATACCCAAAAAGGGTTTGGGAAGATTCTAAGCAGATAAGGAGATATTAAAATAATTAATATTTTTAATGGAGTCCATAAGTCTAAACTTAGGGAACATAAAATATTAATGTGTGTTAATATGAATTTGTGTTAGAATGGTCCAAAATACATGGATCAAGTTAGATCTAATCTTATTCATTGATTAGGGACTTAATCTTGGTTGTTGACATGTCAACAGGAAAAGTATATGAGGAGGCTTGAGGGTCACTTGGAGAAGACACTAGATGATCAGTGATTCTATGCTCTAGAGTGGGGTTTGCTAAGAGGGATAGAATCAGTTATCAAAGTTGTAGCTTAGGGGAATTGAGTATAGAGAGGTAGAGAGGTAGAGATAGTGCTAGGAGAGCAGTGCAGGAGGCAAAGAGTGTGATGGAGTAGCAGCCATGGCTCACGCAGGGCCACGTAGAGGCAGCCAGAAGCTACGCGGTGCTTCAGAGAGGCTAGTGTCGTTGATGCAGAGGGCCAAAAGGTTGACGTAGACCCATTCAGGGTGATGCAGGGCCAGCGCTGGGTAGAGAGAGGCCGACACAGTCCAGAATGGGGCATATTGAAGCTGAGGAGCTGCAAGAGGGTTTATTTGAGGTTTCAGCTGGGACATTTGTCTGAGACTGAGAGGTACTACTACCAAGGAAATTCTCTCTTGGGTAAGGCGGATTTGGCACCCAAATTGTAGTCTAAAATTGCTTAATAAGAAAACCCTTAGATAGCTGCACTGATTCTCTCACATTGGGTTTTTTCGAGGACATTAGTCCAAAAATAACAGTGTCATTTGGTGTGATTATTTCAGTTTCCTTCAGTTGATGATCTGTAATATGTTGAGCATGCACTAGTGTTTATTTTCAGTATTTACATTGTAAATAACTTGTTAAGTACTGGAACAAGTAGGTAGGAATAAATCAGTAAAGTGCATGGAGGGTTTCTAATTGGTAGACTTAGAAACTTCAACATGGTACCATAGCATGATTGCAGATCACAGGAGGACTAAGGACACCGGCCGAGTAGAGCAATAGCAATAGAAAATAGTTGTCCCGAGGTGACAGAAGCTGTTTCTAGTAGAGTAGAAATAAGGGAACGGTGACGCAGTGCTTGCATCATCAAGGGCTAGCTGAGAAGAGGTAGCACAGAAGCTAAGGAAGGAAAAGGGAGCCTCACACAGAGCCACGCAGTAGCTGGGAAGGCTAACACAGTTGGTTGAAGAGGCCAGGTTGCTGGATCCAGGATTACGCAGAGCCTAGGAGCTCTCACCTTCAGGTTGCTAGGGTTTAGAAGGCTGTGAGAATATTGCAGAGTGGAGTTGGTGAGGTACTATAGTCAGAATAGTACCTGACAGAGAAAGGCTAGAGGAGTTGCTACCGAGGGTTTCTAGCTGAGGAACCTAGATCAATGGTGCGAATGCATAAGATGATCAGAGTAGGGAGCATCTCGATAGCACAAAAGGATTTCCAGGAGGGAAATCAGAACTCAAATGGAGTCCAGAAGAGAACTTCCAAACAGGAAGTAGAGACTTAGAGGAGTCAAACAGAGAACTTCTAGGAGGGAAGTAGAGGAGCATCATGGCACTACATGGAGTAAGAGACCAGGATAGACTAGACAGAGGGTCGAACTTTGCAGTCTGCAAGGCCAAAATCTTATTCGTACTTGACATAAATCATGTCAAGAAATTCGTCTTAAAGGTAATAGCTATCACAGTCGATCCCAATCATAATGACAAGTATGAGGAGGCAATGGCGAGGGCTATGAGCATCATCCTTGATGGGGTCAAGGATTATTTAGTACCACACATAGCCGAGAAGGAAATGGCATTTGAGATGTGGGAGGCTTTCAAGAAATTGTACTAGCATACTTCTGTGCAGAGAAGAATACTACTTGAGAATTAGTTGAGATCGTATCAGATGAAGAAGGGAGAGCCGATTGAAACCTTCCTCAGAGGATTGAATGAAATCCAAGATCATTTGACTACTATAGAAGCGACACCGAATCAGGAGTTGATGGTGAGGACAACCATGAATGCTATCTCAGAAGACTAGGAGGTATTTGTCTAGAGTATACTGGGCAGAGGGAATATCCCACCTTGGGACGAGATGTGGGCAGCTCTTTGCCAGAAAGATATCAGACGGCAGTCGAAGATGGGTAGCAGTAGCAAGGGGATCAAAGTCAAGCAGGAGGAGGAAGATGTTGCCCTAGCATTTGATGGAAAGTAGGAGAAGTGGAAGAAGAAATATCTCTCCAAGATCAAGTGCTTCCACTATGAGGAGATGGGTCAATATGCGACCCAGTGTCGAAGGAAGAAGAGTAAGGGAGAGTCTTCCGAGACTAAGGCAGCGCCAGCACAGGTAGAGAAGGAAGGTTTGATAGAGGATGACTGTGCCATGAGTGCACACATGCCACTTGAGTGGAAATGGGGAGACATTGAGTTGTAGTCATGAGGACTACAGGCGATGAGGGGTAGGATCCTTGAGGTACCCGGCCTCTTGGATTAGACCTTGCTATGGGAGCCCCTATAAGGAGTAGCAGGACTAGCTAGGTGGGTAGAGACGAATGCGGATGGAGTGGCAATGGGAACTACAGTGCAAGAGTCCCGAGACAGCGCGAGGCTAGCAGGCTGCAGCGGTGCGAGAGGTACAAGAGTGTTGTACTAGTGCAGGATGACACAGAGAGGTGTGCAACGGTGCAAGATGTAGGAGAGTCGTTGCAACAGCGCAGAGGTTAGAGAGGGAGCACTTGTCAGTGACGAAGGGAGATTCAAGATCACTGGGTGTCTCTAGCCCAACAGAGAGGTCAGTTGGAGGACCAGTTACTTACTTCTCAGTAATAGAGTGTAGTGCAGCAGTACAAGATGCAGCAGTGCAGAGGATGTTGGGAAAGAAGGCCTAGCATCAGCATAGGTACCGATGCCAAATGATTAGAGTAATACTCAGTGAGGAGTATTGCTAGAGCATAGTCCTCGCTAAGAGGGAGTGTTGATTTTGGGTATCATCATATGTGCTCTAGCTACAAAATGTTGTGGAGAGGTTGGGGCACATGAGATCTACAATACCTAGAAAGGGTTTGGGAAGATTCTAAACAGATCAGGAGATATTAAAATAATTAATATTTTTAATGGAGTCCCTAAGTCTAAACTTAGGGAAAATAAAATATTAATATGTATTAATATGAATCTATTTTAGAATGGTACAAAAGACATGGATCAAGCCATATCTAATTTTAGCCGTTGATTAGGGACTTAATCTCGGCCGTTGAGATGTCAACAAGAAAATTATAAGAGGAGGCTTGAGGGTCACTTGGAGAAGACACCAGATGATCAATGATTCTATTCTCTAGAGCAAGGTTTCCTAAGAGAGATAGAATCAATGATCAGAGTTGTAGCTGAAGGGTATTGAGTACAGAGAGATAGATAGGCAGAGATAGTGCCGGGAGAGAAGCGCAGGAGCCAAAGAGAGTGATGCAGTAGTAGCCAGGGCTCACGCAGGGCCACGTAGAGGCAGCCAAAAGTTGTGCAGTGCTTCAGAGAGGCTAGCATTGTTGATGAAGAGGTCTAGAAGGCTGACGCAGACCCATTCAGGGTGACGCAGGGCCAGCACTGGGTAGAGAGAGGCTGACATAGTCTAGAAAGGAAGACGCTGGGCTTTCTGGGGCAGATTGAAGCTGAGGAGTTGTCGGAGGGTTTATCCAGCATTTCAGCCAGGACATTTGTCTCAGACTGAGAGGTACTACTGCCAAGGAAATTCTCTGTTGGGTAAGTCAGATTTGGCACCTAGATTGTACTCTGAAATTTCTTAATAAGAAAACCCTCAAATAGCTGCACTAGTTTTCCTGCATTGGGTTTTTCTGGGGATATTAGTCCAAAAATATCGGTGTCATTTGGTGTGATTGTTTTTGTTTCCTTCAGTTGATGATCTATAATATTTTGAGCATGCACTAGTGTTTATTTTCAGTATTTACATTGTAAATAACTTGTTAAGTAATGGAACAAGTAGGTAGGAATAAATTAGTAAAGTCCATGGAGTGTTTCTAACTTGTAGACTTATAAACTTCAACATGGTATCAGAGCATGATTGCAAATCACATGAGGACTAAGGACATTATCCGAGCAGAGCAGAGCAACAAAAAACAGTTGTCCCGAGGTGATAGAAGTTGTTTCTAGCAGAGCAACAATAAGGGAAGGGTAACGCAATTCCTGCATCATCAAGGGTGAGCCGAGAAGGGGAAATGAAAAAGCTAAGGAAGGCGAAGGGAGCCTCATGAAAAGCCACTTAGTAGCTGGGAAGGCTAAAGCAGTTGGCTGAGGAGGTCGAGTTGCTAGTGTCAGGATTGCGCAAAGCCTAGGAACTCTCACCTTCAGGTTGCTGCGGTTTAGAAGGCTATGGGAATATTGCAGAGTGGAGCTGGTGAGGTATTATAGTCATAACAGTACTTTATAGAGCAATTCCAGAGGAGCTACTACTGAGGGTTTCTAACCAAGGAACCTAGATCAGTGGTGCGGTTGCACAAGACGATTAGAATAGGGGGAATCTCAACATCGACAAAAGGATTTCCAGGAGGGAAATCAGGACTCAGAGGTAGTCCAGAAGAGAACCTCCAGACAAGAAGTAGAGACTCAGAGGAGTCGAACAGAGAACTTCCTGCAGGGAAGTAGAGGAGCATCATGGCACTACACAGATTAAGAGACTAGGGTAGACTGCACAGAGCATCAAACTTCGCAATCTGGAAGGACGAAATCTTATCCATACTTGACAGAAATTGTGTCAATAAATTCGCCTTAAAGGTAATAGCTATCCTAGTAGATCCCAATGATAACGACAAGTACGAGTTGGCAATGGCAAGGGCCCAAGAGCATCATCCTTGATGGGGTCTGTTAGCGCTTGAGATTTCACCCTAGGCTGAGGAAGGTAAACCTTCAAGGCAACATCAAACCATTTCACCTCGTAGCTAGCCCTATGGGGTATGAGAAGGCTCTCTCCGGTCAATCTCAGTAAAATATTCAATGGACAGAGATGACCAATACAGTGACACTGATATTAGGCTAGTAAACCGATTAAAAGGTTGATTTGGGGGTTTTTGGGGTTTTTTTGGTGGCAAATTGAGGATCTGCAATTTTAGGGTGCGGGGATTTGACACAGTTTCTGCAGGTGGGTCTTTGGGGCAAGGTAGGAGTTTGTGCTGATTCATTTAGCTGAGATGGATGATCAAGGAAGAATGATAAGAAGGCTACAGAGGGCAAACAATGACTTTGAATCCTCTCTAGACAGTGGAAAACATAAACATTAAACAAATTTGAAAGCTGAGCATGGCAAGCATGAATTCAAACTTTATCACTTCATTTGTTTAATAAGCTGCAGTAAAGAAAGAGATGGAACACATAAACACACTTACAATTACAATAAGAGAACACACCATCAACACAAGAGTCCACAAGAATCCCAATGATGTCTGCAAAACCCTGGTCTTCCTTTTCCTCAAATTGTAGAGATACAAGTAAAATATACAATAGGAGCTTCTCCCTCAAGAGTCCAACCATGAAAATGAGCAAGAGAAGGCATAATATAGATGATCTAACTCCTTTCCCCACCTCCAGGGGTCGAGCTCAGCTTCCTAGGAGCTGTTTCAACTAATTCTAAACTGAGCACTAGATAATAGGCAGTTAAAACAACTTGCCTCTAAAACTTAGGAAACCTATCCATGCATTAAATATTTACCATTTACATCAAAGAATATTCTAGAAGTGTTCAAGGAGAGTAAAAGTATCTAAGTGCCATGAAAATTACACAAAAATCCATCATTTACATGCCTCAAAAGTCAACCAAGATGAAAACAGTGTTTTGCTGGCCGAACTGGTCAAAACAGGCAAATTTCCCTGACAGGTCGCGCACATCACTCTGACTGGTCGTGCACATTCACAACTCTGTTTGAGGGCCTTCCCGGTGTCCAAATCAGGTGCAAGATAGCTCGTTGGAAAGGTCTGCGAGTCTCCTTTCCAACCCCACTGGAATTTCGGAATTTGGAGTTAATTTGACCCCTCAAAAGTCATTTCTCCCAAGACAGATTTCTGCAACTCAAAATAGGGGCAGAAAGTAAAAAATTGCATGTATTTTGAGCTTTTGGAAGCCCAAATCTCCATAAAATCTGAAACCCATCCATAGGCAAGTGTTTTTTTGCATGAAAATTCCAAAAATGCAAAGTTTTCCCCGTTCTGAGTTGCCCCCATGTATGGTCGCGCGCGGGGTGAGACCAGTCAAATGGCCAAAACCTGTAAAATTCCCAAAAATGCCAAAAATGCTTGAAAACTCTCAAAATTTCTTGGGTTTGCTGCTAGGAGGATGCTAATAAGTATCATGGTGAGTGAGAGAGGCCTCAACCAAGATACGGAGCGGGTTGGTCTTCCTCTTCCTCTTACGAGCCTCGGACAACCTCCTTTGGAACATCTTCATTTTTGCCTTGCAAACATGCATCCTCGCCCAATAGTGATTCTTCATTTTCCGTAGTAGTCTCTTGTCCTGGTTGGCCTTCTCCAACAACATCTCCAAGTGTGCATTCACACGGATAAGCATGGATTCCCTCTCCTTGGGCAGCAAGTCACCGGGTCTCCTACGGTTGATGACTCGGTCACTTCGAATCCTCCACAGCTCATCCAACTCTTTCTCATCCTCAAGTTGCTTGTTGCGCTGCTCAAGATAGTTTATTGTCCATTGGGCCATGTCGAGCTTCTGCTGTAACAAGCGGTTTTTCGCCTCTCTTTGTCGGATGATCTCATGCAAATCTGAAGTGGGGGAGCGAGCATCAAGATTAATGATGTCAACCTGTGTGTCACCGGCTCTCTCCTCCTCTGTCATGGGTTGTTTTCCCTCCGATACTGCTGATGGAGAACGCGAGGCCCCTTCCACCTGGTGTGGAGATAACACTCGCTGACCTGTAGATGATGATGGCGAGACCCCTTCCACCTGCTGTGGAGATAGTACTCGCCGAGCTGCTGCAAACAAGGCCCTCGGGCCTTTCTGATAAGTGAGCTGAGGTGAGGAAGCAACATGTCTCGGAACAGTGATCTCAGGCTGGTGTGACGGACCTCCCTCCTCATAAATGGCCTCTGCCTCTGGCTCTGGCTGTGGTGGCACTGTAAAGAACTCATGAGAAATGAAGTCTGCCCATGGAATGCCCTGCTGACTCAACTGATGGGAAACAATGAGCTGGATGAGACCATGATGGCACAAACTCCTATACTGCTGAGCTGGGGACCGCCTCTGAAACACGGACACCATCCTCTAAATGTCCTGGAAGAAGAAAACCGGGATGTTCATCATCCTCACTCGGGTAAAGTGCATCAACAGGCGAATGTGATAAGAGAAGACCTGTGAAAATCTCCCCTCACATGTGAAGTAATGCATGATAAGCCGCACGATCGGAGCATACTCCCCCCGGAGGAATCTGAAAGGAGAGACCCCCGACAAGTGGCTCATGAATGTTGGCCTGACATATGGCTCAAAATAAACATAATCCAGCATTTTGCGCTTGGGCCACAGTTCACCCACATCTGGTATCCCGGTAGCCTCTGAAATCACCTCCGGAGATAGCACAAAATTCACCCCTGCAAGAGTGACCTGCCCATCATGAAGGTACAAAACAAATAAGCGGGCCAACTCCCTGTGATGTTGGATCTGAGCAAGCCTCTCACAAAACTGCAAACATGACATATAACGGAAACAATTCACTACCATAGGACAGGCCTGCAACTCTGCCAAAGAGGTGGGCTCCTCTCTTTTATGATGACCACCTTTGCCACCCCTACGAGGCCTCCGCTGTACCTCAACCTCTGCGGAAGAAGACCGATCATCACCTTGCTCATAGGTTTCAGTGGTTGACATGGTGCTTTTGAGCAAAGTGGAGAAAATAGAGAAAGTTAACTGCTGCCCTGTCTGCAAAAATGCTGAGAAGTATGCTGTTTTCAAGGGGGAAAAATCATGAAGGAAATGTTAGGGGAGGGACCTTTTTTTTTTAAATAGGGAATGGAAAATATGTAAAAACAGGGAATTTTCAAGGGACAATTCACAAAATGTTAAGCATATAATCTCATCTACATCATCGGAAAATCATTTGCAAAGAAATATTTTTATTAGGGAAAACATGTATGAGAATAACAAAGGGAAAGGACATGCATTTCAACAGGGGTATGGGACAACATTGTTCATTTCATTTTTTGTCTTCTAATGTACATCATAAGGTAAACTCTGTTTTCAAAGGGATTCATGTACATTTAGTCATAGAGGAACAAGGCTTCTTTTACATTTGGTCATAAGGGAAAAGTAATTTTATTTAAACAGGGATATTAGGGATAAAAGGGAAAACGGGACTTTGTCTTTTGGGAGACACAACAACATTCCTTTGTAAACAATATTTAGAGCAGTATGTCTTTTTATAAATATATACAACTGCATTTCTTTGTTTTTGTTTTGAACATACACAACCATCTTTTCTCTGTTTTGTAATAGCTATACACAACCATATTGCCTCTGTTTTTTTTTTTTGTTTTATTATTTTACCATTATATTGCTCTTTTCTTTTTACACAACATTTTTTAATCCTTGCTGTGTTTATTTTTTGTTCTTGCTGTGTAGAGGGCATTAGGGTTTTGGGAATGTATTTGAGAGGGGGATAGGGTTAGAAATTGGGAGATAGGAAATTTAATACTCTTTGCAAATGGGATAAGATAGAGACATATCATAACAATTGTGAATTTAATGGGAAACAATGGAGGGAATAAATGGGAGTTTAAAACCTTGAAAAAAAACACCAACCCTAACACTATGCCTACATTGACAAGCCATAACTAAAATCCATTTCTCTTTGCATCCTTGGTAGAAAATATATATGAAAACAAGCCCATCATTCATATTTCAAGCATCCAACAGGTTAATAGACCCTACCTCGATCAATTTAGCAAGCAAGAGGGCGATTTGAGAAAATTTGAAGTGGTTCTGTGAGTGACAGGCTGACTGGTCGCGCACAGGCTTGGACAGGTCGTGCACAGCCTGACCGGTCGTGCCCGTTGAGTTTTTGCACTGCGGAGGGGTGCCTGATAGGTCGCGCACTACCCAACAGGTCGCGCACGCCCTCTGACAGGTCGCGCACCTGAAAATGGTTCAAATTTGCTGCCCTTTGCCTCCTTTCGCCTTCTTCGCCCTCTCACTCTTCTTTGCGAGCTCTTAGATGCACAATAAGGGTGTTTTAGAGGGAATTTGACTCTTTATAAGCCCAATTTGAAAAAATTTACTTACCAAACCCACTTTCTAATGTTTTGTTTTGGCACTTTCTTTTAACACTGTTTTGAGTTTACTTTTTTCCTGAATTTGACTTTTTGAGTGCTTTAACTCCGTTCTTTTTGCAGGTAGACCATATGATGGACTCTGGCGAGGAGACCAGGGTTATTGCCGGCATTGTGAAGAATTTTTTGAAATTTCCTTATTTTTTACAAAATTGACATGACCTTAGCTTTAAAAACATGGTTTTTAAATCCAAGGTATAAATGAGCTGTACCTGATGAAAATATCAATGAAACATATTTACATACCTCCTTCTGGCTTGCTGGGGACTCATGGAATTTTGACTCATGACATTGCAAAGACTTTTGACCGAAACCCTAGACCTAAGACTTTGGACTTCAAGACAAAGCAAAACAAATGTGACACAAGCTCATTAACTGATATGACCTGATCCAGCAAAGCCAAGAAGGGAACAAGGACCAGCTCCTCCATCAGTTTTATGGCATGCCTAACGAAATGAAAAACTGACATTGATGAGACACCTACCTATGCATAATGCAAAGAGCTTTTGATCACCGATGGAGGGCATCATGACCGACACTAACAGGGTCAACAGTCATTTAGCACCACACATAGTCGAGAAGGAAACGACATTGGAGATGTGGGAGGCTCTCAAGAAATTGTACCAGCATACTTCTGTGCAGAGAAGAATGCCACTTGATAATCAGTTGAGATCGTATCAGATGAAGAAGGGAGAGTTGATTGACACCTTCCTCGGAGGATTGAATGAGATTTGAGATTAGTTGACTGCTATAGAAGCGACACTAGATCAGAAGTTGATGGTGAGGACAACCCTGAATGTTGTCTCGGAAGACTAAGAGGTATTTTTCTAGAGTATTCTGGGCAGAGGGACTCTCCCACCTTTGGACGAGATGTGGGTAGATCTTCGCCAGGAAGAGATCAATTGGTAGTCTAAGGTGGGTAGCAGCAGCAAGGGGATCCAAGTCAAGCAGGAGGAGGAAGATGTTGCCCTATTATCTAAGGGAAAGCAGGAGAAGCGGAAGAAGAAATATCTCTCCAAGTTCAAGTGCTTCCACTGTGGGGAGATGGGTTATTACGCGACCCAGTGCCCAAGGAAGAAGAGTAAGGGAGAGTCTTCTGAGACTAAGGCAGCACCAACACGGGCAGAGAAGGAAGTTTTGACAGACAATGATTGTGCCATGAGTGCATACACGCTGCTTGAGTAGAAGTGGGGAGACATCGAGCTATAGTCTGGAGGACTATAGGTGATCAGGGGCAGGATCCTTGAGGTACCCATCCTCTTGGATTAGACCTTGTTACGGGAGCCCCGACGAGGAGTAGCAGGACTAGCTGGGTGGGTAGAGATAGATGCAGATGGAGTGGTAGAGGGAGGTACAATGTAGTAGTCCCGAGACAGCGCGAGGCTAGTAGGCTGCAACGTTGCGACAGGCACAGGAGTATTGCACCAGTGCAAGACGACACAGAGAGGTGTGCAACGATGCGAGATGTAGGAGAGTTGTTGCAGTAGCATAGAGGAAAGAGAGGGAGCACTTGTCAGCGGGAGAGAGAGCTTTAGCATCAATGCGTGTCTCTAGCTCAAAAGAGAGGTCAGTTGGAGGATCAGTTATTTACTTCTTAGTAACTGAGTTGCAGTGCAACAGTGGGCAGCACGATGCAACATGACAAGAGGAGGTGTAGTGTTGGGAGAAAGGACCAGCAGCAACATGGATGCAGAGGGAGTTGTCGTACAGATGCAGTAGTGGCAGTGGTAGAACCATGGGCAGTAGTGCAGAGGATGTTGGGCAGGATGGCCTAGCATCAACATAGGTACCGATGTTGAATGATCAGAGTAGTACTCAGTGAGGATTATTGCTAGAGCATAGGCCTCGCTACGAGGGAGTATTGATTTGGGGTAGCATCAGATGTGGTCTAGCCACAAAATTTGGTGGAGAGGTTGGGGCACAAGAGGTCTCCAATACCCAGAAAGGGTTTGGGCTGATTCTAAGCAAATCAGGAGATATTAAGAGAATTAATATTTTTAATGGAGTCCATAAGTCTAAACTTGGGGAAAATAAAATATTAATGTGTGTTAATATGAATCTGTGTTAGAATGGTCCAAAAGACATGGATCAAGTCAGATATAATATTAGCCATTGATTAGGGACTTAATATTGGCCGTTGAGATGTCAACATGAAAAGTATAAGAGGAGGCATGAGGGTCACTAGGAGAAGACACCAGATGATAAGTCATTCTATGCTCTAGAGCGGGGTTTGCTAAGAGAGATAGAATCAGTGATCGAAGTTGTAGCTGAGGGGCATTGAGTAAAGAGAGATAGAGAGGCAAAGATAGTGCTGGGAGAGTAGTGTAGGAGGTAGAGAGAGTGATCCAGTAGCAGCCAGGGCTCACGCAGAGGCAGCCAGAAGTTGTACAGTGCTTCAGAGAGGCCAGTGTTGCTGACATAGAGGGCTAGAAGGCTGACGTAGACCAATTTAGGGTGACGCAGGGCCAACTCTAGGCAGAGAGAGGCTGACGCAGTCTAGGAAGGCAGACCCTAGGGTTTCTAGGGCAGATTGAAGCTGAGGAGCTTCTCGAGGGTTTATCCTAGGTTTCAGCCGGGACATTTGTCTCAGACTGAGAGGTACTACTATGAAGGAAATTCTCTATTGGGTAAGCCAAGTTTGACACCCAAATTGTACTCTAAAATTGCTTAATAAGAAAACTCTCAGAGAGTTGCACTAGCTTTCCCGCATTGGGTTTTTCTGGGGACATTGGTCCAAAAATAATGGTGTCATTTGGTGTGATTGTTTCTGTTTCCTTCAGTTGATGATTTGTAATATGTTGAGCATGCACTAGTGTTTATTTTCAATGTATACATTGTAAATAACTTGTTAAGTAATAGAACAAGTAGGTAGGAATAAATCAATAAAGTGCATGGAGGGTTTCTAACTGGTAGACTTAGAAACTTCAACATGGTATTAGAGCATGATTGCATATCACAGGACTAAGGACATTGACTGAGCAGAGTAATAGTAGCAGAAAACAATTGTCCCGAGGTGATAGAACTGTTTCTAGTAGAGTAGCAACAAGGGAAGGGTGACACAGTGCTTGCGTCATCAAGGGTGAGCCAAGAAGAGGCAGCGCAGAAGTTAAGGAAGGCAAAGGGAGCCTCATGCAGAGCCATGCAGTAGCTGGGAAGGCTAACGCAGTTAGCTGAGGAGGCTAGGTTGTTGGTGCCAGGATTGCGCAGAGCCTAGGAGCTCTCACCTTCATGTTGTTGGGGTTTAGAAGGATGTGGGAATATTGCAGAGTGGAGCTGGTGAGGTACTATAGTCAGAATAGTACCTGATATAGCAAGGCCAGAGGAGTTGCTACCGAAGATTTCTGGCCAAGGAATTCGGATCAGTGGTGTGGTTGCACAAGAAGATCAGAGTAGGGAGCATCTCAACAGCGGCAAAAGGATTTCCAGGAGGGAAATCAGGACTCAGATGGAGTCGAGAAGAGAACTTAGAGATGGGAAGTGGAGACTCAGAGGAGTCAAATAGAGAACTTCCAAGAGGGAAGTAGAGGAGCATCATGACACTACATGGAGTAAGAGACCAGGATAGACTGGACAGAGTGTCGAACTTCACAGTCTGGAAGGCCAGAATCTTATCTGTGCTTGACAGAAATCGTGTCAAAAAATTCACCTTAAAGGTAATAGCTATCCCATTCAACCCCAATGATAATGACAAGTACGAGGAGGCAATGGTGAGGGCCAAGAGCATCATCCTTGACCGGGTCAAGGATTATTTAGTATCCCACATTGCCGAGAAGGAAATGGCATTTGAGATGTGGGAGGCTCTCATGAAATTGTACCAGCATACTTCTGTCTACCTGAGAACCAATTGAGATCGTATCAGATGAAGAAGAGAGAGCCGATTGACACCTTCCTCGAAGGACTGAATGAGATCCAAGATCATTTGACTAATATAGAAGAGACACCGGATCAGGAGTTAATGGTGAGGACAACCCTAAATGTTGTATCAGAAGACTGGGAGGTATTTGTCCAGAGTATACTGGGCAGAGGGACTCTCCCACCTTGGGACGAGATGTGGGCAACTCTTCGCCAAGATGAGATGAGATGAAAGTCGAAGATGGGTAGTAATAGCAAGGGGATCAAAGTCAAGAAGGAGGAGGAAGATGTTGCCCTAGCATATGAGGGAAAGTAGGAGAAACGGAAGAAGAAATATCTCTCCAAGATCAAGTGCTTCCACTGTGGGGAGACAAGTCATTATCCGATCCAGTACCCAAGGAAGAAGAGTAAGGGAGAGTCTTTTGAGACTAAGGTAGCAACAACACGGGCAGTGAAGGAAGTTTTGAAAGACGATGATTGTGCCATGAGTGCACACATTCCACTTGAGTGGAAGTGGGGAGGCATCGAGCTGTACTTAGGAGGGCTACAGGCGATGAGGGGTAGGATCCTTGAGGTACCCAGCCTCTTGGATTATACCTTACTACAGGAGCGCTGACGAGGAGTAGCAGGGCTGGCTAGTTGGGTAGAGACAAATGTGGATGGATTGGCAGAGGGAGCTACAGTACAAGAGTCCCGAGACAGTGCGAGACTAGAAGGCTGCAACAGTACGAGAGGCATAGGAGTGTTGCACCAGTGCAGGAAAACACAAAGAGGTGTGCAGCGGTGCGAGATGTAGGAGAGTTGTTGCAGCAGCACAGAGGTCAGAGAGGGAACACTTGTCAGCGGTGGAGGGAACTTCAACATTAGTGGGTGTCTCTAGCCCAACTGAGAGGTTAGTTGGAGGACCAATTACTTACTTCTCAGTAACTAAGTTGCAGTGGAGTAGTGGGTAGCATGATGCAACATGATGAGAGGAGGTGCAGTGTGGATACAGTGCGGGAGAAAGGGCCAACAACAACAAAGATGTAGAGGGAGCTGTCGTACAGATGCAGCAGTGGCAGTGGGAGAACCATGGGTAGCAGTACATGATGCAACAGTGCAGAGGATGTTGGGCAAGAATGCCTAGCATCAGCACAAGTACCGATGCCGGATGATCAGAGTAATACTAAGTGAGGAGTATAGTTAGAGCATAGTCTTTGCTAAGAGGGAGTGTTGATTTGGGGTAGCATCGAATGTGCTCTAGCCACAAAATTTGGTGGAGAGGTTGGGGCACATGAGGTTTCAAATACCCAGAAAGGGTTTGGGCATATTCTAAGCAAATCATGAGATATTAAAATAATTAATATTTTTAATGGAGTTCCTAAATCTAAACTTAGGGATAATAAAATATTAATGTGTATTAATATGAATTTATGTTAGAACGGTCCAGAAGACATGGATCAAGCCAGATCTAATATTAGTCATTGATTAGGGACTTAATCTCGATCGTTGAGAAGTCAACATGAAAAGTATAAGAGGAGGCTTGAGGGTCACTTGGAGAACACACTAGATGATCAGTCATTCTATTCTCTAGAGCGGGGTTTGCTAAGAGAGGTAGAATCAATGATCGGAGTTGCAGCTGAGGGGCATTGAGTACAGAGAGACAGAGGGGCAGAGATAGTGCCAGGAGAGCAGCGTAGGAGCTAGAGAGAGTGATGTAGTAGCAGCGAGGGCTCATGCAGGGCCACGCAGAGGCAACTAGAAGCTATGCAATGCTTCAGAGAGGCCAGCGTTGCTGCCGCAGAGGGCTAGAAGGCTGACGCAGACCCATTCAGGGTGATGAAGGGCTAGCCCTGGGCAAGGAGAGGTTGACACAGTCTAGAAAGGCAGATGCTGGGGTTTCTGGGGCAAATTGAAGCTGAGGAGCTGCTGGAGGGTTTATCCAGGGTTTCATCCAGGACATTTGTCTCAGAGTGAGAGGTACTACTACTAAGGAAATTCTCTACTAGGTAAGTGGTATTTGGCACCCAGGTTGTATTCTGAAATTGCTTAATACGAAAACCCTCATATAGTTGCATCGGTTTTCCCGCATTGGGTTTTTCTGGGGACATTGGTCCAAAAATAACGTTGTTATTTGGTGTGATTGTTTCTGTTTCCTTCAGTTGATGATCTGTAATATGTTGAGCATGCACTGGTGTTTATTTTCAGTATTTACATTGTAAATAACTTGTTAGGTAATAGAGCAAGTAGGTAGGAATAAATCAGTAAAGTGCATGGAGGGTTTGTAACTGGTAGACTTAGAAACTTCAACACCTTAATGAGCTTGGAGACACTTGTACATGCCAAAGCCCACTGTGGAAGGGCATGCCGCCATGAAGTGCCCCATTGGTTCTATGACTTGTAAGCTTCTTTACTTGATTATTCTAATAATTTGTTGTATTGGAGGGCAAGGGGCCGCATTGGATCATATGCAGGATTGTAGGTGGGTCTCCATTTGGGACTTGGTCTCCCTATATGGGGTATCAGCTCTCCAAAGTGCCACATTGACACTTGTAGGGTGAACATTGAGAGCCACGGGCCTACACCATAGCAGAGAGTACTTCATGGATCCCCAACACCACTCATTAATTTCCAGTGTTCCACCTTTTGGATGAGGATGATGCACCTGGTTCACCATGCCAAATCGGCTCCACACTTCCACCATACACTTGGAAGTTGATCTGGGGTCTAGATGAGGGCTTATGTCATCATCCTAGCCCTTACAAATGGTTTATAAGCATTTTTGATCCACTTGGAGACCCATGAGGATGTACTGGTGTCCCCACACCCACTTGGAGCACCACAAGGATTTTCTTGGAAAATATGTGGCCAACCCCTTTTCCACTATGTTTGAGGTCCATTCTCACATCTTGGCACCGTTTGGACTTCATTAGGCCTCCTCAAAGGCCCAACGACTCACTCTATTGATCATTCTACCATCTTGAGAGGTGTGTTCTTTTGTTATTGAGATATCTTGGTGGGATTGTCACCAAGGGTTGTTATTATTGCACATTATTTTATTGTTTGGGGCTCATTTAGGCCACATTAGGCAAATCAAACTCATTAGTGATTGTATAAATACAAGTGAGATGATTCATTTTGATCATCATCACTTGGATTGGATTAGTATCTCTTATGAAATTTTCGCACTTTTTGCTAGGATGAATTTTTGGAGCTTTTCTTGATACACTATGATGTTTTGATTTCACTATTGTCTTTGGAGCTTCTCTAATGCGAAGTTGATCAATGGATATACTGTCTCTCTCATGTAAGTCAAAATTTTGATGTTATTCTTGTTACCTTACTAGTTAACTGCATGTATTTTGTTATCTTTATTCTTGTATGAGTTAAATGTAACGCAAAATTCTTTTGGGTGCTTGAATAAGTGATTAAATGCAAGCATTGACTTTTGAGGGATTGCGTGAATGTTCCTAGAGGCACCTCTTAGGTTAAAAACCTCGAAACTTTGTCTCCTTCGTAAATTTGAAGTATAAATTTCTATTGATCTAGTTGCTGCCCTTGGAGAGGCCAACAAAGATCAATTAGGCCTCCTTAGCTCACCAAATTTCATGATCTATGTGTATTTTGACTCCATTAAGCTCAAGAAATAAGGCAGTGATCCTCGTATCCCTTGGTGGTCAAAATAACATTTCTTTTCTTTGTTTCTTCCAATTCTAGGCCTAACCACATAAGGTATCCTAGGGCGTAACACAAAATCATCTGTAGCCATCCAAAACCATTGAAAATTGGTCTGCTACTGTGTTGTAGTTTGCTGAAGAGGTCCTCCAAATTTTAAGTAATTCTGGTGATCGAATCCCGAGATATAGCAAGCCCTAGCCACATGACCATTTCTTACCCTATGTTGATTTTGGGTCAGTGACTTCATTAGGATCATTGCATCCAAATCTCAAAAGAATTTTTTTCCTTTGATCCTCTTCTCTTCCCTAATTAGGTCAATCCCCTCCTTGGTTGATCAGTTCCATTTCCTTGGCCTAATTTTGGGTCCACTCGGTCCCATGTGGTCCCACAACTTTACAAATTCAACTATGCAAAGAGCACATAAAGACCAAGTCTCCATAAGGATTTCTAGGCCTAGGAATCATCTTTACTAGATACATTCCCAAATCCTAGCCTCGAGAATCCTCTTAGTCCTTCCTAGATAGCCTATCACTTTTCTTTCCAAGCAAGAAAGCGACACAATTGAGTCTCTCTTACAAATAGGGCTGGCGAGTGACCTTTATCCTCTCATTGACACATCCATTATTGTGATTCATCTTATACTAGGTCTCCTCTCATCAGTGAAAGTCTGTAAAGAGCAGGGAGCCTTAGCTAAGGTGATAGTGGGCTATCACTCCATTGTTTCCTTTAACCTAGTAGTTTCCCTATAGGATCCCCTTCTAGGACCCTGCTAGTTTGAATGGTAACGATCCCTAAGTTTAGGAAAACTAGCTAGGGTTTCACTCTTAGGGCAACACCTAGGGGACAAAATTTGCAAAATCAACTAGATGTCCACCAAATTTGGAGAATAGGTAGCCTAGACCCTAACCTTGATGTTTAGGCTCTTGAATTCCTGTAAAACATGTCCTTAAGCAATTTGCTCTAAACCCTAGCCTAGTTGTCCTACGTTAATAGGACTAGAATTTAAAGAGGAAAATTTATGGAGAAAAAGTGAAGTTGATCACCAAGGACTTGGATTAGTTCCTTGTCCTTCGGGCATATGGAGTCTTAAGAGGCTTAGGGTGAGCTAAATCGTCTCTATGTGTGAAAATTCCAATACCTGAATCTTATTGCAGCATCTAGAAATTATTATCATAATTGTAAATTTAATTTAACAATTTATTTGTTGTTTTCTACAGAAAATACTGAATAAATTACACTCCAACCTACACAAATAAAATGCGGAAGAATAAACGCTGGAACAAATGCTAGCACACACACATAAAAATAACACAATTATTTTTGGACAAAATTCCCCGGAAAAAAACCAACTTGGGAAAACCGGCGTAGTTTCTGAGGGTTTTATTATTAACCAGCAGTGAAATAATCTGAGTAAAATTTGGATGTCGAATACTGACAATCCTGTAAAAAAAATATTGGAAAAAATATAGTGAGGAATTTTCCTCACCCCACAGGAAAATCTAGGCTCTAAAAAGTGTAACATGGCCACAAACAAGAAACAAAAGAAAAGAGTATTATAAAATGCAAAAAATGGTCGATACATTATATTAGCACGTGGGAAAAATCCAAACATGAGCTCTACCCCTTCATTAGGGCCATCACCCTGGTACCTAAGGCCCCATGAGTGCCCCCACATCATTAAGGAACCCATGCACGTTCCAACCCCTAGTGGGCAATGAACTGCCCCACCTTAAGGGCGTATTAATTGTTTATATCATACACAACATGCTGTCATCCCCTGGAGCCCCGAGCAGTAATACAATGAAAAAAATGAAGAAAAGGAAAAAGGGAAATGAAGAAAGGTGAAAAAAAGAAGGTCGGGGTAATTCATGTATCCATGATTGCTCCCTCCTATATCTATACACCCAAATATATGGACATCCCTCATCATTACCATCCTTGAACCCAAGACATTTGGCTTTGATACCTTTGCGTCCCCATCTATATCATCATTATTCACATGACCCCTATTAATTTAAGGATGTAACTTGGACCTTTTTTTCCCTTTAAGGGTTGGGAACACTTAATAAGGTCGTTTATTAGCAACTCCTACCTAGGGATGTAACACTATTATAGGATTAAAGCCCCAAATTTAGAAGGGAAACCCATTATGAACTCTCAGTGTGCCCTTGCTTAACAAGCTTGGTTCACTTAGATGCACTAATTAATTATTGTAACCAATTTTGAGGAAGCACATTGGATCTTATATGTAAATGGTAGGTGGTTTCATCATGGGCTAGACAACTTAAATGGGGCCCAAGCGCCCAGAGGATCATATTGACACCCTTAGGGGATGCGTTGAAATTTATGGGACTCCATAATGTATTAGAGCATCAATTCATGCCATGGGCACCCTCAACACCTTCATCAATTTATTCATTCCCCCACATTATTTGCGAGAAGATGCACTTGGACCAGCATGCCCCAACCAACTTAGCATGATCATGCTAGTTGATCAAAGGTCCAAAGGAGGGTTGTCTATCCCTTGAGACATGGGAGGGAAAACACCATCATTAGAGCTCTCATTTGGAGCATCGAACAAGATTTTGTTTCATTTTGGGACCCATGAGACCAACAATTATGCCCCAAACCCATTTTGATGACTTGGATGGAAAATTAGGGGTCATCCCCAAATTCATCATTATTGGAGCCCTCTCTCTCATCATGGCACTTAGAGGACTCAATGTGGCTCTCCAATCACCCTACATCATTGTGATGTCATCAACTCGACTTGCATATGGATGGCTACTTCATAACTTGTGATAGCTACTTGGTCAGCTTGTGACCAAGACATGTTTTTAGCACAGTACTTTATAATTTTGGGGGCTCATTAGGCTAATTCGATTTAGAGAGACTCATATAAATAGAAGTGATTCTAATTGGTGAGAATTCAACTCACATTTTTTCTTTGGAAGCTATTGGAGTATATTGGGTGCAATATGATATTTGGAGCTACTTTTTGAATATGGATGGATGTATTGCATGATTATCTTGTAAGTTCTTTCGTTGATGAAATATTTCTCTTGAAAATGTCTAATGTATGTAATTGTTGCAACTAATGTAAATGTTATTGTGCCATAATTTTTTTGATGAAATATTTTTTGGAAGTTATTTGGTTGGCTCTTGCATATATTACTCATGATATAGTGTGCAGTCAATGTTCCTGTTGAGAATGCAACAAGATGATGGAGCTTAGTGGAAAGTAGTCACCTTCACTAAGTGGGCCCGCAGGCAAATTATGGCGCAAAGTCTATTTTTAGACATATGGATCATGGTCTATGAGTTGCAGAATGTTGTTTATGGATGATTGGTCATGTTGGAAAAAATAGATGGACTTCTATTTCTGGTTCACAGCAGGAGTGATCAAATTTTATTTTTAGACTGCCAAGTTAAAAATAGAAAGTCAAATATTATTGTCTCATAATAATATTTAGACTATAAACTTTATCTTATTCTCTTGGAGCACTTCAGTTTGAGCTGCAGATGTGGCACATGCAGCTATCAGAAGGAAATATGCTTTCTTTGTGGGTCAATTGAGTGGTTTCATGCAGGACTTCAGTTAGAACTCAAGCAGTTGATTTTGGTGGAGTTGATTGTGGAGTTGGTTGAGTTGTGTTCAGTTTGACTTGGTTAAACTAGTTGTAATTAGTCCAACTGCAAATAGACTAATGATGAGTTGTTAAACTAATTATTAACTCATAAAGCAACTAAGGAGTACATCAGTTAACTCAGTTTCATGTCAGTGCATGTACAGTTCAATAGGGACAGGTGTTAGAGGTTGAGATTGCTATTAGTTGTGACTATAGTTGTGCATGAGGACTTGCACAAGCAATGTATTGAGTATGCCATTGAGTATTGCGTAGTATTTTTCCCAGTAGAATAGCCTGTGCTCACGTTATTTCCAGTGTGAGTGATTCTCAGCAGGTAATGTGCAATAGAGGCAGGAAAAGCAGTGGAGAAGATTTGAACCTGTGACTTGTTCATGGCTGAGCTGGTTTGTGTGTAACAGGTGGAGATAGTGCTGGATACTTGTGAGGAGTATTGGACTATGTAATGATACATGTGCTCAATCATTAATATACAGATAGTGTGGGGTTTTCAGCTGTAAGCGTTCCCCAGGATACATACTGTGTTAATGTGTGCATGCTATTGATGTTTCATTTTTTTTTATGCTGCTAAATTGATGATCAACGTAGAGGAGGTTATGTATTGTTCATGTATTCCGCAATAGTGTATAATCAGGATAATATCTATTGAATATGTGTTTATTATTCAAAATTTCTACATGGTATTGGAGCTGTTGATCATCAGATCTACTATTTAGAAAGTGTTTACATCTTATTTCTTTAGGCAGAGTCTGTAATCGGGCCAGGTAGCCTCTAGATTCATACTTCCTTTGGAAGGTGAGCTATCCAGTAAAAGTCCACACAGTCAATCTCTGTACAATAAATACTTTGTTCTCACAAATCTTAGATCCGAGGCAGTTGATTTTGGAGCTGGTGGAATTCGAATTTGCAGCAGTGTTTTCTTGGTGTCAACGTTGCAATGTCTTTCAACGGATTGCGATTGGAGTATGCTCTTGAGGGCAGCTCAAACTATATTGCATGGAAGGACAGGATGGAGGCAGTGTTAGATGATAACGGGCTGAAGGAGTTCATAGAGGCTGAGGTCCCAAAGCCTACTGATGCTGCCGCAGCCGAGGCTTGGCAAAAGGAGACATCAAAGTGTTAAAGGATTCTATTAGAGGGTGTGAAGGATCACATTGTGTCCAGCCTACATGGAAAGGCTTCTCCATACTTGATGTGGAAAGGGTTAACAGATCTATTCCAAAGCAAGAGCGATCAGAGGAAGCTGGCGCTCAAGGATAAACTCAAAAACATCAAATGTGAGAAGGGTGACAGTATGCCCAAGTATCTCACGAAGTTCACTCAGTGCAGAGATGAGCTGGGAAGTGTCAGGGTGACTATCGATGATGAGGACTTGGTGAGCTTGGCTCTCCTTGGTCTTTCGAAGAGTTGGAATTCCTATCAAGACTCTGTCAATGGTCGGGAGAAATTTTCAGGATGGGAGAGACTTTGGTCAGCTCTTGTGTAGGAGGAGATCAGGTGGAATACTAGGGACGGATCTTCGTCAAAGGGAACAGATGAAGAAAATTGTGCTTTGGCTGCCAAAGCAAAGAAGGGAAAGAGTAAGAAATCTTCTCAGTCTGGTGTGAAAGGCAAGAAGCAGGACATGTCCAAGGTGAAGTGTTTTCACTGTCCCCAGCACGGACACTATGCCACAAATTGTTCATAGAAGAAGAAGGACAAGCAAGCTGCTAGATCTGCAGCAGGAGAGGCTCTAGCCTCGTAATTTGAGCTTGATTTTTAATTGATCGCATGCTTGGTTTCAAGTGTGATGGGATTGGTGTGGTTCTTAGACAATGGTGCGTCTTTTCACATGACAGGAGATCGAGATTTGTTTTCTGATATGGAGGACAAAGATCTTGGAGTGCACATCGAGATGGGCGATGATGGTAGATACAGTTCGACCGGTATCGGTACCATTTCCTTTGAGAGGGAGTCTGGTAAACCCTTCGTATTGAAGGAAGTGATGCATGTTCCAGGATTGAAGAAGAACCTTATCTTTGTGGCGATGTTAGAAGACAAGGGATATGATGTTGTTTTCAGTGAGGGAAAGGCTTTCCTGCGCAGCATGACAACTGGAGAAACCCGGAAGATAAGGGTTCGTGTGAGGAACCTTTATCAGTTGCATGTAGATGGATGCGCAGCAATGGCATGCAAGGCAGAAGGATTGGTGAGCCGGGATGATGGTGAGTTGTGGCACAGGAGATTGGGTCACCTTCACCATGGAGCCTTGAAGATACTGCAGCAGATCACTACAGGGCTTCCTAAAGGCACTCTTGCGCAGTCAGATCAGTGCAAGGGGTGTACTTTGGGAAAGTTTGTGAAAGCCACCTTTCATGAGAAGGATAGTCGTTCCATGATGATCCTTGAGAGAATTCACAGAGACATGTGTGGACCTTTCTCAGTTGCTTCGACAACAAAACACAGGTATTATGTGATTTTTGTTGATGATTTCTCTCGTAAGTGCTAGATCTTCTTCATGCAGAAGAAGAGCGAGACATATTCAAAGTTCTGTGAATTCAAAGCACTGGTTGAGAAGGAGACGGGGAAGAAGGTGAAGGCTTTTAGGAGCGATAATGGTGTTGAATACATCTTTGACGAGTTCAAGGATTTCTACAAAGTAGAAGGGATTCGAAGAGAACTCATAGCTCCCCATAACTCACAACAGAATGGGGTTGCTGAGTGGAAGAACAGAATGATCGTGGGTGCTGCATGGGCGATGTTGCATGATCAGGGCCTACCCCTTCACTTGTGGGTAGAAGCATGCAATACAACAGTTTATGTGCATAACCGTTGTCCTCACGGGATACTTGGCATGAGTACACCCGAGGAGGCTTATTCTGGTAAGAAGCCTGATCTTTCTCATTTGAGGATTTTTGGTGCTAACGTTTACATGCATGTGACGAAGGATGCCAGGAAGAAGCTCGAGCCGACTGCAGAGGTTGGGATATTTGTGGGGTACACTGATACGCCCCACAACTATCATGTGTATTTGCTAGACAGTGGTAAAACTGTTGTGCGACGGGATATAAAATTTCAGGAGGAGAAAGCCATGAAGTGTTCGCTTGAGAGGGAGCCACACTTGCATGCAGATGAGGAGCTATTAGTTCCTAAAGATGATCTTCAGGACGTGGATCAGCCACAGGATGAGGTTCATGGAGTGGAAGAGACCACTCATGCAGTGCCAAATATCAAAGGGCGAAAGCGCTTGACAGAAGTTGAGCGACTGGCTCAAGATGCAGAGAAAGCTGTTGGACCACCTACAGCCCAACGCAGGCAGAGACAGTCACCTGATCGGTACACTAGATACATGGCTCTTATGAGAAAATGTGTTGTGACTGAACCATCCTCTTTCGAGGAAGCTGTGGAGGATCCTGCATGGGTAGACACCATGGTGGAAGAGTATGATTCGATTGTTAGAAATGTGCATGGGAGATTGTTCCTAGACCGGAAGGGAAATCAGTGGTGGGTTCGAGATGGATCTACAAAGTTAAGTAGGCAGTTGATGGGAGTGTGGAGAAGTAAAAGGCAAGAGTTTTTTCCTGAGGCTTTTCGCAGATAGAGGGGATCGATTATGAGGAGACCTTTGCACCTGTCGTAAGGTATTCTTCCATACGGACGACTCTTGCTCTCGCAACGCAGATGGGATGGAACATTCATCAGATGGATGTGAAGATTGTGTTCCTCAACGGAGTCATTGAGGAGGAGATGTACATTGAGCAGCTCGAAGGTTTTGAGATCTTCAGCAACGAGTCGCATGTGTGCAAGCTCAAGAGAGCGCTGTATGGGTTGAAATAAGCACCATGTGCTTGGTACACATGGATAGACAACTATTTCACTGGAATTGGATTCTCCAAGAGTGAGGCAGATCCTAACCTATACCAGATTGTGGTGGAGGGTAAGTTGCTTATCATTGTACTTTATGTAGATTATTTGATTCTAACGGGTGATGAGCTGTTGATACTTTCATGCAAGGATGAACTTGCTAAGGAGTTTGAGATGAAGGACTTGGGCCTCCTTCATTATTTCGTGGGATTGGAAATTTGGCAGCGCAATGGTGGCCTATTTGTTTCTTAGGGTAAGTATGCTCGGGAGATACTGGAGAAGTTCAACATGCATGGCTACAAGCCTATTGATACTCCTCTTCCTGGAGGTTGGAGGAAGGAGGATGCCACTTCGGCAGAAGAAGTGGATGCCACTATTTATCAACAGTTAGTGGGGTCGCTTATGTATCTGGTCAATACACGACCCGATATATGCTATGATGTTAACCAACTTTCACAAGCTATGGTTAAGCCTACCAAGCTCTTCTGGAAGGCAGGCAAGCATGTATTGCGTTATTTGAGAGGTACATCGGGATATGGTTTGTGGTACAGACAGGAGGATGAGGTGAAGCTATGTGGCTTCACGGATGCAGATTGGGTAGGGAGCCCAACGGACAGAAAGAGCACATCAGGAGGGGTCTTCAGTATTGGGTAGACAGTAGTTTCTTGGTACAGCAGGAATTAGAGATCCGTGGCACTCAGTTCAGCAGAGGCCGAGTATATGGCAGCAAGTTTGGCTGCATGCGAGGTTATATGGATGAGGAAGATCCTGGTCAGTTTTTTCGGTTCTCACTTGGAGCCTACTGTGATTTATTGTGATAACTAGAGTTGCATTAAACTCTTGGCTAATCCTATATTTCATGATAGATATAAGCATATTGACATCAGGTACCATCATATCAGAGATTGTGTGCATCGGAGAATCATGTTACTTTCATACATTCCAACGGAGGATCAGGATGCTGATATCTTGATGAAGGCGCTCACCAAGAGCAAATTCGAATACCACTGAGGTAGGATATGGGTTCCTGATAATCCATATCTTGTTGAGAGGGAGTGTTGAGAATGCAACAAGATGATGGAGCTTAGTGGAAAGGAGTCGCCTTCACTAAGTGGGCCCGCAAGCAAATTATGGCGCAAAGTCTATTTTTAGACTATGTCTATTTTTAGACATATGGATCATGGTCTATGAGTTGCAGAATGATGTTTATGGATGATTGGTCATGTTGGGAAAAATAGATGGACTTCTATTTCTGGTTCACAACAGGAGTGATCAAAGTCTATTTTTAGACTGCCAGGTTAAAAATAGAAAAGTCAAATATTATTGTCTCATAATAATTTTTAGACTATAAACTTTATCTTATTCTCTTTGAGCACTTTAGTTTGAGCTACATATGTGGCACATGCAGCTGTCAGAAGGAAATACACTTTCTTTGTGGGTCATTTGAGTTGTTGCATCCAGGACTTTAGTTAGAACTCAAGCAGTTGAGTTTGGTGGAGTTGATGGAGTTGTGTTCAGTTTGACTTGGTTAAACTAGTTGTAATTAGTCTAACTGCAAATAGACTAATGATGAGTTGTTAAACTAATTATTAACTCACAAAGCAACTAAAGAATACATCAGTTAACTCAGTTTCATGTCAGTGCATGTACAGTTCAACAGGGACGGGTGTTAGAGGTTGAGATTGCTATCAGTTGTGACTATAGTTGTGCATGAGGATTTGCACAAGAAATGTATTGAGTATGCCAATGAGTATTGTGTAGTATTCTACCCAGTAGAATAGCCTGTTCTCACGTGATTTCCAGTGTGAGTGATTCTCAACAGGTAATGTGCAATAGAGGCAGGCAAAGCAGTGGAGAAGATTTGAACGTGTGACTTGTTTAGGTCTGAGCTGGTTTGTGTGTAACAGGTGGAGATAGTGCTGGATACTTGTGAGGAGTATTGTACTATGTAATGCTACATGTTATCAATCATTAATATATAGATAGTGTGGGGTTTTCAGCTGTAATCTTTCCCCGGGATACATATTGTGTTAATGTGTGCATGTTATTGATGTTTCATTGTTTTTGGTGTTGCTAAATTGATGCTCAATGTAGAGGAGGTTATGTATTGTGCATGTATTCCGCAATAGTGTATAATCAGGATAATCTCTGTTGAATTTGTGTTTATTATTCAAAATTTCTACAGTTCCTAGTGATGAAATGTTATTTTTCTTCATGAAACCTCATATTATAATAGTAGGTAATTGTTGACGATTGGTAGCTAGGGAATCAACTTTTGACCTCCTTGAGGATGAATTTGGCCAATCTAACACATCTAGGCCCCAGTTTGACGGTGATCCATCTTCTAATATTGATCATGTGACAAGATTTGCTACATATACCACAAAAGTTGGTGTGGTTTGTTGTACCTCTAAGATAGTAGTAGGTAGCTACCAATGCCAGAGCATCTAAAATAATTGTTTTGGGGTTTTTGGTTTTAGTTTTGGAAGACCAATGAATGAAGACGGATGTAGAATAAAAATACTTAACTCTTTCGATAATATTAATATCTCAGCAAAGGGCTACTATAAAGATTTACACAATCATATAGATCAAAATAATGGTGAGAAAAAGATAGAAAATAATATGATTATCACAGTTTCCAGACTGTAAAACAGAACAATCATAAGTATGAAAACCTTCTGAACTACGTTCCAAAGATTCAAGGCAGTATACTTATGCTTACACAAGATGTTGATGATTTATTGATTAGAGGGGATTAGCTAAACAGATAGTTCATTTATCCATTCTCTTAATAGATGATCACTTCAGGAGCTTATAGGAATAAATTGAGACACAATTATTCCTACCTAGATATCTCTATAAGTCATAAGCATATGAAGAAAAACATAATGATTGATGACTGGAAAAATTTACAAGATAAGACAAATTGTATAAAACCAAATTTAGAATCCTCTACTTTGTATTAAGGTTCCAGAAAAACTGAGTACATCAAGTGTCTACAAAATCTTCCTTCAAAGGTGCAACCAAGTTCAAAGTAGAATGAGCAGTCAAGACTTAACGAGCAATGAACACTGAATCTTGAACTTCGAACCCATAATAACTCGAGAAGAGAGTTATTTATACAAGAATGAAACTAAGAAAATCCCTAAAACTGATTGAGATTTATTCAAGGAAAGGAAAGATCTTCATGCAAGAAGAGAGGGGCAGCTATTGAACTGCTTCTTGATGTCCCTTTTATTCAGGTTGTGCTGGCTTTGTTGTTTGATATTTTTCCCTTTAAGCTGCTAAATTGTTTGTATCCTTTACGCTGGTTGATTCCTTCATTTGATCTTTCATTTGATACTCTTTAAACTCTGTGAATATCCTTTGACCCTGTTGAGTAACCTTTACTGTATTCTTTTTTACCTTTCCTGTGCATTTCAAGTTTTTACTGTGTTTTTCAATAGTAATATCTTCATATTTGTCTTCAAGCTGTATACAGGCTTTTTCTTTGTAACCCTGGAACAAGAGTTTTTACCTACAAAACACAAAAATTGTTAAGAAAGCATAGGTGACAGAGGACATCAATGGCTTTATTGACCTTGAAAGAATATTGGAAGGAGTCCAGAGCGTATCAAAAGGTAAAACAATTTATTTATTGGTCGCAGAGTCTTATGGAGGGTTTACTGTGAAAACAGGTGAAACAAAGGAAAAATAGTGATTTTGCGTTTAAACGGAAAAAAAATCTTCTTTTTCAATTATGGCGCAAAGTGAACAGTGGCCATTTTGTCGTTATGCGGGAGGTGGTTTTGGTTTTAATTGCACCACTTATAAGGTGTGGGCAGTTTTGGGAGGGATTACCCGATATGGTTTAAAGCCTAACATGTAGCAAGGGGAGGTCGGTGGAATACTGCTTTTCGGGTGGGTAATTCCCGTACAGAGAGCCAACCTGAAATCGCTGAGGGCCGTTGGATTTGAATGTATGTGATCGGATGGTGGTGGAGCAAAAGAGCAGTATGGAGGGGCCCATGATTGATTATGGCGGTATGGCACTTAATTATGGGTTAAAACTGAGATTAGCGGGGTTCTTCATTTAAATCATAAAAACAATTTAACAATGAAATTATTCACAAAACATGGTATGTCGGACTTGAAATAATATGAATTTGGGCGGATAAATGATATCGGGTCCGGGTTCATCGCATATCGTAATCGGGGTTTAGCGAAGGATGACCCATTGCAAAGGAATGCGATAGGGGCCGGACGCGATGTGGAAAATAGATCATAGATAATAATGAGATTGGGTTTGGGTTTCCTATCACATATCAGAGATCGCAATGGCGGAGGGTTATTGCTTTAGCTGGGACTTGCAATGGAGGCAGATGCGATATGGAAATGAAATATGATATATATTGGGGTCGGGTTCGGGTCCATCACGCATCGCATATCGCAATCGAAGTTTGAGTGCATGCACGTTGAAAGGCTTGTGATCCGCCGATGCGATGTTTTATTAAATACATATTTTTATTATAAAACTTATGGTTTTGGGGTATTTTATTAGAGGGAGTTAATATATACGGGAAAGGGAAACTTTTAGGGGTTTAATACTATAGGTTAGCATTAATATGAAAACATGAGTAGAAAGGGGAATTATACGTGGAAAGGGGAAATATACTAAGTATAAAGCTTTATCATGGGTTATTTGATTTTTATATATACTTCAATACTTAGGCTAAACGTCTTTTTGTGGGTTTTTTGGGTAAAAGGGGATTTAACATGAAGTTTTCACTTTTCCTAGGCAAAAAGGATTTTGACCTTAGGAAAAGGGGTTTTTTTATGGAAAATGAATGAATATGAACTGTATAAAGGTGGGAAGGGGAAATTAGCAAATATAGGGATGAATGGGAAGTTAATTAATTGATCTTGTAGACTTTCATTTGCTTTGTGTAATTGCGTCAAGGACATAGAAACATACGGTAAAACATTATAAATGTACATTTTGTCCAATCAATCATCATTATTCTGCAACCTTTCTTCTACTTACCCTTTGCTTATCCTATCATTTTTTCTTCACTTAATGGGTGCATTTAAGCTAGCAAACCCTTTTCCTTTCTTTTATTTTACAAAAGAAAACTATCTAATTCTAACCTTATAACATCCAAGGACTTAGATTAAACTGATGAGCACCTTATTATTCTCTACCTAACTACAGATCTTCCAAGATTAAACAGTTTGGCCAGATCTTTATTCTCTAACTATAACATCAAATTTAAAGCATGAAGCAGTCAAGATTAAACTATTTCACTGTCATGAGTTGTGGCTTTTAATACAAGCTGCACACAACCATTATTTCGTAGAAAAATAGTAGTGGCATTTGGACTTGCTCACTTTCAAAGTTTATTTGTTTTCTTTTCTTTCTGACCTAACGTTTTATTTTTGTCTTGATTTTTTAGGACATATAACCTAACATTTTCTTTGATATGGACATCATCATCAAGATATTTTAAAAAACATTTTATTCAATATTGTTATGTCCATATCCTAACTTAACATTTTTTTTAAATATTCTATCTTATCAAAACCAAAAAATGCTACAACATGGTTCATCATGATGTGCTCATAATGTTCTTCCTAAGGTCCCTCCAAGGTCATGATGCATGGTTGTATAATTGTAAGCCTAGGATTATTTCAACAATTGAAGCATTCTTTGATAACTTCCTGCGGCATTATCAAACTAAGGACCAGGGTTTCCTAACATCAAATATTGATTTTCAAAAGGAAGCCTTCATTGAACATAAGGAGGATCATGAGGAAGAAGAGTATCTCTTTCTAGATCATCTAGATAAGAGCATTGATGAAGACATTAAGGGAGATCTTGAATGGAAGCAAGATAAGGAGTTTAATGAAGAAGGTTCCTTAGAAAGTAAAATTTAAGATATAGGCATCTTTTTCAAGGACTTTATCTCTTATATTGTAGATATTAAACACCTTTATAAAGATGGCCCCATTATCCCCTTGGACATTAGTGATTTCTTGCATATTCAAGAATGGAAGTGGGAGATCATGAACCATGATTTTGACAGAGATCCTATCTATGACACTGATGAAGAAGGGGAATTTGTGGAAAGTGAAGTTGAGGTTAGCCATGTTGACATTGAAGACTACTTGCATGTTGTAGAAGGGAAATGGGAGATTATTAGCTATCGCTTTGACATATGGTGAGCTTTAGTATTAAAAATTATGAGCACATGGTGGTCTCCCCTTTTCAACATGATCCTTGCAATAGGAAACCTAATTTGTGTAATTCCCCTTGCCTGCCTTATTTTCCCTCCTATCCTTCTCAGCCAGAGCATGAGGATATAAAAAGGAACTTCATGAATAAGATATGAGAAAAAGTTATGGGGTTTGATCATTGATTTCTCCATATTCTTGATTAAAGGAAAGACCCGATGGTGTAGGCTTGACTCATGTTCCCCTCCTTTGTTTGTTGTTCCTTTACATGATTCATGGTTGCTTTATTTTCCCACCTCCCACCCTTGTGACCTTGCATATGAGTGTCATGATTGTCATGTTTGCTTTCAAATGTATATCATATTGATCATAGGGATAAGAAATATGATCTTGATCTGATGATATGCTAGTTACATTGGCTCTATGATTATAATTAGCATTTTCATAGCGTAGCATGCATGTAGAGTAGGATGAATTGCATTTTGGTATTGCATAGCTACTATCATCATATCATGTTCTCATGCTAGCATAGGTGCATTTATATTATATTTACATAATAGAATAGGTTTACTTTTCTATATGATTTTATTACTTGATGAAAACATGGGCAATAAAATTATGCCTAGAACACATGCTTCCAATATTGTTTGTGATGTGCTAGATACAGGTCTACAGTCCCAAAAGATTGCTAGTGTCCTTATGACCTCCCATTCAATTACATAGTTCATGCACTTTATAGTGAGCTCATGTTCCTGTTGGAGCCAGATGTTACCCACCAAAAGTGGGTGACCCCATAGGAGGTTTTTCTCCTATATTTGTCTTCAACTAGCAACCAACAACTCATGAAAGATACTAGTGTAGCTAATATATTGTGCCATTAGATCTCCTCTCCTTGAACTGATCATATGTCCCCTCGCCCATCTGTTGAGAGCATATGTTTGAAGGTGGGAAATCCAATGCTAATGGTATGTTTTTAATTATGCAATTAGGTGTTTATGCTTGTTTTCTCTTTAGGCACTTTAGGCATGGATTATTGGGTGACTTGGAAGAAGGAAGGGTTTTAACTGTATTTTTTTTCCCTCACCTTAAATGAGGGGTTAATCCTCAATCCTAGCTCTGTGGGATCTCCCTTATTGGCTTATAGCTTCAGGAAGGGCACTACTTGGGAAACCTTGATTTTAGTAGCATTGTCTTGTTTTCCCATTGCACGCCTTTCACTCCCCTCTAGACATTACAAACCCTATTTCATCATCTTACCTCTCTAGGTCCACATGACCACTGGGTCCACAAGGCACTGGTTCTCCCCCTCCCCTTGTCCACATGTTTGGGTCGGGCCTAGAATGTTTCCCTGGAGGTTGATGTAGTTAAAAAAAGGGTTAAAAGCATATCACTACCACAAGAAAGAAACAAAAATATATATATATATTATAAATTGCAAAAGATGGTTGGGACATTATATTAGCACGTGGGGAAATCCAAACATGAGCTCTACCCCTTCATTATGGCCATCACTCTGGTTGCTAGGTATCCATGAGTGTCCCCACATAATTAAGGAACCCATGGATGTCCCAACCCCTAGTGGGCAATGAGCTCCACATTCTTAAAGGGGGTAATAACTGCTTATATCATACACAACATGCTCTCATCACTTAGAGCCATGAGCAGCAATACAATGAAAACAATTAATAGAAGGCAAAAGGAAAATGAAGAAGGGTGGAAAAACAAAGGTCGGGGTAACTCATGTACCCATAATTGCTCCCCCGACATTTGTACACCCAAATATATGGACATCTCTCATCATTACCATCATTGAACCCAGAGCATTTAGCTTTGAGACCCCTATGTCCCCATTCATCTCATCATTATTCACATGACCCCTTTCAAATAAAGAATGTACCTTGGAACATTATTTCCCTTTAGGGTCAGGGAACACCTAATAGGGTTGTTTATTAGCTACTCCTACCTAGGGAGGTAACACTATTACAAACCTAAAGCCCCAAATTTGGAGGGGAAACCTGTTATGAAGTCTCGATGTGCCCTTTATTAACAAGCTTAGTTCACTTAGATGCAGTAATGAATTATTGTACCTAATGGTGAGGAAGTGCATTGGATCCTATATGCAATTTGTAGGTGGTTTCATCCTGGGATAGGAAACTTAAATGGGGTCCAAGCTCACTAGAGGATCATATTGACACCCCTAGGGGATGTATTGATATCCATGGGACTCCATCATGTGTTAGAGCATTATTTCATGCCATGAGCACGCTTAGCACCTTCATTAATTTGTTCATTACCCCTCATTATTCACAAGATGACGCACTTGGCCTAATGTGCCCCAACATGCTTAGCATGACAATGGCAGTTGATATGAGGCCCATAGGAGGTTTGTCTCACCCTTGAGACATGGGAGGGCATGCACCATCATAAGAGCCCTCATTTGGAGCATTGTACACGATTTTATTTCATCTACAGACCTATGAGATGAGCAGTTTGCCCCAAACCCAGTTTTGGGCCCCACATGATGACTTGCATGGAAAATTAGGGACCATCCCCAAATTCATCTTTATTGGAGCCCTCTCTCTCATCACGGAACTTAGAGGACTCAACGTGGCACTCCAATGACCCTACATCATCATCATGTCATCAACGCAACTTGCATATGGATGGCTACTTCATAACTTGTGATATCTAGTTGGTTGACTTCTGACCAAGACGTGTTTTTAACACATTATTTTATAACTTTTGGGGGCTCATTAGGCTAATTCAATTTAAAGAGACACATATAAATAGAAGTGAGTCTAATTTGTGAGAACTCATCATCATCACTTGGATTCTTCTCTTATAAAAGAACTCACACTTTTTCTTTGGAAGATATTGGAGTATATTAGATGCACTATGATATTTGGAGCCGATTTTTTATCTTGTCTTTGAGCTACTTCTTGAATATGGACGGATATATTGCATGATAATCTTGTAATTTTTTGTTCTTGATGAAATCTTTCCTTGAAGATGTCTAATTTATGTAATTGTTGCAACTAATGTAAATGTTATTGTGCACTAATTTTGTTGAAGAATTTTTTTTAGAAGCTATTTGGTTGGCTCTTGCATATGTTACTCATGATATAAGATGCAATGAATATTCCTAGTGATGAAATGTTATTTTTCTTCATTAAACCCCATATTCTAATAGTAGGTAATTAGTGAAGGTTGGTAGCTAGGGCATCAATTTTTTATCTCCTTGAGGAAAAATTTGGCCAATCTAACGCATCTAGGATTCCATAGTCCAAAGGAATAGGCACTAGTCCAAGGATTTTGGTGATCAAGCTCCTCTTTCTCCATATCTTCTTCTACTAATTTTTTGTCCCCTAAAGGTAGGGAGGAAATCTAGGGCTTGTAGTGAAAATTTAGGGAGGTGATTTTTTCAGGAATCCAACTGTCCAAACATCAAGTTGAGGGTCTAGGCTACCTATGCTCCAAATTTGGTGGGCATCCTCCTAAGTTTCACCCATAAAATTTCTTGCCTTAGGTGTTGCTTTAAGAGGGAGAATCTAAATCTTCCTTTTTCACCTTGGGGACTTCTTTGAGGGATGTATGAGCTTAGTATTCATTGGAATAAATAATAAGAATCTCTTTCTTCTCTCAGGCCTTGACCTAGTGAATACCTTGGAAGCATTTCTTCCCACAATTATTCATAAACCCTAGGTCTAGTGCAAGTATTTCTTAGGTCTCTAAAAGAGAGCGAAGAGCCTCTTAGAAGTGTTAAAACATCACAAAGAGATCCCTTGAAGGATTCCACCTGATCACCTAGAGTCTTGAACTTAGGAATGCCTACTATCATCATCATATCTCAAGCCTTAAGTCTTGATTTGTTCATCCTAAATCCTTTCTTGGAGAGCAGGTTAGCTTCCTTGAAGCATTGAGCCATTGTTGTGTCTCTCCTTGAATGGGCTTTATGGAATCACTTCACAACTAAAGCATTGATCTACCCATTCTAAGTCATTCCCTTCCCACCAAGACTCCTCCCATCGTTGAAAATCTGTAGAGAGCAGCAGACTTTGACTAAAGTGACAGTGGATCATTATACCATTTTTTTCACTTAATCTAGTAGTTGTCCCTTGGGCTTTCCCTTCCTTAGGTCTCTACTAGATTATGTGGTGACGTTTTTGGCACCGTTGTTGGGGAATAAGTGAGTCTACCTTTATAAAGTATTTACCTGCTTCCCTAACGATAATATATATATTATTATTTGGCAACTCCATTGGAAGAATGAAGCCCTTGTTCTTCATTGAACCTAAAAGTCATTGCTTGTAGGGTGAAACAATCATCTCTCGAGGCATCTTTGAATTATCCCTGGCAACTCCTACATAATTGATATGTGTAACCTAATAGGATCTCTTACCTTGATGAAATCCCCACCTTGGGCATCACTAAAATTCGTGAATACCCGAACCATGCCACCTTATGCACAATACTTGTGGTGCATGAGTTTGATGGTGATCCATCTTCTTCTATTGATCATGTGACAAGATTTTATACATATACCACAAAAGTTGGTGTGGTTCATCATGATGTGCTCATAATGTTGTTCATAAGGTCCCTTCAAGGTCATGACTCATGGTTGTATAATTGCAAGCCTAGGAGTATTTCATCAATTGAAGCATTCTTTGATAACTTTTTGGAGCATTATCGAACTAAGGACTAGGCTTGCCCAACATCAAATATTGATTTTTAAAAGAAAGCCTTCATTGAACATAAGAAGGATCATGAGGAAGAAGAGGATCCTTTCTAGATCATCAAGATGAGATCATTGATGAAGACATTAAGGGAGATCTTGAATGGAAGCAAGATAAGGAGTTTGATGAAGAAGGTTCCTTAGCAAGTAAAATTCTTTTTCAAGGACATTATCTCTGACATTGTACATATCAAAGACCTTGAGAAAGACAACCCCATTAACCCCTTGGACATTAGTGATTTCTTGCATATTGAAGAAGGGAAGTGGGAGATCACGGGCCATCATTTCGACAAAGATCCTATCTATGACACCAATGAAGAAGGGGAATTTGTGGAAAGTGAAGTTGAGGCTAGCCCTGTTTCTGTCAAGGATATTATTCTTAATGATATGCCTTTTGAGCCCCTTGAAGAGCAAGGTGATCCCATGGCTCCTTTGAGAATTAACATTGAAGACTACTTGCATGTTGTAGAAGGGAAATGGGAGATTATTAGCTACTTCTTTCACAAAGACCACATTTATGATGTTCGTGATGATGACCCTGATAAGGACCTTAATTTTCCTTGTATTCCATGTCATCAAGAAACATTGATCACTTTTGAGGAACTGTTGGACCTTCTTATAAAAATGATGAGCACATGGCGGTCTCCCCATTTCAACATGATCCTTACAATAAGCAACCTGATTGGTGTGATTTCGCTCACCTTCCTTACTTTCCCTCTTATCCTTTTGGGCTAGAGCATGATGATATGAAAGGGAGCTTCATGAATAAGAGAATGTTTGAGAAAAAGTTATGGGTTTTGATTATTGATTTCTCCATATTCTAGATTAAAGGAAAGACTCGATGGTGCATACCTGACTCATTTTCCCCTCCTTTGTATGTTGTACCTTTACATAGTTTGTGCACTCTATAGTGAGCTCATGTCTAAGTTGGAGCTAGATGTTACCCGCCAAAAGTGGGTGGCCCCATAGGAGAGTTTTTCTCCTAGGTTTGTCTTCAACTAGTGGCTAGTAGCCCCTGGCAACCCTATGTCCCATCGCCCATCTGTCGAGAGCATATATTTGAAGGCAGGAAATCCAATACTAAAGGTATGCTTTTCATTGTGCATTCAGGTGCTTATGATTTTTTTTCCTTGGGCACTTTGGGCATGGATTATTGGGTGACTTGGAAGAAACAAGGGTTTTGACTATATTTTTGTTCTCGAACCTTAAATGGGGGGTTGGGTTAATCCTTAATCCCAATTTTGTGGGATCTCACATATTAGCTTATAGATTCAGTTGGGGCACTACTTGGGAAACACTGATTTTGATAGCATGTTCCCCTTTTTCCATTTCACATTTTTCACTCCCCTCTGCACATTACAAGCTCTATTTCATCATCTTCCCTCTTTGGGTACACATGACCACTTGGTCCACAAGGCACTGGTTCACCCCTTCCTCTTGTCCACTTGTTTGGGTTAGACCTAGAAACTTTTCCCTGGAGGTTGATGCAGCTAAAAAAGGGTTAAAAGCATATCATGGCCACAAGCAAGAAACAAAAGAAAATAATATTATAAAATGAAAAATATGGTTGGGACATTATATGAACACATGGGAAGAAGCGAAAAATGAGCTCTACCCTTTCATTATGCCCATTACCCTAGTTCCCAGGGTGCCATGAGTGCCTCCACATTATTAAGGAACCCATGCATGTCCCAACCCCTAATGGGCAATGAACTATCCCACCTTAAGGGGGTAATAATTGCTTATATCATACAAAGCATGCTTTCATCACCTAGATCCCTGAGTAGTATTACAATGAAAAAAACCAAGAAAAGGCAAAAGGAAAATGAAGAAGAATGCTAAAACAAAGGTTGGGGTAGCTCATATATTCACGATTTCTCCCTCCTACATCTATACACCCAAATTTATGGACATCCCTCACCATTACCATCAGTGAACCCATGACATTTGGCTTTTAGACCCTCATGTCCCCATCCATCTCATCATTATTCACATGACCCCTATCAATTGAGGTATGTACCTTGGGCCTGTATTTCCCTTTAGGGGATGGTAACACTTAATAGGTTTGTTTATTAGCCACTCCTACCTAGGGAGGTAATCCTATTACAAGCTTAAATCCCCAAATTTGGAAGGGAAACCCATTATGAAGTCTCATTGTGACCTTGATTAACAAGTTTGGTTCACTTAGATGCACTAATGAATTATTGTACCTAATGGTGAGGAAGCACATTAGAACTTATATGTAATTAGCAGGTGATTTCATCATGGCCTAGGCAACTTAAATGGAACCCAAGCTCACTAAAGGATCATACTGAAACCCTTAGAGGATGCATTGAGAGCCATGGGACTCCATCATTTTATGTCATGGTCACCCTCAACACCTTCATCAATTTGTTCATTTCCCCCCATTATATGCGAGATGATGCACTTGGACCAACGCACCCAGTTGACTTAAAATGAACATGGAAGTTGATCTGAGGCCCAGATGAGGTTTCTCTCACCCTTGAGACATGGGAGGGTGAGCACGATCATTATAACCCTGATTTGGATCCCCAAATCCACCTTTGGGCCCCAGATGATGACTTACATGGAAAATTAGGGGTCATCCCTGAATTCATCTTTATTGGAGCCCTCTCTCTCATCATGGCACTTAGAGGACTCAATGTGGCCCTCCAATGATGCTACATCTTCATGACATCATTAACTCGAGTTGCATATGGATGGCTACTTCATAACTTGTGATAGCTACTTCGTCAGCTTGTGACCAAGACATGTTTTTAGCAGATTATTTTATAACTTTGGGGGCTCATTAGGTTAACTCAATTTAGAGAGACTCATATAAATATAAGAGAGTCTAATTTGTGAGAACTCGTCATCATCACTCAAATTCTTATCTTGTAAAAGAACTGACAAATTTTCTTTGGAAGTTATTGGAGTATCTTGAATGCACTATGATATTTGGAGTTGACAGTTTATCTTGTCTTGGAGCTACTCCTTTAATATGGATGGACATATTGTGTGATTATCTTGTAAGTTCTTTTGTTGATGAAATATTTCTCTTGAGAATGTCTAATGTGTGTAATTGCTACAATGAATGTAAATGTTATTGTGCCCTAATTCTGTTAAGAATTTTTTTTGGAAGCTATTTGGTTGGCTCTTGCATATGTTACTCATGATATAACATGCAATGAATTTTCCTAGTGAGGAAACGTTATTTTTGTTCATGAAACTCCATATTCTAATAGTAGGTAATTATTGAAGGTTGGTAGTTAGGGCATCAATGTTTGACCTCATTGTGGACAAATTTGGCTAATATAATGCATCCAAGACTCCATAGCCCACAGGACTAGGCACTGGTCCAAGGATTTTGGTGATCAAGATCCTCTTTCAGAATATTTCCTCCTCCTAATTTTCGGTCCCCTAAAATCTCTTTCCCTACGTGCTACTCTAATAAGGGAAATCTAGGTCTTTTTCTCTCACCTTGGGGACTTCTTTGAGAATTGTATAAGCTTAGTATTCAATGGAATAGATCATAAGAATCCCTTTCTTCTCTCAGGCCTTGACCTTCCTCTCACTGATTTATCTATGTTTCTAAACACAGATGATCGCCAAAGTTTTTCCCTCCAGCCTCACCCCAAAGCTAGGGTGAAATTTATTGTCAAAGTCTTAAGTGATTCCTATTGTTCTATTCGAGTATTTTGTAAAAGTGATTTAGGAAAAATTTAAGCTACTTGGATAAATTATTTTATTACATATCATTTAGTCTACTAAATCATATTGTGTCGCAGAATTGGGTAATTATTTGAGGGTCTATAATGAACAAATATCCCCCTTTGAGGGTTGAATTTGTGAAATATTATGTAAAAAATATTTTAGTGCATGGTCCGTCACACTTAGATACCATGTCTAAAATATTTGAGGGTGGAAAAATAATTAATCCCCTCAAGTGTCAATTAAGTATTTTTTCTTGCAAAAATAAAATTAAATCCTAAGCTAGAAAATTAATTAATTAGAGTCAAAAAAGTTATATTCTAGAGAAATTAAATTCTCCGAGTGAAAAAATTCGTGGGTCTTAAATAAATTAATTTTTGGAGGTCCCCCACCAAGGTAATATTGGAAATTTCAAGAAAAATTGAACCGTTGGGCCTTGGTGGTCAAGTCAAAGTTATTTATTTGAAGGAATTAGTTCAAAATAATTATTTTTGAGCTAACAAAAATGGGTTTAATAAGAAATTCGAAAATTTCTCAAAAAATAATTATTTCGACGCAAGAGATTAAAAGATCATCAAATATTTATCAAAAACCAAGATTATTTTGACGAAGATCAAGCCAACTAGCCATTACTTTCCACTTGGAAGATTTAACTATAAATTAGAGGTCATTTGTGTCTCAAGCCACCTGATATTTGGCTAATGTAATTCTGTGAAAGTTGATGTAAAGTTATTGTCCCACTAGGAACATTTTGAATAATCATAATAAAACAATTTGGGGTCTAGTTCATGGTGTCATTGTTTTATTGATTTGTGGTATGTGCTGGGTACGTGCATTCCTATATTGTGCTTTAAATTTTTAATAAATTTTTATTTCATTATAGATGATAGGAACATTATATTAATAAGTTTTGGACTTATCATAGGTGATCTGATTCATTGTTGTTCTAACAATTTATTATTGAGAAATTATATAGTGTTTGCAGGTTTCCCAGCTCTTAGGCTCCAAGTTCACAAACTGTGGGCACATGCTGACTATGTTTGGATCTTGAATATTTTATATGGTTTTCTAACTTCACTAAGGTTGTGGTTTGGCATTCATTTTTTGAAATACATTTAGTCATTGTCAAAATTTATAAAAATTTCATTCTCAACAATTCTTGTAAGCATTGTATACTTGTAAAATTTGTAAATTATTTTATTTTCTAACTCTTGTTCCTTGCAACTGGGAATTTATGGGTTTTTGAGATTTTGAATTTTTTGTATATATTGGGATTTTTGGTTATTGTAAATATATTTGTGCAGGTTAGATAAAAGGAAGATTATTGGATTAGAGCTAGATTTATGCCCTTGAGAGTAAGATCTAGTCTTTAAATTTACTTTTTTGTAGAGTCAACAAATTGGACAATTTTGCAGACATTAAATATCTAAAGCAAAATATTTCTTCTTAGGCGGGGGTTTCAAATTTCGAGGCTCCTTGGCCTAACATTTTTCTCTACCCTAGTCATCTTCCCTCCTAGGTATGGACACTAGCTTTTTTTTCCCCTTGGAGCCCTAGCGTGGCCCTTCTAGGTTGTTTTCAACCCTTCCTAGGCTAGGTCGTAGGCCTTTAAGGCCTCAACATACCTTCTTCTACTTAGTTGCAGACCTTGTGGGCCTCCCCAAGTCCTCAAACCTCCTTCTCATCCTCTCGACGCTCTCTCCTATTATCTCTTCCAGCCCTCCGCTCACCTTATTCCCCTCCATTCTGCTTTTGCCCTTTGGCAGCCTCCCCATCCTCTTCCATAGGCCTAACAACCTTGTCTTCACTTGCCGCTAAAAGAAAGCGCAACAAAGTAAAAAATAAATTACAGAGAATAATATATTTACAATAATGCACACAACTCTCACACACCAACTCATATCACTCCGTAATTCTCTTAAACAATCAACCCACAATTCTCTCATACAAAATAACAACTTTACAATAACACTAACAATTAACAAATGGATCATTATTCCAATATCTCTCCCCCATAATGATCATTTGGAAATATTCAAAGATCATCTCTGAATTCGCATAACTTTTCCTTAGACAATGATTTGATGAATATATCAGCTACCTGCTCATATTTTCTGTAGTACTTCATCTCGATCACTCCTGGTTGAGCCAAATCCTGCAAAAAATGATATTGAATATCAATATCCTTGGTCTTCTTATGAAAAAATGGATTCTTGGTCATTTGAATAGCACTTTGATTATCACACATCAATTGAGTGGATTGCTCTTGTTGTTCATGTAGATCCTCTATAATTCTTCTTAACCAAACTTCTTCACATGTTGTTGTCGTTGCCACTTTATACTATGCTTCTATTGTGGAAAGAGAAATTGTACATTTCTTGTTAGTCTTCCAAGCAATTGTCACTAAACCCATACTAAATGAATACCCTGAAGTTGATTTCCTGTCATCCAACATCTAACCCAATTTGAATCTGCATAACCAATCAACTTGAAATCTTCTGTAGACCTATATACCAAACCATAACCAACTATTCCATGCAGATATCTTAAATTCCTCTTTGCTATTTTCCAATGTAATTCCTTGGGTTCTGCTATAAATCTTGATACGATACTGACTGCAAAATAAATATCTAGTCAAGTTGTAGTTAAGTAGATCAAATTTCCAAAAAATTGACGAAAGAAAATAACATCAACTAAATTGGAGTCATCATGTATGTATAACTTCAACCCAACTTCCAACGGAGTTGTCGCTAGCTTACAACTCAACATTCTAAACTTCTTCGAAATGTCCCATGTATACTTGGCTTGTGACATGAAAAGACCATATTCCTTCTGCCAAACTTCAATACCCAAGAAATAATGCAACTCAATAAGATATGCCATCTCAAACTCAACATTCATATGTGACTTAAACCTTTGAAATAGTTTTGTATTGTTCCATGTGTAGATCAAATCATCAACATATAAGACAATTATCAGAATGTCTTGTCCTGACTGAAAGATATAGTGATTGGGCTTAGATAAACTTTTAACTAAGTCATGATCCTGAAAATACTTATCAATTCTTGAATCCCAAGCCCTTAGCGCTTGCTTAAGACCATAAAAGGCCTTCTTCAACTTTAAACATAATATTCTATTCCTAACACTTCAAAACCTTCAGGTCGTTCCACATAAATTTATTCATCCACATAACCATTTAGAAAAGATAATTTAACATCCATTTGAAAAATTGCCCACTTGTACTGTGCAGCTAATGCAAGAACCATCGTGATTATATCCAACTTTTCCAGTAGGGCAAATGTATCAGTATAATCAATTCCTTCTTTCTGTGCATATCCCTTTGCAACTAAAGGATCCTAATACTTATCAATTCTACCATCTGATTTATGCTTTGTTTTATAAACCCTCTTAGTTCCAATTACATCTTTTCCCTTTAGTAATTTCACCAAGTCCCATGTATCATTTTTCACTAAGGCATTCAATTATGCTTCCATAGCGTCATTCCATTCTTTCATTCGTGATGCTTCTGCATAATCCTGTGGTTCATCCATTTTCATTACTTGTCCCATAAGGGAATAATTCACTAGAGAACTTTGAGATCTAGTAACCCTTCTTTCAAAATTTATATCCAACATATTGCTTTCTGAATGACCCCTTTCAAGCCACTTAGGCTTCTTCTTAACTTCATCTATCTTTAGTGACTTGGAATTTGATTCATCACCAATATTCACAACATCTTTCCTCAATTCAAATTGTACCTGATTTAGTTGATAGATTCCCTACTCATCAAACACAACATCTCTACTTATTATCACCTTCCTTGCCTCTAGATCAAACAACTTGTAACTTCTTGTTTCAGTACTGTATCCAATAAAGATACACTTCACACTCTTATCATCCAATTTCTTCCTCTTTTCCTTAGGAACATGTGCATATGTAGTACAACCAAAAACTTTCATATGTGCAACACTTGGTTTGTATCCTAACCATGCTTCTCCTTAAGGATCAATCACTCATAACCATTGCACAAGCATCCTAAGTATAGTGGCATTAATAACATACCTCCAAGCATAAGCTTGGTTGATCAACATTTAGGCCCATCCTTTTTCAATTTAGCTTGAGGGATTCAATACCTTTCTAATGGTTAACATAGTGACCTTGCAGTTGTCAGAGCCACAATTTTTGCAGCGTTGGAGGCATCGGGTAGTTGGAACACAGGGGGGAGGTATCGTAAATCAAACCTTTGCTTGCTTCTTGTTGGATTTCATCCCACAACCTACTCTAAAGACTGGTTCCAAAATAGTTAAGAGGAAGGTCATATTTAGAATAGGCATATAACTAAAAGTAACCAAGATTCTTGCATCACACCTAGGTCTTAGGATTCGCATAGCATGATCCAGGAGGATCTCGAGACACCAAGGGGATGGATAAAGGCTCGAAATTAAAAATGGAAAAAAGGAGAATTTAGTTGCATCAGTTGAAAGGGCCCGTCTTCCTGATTGCGGTGGCGTGAACAGTTCATCCATCTAAGCTCATATGCAAAAGATAGAGCTCTTCAAAGCTTGGTATGGTAGGGGGAAAATGGGGCCCACAGTGCGCCACATGGCATCAAAATCAGCACGTGGGACCCACATGACAGCTTGGCATTTGGCATCCCATCATTGGCCTCCTAAACCTGCACAAGCAACAAAAATCATTTTGAGTTAAAAGACCATATAACAAAAATTGTTTTAATGGTTTTAATGTAGTTATAAAAATAACTATATAAACAATAGACCCAAAAAAAACATAAATCCCAAAAAAAAAAACTATATATTAACTAAAGTGGGAAAAAATGTTAATATATATAGCAAAATTATTTTGTTATGTTAAACAAACTTAAAAAACAGAAGGGAAAAAACGACCAACGTGAATGGAAGGTTGTTAGTTAAAAAGGTTGACATATATATCCAAAAAAAAACCAACGCATGGTGGAATAATGTGATATGGTTACAACACCTATATAACATGGTTTATAGCCCAACCAAAACACAACTTCAAAACCATTGTATATGACATAAAGTTAAAGTTGTAACCAACGTATATGACAGTGAGATATTATATGGTTACAACCATACATATGGTTATAACAAATAGATACCATATATAACACAAGCGCCAGCACATAACATCGGTCAACGAGGGTACATTGGAGGCTTGGGTAGGCGGCTACGTGATGGTCCCACCACCCAAAAACATGTACAGTGCCAAACAATTCAATATGGACTCCATGGACTATTGGGATGGGCATGGGTGCGGTCCCGTGAACTACGGGCCCACCCCCCAACGATGATTTAAAAATATATCTATAATATATATATATATATGGGTTGGGTTTGTTATATAATATATGTCATTTATGTATTCATTAAAAATAATCCATAACAACCAAACTTTGGTAAGTCTGCCCGGATTATTACTTAAGCCTAAGATTTTTGTCAGAACAAGGGAGAGAGTAGAGGTACAGCATCCCAGGCACGGAAACGAAGACAGACGCAGTGGAACCCTGAGCAGTAAGAAAACATTGGTGGAACCATGCTTTCCTGAATTTTTGCAGGAGGGTGATTTTTGTCCAGACTCAGAATTGGGCATATGGATTTTACACCTCTCGGCGACGGGAATCCATTGGTGGTGTCAGTTTTTGCAACAAAGCTCTCCAATTTTCAGGCACTTTTCAGCATGGAGGTATAATGTTCCATTTTGTAAATTGATGAATGTAACTTCTTTTGATGCTATTTTTAATGAATGAAGGCCTCTCCATTGATCGAGCAGGGCCCGGAGACGTAGTCCAGGAGGGACAAACTCCATTATCAAGTTTTTGTCTTCTTGTCTTCTTACACTCTTCTTATTCTTTCTCTCACATGTGCACATTTAAAGTTTCTCTTTGGTTAAGCTACAAACTGTATATGTAATTCTTTTAATGCATCTATAAACAAAACATAACCTGGTTCATAGCATAAGGTTAGTGAAGCATTTAAACAACGATTTTCCATCCTCTTACTTGGTCTGTAATTGACAATAAGAAAGAAGTTGACTACATAAAGCACTGGTCTCACATTTTAATTTAATATAATCCTTAGTTATTGCTAAAATTAACCAAGTAGCTAGGCCACTCAATCGTGTCTCCTGAACTTGTTGGTTACCAACTTGTCCTCCATCTTCACATTTCCATAGGAAATACCCCGTATAGCCTGTTGTTGGGAGACAACTAGAACAGAGATGTTGGAGATCAGAGTGACAACCCTCGACTTGAGTCGTTTTCGTAGTCCCTGTATATTCTGAGCGACAATATTTTTTGGTGCCATTGTAGGGGACCAATTTATTGGACCTTGGTGTTACGACATTCATCTTAATCATCTTCATCCATCTCATTATATCATTTTGTGATCTTCCTTATCCCGCAAATGCTGCAACTTTTTTTGACACCTTTCTTTCATCATTCTTCATCGTTTCATCACCTTATCTTTTCTCCTCTCACTAATCCTTTCATCTTGTTTATTCACACCTCTAACACCTGGACATTTATGTTGGTTTCCTGTTTGGATGGAAACTCCACTTATTCATCCATTTTTCCCAGACAGGAAGCTATCCTTGATATCCATCTGCTTAACCTTTTACTAACTTTTTAGTTTTTTCTTTTTGGATCTTTGAATTAGATTCATGTTCAAGTGTCAAATCTACTTCTTTCATTTCTTACATGAATTTTTGCTAGAAGTTCACTTCTTGTGGATCTCTTGATTTTCTTGAGCAAGGATCTCTCTCTCTAGCATCCAATTGGCCCCTCTTCCCCTAAGTAGGTTATCATGAGTGACTCATTCACCCTTTGTCATTTTATTGACATTCATGATCTTCAAGGAGATGCCATTGATAATATGTCTTCTTTCATGGGTAATAATGTAATCACTACTAAGAATCATCTGACAAAGCTCATTCTTCATATGGTAAAATTCGGTGGCTATGCATATGATGAACATGGTGATGTCAAGGTGCGACTCTTTATTCTTTTGTTAGAAGACAATGCATTGAATAGATTTTGGGAGTTCCCTCATGAAACCTTTGACTCTTTACAATCAATTTTTGAGGCCTTTAAAGATAAATATGGAAATCAAAGGGGCTCTCCTTTCGCCTCTAGTGATGAGCAAAAAGATGAAAGTGGTCATGTGAAGGACCCAAATAGCATAGAAATGTATCAAGAGAATGTGCCATATTACTGACCTTCAAATAATTTTCATGATGAATCCACTTGTGTAATTGTAAGAAGAATTTGCGATAGTGGAAAAGAAGGGACAAGTTATCGAATTGGTATCAACAATGAAAAGTAAAAAGATAAGCAACTTGTCAATGAGTTAACTCAAATGATGAAAACCATGGAACTTAATCAAGAGAAATTGATAGCAGATCACACCAAGGATATGAGAACCATGTATACCAAATTATTAGCTATATAAGAACAACATGTTGAGGAATTAAAAACCATTGAAATTAGTCATTCTAATCAAAGGGCCATCATGCAAGAATATTTGGTCACTACGGAAGCAAATCATAAAGAAGAAATGAGTTTTATTCAAGTAAATCATGATAAAGTAATAAAGGACATGGAAATCAGTTTTCAGAGCAGGTTGTCAGCTATGGAAGAAAAACATGATGAGGAGCTAAATATCATAAAAATTAATCACTGCAACCAAATAACCACCATAGAGGAAAGGTGTGCTCAAGAGATGGAGGCTATGATGTCCAATATGCAGAATCATTTGATTGCCATAAAAACAGATGATGACAAAGTAATAAAAGGTATGGAAGTTGGTCAAATATGTCTTCAAAATAAGTTGTTGACCATGGAGGAAATCCATGCCAAGGAACAGTGCTATGAAGGTTGAATACTCTAACCACTCTTCAAGATAAGCTGTAGATGATGAAAAGACATGGGTTCTGGAACTTCATCTCAGACCGAAGCATCCAGGGGGCAAGCACAGAGGGTCCTTCACAACTCACAAATTGCCCAGTTCGCCAAAGGAATTCCCATCTCATCGCAAGGAGGTCACTGCATATTTTTCAGATCTTTTTTCCAAGCATCTTCAAGGTCAAGACAAGAAATCTATAGTGGTCTCGTTATTGACATGCCAGCCGACCAAGAAGAAAAGAAAAAAAAAGAAAAAAAGAAGGAAGAGGTTTGATGTGTCTAATGGTCATGAGCAACTCGATATTCAAATAATTCAAAGTCCTAGCATTTTCAGAATTCAGCATGGCGCATTCAAGAAGCAACCCACATATTTTTCTGAAATCCAGCAGATGCTAAGTATACACAGGGACGAAATTTCATGCCATGGTGCATCCTTCGTATAGTATCTATAATGCTACTCCTTTTTCATTTATGTCATTAACTAGTTTTATTTCACGCATTTAAATTTTCCAGTTTGTTAGAGTACACATTTTCTATTCTAGTGAATTTTCTATATATGCATGATGATTTCGATTTTTAATGGATATCTATTTGATGGAATTCTGTTTGCTTGGATGAAAGATTCTAGGAGTCTCACGTAACTTCATGGAAGCAACGTGCCCCCATATGGAGTTCGATGTTGCACACATTTTGTCAAAATTCCAAGGAAGTGGTTGTACCATATTTTTTAAAGGATCAAGATCATCAACCATTAGTTTTTTGAGTCATTGTAAACCCATTCTGCAAAATTTGTAATGTAAATGATGCTAGTAAGATCGTGTATGCATGCAACAATTTAGGTAAGCCTATTATTTTGGCGATTAATCTCATCCTAGGAGGTTTTCCGTCTCACTGATTTATCTGTGTTTCTAAACACAGTGGATTGGCAGAGTTTTTCCCTTCAACCTCACCCCAAAGCTAGGGTGGAATTTATTATCAAAGTCTTAGGTGAGTCCTAGTGTTCTAGTCAAGTCATTTGTAAAAGTGATTTGGGAATAATTTAAGGTAATTAACTAAACTATTTTATTACATATCTCTTGGTCTACTAAATCATATTATGTTGCAGAATTGGGTAATTATTTGAGGGTCTATAATGAACGGGTATCCCCCCTTTGAGGGTTGAATTTGTAAAATCTTATGTAGACAATATTTTAGTGCATGGTCCCTCATACTTAGACACCATGGCTAAAGTATGTGAGGGTTGAAAAATAATGAATCTCTTTAAGTGTTAATTAATTAATTTTTCTAGCAAAAATAAAATTAAATCCTAATCCAGAAAATTAATTAAGTAGAATAAAAAAATTTAAATGGTAGAGAAATTATTTTTTCCAAGTGAAAAAAATCATGGGTCTTAAAGAAATTAATTTTTGGAGATCCCCCACCAAGGGAATGTTGGAAATTGCAAGAAAAATTGGACCCTTGGGCCTTGGTGGTGAAGTCAAAATCAAAATTTTGACAAAATTAGCTCAAAATAATTATTTTTAAGCTAATAAAAATGGGTTTAATGAGAATTTCAAAAATTCCTCAAAAAATAATTAATTCGACGGAAAATATTAAAAGATCATTAAAGATTTATCAACAGTAAAAATTATTTTGATGGGGATCAAGCCAACTTGCCGTTATTTTCCACTTTGACGATCTATCTATAAATTAGAGGTCATTTCTGTCTCAGGCCATCTGATATTTGGTTAATGTAACTCTGTAAAAACTGATGTAAAGCTACTATCCTGTTGGGAATGTTTTGAATGTTCATAATAAAAGACTTTGGGGTGTAGTTCATGGTGTCTTTGTTCTACTGATTTGTGGTATGTGCTGGGTATGGACCTTCCTAGATTGTGCTTTAAATTTTTATTAAATCATTATTTCATTATAGTTGATAGGAACATATTATTGATAATTTTTGGGCTTAGTGTAGGTGATTTGATTCATTGTTGTTCTAACGGTTTATTCTTGAGAAATTATATAGTGTTTGGAGGTTCCCCGTCCCATGGGCTCCAAATTCACAAACTGTGGGCACAGGTTGACTATGTTTGAATCCTTAATATTTTATGTGGATTTCTAACTTCGCAAAGGCTATGGTTTGGTATTTATTTTTGAAATACATTTAGTTATTGTCAAAATTTACAAAAACATTATCCCAAAAAATTCATTTAAGCATTGTACACTTGTATATTTTGTAAATATAATTTGTATAATATACTTGTAAATTACTTTATTTTCTAACTCTTGCTTTTTTGTAGATGGGGTTTTTTAGATTTTGATTTTTTCATATATATTGGAGTTTTGGGTTATTGTAAATATTTTAGTGCAGGTGAGATCAAAGGAAGATTACTAGATTAGAGCTAGATTTAGGCCCTTGAGGGTAAGATCTAACCTTTAATTTTTTTTTTGCAGGTCTAACATATTGAATAATTTTGCAAAAATTGATGATTTGAAGCAAAATATTTTTTTCCAAGCAAGGGTTTCAAATTTCAGGGCATCCTTGGCCTAACATTCTTCTCTACTCTAGCCTTCTTCCCACCATGGCTTGGTCGGTGGCCTTTTTAACCCCTTGGAGCCCTAGCATGGCCCTTCTAGGTTGTCATCAGCCCTTCCTAGGCTAGGTCGCACGCATCTAAGGCCTCAAACCTCCTTCTCTTACTATCAACCTCTCTCCTAGCCTCTCTTCTAGCACTCTTCTTATCTTATTCCCCTTTGTTCTCCTTCACTGACCCTTTCCTCTCCTTTGTTGCCCTTTGGCAACCTCCCCATCCTCTTCCACATGTCTAACAACCTTGTCTTCCCTTGTCGTAAGCCTTATAGGGTTGTTTTACCCTTGTCGTCACCTCTATAAGCCTCTTTCAACCATAACACAAGCCAATTTTGGCCTTTTGATCCTAGCTGCAACCTCTAACAAGCTTGCTCCCCCGTCTTCCTAGCACTAGTCTTCCCTCATTTGCCTTTTTTTTCTGTCTTTTGGGTTATCGTTTGAATTTCAAGGTTGGTCTATTGGTGATTTTGCATATATTTTCGATTGAAATTTGTGTTTGCAGATAATCTAACTCTTGGAAATTTTTTTGGAAAAGTTGGGCAAAGTATCTTCAAACCCAAAGGGCTCAAGGGTTTGATCTCTAAACCCTATTCATCTCACTGTTTGTTACAATAGTATACTATCTTTCAAACATTGGTTAAATACATATCTAAGTGACATGAAATAAATTGATAATCTATCTAACACATTGATAGGCCACTTAAGCATATTTGGGCATTATTTGTTTGGACTAAATCATAAGTTTTGGTGACTGAAATATCTGTATATGAAGTCAAATATAGTGATAGACACATAAGGTCTTTTTAAGCATCTTAAAATCATCTAACAAGTCATATAATAAAAGCAATATTTCAATACATCATTTGGTTAGATATTTGGGTTTGTTTTCATGTCTTATTTCTAATTGTCATAAGTATAATCAGATATGATCCTGATAGTGGAAATTTCATCATAAGAGGGCAAATTCATCTAAAATATTGTGTTGATAAATTTGATGTGACATTTTGGTTTCTAGTGCTCATATTTGGCAAGCAGTTGGCACCTCATTCTTGCATATAAAGTGCCCTAAAAGTAACTTAACATAATTTTGTCCTAAAATTTTATTGCTGTTGTTATAAAATTAATTTGTGTCTCATTGAATATCTTAAGATCATAAATGGCTCTAAGTGTTCTCATTGGTTCATGTTTTGTTAGTTTTCATTATCTAAAGTGTTATTGTTTTCTAGCATTTGCATTATTGGATAAGCATGCTAACATTTGTCGTATTGAGAAGTTTTATAATCCTAAATTGTGCACATACAATCACTCTCTAAAAGTACTTAACTTTGATATCAAGAATATCTCGTTGAGCATCTTGTTTTATATCACTTGTCTCTTGAGATCTAATTATCTTCATCATTCTAATTGGTATGAGAGCCTTGGTATAACGACCATTCTTGTTTCATTGATAATATCTCTTGTTTAATGATATATTTACATTGGCACATTAAAATCTAAGAATTCTTAAGACTTCCTGTTTCAATTGAACATCTCTTAAGTTGAATGGTCATTGGAATTTTCCTAAAGAACATTGATAATCTTATGGTCTCTTTTAAATGATAACCGTGGGCATATTATATTGAGAGTCATTGGCTAAAGTGCTTTAATTTTCAATAGGTGTATGGTTCATGTTTTAAGTAGATATCTATTTTGAATCATTGTAAAGAGAATCTGTCTTATTCATGGACAATTGTACCTTGTTGGCACTTTTTAAATTGACACATATTCCTAGGTTTGAGATTGTCTCTTAAATATCATTGTCAAGTACTTGTTGTCATAACTCAAATATTAATTACGTACTTAAACAAACATAAGAAATCTCACCTTAAGGATCAATCACTCATAACCCTTGCACAAGCATCCTGAGTCTAGTCGCATAAATAAGATACCTCCAAGCATAATCTTGGTTGATACAAATTTAGGGCCACCCTTTCTCATTTTAGATTGAGAAATCCAACACCCTCCTAGTGGTTAACACAGTGACATTGCAGTCGTTAGAGCCACAGTATCTGCACCGCTGGAGGCATCATGTGGTTGGAACATAGGGGGAGGTATCGTTAATTAAGCTTTTTTGTGCTTCCCGTTGACTTCCATCCCACAACCTACTCTAAATATTGGTTCCAAAACAGTTAAGAGGAAGGTCATATTTAGAATAGGTATATAACTAAAAGTAACCAAGATTCTTCCATCACTCCTAAGTCTTACGATTTTCTTAAAATATAGGTTAGTGAAGCACCTAAGCAATGATTTTCCATCTGATTACTTGGTCTCTAATTGATAATACGCAAGAAGTTGACTCCATAAGGCACTTGATTTAATCTAATCCTTAATTCTTGCTAAAATTAATCAAGTAGCTAGGCCACTCAATCGTGTCTCCTAGACTCGTTGGTCACCAACTTATCCTCCATATTCACATTTCCATAAGGACTACCCCCTATAGTCTGTTGTTGGGAGACAACTAGCACAGAGAGGTCGGGGATTAAAGTAACAACCCCCAACCTAAGTCATTCTCGCAGTGCCTGTATAATCTGAGCAACAACATTTTTTGGTGTTGTTGTCGGGGACCAATTTGTTAGATCTTAGCTTTACGAAATTTTTCTTAATAATCTTCATCCATCTCATTACATCATTTTGTGATCTTCCTTTTCTTTCTAACGCCACAACATTTTCTAGCACCTTTCTTTCATAATTCTTCATCTTTTCATCACCTTATCTTTTCTCCTCTCACTAATCCTTTCATCTTGTTTATCTGCACCTCTAACACTTGGACATTTTAGTTGGTTTCCTCTTTGGGTGAGGACTCCACTTATTCATCCATTTTCTCAGACAAGAAGCTCTCCTTGATATCCATCTGCTTAACCCTTAACTAACTTTTCAGTTTTGGTCTTTAGGATCTTTGAACTAGATTCATTTTCAAATGGAAACTCCACTTCTTTTGTTTCTTACAAGAATTTTTGCTAGAAGCTTGCTTCTTGTGGATCTCTTGATTTTATTGAGTAAGGATCTCTCTCTCTCTAGTGTCCAATTGGCCCCTCTTCCCCTCAATCAGGTCATCATGAGTGACTGATTCGCCCCTTGTCGCTTTACTCACATTCTTCATGATCTTTCGGGAGATGCCATTGATAATTTTCCTTCTTTCATGGGCAGTATTGCAGTCACTACTAAAGATCATCTTACAAAGTTCATTCTTTGTATGGTAAAGTTTAGTGGATGTGCATATGATGAACATGAGGATGTCAAGATGTGACTCTTTTTTCTTTCGTTAGAAGACGATGCATTGAGTTGGTTTTGGGAGCTCCATGATGAAACCTTTGACTCTTTACAATCAATTTTTGAGGCCTTTGAAGATAAATATGGAAATCAAAGGAGCTCGCCTTATGCCTCTAGTGTTGAGAAAAAAGATGAAAGTGGTCATGTGAAGGACCCAAATAGCATAGAAAGGTATCAAGAGAATGTGCCATATTGCAGACCTTGTAATCATTTTCATGATGAATCCACTTGTGCAATTGCAAGAAGAATCCGCGACAGTGGAAAAGCAAAGACAAGTTGTTGAATTGGTATTAACAATGAAAAGGAAAAATATAAGCAAAATATAAATGAGTTAACTCAAATGATGAAAACCATGGAACTTAATCAAGAGAAATTGATAGCAGATCACGCCAAGGATATGACAACCATGTATACCAAATTATTGTCTATAGAAGGACAACATGGTAAGGAATTGAAAACCATATAAATTAATCATTCTAACTAGATGGCCAACATGCAATATTATTTGATCACTATGGAAGCAAATCATAAAGAAGAAATGATTTATATTCAAGTAAATCATGATAAAATAATAAAGGACATGGAAATTAGTTTTCATGGCAGGTTGTCAACTATGGAAGAAAAACATGATGAGGAGCTAAATATCATATAAATTAATTACTCCAATCAAATAGCTACCATACAGGAAAGGTGTTCTCAAGAGATGGAGGCTATGATGTCCAATATGCATAATGATTTCATTTCCATAAAAGCAAATAATGAGAAAGTAATAAAAGAATGGAAGTTGGTCAGATATGTCTTCAGAATAAGATGTTGACCATGGAGGAAAGCAATGCCAAGGAAGTCAGTGTTATGAAGGTTGAACACTCTAACCATATGGATGTCTCCATTAGACTTGAAAAGACCACTCTTCAAGATAAGCTGAAAATAATGGAAAAGACACAAGTTTTGGGACTTCAACATAGATCGAAGGATCCAGGGGGAAAGCACAAAGGGTCTTTCTATTAGTTTTTGCTAGCATTGAATTTTCTCTAGCCATGAAAGTTGGTGGAGAGGCTAAGGCACATGAGTTCTAAAGAACCTAGAAACCGTTTGGTGAAATTCCACCTGGATTGTATTTTATTAAAAAAATTAATATTTTTAATGGGGTTCCTAAGTCTAAACTTAGAAAAATTAAAGTATTAATGGGTATTAATCAAAATATGGGTGAGAATGTTCTAGAAAGCGATCAAGTCAAGTTTTTAATCTTAGTCGTTGATTAGAGACTTAATCTCAGTCGTTAAACTATCAACGAGAAAAGTATAAGGAGGAGGCTTGGGGTTCATTCAAACACACACGAAGAGAACTAATTGATCTAGAATTTGAATTATGGGGCTAGGAAGCTGAGAATTTTGAACTAAGTGATCATTCTGCAGTAGAGGGGCCGGGAAAGTTCGGGAATACTGGGCAGAGAGGCGGAGTGCCATTAGTGGAGGCAACACAACATCCAGAGGGATTGACGTTGGGCCACACATAGTATTGATGCAGAGCCAAAAGGGTTAGTGTAGAAGTGAGTTGCCTTCACGTAGAAATCTAGAATTGTCGGGGAGCTAACGAAACAGTCGGGGAAGGTTGACGCACAAGCTCTAGGGGTAGAAGAGACAACACAGGGTTGATGCAGATCCTGTAAGGCTGACGCAGGGCCTACATAGGGCCAATGCAGAGATAGCCAGGGTTAGCCAGTTCTGCTGTCGGATCAACCAAAAACTGTGGGTAAAGTGAGGTAATATCACTCAGTTTTCTGCCATTATATATATATATATATATATATATATATATATATATATATATATATATATATATATATATATATATATATATATATATATATATCTATATATATATATATATATATATATATATTTTTTGTAACTGGATTATCGGGAGGGCATCCAACATTGTATTCAGAACTACTGCTTAATAATATAAAACCCTTAGAGCTGTTGCAACGATTTTCCTGCATTGGGTTTTTTCGGAGACTATTTTTTCCAAAAATAATGGTGTCCTATGTATCTTGTTCTTTGCTCAGTTTCTTGTTTCATGTAATCAAATTAATTTGGTGTAGGCTGCAGAAGTAATTTACTTCAGTATTTTTCAGAAAATAACTTGATAATGCATCTTAAAATCAAGTAGGAGAAGTAAATTTAGTTTTGTTGCAGTAGGGGTTCCTTAAGTGTAGGAATTTTCACATGGTATCAGAGCAATGATTTTGAAACAGGAAGAGTAGATATAGCGTTGAGAAAAGAGGCCAATAGCTGCATTTGGCAGCAATTCGAATCTTCTTGAAGGGATTGTGCAATCCTTGTTGGGAAAGCAGAGATTTCGAGGAAATCTCTCTCTGATAGAGTCGATAGAGAGGTATGATTTCTAGTTCATGAGATTGCAGAGGCAAAGGGAGAGATGCAGAGCCTCAGCACAATACTTGAAGGGCGCATTTTCTACCATGGCAGAAATTTGTCAAAAAAGAGAAAAAACACATAGAAGGGGATTTTTCTCCTCAAAGGACTCTTCTCGCCAAAACTCTGAATTCTTCACTTGTCGGACAACAGATCAGTGTTGAGCAGTGACTAGAGGCGTCAATTTGACAGTTTGGGTGACATGGAATCACATGGGCTCAAGGATCAGGACAGGTTGGAAGGAGCTTCCAACTATGTCATATGGAAGACTAGAATCTTAGTTGTTCTGAAGGAGTACAATCTCGAAGTTTATGTCCAGAGTGTTGTGGTTTTTCCCGTCGACAATGATCAGAAGAAGAAGTACAAGATCGAGCAGGGGAAGGCGAATAGGTTCATACTCGATGGAGTTCGAGATCATGTTGTCTCACACTTGCAAGGCAAAGATATAGCCCGAGAAATGTGGGAAGCTTTGTCTTCACTGTATGAAGGTTCTTCTGAACAATGGAAGATGTACTTAGAGAAAAAGTTGCAGCAGACATTGATGTAGAAGGGAGAAGGGGTTAACTCCTATCTTCAACGTATTTAGGACACCAGAGACCATCTTGCTGCAGTGGGGTCTACTCCTCAGCCTACCGTGATGGTAAGGATGACCCTGAATGGAGTCTTGAATGAATGGAAAGGGAAGGGAAATACTACCTTCATGGGAAGAGATGTGGGCAACCCTTCAACAAGAAGAATTAAGGAAGGATCTCATTAAGTTCAACCTCAATGGCAGCAGTGGGAGTGGTACGAAGACCAAGGAGGAGGAGGAGTACACAACTCTAGCATCAAATGGACATCAGAAGCATAAGCAGAAGGAAGACATTTCGAAGGTGAAATGTTTTAGATGTGGCAATATGGGCCACTTTGCATCCCAGTGTCCTCTGAAGAAAAATGACAAGGATGAGAAACATGATCCTAAGGCCACTCCAAAAAAAATTGACAAAGGTGAGTTTTCCATGAGTGCCCACGCATCTCCAGGAGGGAAATGGGGTGATATAGAACTGTAGTTAAGAGGACTACATGTGGGCACGATCCTTGAGGACTTACCTCTTGGAATAATTCCTTGCTATGTGAACCCGAGATTCTTGCAGTAGTGAAATGGACTTAGTGTCAGATGATGCAATGGGTTGGTTGGAGAGACAGATGCAATAGCCTGAGACCAGAGACTAGTCAACGCAGAGCAAGGTTGGAAGTAGTGCAGATGGCATAGTGCAGAAGTCAGCAGCAATGCAGAAGATTTAGAGGGTTAGAGACTAGTAGAAGTTAGATTCCAACATTCACATGGTATTATGCTGAAAAAAGTTGTTCAATAATTTTGGGTGTTTTTCAGCTGCTTCTCTCAGCAATTGAGTTGCAGTACGAATGCAGTGTTAGAAATGGCAGTGCTAGTAGCATAGCAGATGCAACATTTGAGAGGGAGTTGTAGTACAGATGCAGCAGTGGTACTGGCAGTGTCATGGCAGCAGTATAGTAGCAACAGTAGCATAGTGTTGATGACAACAACAGTGAGGAAAGGAGATGCTTCAGAGATAGAGCAACATGCAATTAGACATTGTTGCTAGAGCACATTCCTCACTAAGAGGGAGTGTTAGTTTTTGGTAGCATTGGATGTGCTCCAGCCATGAAAATTAGTGGAGAGGCTAAGTCACATGAGCTCTAAATAACCTAGAAACTATTTGGTGAAACTCCACCCGGATTGTATTTTATTAAAATAATTAATATTTTTAGTGGGGTTCCTAAGTCTAAACTTAGGAAAATTAAAATATTAATGGGTACTAATGAAAATATGGGTGAGATTGTTCTAGAAATAGGATTAAGTCAAGTTTTTACTCTTAGTTGTTGATTAGATACTTAATCTCAGTTGTTGAAGTCTCAACGAGAAAAGTATAAGGAGGAGGCTTAAGTTCATTCAAACACACACGGAGAGAACAAATTGATCTAGAATTCGAATTCTAGGGCTAGGAAGCTGAAAATTTCGAACTAAGTGATCATTCTCTAGCAGAGGGGCAGGGATAGTTTGATAATACTGGGTAGAAAGGCGAAGAGCCACTAGTGGAGGCAATGCAACATCCAGAGGGACTGACATTGGGCTAGTTTGGGCCCATGCAGTCTTGATGCAGAGCCAGAAGCGCCAGTGCAGAAGTGAGTTTCCTTCATGTAGAAATTCAGAACTACCAGGGAGCTGCCGGAACAGACGGGGAAGGTTGATGTAGAAACTCCAAGAGATAGAAGAGATAGCGTAGGGCTAATGCATATCCTATAAAGTTGACGTAGGGCCTATGCAAGGCCAGCGCAAAGATAGTCGGGGTTAGCCAGTTCTGCTGCCAGATCAGCCAGAAACTGTAGAGTAAAGTGAGGTAATCTCACTTAGTTTTCTGCCATTATATTTCTCTGTAACTGGATTGTTGGGAGGACATCCAACATTGTATTCAGAACTATTGCTTAATAATATAAAACCCTCAGAGCTACTGCATCAGTTTTCCTGCATTGGGTTTTTTCAGGGACTATTTTGTCCAAAAATAATGGTGTCCTATGTATCTTGTTCTTTGCTCAATTCCCTGTTTCATGGAATCAAATTAAATTGGTGTAGGCTGTAGAAGTAATTTACTTCAGTATTTTTCAAAAAATAACTTGATAGTGTATATTAAAATCAAGTATGAGAAGTAAATTCAATTTGGCTACAGTAGGGGTTCCTTGAGTGTAGGATTTTTCACACTTTCACGACTCACAAATTTCCCAGTACATCAAAGCAATTCCCATCTCATCACAAGGAAGTCACTTTTCCCACTGGAGATAGGTTAGCTAGAATTATAATGGTTAAAATGGAAGTTAAGAAAGATCAAGTTTATGTGTCATTGATGAAAAAGTATATTCAGAATAAGATTGGGCATACTTCAGATCTTTCATTTGAGCATCTTCAAGATCAATATAGGAAATCTACAATGGTCTCATTATTGGCATCATAGCCCACCGAGAAGAAAATCAAAAAGCAAAAAGAAAGAGGGAAGAGGTTTGATATGTCTGATGGTCATGAACAAACAGATATTCGAATAAGTCAAAGTCCTAGCTTTTTCAAAATTCAGCATGGCAAATCCGAGAAGCAACCCACATATATGCCTAAAAGCCAACAGATGCTCAATATACATAAGGATGTAATCTGATGCCATGGGTATTCTTTTTATAGTATCTCTAACCCTACTCCTTTTTCATTTATGTCGTTAGCTAGTTTTACTTCACGCATTTCAATTTTCCAGTTTGTTAGAGTAGACTTTTTCCATTCCAACGAATTTTCTGTATATGCATGATGATTTTGATTTTGAATGGATATCTATTTGATGGAATTATGTTTGTTTGGATGCAGGATTCTGGGAGTCTCACGTTAACTCATGGAAGCAACATGTTCCCATATGGAGCCAGATGTGGCACACATTTCGTCAAAATTCCAAGGAAGCAGTTGTACCATATTTTTCAAAGGATTAATATCACCAACCATCAAATTTTTGAGTCATTTTAAACCCATTATGCAAAATTTGTAATGTAAATGATGCCAGTAAAACTGTGTATGTATGTAACAAATTAAGTAAGCTTATTATTTTGGCGATTAATTTCCTCCTAGGAAGTTTTTCGTCTCACTGATTTATCCGTGTTTCTAAACACAGATGATTGGTAGAGTTTTTCCCTCCAACCTCACCTCAAAGTTAAGGTGGAGTTTATCATCAAATTCTTAGGTGAGTCCCAGTGTCTTATTCGAGTCTTTTGTAAAAGTGATTTTGGAATAATTTAAGATAATTGGCTAAATTATTTTATTACATATCACTTGGTCTACTAGATCATATTGTGTTTCCAAATTGATAATTATTTGAGAGTCTATAATGAATAGGTATTACCCCTTTGAGGGTTGAATTTGTAAAATATTATGTAAAAATCATTTTAGTTAATGGTCCCTCATACTTAGACACCATGACTAAAATATTTGAGGGTAAAAAAATAATTAAGCCCCTCAATTGTCAATTAATTAATTTTTTTGGCAAAAATAAAATTAAATCCTAAGCCACAAAATTAATTAATTAGGGTCAAAAAATTTAAATGCTAGAGAAATTAAATTCTCCAAGTGAAAAAATTTGGGGGTCTTAAAGAAATTAATTTTTAGAGGTCCTCCACGAAAAGAATATTGGAAATTTCAAGAAAAATTGGACCCTTGGGCCTTGGTAGTCAAATCAAAATCAATGTTTTGAGGAAATTAGTTCAAAATAATTATTTTTGAACTAATAAAAAATGGGTTTAATGAGAAACTCGAAAATTCCTCAAAAAATAAGTTTTTCGACGGCAAAGATTAAAATATCATCAAATATTTATCAACGACTAAAGTTATTTCGATGGGGATCAAACCAACTAGATGTTATTTTCCACTTGAAGGATTTATCCATAAATTAGAGGTCATTTGTGTCTCAAGCCATCTAATGTTTGGCTAATGTAACTCTCTAAAAGTTGATGTAAAGATATTGTCCTGGTGGTAATGTTTTGAATAATCATAATAAAATACTTTGGGGTGTAGTTCATGGTGTGTCTGTTTTACTAATTTGTGGTATGTGTTGGGTATAGGCATTCTTATATTGTGCTTTAATTTTTTATTAAATCATTATTTCATTGTAGATGATAGGAACATTCTATTAATAAGTTTTCGGCTTATCCTAGGTGATCTGATTCATTGTTTTTCTAATGGTTTATTCTTGAAAAATTATATAGTGTTTGCAGGTTCCCCAACCCTTGGACTCTAAGTTCAAAAACTATGGGCATAGGCTGACTATGTTTGGATCTTGAATATTTTATATGGTTTTCTAACTTTTCTAAGACTATGGTTTGGCATTTATTTTTTGAAATACATTTAGTCATTGTCAAAATTTACAAAAAAAATTGTTTTCAAAAATTATTCTAAGCATTTTACACTAGCATATTTTGTAAATATAATTTGTATAATATACTTGTAAATTATTTGATTTTCTAACTCTTGTTTTTTGGAACTAGTTTTTTTTGGGGTTTTGAGATTTTGGATTTTTTGTACATACTGGAGTTTTGGGTTATTGTAAATATATTTGTGCAGATGAGATCAAAGGAAGATTCCTAGGTTATAGCTAGATCTAGGCCCTTGAGGGTACGATCTATCCTTAAAAAAAATATTGCAGGGCCAACAAATTGAATTTTTTGGTAGAAATTGAAGATCTGAAGCAAAATAATTTTTTTAGGCAGGAGTTTCAAATTTCGGGGTTTCCTTAGCTTAGAATTCTTCTCTACCCTAGTCGTATTCCCTCTTAGGCTTGAATGCTGGCCTTTTCTGTCCTTTGGAGCCCTAGCATGGCCCTTCTAGTCCGTCGTCAACCCTTCCTAGGCTACGTCACACACCTCACACCTCTTTCTCTTCCTCTAGGCCCTCTCTCCTAGCCTCTCTTTTATCCCTCCACTCACCTTATTCCCCTATGTTCTCCTTTGTTGATCCTTTCCTCTCCTTCACTGCCCTTTGGCAGCCTCACGATCCTCTTCCACAGGCCTAACAACCTTGTCTTCCCTTGCCGCAAGCCTTATAGGGTTGATATGCCCCTGTCGTGGCCTTTATAGGCCTCTTTCAACCCTAATGTAGGCCTAGCTTGGCCTTTTAATCCTAGCCACAATCTCTAACATGCTTTTTACACCCTCGTCCTAGCCCTGGCCTTCCCTCATTTTCCTTTTTTCCGTATTTTGAGTTATCGTTTGAATTTCAGGGCTGATTTATTGGTGATTTTGCAAAGATATTGGGTTGAAATTTGTGTTTAAAGGTAGTCTAACTCTTGGAAAATTTTGTGGACAAGTTGGGAAAGTATCTCCAAACTTAAAGGGATCAAGGGTCTGATCTCGAAACCCTATTCATCTCATTGTTTGTTAAAACAATCTAACATCATTCAAATAGTGATCAAATACATATCTAAGTGGCATGAACTAAATTGATAATCTATCTAACACATTGATAGGTCACGTAAGCATATTTGGGCATTATTTGTTTGCACTATATCATAAGTTTTGGTGACTGTCATCTCTGCATTTGAAGTTTGACATAGTGACAATGGCATAAGGCTTTTTTAAGTATCTTAAAATCTTCTAATAGGTCATATAAGAAAAACTATAATTCATTGCATCATTTGGCTAGTTATTTGGGCTTGTTTTACTGTTTTATTCCTAATTGTCATAAGTATAATTAGATCTGATCCTAATAGTGGAAATTTCATCATAAGAGGGCCAATTCATCTAAAATATTGTCTTGATAAAGTGGATGTGACATTTGGGTTTATAGTGCTCATATTTGGCACCTCATTCTTGCATATAAAGCACCCTAAAAGTAACTTAACATGTTGTTAGCCTAAGACTTTCTTACTGTTGTTATAAAATTAATTTGTGTCTCACTAAGTATCATAAGATCATAAGTGGCTCTAAGTATTTTCATTGGTTCATGTTTCATTAGTTTTCATTATCTAAAGTTTGATTGTTGTTTAGCATTTTCATTATTGGATAAGCATACTAACATTTGTTGTCTTGAGAAGTTTTTTAATCCTAAATTGTGCATATACAATCACTCTGTAAAAGTAATTAACTTTAATCACAAGAATATCTCTTTTAGTGTCTTGTTTTATATCACTTATCTCTTGAGATCTAATTATCTTCATCATTCTAATTGGTATGTGAGCCTTGGTATAACTATCATTCTTCTTTCACTGCTAATATATCTTGTTGAATGATATCTTTACATTGACACATTAAGATCGAAGAATTTTTAAGACTTATTATTTCAATTGAACATCTCCTAAGTTGAATGGTCATTGGCATTTTCCTAAATGACATTGATAATCTTCTGGTATCTTTTAACTGATAACCGTTGGCATCTTATATTGAGAATCTTTGGCTAAAGTTCTTTAATTGTCAATAGGTATATGGTTCATGATTTCAGTAGAGATCTATTTTGAATCATTGTCAAGAGCATCTCTCTTATTCATGGGGAACTGTACCTTGTTTTCACTTGTTAAATTGACACATTTCTAGGTTTGAGATTGTCTCTTAAATTTCATTGTCAAGTACTTATTGTCATAACTCAAATCTTAATTAAGAACTTGAAGGAACATAAGCAATCTCACCTTAAGGATAAATCACTCATAACCCTTGAGTAAGAATCTAAGTCTAGTGGCCCTAATAACATACCTCCAAGAATAATATTTTTTGATAGACATTTAGGGCCATCCTTTCTCAATTTAGCTTGAGTGATTCAACACCTTTCTAGTGGTTAACACGGTGACCTTGCAGTCATGGAAGCCACATTCTCTACAACGTTAGAGGCATCAGGTGGTTGGAACATAGGGGGAGGTATCGTTAATCAAGCCTTTGTTTATTTCTCTTTGGCTTCCATCCCACAACCTACTCTAAAGACTGGTTCCAAAACAGTTATGAGGAAGGTCATATTTAGAATAGGCATATAACTAAAGTAACCAAGATTCTTGCATCACACCTAGATCTTAGGATTTTCATAGCATATAGGTTATTGAAGCATCTCAGCAGCGATTTCCCATCCGGTTACTTGGTCTCTAATTGATAAAAAGCAAGAAGTTCACTCGATAAGGCACTCGTATCACACTTGAATTTAATCTAATCTTTAATTCTTTCTAAAATTAAACAAGTAACTAGGCCACTCAATCATGTCTCCCAGACTCGTTGGTTACCAACTTGTCCTCCATCTTCACATTTCCATAATGACTAGCCCCCATATCCTGTTGTTAGGAGACAACTAGAACAAAGAGGTTGGGGATCAAAGTGATAACCCTCGACCTAATTCATTGACACAGTGTCTATACAATTTGAGCGATAACACTACCTGATATCATGATTATGAGGGATATTATTGTGATTTATGTACCTGATGCTTTGGGTATGTTGCTATCAAGGATAAGGGTTGCATACCTAGGAGGGAGTATTCATATGGATCTATCTTATGCTACTATTCCCTCACCTAGGCTAAGTTGTTTTGTTATACTTGATAGGGAGCTTGAAAGAAGATTTCATGTGGAGGACCCTAAGATGCCCAACATTGAGATTATATATTCACAAGAATGGAACTATGCTATCATGTCTAATCTTATGGTTCCTTTGGATGAGAAGGCTAAGGGTTTCAATAATGAAAATATGGGTCATCTTGCAGAATACTTGGACACTTCAAATTTTGCATCAGACCTTTCAAAGACTAGGGATAGAGGTTTACATTGGTCACATCATCATGAACATCAAAACATATTAGGAAGAAAATTAAAAAGAATAAAAGGAAAAAAGAGGTTAAAAATAAGCCACCAACTTTGGGCAGAGTTGGTACTTACAGGAAAAAGAAAAAGGATATAAAATATAAATCATTAGTGATAAATAGGGTCAAGCCTCACCAGGTTAAAAGTCGGAAAAGAAAACAGAAGTGGCTTGGTACAAATGATGGCCATACACAACATATCATTGGGATGAATTAGTTTCCCAGGATAATCATAATTGGATAGGGTACATTAGAGAAAGAACCCGTGGATCTGCCTGTGAGTAGACAAGATCTCAAAATGGACTTCACCAACTGCATATGATGCCATGGGGCATATTTTGTACTGTATTTCTAACCCTGCTCTTTTAGATTAGATTTCAATTCCAACATGTCATTTTAGTTCTTAGATTAGATTTCATTTATGTTATAAAATATATTTCATTTCATGCTCTTAGTTTCGATTTGTATTTCTTATTATTAGAATAGTTTTTATTTCAGTATGATAGAGTACTGTTTTCATTTCAGTACTTGATTTTACATGATGATTTTTGGATATATACTTCAATGGATGCTATTTAATGTATTTTGTTTGACTTGGATGCAAATTTTGGATTCTCGCATGCTTTCATGAAAATACGCATCCCCACATGGAGTTAGATTTTAACCACTCACATTGCACTTGAATATTCATCAAATACTCCACGATCAAAAGCACAATTGCAACATTCCATCATCATCTGCTCATGTCAGGATGCTAGACATACAGACTTCAAGAATTCATAAATTTGGTATTCCATATTCTACAACCTTGTGGGGATGTTGTAAAAATGATTCTAGTATGGTGAAAAAGAGTCATGTAAAAGGGCTAGGTAGCTTTGGATTACACTAGCAAGTGAGTTCACTATAGGGATATTTTTTTCCTCGGTTCATTATTTGTGTTCTTCAACACTTATAATCAATTGAGTTTTTCTCCCAGATATGCCCCAAAGCTAGAATGTGGCTTGATGGTAGAGTATTATATTAGTCCTAGTGTCTAGAGTCGATGTATATTACCATACTAGATCATCTCTAAAGTTTCACAAAATTTGGTTGAATTTAAGCGTCAATTTTTAATTATTAAAAATTTCCAATGGGTTGGGATTTTAATAATTATTTAATGTAAAATGTAATAAGTGTTGTCTAAAGAAGTTATAGGGGGGTATGAGTACTCAAAATCAGACCTCAACACTTCAACTTTCTATTCATACACACTTTAAGGGTAAACAAATGTGTATTTATCCCTAAAATCCCTTTTTTTTCTAATTTTTTCCAAAAAATGACAAATAAGTAGTAAAAAATTAGCCATAAAATAAAATGAGAGAAAAATAAAAATTCTCTCGAAGTGGAAAATGATTAAAAAAATGAAGTGGACTTTCCCAATAATAAATTCAAATAAAAAAAGATGATTTATGTCAAGAATCAAGGAAGAATTCCACCCTAATAAATTCGATGGTCCCCATAACAACTAATCATTCAGGGAAATCAAAATTTTAAACGAGATATTCCATGGTTAATTTGAATGAGATTTTTTTTAGGAAAAAAGGATGGAAAATATTTTTAGTGGTCCAAACCAATTTGGGATCAATTTTTTACTCAACCTATCTACTCCTCCAATGCAAACAAATTCTCCTCCTCAAGATCTGTGAGGGCTCATCAAGGGTTCAAACTAGCTAGCTATTTTTGTGGGTGGATCTAGCCACTTTCTCCTTGGACCTACACGTTTTCCACTTGGAGGGGATCTCCTGTCCATTTTTCTATAAATTGGGCTATAAGCTCCTCATTGTAGGATCAATTGTAATATCAAGCCATTGGCCAAGCAAAGCTCCGCTTCAATTTTGTACTAGACACTTTTTTTTTATCTGAATAATAAAGACATAATTTGAGGGAAAATGATTTGTGGTGTTATTTTTCTACATCTATGGTAATATTTTTCTTGATTTATTTTCTTTAATGCTCTATTGGTGCGTAATTAAATTATTATTTCCAATGGCCATGATTTGGATCTATTAATGTATAGTTATCTTGCATTGATATTTGGATTAGAGAGCCACTCTAGATTTATAAGCTCTAGTGGGTTTTTGGTTGGACCCCTAGTCTTATTTTTCATTGTTCTATCTAATCCCTTGTGGAGATAACAATATCTCTTGGAAGTGTGTATAGATGTATTTTCTGAATCATATCTTGAGTGTTTGGGCACGTTTTTAGTTGAACCAACCAAATCTCAAGTGATAGAAGTGGAATAACCCACGTTGATCTCTCTCAAAGGATTATTATACTAATTTTCAAAGGGAATTTCCTTGTCATAGCTTGAGAAAATCATCAAATCTTCAGATCTATTTATTTATATGCTTGATTTGTGAGATCTAGCTAATTTATAGTTTATTACTTGCTTGCCCAAGAGTGGAGGTGTCCTCATACTCTTTGGTCTAGCATTTGTAATTTTGTGTATATATTTAAAAATTTTGTATATATATATTCTAACCATCTTATATATGTATATATATTCCTCTTGTATATATTATGATCTTTTGTCTATGCTCATGCAGGCATTATGGAGGCTTGAAGATTCAAAGGTTCAAAAAAAAATTAAATGGATTTCCTTTGGAGGCTTGAGGATCAATTGATTGATATTTTTTGGGCTCTCCATACCAGCGTTTTGAACATCACAATTAGGATTAAATCGGTGAGGGTTCAAAATTAGAAAAAAAACGTAGAAATCGATAAAAATCGGTAAAAATGACAAATACAAAAATATTCGTTTTTTTCCATTTTTTTAATATCTAAAGCATCCACAACATAAAATAAATGCATTGACACATAAATATGAAAATATAACTAATATATAAGACGTGTAATATCATGTCTAGTGCTACATCACACATAACATTGAATCATGTCCTAAATACTAAGTTACCAACTCAAACTCAAAATAGCGACAAAAAATATAATAATGTATCTCATATCATGAGTCATAATGGCATATACAATGAAATGAACCAAATAACTAATACTATTGATTTCCTTTGTCCCTCTTGTGAGAAAATGTAACAACTTTCCCTTTAGATGAAGAAGGCGGTGGGGCGGATAGTGTAATCTGTTGTGCTCTAAAAGCTGAAGAACTAGGAGTTATAGGAGGTATACCATGTCCTCTACTGGTGATAGGGGTAGGTCGTGTCACCTCCTCCTCTTGTTACTTCTCCTCTTGCTCCTCTACCCCTTCCACTACCTCCTTCACTAACCAATCAAGGGTCGACTCCATGATAGGTCTCTTGGCCTCAACCCTCCATGCAGCAATGGTGTCAATCCCATCCAATGAGATGGCCTCCACATCAAGTGTCCTCTCCAGTTGCCTCAACCACAATTGAATATTGTAGTAGATGTAGACTGTAGAAAATCCTGTAGATTCACAAGCTTATGCAATTTACTAAAGCATATGACAAGAATCTACTTCTACTCTTTACAGCGGAAGCCCATAAACATCGAGCAAACAATAATCAATAGAGGAAGAGAATAAAAGGCACATCACACAATAAATATCCGGGGAAAGCCACAGCTCAAAACCCCACTATCTGTTTTGTATTAGTTCGAAAAATCAAGATGAAATTACAATTCTTTTTCTCTCTAGAACAATCCCAGCACTTAGTAAATTCAATCTCCAACTCATAAGCAAGCTCAAGGCCAAAGATTAGCCTCTTCACAAGCTCTCCAAGTCTCTATTCCAATTTGTAATTCCTATGAAGGATAATGTGTATTTAAAGGGAAATAAAGCCTCTAAAAATTGTGCATCCCTTAAGGATTAGTTCCTGATTGCATGAACTCTTAGTGCAACTCAAAAAAATCTAAAACCAATAGTACATTGTCCCTGCACTCTAGTCTCAACTGGGTCTGTCTCAAAATCAACAAGCATGAGTTTCTGATGAGTAAATATTTAGTTAACTAGAGTAGCATTGGTGAAGTTCATTAGTGTCACCACTAACTGTTAACTCACTATTAGTTCTCTCAACCAATTTGAGAACTAATTTAATTGAACTAACTTATGAAAATGAGTCTTCTATTTTACAACTCATAATTAACTCACACTAGACTCCTACAAAGTAGGGAGAACATATACATGACTTCCAAAAGACTTCCAACTTGAATTTCCTAAGTTAATTAAGTTTAATAAATGTAATTTAACTATTTTAAGTTGCTATGAGAATAGAATTCAAATTTAATTCACAATTTAATTCAAGGATAAATTAAACTAGAATTTTTTGTTGCCATTTTTCAACACTCCCTCTCAACAAGAAAGGGATTATCAACTACCCTGATCCTATCTCTGTGAAACTCGAATTTACATCTTGACAATGTCTTTGTCAAAATGTGAGCATATTGCTCCTCCGTGGGAATGTAATCTAACAACATGATCTTCCTCGATACACAATCTATGAGATGATGATATCAGATATCAATATGCTTGGACTGATAATGAAAGACTGGATTTTCAAAGTGTTTGATACAACTCTGATTATCACAATAAATCACTGTCGGATCCATCTGCTGACCAAACAAACCAGCCAAGATCTTCTTCATTCAAATAGCCTCACATGCTACCTGACTTGCAGTCATGTACTCTACCAAACTGAGTGCAATCGGTCTATGTTTCCTGTTGTACTAAGAAATTGTCACTGACCCAATACTAAAGATCCTTCCTAATGTGATCTTCCTGTTGGATGGACTCCTTACCCAATCTGCATCGGTGAAGCCTTGAAGTTTCACTCCCTTTGTTTGTCTGTACCATAACCCAAACTGAGTAGTGCCTCTGAGCTATCTCAATACATGTGTTGCCACCTTCCAATACATCTTGGTAGGCCTAATCCTTGCTTGACTAAGTTGGTTAACTGCATAGCACATATCCAGTCATGTGTTCACCAAGCACATGAGTGAACCCACAAGTTGTCTGTAAACAGTATCTTTCGCTACTTCCCCTGAAGTAGCATCCTCCTTCCTTTAGTTACTAGCTAGAGGAGTCTCTATGGGTTTACTACTCTCCATGTGGAATATCCTGAGTATCTCGTTGGCATACTTTCCCTAAGATACAAACAACTCCCCATCTCCCTGCCATACCTCCATGCCAAGAAATTCATGCATGAGCCCCATTTCCTTCATCTCAAACTCTCTTGCAAGGTCTTCCTTGCAAGATTTGATGAAATTTTCATCACATGTCAGTATGAAATTATCTACATAAAGTAAAATGGTCAATAGCTTACCTTCCATCACTATGTGATATAGGTTCGCATCCACTTCACTCTTCGTGAAGCCCAACCTAGTGAAGTAGCTATCTGTCTTGGTGTACCAGGCACGGGGTGCTTACTTCAGCCCATACAACGCTTTCTTGAGTTGGCACACATGCGACTCACGGTCCAAGGTTTCAAAACCTTCGGGTTGCTCTATGTACATCTCTTCCTCAATCATACCATTGAGGAAGGCAATATTCACATCCATATGATGGATCTTCCAACCCATTTGTGCTAATAGTTCCAAAATAGATCTCATTGATGAGTACCTTGCAACAAGAGCAAAGTTTGCATCATAGTCAATCCCCTCTACCTGTGAAAATCCACAGGCCAAAAATATGACCTTATGCTTCTCCACACTACCATTTGCAACTTTTTTTACCTTGTAAAGTCAATGAGAGCTCACAACTGACTTGTGCTCTGGTCTCAGGACCACATCCCAAACACTATTTCGAACTGTGGAATCATGCTTCTCCACCATTGCATAAACCCAAATTGGCCGTTGTACTACTTCTTGAAAGGAAGATGGCTCTATCACAACACATGCACCCATAAGTGCCATGTATCTAGTGTACCTCTGTTACAGGACAAATTGACCTCCTAATCAACTCAAAGGTGAAAGACAAGATGACTGAAGCAATGATCACAATTGCAGGCCCAAAATCCACACTAACGCTCTCTATACATTGACAACCTGCTTTATAAAGCTTGTTACCAAGCATAAAGGAGCGTTAGTCACCCTGCTAACTCTTGCTGTTAGACCGGGGGAGTGTTAGTGAACTTAAGTGATGTTTAGAAGGTCATGCCAACGAATCTTCTCATAAATATCTAGATATTAAATCCCTAAATTTGTGCAAGAAAAGCAAGGAAACTCCAAAAATCAAGATATTTGGAGAAATTCTATTATGAGAATGAAGGCAAATGGGAAAAATCTTGTAAATAGGGCAGGTTCATGGTTTTTGCCCTAATGAACTCTAGATGGAGCTTGGCAGCCCTAATTTGATTACTACATAAGAAACGAGAGGGCCATTGCAAAAGGGGCTTAGAGCATTTGGAAGGATAACCCATAGAGCTGTTGTGAACTGTCATATTCTTGAAGGAGCTAGCTAAAAGAAGGAGAGAGAGAGAGGAAGAAGGGGTAAGGAAGGCTGATACAATGGATTGTTGTAATCACTCTTCCATTTTGAATATAGAACTGCAGTTGTGTTCCCTACTCCAAAGTGTTGGTGATATTGTGCATTTATTTGTTCATTCTGATGCTTGTTGAGTTGAGTAGTTAAGTTATACATTTATACATGTTTGCTACAGATTCTTACATTAGTTTTCAGAAGCGTATGCTGTGATTGGTTTGCCTTGTCCTTTGTGCAAGAATTGTCTTAGAGCCGGCTTAGAAGGAGTTCTTCTTGCTGCACGGAGATCCCCAAGCGAATCTAGAAGGAACCAAAGGTGATCCTCTTTCCATACCCTGTCAATTTATGTTTGATAGATGAACATGTGTGTAACTGGTAGCTTTTGTAGATAATATTACAGTCTGTCGAAGGTCTCGGGAAGGCCTTTGAGGGTAGTTTTCATCCTGTGCATTTTACCCCACAGCAGAATTGGTGACTCCACTAGGGACTATACATCTAGTTCCCAGTTACCCGGACTCCTCTCATATCTTCTCTTTCTTCTATGAGCTTCCCGCTTCTTCAAATCCTTTTCTGATCCACCATCTATCTTGTTGCATCCTGTAAAGTTGCATTCTCCTCAGAAACTGATCCTAAAAGCCCTCTTTTTGAGCTATTTCCCTCACTAACGCAGGTTTCTAGTCTACATAGAGCTTTATAAAGCTCTTTGACTGTGCACAGGGAGCATTAGTGGCCAAACTAACTCTCTGTTTACAAAGAAACAGAGCGTTAGTTTCCCATTTCCATGTTTTTCAGAAGATTTTGTGGACCAAAAGTGGAGGAAACTTGTCTCAGGGGCTAAAGTAAGATCTGCAATAGTATCATGTTAACAAATTTGGTGTCTTGAAAATTTATTTTTAAGAAATTTTTTTAGTTTTTCTCTCTTAAAAGACATTTTTTTTGAAAGAAACGCTGATAATTTGTATATCTCCTTCTGTCGAAATAGTTGTAGGCTACTTCATTTTGGTTTTCAGTAGTTGTTAGGGAATATTAAGAAAAAAAACTTTTGGTTATGCAAGTGTTGAATGGCCTTAGATGCACTGACGAATCCATGAATATGTGAAATGATACATGTGTAAAATAAGACTTGTTTGCATAAGAAATTGAATTTTTTTTTTCAAAGCATTGTTCTGCATGGTTTATTGAGTCGAGAGTCTCACCATATTCATACATCAACACCCCTACCGAAGCAAAATAAGCAAGTACACTAAAATTTACATTAAAATCAATCAGTTACTCTTTTTTGAGCAAACCAACATTAGCTAGATTAGGACCTTGGGATAAGTATGCGAGTGAACTGCCCAAGGTTGAAAATCAAATCTAGTGTCATTAACGATTGAAAAATCCTTCTCCACTCATATTACCAAGACCACTCCACTAACAACATAGTGAAATACGAGACAACGTTGGACTGTAATTGAAGGTAGCCCGCCTTCTCTTACAACTCCTTTGGGCATTCTATGTATTGGGGGTCCCTTCGGGGATTTTGGAACTGAGTCGGGGACTCAGGTACCCCGCCCACACAGCGTGCTGTCTACGACTATGTTCCCCTTGGTAATGTCTGTGATTTGAGGTATCTCTAGTGGCCAAAACTTCTAGGTACTTACCTAAGGTGACTGGGACAGGTTGTCCTGGTACCTAAAATGGACAAATCTACTTTGTCTTCAATTTTTGGGAGGGTGCTCGTCCTCACGAGAGAACTTGGCCCCTCAATCTGAGGTTCGAGCGAAGCTCAAAAGTAACCATAACTGTACATTTAGCCATCCTTCTCTGTTATTCATTAAGAGACTGGGTTTCAACTCCAGTAATCAATGCTTATCAGATGAGGTATTTTCCCTCTGTTTGTTGATTGACATATTTAGTGTATTTTTTCTTTTTAGGTACCTGAGTGCTATCATTTTTGAGACTTTAAAGAATATCAAATTAAATTCTATTTGATAAAACTTAACAATCATTGTGTCTACATCCAGCCCTCATCGTCAATACAGACGATTGTTAGGACTTCCTCCACTCACTATGGAGGACCCTTCAAGTTCCACTAACTCGGATTCCTCATCTTTGAGGAATCAGTCTCCTAAATCGCATACGGGATCTGTGTGGATGACCGATGACTCTAGTTTTCCAGAGGATTTCTTTGCGGAAGGATTTCTTCCTCATTTTGACACTCCGCTTACAGATCTGTTAGAACCTATCGTTACTCCCGCAGTACTTGTAATTCCTTCTTTAGTAGGTGGAACTTTCCCATCTATCCAGTCGATGCCTCAAGGGTTGTGGAATTATAGAGACACTATTGGTCCTCTACCACTTCCCCAGTCGACGGTCATTACAACACTGGTAATGTGGAATCCTGTTATCCTGTTCATCCCAGGTATTGCAACTCACATAACACCCTCTATAAGTGGAACCCAGAAGATGCCAGGTTCCACTCCTATGGTGCCACAAAGCATACCTTCGACTAGTGCCACATATAGTGCTCCATATAACACTCAATGCGGCACTATGGGCACAGTTCTAGTTTACCAACACCAAGGTCGACTGCCAATGTACAGTTCCAACCCCCAGATTCAAATATCTGGGGCAGTTCCCAATATGCACATGCCGGTAGGGAATGTCATAGTTCCCCCGCCGTTCTCAGGCATGCATGGATAGTTGTTGATTGACATGAGTGTTCCCTCTGTCAATCAAATCCATATGGTTAGTTCTATGTTGGTTGGGAATCCACAAGGGATTCCCACCCAATCCATGGGGGCACCCTACTCACAAGCTCAGATGAGTCAAGGGGGCACCACTTATACTGGGGGCAACTTCATACCCCAGTATCAAAATCCTCATGGAAATCCACTCTACAACACCATACCACAAAGCAACTACTACACCACGCAGCCCATGTACACCATGGGGAACCAAACGATGGGAGGAGCACAGAGCTCCTCAGGTCATCCGTCATCACCATGGTCCAAGTCAGGGGCACCCAACAATTTTCCTTTTTTGGAAACATTGGATATTCCCGACTTATACAAGTTGACAAACGACCCCATCTACCACAACTTACAATGGCCATTGATCCCGCATAAAATACCGACGGACATTCCTAAGTTCGACGGAAAACAAGGGGAGGATCCGGGCACTCATGTCACCACCTACCATCTCTGGTGTGTTTCTAACTCTATGGTGGATGATAGTGTCCAGTTACGTATTTTTACCCACACCCTCACTTACAATGCAACAAAGTGGTATATTGAGTTACCACGTGCGTCAGTGAATACCTTTGATGCTTTAGCGATGGAGTTCCTAAAGCACTTTCAGTTACCTATCCGTTATGAGATAGGGACAGAGATCCTTACTTCGTTTTGTCAGGATACCGCCACCCACATCTCCGATCATATCCATGAATGGAGACTTAGGTGAAGGTTAGTCAAAGATCCCATCCCTGACTTTCTCTTAACATACTGGTTTTGTAAGTCGTTACTCCCACAAATCATTAGAGATGTCGCTCTAGGTCGTGCGGTCACAGAGGACCAATCCATACGTCATGCCTAGCTCTTAGATTTTATTAATTCACAGTTTGGAACTCTTTACAACATTATCCCCTATGATCCTGGTAACCCTAATCCTCCCACCACTCAGCACCCTGGAGCACATGCCGACAGGATCATTGGCAAAACCTCCGGGGTCGCTGCAAAACAACTCAGTGGTTCCATTGCCAAGCTGGCAGTGGACCCCTCTACCAAAGCGACTGCTCTTCCTGCCACCGCAGTTAATTCTGTGCAGTCTACATAGAAATCCAGTAGCAAGAAAAATAAGAATAAGAACAAGACTGCTACTTCTGAGGAGCAGTCATCTAAGTAGCCCAACCCGAAACAGAAGGCTGTTGCACCTACTGATGTGGAAAAGGGTAAAGGCACCAACTATTCATGCAAACTCTGCCTTGAAGAGCATGTAACCTGGCGTTGTCCGCATCTTCAAGAATGCACAGATTACATTGCCAAGAAAGATTTTGGTAAGGCACCTGCTATCCTTAGAAATCCTTTTCCTACTCAACAACAGCAAAATCTCGTTGCCAACCAACTGCAACCCACGTCAGGGGGCAACAACGGTTCGCAACATCCTTTAGCTGGTGAAGGAAGTTCTACGATTTACACATTTGAAATGGTAGAACTAGCCACAAGAGCCAAATCCTATGGAGCTCCTGTCGCTCCGGTAGCAGAATCATCCGCAGGTCAAAACCCATCGTCGCCCAACAATTTGCATATCGAAAGGCCGGTTGAAGACTTTGTAATTCGACGCCCCAAGGGGGCACTTCGATACACAATGCACAACATATCTACACGTGCCGCCCAACACTACAACATTGTAGATGATTTGGCACAAGCGCCATCAGCTATGTCAGCGCTCGAAGTCTTACAAACATGCCCCAGGCAAAGGAAAGATTTGCTTTTGGCTATCGGGGGTATTGAACCTACGGATTCCATGCTTGCTATTTTCGACATGGACAAGTGTAAACCTCCCCTTTCCCACCAGCTTGCATTTCAGGTGCATATCACTTCAAAAGGTAAAGGTATACATCGAACTGTCATCGACAAAGGTACTTCAACCTACGTCATGTCGGCTTCATGTTGGCTCGCCTTGGGTTCCCAAACCCTCTCCCCACCGTCGAACTCCCTTAAAGCTTTCGACGGCCACACCTTTGTCCCAAAAGGATACTTAGCCAATTTTCCCATCACTTTGGCTAGGAAAACAGTAATGGTGGATGTAGAAGTCGTGAACAAGGAACTTGACTATAATCTGTTGTTGGGTCGCAGTTGGACATATGCCATGATGGCCGTCGTACCCATTGTCTTTCGTATCATCCAATTTCCATTGGATGGAAAGATCATTACTATGTATCAGTTGTCTTTTTGCACCCCTAATTATTCACCATTACCAAATGGCTCTGTACCCCTAGTAGGAGGTGTGACTGACAATTTTTTTAGTATAGGTATCGTCTGTTGAAGGCTTCCTCTCTGATGGGTTGTTTTCCTCTTCCGTCACCATAGGTTCCACAATCAGTCAATATGATTTCATCAATTCCTCATGAACTGACCGATCCCTCGATCCTAACGGCGCCTTCAGACCTTGACACGTTTGGAGACCAGATGCCACTGTCACGAGCTGAATCGGCCTACCAAGGAATTAAATCAGCATCCACATCTCTAGTCAGGCTGGCTATCACCGACAGTACCACCCCGCTTCCCATAACCGCTCCTCCTTTAGATCCATGCGATCAACTCCCATCAATGGGCAAAGATGTTCGAGAAATCATGAGTTTTAGAGAGCAACATTGGGAGGATTAGCATATTTGGGGTCCAACATCTAACTCGGACATGATGCCTCTTCAAGTCCTGTCCTCTGACACAAATGAAATCATATCCCCACCCTATACAAGCATTCAAACTCTTGGGGTGGATGAAAATATGGATGACACTTCTAGGTCATTGCCCACAGATATCTCAGTCATGACAGGCACCATGGAAGACACCCAGATGAGAGCAGATTGTAGTCCTGAGGAAATTGCAAGCTCCACCTACCTACATGAGGAATTCCATGAAGAATTTGTTTGGTCTCACGAAGAAATGCCTGACTTTAATCTGTCATTTTTCATGCATGAGATCCAACTTTACGACGAGGCAAGACGAAATGGGTGGCCAATTCCTTCCCTCGAAATAGCCATTGAACCCATGCTCGACCCCATTGCTGAAGAAGAACACCTACTATACCTCAAACAGCTGGATAAAACCCGTCGAAATGTCGATTTGGCACTCGCAGCTCACAAGGAGCGGGTACAAACCCAATTTGCAAAGGCGGTTAGGTTTAGTTCTTTCCAAGAGGGCAACTTCATATCGCTATATCATCCAAAATATAATCTCTTGGAGGCATGCACGCTTCGACCCATATGGCTAGGTCCCTATGTCATAACGAATGTCCTCCCCTTAGGGGCATATGAACTGCAAGACTTGGACAGAATCCCGCTCAAGGAGCCCACATACGAGCTCTATCTGAAAAAGTATTGTGCCTAGTGTCATGTTGGGCATGTGATTTGTAATTTTATGTATTCATAAGTTTTTCTTACCTTTTTTATGTGATTGGATTGTTTTTTTATTTAGTGGAGTACTTGTCTCATACATTCTTCTCGCAATGCAGATGTTGTCGTTGCCCTTAGCATACGTAGGATATGCGGATGTTGTCAGTCGTCACACACGGCACATTGCATCAGCTGCTTGGGTCATCTATACACCTGAGTTGGAACTATTTTGCTCCAGGGGAGTCTTTCTTGGTACTGCCACCAACAATATTGTTGAGTACATGTCCATCGTGTCGCTTCTCATAGAAGTGTCATCAAAGGGCATTTCCAATCTAGTGGTTAGGTTAGACTCCCAGCTGGTCGTTATGCAATTAACAAACCATTATCACATCTGTAATCCAACCTTGTTACGTAACTATCTAAGGGTGCGACTCTTGGAACATCGATTTGAAATAATCACATATGAACATGTTCCTCGAGAATTTAATACAGTTGCTGATTCATTAGCTAACTATGTATTGGATTGGCATTTGTCTCATTTGTTATAGCAGCATGTACGAGAAGTAAAACGTTTACTAAAGTTAAAAATTTGTTACAAAAAACATTTACACCACCAAAATACCAAAAATATCTGTATATATATATATGTAGGTCGAAATCCAGTTTTTTACATCAAAATATTCCAAAACTTGGATGAATTAAGTACAAAATGGCTCAAAGCCCAGCTACAAACACTCATATGGCTACGCCAGAACACCTACTAAAACGAGCCTATTGCTCCAGAAAAGATAAAATAGCTCTAGCTACCCTCCGAAGATGAACCATAAACCACTCAGGTACACCAACGGTGTGTCGCTGCATATGAGCGGGAATCTCCCTCATAGGAAGGGGGGGAACACCCATAGTTAAACCCTCTAGGTTCCTCAGAACCTCACAGAGACTATCAACATCACCCCCTCCAGCATGTAGTTGGCCACCTTGTCGCACATAGCGAGGTTTTCCTGCAGGTTGTACTGGCACCACATCTGTGTTAAGCATAAAAGTTTCATGTCAGTTCTTATCTCATTGTTAAAAAACATTACATATACATTCAAAAGCGCAAAAATACTTAATTAATATCAAAATTATTCTCACCTTGAGGACCCCAGTTGGTCCTGGGCAGTAACATCAAGTCTGGGTCACCAGTAAAATCCATGCCTTCATAGGCATAGTTGTTAACAATCACAATCTAGCTGCGAAGCCACTGGAAGAAGTCTTCGTAAAAAAAGTGTCGGAGTGGTCCTCCTCCTGTGCGAGGATCAAGTGATGACCAGTGACCCTGCCTTGACTCCCTTGGATCAAAGGGACCTAAGCTCACCCATGGGCGCATGACAGGTACCCTCTCAAGGAAAAATGAGACTATGATAGTACCGTACCCAAAACTGTGTTGGGTACGGGTCTTGCATGCTGTCAATTTTGCCTTCAACTAGCGAAGCATTGCTTCACACTAGTTGAACATCTGGGGCTGGACACAGTCAATGGCAAGCAATAGTTGGGTCTTTGTCACTACGTAGGGACCTTTTGACCCCGCCAAATGCATAATCAACCATAAAACTTCCCTCATAGACTGATTTTTTTATCGAATCCTCCCTATTGGTACTCTGTTGTTGAACAACCCACTCTCAAGGATGTAGTAGATCTGTACTAGCTCTGAAGTAGATCGTGGATCTGACCTACCACCGGTGAGGTTTTCTTGTGCCCCACAGCACGACAAACTAATCAAAAAGTAAATATCATCCCAGTCAATCGCCAACTCTTGATCTCCAATTCGGAACACTTGCTCGTGTTCATCCCAGCGTTGTATGATCCATCTCAGTAAATCCTCCTATCCTTTCATCAGCTCTAGCCTTCAACAAACTGCAGCAGCGCAATGTAAGTATGCAAGTTGGATCATTGCGCATCAGCAATTCCTCATTATCATGGGCCCGTTCTCTCCATAGGTGAGTCATTTCAACCTGAAACCTACATAAAATAACCCTAAAAATAGTTAAAATGGGGAAAAATCACTTAAGCAATCCATGCATGAGGGTTTCAAATGTGTTTTATAACCCTAACGCCCCTCCCAGTGTTGCACAGGGAGGATTAACGCCATCCACTGGCTCGTACAGAGCATTTAACGCTCTCAACTAGCCATCTAGAGGGCGTTAGTGTGCAAAAATGGCTCTAGGGCACCTCAGATCTACAAATTTCCACCCATAAAACTGTTAAAAAAAGGTTTAATAATGCATAGAGAAAGGTTTTAGATCTCACCTAGGACTGACGGCACGTCAAATGGTTGCCTGGATCTCCTGCAATGGTCCACAGAAAATCTGCTCCTCTTTAGCTCCAACAAGCTTTCACAAACTTCAAAATAGTGAAAATGATGCATGTGAAAGCTCAAAGCATCTCCTTATATAACTTTGAGAGACATGACTTTTTTGAAAATCATTAAAGAGGAAGTAGTCCATTCTACATGATTTTTGATCATGCATGAACCTAAATAATAGGAATTGCTGCTTTTTTATACTTTTTACTGCTTTTGATGAAAGTACTTTCAAGAATGAAAAGTAGTAAAAGCTACATGAAATTATTTATAGAGCATTGTTAGGGATATTTTATTGCTCTTTAAAAAATATAGACATCCCCGATTTTTCATTGTTAAGCTCATTAAAATCTATCTAACAATGGTAGAGCACTTTTGGAGACATTTTATTTCTCTTTAAAAAATATAAACATCTTCGAGTTTTTGTAGTAGGGCTCGTTAAACATCCATACCACAGTCAGTAAAGAACTTTTAGGGATATTTTATCGCTCTTTAAACAATATAAACATCCCCGAGTTTTTAATCATTTTCACTCATTAAATATATGCAAACGATGCTCTGAGCACCTCTTTTTTGATCTTGTTCTAGCTCATAAACTGAAAAAAACCAACGAAGCATCCTTTTTAGGTACTTTTTTCTCGCTCTTTAAACTGAAAAAAATACCGAGATGTGTCTTGTTGCTCATTAAACATGCTAAAGATGACTTGAGCATTCTTTCAGGTACTTTTTCTTACTCGTTAAAAAATGAAAAATCCTGAGTTTTTGTTACTGAGCTCGTTAAAGTGTCACAACAAAACACGAGTTTAGTCCGTTGCCTCGTACTCGTAACAAAATGAGGTTGACATCTATTGGAAAAATATTTCTCTTTATTCGGGTTCAATAAATTAAAATACGGAAAAATAACCGAGCCGGGTATACTATTAACCTTTTGTCACCCTCGATTAACAACTATGACAAAGGGACCACCATGGAGTCTCTCTTTACGATCTTTTCAGACTCTCTAAATATGAAAAGACCACCGAGTTGTCTAGTCTGGACTCTTTAAATACATAGACAAGATATAGAGTCGTTCTTTTTATGATACTTTTCAGACTCTTAAAAGATGAAAAAATCGACGAGTTTGCCTGTCTAGACTCATTAAACTAATCAGATAGGGCAAAGAGTCATTCTTTTTGCGATCATTTTCAGACTCTTTAAACATGAAAAGATCGATGAGTTTACCCATCTGGACTCATTAAAAAATCAGATGGGAAAAGTGGACAATACAACTGTATCATGTATTCGAAAGCATGGTTTGGCAACATTTCTTCCCTTGAACATGGCACTCCCTCAAATAAACCTTCATTTTGATAGGCTCTCAGTATGAACCCTACCAACCTATGAGTTTTTAGCCTATATACCCTGATGTAATTACATCTCTGTATCTTAAACACTCTGTAGTGTTCATGAGTCTAGTGTTGTTTGGTTAAAACAATTGTTGTGCCTTATATTGTTCAAGGGTTCCCATTTGTTTCCTCTATCAACCAGTCCTACATATCCTTTCATCATGCCCTCCATTTTTTAGATCCAAAAGCTCAAAAGATTCTTCAAAAAACAAAATCATCCTTGTCCGGTTTTGTGTCGGCTGATCTAGGACACGTCATTGCCTACCTTTCAACAGGTTTCTTCCTATCGACTTCAACACTCTATCTAGGAAGATAACCCAGAAATACATTCAATGCCTTGGTACTTGCAAACATAAGTGGCAAGTTACCTTGTGTTTGATCACGAGTTTTCATTATTGGCTCCTGATTAAGCGATTCTACGAGTGTTCGACGATAAAAAATCTTTCACACTCATTAGCTTGCACTGTGCATCTTGGAGACCATCACCATTATCGGTGGCCTTCCTCGCATTTGTTAACAGTCTCCATTGTTGGCTGGTAATCAAATGATTTCGTGCATATTCGACGTCAACACATATTATCACATGTACTGATCTATGTTGTTCGGTGAAGCAGGAATCAAGACCTTGGGTAGAGGCTTGCATCATTCAGCCTTGTTTCCTCTCCCAAGCTGCGATATTGTTCTTTGGAGACAACTATTTCAGGATGATCTATTATGACAATAGATCTGCCCTGTGCCATATTGGTGGCTAACATTGTTATATCTCTGAGGAGAAAATTACTCTAACATAGCTACTGAGCATGGGAATGCCCGACTCAGGACATGATTTTAGCAGTTTATATATATGTATCTTTGTTGTATTAGGTTTTCCTTGCCGCCCAAAACCTCTCTCTCTCTCTCTATAAAGATTTTAACAACAAATTATAGTGCTTTTTCATAAAGTATTTTGGCCATCATCTCTGCCTTTGATCTCATACTTTAGGGGGAATTTGTTATAGGAAAAATTGACCTCCTAATCAACTCAGAGGTGAAAGACAAGATGACTGAAGCAATGACCACAATTGCAGGCCCAGAATCCACACTAACGCTCTCTATACACTGACAACCTGCTTTATAAAGCTTGTTACCAAGCATAAAGGAGCGTTAGTCACCCTGCTAACTCTTGTTGTTAGACCAGGGGGAGTGTTAGTGAACTTAAGTGATGTTCAAAAGGTCATGCCAATGAATCTGCTCATAAATATCTAGATATTAAATCCCTAAGTTTGTGCAAGAAAAGCAAGGAAACTCCAAAAATCAAGATATTTGGAGAAATTCTATTCTAAGAATGAAGGCAAATGGGAAAAAGCTTGTAAACAGGGCAGGTTCATGGTTTTTTCCCTAATTAACTCTAGATGGAGCTTGGCAGCCCTAATTCGATTACTACATAAGCAACGAGAGGGCCATTGCAAAAGGGGATCAGAGCATTTGGAAGGATAGCCCATAGAGATGTTGTGAACTGTCATATTCTTGAAGGAGCTAGTTGAGAGAGAGAGAGAGAGAGAGAGAGAGAGAGAGAGAGGAAGAAGGGGTAAGGAAGGCTGATACAACAGATTGTTGTAATCACTCTTCCATTCTGAATATAGAACTGTAGTTGTGTTACATACTCCAAAGTTTTGGTGATATTGTGCATTTATTTGTTCATTCTGATGCTTGTCGAGTTGAGTAGTTAAGTTATACATTTATACATTTTTGTTACAGATTCTTACATTAGTTTTCAGAAGAATATGCTATGATTGGTTTGCCTTGTCCTTTGTGCAGAGATTGTCTTGGAGCCGGCTTAGAAGGAGTTCTTCTTGCCACACGGAGATCCCCAAGCGAATCTAGAAGGAACCAAAGGTGATCCTCTTTCCATACCCTGTCAATTTATGTTTGATAGATGAACATGTGTGTAACTGGTAGATTTTGCAGATAATCTTACAGTCTATTGAAGGTCTTGGGAAGGCCTTTGATGGTAGTTTTCATCCCATGCATTTTACCACACGACAACCTCTCTAGTGACCTTCTCTGTCTGCACTGAGAAGAGGGTGCTCCCATATTCTCTCGTGCATCATCAAACAATCTATTAGCCTCTCTAGTGCTCTTTCTTCCCTCTATGGAAGACTATGCCTGAGTGGATGTCTCCACTCTCTGAACCTCTGCATGTGGCTGATCCACATCAATCTGAGACCCATCAACCTTAGGAGCTAAAAGCTCCTCATTTGCATGTATCTCAAGCTCCCTCTCAATGGATACTCACATGGCCTTCTCCTCATCGAACTTGATATCCCTGCGAACCACTATCATCTAACTGGTCGAAATGTACACCCGATAATTATGGGGTGTATCAGTGTACCCCACAAAGATCCCCAACTCTGTTGTTGGCTCAAGCTTCTTCCGTGCATCTTTGGTCACATGGCAATAAACCGATGACTCAAAAATCCTTAAGTGGACAACATCTGGGCTCTTACCAGAATAAGCCTCCTCTGGTGTTTTCATCTCAAGTATTCGATGTGGGCCACGATTCTGAATATAAATAATTTTGTTGCATGCCTCAGCCCACAAGTGTACTGGTAGGCCCTGATCATGCAACATCTCCCTTGCTACCCCTACTATGCTCATGTTCTTCCTCTCGGCAACCCCATTTTGTTAAGGGTTATTGGGTGTTGTCAACTCTCGTTTAATCCCTTCCGTTGTACAGAAGTTCTTAAACTCATTGGAGACATACTCACCATATTTATCACTCTGTAGAGCTTTAACCTTATTGCCAGACTCTTTCTCTACCAATGCTTTGAACTCACAAGTTTGTCTAAGTTTGATTGTTTTTTCTGCATAAAAAATACCCAGCATTTACGAGAATAATCATCAGAAAATATAACATAATACATGTGTTTGGTCATGGATGCTGTCCAGAATGGTCCACACACATCTGAATGGACTCTCTCCATAATAGAGTCTGCTTGACTATCTCTGTCTCCAAAGGAAGACTTGGTGTATTTTCCCAAAGTACAACCCTTGCATGTATCAACTTGCTCAAGCGTACCTTTGGGAAGACCGGTGGAGATTTGTTGAAATATATTTAAAGCCCTATGATGTAAGTGGCCCAATCTCCTGTGCCACAAATCGCCGATGTCTCATCTCAACATCTTTTCCGCTTTTGAACTCAAAGCAGCACAATCCTCTATTTCTATCTTATAGAGATTCTGAACTCGAATCCCAATCTTCTTTACTTGCCCCTGGTTATGTGTCGAAGGAACGTCTTTCCTTTCAAAAATATCACATCCATTAGGGGAATTTTGGGGTCTGAAATGGGCCTCCTAAGGAAATTATAAAATAATATTGGAAATAATAAAATAAGATTAGATTACATCATCATATTTTAGAGGGAAAAAAGAAAAAACTATTTTTTTTTTAACTTGTATTGTCAACTTATCTCCTTATGGGTTTACTCAAATTTCTAGTAGAAACACTCATTGGATGAAAAAATTAATTCCTAATCCAAGGAGTAACCATGTGGCATACTTTTGATGCACCCTGCTACAAGAAAAATGAGAAATACATGAAAAACATGATTTCAATCACGCATTTCATGTATTTCTCATTTTTCGTGTAGCAGGGTCCATCAAAAGTATGCAACATGGGTACTCCTTGGATGAGGAATTAAATTTTGCATCCAATGAGTACTCCCACTCGAAATTTTAGTAAAACCTTAGGGAGATAAGTTTAAAATATGGGTCGAAAAAGTAGTATTATTATTTTATTATTTTTTAATAGTTGTATTTTTTTTACTCCAAAAATGGTGAATCACCTCCCATGGTTGATATCCTCATCTTGAATCCTATTGGTTCTTATGAAGTTTATTTTGGTTGTACATTTTTCTTAGGAGGCCCATTTTAGACCTCAAAATTCCCCTAATGATGGCCTCTATCCTCAAGCATGGCAACAGATACCAAGTTCTTCGTCAGTTCGGGTATATGCATAACATTCTTCAAGGTGAGTGGAGCCGCATGCTTCCTCTGAAAGGTAATAGTGCCCACACTATTAACTCTATATGTACCATCATCATCCATCTTGATATGCATCTTGACATCTTTCTCCTCCAGTTCACTGAATAACTCTTTGTCGCCAGTCATGTGGAAAGAAGCTCCATCGTCTAAGTACCTGTTGTGGCCACAACCACCACCCTACTAAAACTTGCCCTGGTAGAAATTTTTGAATGGGTCCCCTAGAAGTCTGATCTTTCATCTCTCTGAATGATCTGTTTCATCCCAATGATTTTAACTCTATGACGAGTCAAAATTTCAATTCCTAATGGTTGAACCCCTTGAACAAATCTCTGTTGCATGGTTCATTCATGACCTAGCCTAGCCCTTCATTCATTCCATTCATCAGGACTTTTAAAATCCTCATAAGCATCCATAGTACATTTATGCCCGCAGGCATAATCACCCCCACCCTCAATATAGTCGTTTGTGTACTTAACACACAAAACCTTCTATCGCGCCTCATTTCCATTTTAACTCTTTTGCAATGAAAAACATCACAAATGTGCATAAATCATCCCTTTTTCGCTTATCGCACTCAACCTTGGCACATAATGCATACCATAAGGCATCGGACCTGACGAAAATATTAACCGTACTTCATATATATGTCGGGTCCGAAGCCCCATCGCATATCGCAATCGGCCAAGGTCTAAGGTTTATATATATAAGGTGTGCCACTATACTCCGGACCCAATGGCACTATTAACCATACTACATACATATGTCAGGTTTGGGGCCATATCGCATATCGCATATCAGTGGAGCCCGGGCCTTATACATAATGTGCACAATGATATGGCGGACCCGTCGAGCTTATCAAATATGATATATATGTTTTCGGGTCCGGGGCCATATCGCATATCGCAATCAGCGAAGCCCCAGGCTTGTGCATTTTGCGATATGCGATATGCTGGACCCAACGATATTTATAGGCCTCAATACATAAAATTTGAGGTCTGATCTAAGTGATCAAAGCGAGTTTTTAGTGTAAAAGGCGCGCTTGTAGAGTGCCGATAGTGTAATCGCACATCGGGGAAGTGGAAGGCATGGGTACTACGACCCGCGGAGGGGCTGATACCCAATTGCGATTAAGTGAAGCCCTCGAAAACTATGCCAAGCCTATGGATTAAGTGGGAAAATTGTGTGTTACGTGTGTTTTGTGCGTAAATTCTTTTCTTTCACACTTGTTCCCTGTAGTTTTATAAAAGTTAATGAAGGCGACATTTATGTTTTGTTTGAACATTTCTATTATATTGTTCACAATCATGAAGCTAATGATAACTATCTCTGCAAGCGAGAAGTAAAGGATGCAGGAGTGGATTCAAAGAGTCATGTATGCAGAAGTGTTGTGTTTAAAGATCCAGCATTAGGTGTTCCAGGTTGGAATCCCACGTGTTGCCTATGCATTTCAAAGCAAAGTTGTCCTGGTTTTCATCATGGGGAGGCGACACACAGTCACCCTTTTTATTAACATCTGTCCACTTCCTCAAGAAATGAAGCACTCCAGTAGATATTCTTTCTACGCGTCAACGGTTATGCTGACGATCCTATCTCCATATACTCGATTTGTATATGAAAAATAGTGGGGGGAGATGAAGAGGCAGGGAAGACCGAGAGTCACGGGCTTTTGCATAAGTATTACCTTCGAAGATGAGAAGAGGGATTTTTGGTTTTGGGAAGAACAACTTTGATTATTGTGAATAAAAGGAGACTATTTAGCTCAATACAGAGCCGGTGTTTTAGATTGATTTTCCTCTTTTATGATGTGTTTTTATTAGAACGTTGTCACTGATATAAATGCAAATGTATATTTGTTTTTTGCATATTGATGACTCACAGTTCATGGTTATCCCTAGTTATTTGAATATGATTCAATATCATGGTCAAATCATGAAAGGTTGCCAACTCAAAACTCTATTGGACATCAGTTGTAAGCTTCCCTTCCATAAAATGGAATGTGCATTCCTGTATGACTGATTGGATTGTAATTAAGTATTAATGCAACGTTGTTCTTATATGAACCAGTAATTGATTCATTTAGACTTGGAATTCATATATGATGTTTAACCTCTCTTTGTCATGCTCCTGTAGGATAGATTAGGATAGTTAGGACATAGACTAGAGTATTTAGAAGAAGTGTAGATAGGATTTAATACATAGTGGTTAGTTGTTTTAATCTTGTTGATTTAATTGAAGCCTTCTTCTCAGAAGCCATCTTTCAACTCATTTAACAGTTTACGAGGTCCCTTAAAACCCATTCAAACTAGCCATTCCAAACGAAAGCAGGTCTAATTGGGGCTTGCAATCAAGTTAGTTCCCCTTGTTGGTATAGCAAAAATTCACCATGTCAACATATTGGCGCTACAAGGAGGGCCTGAACCGCTATCCATAGCTTTTCAAGACTTCATCTATAAGTGCCACAAATGGATTCAAGAATATTAATACATGGATTTTGAAGGTTGAAAAGACCCCTCCTCTCATTCAGAAAAGCCTCATTTCGAAGAAGAGACACTGTGGAAGTATCCTGTCACTCAGGAACAACCAGTCAGAAGACTTACTTGGGCTTACACTCGTTCCCTATCACAGCTCCCTATCTTTTAGTAATTACCGCCGATAGCAAAATGAAATCCAAGGGTCTATCACATAAATGAAGAAATGTCTGTAGCCCCTTCTCTTGAAGATATTGTGCTTGATTCTTTGTAGAGTATCAACTCTCCTTGGGAAGAAATCCCTAAGGATTCCCCATCTAAAGGCAATCCCTGGCCTGATTTGGAAAATCCTAACGAAGAAGCCCTCAACCAGAACATCCCTATCCTCGATATGGCTAATATTCCTCCATCGGGTGGAAACCAACTCCCACCTCCTCCGGGAGCACTGCCTCCCTAGCTCACTCAGGATGCCATGGCGATACTTGGGCAGCATCATCCCTTACCCATGAATGCAGAAAAGGTATTGCCTAAATTTGACCCTAAGCAGGGAGACATCGTTGAAAACCATATCAATTCGTTCTTCCTAGCCGTGCACATGTTGGGGGTAGCTGATGAAGATATAGTCTGTCACCTATTCCCTTTTACCTTGAATGGTGTAGCTTCCACATGGTACTTTAGCTTGAGAACCGGATCGATCACCTCATGGGCTACCTTTCAACAGGCCTTTTAGAAAAGTATGGCGATAACAAAACCCCTGTTGCCTTAGTCCTAGAACTATCCCATTTGAAAATGGAAACCAAAGAAAAGGTTAATGATTTTAATATCTAGTTCAACACCTTGTTCAACAGAATCTCGGCCACCACCAGACCTACAGAAGAGGTGCTCATGGAATTCTACATCACTGCTCTCCCTATCCCTACTGCGATGTGGGTCAAAAGGAGTAATGCACAGACCTTACAAGGTGTTATCGATGAAGCAGTAAAAGTCAAGAATGAAACACTCAGTCTCGCAGCTTGCCACCCTACAACCGGAGAAAAGAAAGCCTCTTAGACATCTAAGAAGAATAATGGGAGTGATAATGAAGGGGTTGAAACAAAAGAAAAGGATACCACAGATGTAGAATGTCTGCATTGGATCATTAAGAAGTTGACAAATATAGTGATTGATATGAAAAGTAATTCTGGAGAGAGTACAAGTGGGAGTGTAGGAGAGTATAACAACAGAAAACCTTTCAAACCTTTCTATCGTAAGAAGGCAGAAGGTGATCATGGTCCGCTTTCACTGCCTGCTCCACCTGACGAAGGGAATTTAAACAAAGAAGAGCTAGCTCTTATCAGATTGCTCCTTAACCAAGAAGAACCTATAGTGGAGCTAGAGCCAGAGCAAGAAGATAAGGAAGAATACCAAGCATAAGAGCCCTTGGAAGAAGAATCTCAAATCAACGTACTATGAGATTTCTATACAAATGAGAACGATGATGACCAAGGAGACAATATGGCAGAAATTCACACTAATGAAATCCACACACGAAGCAAAGGGCCACTTGCAGGTGTGATGAAGCCTGTGGATCAGACCAAGAAAGATGTCGGCCCTATGAAGGAACCTGCTCCCAAAGTTCCTTTTGAGAAGAGTAGACTTAGTGGTCAATCCCAGAATACCCCTACTGCGAACCATCCAAAGAAAGAAAATGCATCTCCCACTGCAACGAAGGCTACTCAAGATGGTAAACTCCCACCTAGGAATGGAAAAACTGGTATGTTTACTCTACCCTATCCTGTTTATAACATTGATTACAATATTGTGGACGATCTTAAGAAATATAGGGCTAATATCACATATTTTGATTTGTTGAAATTAACAGAGCAAAGAGATTTTCTCTTGAAAGCTATGAATGAGAGAAATTCCAAAACTCCCACCATCCCACGTAGCCAAACCATGAAGTTAGTATCCAGACTTGTCAACACCTCCATTGCAGCCCAAATGCCATCAGCGATGGAAGCCACTCCGTCTAAAATGAATCCAAAACCCCAAGATGTCAGTGCAGCCATGATAGGGAGAAAATCAAAATCCATGACCCCACCTTTCCTTATCACATTTGAAATCCTCAAAATGAATGTACACAATTGCCTGGTAGATTCCGGTGCCTCTTCCACTATGATGCCTTATGTTATTGCTAAAAGACTACATGCAATACCTGAGAAAACTGGGACTCGAATTATGCAATTGGACAGGACAAATGTGAAAGTAATTGGAGAATTGAAACATGTGTTGATTCGGATGGTTGCTAAACCAGAGTACACACAAGTCATTGATATAGTGGTAGTCGATATACTCGAGGCCTATGGAATGCTGCTTAGCAAGGATTGGTTAGCAAAACTCAGTGGATATTTCTCAACTGATTGGTCCCAACTCTTGCTGCCTCAGAAAGGAAAAGGTGATATGTTGAGAGTTGATCGAGAAAGATACATGAAGTATGTGGTAACGGAACTAAATGGTCCCAATGAACCTGCAATGTTTACTAACTCCATCCTTGGGAACTATAGTTTCAATGTTAATGCTACAGAAACTTGTTTTGGATAATTCCATGTAGGAACAATTGAAGAAACTTTGACATACACACAGTTGGAAATTCCCTCCCATAATCCAAATGATAAACTATCCTGTATTATAGTAGATGATAGGAATAGTTTCTTAGATAGTAGTTCAATTGATGTAACATTAGATTCCATGTTCTGGACACTCTATTTTGATGGTTCTAACTGCCTTGAAGGTGCAGGTGCTGGGAGCATTCTCATTAACCTGCAAGGGAATTGACATTTGATGGCCAGCCGGTTGGAGTTTGCATGCACCAACAATACAACAGAATATGAAGGCTTGCTGCAAGGCCTAAATAAAGCCATTTATATGAATGTACAAAATCTTAAAGCTTTTGGTGACTCACAGATAATCGTGGATTAGGTAAGGAAAAGGATACATTGCAATTCACCACACCTGGTAAGGTACCAACATGAAGTATGGAACTTAATTGACAGTTTTGACTCTTTTAATATCACATATATACCTCTAGGGAAAAACCAAGATGCTGATCTGATGGCTAATATGGCTACTAAACCTTTGCCTGATTTTATATTGAATAAAAATAAATGTTCTGTTGAATTATTTTTAGATCATGCGTGCCTGATAACATCATGAATTGGCAGGTGTTCAAAGATGATGAGAAAATCCTTGAGTTCTTTCACTGCGAGAAGACATTCAAGAATTCAATCATTGACAAAAAAGAGCACGACAAGCTTATGAATGAGAGGGAAGGGGAGGAAAAGGGTCGGCCCAATGTGATTCCCAAGTCTTTTGTTAATGTGGGGCACTTATATGACTTGCATGATAAATTCAAGAAGCCGACTAACTACAGAACCCATAGCTCATCCATGAAGTATGAATCGGTCAACCTTGGGACCAAAGAAGACCCAAAAAAATGTCAATCTGGGCTTGGGGTGCTCTCCACGGGAAAGGGCTGCATTTGTCAAGCTATTTAAAGAATACAAGGATGTCTTTTTGTGGACATATGAAGACCTAAATACCTTTGATATCAGTGTTATGCATCATGTAATCCGTTTGGAAAAAGAGGCCATGCCCTACCAACAAAAGCTGCGTAAGATGCATCCACGCCTAGAACCATTTGTGAAGAAAGAACTAAACAAGATGTTGGATGCTAAAATCATCTTCTCAATCAGACACACCCATTGGGTAGCCAATATCATGCCAGTAAGAAAGAAAAATGGAGACATCATGCTGTGTATTGATTTCAGAAACCTGAACAAAGCTTCTCAAAAGGATAACTATCATGTCCCTTCTATGGAACACATCCTTCAGTGCATAATGTCCCTATTAGATGGGCTTTCAGGATATAATCAAGTATTGGTATCTCATGGGGATCAACTTAAGACAACCTTCAACACTAAATGGGGCTCCTACACATATCGTAAATGCCTTTTGGACTCATTAACGTAGGCACCACATTCCAGAGAGCTATGGCCATAGATTTCAAAGGGTTAATTAAAAGATTAGTAGTGGTTTACATGGATGACATCACTGTGTATTCATATCACATAAGGGATCATATTTATCACCTGAGACAGATTTTTGAAAGATGCTGAAGGTATGGAAATTCATTGAATCCTAGGAAGAGCATCTTTGCTGTCATAGAGGGGAAGCTACTGGGTCATGTCCTCTCTAAAGAAGGGTTCGTTATTGATCCTGAAAGAATAGAGACCATCATGAGAATACAACCCCCTGTCGATAAGAAATCCATGCAATCTTTCTTTGGGAGGATTAATTTCGTTAGAAAAATTATTTTAGGTTTCGTAGAAATAGTGATCCCCATGCAACTAATGATGAAGAAAGACGTTGTGTATAAATGGAGCGATGAAGCCAAGAAAGTGTTTCTTCAAATCAAGGAAGCCATCGCTAAAGCCCCTACATTGGTCAGCCCCGATTTCAGCAAGGAGTTCTTCTTGTACACTTTTGCTTCTGATGTTTCATATGCCACAATACTCACTCAAAAAAGCAACAAAGGCAATGAAGTCCCTATTTCTTATATGAGCTCTAATCTCCAAGGGGCAGAACTCAACTACCCAGATGTGGAGTAACAGGGTTATGTAGTTTCCAAGGACGTAAAGCATTTCTACCCTTATTTACTAAAGGCCAGGACCAAAGTAATCGTTCCCCATCCTGCTATAAGGGCCCTCTTCGTGCAAAAGGAAATGCGTGAACGACGAGGGAATTGGATAACCACCCTTCAAGAGTTCGAGCTCAAGATAAAGCGTCATAGATAGTTCAAGGGCATGGACTTTGCAGGCTAGCGGCAAAAGCCTTGACGGACAAAGAAGGGGTTTTCGAAGAATTAGAAACGTTGAGCATGAAATTTGCACAAATGGAACTTAGGGAGGAGCCCTTATGGAGGAACGAAGCACTGATGTATGAGCGAGAAACGTCGGAAACCTTTTTGGACCCTGAGTCATGGTACTACGACATATGCTTCTATCTAGTGTGGGGATCGTGTCATGAACACATGGATGCATCACAGAGGAGAGAAAGATTGAAATCCAATCAGTATCATTTAGCCAATAGTGTCTTATAAAAAAAAAAATCATGATGGAATCTGGCTGAGGTGTTTGGAGAAGGATGATTCCGACCATGTATTGAAATAAATGCACGACAACCTAGCAGGTGGTCACTACGGCAGAGAGACCACTGCTCACAAAATATTAAGAGATGGGTATTATTAACCCACAGTTTTCAGAGACTCGCATAACCACTCTCGCAAATGCAAGGTGTGTCAAACCGCCGTAGGACGAGAAAGAAAGCCTGCTATTCCCCTTAGGCCTATTATGATTTATCAACCATTCCAACAATGGGGCCTAGACGTCATAGGCGAGATCACTCCAAACTCTTCATAGCAACATAAGTATATACTCACAGTGACTGATTACTTCACCAGATGGACCGAAGCCATCCCGCTTCGGAAGGTGAACGAAGATGAGGTAATATCATTCATTGAGAAATTCATTATCAACAGGTATGGCATCCCTGACGCTCTCATATTTGATAACGCTTCTTACTTTTCATCACTGAAATTGACTGAGTTTGCTATTGATAAATCAATCCACATAAAGTATGCAACAAACTATTACCCCTAGGGAAATGGAGTTGCAAAGTCTTCAAATAAAAACCTTATCTACATAATCCGCAAGTTCGTCATTGACAACCAGAGGAACTGGCACAACACCCTAACAAATTCCCTTTGGGTCGATAGGGTCACCCCTAAAGTGGCCTTAGGAAACTCCCCATACTTCCTCGTCTATAGACAGGAAGCCATCTTGCCTCCAAATGTTACCCTTCCCTCCTTACAGCGCTCCCTAGCTTTAAGAGGAACCCCTTCATCCTTGCTTCAAGAAAGGATCAACCAACTGATAAGGCTGGAGGAATTAAGAGATAAAGCTAGAATTAAATTCAAAAATCACCAAATGATTATAAAAAAATGGTTTGATCATCATCTGGTAGGAGATAAATATTTCCAAGTAAGGGAGATAGTCTTGAAATGGGACAAACTAAGTGAGCCAAAAGGCAAACACGCGAAATTCCAACACTTATGGTTGGGCCCATTCCAAGTTGTTGAAAAATTTGGTCAGGGAACTTATAGGTTGAAAACGTTACAGGGAGAGACTGAAAACCTCCCTGTTAATGGCCAGCGTCTGACGAGATACTTCCAGTAGCCACCACAAGGTGGTTACTTCCTGAGTAGGTTAGAGTTCATTTCATTTTGCAGTTAGTCTAGTTGTATTTTTGTCTTTTCCTTTTGTTTTCTACAAAGTTTATTTTCCTGCTATTTTGAATCACGGTCCTTTCTCAGCCAACTAATATCAGTCCTCCAGCCTCGTTTTACCTCTCAGATTTTCCCTCATTCACCACATTCAGCCTTTCCCTCCCTCATTAACCTACTGATAATTATTTTGTTTCTAAACCCATCATTACCTTACAAATCAAACATATTTTCAATCAGCCCATGAGAACCTGAAAATTAGCTGTGGAGTTCAAACCAAAGCCAATCATTAGCATCTGTTGAGAATTGGGTAAGATCAGTTGATAACCTGGATATCTGGAGCATGTAGGGGCAGATTTATAAAACAAAAAATGTGTAACTACAACTGGATTGGCATGGAGGAACACTGCATTTTAATAAATCCCACTTAGCCCTAGCCTATACTTGCCTATAAGGTTTGCAATTATTCTCCATTGGTCCCATCCACCACACCAAATTCTCCAGTACTTGTCATCTACAAGTATACCTCCTTTCATGGGCTAATCTCAATGTCATACACCCTGTGGCGAATCCAATTGTGCTCTAGTACTTGTGCCTGAAACTAGAAGGACTTATTTGAAAGAAAATGAAATGTCAAGTCCTTGTGCCAATCTGGAAGGACAGGTTGTTTGGGAAGCCAGTTAGATTAGGGAATGTTGTTGGGCTCAGAGTACCAGTTGACACAGCAAGCCCAACCTTGCTTAAGTGGTTTAAAATATGGCATGATCCATGACTGTGCCCCATTCAATCATATGAAAATATAGCACTGAAATTTTTATACAAAGTGTAGATAAACATATCTACATAAAGAGTTGAGGTACACACCTAAAACAGGTATTGGCAAACTAGTGATGGCCCTAAAAGGATTTTGAAAGTTGGAAATAGGTAAAGGAAGGTCAATAAATCCCATAATACTACCATTGGAGAATCCCTGTCAAAACCATATCAGTCAGTAGAATCTATTTGTCTTTATCCCACCTGAAGCAATTAATGTTGAAGCGGAACCCATGCCTATCCATCTGTACAATTTGCATTTCAAGTTTATCTTAATACCCTGATGTGTTATTGATCCAAGGTTTATTTGGAAACAAAGATAACTGGTTCGCCCAGTGGTTCGCCATTTGTTGTGGCCACAACCACCACCCTATTAAAAGTTTCCCTGGTAGCAATTTTTGAATGGGTCCCCTAAAAGTATGATCTTTCATGTCTCCTAATGATCTATTTCATCCCAGTGATTTTAACTCTATGACAAGTCAAATTTTCAATTCCTAATGGTTGAGACCCTTGAATAAATCTTTGTTGCATGGTTCATTCATGACCCAGCCTAGCCCTTCATTCATTCCCTTCATCAGGACTTTTCAAATCCTCATAAGCATCCATAGTACATTTATGCCTGCACACATAATCACCCCCACCCTCACTATAGTCATTTGTGTACTTAACACAAAAAACCTTCTATCGCACCTCATTTCCATTTTAACTTTTTTGCAATGAAAAACTTCACAAACATGCATAAATCATCCCTTTTTCACTTATCACACTCAACCTTGGCACATAACGAATACCATAAGGCATCGAAACTGACGACACTATTAACAATACTACATACATATTTTGAGTCTGGGGCCATATCGCATATCACATATGGGTGGAGCCCGAGCCTTATACAGAATGTTCATGGCGATATGGCGGACTTGCTGAACTTATCAAATATGATATATATGTTTTCGGGTTCCGAGCCATATCGCATATCGCAATCGACGAAGCCCCAGGCTTTTGCATATTGCAATATGCGATATGCCAAACCCGACGATATTTATAGGCCCCAATACATAAAATTTAAGGTCTGGTCTAAGTGATCGGAGTGGGTTTTTAGTGTAAAAGGCATGCTTGTGGAGTCCCGATACTATAATCGCACATCGGGGAAGTGGAAGGCATGGGTACTGCAACCTGCGGAGGAGCCGATACCCGATTGCGATTAAGTGAAGCCCTCGAAAACCGTGCCAAGCCTATGGATTAAGTGGGAAAATTGTGTGTTATGTGTGTTTTGTGCGTAAATCCTTTTCTTTCACACTTGTTCCCTGTAGTTTTATAAAAGTTAATGAAGACAGCGTTTATGTTTTGTTTGAACATTTCTATTATATTTTTCACAATCATAAAGCTAATGATAACTATGTCTACAGGAGAGAAGTAAAGGACGCAGAAATGGATTCGAAGAGTCATGTATGCAGAAGCGTTGTGTTTAAAGATCTGGCCTTAGGCGTTCCAGGTCGGAATCCCACGTGTTGCCTGTGCATTTCAAAAGCAAAGTTGTCCCGATTTTCATCATGGGGAGGCAACACACAGTCACCCTTTTTATCAACATCTGTCCACTTCCTCAGGAAATGAAGTGCTCCAACAGATATGCTTTCTATGCATCAGCAGTTACGCTCACGATCCTATCTCTGTATACTCGATTTGTATATCGAAAACAATGGGGGGAGATGAAGAGGTAGTGAAGACCGAGAGTCACAGGCTTTTACATAAGTATTACCTCCGAGGATGAGAAGAGGGATTTTTGGTTTTGGGAATAACAACTTTGATTATTGTGAATAAAAGGAGACTATTTAGCTCAATACAGAGCCGGTGTTTTAGATTTATTTTCCTCTTTTATGATGTGTTTTGATCAGAATGTTGTCGCTGGTATAAATGCAAATGTATATTTGTTTTGTGCATATTGATGACTCACAGTTGATGGTTATCCCTGGTTATTTGAATATGATTTAATATCATGGTCAAATCATGAAATATTGTTGACTCAAAACTCTGTTGGACATCAGTTGCAAGCTTCTCTTCCATAAAATGGAATGTGCATTCCTATATGAATGATTGGATTGTAATTAAGTATTAATGCAGTCTTGTTCTTATATGAACCAGTAATTGATTCATTTAGACTTGGAATTCATATAGGATTTTTAACCTCTCTTTGTCATGCTCCTACAGGATAGATTAGGATAGTTAGGACATAGACTAGAGTAGTTAGAAGAAGTGTAGATAGGATTTAATACATAGTGGTTAGTTGTTTTAATCTTGTTGATTTAATTGAAGATTTCTTCTCAGAAGCCATATTTCAACTCATTTAATAGTTTATGGGGTCCCTTAAAACCCATTGGAACTAGCCATTTCAAATGAAAGCAGTTCTAATTGGGGCTTGTGATCAGGTTAGTTCCCCTTGTTGGTATAACAAAATTTCGCCATGTCAACAATACCAAATACTTTCCATCATTGAAGACACCATGCATGCAAGGAGGGAAAATTCCAATTCGAATTGGGAGGCCAAAGCCTCACTAGCGGCTCCTCCTGACGACTTTTCCTTGGACTTCTTCAATGGAAAATTTGTAGCAAAGTGACCCATCTTGTGACAATGAAAGCATTTAACTTTTGTCATGTCCTTCTTCTTACCTCCATGATAAGAATTTGTTTTAGAATGAGAAATTTTACCTTTCCCCTTCCTCACCTTAATTGCTAAGGCACAATTCTCTTCATCATTAGTCTTTGATGAAGAGACATCCCTGGTGTTCCTCTTGATCTCATCCTGCATCAAATCCGACCATAGTTGTTCCCAATCTGGTAGCTTGTCTCGACCATTGACAGAGTCCTGATAACTATGCCAACTCTTTGGGAGTCCAAGAAGGGCAAGGCTCACCATATCCTCCTCAGCAACCGTGATTCCAACAATTCCAAGTTCATCACTACATTGAGTGAACTTAGTCAAGTACTTTGGACTTGTCTCCCCTTTCTACATCTTGATTTTATGAAGTTTATCCTTCAGTGCCAACTTCCTTTGATCACTGTTATTCTGATACAAGTCTGTTAATTGTTTCCACATATCATGCAGGGTTTCCTTTCCATGGAGACTTGAGACAATATGATCTCGAACTCCCTCAAGGATTATCTGCCTTGCCTTCACCACACACTTCTTCCACTCAGCCAAGTTCTATGCATCAGTAGTTGTTGGATTAGGAATTGCTTGTTCAACAAATTCCTTCAAGCCATTGTCCTCTAGCACAGCCTCCATCTTGTCCCTCCAGGCTATGAAATTCGAGTTTCCTTCCAAGGCATACTCAAATATCAACCCAGGGAATGTCATTTGCTTATCCTGAAGTATGTATGCAAATTCAACTTTAACCTGTAACCCAGAAACTCAAAACTTCGAAATCTCCTCTAGAGAGATGATTTTAAATCAGCGATATCTCCCTCATCTGAACTTCAATTCAGCCGATTTTTTTTTTGAATTTTGGTATATTTTCCTAGGAATATAGATCTGTAATTTTTTTCTGAAAATTTTGCACATAAATTCTCAGATCTTCTCTGAAATTTCTCAACCCAAAAAAAAATCTTGCTTTGATACCATGTAAAAAACCATGTAGATTCACAAGCTCTTGCAATTTTCTAAAGCACAGGACTAGAATTTAATTCTACTCTTTACAGTGGAAGCCCATAAACATCGAGAAAACAATAATCACTAGAGGAAGAGAATTAGAGGCACATAACACAATAAATATCTTGGTAAAGCCACAACTCAAAACCCCACTATCTGTTTTGTATTAATTCGGAAAATCAAGATTAAATTACAATGTTCATTCTCTCTAGAACAATCCCAGCACTAAACAAATTCAATCTCCAACTCAGAAGTGAGCTCAAGGCCAAACCTTAGCCTCTTCACAAGCTCTCCAAGTCTCTATTCCAATGTGTAATTCTTATGAAAGATAACTTGTATTTAAAGGGAAATAAAGCCTCTAAAACTACACAATCCCTGAAGGATTAGTTCCTGGCTGCATACACTATCAGTGCAACTCAGAAAAATCTCAAAACAAATAGTACATTGTCTTTGCACTGTAGTTCAACTGGGTCATTTTCAAACTTGATATGCATGAGTTTCTGATGAGTAAATATTTAGTTAACTAGAGTAGCACTGGTGGAGTTCATTAGTGTCACCACTGACTATTATCTCACTATTAGTTCTCTCAATCGGTATGAGAACTAATTTAATTGAACTGACTTGTGAAACTGAGTCTTCTATTTTACAACTCACAATTAACTCACACTGGACTTCTACAAAGTAGGGACAACATATACATGAATTGCAAAATATTTTCAACTCAAATTTCCTAAGTTAAGTAAGTTTAATAAACTTAATTTAACTATTTTAAGTTTCTATGAGAATAGAATTCGAATAGAAGACCATAAACATCAAGCAAACAACAATCAATAGGGGAAGAGAACCAAAGGCACATAACCAAATAAATATCCGAGGAAAGCTACAACTCAAAACCCCACTATTTGTTTTGTATTAATCCAAAAAATCAAGATGAAATTACAATACTTGTTCTCTCTAGAACAATCACATCACTCAGCAAATTCAATCTCCAACTCATAAGCAAGCTCAAGGCCAAATCTTAGCCTCTTCACAAGCTCTCCAAGTCTCTATTCCAATGTGTAATTCCTATGGAGGATAGCTTGTATTTAAAGGGAAATAAAGCCTCTACAAAATGTGAAATCTCTTAAGGATCAATTCCTGATTGCATGCACTATCAGTACAACTCAGAAAAATCTAAAACAAATAGTACAATGTCCCTGTATTCTAGCCTCAACTCGGTCTTTCTCAGAATCGACATGCATGAGTTTCTGATGAGTAAATATTCAATTAACTAGAGTAGCATTGGTGGAGTTCATTAGTGTCACCACTGAAATTACAATGCTTGTTCTCTCTAGAACAATCCTAGCACTCAGCAAATTCAATATCCAACTCATAAGCAAGCTCAAGGCCAAATATAGCTTCTTCACAAGTTCTCCAAGTCTCTATTCCAATGTGTAATTCTTATGGAGGATAACATGTATTTAAAGGGAAATAAATCCTCTAAAAAATGTGCAATCCCTTAAGGATCAATTCCTGATTGCATGTGCTAAAAGTACAACTCAGAAAAATCTAAAACAAATAGTACATTGTCCTTGCATTCTAGTCTCAACTCAGTCTTTCTCAGAATTGACATGCATGAGTTTATGATGAGTAAATATTCAGTTAAGTAGAGTAGCACTGGTGGAGTTCATTAGTGTCACCACTGACTATTAACCCACTATTAGTTCTCTCAATCAGTTCGAGAACTAATTTAACTAAACTGAATCATGAAACCGAGTCTTCTCTTTTACAACTCACAATTAACTCACATTGGAGTCCCACAAAGTAGGGAGAACATATACATGAATTCCAAAAGACTTCCAACTCGAATTTCCTAAGTTAAGTAAGTTTAATAAACTTAATTTAACTATTTTAAGTTGATATGAGAATAGAATTCGAATTTAATTCAAGGATAAATTAAACTCTAATTTCTTGTTGTCATTTCTCAACATAGACCATGTCATTAAGTCACTGGGACTCCAATATGTACAAGGGTCATAAATTAATAAATAATAAATAATAAATTAATAATTATAAAAAATTATTATTTAATGAATTCAAAAAATTAATTGGAAATTTGGAATATTTTAACCTGTTGCGCTTCTTGGTGTGTATTTTTTCAAATACACTCCAGTTGCGCTAGCATCCTGAGGAGCTACATGTTTGGTTGAGCACACGAATGGCAATTTTTCAGAGATTGGGTACTTTTCCACCATAGCTTCTCTACCATGAATCTACAACAAATAAGATAAACATAAAAACAAAATGAAAGTTGAAAGTTGAAGCAAAGTATTAACTTGAAGAGATAATGAAATTTAAAACACACTAAAGCTTACTTGGCATTTTAGTCTTCCTATCCACAACAACCATGTCAAAGCTAAATGTGCCACCTATAATCCTATACATCTCTATTTCTTTGGAGATTTATGCACGTTCTGTTAAAGATGCACCATCCTTTGAACATAAGTGAAGAATCCATCCATGACCTCAACATCAAATAAGATTCTTTGGCCTTATCCATGGTTGATCTGAATTGGAGTAGATTAGTAATGTTTTGCTAATTCCCCATTCAGAATGTAAAAATGTGCCTGAGGTTTGTACTCCAAAAGAACAAGTAAAAACATGAATTTTATGTGTGTTTACTTAAGTTAGTTTCATGAAGAAAACTTAAAACATGAAACCAAAACACTGAATGGAAGCATGTATCAATCAATAATACAACAACCATTGATAAAGGAGTTCACCCCTCCTGGGCTACATCTCCTTGGATTAGCTCTAAAGGCATGACCCCTTCTCATTATGCTCAACATTCTTTAGTAATAAAGAGTACATAAGTGTGATGACAAAAAGAGTGGTTAGTTTGCCCTTCAAGGAAACATTCTTCTACAAAGAACTCTCACTCTAAACACATGACAACCTACATTTAGTCATGAAACGATCAGCAAACTAAGGGATCTCAAATCAAGACCCCATATTCCAACTTCTAAGAGCATAAACAATACTACAATCCACTTGAAGTACTTAAACAAGTATTTTTCTCCATACACATATAGAGAAAAGAAGAAATAAAGCTACAACATTGTTGTAATCGCTGTTGTAGAAAGCACATGGAAGCTACAAGACCCATGCAAGGTCATCTCAGTCTTCATACTCCTCCATAAACTACATCAACACTCTGTTTGACCATGGCACCCATGGGCTTCACTTTTCAAAAATCCTATTCAGAAGTGCTCTTTTGATCTTGAACCTATTCCCATAAATTCAGAATGTCCAAAATGGCTATCTAGCCTCTTTTTGCATCCCATTTGGTCGAAAATTGCCTTAGTTATCACTTATGTTAGTTTTTCCACAATTTTCTCCTCTAAATCTGGCTTACTACCAATTAATTTCATTAACCGTAGTTAAAACCGGTAGTTCCGCCAAAATCAACAATCCCGCCGTCTTTCCCGCCTATCTCGTGGTTAAGGACGAGTGTTCACATGCAAAGTGGTTGTCTAGCAGAAAAGGCTACAGTCCTGCAGCTTCATTGGATGTCGCAATCGGTGGAAAACCTCAAGCCCAAACAACAGGCACTCCACGATACAGAAATTTGTTGTGATTATGAAACACAACATATAACATATCTCGTCCGACAATGCTATCGGAATCGACACTTTCCCTTGGCAAATATCAAAGTCCATACTCTGTGATAACAGTGGACCCGCCAGGGTTATAAACTGGAATCTAAAGTCGCATTGCATCTGGGACTTATCACTCATCGCAATCAGTAGATAACCTAGGTAACACACACACACACACACAGATATATATATATATATATATATATATATATATATATATATATATATATATATATATATATATATATATATATATATATATATATATATATATATATATATATATATATATCGGTGGGTTAACGATGCGATATGTGATTTAAATTATCACAAATCACAACCCAACTATGCGATTACGATATGCGATATGGCATCACAACCCTGACTATTCCGGGGGCCGATTACCATAACATTAAGCGATGCGTGATTGCGATCGCATTGCAACCCTGTTTGTGTCGGGGACCAATTCAGTAATACCTCTGATATGCGATATGCGATATCACAAATCACAAATCGGCACTGCCAGGGGCTGATTCTTTCACGTCGTATTTCCTTTTTCTTTGATATGCGATATCTGGGGGCCAATGGTAACCTGCCACTTGGCGCTTCCCCATTCACTGGGACATTTTTCATGTCATCCAATCTTGCCACTTGTTTAAGTCAAACCTAAACTTTAAATTGCTCTAACTTCTTCATATGAGCTTGGATTTGAGTGTTGTTCACACCTTTGGATTCAGAATGATGAGCTCTTCGATCTGAAGCTAAGCTTATCAAGATTATGATATTTATATTTTTTGGAAAATTTTGAGCTCCTGATCACTCTTCCCCACTGAAAAACTTTTTGTCTCCAAAAATTTACTTTCAATTGTTCAGTATTTGAAGGTATAGTTCCTTCCTTTTTCCAAACTAAATCTAAGCGATGTTTGAAGTGCCCTGACTTGTACTTGTCTTGGATTTTTCTCAAGTTGAACTTAAAATATAACTTGACCAAAGAATTCAAGTTCAATGTTCTTCTCGGCTTGTCCATGTCACTATGGCCATCCACAACAACATATTTCCCAAGAAGAATTCCAAGGTGCTCATCTGCAAAATCCTTATCAAGGATAAGATCCTAAAATGTGTTTCCAAATGAACCAAAACAAGCCTCGCATAGTGAATACTTATATAACTTGAGTGTTAAACACATTTGGAACATACTAAATGTGTTGCAACTACTCATACAACAGTTTTAAAATCGACGGTTTGAGAAAGCATTTTACAAAATGGAATAAACTTGACTCCCAAATTTTCCATTCAAATTGAATATCAACAAGCCAAACTAGCATTGTAATTCTTAAAGAAAACATTGTTGCATATAAGTGATTTATTTATGAACATCACTTTTACAAGTTACCCAACATAGGGATATGCAGCTAGTGCAATTTTTTTTTTTACAAACTTCAACTAGACAAATAGTCCGCCCATTTCTTACCCAACCAAGTAAATGAACCCTCTATTTGAACTTTCTCTTCTTCTGAAGTTTTTTTAGGGATGGTTGCATCTTGTGCCACTATTTTATTTTTTCGCTTCCTCTTTTGGTGGTTGAATGACTTGCTTGCCCTTACCAGGATGAAGTTGTGGAAACAATTTCCAACACTTCTCGACCCAATGCCCACTAATATTGTAGTGAGTATAGAAATTATTTTGAGATCCTCTTGGCTCACTTGCCTCTAACTTTGGATGAGATTTTCTCTTTTCGGTCTCAACTCCATTAGGCATAAACATCTTCTTGATGTAGACTTTCCTTTTATCACACTTATCTACACAATAGTTAGTTGAAAGGCAAAAGGTGCATGGAAACATATTCCTCAACACATTATGCAGATCTGCGTGTTATTTTCCGTTACGAAAAACATTCAAATAAACAGAACGGATATACCTTTGTTTGTTTTCCTTTGGCTTACACTGCTTGCATGAGGAACTTGTGTGGCAAGAAGAATTTAGATTCCCTTCTTCTTCAACATCTTCATTTCTCTTTAGAGATGCTTTATAGTTCAATTCCTCCTTGTGCTTGAGGAACCAAGCACGAATCAATTCTGGATGCAACACCCAACATCTTGCCTCCTCGTGTCCTTTCTTACGACAAAAGGAACACGATACCCATGGGTTGTCGCTAGAATACCTTTATTCTTCGGCAACATAACCTAAGCCTTCATATTTAGGCCTCTCCTTGGCATCAATTGGATTTTTAATGCTTGCTGGTTTATTCCAAGGCCTCCTCCCTTCTAACCCATCTTGGTCAAGAGCTTGGATCCAATGCCTTTACTATGTTTTTCAAACGCTGCAAATGAATTTACATAAACTCTTTACCATAACTAAGAAGCATGTAAATTCTTACCATTTTCCTCATCTTTTGATTGACATACAAAGATGTTTTCAAACTCTCTTTTGATTCTGGATGTGTCCTCTCAAACTCTTTGGCTCTCTTCTTTCAGCTCCTTGAATCTAGGTGCTAATAGAACCTCATCTTCCACATCATGTGGAGAAAAGGTACAAACTTGTCCATCAACCTTCTCTGAGGGACTTTCTACACTAGCAACTTGCATAAGAGTTGTAGAAAAGCATGAAGATTGTGGAGAAGATGGTGGTTTATCACAATTCTTGTTACCTTCTTCCCTTGTAGAACATTCTCCTCTTGGAGGTCTAGAGCTTTCACCTTGCAATTTGGTATTCCTCTCTTCATAAAGGACTTTCACCATCTTTTCCATGTATAAGAAAGCCTTTCTAAAAGCCTTCACATCCTCTGACATTCTTGCAGACTTTCCTCCTTGGGACATGTTTTTCTTGAAGCTTCTACTCCAATTTGAGGTAGAACTTGATGGTAAATATTGTACCAATCTTGCTCTCCTTTCTAAAACCTTATCCTCATCGAGCTTCAAAACACATTCACTTGCAAACAATAGTCAACTCCTTGCACAAAGAAAACCTATGCTTTGATACCAACCTGATCTGAAATGGAGCAGATTAGTAATGTTGTGCTAATTCCCCATTCAAAATGTAGAAATGTGCCTAAGGTTTGTACTCCAAAATAACAAGTAAAAACATGAATTTTATGTGTGTTTATTTAAGTTAGTTTCATGAATAAAACTTAAAACATGAAACCAAAACACTGAATGGAAGCATGTATCAATCAATAATACACCAACCATTGATAAAGGAGTTCACCCCTTTTGGGCTACATCTCTTTAGATCAGCTCTAAAGGCATGACCCCTCCTCATTATGCTCAAAATTCTTCAGTAATAAAGAGTACATAAGTGTGATGACAAAAAGACTGGTTAGTTTCCCCTTCAAGGAAACATTCTTCTACAAAGAGCTCTCACTCTAAACACAAGACAACCTACATTTAGTCATGAAATAATCATCAAACTAAGGGATCTCAAATAAAGGCCCCATACTCCAACTTCCAATAGCATAAACAATACTACAATCCACTTGAAGTACTTAAACAAGTATCTTTCTCGATACACATATAGAGAAAAGAAGAAATAAAGTTACAACATTGTTGTAATAGTTGTTGTAGAAAGCACATGGAGGCTGGAAGACCCATGCAAGGTCATCTCATTCTTCATACTCCTCCATAAACTGAATCAACACTCTGGTTGACCATGGTACCCATAGGCTTCACTTTTCAAAAATCCTATCGAGAAGTGCTCTTTTGATCCTGAAACTTGTTCCCTTCAATTCAGAATATCCAAAAATGGCTATCTAGCCTCTTTTTGCATCCCATTTGGTCGAAAATTGCCTTAGTTATCACTTATGTTAGTCTTTGCACAAATTTCTCCTCCAAATTTGACTTACTGCTAGTTAATTTCATTATCCACAGTTAAAACTGGTAGTTCCACCAAAATCAACAGTCTCGCAATATTTCCTGCCTATCTCGTGGTTAAGGCCGAGTGTACACATGCAAAGTGGTGCTATGGAGGAAAAGGCTACGGTTCTGCAGCTCTGTCAGATATTGCAATTAGCGGAAACCTCAAGCCCAAACAACAGTCACTTTGCGATATATGGATTTGTCGGGATTATGAAACACAACATATACCATATCACATCCAACAATCCTATCGAAATCGACACTTTCCCTCAGTGGATGTCAAATTCCATACACTGTGATAGTAGCGGACCCGCTGGGTTATAAACTAGAATCTAAAGTCGCATCGCATCCAGGACTTATCGCTCATCGTAATTGGCGGATAACCTCGATAACACACGCACACACACACACACACACACACACACACACACACACACACACACACACACACACACACACATATATATATATATATCGGTGGGTTAACAGTGCAATATGCGATTATCGCAAATCGCAACCTGATTGTGAAATTGTGACATGCAATATCGCATCGCAACCCTAACTGCTCCGAGGGCCGATTACCATTACATTAAGTGATGTGAGATTGTGATTTCATCGCAACCCTATCTACGCCAGGGGCCGATTCTGTAATACCTCTGATATGCGATATCACAAATCGCAAATCGGCACTGTTGGGGGCCGATTATTTAACACCGACCTTCCTTTTTCTTTGATATGTGATATGCAGGGTTCAATGGAAACCTACCACTTGGTGCTTCCCCATTCGCTGGGACATGTGCCATGTTATCCAATCCTGCCACTTGTGCAAGTCAACCATGAACTTTGACTTGCCCTATCTTCTGCATACGAGCTCGGATTTGAGTGTCGTTCACACCTTTGAATTCAGAATGACGAGCTCTTCAATATGAAGCTAAGCTTATCAAGATTATGATAATTTTATTTTTTGGCAAATTTTGAGCTCTTGATTAATGGGACTCATACAAGCAGCCCATTGCAGACTTGTATCCTTCAACTAATCGAAGAATCTTTACCAAAGGTTCAATAATGCTACACACTTACTGCACTCCTGCCCATAAGCTTTCCTAGTATGAAACTAACCTCCTTATGGCATCTCCCTCTAGTTTGCAGCTATATGCCAAAGCATGCCACTCCTCTGAAAGAAACATTCTCTTCACATCCCACATAGAATTCAAGAAGGATTGAAGAGATATGAAATTGTTGGCAAATTGTGTAATGGTAGAGCACACCAACTCCTTTTTGTTGGTGAATATTCTCATCAAATGAAGCACATATGCATGATTATATATGAATTTTTAATATTTTTTTATGATTCAACAATATCCTTGACGAAATGAATTTTTCCTATGTCCTCCAACATCAAATCAATGTAGTGTGCAGCACAAGGTGTCCAAAGTTAGGATGCCTCCCCATAAGTATATTTCCATTAACAACATAATTTGCAACATTGTTCATTATGACTTGGACAACACGTTATGGACTGACCTCTTGAATGAACACATCCAAAAGATCACATAATAACTGTGGATATTTGAAATGTGCAGATGCGTCAACAAATTTCATAAACATTGTCCCCTTGGGACAATTAACCAAGAAGTTAATAAGCCTTCTACCCTTTTGATCAGTCCAACCATCTGACAACATAGTGCATCCTGTGCGTTTCCATGATTACCTAAACTCTTCCAATCTCTTAGTGCAGTCAACCTTTTCATTTTGAAGAATGTGCCCTCCAAAGTCATCATATGTAGGGACTTTGTACCATGGGCCAATAATAGCAATAGCATCAACCATGGGCTGGAAAAATGGATTGTTCCTGACAACACTAAAATAAATATCACTCCAGAGAAGAAACTTTCCCAACAACTTGTCAGCTTCTTCCTTCTCCCTTTTTTTAATAACTGACGAGATAGATGTTTGTGCAATAGGTGAGGTTCTAGGAACAAAAAATAATGAGGTAGCTACAGGGTTGGGTGTAGATGTTGATGGTGAAGTAGAACCAATACCACTCTCACAGTCGCCTCCCAATCCTGACACTCTACTCTCTTCTATTTTACTCTTCAAAGCTACCTTGGACAATTTGGTTGTCTCTATTTCTTCCAATGATTTGAGGGCTCTTCAGATGATTTTTGGATTTGTATTTGAGCAAGGCACTACCTCATGTCGAAGAACTTGTGCAAGGTGATACTTCAATCTGTATACCTCCTTGTCATATAATGGCCACATAACTTGCAAGTCAAATTTGACTGTCAAACCCTCCATCAGGTTCACCAAATTCCCACAAAGGGTATAATTTCCTTGGCATGTTTGTAACTTTGTTGAATCTTGAGTTTTAATGTAAGATTGAAGTTTGAAGTTTGAACCTAGGGCACAAGAATAATTGCAAGTTAAACAAACGAAACTAAATTTACATATAACATTTTGAATTTTTGACAAGAAAAAAAAAAACTCAACTGAATGCAACAATAATGGAAAAAAATACACATTCAAACCAAGCAAAAATGATGGAAAAAAACTAGGGCACAAGAAAAAATTAAACAAATAAAACTAACGATCAAGATTTTTCATATTTTACAAATAAAAACCCTCTCCACTCACTGCAACAAAAATGAAAAAAAAAACTCTCAAATCCAAACAACAATCATGGAAAATAAATGATTGATAAAAACCAAAGGAAAAACAAGAAAAAAGAAAAAAACAAATGGCCAAATTTGATACGCATACATGAAAACCATGCTTTGTTGAAGAAACTTGGTCCAAACTTTAATTTTTTTTTCTTCTTATGATGCTAAATTCCTTTCACTTTTCTCCTCTCTTTCCCTTGTAAATGTGTTCTCTATTAGGATATTCCAACACATAGGAAATAGTTAAGTACAACTTGGTCTAGTATAGAGTTAGGTATAGAGTTAGGTAAAGTGTGTTTCTTTACTATGTACATTTTGTAACTTACAATCCGACGGTCACAATATGTAGTGATCCGACAGTTCACTGTCTCCTCGGTATTACCGACACTTGATCCGTGGCTTAACACCCATCCATGATCTCTATTTAAAGAGCATGGAGGGTTATTTGTAGGGAAATCTGTCTATGAGAGAAGCATATGTAAATTTTCAATCTTTTATTAATAAATTTCCTGAAGTGGACGCGTTGGCTCAGGCCGTGGACTGTTTCCCTCTTTGCAGGTTTTAACCACGTCAAAAGACTGGTGTATTGATCTGTGATCTGTTTGTGAGCGGTTTCCTTTGGTGTTCTATCTGAGGAACTTACCCTGTAAATTCCTACATGGTATCAGAGCTATTTGAGGTTCGCGTCCGTTGGTGATCCAAATCTGAAGCTGGTAGAACTGCATCCGACTACCATTTCCTAGATCTACTATTTCTGATTGCTTTCGAGCCGAGAGGACTACTCTGTTGTATTGGGAGCATCTGTTCCAGTGAGGAACCCCTTTCGTTTCACGCGAAAAGGTTTCCGGTAGCCCTAGCTGCGTCATTTTTAAGATCTAGAGGTATACTGTGTTTATTTGTAGTTTACAGTTATTTTCTCTCTGTTTATTTCGATTTTCGGTTTATTTAGCTTTTTTTATTACCGGATCTATACCTTTGATTTTTGCATATGCTCTTTGCCCTACGACTCTGTGCGATCTGGGCAAATTAGAAACAGAAAGGAAGGATTTTTCTCATGCGTATGCTCTTTTCCATTGCGCCTTAGTGTGATCTCGGAAAATCAGAAACATTTTTGAAAATATTTAGTTTCTGGCTAAAGCTAACTTGGAGCCACAAGGTTCATTTTTTTTGTATGTCTGTGTTGGGTTTTGTGTTTTTTGTTTTGTAGGGAAAAAGAGCTTTCTCAAAGCAAGCACGCAACCCAAAGCATCAACCCCCCCCCCCTCTCTCTCTCTCTCAAACTTTTTGTATAGCTCACTTGGTGCAAAGCTAATTTATGAGAGTAGAGGTCTTGGGTTCAAGTCTCCATTTTGTGGGGGCGGATTTTTCATTTCTGCACATTCCCACACTTCGTCGGCGACTTCATCAAATTTTCTTCAAAAAGCCATAACTTCTTCATCCGGAAGCCATTTTCAGAACCGTTTTTTTTTAAACAACCTAATTTTTCGAGATATTTCCATTGAAACACTTAGTTCCAGCATCTATAGCTTTATTTTTTTTTAAAATGGAAAGTCCATGCTAAGTTATTCTTGACAGTATCAACTATTTCCAATGGTGGTCCTACATTGTGCATTTACTTAGAAGTAAAGGTCTTTACAGAATAGCCACAGGCCAAGAGACCAAACCGAAAGATGAAGATAAAGCAGCTAAATGGGAAAATAGACAAGACCAAGCGCATGGGTTGATAGGGATGTCTATTTCTCCAGATCTTAGATTCCATATTGCAGAACTTGATACTCGTGATGAAGCAATGAAACAGATTACTAAAGTATTTGGAGTTAAAAATGAACTTAAAGCGCATCAACTTGAAAATGAATTGCTTACATTGGACCCCAATAATTTTTCTTGCATTGAAGATTTTTTGTCCAAGTTCAAGACCCTTAGACTTCTCTTGGAAGGTGCTAAGGTTAAGAAAGAAGATAGTAGCCTTATCTACTCCATTCTTACTAAGTCGGGACCAGCCTATTCTATGTTTGTTTCCACTTTCCATTCTACAAGAGAAGCCTTCATTTCTCAAGTACAAACCTACAAGTCCCCTTCCTTTGATTCCTTTTGTGATTCTTTAATAAGAGAACAAGAAAAACTCTTACACCTTGGTCTTCTTCATCTTGGAAACTCTTCTAAGAAAGCGTTAGCCACCCAGCAGCAACCAAATCCAAAGAATCCTAAGAAGTTTCATCCTAAAAAGAATGGTCCTAAACCAAACAAGGGTCCTAAGCAATTTCAGCCTCAAAATGAAAAATCATTTCAACAAAATGATAAGACAAATAAAAACAAAGGGAAGAAGACTGATAGACATTGCAACTTTTGTAATCGAGATGGCCACTTAGAATCCAAATGCTTTAAGAAGATGGAAGCCTTGGAAGCAGCAATGAAGAAGCATAACATCCATTTGGAGCACTCTTCAACTTCAACTTCATCCTCAAGAATGGCACTTTCTGCATGTGGTTGTCAAGCATCTCGGTCTGGCTATGCACTAAATGTATCTTCTTCTTCTCATTCTCATGCATGGCTCATTGATTCTGGAGCTTCTTATCACATGGCCAAAAACAAAGCCATGTTTTCTTCTTTAAATGATTGTAACACCAAAAATATATATGTTGGTGATGATAGATCTCTTAGTGTTGTAGGGACTGGAACTGTTCATATAGACAATGGTCAGTTTAATGATGTATTATGTGTTCCAACCTTATCCTGCAACCTTCTATCTGTATATCAGATAACTCATTCAAGTGAAGGTAAAATCGTTGAATTTTCACCTCACGATGTTGTAATTAAGGACCTAAGAGATCCTAGACAGATTTTAGCTACTGGCATTTCTAATGATTCTACAAGGTTGTAGAAGTTTCACAACTTTGGGTCATCAAATCTTCCCTCAGTGTTTGTTGCTCATAATGATGAAGTGAGAAAACTTTGGCATGATCGATTTGGTCACTTAAACTATCGCTCTCTTCAGAAACTATGTAAAGAAAATATGGTCACAGGTCTTACAATGGTATCTTGCAGAGATTGTGTTTGTTCCGGATGTGTACTCGGATCCTCCTTCAGCTCCTCAGCTTCCAAAATGGGTCCGTGCTACTCGGGATGCAGCAGGTGATCTTGCCGGTGATCCTACAGATCAACGGCGTACACGTTCTCAGTTAAAGAGAGCCTCTTCTTTACTGGCTCAAGCTTCAGTTAATTATGATCCTGACACCTTTGCAGAAGCTTCAGGCCATCCAAATTGGGAAGCAGCTATGAATGAAGAATATCATTCATTATTGGCAAATGATACATGGGATCTTGTTCCTCTACCAAAGGGACAAAAACTTGTTAGATGCAAATGGGTTTACAGAACCAAGTATGGACCAGATGGGAAAGTTGATAAACATAAAGCTCATCTTGTTGCTAAGGGTTTTTCACAAGTTGAAGGCATTGACTACACTAAAACCTTCTCCCCTGTTTCCAAAATGAAGTCTATCCGCCTTGTTCTTTCCCTTGCTACTTCTTTCAAATGGGAAGTCCATCATATGGATGTTAAATATGCCTTCTTGCATGGGGACTTGCATGAAGAAATATATATGGAACAACCTATTGGCTTTATACAAACAGACTCCAGCCTTGTATGTCAGCTTAAGAAATCCCTTTATGGTCTCAAGCAAGCTCCTCGAGCTTGGTATGCCAAAATGGATAACTTTATTTTAGAATCTGGCTTCTCTAGGTGTCATTCTAACAATACTGTCTACACCAAGAAAGTGGGCAAGTCTCTTATCATTCTTGTTCTTTATGTTGATGATCTTATCCTGACTGGTAGTGATCCCAACCTTATAAACCATGTGAAGTATAACCTTAAAAGGAAGTTTGAAATGACAAACTTAGGACACTTACATTATTTTCTCGGTCTTCAAGTCTTGCAATCCAAGGAAGGTATTTCCCTTTCTCAGTCCAAGTATGCCTGTGATATTCTACGCCATTTTCACATGGAAGACTGTAAGCCAGCCCCTTCTTCCTTTCAGTCTGGAGTCAAACTTTCAGTCACTTGTACTTCTCCTAAAGTTGATGCTACCTTATACTGTCAACTTGTAGGAAAACTTTTGTATCTAACCCATACTCATCCTGACCTTTCCTTTGCCATTGACCTTCTTGCTCGGTTTATGCAAAACCTACATGAAAGTCATTGGAAAGCAGCTAAAAGAATACTTCGTTATGTTCGAGGTACAGTTCAGTTTGGGATTCATTACAATGCTGAAGCAGCTCCTCTATTGGTTGGTTTCACTGATTTCGATTGGGCTGGTGACCCTGATGATCGGAAGTCTACTGCAGGTTATGTGTTCACTCTTGGTTTAGGACCTATTACATGGGCTTGCAAGAAACAAGGTGCCATTTCTCTTTCTTCAGTAGAAGCAGAGTATCGTGGTGCCGTAGAAGCTAGTAAGGAAGCCTTGTGGCTTCGTCAGATCCTGTCAGAGTTTGGCTTTCAGCAGTAGCATCCGACTACACTTTGGTGTGATAATCAAAGTGCCATTCAGCTATGCAAAGATCCAATCCAACATTAGCACAGCAAACACATTGAACTACACATGCACTTCATCAGAAAGCTCATTCACGACCATGTTCTTGAAGTGCAATATTGTTCAACAAATGATCAAGTTGCAGAAATCTTTACAAAGGCTCTCACAGAGGCAAAGTTCACTAAACTTCAATTTATGGTTGGAGTTCAGGAAGTTGTCAGTAAGGGGGGATAGGATCTAGTTCCTCCTTCCTTCTCCTATTGTGTCATATTTGTAAATCCTTCAATCCTATCCCAAGTTGTTCTTAAGGGGGGACGTTAGGATATTTCGAGACATAGGAAATAGTTAAGTACAACTTGGTCTAGTATAGAGTTAGGTATAGAGTTAGGTAAAGTGTGTTTCTTTACTATGTACATTTTGTAACTTACAATCTGACGGTCACGATATGTAGTGATCTAACGGTTCACTCTCTCCTCGGTATTACCGACACTTGATCCGTGGCTTAACACCTGATTGGTCCATGATCTCTATTTAAAGATCATGGAGGGTCATCTGTAGGGAAATCCGTATATGAGAGAAGCATATGTAAATTTTCATTCTTTTATTAATAAATTGCTTGAAGTGTCCGCGTTGGTTCAGGCCGTGGACTGTTTCCCTCTTTGAGGGTTTTAACCACGTCAAAATACTGGTGTATTGATCTGTGATCTGTTTGTGCGCGGTGTCCTTTGGTGTTCTGTCTGAGGAACTTACCCTGTAAATTCCTACATTCTCCTCCTCCTTAACTCACACTCTTGCCCTTTGTCTGCAAAATGAGCAAAAAAAACCAAATTTATCTTTAAAAGTTCGTTTCTTTCCTCCCCCCACGATTTTTAAAGACTGGATCGCATCTTTTTCACGATTTTTTGAAATCGAAAAAATCACCAATAACATCGGCCAATAAAATCTTCTCTTGAAAAACTCGTGATTTTTTCAAAACATTACGATAAAATCGCAATGTTCGTAACACTTCTCCATACCTTTGTTCGTTTATTAAAAACTTCTTGTTTCACCCCTTGCATAGATCTACTAGACGGGTAATGTTTGAAGACAAATTTGAGGGGATTATGATTGGAAGGCATCGAAAATAAATAGATCGAATTTTTTGAGAAAGTTGTCCATATTTTGAAGGCCATTTTTCTCTTGGCCACAAGCATAGAAGAGGATCTCCACTATCTTGTCTAAAGATTTTCCTTCTCTTGGACATTAAGAGTTTAAGCAAATTTTTTCTTGAAGGAGAAGTGAATTCCTTCTTGGAATTTTCATTATAAATTTTCCATAAGGCATTGAAAATATTTTTCATTTCTCTTTTGTATCTTAAGGAGGGGTATTGGCTTTCAAAGATCCATTTTTGTAAATCCTCCTTAAGCATCTAAATCCCTCATTATTGTCTAAGACAATGTCATCTTGTAACATTAATGAAATAAATATTCCTTAAGGGACCTTGGGGTTTTTACCCTTACTATCCCTATCACCTCATTTGGTAGGAGGATCTCTTAGATATCTACTCACTAACATGTTTCATTTCTCTTGCTAGCTTAGCCATTAGATCTAATCATTTTTTATTTTTATTTTTATTTTGCATTGTTAGCTTATTTCATTGCATCATTTAATAGCTAGGTCTTGTATCTTGTTTTCATTTGTAAATAATTTTAATCATTGATTAATCGATCTACTTCTCTTTTGTGCATCGATTAGTTTCATTAGCTACTTGATTTAATTTGCAGTAACTTGATGTAATTTACATTTGCTTCATTAAGTAATTCACACTTGCTTCATTTGTCATAAACACAATTGTAATACATTAATTTCATCATTTAATGTGGAATGATATTTTTCTATTGGTGTATCTAAGACATCTAACTCTTGGAGAATTTTTGCTTTAATTGTCAAATATACATCTCAAGTGGAGCACTTGTATCAGCATAATTTTAACTTTCCATTTCTCTAAAATTTACCTCCAAGCATAAGCTTGGTTGATAGATATTTAGGACAAACATCCTCAACTATCATTCAATCTCCCTAAATTTTAGTTTGGAGCAAAGGTTAAAACGTGTCACCATGCAATTCTCTTGTGGCTAAGTCCCTTATAGGAACGAAGGCATGCAGGTTGTACTGAAGAACTAAGGGGGCATCATTAATGAGGCCTTAGCCTTCTCACTTATACTTCTTGCAACCACCTCAATCCTTACCAAGTTGAAGGAATTTAGGGGAAGTCACACCTTTGATTAGGACTTAATTAAAATTTATCAAGACCACTCATATTTCACACACTCACTGATAACTTTGGTTCATTTTTTCATATAATTGGTTATTGTACAAGTAGGGTTGTGAGCATCTCATTCACTTGCAACTAATCTATTCAATATTCTTGTACTTGTCTATTTCACTATCCTTTGATGGTATATCATATCTAAGCATCTTTCTTAAAGTACAAGTTCCACTGTCCTACAAGTTTTATTTCATTTCATTTCTCATCTCCCAAAGTTGTATGTAATATTTTATTTTGATTCTCTAACACTTTCTTTATAGCTTGTTATTCTTGTAACTTGAAAGTCATATCTGATTACAGGCATTGTTATTTTATCTTTGAGCATATATTTCTTGAAATATATATTTAGAGGCACTAATCTATTTTAATTTGTCTTGTAATATATCTTATTGAGTTAATTGAATCAATATTGTTAATATCTATATGATCATAAACATTGGTGCTTGCTAAATTAATCTCTAATTTCATTTCAAGTTACATTGAATGATGATTTCCTTGTTAGTTATCTCTTGGTACCTTGTTATCCTTATGAAGTTTTCCTGTAATGTTTTCCTTATGGACCCCACCCCCAACTCCATGACTTAGCTAGGAGAGAGTTGGGATTAGGTGGCAACCCCTTCTCTAAGAATTTTGCCTCTCAGGCCTCACCTAGTGGGATTGATGACCTTTCCCACATTAATCTAGGTGTTCTTCTTAGGTGACAATATTTTTTGCCATCGTTGCTAGGGATAAGTCCCCTTTGACCTAGAACATGACTAACTTTCGGTTATTCACTTTGGATCTTTAGGGTTAGATTCATGTTCAAGTGGCGACTCCACTTGATTCTTTTTCTACAAGAGTTTCTACTAGAAGTAATCCAAGAATCTTGGTTAATCCCACTCTTGATCCTTAAAAGGCATTTAGAATTCGATTAAATACGTTGTTTTCTCATAGACTTGCTAATCTTGGGCAGGAAGCTATTTTTAATATCCATTTTCTTTTCCAAAGTTAGGTTAAACAAGACATCGTGGATGATTTGTTTGTCCCTTGTGATTTATCTAACATTAATGGTTATCTGAATGTTATTATGGACAAGGCCATTGAAAAGTTTCCTTCATTCCAAGAAAATAATGTTATTAGTGCCAAAACTCACCATAGGAATTTCAACCTTTGTGTGAGAAAATGGTGTAACATTGCTAACCATGAGGTAAAGAGGAGACTTTTTGTCCTCTCTCTTGATGAGGATGCTCTTGATTGGTTCACAAATATTATTGCTAATAGTTTCAATTCATTAAGTTCCATCTTTAGTGCCTTTAATGAGAAATATAAAGATAAAAGAGAAGAAATACACTTGTTTAATGCTATTAGCCATATGAAGAAGAATGAAAATGAGACTATGGAGGAATTTAATAAGAAGTTTAATGATATTTCGAAAAGTTTACCTCAATATTTAAAGCCTCCCGAGAAGTCGATTTTAATATATTATGTTGATCCATTTGGAGCTGACACTTCTTATGGGTTAAGACGCAGTAAGCCTGATGATTGAAAGGCTACTCAGATTTTAGCTAAAGAAAGGAAATGTAGAAAGGCATCTGAGAAGTCTGATATTCTGGGATTTACTAGGTGCATCATAAGAATGAGTGAGAGGGAAAATAATTTAAAGAAGTTGAAATTGATACCATTAAGGAGTTGACGCAAATGATTAAGAATATGTAACTCACTCAAGCGAAATTAAATCCAAACCATGGTAAGGAAATAAGTTCCATGCATAATAGGTTAGTGGAAATGGAAAAATCACAAGTACACAAGTTCCAACCTATCAAATGATGGATGGAAGAAGAGGGACCCTCCTAATGAGCATAGGCCACTGTAGAGTTCCATAACTATTTTGTTTTGACACCCTTTTCCCACCCTTTTCCTCTTCTTTATCATCACTATCAACTCAATAAAGGAAATGAATAATAGATTTTGATAAGGTAATAACTCTTACATTTTTTATTTCTCATATGCGTAAATGTTCCTTATTGTTGTATTAAAGAGTGCACTAGCTACAGAATTAACATGATTTTATAGCCATTTTGTAAATCTGCAGCTACCTCCATGGTTCACGGGGTTCTGGTGCACTAATGAAACAACTAAGCATATGGGTAGTTGAGGATTGATCCCCTCATGGATCTCCTCCTATTTTCTTGATCCAGTTCATCAAATGGATCACACAATAGCATGGTCAAAGATACAGGTCAACACATAGCAGCAAGGAGTCCAAACACAACACGTTTTCTCGATTTTTTTTCCAAATAGAAAATCACCGAATAAGGATTTTCCTGTTTAAGTTTCATATTTGAATTAGGATTAAACATCAGATCCATAGGCATGAAAGTCTCAACAGATTGAGCACAGATTCTATACAAATATGTATTCTCTGTAAACGATAATAGGGAGGAAGTATTAAGTTAATTGCTGAAGAAATTGTGAACCAAACCTTCGCTTTTGCATTAATTTGAAGTTACTTTGCTGATTCGATGCGTATGTGATTGTGAATCATACCTACTAGATGTGGAGGGCCCCTGTAGACAGTCAAGGTTTTAGTTTATGTTTATTTCATTGCTTTGTAATCGCTTTCATTCAATTTCTTTCTGTTATCATTACATTATAGTTTAAATTACTTCATTGTTTTCGTTATTTCACATAAACTCAGTTATCTAATTAATTATTTCGCATTTTTGTTTATAGTTACAACCTTTCATATAGTCTAGTCCTTCAATGCTTATTCGCTTCATTACATTCAGTCTCTTCATACTTTTCGAAGTTAGAACTTAGATCATTCTATGATTTGTAATTAGGAACTCCCTTCATGTTGTTTAAACTCAGAATTGTATATATTTCATAGAACAAGCTTTTGGATTTTAATACTTTGTTTTCATAGCAGCAAAGTGTTTATATAGATTCATAAATAAAAGATGGATAACGTAAGACATTTTTAGATAATAATCAATTAGATACAATTTGATATATTGATCTAACAATAACTTAACTCTCATTCAATCTAACAATAGCTTAACTCTCATTCAATCCAACAATAGCTTAACTTTCAAATATTGTAGGAATCTAACTCTAATGAAAATCTAGATAAATAATGAAAATCTCAAAATAAACATAACCATCATCTTACTAAACAAAAGAATAGGCTTCTAGCATATATAGTGCACCTGCACTTCACAATTTTACCAACTTCGGTCGATAATTTATGCTTGCAATTTAAGAAAATTAAATTGAACAAACATTTTGGCTTCATTGCCGCGGAAGTGTAAATAGAAGCCTTAAAAAAAATTGAATAAAAACATGGCATGCATAGGGAAAGAGATTCTAGAGGTACGTTTGTAGGTTGAGGAAGAAGTTTAATTCCTACATCATCACTCACTCCACCACGACCTCTTAGTGCCACACCACCCACACAAACTCGAATTCTATCCATAGCATGCCAATACAAACTTCCGGAAGTCTTAAGATCGAAAATCCAATCTCAAGGATCACCAACCTCATCAACAGAGGCTGTAATAGAAGAAAATCCTACATCTCCAACAACTGGAATAATTTTTCTATCTTCAATGGGAGAACAACTTCTAGCTCAAGAGTTAGAATTTCCTTCTGAAGAAGAAGAAGAAGAAGAAGAAATTTACTTCAAACCATTGGTATAGGAACTAGAAGAGCTAGAAGAGAAACTAGATAATCCTGTTGAAGAACCAAATATCTCTTCTAAAGAATCCATCTTGGCTGAAGAAGGAGAAGGAGAAGTACACAATGTTAGTGGTGAACAACATAGGATTGGAGGAGGAGGAAATAGAGGAGGTAGAGGAAATGGAGGAGATCCACAACTTTTTGGATTCCCTATCCTTGATGAGGATACAACATTAACAATGAAGAATATCTCACCCTCTATTCTCCCTAATTTTCATGGAATAAGAAGTGAAGACCCAGAGACATTTCTCTTTGAATTTGAAGTATTATGTAGGTCATATGGCTATTTGCATGATGCTCAAAAACTAAAATTGTTTCTTGCCACCTTAAAGGATGTAGCAGTAAAATCGTTTATGAGTCTAGAAACAAATTCTATAAGGACATGGGCACAAATTGAAGATGAATTCTTAGATAAATATAAGGGTTATTGTATGCCTCATAGTATCAAGGTTGTAGTCTTCAAAATGGTACAAAAATAAGATGAGAATCTTGAAGAATTTTATTGAGAGATTTGTTTATAATATCAAAAGGGAAAAAATGAACAATCTAGATGAGGAAACTTTGAAAGCTCTTTTACTCAAATCCATTAAAGATGAATGGATAGATCTTCTCAATCTAATGGAAAAAGGAGATATTTCTCAGTTACCCTTTGTAGATAGTTTTGATCTATGTGTACATATTTCAAGAGGTAAATCAAGAACAAGAAAAAGTTCAAGGGATCCTCTCTTATCAAGAGTAAATAAAACTGCAGTCAGGACAGTAAGTAGGGAAAAATTAGGTAGTTTTCTTGATAAATTAAAATGTATATTTTAGGGAGTCTCATTGAGAAAATTAACACCCTTAAAATACAAAACAAGTAGAAGACAAAAATGTTGCATTATCCATCTTTTGTCCTAGGTTTAGAAAGAAACATGCTCTAAGAGAATGTCCTTTAGATTTAAAAAGTATAGAAACATGTGTTATATGTGCAGAAAATCACGCTACAAAAGAATGTCCCTCTATAACAGGTCTTAAGGTTGTATTTAGTAAAGAAGGAATGCCAAATCAGATAGGCCCCCTTTTACTTTATTGCGAAAAGACCATGGCAAAATCCTCAAACAAATCAAACTCAAGGTTTTAATCCTCAACGATCTGCACAATCTTCATAAAATACTTGGAATCCACCTATGCCATATCAGCCTTGGACTCAACCACCACAATATTGGAATCAAGGATGGAAAAATCCTTATGGAAGATATTCTCAATATCATTAATATTTGTCACCTTATCCAAATTTTCCACCACGATACTTCCCTCAAACCAACCAATTACCTCAAGCTCAATCTCAAAATGCAAATCCACAACTCTCTTTGCCATTTACACCAAGACCAAATCAATACCTGCTCAGCCACTTCCAAATCTAAACAATAAAACTTCACAACCTGTTTACAACTTAGAAGGACAAAATACTCAAACTTATATAATAACTCCATTACATCTAAATAATGTTCAATTAAGGTTTGGTAGAGTATTAGAAAAACACACATCAATGGAATTGAAATACCAAACACTCTAATTGATCTAAGAGAAGCCATAAACATAATGATCAAACAAACTATGGATAAATTAAAAACTCCCTAATCTTCAATACACACCAACATTGTACAATTAGCAGACGAATCTGTAATTAGACCCGATGGTGTGTTAGATGATATATATGTATCCTTAGATTCTTTGGAATATCTTGTTGATTTCATGGTTTTAACCCCTAAGAATAAATTAGGAGGACATCCACTAATTTTAGGAATACCATGGCTAGCTATAGTTGATGCCTTTATCAGTTGTAGATCACGAGACATGTTTATCTCGGATGGAAGCTCAACAAAGAAATTTACATTGTACCCACCTGCAAAAATAATGATAGAAATAGAAAATGAAGAATGGATGGATGAAGATAACTATATACAACCAATTTTCACTATTGCATAAATAAATGAGGATCAAATTTTAAATTCAATAGAAAATCATGAACCCTCTTTATATTGTGATGATAGTTAAAATTTTCAAGAACAATGTAATATCGAATATCTATCATCTAGACAAATGTCTTTACATTCTATGGAAAATTTTGGAAATTATTCAATAAATTTTTTTCCAGGAAAACCTTGAATATCAATGAAAACCTGGAAGAATTACAGAAAAAGAAACTGGTAGAAATATTACAAAAACACTCTTCTGCATATGCACTGGAATATATTGATATGAAAGGAATTGATCCTAAAACTTTCATGCATCATATCTATATTGAGGAGAACGTTAGACCAGTTCGACAACCGCAAAGAAGAATGAATCCAAACTTAAAAGAAATTGTTAAAGAAGAATTGTAGAAACTGTTAAATGTAAATTTCATCTATTCAATATCAGACAGTCAATGGGTTTCACCCTAGTAATCATTCCTAAGAAAAATGGAAAATGGAGAGTATGCATTGATTACAGGGAATTGAATAAAGCAACTTTGAAAGATCATTTTCCACTTCCTTTCATAGATCAAGTTTTAGATACATTAGCAGGGAAGAAATATTTCTCATTTTTGGATGGTTTTAGTAGGTATAATCAGATTTAGGTAGCACTTGAAGATCAAGACAAAACCACATTCACCTTTCCATGGTGGACTTATTCTTACCAAGTACTTCTTTTTGGATTATGCAATGCTCCAGCAACATTCCAAAGGACAGTACTAGGAATTTTCTTTGATCTTATTCATGATTGTGTGGAAGTATATATTGATGACTTCACAATTTATGGAAATTCTTTTGAAGAAGCACTTGGAAATTTAGAAAAAGTTCTCCTAAAATGTAAAGAAGAAAATCTTTCATTAAGTCATGAAAAGTTTTTTATGATGTTTAATGAAGGAGTTGTTTTAGGTCGCCATATTTCAGGAAATGGAATTAATATAGACTCATTTAATGTAGAATTTATTTCCAAATTATCAATCCCTAGTTGTCAACGAGACGTTAGGAGTTTTCTTGGTTTTACTGGATATTATAGAAGATTCATAGAAAACTTCACAAATATTGCATCCCCACTCTTCAAATTACTCACCAAGGAATGTGAATTTAGTTAGAACTCTGATTGTCAGAAGGCTTTTGAAACTTTGAAAAAGAATATCTCTGAATCGCCTATCTTAAAAGGACCTAACTGGAAATTTCCTTTTCATATATCAAATGATGCTTCAAATACAACTCTGGGAGTTATATTAGGACAAAAAGACCTTACTCTCTATGCCATTTATTATACTAGTAAAAATTTAACTCCTGCAGAACTAAATCATACTGTAACCAAAAAGGAGTTTCTAGCAGTGATGCATGCTATTAATAAATTTAGACATTACATTACTAGCTATGAAACTTTCGTTCATACAGATCATTCTACCATTAAATATTTAATGAATAAACTAGTTACTAATGGCAGAGTAACAAGATGGCTATTACTGTTACAAGAATTCAATATCACCATTCTGGACCGACGTGGAAAACAAAACAAAATTACTGACTTTTTATCTAGAATTCAAAATCATAACAATGATATACCTATAGAGGATAAATTTCCTGATGAATATATTTTTGCAGTGTCTACTAAATCACCTTGGTTTGCAGATATTGCCAATTATTTAGTTTCAAGAAAATTACCCTCCTATTTGTTTCCTAGAGAAAAGAGAAGAATAATCCAATCAAGTGCATCTTATTCATGGATAAATGAAGAATTATACAAGACAGGACCATATCTCATCATCCGAATATGTGTAAGACAAGATGAAATACCTGAAATACTTAAAGCATGCCATGATGAACCATGTGGGGGTCATTTTGATGACAAAATAACTGTTTCTAAAGTCCTTCTCTTAGGATATTATTTTCCTTCAATTTGTAAGGATGCTAAGGAATATGTTAAGAGGTGTAATAGTTGTCAAAGAATGGGGAAACATGTTCCTTCAGACGAAATGCCACTACAGCCTCAAGTACTCATCGAACCTTTTGAAAAATGGGCTTTGGATTTTGTTGGACCAATTAATCTATCTTCAAAACAAAATATATATATATATATATTATTGTATACACTGATTATGTTACTAAGTGGGTAGAAGCTAAAGTACTTTCTTTTGCTACTGAAAATGTTGTAGTTTCATTTCTTTTTGAGGATATTTTTACTTGTTTTGGTGCCACAAGGGAAATTGTAATAGATCAAGGAAAGCAATTCACGTCCAAAGTAGTGCAAAAGATAGTGGAAAAATATAAAATCAAGCATCAAAAGTCTAGTCCATACCATCCACAAGCAAATGGACAAGTAGAGTCTACCAGCAAAGTGATTGAACCAATCCTTACCAAGACAATTCACTTGCACAAAAGGGACTGGGCCAAAAAGCTTCCAGAATCTTTATGGGCCTACCATACCACATGGACAAACACTACAGGACATACTCCCTATGAACTTATTTATGGGAAGCAAGTCCCAATTCCAATCGAGTTCTAGGTCCAGACCTACAACACAACAATCAAGTTGGGACTTGACTTATCAGAAGCACAAAAACAAAGAATGGGAAAAATCAATGAGCCTGATGAAATAAGAAAGATGCTATCTAGAAGACTAGTTTAGTCCAACAACATAGATCCAAATGGCATGATAAGTACATCAAAGAAAGAAAATTTCAGCCAGGAGACAAGGCATTACTCTTTGATTCAAAGTTCAAAAATTTCCAAGGAGAATTTCAAACTAATTGGCTTGGGCCTTATGAAATTGAATTTTTTTTTGATAATGGATCAGCCCGAATTAGGACTATTGATGAAGAAAAGGTTCCTCTCCTAGTGAATGGGCGTCGACTCAGGGTCTACCACAAGCCCATGACAAAAGAGGAATTTGTAAAGATTTTCTAAGACAACTCTGATTTTGAAGTTAGTTAAGAATAACTCTTCTTCTTCTCCACCTTAGAATTTTTCTTTATATATATAAGATAAAAATATAATAAATATGTAGCAACATTAAAACCAACAACTGTTGGCATGTTTATGCAGAAAATTCAAGATGAAAACCAAGAAATCTTGGCATATTAAATTTTATTTGTATTCCATTTTCTAGAATCCCATTTTATTTTATCCCTCTCTTAAAAAAATAAAAATAACTACAGAATCATTGATTTTATGCAACTCAGATGACTTTCTGCAGCTTATGTGACAGACACCTATGATTATGCAATTAAAGGAATGAGTGATTCCCTTCACTGCAAGGTACCTGAAGACATCATAAAGAGCAACCAGAGGTTGGCAATAAAAAAAACTCAAAGGTATGCATTGCTTTAATTTAATAATAGGGATTAAAACATTACATATTTGAATTATAAGCCATAGTACTATCAAAAATCAAAATCATTATTGCAAATAGTTGGTTGTGTCATATCAAGTCCCGCATAAGCTGCCATTAACTTACAATCATCATCGCTCACATTCCGATCCATTGAATCAGCCACCCAAAACATAAGCATAAATAATTCTAACGATTAGATTTTGTTTCATTTCATTATATCCTCAAGAATTACGCTTTCATTTTTCTATTTCTCACACTCTCGACCTCTCTGCTCTAAAAACCCTACCAAGCTAACCAACCCTAAAAAACAATTCTACACTATCAAACAAAACAGTTTTGAAACAAATCTTCTCAGCCATGGGTGTGATAGTCAGAATAGAGCCATCATGCAAGAAATTCTTGGAAGGATATCCTCAAACAAAAGAATTATTGCAGAAAGCACAGTGGCTCGAATTTGTAGAAAAATTCGATGGCTTCCATAAAGAAGTGACTAAATCTTTCACCAGGGCCTTTGATGGAGTCGAAGTGGAGATAGGGAACATCAAATTCACAGTAATAGTGTCATTTATAGCTGAAGCCACTGCATTGCCACGAATTGGAGAGAAATGGTTCAAGAACATAGGAATAGAAACAGAGGATTGGAAGGTTTTCCTGAATAAGCCAAGCATGGAAACCACCATTTCCAAGAAGGACATCCCAAGCACAACACTGAAAAGTAAGTGGAGAAACCTACTAATAATTCAATTTTTTGTTACCTGCAAAGGAAGGTTTGGGTGTATGTTCTTCTATCATTTTCAGTTGCTAATGAATTTCCTTGAAGAAAATGAAATAAACCTTCCATATTTCTTGCTGAATAGTCTTAGGAAGATGTTATGAAATGTGCAGAGGAGAATTCAGTTTATAGATAATACAATGTATCAGCATGGTCTGAAATACTCATTGAATTTCATCTCCAAAACTTAGGTGATAATTGGGAGATATTTTTAGTTATGAATCACTTTCAAAAAGAAACTCATGGGAAGTCAAATAGTAGCAGACCTAAAAGGGGAAGGAAAAGGAAAATTGAGCAGCCAAAACAACAACAAAATTTATCAGAATATTACATACCACTTGTAGAAGTCTTAGAGAAAATGAACAAAATAAATGTTAGAAGAAAGAAAGCCAGAAGCCTAAAATAGAAAAGAAGAAAATTCAAAAGACCCCTGTCATATACTTGAGAAGAAGTACTGGGCTCAACTCAATAAAAGGATTACCCTCAAAAAGTACAGAGCATGTCAGTATAGAAATAGAAGAAAACTCAGAAGTCGAAGAAGAGAATTCAAGGGTTTCGTCAACAAGGGTTTCACCAACAAGGAATTCATCACCAACTATTACGTCACCTCCTCAGAGCCCAAGATGAAGAACACCAAATATTGATCCATTGAAACAAGAGATTTATGATTATATAGAGCCCTTGGAGAAAAGGGACGCAAAAAGAACATCAATTCCAATTCAAGAGGAAGGTGAAAATCAGTTTAATGAACCACAAGAACCTCTAGTAGTCAATATATTGAAACAAGAAATTTTCAAACTGGAGACATTAAATAGGTATATCAAAAATGAAAATCAAGCCTTGGAAGCACAAAAGAAAATTCAAATAGCTAAGAGTGATAATCTCCTCTTACATCTAAGTATGTGGTTTAACAAGAACAAGAAACTAAAGAAGAAAAACAAGGCTTTACAAAAACATGTCATAAAATTGAAATACAAGATCCTCATGAGGAAACCAAGGATGGAGATTACTAGAAAGAAAGTGAAAAAGATGAAGTTGGATGTATTGGCAGAAGTATCCAAGAAAATGCAGTAGTTCAAGATATCAATTTTGCATTTTGTATGAGGACATACAAAATATTCAGTGTGGGGGAATGTAGAGTTCCATAATTGTTTTGTTTTGACACTCTTTTCCCACCCTTTTCCCCTTTTTCATCAACACTATCAACTCAATAAAGGCAATAAATCATAGATTTTGATAAGGTAATAACTCTCGCATGTCTTATTTCTCATATGAATTGATGTTCCCTATTGTTATATTAAAGAGTGCACTAGCTACAAAATTAACATGATTTTGTAGCTATTTTGTAAATCTGCAGCTACCTCCATGGTTCGTGGGGTTCCGGTGCACTAATGAAACAAATAAGCATATGGGTGGTTGAGGATTGATCCCCTCATGGATCTCCTCCTATTCACTCAAGCCATTTCATCAAAACAATCACACAACAGCACGGTCAAAGATACAGGTCAACACGTAGTAGTAAGGAGTCCAGACACAACACGTTTTCTCGATTTTCTTTCCAAATAGAAAATCGACGAATAACGATTTTCTTGTTTAAGTTTCATATTTGAATTAGGATTAAACATCAGATCCATAGGCATGAAAGTCTCAACAAATTGAACACACATTTTATATAAATATGTATTCTCTGTAAACGATAGCAGGGAGGAAGTATTAAGTTAATTGCTGAAGAAATTGTGAACCAAACCTTTGCTTTTTCATTAATTTGAAGTTACTTTGTTGATTCGATGCGTATGTGATTGTGAATCATACCTACTAGATGCAGAGGGTCCTTGCAGATAGTTAGGGTTTTAGTTTATGTTTATTTCATTGCTTTATAATCGCTTTTGTTCAATTGCTTTCTGTTATCACTACATAATAGTTAAAATTACTTCAGTATTTTTTTTATTTTGCATAAACTCAGTTATCTTGTTAATTATTTCGTATTTTCATTTATAGTTACAGTCTTTCATATAGTCTAGTCCTTCAATGCTTTTTCGCTTCATTACATTTAGTCTCTTCATACTTTTCAAAGTTATAACTTAGATCATTATGGGATTTGATTTAGGAACTCCCTTCATGCTTTTTAAACTCAGAATTGTGTATATTTCATAGAACAAGATTTTGGGTTTTAATAGTCTGTTTTCATAGTAGCAAAGAGTTTATATAGATTCATAAATTTAGGATGGATAACGAAAGACATTTTTAGATAATAATCAATTAGATACAATTTGATAGATTGATCTAACAATAGCTTAACTCTCATTCAATATAAAAATAGCTTAACTCTCATTCAATCTAACAATAGCATAACTCTCACTCAATCTCATAATAGCTTAACTCTCATTCAATCCAACAATAGCTTAACATTCAAATATTGTAGGAATATAACTCTAATGAAAATCTAGATAAACAACGTAAATCTCAAAACAAACATAACCATCATCTTACTAAATGAAAGAATAGGCTTCTAGCATATATAGTGCACCTGCACTTCACAAGTTTACCAACTCTGGTTGATAATTTATGCTTGCAAATTAAGAAAATTAAATTGACTAAATAGCCGCCAAACCCACTTGAATCTACAAATCTTGTTTATCAAGCTCCACCTTATTGTATACATTGTGATGACCTTCATGATGAAGTTACTTGCCCTGTCATGAAGAGGATCATTGAAAGAAGAATGGTGCAGAAAAGAGAACATATTAATGTTGTTGGTAAGGAACATCACTTATCTATGGAATATTAGATGGAGGTTGTGGAGAAGAGTCATAATGTGAAAGCACTCCGATCCTCTTATAGCGTGAATAATTTTTATGATGAAAGGGACATGATCATTGAATTGTGTGGAGAAAAGCCTTCTCGAGATCAAATTTTGGATATTGCAAAGTATAAAGGATTGACTTATGAGTGAGAGAATAATGAGCAAGGCAAGACTCAAGGTGCCCCTCAGCCCTTTAATTCTAGTTTCAGTATTGACTTGGGAGGATGGATAAATAATGCGAAGATATGAGTTCCTATAATGGAGATTTTAAACATCCTTTCTCATAAGTCTAAGTTATTGAAATCCATTGATACTCCTCTTGGAAGGGAGCCTAAAGATGGTTATCTGGATGCTTTGGTTTTTATCTAGAGCATGGATCGTGGAAAAGGCAATAAGGGTCATCAAACATTCTTCATCACCTTGTTGGTCAATGGTTTTCGTTTATGTAATTGCATGTTGGATTTAGGTGCATCAACGATTGTCATGACCAAGAATTTCATGGAACAACTTAACTTAAGAAAATCTAGGCCATATCACAAAATTTGTGCCATGGATTCCAAAATGATTGAATTTCATGGTTTGATTAAGGATTTACAAGTTCATTTATCTACCTACTCAAATATCATGATTACTATGGACATTGTTGTGATTGATGTACCTGATGCTTGGGGTATATTTCTATCAAGGAAATGGGTTGTGGACCTAGGAGGGAGTATTCAGATGCATATGCATTATGATACTATTCCCTCACCTAGGGGTAGTGGTTTTATTAAAATTGACAAGGAGCTTGAAAGAATATTTCATGTGGAGGACCCCAAGATGTCCAACAATGAGATTATATATTCGCAAGAAGGGAACTATGTTATCATGTCTAATTTTATGGTTCCTTTGGATGATAAGGCTAAGGTTTTGAATAATGAAAAGATGGGGCATCCCATAGAATACTTGGACACTTTAGATTTTGCATCAACTCCTTTCGAAGACCATGTAGAGAGGTATATATTGGTCACATCATCATCAACATGACAGCATACCAAGAAGAAAATAAAAAAGTAGAAAAGGAAAAAAGAGGTTAAAAATAAGCCACCAGCATAGACGGAGTCGGTACTCTGAGGAAAAAGAAAAAGGATATAAAAGATAAATCATTAGTAATAAATAGGGTCAAGCCTCAGTACATTAAAAGTCAAAAAATAAAATGGAAGAGGCTTGGTACATCTGATCGCCATATACAACATAAAATTGGGATGAGTCAATGTCTTGGGATAATAAAAATTAGACAGGGCACTTCAAAGAAAGAACCCATGGATCCTCCCATGAGTAGGCAGGTTCTCAAAATGGACTTCACCAAATGCATTTTATGCCATGGGGAATCCTTTGTATTGTATTTATAACCCTACTCTTTTAGATTAGATCTCAATTCCAACATGTCATTTCAGTTCTTAGATTAGATTTCATTTTTGTAGCAAAATAGATTTCATTTCATGATCTTAGTTTAGATTTGTATTTCTTGTTATTAGAATAGTTTTTATTTCAGTATGACAGAGTAGTGTTTCCATTTCAAAACTTGATTTTACATGATGATTTCTGGAGATATACTTGAATGGATGGTACTTAATGTATTTTGTTTGACTTGGATGCAGATTTTAGATTCTTGCATGCTTTAATGAAAGTACGCGTCCCCATGTGGAGCCAGATGTTAACCACTCAAGTTTCACTTGAGATTCCTCAAAGACTCCATGATAAAAAGCATAATTGAAACATTCCATCATTGTCTAATCATGTTAGGATGTTAGACTTCTAGATTTCCAGAATTCATAAATTTTGTAATCCAGATTCTACAACCCTATAGGGATGTTGTACAAATGATTATAGTATGGTGAAAAAGAGTCATGTAAAAGTCCTAGGTAGCCTAGGACTATAGTAACAAGTGAGTTTACTCTAGGGGGTTTTTTTCCTCAACTCATTATTTTTGTTCTTCAACACTTATAATCAATTGAGTTTTTCTCCCAGATATACCCCAAAGCTAGAGTGCCGCTTGATGGTAGAGTTTTAGGTGAATACTAGTGTCTAAAGTCGATGTATTTTACCATATTATATCATCTCTAAAGTTTCACAAAATTTGGTTGAGTCTAAGTGTTAGTTTTTAATTATTAAAAATTCCCCTCTCATCTAGGTTTTTAATAATTATTTGATGTAAAATGTAATAAGTGTTATTTAAAGAAGTTGTAGGGGGTATAAATACTCCAAATTAGACCTCAACATCTAAATTTTCTATTTAGACACACTTTGAGGGTCAAAATTTGTGTATTTATCCCTAAAATCCCATTTTTTCTAATTTTTGGCAAAAAAGGACAAATAATTAGCCAAAATATAGCTATAAAATAAAATGAAAGAAAAATAAAAATTCTCTCCAAGTGGAAAATGATTAAAAAATGAAGTGGAATTCCCTAAGAATAAGTTCAAATAAAAAAAAAGGTATTATCTATGCCAAGAATCAAGAAAGAATTCGACCATAAGAAAATCGATGGTTCCAGCAACAACTAATGGTCCAAGAAAATTGAATTTTTAAAGGAGATGGTCCAAGATTGTTAATTTCAATTGAGGATTTTTTGAGGAAAAGAGGATGGAAAATATTTTTAGTGGTCCAAACCACTCTTGGATCAAATTTTTACTCAACCTATTCACTCCTCTAGTGCAAACGAATTCTCCTCCCCAAGATCTACGTAGGGTCATCAAGGGTTTGAATTAGCTAGACGTTTTTGTGGGTGGATCTAACTATTTCCTCCTTGAACCTACATGTTTTCCACTTGGAGGGGATCTCCTCTCCAATTTTCTATAAATTCAGCTATAAACTCCTCATTGTAGGAAGAGTTGTAATATTGAGCCAGAGTTGTAATATTGAGCCACTGGCCAAGCAAAGCTCGACTTCAATCTTGTACTCGATAATTTTTTTTTTTCATTTTTTTTTTTTGAATAATAAAGAAGAAATTTGGCGGCAAATGCTTTGTGATTTTACTCTTCTACATCTATGGTAATATTTTTCGAATTTATTTTCTCTTAATCATTAGAGGAAATTTTAGCCTAAAAGTGGTCTCCTAAAGAAAAATAATAAATAATAGTTAAAATAATAAAATAAGAGTTATGAATTTTTAAGGGAAAAGAAAAAACTACTTTTAATTGTACTTTTGGTTCTTCTCCTTATCTATTTACTCAAAGTTCAAGTGTAGGCACCCACTGGATGCATAATTAAATTCCACATCCAACGGGTACCCATTATTCATACTTTTGAGAAGGCCCACATTGATAAAAAATGAAGATGCATTAAAAAAAACATGTTGAATTTAATTTCTCATCCAATGGGTGTCTACACTTGAAATTTGAGTAAACCTATAAGGAGATAAGCCAAAAATACAATTGAAAAAAATTGTTTTTCTTCTTTTCCCTCTAAAATATTTACATGTCACTCTTTAAATTTGAAATGTTTTGATTGGTTTACATATAATGACATGGAAATTACATGAAACTTTCATGGGCACTTTTAGGTTGAAATTTCCTCTAATGGCTCTACTGATGCCTAATTAAATTGTTATTTCCTTTTGCCAGGATTTGGATCTATTAATGTACAATTATTTTGCATTGATATTTGTATTAGAGAACCACTCTAGATCTAGAGGCGCTAGCGGGTTTTTGGTTGGACCCCTAACCTTTTTATTCATTGTGCTATCTAATCCCTTGTAGAGCTAACAATATCTCTTGGAAGTGTGTAGAGGTCTATTTTCTAAATAATACCTTGGGCATTCGACAAGGATAATTTTAGGGGTGAATGTTCGCCCTTTGGCGAAATTAAGGGGTTTTAAATTTTTAGTGGGCGAATATTTTGTATCATAGTACATTTTTACAAATCACCTCAAATAGCCCACCTTATTTTAAGGGAGAGGGTAAAAAAGGTAAATTTAGCCCTTGAAATTAGGACTTACAACCTTCCATTCGCCCATTTTCAAGAATAGGTTTTATTTAAGTGAATCCATCGCCCATTTTCAAGAATAGGTTTTATTTAAGTGAATCCATTCACCCATTTTCAAGAATAGGTTTTATTTAAGTGAATCCTATGGGCCAAATACCATATTTATAAAAGAGGTATGGTAAATTAATAAAAATATAAATAAATGAGAGGTATGGTAAATAAATAAAACATTTTTTATATTTACTCCATAAGTCACCTTATATACATGTAAGGGTGTAAACAAATAAAAATATAAGTAAAGTGGAGGTATGGTAAATAAATAAAACGTCTTTTTATACTTACTCAAAAGGTATGGTAAATAAATAAAAATATAAATAAACTAGACGTATCGTAAATAAATAAAACCTCTTTTTATATTTAGTCCATAACCCTCGTTCTATTTATGAAGGCTCAGAAAGAGGTTTTATTTAAGGGAATCCTATGGGCCAAATACCATATTTGTAAAAGAGGTATGGTAAATTAATAAAAATATAAATAGTCCATAACCCTCGTTCTATTTATGAAGGCTCAGAAAGAGGTTTTATTTAAGTGAATCCTATGGGCCAAATACCATATTTGTAAAAGAGGTATGGTAAATTAATAAAAATATAAATAAACGAGAGGTATGGTAAACAAATAAAACACTTTTTTATATTTACTCCATAAGTCACGTTATATTTACAAACACTCAAAAAATGGGTTATATTTAGGTGAAACCTATGGCCAAAATACTATGGGACAAATACCATGGACTAGATTGTTATTAATACCATGCAAAAAACCATTATTAACCCTAATATTAGAATTAATAAAAATAAAAATGGCACATGGTATTGACCCATGGTATTCACCAAAATGGCACATGGTATTGACCCATGGTATTCACCTGGAATGTAGCCTATTTAAATGGGAGAATTAAACCATCATGTAGCCTATGCTAAGATTCACTAGGACTTTACAAAGTTGTATTATTTAGTGAAAGACTCGCCAATATCTTACAAGATTTTATAATTGAGTAAAATATTCGCCATGCCTGGTGAGAGATTCGCCAAAAAATTATATATACATATTATATTATTGATAAAATCGCCTTCCATTTTTCCTATATGTTGGGGGGGAAGTATCTAATGCAGAATGCCTCTATCCCACTCTAAGGGTGATAGTACCTTAGCAACAACTGAATGCAAAGCTATTCAAGAATTCTTCTTTATGAGATGAGAGAGGGAAGAAAAAGGATGATCTACTAACCGTTATCTTGCGCTAATAGTCGATCCAGTCTTCACTCCTTGCTACTTGCTCCTAGCTCCTTGCCCTTTCACCGGCCCAACTACACACAGATCCTGTAAAAGCACAAGAAAAGGAAACTACAAGAAGCATACATCCATAATCGATCTAAGGATTAGCATAAACCAAATATACAAGCATCAATTCATCATCAAGATACATGCATATAGAAGAACCTCAAATACTTTATTGATAATAGAAGTAAAGTTCTGAGAGAGTTACAACCACAATAGGCCCAATCCAGCAACACCTCCCAGCTGAAAGAAATCTCCTCTTCACCTCCTTCAAGCAAAACACCCAATAGCTCTATACTCAAACCAACAGCACTTCCTTACTTGCACAAAATTCCAGCCTCCTTAGACCTCATGAGAGAGATCTATATATAGGGTTTTGGAGAAAGGATGAGTCATCTTGAGACTGGCATAAAGCTGACTAGTGTCCTCTCCCACTTTAGTTAATCTTCAGTTCTTGAGTCCACTTGGAGAATCTTGCTTCCACTTGGAGATCAAGACCCTCTTACTCATCACTAGGCGAATTCCTTGACCCAAGTGTAAGTTTGTAAGCTTCCTGGGAAGTTGACACCTTGCAGAATGACTGTGCCACTTGGCCAATCTCGCCCAGCGTAGGTAGCCTTCATCAGTTTTGACCTTCAGCGCAGGTACAAGGAGGAGTAGTTGACATTCAGCGTAGATGCTCAGTGGAGTAGCTGACATGATCCAGAAATAGCCTGTTTTTGAGTGTTTTCAGGTGGAGAACTGATTTTCAGTGCTGTGGTTTGCAGACCTTGTTCCTCTAAGGGTAAGAACAACATGTTTAGGGACTTTGGATCCCTCAGATTATTGAAATTTCATGCTCCATGTTGTTAGGCACAAAAATGTCTATAACAGTTGCCCCCTAAAGTATGAGGTCGTTTATCGGGTGAAATGCTTTATTAGGAGGGTCCGAAGTTCATTCAATCGGCTGAGAGGTGCCCTGCAATAAAATACAATACAATACATTATTTTTCATTCTACTTTCATGATCTAGTTGAGGCGGGCATTCCCATGCTCAGCTTTATAAATTCATTTTGGTACATATAACAGACGACCGTCTGATGGTAGACTGATAATTCTCTGCTGAAATTATCATCCTTTGAGTAGGATGATCATCTGCTGCAATAATGTACATATCAAATGTCTTTATATTTCCTGAATATATATCGCAGCCCGGATGGATGAAACTAGATCCGGGGTCTTCAATCTCATTCGATCTTCACTCTAAGTACAAGTCGATCCATGTGAGAATTGCGTTGAAGTCGAACATGGAAAGACATCGCTTGATTACCGGTCAATAATGTAAACCGTTAACAAGCGCGAGAGGAATCACCAATAATGACAATGACCCTCAAGGTACTGCAGTACAATTCACGTGGTGTGAATAAAGGACTTGGCGTCGAACACCACGCAAAATCTTCTGGTCGAAGGTCATTGATGTATACCTGTCGCCGGAAGTAAGAAACTTGCCATTGAGGCATGCAAGCTTCAAAGTACTGGGGGGGTGTTCCTAGATTAACTTCTTGGATAATGAGCTGAAGTCGACAAGAAGCGATCCATCAAAGAGGGCCTTAATGAATCCCACATCAGTGACACGGAACGGAGCTAATGACTTTAGTGGAGGTGAAAACAACCTGTGAGATATGATTCAGGGTGGCGATCATGGGTGGATGAAGGATAATGTATGGCAGTGGATGGGACACGATTGACTCTTTTTGAACACATCTCTTGAACATATAACGACACTAATGTGATGGATCGGTAGCATTACCCCAAATACGGATGGTTTGGCGAGGACCATGGTGATGAGACCGGTGAATGAAACAACCCAACCCGATGTGGTACGGAGGACAAAGTGTCATGTTCAAGAGCGACTTGCTACCATAAAAGCTTTGAGGTTCTCCCAATTTTTCCCCAGTCATTTTTGACCAGTACCTCTTTATTTTTGTCAAGCTTGAGGAGGATAACATATGCTTGTTCTATAACCTGCCCTTCGGGCAAGCCCATCGCTATGTTTTAACGAGCCTAGCGATAGGGAAACTCGTTCTCGTCTAAAGACAAGTTTGTCGCTATTTAATCATTTTAATGAGTCTAGCGACAAAGACAACTCGGTCCTTTTCATTTTTAGAGAGTCTGAAAAGGTACAGAAAGTTAACTCCAAAATTCCGTTTTCATCATCTAATCCCTTAAGTCGGAAAAAGTATAAAACAATACAAAAGGGATGAATTTTCGATAACTTTAACGAGCCGAATAAAACAAGCGCTCGACCTTTTTGTGCAATAATCCCTCAGGTCCAAAAAGATTAAAATCTAGAGGAGGGATAGCTCTTCCGGTCCTTTTAACGAGCTGGAAGGCCAAAACTCGGCAAACTTTTCATATTTTACGAGTTAGATGAAAAGAGCTCAAAGAAGACTCGTCTTTTGAGGAACGAGTGATAAACAGGGATAGCAGCAGATTCCAGGTACAGGTTGGAATTTTCCAATCACGACAGTGTCACAAGGATGGCTAAGTGAAATCACTCTTCGCAGCTGTTCCTCAAAATGGGTAAACAATCATATGGAGGTGAACGATAGGCCAAATGGAATGAAGGTGGCAAGTGCAAAACACGACCAAGGCTTTTATGGCTAATAAATTTACGATCACAATGGTTATTTACCGGGATAGGTTCATTTTTTAATGAGCTTGAACTCTGGTGGAACCTTTGCTCGCGCTTTTCTATTTTTTAACGAGCATAAATTCCGCGGTAAAACTGCTCGAACTTGCGTTTATTTTTTAACGAGCATGAACTTTATGCTAAAACTGCTTGAATTGTGGTCAAATTTTTTATTTTTTGCCATTACTAGCTTTTCTCTTTTCAGATATAGTACTGTATTTTCAATTGCTGCAACAAACTATGTTAGAAATGGATAATATTTGCATGAAAATGAGATTATAACCCTAATATTTCACTTTGTACTATGTAAAAAGCCATTAAAAGGTGTTTTTACCTCTCATTTACCATTTCATTTGCATTTGGTTTGTTGGAGCTCTGGAGGTGCCTCTTCCCCCTTGATTTTCACAAGCTGATTCCAGGAGATTCTGCGACGATTTTCGGTGCCGTCTGGACCAGGTAGGAGCTAAACCCTAGATCTTTCTTTTCATGGTTTCCTTTTCCTGTTTTTTGCCTGTTTTCTGGTCTTTCTGAGCCCCTGGGGTTTTGCCAGGGCGCCCTAGGATCAGCGCAAGTTTCCCTTTCGAAACCTGCGCTGAAGGTCAAGCTGCCTTAAGGCAGCCTGACCCTCAACGCAAGTGGGAGACTTCCTGCCTGCGCTGGGCTCAAAAAGACTGAATTTTAAGGTTATTTTTGATGATTTTTTCGCCAGTTTTTCACCAAAACAGGAACTCATTCTCTCTCTTGTTTGCTTTGCAGGGTGAATTGAGAAAAATGTCCCTTACATGGCGAGAACGAGAACATGAAGAGGAGGACATTATTGCCCTCCATGACCCGGTCACGGTGAACGCGCTGCGGAACTGTGGCCTGCTGAAGTTCTGCCGGATCTCTAGTATGAGAGCACAGATTTCTTTACTGCAGTATATGCTTGATGCTTGGGATCTTGTTAACCAAGTATTCCAGATTAGGGGGAAGACCATCCCCTTGACCATAGAGGACATGTACTTCTTGACTGGGTTGTCAAGACGTGGTGCCTTCGTTTCCTTATCAGGTACGGCCCGGGGGACTGATTCCACCAGAGATTATGTCCGCCAGTATTGCAGGGAAGGTTCTCAGCCGAGCAGAGATGGCAAGATTGTTATCCGTGAGATTACTGATCGGGCTCTTAGGTCCATTCTGTTTACTATTGGTAGGATGGCTGGCAGCGCAACTTTACATGTTGCCAACAGGTCCTATATGCAGCACGCCCTGGAGTGTCTCCAACCGAAAGTATTCAATTGGTGTGATGCAGTACTTGTTCAGATGAAAAGTCAATTGACCAAGATAAAGGACGGGAAGCTGAAGAACTTTGGATTTGGTTCTATTCTGACTGCCTTTGCCTTGGAGAAAATCCCACTGATGCAGCCTCAGTACATCATACTTTACTTGCCCTCTCCGACCGAGCCACACATGCAGAGGTGGGTTGACCAAATGTCTAGGCATGCAGGTCAACCTCAGATTACTTTCACTAAGGCCTTCTTTAGGTGGTTCGAGCGCCAGGAGATGGCGTTTTCTGAGTATCCATATGTGGGTATGGATTTCCGAGGTGATCCGGATTTGGTTCTACCGGATGGCGAGCAGTGGGGTGCCATAGGTAAACTCTTTGACCACATTACTGTTTATTGTTCTTATTCATAACGTTGTTGTGCTTTATTCTATCAAGAATTTTAATTGTACTCTTGGGTGCATGCAGATATTGGTCCTGTTCGTCCAGCAGTTCGTCCGAGATCGCCAGCTGCTGCCCCAGCAGGGGAACCTGCTAGGAGAGTTGTTATCCACGATCTTGACGACACCGAGACCCTTACAGCTATGCAGGAGCAGGTTGAGAGCCTTACTCATGGCCTTCCGGATGTACAGATCGACGAGTTACCTTTACAGATGCAGCGTCATACCATTGGCGTGCCGAGACAATGGACTCGTCTCTTGCGCATGATTTCACAGGCCGTGACGTACTATCATGAGCACCACTAGGCTAGGGTGCCCCCTAGCATATTTTTGAGTTTTTAGGTCATATGACCAATTTTGTCTTGGTTACAGAACATTTTGTATGAACTTATATAAACAACTTATATATTTTGATTTTCGGATTTTATTCTGGTTGATTTACGTGATCCATATGTACAATCTTTGATGATGTGTCCTTTTTATAAATGTTGCAAATGTATATCTAACACATAGTTTGCTAATGAGTCGGTTAATGTGTTTAAATTTCTTGAAATATGTTGATATTGAATTGAATCAAATCGTCTTTCCAAGATCTCAACTCTTAGGAACATGCGATAAATAGCTGGATTGCGAACAGAATATATACCATTGAGTTGTAGTATGACGAGCTGTGAGTCTAGCCTAACAATTAGTCGGCGTATGCCACGTGTGATGGCATCAGAGAGTAGTTCTATCAATGCGCTATACTCAGCGATGATATTCGTTGATTGCCCAATACATACACCTCTGAAACTTACTAACTCGCCGCTTGGATCAAAAATGGCCCAGGCTGCGGAGGACAGGTTCCGCGAACTACGACTTTCTCCGTCGGCACATCCAACACATGTCTCCATAAGGTTTGACATCTGCCATCAATGAAAAAGGTGGATCACTCGACCAGAACAAATACTTTAGCGAAAACAAAATACAACAAAAGCATACAGGTTGCTATTTAAGCATAGTAACGCTTGAGATACAACCCGTTGCGGGGCTGCGCCAGTGGAATTCCATCGTAATCCATTAACTCGTAGGCTCCTTTTGCTAACACCCTTTTAACAATATAGGGGCCCATCCATAAGGACTTGAATTTACCTGCTCCCAATTTATCGGATTCTTGATCATAAAGCAAGACCAAATCACCTTCTGAGAAGACACGGGGTTTGACATTTTTGTCGAACTGAGCCTTGACTCGTTTCTTATGGGCCTCGTTAGCCAAAGTAGCATCACGACGGGTTTCATCCAACTGGATTAATTCCAAGAAACAAGCCTCCTCCTCTGAAGTTCCTGGGAGGAGGTCGATCGCGAGTTTAAGCGACGAAATTTCGCACTGGATTGGCAAGACTGCTTCCAGGCCATACACCAATTGAAAAGGCGTGAACCCGGTTGCGTTCTTTACCGAGGTCCGGTAAGCCCACAAAGCTGAGTAAAGGATTAGGTGCCATCTTCTTTTATGAACCCCAATCATCCTTTGCAACATACGTTTCAGGACCTTGTTGATTGCCTCAACATGTCCGTTGGCTTGCGGATAATATGGGGTAGAGCTGTCGTGAGATAGCCCTAGCTTGGCAGCTAATTCGACCATCATGTGATTGCGAAAATGCGATCCATGATCTGTAACTATAGCCTATGGTACGCCGAACCTGGTGACTACATGATTGAGAAAGAAAAGGGCAGTTGTTTCACCAGTGTTATCCAATGTAGGCATCGCCTCAGCCCATTTGGTAAAATAGTCGACAGCGACTATTATATACCCATGCCCCCCGGTCGAGGTGGGGTTACATTGCATGAAATCGATGCCCCACTTGGCGAAGGGCCCAACAACAACTATAGGTTGCAAGGGTGCGGGTGGTCGTCTGGTTTTGCTATCAAAGATTTGACAAGCATGGCAACTTCTGACTGCTATTATGCAATCTTTGAACATGGTTGGCCAGAAGTATCCTGCTTGTAGTATTCTTTGTGCTATTGCATATCCAGACTGATGCCCCCCACATGCGCCTGAATGACAATCATTCAGGGATTTTTCGGCCTCCTCATGGGTAAGGCACCTCCTCAGAACTGTATCGACACCACGACGGTAAAGTGTATCACCGATGATCATGTACTCTTTTGCTTGGTATCGTATACGTTTTTGTTCTGAGTGAGAGGTATTAGACCTAAACTTTTGGGTTTGGAGATAAACTATGATATCTCCATACCATTCATTGCTTGCGGATATGAGAAACAAACTTTCGTCCACGATTGACTCTTCTGATGTTTCATCGTTGGACGACGATGGGAAATCACATAATAATTCTGCGAAAACTAGAGCTTTCTTTGATTTGGATTTTACAAATTCCAGATCAAACTCTTGAAGGATCGCTATCCATTTTGAATATTTTCCCCCAAGCAACTGTCGCGACAGTATATAAGTCATGGGGTTGCAATCTGACAAGACGGTAGTTTTCCGAAAGAGGACATAATGTCGAAACCTTTGAATCGGTTGAACAGCTGCAAGCGCTAGTTTTTCCACATAAGAATATTTACTTTCTGTATCGTTTAATTTTTTACTTAAATAATAGATAGGATGTTCAATTCCATCGACTTCTTGAACTAAAACCATCGCAATGCTCGTATCCGCTGCAGCCAGATACAGGTTAAAATCTCTTTGATAGTCTGGGGCGTACATTAATGATGCTTTTACTAGGCATTCTTTCAGAGCATCAAAGGAAGCTTGTGCCACCTGGTCCCAGACAAAAGGTACATCCTTCTTCAAAAGACGAGTATAACCTTTAGCAATTTCTGTGTAATTTGGAATGAACCTCCTCAGAAAGTTTGCTTTCCCTTGGAGTTTCTGAATCTAAAGAAAATTTGAAGGTGGAGGCAAATTAATGATTGCCTAAACCTTACAGGGGTCGAGACGAATCCCATATTTAGAGACTACAAAGCCAAGCAAACGACTAGAACTGACGCAAAACACACATTTGTGTGGGTTGAGTCTTATCTTGTAGTGTCGGCAACGTAGAAATATCGCTCTTAAATGCTGCGGATGATCAGTTCGCTTTCGCGAATGAGCCGGAAGATCGTCGAGATAGGGTTGAACAATGTTCTTGATGTCATGGAAGGCATAATTCATCACCCTCTGAAACGTCGCCCCTGCATTCTTTAAACCAAAGGGTAATTTTCGATAAGCGAATGTGCCCCACGGACAGATAAATGCAGTCTTTGACTGGTCCTGTGGGAGGATATTTATTTGATTATACCCGGAGAATCCATCCATAAATGAAAAGATTTCACATCCGGCGCATTCATCAATTATCTGGTCGATGAAGGGTGTAGGGTAGTTGTCCTTTGGACAAGCATGGTTTACATCCCTATAATCAACACACACTCTAATTGTCCCTTGTTTCTTCATAACAGGGACAATATTCGATATCCAATCGGTTAGAGGAACCGGGTAGATGAATCTAGCATGGAGAAGTTTTTCAACTTCTGCCTTAATGGCAGCGGCTTTCTTCAGGTGCACTTGCCGAAGCCGTTGTCTCACTGGTTTGACATCGGGATACATTTTAATTTCATGTTCAACTATACTCGAGTCAATGCCTAGCATTTCATCATATGACCAAGCAAAGACATCTCTAAATTCGTGAAAAAGAGCGTTATATATTTCCAGTTCTGAAGGGGAACAACCTTTGCCGACATAAATATTCTCTACAACATCTGTCTTGGTCGAGATATTTATGGCTATAGTCTCTTCAATATTGGATAGGTTTCGCTCGGAATCCACCGTATTTACAGTATTTGTTAGGAATTCAAATATTGAAGGGTGATAAAGGTCGCTTTGAGTATCTTCTTCATATTCCGGAAGAAGGGAACGATGGTGGTGATCATTCCATGGTGTCCCCTCAATCATCATTGATTGTAAGATTCCTTCGTCAGTCCCATGTACTTTCGACCAAGGATCTAGTGGGGTTCCATATTCTCTAGACCTATCTACCCAAACGCTTGACGAGCGTCGATTTGGGCTCGCCTCCCATGCCTGAAAATTGATTACTACAATATTTCCAAAGGGCTTGGGGACAATACCATTGAATGATCCATGTTGACCTTCGTGGAAGATATCATGTTGCAGGTTGCTACAAACGATACATTTCCCGAATAAACAGGAGGTTGTAGCGCGAAATTTCCCATCAAAATGGGGTCTTTCAATAATCCTACTCCGATATCTTGAATTGAATGGTTACTTTCATGGATCATGGGAATGCTTCATGTAACTTGTGAACCATTTGGGAGGAAATTCTGTTGGTCGACGATCGTAATCCCTCCTTCAAACGGGAATGCGATCTTCCTAAAACAAGTCGACACGACAGCTGCCATGGCATAAATCCATGGTCTTCCCAGTAGGATGTTATAATCAAGATTTCCATCAATGACTTCAACATCAATTTCTACTGTTTTTCCTCCAAGTTCAACTTTCAAGTTATTAAGGATACCGTAAGGGGTATAAGTCCTTCCGTCGAAAGCTTTTAATGTCGTCGATGATCGAGACAAGGTTGGAGATCCTAAAGTTTTCCAGCAGCTCATCGACATAATACATGTCGATTCCCCCTCATCAATTATCGTTCTGTGAACAGTTTTGTTGAGGGCTTTCACTTGAATAAGGAAAGCTAATTGAGCCGGTAACTGAGGATCATATCCCTTGTGATCAAAGGATACCAGATTTGAATCCTTAGGATCTACTCCACCAATTGCTGATAACAATGCCTGCCTTTGGGTTGGACAATTTTGTAGCACTTCAAGGGTCGACATAGCGGATGGCGATTGGGCCAAATCTTCCACTATGTTATAATTCTGCGCCGCTCTGGCGCGAGGATTAAATGTCGACTTATGTACTACACCCTTTGGCGGTTTTATTGTCAGTTCAGGTATAATTGGTGGCACAACTTCTGTCGAAATTGTTGTCGAACTACTTGGTTGATATTTACCTTTTTCGTTCGACACCTGAGGATTCCCGTAATCTTTGTTCCTTGTCGAAATCAACGCATCATTCTGCTGTTTCGAAACCGACAACATAAGTACTTGTGACGGGGAAGCATTTCCACTATCAACCAGATTTTGACCTGGGTTAGGAAAAGGATCAGTTAACACAGCTGATGATTGGGAACTTTTAAAGAACCTCTTTAACTCAGCTTTGAATGGGCAATTCCTTGTGTAATGATCCTCATCATCACATATCTGACATGGATAAATTTGTTTCCCTTTCCCAGGAGGGTTTGAAGAATTGTCCTTAGGCGATGATTCACCTTGTTTTTTCTTCTTCCCTTTGTTTTGTTTTTTCTTCTTGCTTCCTGGTTGATTGGTTTCTTTACCTTTATCTTCCGATACGACATTTACTTCCGAAGCAAGAATTTCTCCTTTTGCATTTTGATCCGAATTCTTACGGGCTTTCTTTGCGGAAGCCTTTATCGATTTCATGTTTGCGGTGCCAATCACACCATCACTGGCATGAGAGTCACTATTTGATTTAGGAGGGGGAGGAATTGAAAATTCCGGTCTAGGGGCGTCAGGTATTTTGTCATAGAGTGTGCCGGACTGGGTATACACCAAGTCCAAATACTGTGCACGAGAAATAACTTGCTCCTCTGTTACGACTCCCCCCTTGGCCACATCTTCTGTAATAGCCGGAAGTAACAACTTTATAAACCATTCAGCTAATAGCTGATCGGGAACATATGTTTTCACCATCCTACGACGACGACGCCACTCATGTATATGATCAGATATATGGGTAGCAGTTGTCTGTTTGAAGTTGGTTAATATTTCTGTTCCCGTTTCATACCTTATCGGTAACTGAAAGTGGGTTAAGAAAGTCGTGGCTAGGGAACTAAAGTTGTCGAAAGAGGCTCTTGGCAATTCAATATACCATTTAGCCGCTGGACCTGTCAATGTCCTCTGAAAAAGGCGAAGTCTTATCGAATCATCGTTAAGGGTGTTCGACGAACACCACAGATGAAAGGTCATCACATGATTCGACAAGTCTTCACCTGGATTTCCATTGAATTTAGGAATGTCAGATGGAAGTTTATGAGGAATCGCTGGCCACCAAGGGGCATAAGCAATCGGATCATTTGTTAACCGATGTAAATTAGGTAACTCTAAAGTTGCCACGAATGGTAACTGTTGATTCAGGTTAGGCGAAGCGTAACCAGGGTACGATGGAATCGCTTGAGCAATGGGTCTTTGCATACCAGCATAATGTAATTGATGTTGGTATGATTGATACGGTTGGTGGACTTGACCACTGTAAAGTGGTTGGTTTTGACCGTTTTGGATATACGGTTGTCCACTATTCACAAAAATCTGCTGCTCAGAACCTTGGTATACTTGCTGGAACTGCGGTTGTTGGTATTGTACAAGCCATGGTTGTGATGCCATGTTCTGTTGCGCCATGCTAACCATTGGACCAAGGTGTGGGGTAATTGTACCCGTTTGTACTTGTGTCGACCCACCAGTTGGCGATTGTGGTTGTGACCCATGGTCAAGCGACCGTTGCATTACAACTTGAGGTTGACATGTAACGAGTATCGCTTGAACTTGTGACACGGTTACAATAGCCGGTGTGGTTGGGATGTTCGTCACAGGTACACACTGTTGCATAGAATATACAATCCTTGGTTGTTGAGGTAGCATGGGTAACCAACTACTTGATGCGATTCCAGTATAACCTGAACATTGTTGTGAACTCACGTATGGATACCCTCCCGGAGGGGGTAATGAAAGGGCATATTGCCCCCCATACGGTAGAAATCCGGAATTAAAAGGGATTGATGGCCCAGATTGTCCTCCATGAGGATCAATCTGTTGAGTCTCAACATAAGAGTTTTCGGGTATTACTCCGAACGAACAAACTGGAACAGACCACACTGTCGAAATAGTCCCTTGGTGGACTCCTTCTAGCTGCTGAGAACTAGTTGGGACAACTGGTATGCCGGAAAACATCGTCGGAGTGACGGCATGAGCTTCTGCTGTCGTTGTTTCATTTGACACAGTCCTAGATGATGACGGTTGTTCAAACATTTTAATTCTATCCAATAGATTTCCTAGAGATTCTACAGGAACTTCCACTTGTGGTGGATTAACTTCTGATGAAGGAAATAGAGTGACCCCGACTCCAAAATGAGTTGTAGTACTTGCTTGCGGATCCTCTACAATTTCCTCTATCACAATCAAACCCGGTGGAAGAGGAAGACTGTCAGGTCCGTAAAATATTTCTGGTGCCGAAGAAGTGGTTTCTTCGACAACGACAGTTGTTTGAGGAGCAAAACTCTCTGGACCGGTTACAGATGGAACTGGTTCAGTTACACAAGTATTTGCCCCCAGACTAGGATCAGTATTACTGTCCTTCTGTGGCTGTTGAACTTCTTCTATAGAGGTAGGGTTTCCAGAAATGTTAGGAGTAACCGGAACCTCGGATGTAGTAGGAACACTTGTTCTAACTTTCAAAGGAGATTTTGAACCGGTTAAACGAGTTCGCTTTGCCCATACTATTTTCGATTCCGGGGACAAAGACGGTTGACTCGCAAGCCTCCGCGAATGACGGATTTTCAATTGAATTTCTTCTACGATTGCGGATTACTCGATCAACCAAAATATTAAAAGGGGAAATTTGTGTTTCCGAATTGAATGAATTTTATTAGACGCTTTTAGACACAACTTGCTTTTTCACTTTTTAAGAGTCGAGAAAAAGCTAAAGATGACTCTAGTCTCCTTCGATGTATTAACGAGCCCGAAGTGACAAATGCTCGGCTGGACTTTTTCAGTTATAGAGTTTGAAAAAGGCCAAAAGAAACTGCTCTGGAGATCTAGGCAGAGGGTGTGCCAAACCTTTCGCAAAACCACAGAATACGTTTTATGGTACGAGTGGTCGATCTTCGTGAATGCTGTGTTCACTGCATTGCGATCAGTAGGGCGGCTGACACGGTTTCCTATGGATAAAGGCTTTGATCCTATAGGGGTCTCCCAATATATACGCGATGGTACGTGGGAGCACAAGTCCGTATTAGTGCCACCGACTCTCAGGAGGAATCACCCACCTTCGTCGAGATCGACAGTCACTATGTTTAACGACACTGGAACACGTCTCTAGCTTAGACCTCTAGATGTTTGCGTTATGTTTCAAAGCGTTGTTAGGTTCATTCAATATATTTTAAGTTGATCTTTTTAAAGTTTGCCTTTCAAGGTTCACCACGAGATGTATTGATAGAAATTCCTAAATGCAGTCTAAGATGAGAAGCAAGCTTTTCAAATCTTTTCGACTTATGAAAATCTTAACTACTGAGGGAAAAGAGAGATAAAATCCTTTTCACACAGATCAAAGAGCACTCGCTAATGCACTTTTTCCCTAAATCAACATACAAACTCAATGCAAAATGCAAAAAAATGCAAGTATTTCTTTTCTCTTCCTTAATGTTTGATGAAATACAAAAAGAAAGCTGTTGTATAATTTCGAATTCAATTTCAAGCGAAAGAAAACAAGTTTGTCCAAAATCAAAAGAGACACCTTAAGATTTACTTGTTTCGACACTAGAAATATATAAATTCAAACCATATAACGAAAGCGAAAAACTCAATCAGCTATGAACAACAAATAAACTAACTCTTAAGATCAAAACGACACTTAATCACAGGTCTAGATCTAAGAGGTCAATGTAAGACTGGTTCACTTTCGTTATGGGAAACTATAAATGACACAAGAAATACAAAAGAACAAATACAGTTTCTTTATACAACTGAGGCATAATAATGACAAAGGAAGATGGTTTCAAATAGGCCCACTGACTGGCAACAAACAACAAAAGCAATAGTGAAAACAAGGCAAGACACAGCAGGAAACCCCAGTAGCTCAAGCCAAGACTGGTCCAGCGCAGGTGTAACACTGCCTGTTTGACTTTCAGCGCAGGTAGCCCCTTCGGGAACTGCGCTGAAATGCAGACAGCCTTTGTACAGCCTGCAATGAAGAACGAGACTTTCGTCCGTCTTGGTTTCCGGGACACAGATTGCTCAAAAATTCACAGTTTTTGCTGAAATCAGAAGCTATCAGTCAAGGACACACTAAGGGATGTAAAGGAGGATGAAAAGCTATCACTAAGAGCTTATTAGAGTCCTTGTGGATTAGCTCTTCAAATCATAAACTTGCCCAGAAACTGAGCTAGAGTAGCTGCCCTCTACTTTGTATTTAATGGATTCAAACACAGTTCGATTTGGTACTCCTTTTGTTTATGAAATGAATAGCAAAAAACCACAAACAACCAACAAGATACGATCCCCAGCGTAGTCGCCAATTTGTTGGGGGGAAAAGTATCTAATGCAGAATGCCTCTATCCCACTCTAAGGGTGATAGTACCTCAGCAACAACTGAATGCAAAGCTATTCAAGAATTCTTCTTTATGAGACGAGAGAGGGAAGAAAAAGGATGATCTACTAACCGTTATCTTGCGCTAATAGTCGATCTAGTCTTCACTCCTTGCTACTTGCTCCTAGCTCCTTGCCCTTTCACCGGCCCAGCTACACACAGATCCTGTAAAAGCACAAGAAAAGGAAACTACAAGAAGCATACATCCATAATCGATCTAAGGATTAGCATAAACCAAATATACAAGCATCAATTCATCATCAAGATACATGCATATAGAAGAACCTCAAATACTTTATTGATAATAGAAGTAAAGTTCTGAGAGAGTTACAACCACAATAGGCCCAATCCAGCAACACCTCCCAGCTGAAAGAAATCTCCTCTTCACCTCCTTCAAGCAAAACACCCAATAGCTCTATACTCAAACCAACAACACTTCCTTACTTGCACAAAATTCCAGCCTCCTTAGACCTCATGAGAGAGATCTATATATAGGGTTTTGGAGAAAGGATGAGTCATCTTGAGACTGGCCTAAAGCTGACTAGTGTCCTCTCCCACTTTAGTTAATCTTCAGTTCTTGAGTCCACTTGGAGAATCTTGCTTCCACTTGGAGATCAAGACCCTCTTACTCATCACTAGGCGAATTCCTTGACCCAAGTGTCAGTTTGGAAGTTTCCTGGGCAGTTGACACCTTGCAGAATGACTGTGCCACTTGGCCAATCTCGCCCAGCGCAGGTAGCCTTCATCAGTTTTGACCTTCAGCGCAGGTACAAGGAGGAGCAGTTGACATTCAGTGCAGATGCTCAGTGGAGCAGCTGACATGATCCAGAAATAGCCTGTTTTTGAGTGTTTTCAGGTGGAGAACTGATTTTCAGTGCTGTGGTTTGCAGACCTTGTTCCTCTAAGGGTAAGAACAACATGTTTAGGGACGTTGGATCCCTCAGATTATTGAAATTTCATGCTTCATGCTGTTAGGCACAAAAATGTCTATAACACTATATACCATGGAGATTCGCCCATTTATTATATTTATAAATTTAGGGGGGGTTCTTAAAATTTTCCCTGGCATTCGGGGAAGTTTCAGTTGAACCAACCAACTCTCAAGTGATAGAAGTGGAAGAACTCACATCAATCTCTCTTAAAGGCTTATTATACAAATTTTTAAAACGAGTTTCCTTGTCATAGCTTGAGAAAATCATCAAATCATCAAATATATCTATTTATATGCTTTATTTGTCAGATCTAGCTAATTTAGAGCTTATTAATTGCTTTCTTGAGAGCGGAAGTGTCCTCATACTCTTTGGGCTAGAATTTGTAATTTTGTGTATACATTATAAAAAATTTGGTTCTATATTCTAACCATCTTATATTAATATATATATATATATATATATATATATATACATATTCCTATTGCATATATTTGGATCTTTTGTCTATGCTTGCACAGATCTTAGGGAGGCTTAAAGATTCAAGGGTTTCAAATTGATTTCCTTTAGAGGCTTGAGGATCAATTGATTGTTATTTTTTGGGCTCTCCATACCTTTGTTCATTGATTAAAAACCTCTCATTTTCACCCCTTGCTCAGATCTGCTAGATGGCTAGGGATTGAACATGAATTTGAGGGTATTATCATTGGAAGTCATAAAAAATAAATAGATCAATTTTTTTTAGGAGGTCATCCATATTTTTGAGGCCATTTTTCTCTTGGCCACAAGAATAGAAGAGGATCTCCTCTATCTTCTCTGAAGTTTTTCCTTCTCTAGGACATTAAGGATTTAAGCAAAAAATTTCTTGAAGAAGAAACGAATTCCTTCTTGGAATTTTCATTGTAAATTTTCCATAAGGCATTGAAAATATTTTTCATTCCACTTTTGTATCTTAAGGAGGGGTATTGGCTTTCAAAGATACATTTTTGTAAATCCTCCTTAAGGATCTAAAGCCCTCATTCTTGTATAATATGGTTTCACCTTGTAATATTAATAAAATAAATCTTTCATGGCGGGGCTTGGGATTTTTCCCCTTGGTATCCCTATTTCCTCATTTGATAGGAGGATCTCTTGTAGAGATAGTCACTAACTTGTTTCATTTCTTTTGCTAGTTTAGCCATTAGATCTAATCACTAAAAAAAATTATTGCATTGTTAGCTTATTTCGTTGCATCATTTAATAGTTAGATCTTGTATCTTGTTTTTAGTGAAAATAATTTTAATCACTCATTCCTCACCTAATATAGTTCTATTGTGTTCATTGAGTAGTTTCATTGGCTACTTGATTTAATTTTCATTAACTTGATCTAGTTTACATTTGATTCATTGGTCACAAAAGCAACTATAATACATTAATTTGATCATTTAAGGTGGAATGATATTTTTCTATTGGTATATCTAAGACATTTCACTCTTGAAGCATTTTTTTTTTACTTGTCAAATATCCATCTCAAGTGGAGCACTTGTATTAGTCTAATTTGCACTTTGAATTTCTATAAAATTTACCTCCAAGCATAAGCTTGATTGATAGATATTTAAGACAAAGTTCCTCAACTATCATTCAATCTACCTAAATTTGAGTTTCAAGCAAAGGTTAAAATTTGTGACCTTGCAGTTCTCTTGTAGTCGAGTCCCTTGTAGGAACAAAGGTACGCAGGATTTATTGAAGAAATAAGGGGATATTCTTAATGAGGCCTTAGCCTTCTTGCAACCACCTTAATCCTTACCAACTTGAAGGAATTGAGGGGAAGTCACACCTTAGATTAGGCATTAATTAAAATTTACCAATACCACTCTTTTTTCACACACTTACTGATAACTTTGGTTCATTTTTGCATATAATTGGTTATTATACAATTTGGGTTGTGAGCATCTCATTCACTTGCAAGTAATCTATTCAATATTATCGTATGTGTATATTTTACTATCCTTTAATGGTATATCATATTTGAACATGTTTCTTAAAATACAAGTTCCATTGTCCTACAAGTTTTATTTCATATTGTTGCTTATCTCCCAAAGTTGTATATGTTGGACAATTGGAAATGTCTAGATGGTTGGTGGCACTCACTATGTTGGCATTGATGTCAACTAGACTAGCACTAAGGATAGAGGCAACACTTGTTGGCATTGATGAGCATGCTATTTAGGGGGATTCCCATGGTTGTTGCAGTATTCTATAGAGAATAATCACAGTAGTTGGATTACTAGAGAAGCTATAAAGAGATGACTATGATAGTTGGGGAGTCCCAGAATTTGGAGGTATTTTTGCCCCATGCATTTAGTTCAAATTCTCTTGGTTATGACATAGTTGGATAGTGCTCTAAAATAGATTTCCAAAGGTATTTTAAACTCTAGAAAAGGCCTTTTGGATTAGGAGTTATAGTAAGTTGAAGTTGGCAGACAAAAAAGTTCATTCACTCAAGACTTAAGCAGATTTTGAACTAAGGTCGGGATTTAGGTGAGTAGGGCCTAGTCAGAGGTCAAGTTACGTAATAGAATCAATAAGAGGACAAATCCCTAATCATATGATTTAGAATATTAGATTGTTGTGCTAAGATCCTCCTCAGATTAGAAACAAAATGATTTCATTGTGCTTAAGGATTCATGAATTTTTGCAAGTGAAATGAAGAGTTTTTTTATGTTAATATTATGAGCAATTTAACATAAATAAGAAACTGAACAGCAGCATAAACATGTACAGAAAATCATCAAAAACCCATTACAATAGGAACATGATAAAGGAGTTCACCCCTCCTGGGATACATCTCCTTGGTCCAGCTTCCAATGGCTTATGCCTCTCTATTATGCTCAAAAGTGTAAAAATATGTGTTTACAATGCTCAAATGCTTCTACAACCTGCTCCAATGAGTCCAGAATGTCAAAAAATGGCTATCTAGCCTCCTTTTGCATCCAATTTGGTGGAAAACTGAAGAAGTTATGAGTTCTCCTAGGTTTCCCACAATTCGCTACACAAATTTCTCCAAATCCGGTATAATCCTACAAATTACCTCAAAAAATCACTAACTAAGAAAAAATATCACCGTGCAGCATTCCATAATCTATCGACACCGACTATCCCATCGCAAATCGCGATCAACGGAAAATGAGCAATCTTATGGTCTATGAATGCGAAGAGGCGATGTGAGATTGCGATATGGCAGACCCGATGGTACTATTAACTGTAACCCTTAGTCGCATCGCCTCCGAGATCCTTTCACAAATCGCAATTGGTGGAGAACCAACGGGTAACATAATTCAGAACTCTACCTTCTGTGGTGTGCGATTGTGATCTACAATTGTGATTATTGCATCGCAACCTGGGTATGTTGGGGGCCAATTTCTGCAATTCCTTCCCTGTTGCAAAGTGCAATTGCGCTTTATCACATCACAACCTTTACCTTTCTTGGAGTTGATTCCTTAACATGAGGACCTCTATCTTTTTCAAAGTGCGATTGCGATTTATCACATCACATCCTTGACTTTCTTGGGGCCGATTCTTTAACACAACCCCCCTGCGATATGTGATTTGTGAAATGTGAGGTCCAATTGCGACCTTCACTTGGCACTTCCCCATTCCCTGAAGGGCCTTGCCACATCATCTTTTCTTGCCAGCTGTCCAAGTCAAACCTAAACTTTGACTTGCTCTAACGTCTTCATACAAGCTCGGATTTTAGTGTTGTTTGCACCGTTGGAATCATAATGATGAGCTCTTCAATCTGAAGCTAAGTTTATCAATATTCTGAACTTTGAGTTTTGAGCCTAATTTTGAGCACCTGATCACTCCTCCCCACTAGAAACCTTTTGGACCCCAAAAGGACCACTTTCAATTGTCCAGTAGGTGAGGGTACATTTCCCTCATCTTTCCAACCTTGATCCATTTATTACTGAGTTGGAACTTTTGATCTACACGATGCTTATCGTGCCTTGCTTTGTACTTGCCTTTGTCCTTTTCAAGTTGTTCTTGCATTGTTTGATGTACCATTTGGATTCGTTCAATGAACTCTTTGGCTTTTTCCATGTTACTATTAATAGCAACATCCTTCTTACCAAGATGATACAATACATTATGATGCAAATGGTAAACAAATTCCTCCACTTGATTCCTTTGACTCAAGCTTGAATGTACATCTTGAAAGTATGTATTCTTCTGAACATAACTTTCATGTAAAACAAAATGATGCTTGAGGAAATTAGTTATAAAAACTATAGGCCTAGAAAGTACATGAAAAAACTTGTCGCATATACCTTTATTATACCTTTTGACCGAGTGGAATAGTAGAAGAAAACCCATCCAATGGAAGTTCCTTTGTCGCTGCAACTTAAACACTTCACCATTGAAAATTTTTGAATGAAAAGAAATGGGCTTACCACATTGCATAAATACTGTGTCCATGGCATAGTCGCATGCATCAACCTAAAACTTAAATGACTTTTTCAAGTTTAGAAGAGTAAGTATAAATGTTCAACTTCCCGGGGTCATAACTTTGGCAAACGATCTTCGTTTGATATGCACAATACCTCCTTAGAAAGATCTATCTGAGGAGTACAAAATTCAAATGGCCAACGTGGGTCAATCACCCATATTGGCCCCCGTTTTGCAAAAAAACGTCGTTTAGGGCCTCAAAATGGCTCCAGAAGTTTAGGACTCGAAAAAACTACCAAAAATAGTAAATTGTGATGTAATTAAGGAAACTGAAAAACAGAAAGAGACAGTTGTGGGGGTCCAAGTATGATAGGCGGGTGGACACCAACATCCACCTGGATCATTCCTCCCCCCTTAGGAAACAAACCTTGCTTGGTTTTGAATGTCGTCTTCCATATATCTCCTTCAACAACTCTACTTTGATGAAAACCACTTCTTGAATCCCATTCAATGAAATGTTTACCATTCTTGAACCGGATTTAAACAGGAACGCAAAAAATTATAGATATAACCATACATACATAGATGCAGCATAAATAACACTTAATTTCATTAATATTAAATATTGAAATATTCTTACAACCAAAATGTAAATAAGACTAGCTCGGGTGATGGTAGCTTATCTTTGAGAAGAGATGCGGCAGCAACATGCCTCTGAACTATGTTACAATGAGGCTCAAAGGCCTATTTATTGTTGAGAAATAATGGAAAACCATAAACATCCAAAAACCTAACCCTAGGAGATGAAGCGCCAAACTATGGGCCCTGTTTGGGTAAATTGGTATATCAACTTCCCGGGGTTGTAACTTTGGCATGTGATCTCTTTTTGAAGCGCACAATACCTCGTTAGAAAGATCTATCTGAGGATTACAACTTTCAAATGGCCAAAAATAGTCAATAACCCATTTTGGCCCCTGTTTTCCCAAAAAAATGTCATTTAGGGCCTCAAAACAGCGCTGGAAGTTCAGGACCCGAAAAAATTGCAAAAATAGTAAATTGTGCTACAATTAAGGAAACTGAAAAACTGAAAGAGATAGTTGTGGAGGTCCAAGTGGGATAGGCGAGTGGCCACCAACATCCACCTAGATCATTCCTCCCCCTTAGGAAGTAATGGTCCCCATTGCATTGAGTGCCTCCATGAGATGGGAAAACTTTCGCTGAGCTTGGTCCCCGGTGAACTGTTCTACAATCTCTGATGTGTCTACTAATGGTGGGAAGCATGGTCGGAGGAAGTCCACATTGAAAACTTGATGCAAGCCAAGGAATGGGGGAATGCTTTATTCCAAAGCATTGTTTCCCACAACCTTGGTAATGGTGTAAGGACCATATCGGAGTGGTCTGAGCTTGCGATGGGCTCTTGTAAGGTGTTCTTTCTGCAGATGTAACCAGGCTTTGTCGCCCACCTGAAACTTGTGCGGAACCCCATGTTGATCATGTCGCTGCTTGTACTTGGAATTTTCCACAATGGGGTGACGATATATCGGCACGTTGGGTAGAGGTGCTCCGGGAGCTAGATCGAACGAATTCTTGACCTGATAGTGCAACGGTACCCCTATGGGTGAGGAGAAGATGTTCATGTATTCTTTCATGACCGTATCCACCTTCTTCTACTACGTGGAGGAACCTCTCCCGGGGGCCATAGATGTGGCTACGTTATTACCCTTACTTTGAGAGTGAACCAGAAAGAAAATGAATTTCCTAGTCTAGGAGATGACCTTACTGCCTTTCCTAGCAAAGATCAAAGAAGTGGCGGTACGTAGGGCTACCTCCGGTATATTATATAATGTATTACCCAAAGAAATAATAAAAGAGAAAGGTCTCGACTCGCATACATCATGTCACTTCCAAAAATATGGTTGTCCTAGTAATACGTCACAAATGTCAAGAGGAATAAGATCACATAATAACTCATCTGTGAAGGGCTTGATGTTGTACAGAATGCGACACTGTTGGCTGACTCAGAGATATCGTCCTTGGTAAATCCACCCAATGTTGTACGGTTGTGGGTTTGGTATGGTCAATAGGCCCAACTGCTTCATGACTTCTTCTGAAATGAGGTTCTTTTGGTGCCACTTTGAACAATGAATTGCACCGGTGAACCCTTCACCCATATTTGTGAGTGGAAAAGACACTCCTCCTCCTTCGGATCTTCAAGCTCATCCTTCTGGATCTTGGTGGTGGAAATAGTGGTGCTGGGCTCGGCATCAATGATCTGCTTCCCTTTTTCATTCCTTTTGTCAGGTTCTGACTCAGGGTTGGAACATACATATGATTCTGAAGCCTTCAACTCAGCCACCAACGATTGCTTGGCCCAAAACTCACTTATGTTATGAGTGGGGCTCTTATGGAACTCACACCACTTTCATATGTGCTTCTTTTACTTCATGGTGTTGTTCTCTTCTTGCAGCTTTGACGGGTTGTCTTGGGTCACGCCATCTTGGCTTTTTCTTTGGTTCTACAGTTTGAGGAAGCCTTGCCCTTGCTTCGGACTTGTGGATACAAAGTCTCGCTTCTTCTGTTTAAACTTATGTTCGATCTTGACAGCATATCGCGATTCGATGTCAAGCTAAGAGATGTCTAAGAACTCCATCTTTTCTTGGATATACCTGTGTAGGCAGTTGTGGTATTTGAGTGCCAAATGCCACTCAGAATCCTTGATACTCAACTTTGTGCGAAGGGTATGAAAAATATTGGTAAAGTATGGCATGTCTTGGTCCCTTCCCTACCGCAGCATGGTCCACTTTATGTATTTATCCTCATAGCTTTTGACATGGTAGTACTGCTCCTTGATGGCATCTCAGAATGAATTCCAAGTGGGTATGGCTGAAAACAATGAGGTAGTACTTTCATCCTTCTACTCGCAGTAGGTTTCTCACCAGTCTTTGATGTGGGGGGCAGCTTTGAGAAGTGAAAAAGTTATATTTTCCAAGATGGAAAAATCATGTACAGAAAAATGTCCTTCTATCATATTTAACCATTTATCTAGGGCATCTGCATCTATCTGACCCTCAAATATGGGAATGTCAAAGTTAACTTGTACCTTAAAGGGTGTGGCACTTCCAAAGTAGATGCTAGAAGTAGATACGTCGCCCCTTGGTAGCCACTGAAGGATCTAGGAAATATTGTCCATCATCGCATTCCTTTGTCGCTCGAGAGCTTCTACAAACAAGATTTTGATAGGATCTCCTACCCCCTCATATTTCTTTTCATCTGCCATGGGAGGCCGTCGGGATTTGCGAGGCTGGTCTTGCAAAGGTTCGACTAGTTCAAACCCTAACTCCTTATATCCCGACCTCATTGGGGACATGCAAAGAAAAATAGAGAAAGAGAAGACCGCTCTGATACCACTGATCTGGATTTAAACAAGAACACAACAAATTACAGATATAACAATAAATACAGAGATGCAACATAAATAACACTTCATTTCATTAATATCAAATATTGAAATATGCTTACAAACAAAATGTAAATAAGACTAGCACAGGAAATGGTAGCTTATCTTTGAGAAAAGATGTGGTGGCCACATGCCTCTGAAATATGTTACCATGAGGCTCAAAGGCCTATTTACTGTTGAGAAATAATGGAAAACCCTAAACATCCAAAAACCTAACCCTAGGAGATGAAGCGCCAAACTATGGGCCCCGTTTGGGTAAATTGGTACATCAACTTCTCGGAGTCGTAACTTTTGCATACAATCTTCGTTTGATGTGCACAATAACTCGTTAGAAATATTTATTTGAGGGGTACAACTTTTGAATTGTTTTCCCTAAAAACATCGTTTAGGGCCTCAAAACGGCTCTAGAAGTTCAGGACCCGAAAAACTGCCAAAAATAGTAAATTGTGCTACAATTAAGGAAACTAGAAACTGAAAGAGATAGTTGTGGGGGTCCAAGTGGGATAGGCAGGTGGCCAGCAACATCCACCTGGATCATTCCTCCCCCTTAGGAAGCAATGGTCCCCATTACGTTGAGTGCCTCCATGAGATGGGGAAATTCTGCTGAACTTGGTCCCTAATGAACTGTTCTACAATCTCTGTTGTCTCCAGTAATGGTGGGAAGCATGGTCGAGGGTGGTCCACATTGCACACTCAGTGCAAGCAAAGGAATTGGGGAATGCTTTGATCCAAAGCATTGTTTCCCATAGCCTTGGTAATGGTGTAAGGATCATATCAGAGTGGTCTGAGCTTCCGATGGGTTCTTGTAAGGAGTTCTTTCTGCAGATGCAACCAGACTTTGTTGCCCACTTGAAACTTGTGTGGCACCTAATTTTTATCATGTCACTGCTTGTACTTGGCATTTTCCACAATGGAGCAATAATATATTGTCCTGTTTAGTAGTGGTGCTCTGGGAGTCAAATCGAATGAATGTTTGATGTGTCAATACAATGGTAGCCCTGTGGGTGAGGAGAATATGTTCCTATATTCTTTCATGACCGTATCCACCTGCTTCTGTTACATCGAGGAACCTTTCCCGGGGTCCATGGATGTGGCTACGTTCTTACCCTTAGTTTGAGAGTGAACCAGAAAGAAAATGAATTTCCTAGTCTGCGAGATGATCTTAGAAAGAAAATGAATTTCCTATTCTAGGAGATGATCTTACTGCATTTCTTAGTAGAGATCAAAGAAGTGGCAGTAGGTGGGGCTACCTCTAGTATCTTGTATAATGTATTACCCAAAGAAATAATAATAGAGCAAGGTCTTGACTCGTATACAACATGTCACTTCCGCAAGTCTAGTTGTCCTAATAATACATCACAAATTTCAAGAGGAGAAACATCACACAATACCTCATCTGTGAAGGGCTTGATGTTGTACAAAAGGTGACACTACTAGTTGACTTAGAGATCTCGTCCTTGGTGAAGCCACCCAATGTTGTAAGGTTGTGGGTGTGGTATGGTCAGTAGGCCAAGATGTTTCAAGACCTCTACTAAAATGATGTTCTTTTGGCTACCACTGTTGATAATGAATTGCTGCGGTGAACCCTTCACCCACATTTGTGAGTGGGAAAGACACTCCCCCTCCTCTAGATCTTCAGGCTGATTCTTCTGGATCTTGGCAGTGGAAACAGTGGTGTTGGGCTCCACATCAATGACGTGCTTCCCTTTGTCATTCCTCTTGTCAGGTTTTGACTCAGGGTCAGAACATGCATCTAATTTTGAAGCCTTCAACTCGGCCACGAGCGACTTATTGGCCTGACACTCACTTGTGTTATGAGTGGGGCTCTTATGGAACTCACACCACTTTCCTATGTCCTTCTTTGGCTTCGCGGCATTATTCTTTTCTTGTGGCTTTGACAAGTTGTCTTGGGTCACACGATCTTGGCGGTTTGGGGAATCCTTTCCCTTGCTTTGGACTCGTGGATCCAAAGTCTCGCTTCTTCTTTTTAAATTTTTGCTCAATCTTGACAGTGTATCAGTATGCCATGCTGAGAGAGGAGATGTCCAGGAACTCCATCTCATCCTGGATATACCTATGTAGGCAGTTGTAGTATTTGAATACCAAATGCTACTCAAAATCCTTGATACCCAACTTTTTGTGAAGGGTATGAAAAAGATTGGCAAAGTCTAACATGTCTTGGTCCCTTCCCTACCACAGCATGGTCCGCTTTATGTATTTCTCCTCGTAGCTTCCGACAGGGTAGTACTACTCCTTGATGTCATCCAATAATGAATTCCAAGTGGTTGTGGCTGAAAACAATGAGGTCATACTTTCATCCTTCTACTCGTAGTAGGTTTCCCACTAGTCCTTGATGTGGGGGGTGGCTTTGAGAAGTGCAAAAGTGACCTTTTCCCAGTTGGAAAAATCATGAACAAAAAAATCTATCGGTGACTCGTGTTGGCCTTCGTTTTCCCAAAATCCGTCGTTTAGGGCCTCTAAATGGCTCTGAAAGTTCAGGACCCAAAAAAACTGCTAAAAATAATAAATTTTGGCTACAATTAAGGAAACTGAAAAACTAAAAGAGACATTTGTGGGGGTCCAAGTGGAATAGGCGGGTGGCCACCAACATCCACCTGGATCATTCCTCCCCCCTTAAGAAGCAATGGTCCCCCTTACATTGAGTGCCTCCATGAGATGAGGAAACTTCTACTGAACTTGGTCCCTAGTGAGATGTTCTGCAATCTTTGATATGTCTTGTAATGGTGGGAATCATGGTCGAGGGTGGTCCACATTGAATACTCGGTGCAAGCCAAAGAATGGGGGAATGCTTTTCTCCAAAGCATTATTTCCCACAACCTTGGTAACCGTGTAAGGACCATATTGGAGTGGTTTGAGCTTCTGATGGGCTCTTATAAGGTGTTCTTTCTGAAGATGCAACCAAATTTTGTCGCCCACCTGAAACTTGTGTGGCACCCGATGTTGATCATGTTGCTACTTGTACTTGACATTTTCTACAATGGAGTGGCGATATATCGGCCCGTTGGGTAGAGGTGCTCCGAGAGTTAGATTGAACGAATTCTTGACTTGATAGTGCAACGGTACCCCTGTGGGTGAGGAGAAGATGTTCATGTATTCTTTCAAGACTGTATATACCTGCTTCTACTGTGTGGAGGAACCTTTCCTGGCGCCATGGATGTGGCTACGATATTACCCTTAAGTTGAGAATGAACCAAGAAGAAAATGAATTTCCCAGTCTAGGAGATGATCTTAATGCTTTTCTTAGCAAAGATGAAAGAAGTGGTGGTAGGTGGGGCTACCTTCGATATCTTATATAATTTATTACCCAAAGGAATAATAATAGAGTGACGTCTCGACTCGTATACAACATGTCGCTTCCACAAGTATGTTTGTCATAATAATACATCACAAACGTCAAGAGGAGCAACATCACACAATACCTCATCTATGAAGGGCTTGATGTTGTACAGAAGGTGACACTCCTAGCTGACTCGAAGATCTCATCCTTGGTGAAGCCACCTGATATTTTACGTTTGTGGGCGTTATATGGTCAGTAGGCCTAGCTTCTTCATGAACTCTTCTCAAATGAGGTTCTTTTGGCTGCCACTTTCAATAATGAATTGTAGCGACGAACTCTTCACCCACATTTTTGAGTGGAAAATATGCTCCCACTCCTCTAGATATTCGGGCTCATTCTTCTGGATCTTAACAGTGGCAATAGTGGCACTGGGCTCCGCATCAATGATCTACTTCCCTTTGTCATTCCTCTTATCGGTTTCTAAGTTAGGGTCAAAACATGCATCTGATTCTAAAGCCTTCAACTCGACCATGAGCAACTGCTTGGCCCGACTATCACTTGTGTTATGAGTGGGGCTCTTATGGAACTCACACCACTTTCCTATGTCCTTATTTGACTTCGTGGTGTTGCTATTTTCTTGCGGCTTCGACAAGTTGTCTTGGGTCACACCGTCTTGGATTTCTCCTTGGTTCTACGATTTTTGGAAGCCTTTCCCTTGCTTTGGACTTGCAGATCCAAAGTCTCGCTTCTTCTGTTTAAAATTTTTCTCGATCTTGACAGTGTATCGGTATGTCATGCCGAGGAGATGTCCAAGAACTCCATCTCGTCCTGGATATACCTGTGTAGGCAGTCATGGTATTTGAATACCAAATGCTGCTCAAAATCCTTGATAGCCAACTTTGTGTGAAGGGTATGAAAAATATTGGTAAAGTCTACATGTCTTGGTCCCTTCCCTTCCGCAGCGTCGTTCACTTTATATATTTATCCTCATAGTTTCCGACAGGGTAGTACTGCTCCTTGATGGCATCCTGGAATGAATTCCAAGTGGGTGTAGCTGAAAAAAATGAGGTCGTACTTTCATCCTTCTGCTTGCAGTAGGTTTCCCACCAGTCCTTGACATGGGGGGCAGCTTTGAGAAGTGAAAAAGTGATATTTTCTCGGTTGGAAAAATCATGAACATAAAAATATCCTTCTAGCAGATTTAACCATTTATCTATGGCATCTGCATCTATCTGACCCTCAAATATGGGAATGTCAAAGGTAACTTGTATCGTAAAGGGTGTGGTGCTTCCAGAGTAGTTGCTGGAAGTAGATGTGTCGCCCCTAGGTAGCCGCTAAAGGATCTAGGAAAAGTTGTCCATCATCGCGTTCCTTTCTCGCTCGAGGTCTTCTGCAAGCAATATTTTGATAGGATCTCATGCCCCCTCATGTTTCTTTTCATCTGCCACAGGAGGCCATCGGTATTTGTGAGGCTGGTCTTGCAAAGGTTCGACCAGTTCAAGCCCTAACTCCTTATATCCCGACGTCGTTGGGGACACGCAAAGAAAAATACAGAAAGAGCAGACCGCTCTGATACCACTAATTCAAATTTAAATGGGATGCAAAAAATTACATATATCAACATAAATATAGATATGCAGCATAAATAACACTTCATTTCATTAATATTAAATATTGAAATATGCTTACAACCAAAATGTAAATAAGATTAGCAAGGGCGATGGTAGCTTATCTCTGATAACAGATGTGGTGGTGACATGCCTCTGAACTATGTTACAATGAGGCTTAAAGGCCTATTTATTGTTGAGAAACAATGGAAAACCCTAAACATCCAAAAACCTAACCCTAGGAGATGAAGCGCCAAAATATGGGCCCTGTTTGGGTAAATTGGTGTGTCAACCTCTAGGGGTCTCTTTTTGACTCGCACAATACCTCGTTAGAAAGATCTATCAGAGGAGTACAACTTTCAAATGGCCAACAACAATCAATTACCCATGTTGGCCACTATTTTCCCAAAAAAACATCATTTAGGGCCTCAAAACAGCTCCGGAAGTTCAAGACCCGAAAAGAATGCCAAAAATAGTAAATTGTGCTACAATTAAGGAAACTTAAATATTGAAAGAGACAGTTGTTGGGGTCCAAGTGGGATAGGAGGGTGGCCACCAACATCCACCTGGATCTTTCCTCCCCCCTTAGGAAGTAATGGTCCCCATTGTGTTGAGTGCCTCCATGAGATGGGGAAACTTCTGCTGAACTTGGTCCCTAGTGAACTATTCTGCAATCTCTTATGTGTCCCGTAATGGTGAGAAGCATGGTCGAGGGTGGTCCACATTGAACACTCAGTGCAAGACAAGGAATGGGGAAATGCTTTTCTCTATAGCATTGTTTCCCATAGCCTTGGTAATTGTGTAAGGGCCATACCGGAGTGGTTTGAGCTTTCGATGGGCTCTTGTAAGGTGTTCTCTCTGCAGAGGAAACTAGACTTTGTCACCCACCTAAAACTTGAGTGGCACCCAATGTTGATCATGTCGTTGCTTGTAATTGGCATTTTACACAATGGAGCGATGATACATTGGCCCGTTGGGTAGAGGTGCTCTGGGAGTCAGGTACTTGACAGTGCAACGGTACCCCTGTGGGTGAGGAGAAGATGTTCCTATATTCTTTCATAACCGTATCCACCTGCTTCTGCTACATGGAGGAACCATTCCCAGGGGCCATGTATGTGGCTACGATCTTACCCTTACTTTGAGAGTGAACCAGAAAGAAAATGAATTTCCTAGTCTGGGAGATGAGCTTACTGCCTTTCTTAGTAGAGATCAAAGAAGTGGCAGTAGATGGGGCTACCTCTGGTATCCAGTATAATGTATTACCCAAATAAATAATAACAGAGTGAGCTCTCAACTCGTATACAACATGTTGCTTCCATAAGTATGGTTGTCCTGATAATACATCACAAATTTCATGAGGTGCAACATCATACAATACCTCATCTGTGAAGGGATTGATTATGTATGAAGGGCGACACTACTGGCTAACTCGGAGATCTTGTCCTTGGTGAATCCACCCGATGTTGTATGGTTGTGGGTGTGGTATGGTCAGTAGGCCCAATTGCTTCACAACCTCTATTGAAATAAGGTTCATTTGGCTGCCACTGTCGACAATGAATTGCAGTGGCGAACCCTTCACCCACATTTGTGAGTGGAAAAGACGCTCCCCCTCCTCTGGATCTTCGAGCTCATTCTTCTGGATCTTGGTGGTGGCAAAAATTGTGCTAGGCTCTGCATCAATGATCTGCTTCCCTTTTTCATTCCTCTTATTGGGTTCTGACTCAAGGTCGGAACATGCATCTAATTCTAAAGCCTTCAACTCAGCCACCAACGATTGCTTGGCCTAACACTCAATTGTGTTATGAGTGGGGCTCTTATGGAACTCACACCACTTTCCTATGTCCTTCTTTGACTTCGTGGTGTTTTTCTTTTCTTGCAGCTTCGACGGGTTGCCTTGGGTCATGTTGTCTTGGCTTTGTCCTTGGTTCTGCGGTTTGGGGAAGCCTTTCCCTTCCTTCAGACTCACAAATCCAAGGTATTGCTTCTTCCATTCAAACTTTTGCTTGATCTTAATAGTGTATCAGTATGTCGTGTTGAGCGAGGAGATGTCCAGGAACTCCATCTCATCTTGGATATATCTGTGTAGGCAGTCATGGTATTTGAGTACCAAATGCAACTCAGAATACTTGATACCCAACTTTGTGCAAAGGGTATGAAAAATATTGGTAAATTATGGCACGTCTTCGTCCCTTCCCTCCCGCAACATGGTCCACTTTATGTATTTATCCTCATATCTTCCGACAAGGTAGTACTGTTCCTTGATGGAATCCCAGAATGAATTCCAAGTGGGTGCGGCTGAAAAAAATGAGGTTGTACTTTCATCCTTCTGCTCACAGTAGATTTCCCACCTGTCCTTCACGTGGGGGGTGGCTTTGAGAAGTGCAAAATTGATATTTTCCCGGTTGAAAAAATTATGAACAGAAAAATATCCTTCTAGCATATCTAACTGTTTACTTATGACATCTGAATCTATCTTCACCTCAAATATGGGAATGTCAAAGTTAACATGTACCTTAAAAGGTGTGGCACTTCCAGAGTAGTTGCCGCCCCTTGGTAGCTATTGAAGGATCTGGGAAAATTTGTCCATCATCGCGTTCCTTTGTCTCTCGAGGGCTTCTGCGAGCAATATTTTGATAGGATCTCCCGCCCCCTCTACTTTCTTTGCATCTTCCATGGGAGACCGTCAGGATTTGTGAGGCTGGTCTCGCAAAGGTTTGACCAGTTCAAGCCCTAACTCCTTATATCCCGACCTCGTTAGGGACATGCAAAGAAAAATAAAGAAAGAACAAACCGCTCTGATACCACTGATTTGGATTTAAACAGGAACGCAACAAATTATAGATATAACCATAAATATAGAGATGCAACATAAATAACACTTCCTTTCATTAATATCAAATATTGAAATATGCTTACAAACATAATGTAAATAAGACTAGCTCGGGCGATGGTAGCTTATCTCTGAGAAGAGATGTGGAGGCTACATGCCTTTTAACTGTGTTACAATGAGGCTCAAAGGCCTATTTATTGTTGAGAAACAATGAAAAACCCTAATCATCTAAAAACCTAACCCTAGGAGATGAAGCGCCAAACTATGGGCCCCGTTTGGGTAAATTGGTACATCAACTTCTCGGGGCCATAACTTTGGCATACGATCTTCGTTTGACGCGCACAATACCTCATTAGAAAGATCTATTCGAGGAGTACAACTTTTGAATGGCCAACATTGATTGATAACCCATGTGGGCTCCTGTTTTCCCAATAATTTCTTTGAGGGCCTTAAAACGACTCAGAAAATTTAGGACCCGAAAAAAACTACCAAAAATAGTAAATTGTGCTACAATTAAGGAAAATGAAAACTGAAAGAGACAGTTGTGTGGGTCCAAGTGGAATAGGTGGATGGCCACCAACATCCACCTGGATCAATTCTTCTTGGGTGATAAAACAAGAGGTGCACCACATGGTAAAGGAGAAAGTCGAATGATCCTTTTATTCAACAATCCCTGGATTTGTGTGTTAATTTCTACGTTTTCCATTACTGACATCCTGTACATGCCAATATTAGGAAGAAGACACTTTTGCTGCAACTGTATTTCATGTTGGATTCTCCTCTTGGGAGGTAATCCCTTTGGTTCCTGAAACATCTCATCATATTGGTTAACTACATCAACCAATTCAGATTTCAAATTCGAATCACAACCTTTAAAAGCTTCATTATCAACATCATTCTTGGGTTTGATCATGAGAAGCACAAAATTCTTGCTCGAATTCACTAGTCTTTTCATCTACCCTACATTTACAAGCGAAAGATTTATTTTCTTGTTATGAGCTCTCACAATATATTCTACTCCACCTTTGAATAAATGATATTTGTTTTCATGTCTATGGAAGATGGTTTTTTTGTCATAAAGGTACAGTCTGCCTAAAACTATGCCACAGATATCTAACGGCACAATGTCAAGCTCCACTTCATCTATGAAATTTTCTGCAATGGCGAATTTCAATTTACACTTTCTTATAACTTGTAATTGCGCATTGTCACACACCCATCCAAGTGGATACGGTTTATGATGTGGAACAATTTCCAAATTTAAACTGTTGATAATGTTTTTAGAGATAAGATTGGCTTGAGAGCCACTATCGAAAAGCCTATCAATCTTGTTGTGTTTTGATATCACCCTTATGTGAAAAAGTTCTATTCTCCTCTTTTCGTCTGGAGTTTCATTTTGCGAGTTTGAAGAACTAGTGTTGGCAATGGATTCTTTTCCTTTTAACCCCATGGCTGTGATTTTAGTTTCATGATCTGATTCAGATCCAAAATCTTGTTGATTAGTTGCAATTGTCTTTTGTTTTCCCTTGTTGTTGTTTTTTTGGTCTCATTTTGGGATGAAACTTTCAACAATGAGCTTCATCGTGACCCTCTCTGGAACATTGTTTGCATGTAATTCTCTCTCCTCCTTTTTTGATAGATGCATTTTTCTTTCCCTTGAAACCCTTTTCTTTCTCTTTGCCCTTAAATAGCTTTTTACTACCTTCTTTTGGGGTGTTTTTCCCTCTTGCCTCAAGATGAGTGGCTTGCACACACACTTCATCCATATTATTGGGATTAAAAATTAAGATAGTATGCCTAAGTTAATTGTGTAAACCCCCTATGTACTTCAACAATGTATCATCTGATTGCAAATCTACACTTAACATCAAAGACCTTTTTCTGAATTCTTGGGTGTAATCTTGCACTTTTTGACCTTTAATTTGTCTAAAGTTCTGTCAATTTATGATGGCTTTTTGCATATAAGCTAGAGGGTATAATTGTCTTTTGATTGCAACATTCCAAGAGATTGAGATATTATCATGTTTTATAATCTCCTCTTGGGTCTTGGATTCCCACCATATTAGTGCTACACCCTCCATTCTCAAGGAAGCTAACTGAATCTTTATGTCATCATCTTGAAGGTTTTGAATCCTGCAATGGACCTCCAACTGACAAATCCAATTATCAAGCTTCCTTGCATTCACTTCACCATTATACATGGGCAGCTCAAATTTAAAATCAAGTTTTAAAAAGGGTGATTTACCAGTTCCTTTTGAAGTATGAAAATGAGTATGATTAAGGGTTTTGTTAGTGGATGAGGGAGAAGATGGTTGTGAAGAAGAGTATGAAGAAGATGGTGGAGAGGGTGGAGGTTTGTATCCATTTCCATTACCTCCTCCTGAAGAGCCTTCTCCTTAAGGAGGTTTGGAACTTTCCCTTTGCAACTTGGTATTCCTCTCTTCATAGAGAACCTTCACCATCTCTGTCATATCAAAGAAAGCCTTTCTGAAGGTCTTCTCATATTCTGTCATGTCTGTAGGTTGTCCTTTATGAGACATGATCTCTGGAGTCTAAACCGCAACTCAAGGCTAATCTGGTGTTGGAGATTGTGGAAACCTTTCTCTCCTTCCCCTTGACCCAACTTCAGGGCTTCCAACCAGCTTCCCTTCTCCTATTTTGAGTTTTAACCTTGTAAGCATGACATAAACTTGTTAACAACTAAATCCTTCTTTCACAAAGCAAACCTAGTGCTCTGATACCAAAATGATCTGATTTAGAATATTAGATTGTTGTGCTAAGATCCTCCTCAGATTAGAAACAAAATGCTTTCATTATGCTTAAGGATTCATGGATTTTTGCAAGTGAAATGAAGAGTTTTTGTTTTTTTTTTTTGTTTTTTGTTTTTGTTTTTGTTTTTGTTTTTGTTTTTTTTTTTGGTTTTTTTTTTTATGAGCAATTTAACATAAATAAGAAACTGAACAACAACATAAACATGTATAGAGCAGCATCAAAAACCCATTACAACAGGAACATGATAAAAGAGTTCACCCCTCCTGGGCTATGTCTCCTTGGTCTAACTTCCAACGGCATGGGCCTCTATATTATGCTAAAAAGTGTAAAAATATGTGTTTACAATGCTCAAATTATTTTACAACCTGCTCCAATGAGTCCAGAATGTCCAAAAATGGCTACCTAGCCTCTTTTTGCATCCAATTTGGTGGAAAATTGAAGACGTTATGACCTCTCCTATTTTTCCCACTATTCGCTCCACAAATTGCTCCAAATATGACATGATCCTACAAAATAACTTCCAAAAGTGCTAACTGAACAAAAATTTCTCCGCGTGACGAACCATAATCTATCAGCACTAGTTGTCCCATCACAAATCACAATTGGTGAAAAATCGGCGGTCTTATGGTCTGTGAATGCAGCAGGGCAATGTGAAATTGCAATATGGTGAACCCGATGATACTATTAACTGTAACCCTTAGTCGCATCACATCCAAGAACCTTTCGCAAATCGCAATCGGCAGAGAATCGGTAGGTAACATAATGCGGAACTCTACCTTATCACATTGCAACCCGAGTACGTTGGGGGTCGATTTCTACAACGTCTTCCATGTTGCGAAGTGTGATTTCAATTTATCGTATTGCAACCCTGACCTTGCTTGGGGCTGATTCTTTAACATGAGGACATATGTCTTTTGTGAAGTACGATTGCGATTTGTCGCATTGTAGCCTTGACTTGCTTGGGGTCGACTCTTGAACACAAACTGCCTGCAATATGCGATTTGCAAAATGTGGGGGCCAATGGAAGCCTGCCACTTGGTGCTTCCCCATTCGTTGAAGGGGCTTGCCACATCATCTTTTCCTACCATCTATCTAAGTCAAACCTAAAATTTGACCTCCTCTAACTTCTTCATATGAGCTTGGATTTGATTTTTATTTGCACCATTGGAATCAGAATGACGAGCTCTTCGATCTGAAGCTAAGTTTATCAAGATTATGACACTTTGAGTTTTGAGCCTAATTTTGAGCACCTAATCACCTAACCCTCGACCTGTGTGGGACCAACTCCAAGTTGGTAGTCAGTAGTCGGACCAATCAAAGGTCGGGCATGGCAGCAAAGTTTAGTAGGAAAAACAAAGCCCTAACTCCTAACTCCCACCCTGTGTGGAACCTGGCATAGGAAATGTGGAAGATGACGGGAGCGTGACATGGTTATACGGAGGTCACGTGGCAAGAAATTTCAGCATTTTTGGGTGGCCTAGTGGACCAAATTTAGGTGACATGTGTCACCATACAGAAGGAGCCATGTGGCCTAGATGATGTCAACATGACATACACTGATGATGTGGCAGAACCTCAAACTTTTCACTAAGGGTTTGTTTTGTGTAGTTTTCCATGTGTATTCAGTTGTCAGCATTGAATGAATAAAACAAGCCCAAAATAGTAGAAAAGGTACCTAGCTGAACCTACGGGCAAGTCGGGGGTCAAGGCTAATATGGGCACATAAGCAGGCAGATTGGGCCGACTCACGACCTCTCGACCAACTTTGAAAGGCATCCCCAAGAATTAGTTTCGTATGGTCTTCTTGTGTTATTATTGACTTCATTAATTGTGGCGGAGGATCAAAGTTGGTTTTAGTATTAATTGTGACTATAGAGAACATGGAAAAGGAAGTTAGGACCTCATCTTGCAAAGAAAATTTAATGGATCTGGCTCAAATGAAATCTAGCTTTCCCTGATCTTTCTTGCATGCCATGAAGAATTAAATGAAAAAGACGAATGGGTGTAGAAGAGCTTGACTTGAAACAAGAAATCCATGCCTGAGGTACAAGTTGTTCACTGGGATCAGTTTGTAAGCATGGAACACCTCTCTGGAGTGCATGATTTTACTGAGAATTAATTCTCAGCATAGGGAATCACTCAGAAGTTCATCCTCTGCATTAAATCAACTATCGTGACTGAGAACACAAGTTACAACAAAATGGGGAGCCTTTCTGAAGTGTGTAAGCAACCTGATTGAGCAACAATAAACCATACCATATTTTAGCACACTATGGGGTGCAGAGACAACATCAGCCACGTCGTAATAAAGGAACAAAGCAATGGAGAGCAGTTATGCAAGTGGGGGAATGTATAATTGTGGAGAGTTAAAGTGTGCATTGTTGTGGGTGTGTGACTGAGTTAAGCGTCACTGAGAGAAGGTGTATCATAGGGCTGAGACTGAGCTTGTTGAACAACAAAGACTGCAGTTCGAAGGAGAAGTGGGGCGTTGAAAGAAAGGAACTGATACTGGAGTAGACCAGATTTGTATTTCTATACATATGCATTTGCCTCTATTTTCAGTTTAAAAATTATATGAAAAGTAGAAAAATGGCTATAATAGTTAGTTGCATGCATTCATAAGAGGTCGGTGCCTCTTAGCAAGTAGTGGCTTACTATCTTAAGGGGGTTGGTGTCTCCTATGAGTGGGTGCTCCCGAAAATATTGATGTAATTAAGTAGGTGCTTAATTTACATCATAACAACAAATAGATTGGTGGTTTTCTCCCTTTTGGATTCCACAAAAAAATATTTGTGTAAATATGTGTATGATGCTCATGTGATGGATTGTATGTACATGTGAATTCCTTATCTTGTTGTTCATTTGTATCGTGTATGAATTCTCTCACAAGTAACTAATAGTAATGAAGAATAAAAGAATTAAACTTAAATTTTTAAGAACCTCATTATTACTGATTCAATGCCCCCCAGTAGTTCTTATTCCTAAAATATATAATCTTTTATTTTGATTCTCTAACACTTGCTTTGCAACTTTCTATTCTTGTAACTTTAAAGACATATTTCATTACAAGTATTGTTATTTTATCTTTGAGCATATATCTCTTGCAAGTTATATTTAAAGACACTGGTCTATTTTAATTTTTCTTGCAAGATATCTTGTTGAGTTAATTGAATCAATATTGTTAATATATATATGCTCATAAACATTTGTGCTTGCTAAATCAATCTCTAATTTCATTTCATTTCAAGTTCCATTGAATGGTGATTACCTTGCTAATTATCTCCTAGACTTTATTATCCTTAACAAGTTTTCATGTAGATTTTTCCTTAAGGAACCCCCCACACCCCCTTGACTTAGCTAAGACAGAGTCTAAACAAAGAGAGTTGGGATCAGGTGATAACTCCTTCTTCTCCTTTAAAGCCACACCTAGTGGTATTGAGGACTTTTCCCACATTAATATAGGTGTGCATCTTAGACGACAACATTTTTCGGTGTCATTGCCAGGGATAAGTTCATTTTGACTTGGAATGCGACTAACTTTTGGTTTTGCACTTTGGATCTTTAGATTTAGATTCTTGTTCAAATGGTGACTCTGCTTGATTTATTTTATGTAAGAGTTTCTACTAGAATTAATCCAAGAAGCTTGGTTAATCTCGCTATTGATCCTGGAAACGTATTTAGAGTGTGATTAAATAGGTTCTCTTCTTGTAGACTTCTTGCTAATCTTGGGCAACAAGTTATTTCTAATATCCATTTGCTTTTTCAAGTTCAAGTTCAACAAGACATCATGGATGACTTGTTTTCCCCTTGTGATTTATCTAACATTAATGGCTATACCAATGTGTTCTGGATAAGGCCATTGAAAATTTGTCTTCATTCCAAGACAATAAGGCTATTAGTGCCAAAAATCACCTTAGGAATTTCAACTTTTGTGTGAGAAAATGGTGTAACAATGTTAACCATGAGGATGTAAAGATGAGACTTTTCATTCTCTCTCTTGATGTGGATGCTTTGGATTGGTTTATACAATTTCCTGCTAATAGTTTCAATTCATTAAGGTCCACCATCATTTCCTTTAATGAGAAATATGGAGATAAAAGGGAAGAAAGGACTTTCTTAGTTCTATTAGCCATATGAAGAAGAATGAAAACGATTTTGTGGCAGAATTTAATAAGTTTAATGATATTGTGAAAATTTTACCTCAATACTTCAAGCCTCTCAAGAAGTCTCTTTTGATGTATTATGTTTATGCATGTGGATTTGACACTTCTTATGAGCTAAGACACCTTAAGCCTAATGATTTAAAGGTTGCTCGGATTTTAGCTGAAGAATTGGAGAAATGTAGAAAGGCATATGGGAAGTCTAAGATTCTGGGATTTACTAGGGGTCATCATAAGAATGAGTCAAAGGGAAAATAATTTAAAGAAGTTGAAGGTGATCCCATTAAGTATTTGATAATGGAACTCAATCAAGCAAAATTAATAGAAAACTATTCCAAGGAAATAAATTCAATGCAGAATAGGTTGGTGGAAATGGAAAGATCACAAGTGAAAAAGTCTCAACCTAGACCAAATAATAGATGGTAGAAGAGGGGCCCTCCTAATGAGTATAGGCCACCAAACCTGCTTAAGTCTACAAATATTTTTGATCAAGCTCCGCCTTATTGTAGACCTTTTGATGACCTTCATGATGAAGCTACCTTCTCTATCATGAAGAAGATCGTTGAAAGCAGAATGGTGTGGACAAGTGATCACATTAATGTTGTTGGTAAGAAGCATCAGTTGTCTATGGAAGATTGGATGGAGGTTGTGGAGAAAATTCATAATGTGAACACTCCAATCCTCTTATAGTGTGAATAATATTTATGATGAAAGGGACATGGTCATTAAGTTGTATGGAGAAAACTCTTCTCTACATCAAATTTTAGAGATTGCAAAGGATAAAGGATTGAATTATCAATGAGTTAATAAAGAGCAAGGTGAGACTCAAGGTGCCCCTTGAGCCTTTAGTTCTAGTTTGAATATTGGCTTGAGAGGATGGATAAATAATGCGAAGATATTGGTTCATGTAATGGAGATTTTAAATATCCCTTCTCAGAAGTCTAAGTTATTGAAATACATTAATACTCCTCTCAGAAGGGATCCTGAAGTTAGTTATTAGGATGCTTAGGTGATTATTCAGAGAATAAATTGTGGAAAAGGGAATAAGGATCATCAACCATTCTTCATCACCTTGTTGGTTGATGGTTTAAATTTATATAATTACATGTTTGATTCAAGTACATCACCTAGTGTCATGACCAAGAGGGTCATGGAACAAATTAACTTAAGAATATCTAGGCCATATCATAACATTTGTGCCATGGATTCCAAAATTATTGAATTTCATGGTTTGATTAAGGATTTACAAGTTCATTTGTCCACCTACTCGGATATCATGATTACTATGGCCATTGTTGTGATTGATGTACCTGATCCTTGAGGTATCATGTTTCTATCAATCAAATGGGTTGTAGACCTAGGAGGCAGTATTCAGATGGATTTGTTTTATGCTACTATTCCATCACTTAGGGGTAGTGGTTTTGTTATACTTGACAAGGAGCTTGAAAGAAGATTGTACCCCAAGATGCCCAAAAATAAGAATATATATTCACAAGAAGGGAATCATGCTATCATGTCTAATGTTATAGTTCCTTTGAATGAGAAGGCTAAGGTTTTGAATAATGAAAAGATGGAGCATCTTGTGGAATACTTGGACACTTTAGATTTTGCATCAGCACCTTTCGAAGACCAGGAATAGAGGTCTACATTAGTCACATCATCTTCAACGTCACAACATACCAGGAAGAAAATTAAAAATCAAAAAAGGAAAGCCAAGTTTAAAAATAAGCCACTAGCTTTGGACGAAGTTGGTACTCAAAGGAAAAGGAAAAAAGATATAAAAGATAAATCATTAGTGATAAACAAGGTCAACCCTCAATAGGTTAAAAGTTGAAAAGAAAATGGAAGAGGCTTGGTACATCTGATGGCCATATACAACATAATATTGGGATGAGCCAGTGTCCTAAGATAATCAAAATTGGACAAGGCACATCAAGAAAACAACCATGGATCTGCATGTGAGTAGGCAGGTTCTCAAAATGGACTTCACCAACTGCATCTAATGCCATGGGGCATCCTTTTTATTGTATTATAAACTTACCCTTTTATATTAGATTTCAATTCCAGCATATCATTTCAGTTCTTAGATTAGATTTCATTTATGTTGTAAAATAGATTTCATTTCATGCTCTTACTTTAGATTTTTATTTCATGTTATTAAAATAGTTTTGATGTAAGTATGATAGAGTAGTGTTTACATTTTTCTACTTGATTTTACATGATTATTTATGGATATATACTTGAATGGATGCTACTTAATGTATTTCGTTTGACTTGGATGTAGATTGTAGATTCTTGCATGCTTTCATGAAACTATGCATCCCCACATGGAGCCAAATGTTCACTCAAGTTACACTTGAAGATTATTAAATACTCCATGATCAAAAGAACAATTGTAGCATGCCTTCATCATCTAATCATGTCAAAATGCAAAACTTCTAGACTTCTAGACTTCTAGAGTTCACAAATTTTGTATTCCAAATTCTGCAACCCTACAAGGATGTTGTAAAAATGATTCTAGTATGTTGTAAAAATGATTCTAGTATTTTCCCTTGCATAGCCATATTTGTCCTCGCATGTGCCATGTCTTCTTTTGTACTTGGCCAATCTTTATATTGCATGGTGCATGATTTCCCTCACATGCAGCATGACTTTTCTTTGCACCACCATGAGTGTTCTTGCATGTTTCGCGACTATCCTTACATGGGCTGAAAACTCCACTCTCTTTCTTGAACCTGAAGATTTAGACTTCCATTGAACGACTGACGTTCCTTTGCAGTTTCCCTCTAAATATACCCCCCCTCAGCCTACACGACCTCCACTGGCTCGCTTTGCTTTCCTATGCACACTTTGATCCACGTGGTCTTTAAAGTAGCTCTAATACCATGTTAAATGTTCCTTAGGCCCTAGATCTGGTTTATTACTAGATATTTGTACATAAACACACTAGGAACCTCAACACAAAAGTAATTTGCACAATGGAAGTTTAACAATAGTGAAATAAATTAAGTACACATATTTTATGAGCCCAACAGTTGATATTTATTAGTCCATTAATAAAAGAATTATTAGGACTCTTTTAGTAGGGATCGTGGTCCTTTAGATATCTGATACAACTAGTATACATAGCATACAAAACATAGGGCTTGAGATCTACTACATGAGAGCTAAAATTTTCCCAAAAAAATAAAATGCATACCTGAGCTAGTGCCTTCAACTCAAGGTCCTTGGATTTTTTTTGTCCTTAGAAACCAGTACTTCTACAAACATGCTACAACTTTTCGATCTATTAGATCTGCTTCTTGAAATCACAGATCTGAATTTCTTCTTGCATTTTGACCCTCCAACACTCAGATCTAACTTTCTTCTTGCAGATCTAACCTTCCAACACTATGGCTAGATCCTCCTACTCACCCTCCTTCTCCCTTTTGACAACAACTACTTTAGCTGACCAGATCATGGAGAAATTCGACCTCCTTGCTATTGTGTCTCCTCTAAGGTAGATCTATGGCTAGGCCCTTTAGCCTCCCTTTCTCCACAAGTGAAAGTTCTTCTCGACTTTTGTGTCTGGGCATTTCCTCTGGCCTCATATTTATAGTTTTCCTTTAGGTTATTTGGGGAAGCCTTGGTACTTTAAGGTTTTTCCCACTCAACCATTTAATGATAAATTAGAGTAAACAATTAATTGACTTGGGTACAAACCTACAACTTTGGGTCAAAACCCCAACTACTTGGGTAACTAACCCGACCAACTCATTTTTTGCGGGTTTCCTTTTCTCAAAAATACCTTCCGAGCTACCCAAATTCCAAAAAACTCAAATTATCATAAATACAAATCACTAGATGTATGGGTTAAACTTATGGTACAACATATTGGGTGATTGATTTAAACCATAAAGGAACTTCTTCAGCTTGCAGACCAGTGTCTCCTTGCCCTTTGCTACAAGTGCTTTCAGTTGTTACATCTAGATTTCTTCTTCCAAATCACCATGTAGAAATGTTGTTTTTACATCCATTTTTTATATTATATACATCAATACTCTAATGGAAAATAATTTGTTAACAAGGGAAATATCTCATTGAAGTTGACTCTCTTGACATGTGAATAACCTTTGGTTACCAATCGAGCCTTGTACTTCTCAACTTGAACTGTTGTGTTGAAATTTTTTTGAACATGCATTTGCAACCAATAGGATTCCTTCCATCAGGTGATTACACAAAATCTCATGTCTCATTCTTGTGCAAAGAATTCATTTCTTCCTTCACGACTTTCAACCAGAGCTTATCCTTTGTTGAGTTGACTACCTGTTCAACTATACCAAGTTCACTGTCAATAGTAGAAAATACAAAAGAAACCAAAAAGGTCAAGTGGGGTATACTTTCAACCTCTTTCCTTAATCAACCCTCCTCATATTCAAATTATTTAGTTACACTTCATCTGACATAGTCAACTCATCTGGGTCACTTTTTTTACTTCAAGTCTAACACTAGATTTTGTTTTCCTTCCTCCTTTTTTGGAGTCCCTTCAATCCAAGAAGTACACCTAAATTCCCTGAAGATCACATCTATAAATTTTCTTCCTTGTCCTGGATCCCACAACTTATATCCTTTCATCCCATCCTTATAGCTAATGAAAATACAGTTGACTAGCTTATTATTCAGTTTTTTCCTATTCTCCTTTGGGATATGAACTAAGCCTCACAACCAAATACTATGGGATGTTTTAATGATGGATTTTTACCAAACCATACATCATATGGAGTTTTGAATGACCAAGACTAATAAAGGAAACCTATTCACTTGGTAACATGCAACGTTGACTACCTCCACTAGAACTCTTCTGTCAATCATACATTGCCAAACATGCTTCTTGCCTTGTCCATCAACATCCTATTTATCCTTTTTGCAACTCCATTTTGGTAAGGATTGTATGGAGTAGTCATATGGCATATTATCCCATGTTTTTTATACAACTGCTCAAATTATTTACCACAAAATTCACCTCCATTGTCAGTTCTCTGCACCTCTATCTTTTTATATGTATACTTCTCCACAAGAATTATAAATTCCTGGAAATTCCCAAAAACCTTTGATTTATTCTTCTTTAGTAATATAATTGTGTCATCCTATAGAAACATCAATGAAGGATACATAACATATTGAGTCACCTAGCGAATGCATTGGTATTGGCCCAAGTACATCACAATGAATCAATTCTAGAATTCCTTTTTCCCTTGTAGGACCAAATGGAAACCTAACATGATTATGTTTCATATAAACACAATGTTCATAGAAACGACCTTTCAGAGAGTTACCAAGCATGCCTTCGACCATACCTTTGCTTTGAATAACTCGAAGTCATTTTTCTCAAATGTGTCCCTTTCTTTGATGATACAACATGGTTTAATTGACTAGAGAAGAGGTTAACCCATTAATATTAGAGATGATTGCACTACTACATCCACTTGTGTTAGTATGCCCCAACAACTTGTATAATGTCCCAACCCAAAAAATAACCATTTTTCATGAATCCTTCTCAAATATTGTGTGCACACATGCATCACCCATTGAACTGATAAATATTAGGTTTCTAGTCAAACTTGGAATATGTAGTACCCCTAACAATGTCCTACTTTGACCGTCCTTCAACGTTAGTTGAACTCGTCCTTAACCAACTATCCTAGTTGTTGAATCATCTCCTAAATAGACATATCCTCCATGATATTCTTCATACTATGTAGAAACATTCCTTGTGGGATGTCATATAATAGGATGCTCTCGAGACAATCAACTATACCCCATGATTTCAATATGTACTTGTTGAAGCTAAATATGCATTTCCTCCTTAATCTGAAGAATTTTTCCTTTCAACAAACTAATGATCAAATTCTTTGCTTTAGTCAACATTTTCTAGCTTGCAATATATTAAATAATTCTTTGTTTTACCACATTTCTGAAATCTTCTTGTCGACTTACCAAAGGCTTAAATCTTCCTTTCGATAATTTACCTTTACATTTTTCCATCATTTGATTTCTCATCAACAAAACATCTTTGGTCGATCCTTCCATGTTTCTTCACCTCATCTTCTCTAATAACAAAGATGTCACCACATTATCAAGAGTCAATATTTTTGTATCTCCCTATAGCCATGACTAGACTCTCCCAAGAGTCTGGAAAGAACACAATAGACTGACACATTTTTCTTCTTTTTTAATGGAGATATCCACACTTAATAACTTATTTATTACAAAAATGTATGAAGGTGTTTTTTGATTGAATCACCCTCTCTCATCCTAGAAGGTGAAATTTCTTTAGATGAAACAACTTAGTGACCAACAATTTTGACTGGCATAAGTTTCTCAACTTATGCCATAATTTCTTGGTAGTGTCTTCCCCTAAGACATTGAACAACACCAAATCTGCAAGACAAAGTCATATGGTTCTCCTAGATTTTCTTTTGAGTTTCTCCCAATCCTTTGTTGGCATTCCAGTTGGAGGTGTTCTGAGATGCACAATGATCCACTATGCTCGATCTATGAGGAGATCCTCAATATTGTGATTCCAAAGCTAAAAAAAGTATGGTTGTTAAACTTTTCAATCTCAATTCTTGTAATGATATCCATCCTTCTTTAATTGACTTTGTATCTTAAGACTCCCACTCAAACATGCTTATTTATTTATTTTGAAAAAGAATGGCATTCTTGAGTAGATCCATTTTAAATATCCTCAATATTTGACGATATATATTCTCCTTTACAGCAAAAAATAATGCATCTTCTAGAAGGAGAATCGCTTTGATACCAAATATTGGGCATAAGACACCTAACTTACACCTCAGATACAAAAAGACCAAATATGAATTCGACTAGACATATAAAGCATAATAGAAGCTCAATTAACCTTTAAAGAGCATGAAAGAACTTAAAGATCACAAAATAAACATTGGCATGCCATAAAGAATTACATAGTACACAAAGATTTTACAATAGGAACCGTTAACTAGGAAAACTAGCTAACATTTGAGCTCCACCACTTGTATATTATTAGCTGAATATTATAGCTAGTTACAATGAATGTTGACCTTAGACCACACCTAAGATTAGTGCATTCATCATACAACATCGTCCTTCATAAACATCGCTAATTTGAAGCATCTCAAATCAATACAAGTGGTTAAAGATAATTCACTAGAACCTTTAGATTCATAACCATTTCCTTACTATAGTCAAATTCCTTTTGACCACTAGTGGATCTTCAATTGACCATAAGTCTAGGTCAACTAGGTGAATCCATCGACTATGATCACTTCAATTGCTCCAAATAACTATCATCATTCATATGTTACTTAAATACACATCAACGTCGACTGAAGTAGCCACTTTTTGACTCAACTACCAATCCTTCGACTTGACCATCTACTTGTTGTTCCTAATCATCTTTCTTAACCAAACCACTGACTGACTAAACTCATGTTGACTAAAATTATGTACAAACGGTACAACACCTCAACAATTATGGCTTCCTCATTCTAGATTATCAATAAAATTATAAAATAACTCTACAAACTCACCTATTTTTTTATCACTGAAAGAAAAAATAAAAAGGAATTATCTTCATGCTAATAAAAGAAAATGCTAGGAAGATAAAAAGAATATATACATAATTTGAAGTCATTTTAAAACCAAGCAAAGAAATTGCCAAAGGATAGTAATTAAAGCAATATACAATTGAGAAATGTGAAAAAGTGCTACTGGCTTTGGAGGAAAGCATAAAGCATTGAATACAAATATTTGTGAAACTCTATCCTCTTAATCAGAGTTGTGTTTGACACCATATACCTCTAAAAACAAGAAGAAAATTAATCCCTCTTAATTAGACAAACGTTGAATGTTGAGAATGATAGCATAAGCCACAATTTTAACTTTATTCACTTATTGAACCAAAGTGCAATGACATTACATTATAAAAAAAATAAAAAGTAATACTATAATAAAAAACTAATTGTTCATAATATAAGGTGTGACTTTCCATTTGAAAACCATTAACTGAAAGAGTATGCTTATTAGGACAAAACTAGGAAAAGACAAGAAAAAAAATAAAAAATTAATGAATTCATTTTGTGTGGATAACTTTGAAAGGGAAAAATGTAATGAACTCAATGAAAAAAATAAACACAATATTTTATTTATTTTTAAAAATATATATTTAAAAAGTTATAAAACCAATCTCCTTATATGTCAACAAAACATATTCCTAGCATATTCCATTTGAGTAAGACTTGCGTGTAGTTATTTAAAAAATGTATTAAATTTTATTTAAAAAGTAAATGATGGTTGATTTTGAATTATTAAATGTTAAAAAATAAATTTAATAATTTGTTTCATTGCATTGCTTTTTAAATAAAATTTAAGAACATTTTTAGAACTTTATTTAACTTTTATAAATTAATAAATTATAAATATGGATGGTAAGATAATCTTGAAAGATGAGAATCTATAAATTAATTTATTTAAAAGAAATTAATAAATTAATATTTATAAAAAATTTAAACATGGAAAATCATTTTAAATAAAACAAAATAGAGAATACAAAATATTTGTTAATTTTTTAAAAACAAAAAAAATCGTGTTTATGTGTGAGAAAAACCTAATCATGGTATATGTCACTTTCATAAGATTTATGATTAATTATAAAAATTATTGAATATTATTAGAAATTATATGATAATGGTTGATTTATTTAAAAATAGAGAATACAAAATATTTGTTAATTTTTTAAAAACAAAAAAATTTGTGTTTATGTGTGAGAAAAACCTAATCATGGTATATGTCACTTTCGTAAGATTTATGATTAATTATAAAAATTATTGAATATTATTAAAAATTATATGATAATGGTTGATTTTGATTTTTTGAATTCAATTAAGTAATTTATTTTACTTTATTGTTTCATGGTTAAAAGTTAAAAAATATATTTTTAGAATTATATTTAATTTTTATAAATCTATATTTATGATCGAGGTGATGTGCCAAATAGAAAGGGATAATGGGGGTTGTTCGTGGCCTTACCACTTCCCATCACATTTAATAGGGGGTGGCGTGACCTACCCATCCCATGCTATACATGTGGTATTAACTTCAACTTTTTATGATGGACATCTTTCATACAATTATTTGCCTTGAGTATAACTTTGTGAACGGTGGTTATTATGTTGGTTTTGGTTGTTCCTCTTGATACTGGTGGGATTTTTGTGTGGGAATTTAGTCATGCCTAAACCAAATTTAAGAGGAAACTCTACAAAACAATGGTGTGACATTTGGATTTTTGCTAAGGCCATTGGTCATTGGTTTCAAAGCATCAATGGTGTGGGTTGTCACTACTTGCTTTTAGAGGGAGAATCTCCTCGCCAATCTAAAGGTGTTGGGTTAGTCTTTGATCCCTTGCTTGCTGAGCAATTATGATATTTTTGGTTTTCCTCTACAAAAGAACTACTTACTTCCGGGGAAGTAGAGGAAGTGTATTGGGATTATAAAAAAGACTGAATTATTTTGACTGTGGATAAATTTAGATGCTTGCTCGAGGCTCTAGACAGTGGTTTGGACTCTGAAGTTGTTTCTCCAAAACATTTGGGTTGTGTAATTCAACCATATAGTGTGCCTCAAGAGGGGAGGTCAATCGAAGGGTTTTCCTTGTGCATAGTGCCTGCTTCCTTATTCGCTCAAACATCCCGAGACAACATTCTCTATAAGGTACTAACTTTCCCATCTATCCTTGTTCTACATTTTCTCCTCTTTGTTTTTACATGGCTATTGGTTGGTGTTTTAATTCCCCTAGGGGTTTTTAGCATCTTGTGTCTTGGGCTCTTATGGTGTGGGGTGAATTTCCCTGGTGGGAATCTTTTGGACCTATAGTGTTTTCTACTTGGTTGGTCGGTTGGCCATATATTTGCATTACTCCTCTTCGCTCTCTCTTATCTACTCTTCGTGGGCACCCATATTCTTGTTTGCCTCTATATTTTATGGTTCACAATGCCCAAGCAATGCATGCGCAGTCATAGGGGTGGTAGTGGTAGGGGCAGTGGTGGGCAAGGTGCATAGGGCCAACTGTGTGCTTAGGCCGAAGCCCAGGAGGCTACTACAATTTTCCATTCTACCACTCCTCAAGGTATCCAGGATGAAATGCACCAGCTTGAAACCAGGACTTCAAATGACCTCCAGGTTTATTATGATTATGAAATTATGGAAGAGGTGTCCAGCTAGGTTCTTGACCCTAGTCACACTAGGGGAAGATGGAATCAGTATTTGAATCCCATCACCCTCCATTGGTAGGTGAAAAATATTTTGGGACGTGTCTTGAAAGAGAAGCATGTAGATCATAATGAAATTATCTCCTTAAACGAGATCAATCGGGTGCATCGATATTAGCATATTTTCTTGCTAGATTAGATACTCATTTGGCTCAATTGGAAAGCCACCTCCAATGTGAGCTCAAGCCTTCTACTCCATCCACTAATCCAATGCACATGATCTTGCTCCTGTGATTTCTTTTGATACTTGACTTTATGTTATTTTTTTCTATTGTTATTATGTTTTGCCCTGTAGTCTCACATCAAACAATCCATGATGTGATTTGAACTAGTGACATTAAATTTGGTATTTTGCTTTTAGATTACTAGTCAACATATATAGTTTCCTTTGCAACATATTGAGACTATTAATATTTTGATTTATAGTCATAGTTATGATGTACTATAATTTCTAAAAGAATAAAAATTTAACTTACAATTATTATTTTTTATAAGTTTACAAATTATAGATATCGATTAGAATAATTTTTCAATTAATTCATTTATAATGTTTTTAAGAAATTAATACATATTAAAATTGAAAAATAAATTGAAAATCATTTTAAATACTCAAATAATATAATATAGAAAACATACCATATTTTGTTAATCTATTTAAAAAATTATAAAATCTAAAGCAAAATTAAAAAAAAAAAAAAAAAAAATAAAAAAAAATGAAATTTTAAGGTCCACTAGACTAAAAATATTCTATGAGACCATTAGTTCCTTGTTTTTCGTTTTTTGCAATTCAATCCTTTTCCGATTCAAATTGATGATGAGCTAGCCCAACCTTCCAACAATCCCCTCGCTAAAATGACAATGCCAAGAAACTGATGCAACATGTTCTCGTAACTTTCTCTAATGTCTTTGAATGCATCACATTCCAAAATGAAATTATTTTCCGATTCCACAACCTCAGACGTGCAAAATGTACACACCCGTTCTTCCCAAGCTTCTTTAGGCCTTTTCCACCATCCTATTTCACACCGAAGTTGATGGGAGTTGGTCCTTAATTGAGCAACAAGAACATTTGTCCTCCACGAAATGCTAGCTCCAATGAACTTTTTTTGTTGTAGATCACACTTAAAGGTTGAATTCGTCAATGTAATATTTCTTCTTTCTACCCCTCTTTTCCCCATACATTTTTACGAAACTTCTCCATAACAAAATCATTTAGCTCCTTGCTATTTGTGAGACATGCATTGAGGTAGATATTCCATTTTTGTATCCATGTGTAGTTTTGTTTCATCCATGAACAAAACCTAATAATGACAAATGCAACTTTAAAATGATTATTAATGTTAATAAATAAAAAATGATGATTAAATTAAATTAATAAAATATTACATTGAATTTTATTAAAAAATAATGATTAATTTCGATGTATTAAATGTTAAAAAGTAAATTAGTTATTTGTTTTATTATATTGTTTTTATGATTAAAAAAAATTAAGAACATTATTAAAGCTTTATAAATTAAAAATTAATAAGTTATAAAATTAATATGTTCATATGGAAACAAAATATAACCATGAGATAACATATGCAGCTTTAATAAGATTTGCGATTATTTAAAAATGTATTGAATTTTGTTAAACACCATGTGATCATGATAAATGAAATTAATTTGTTTTATTATATGTCTTTTATGATCAAAAGTTTAAAACATTATTAAAAGTTTATAAATTAAAATGTTATACATATTTATGTTTCTCTCTTTATTTTTTTATAGTTAAGTCAATAATGTTCTTTACTTGACCTTCTGTTAAGTATTTGAGTGGCTTTTATGTTATAGATCTTTTCAATTTTAATGATGGATTAATTTGTATTTACACAATAAATATTTAATTATAGTTCTATTTTCAATTTGCAGATGCATCATATTTAATAGAAGTAATGGGTGGTATATATTTTATTCCAAGGTTATTAATTTTAACATATTTATAGAGATTTTTTGGTTTTTCTTCCTGCTTTTCCAGAAATACTACAACTTCAAATTATATAATATCACTCTTATAAATAATGTATCATTAAATATTTTTTATTTGGCTAGAACCAAAGATTCATGTCTTTATAATTCTTTAACACTAAAATAGTCTTTTCAACTTCCATTAATCTGTATTTAGCACTATAACTTTGATAACTTTGATTTTATTGATCTTGTGATGAAAATCAACTCCAAAATATTTGAACAATAGAACTTCCTCCAAAATGTTATTGTCCTATTAAAAATTAGGGTAGGGGGTTTGTATAAATCCAATGATCATAATTTTTGACTTATTATTGTTTATTTGACATTACAAATTGAGCGCATAAATCTTTGAGAGTTTCAGTTGTTTATTAATATTGTAGGGGTATTTACCAAAAGAACAATATCATTTGCATAAAGAAGAATGATTATGACTATTTCATCAAAAGTAGTACCAATGTGCTATGTAACTAGATCGGAAATCAGGAGAAAAAATAGATCAACGACTTGAAAATAAGCATCTTCCAAGGGGAAACCTCCTTTTACATCACATAAATGAACAATCCTTTGATGATTCAAATGACAAGACCTCCTTGGTATACATAGGAGTCTAAAGGGTCAAAATGTAATTAGGGTCTACATAACAACAATAATGTAAGGGCTTTACAATGGCAATGGTGGGCTTCTATGGGGCACAACAATAACAATATGGGGGTTCTATGGTGCACAACAATAACAATATGGGGACTATACTAGTATTATAGGGACATAACATGCCCCTCTCCTTCAAAAAAGTGTTGTCCTCAACGCTTGAGTAGTTATGGATGCTTTTGTATGAAACATTCTGTAGAAAAGCCTGTAGATTCACAAGCTAATGCAATTTGCTAAAGCAAGAAACAAGAATATACTTCTACGCTTTACAGCAGAAGCCCATAAACATTGAGCAAACAATAATCAATAGAGAAAGATAATCAAAGGAACATAACACAATAAATATCTGAGGAAAGCCACAACTCAAAACCCCACTATCTATTTAAATGTATTAATCCAGAAAATCAAGATGAAATTACAATGCTTGATCTTTCTATAACAATCCCAACACTCAACAAATTCAATCTCCAACTCATAGGCAATCTCAAGGCCAAAGCTTAGCCTCTTCACAAGCTCTCCAAGTCTATATTCCAATGCGTGCTTCCCATGGATGATTAGCCCATCTTAATGGGAAATGAGTGCATCCAAAATTGTGCAATCCCTTCAAGGATCAGTTCCTGATTGCATGCACTATCTGTACAACTCAAAAATTTCTACAACAAATAGTACACTGTCCTTGCACTCTAGTCTCAACTGGGTCTTTCTCATAATCGACATGGATGAGTTTCTATTGGGGGAATCTTCAGTTAACTGGAGTAGCACTAGTTAATGCATTAGTGCACCAACTGAATGTTAACTCACAATTAGTTCCTCAAACAATTTGGAACTAATATAACTGGACTTAACTCATTAAACTTAGTTAATTAATTACAACTCATACTTAACGCATCCTGAACCCCTATAATATAGGGAGAACATATACATGACTTCATAAAGACTTCCAACTCGAAATTTTGAAGTTAACTAAGTCAACTCACTCTAGTTAACTATTACAAGTTGCTATGATAATAAAATTTGATTTTAATTCATAGTTTAATTCAAGGACAATTTAAACTGGAATTATGGATTCTATTTTTATCATATCTTGTTGCTATTTTCAACACTCCCTTTCAACAAGAAAGGAATTCAACTCAATCTTGATCCTGAACCTTTGGAATGTTTTGCATGCAACACTTCTCTCTAGTGTTGTTGCTCCAACAACTCTAGAAACAAAAAAACATCCAACTTGAATCAGAATGATGCCTTTGTCATCAAAGTCTCTAATTGCTATTTCCTCTGTCGACTAAAAACTTTTCCCTTTTGTTGACTTTGCCTTTCTGCACTGTTGTCAACACTTCTCTGCGCTTCTTCAGTATCTGATTGCTCTAGCCTTTGTCACTTTGATCTCTAACTGCATCAATCCCATTGATTCCTCCTGCTACTATGTACTTTGGGCTCCCGTATCTAGGTACGATCCATGAGATAAAACCTCTCAATGGACCCTGCCCAATTTCAGCCCTCTTGGGACTATCACTTCACATCACCCCACCTCACACCAGGAGGTATGGCTGCACGTGATCCCTCTACCCACCTAGCTCGAAATTTCCCCCTACTGGAGGTCTTTGCATGAATGGATGCCTCCACTCGTTCTCCTCTCAACTTCTCTAGTTGTGGCTACTCCACAACTTCCTGGAGCTGCTTCTGAGGCTGCATGTTGAGAGGTAATTTACTCTCCCTCTCAACCACCAAGTCTCTAACCTTTGTCTTGCTCCTCAAGGCTTTGCATGCATCTTGTACCTCAAAAGCATACAGGTTCTTGGCTAGCACACCAATTTGTTTCATTTGTCCTACCGTCACGGAATTTTTTGGAAAAATAATTGTTTTTAAATTAGCAATATCTCCCTCATCTGAACTCCAATTCAACCGGTTGTTTTTTTTAATTTGGGTATTTTTTCGCAAGGAATCTAGATATATTATTTTCTTATGAAATTTTGCACAAAACATTTCAGATCTTCTCTGAAAATGCATGGCCCAAAGAAAAAAAAAAAATCTGACTCTCATACCATGTAGAAAATTTCTACAAATCTAGCTCCAATTCCATGTAGAAAAACATGTAGATTCGCAAGCTAATGCAATTTTCTAAAGCAAGAGACAAGAATCTACTTTTACTCTTTACAACGGAAGCCCATAAACATCGAGAAAACAATAATCAATCAAGGAAGAGAATCAAAGGCACATAACACAATAAATATCCGGGGAAAGCCACAACTCAAAACCCCACTATTTGTTTTGTATTAATCTGGAAAATCAAGATGAAATTACAATGCTTATTCTCTTTAGAACAATCCCAAAACTCGCAAATTCAATCTCCAACTCATAAGCAAGCTCAAGGCCAAAGCTTAGCCTCTTCACAAGTTCTCCAAGTCTCTATTCCAATGCATAATTCCTATGGATGATTAGCCCATCTTAAAGGGAAATCAATGCATCCAAAATTGTGCAATCCCTTCAAGGATCAGTTCTTGATTGCATGCACTATATGTACAACTCAGAAAATTCTACAACAAATAGTACATTGTCCTTGAACTCTAGTCTCAAATGGGTCTTTCTCAAAACTGACATGCATGAGTTTCTAATGAGGGAATCTTTAGTTAACTGGAGTAACACTAGTTAATGCATTAGTGCACCAACTAACTGTTAACTCACTATTAGTTCCTAAAAAAGTTTGGAACTAATTTAACTGGACTTAATTCAGTAAACTGAGTTAGCTAATTACAACTCATACTTAGCTCATCCTAGACCCCTATAATATAGGGAGAACATATACATGACTTCAGAAATACTTCCAACTCGAAATTCCTAAGTTAACTAAGTCAACTCACTCTAGTTAACTATTACAAATTGCTATGAGAATAAAATTCGATTTTAATTCACATTTTAATTCAAGGACAAATTAAACTGGAATTTTGGGATTCTATTTTTATCATTTCTTGTTGCTATTTTCAACAAATTCATCCTCCCATGTGGAATCTTTAGCAAGTAAGCAAGAAAAATTTTAAGAACCACCCTAAATTTATATGTATAATAAATGGGTGAATCCCCATGATACATAGGAAAAATGGGAGGCGATTTTATCAATAATATAATATGTATATATAATTTTTTTGCGAATCTATCACGTTTAAATTATCTTGTAAAGTCATGGCGAATCTTTCACTGAATTATAAAATTTTGTAAGATCTTGGCAAATCTTTCACTGAATAATAAAACATTGTGAAGTCTTGGCGAATGTTTTGTTAAAGCATGAAACCGTATATGATAATAGCAAAACATATTCATTAAAGTGTAATATACTAACATACATGTTTGGAAAAAAGAAACATAATTTTCTCTTCCTACAAACAATGTTGCAAGTTTCAGTGGCCATGTTTGTCAAGGTTCTTACTGTACACTATTTCATATCCTTCTATTACTTTTGATAATATTCCACAACAAATTTCTTGTAGGTGTTGACCTTGACCACCAGTTCTGTCGAGGTAGGATAGATTAATCTTTTCTCTACCACTTTTTTCAAGCTATAAAATTTCTTTCTTATTCCATAGACTCCAATTGTGAAAAAAAAAAAACCCATCAAGTTTGTTTACCCCAACACGCCAACAAGTAGCAAGCCCCAACTATATATAAGAAAGTAGTAGGTATCCCAAAGCCCTGAAGGGGATCTAATGGAAAGAAGTGACCGTATCAGAAGCCTTCCAATCAATATATAAATATATAAATGTAGATTTATTATTATTTTAATTGGAAATATTCAATTAAATAATAAAATTTAATTACGTCTCTCCTAATCTAAATTTCTTATTAGCATAATTCACTACCTTCATACGTCTTGCATTTTTTAACATCTTGTGACATGTGGATTAATTTCCTTTTTGGTGCACAATCTCTGCCTTTTAGGACAATATGGTGTAGTGGCCCAACCCCTATAGATCATTACGACAAACTAAGAATAACAGAGAAGATGAAAGGTTGTAAAAACCAACATTTTTTTAAACAACTAATCTAACATCAATACCTTAACTTTTTCATGAAGATATCATATTGAGAACGTTTGAAAAATGGTGGGAAATCTGGGCAGCCACATCTCTCTTTTTCGAGGGTGATGCAGGAAATCTGGGCAGCGACTATCTCTCTTCTGCGAGGGTGATGCAGAAAGAGTGATAAGATTTCATTGTTTTGAATTTTTTTTTTTTAAATTAGAAAAACCAATATTAATGGAGATATTGATATTTTTTACTAAATTTTGTGAATCGACTAAATGTAGCTTTAACCATTCACCTTAAGATGTTTTTTACAATATAATTTCCTAAGTCTATTTAATATCTTCATTATCATAAAAACCAACCTATATCCATCTTAACTCCACATCTACCACTCTTAGAGGGATGAAATTTATTTATCCCTCTCAGCACTTGGTAGACCCGGAATTAAGATGGATCTAAGCTGATAGAATTTCCCCTTTAAATAGCCTATGTTCACATGAATACCATGGTATTACCATGGGTTATCATAAACCTGGAGCTTAAAAACTACCTAAAAACTACTATCAGTAATATATAAAGATTAATAAAATTAATATTTGATTTTCATTCTATTTTTTATTTTAACCAAGTTAAAATGTTTAAGTGACATTAAATTACAAGATCCATTTTTACTCTTGATCTACCAAGCCTCCAGAGGGATCAAATATTTTTTCACTCTATGCTAGTTTGCATATCAAGATATTTAATCCCTGTCGGGGCTTAGTAGATCTAGAGTAAAGATGGATCTATGCTGGTTTAATTCCCCCCTTTAAATAGGCTAGTTCCACATGAATATCATGGGTCAATATCATGTGCCATCTTTATTTTTATTAATACTAATATTAGGGTTATTAATGTTTTTTTTCATGGTATTAATAATAATTTGGCCAATGGTATTGGCCCATAGGCTTCACCTAAATGTAACGCATTCTTTGAGTGTTCGTAAATATAAGGTGACTTATGGAGTAAATATAAAAAAATATTTTATTTATTTACCATACCTATCGTTTATTTATATTTTTATTAATTTACCATACCTCTTTTATAAATATGGTATTTGGCCCATAGGATTCACTAAAATAAAACCTCTTTTTTGAGCCTTCTTAAATAGAAAGATGGTTATGGACTAAATATAAAAAGAGTTTTTATCTATTTACCATACATCTAGTTTATTTATATTTTTATTAACCTACCTTACCTTTGGAGTAAGTATAAAAAGATGTTTTATTTATTTACCATACCTCTCGTTTATTTTATGATTCACTTAAATAAAACCTCTTTTTTATGCCTTATTAAATAGAAAGAGGGTTATCTACTAAATATAAAAAGAGGTTTTATCTATTTACCATACTTCTAGTTTATTTATATTTTTATTTACTTACCATACATTTGGAGCAAGTATAAAAGAGGTTTTATTTATTTACCATACCTCCACTGCATTTATATTTTTATTTATTTACACCCTTGGGTGTTCTTAAATATAAGATGACTTATGGAGTAAATATAAAAAAAAATGTTTTATTTATTTAACATACCTCTCGTTTATTTATATTTTTATTAATTTACCACGCCTCTTTTATAAATATGTTTGCCATACCTCTTATAAATATGGTATTTGGCCCTTAGTATTCACTTAAATAAAACCTCTTTTTTTAGTCTTCTTAAATAGAAAGAGGGTTATGGACTAAATATAAAAAGAGGTTTTATTTATTTACCATAACTATAGTTTATTTATATTTTTATTTATTTCCCATACCTTTGGAGTAAGTATAAAAAGAGGTTTTATTTATTTACCATATCTCCACTTTATTTATATTTTTATTTATTGAGACCAAATATAACCTCCCTAACTAGAAAATAGGCAATTGCAAAAGAACTTAACATTGCAAAGTATAACATTGGGCGATTGTAATGGAATATGACCTCCCAAACCAGGTAAATAGGGTCAAATGAGTCTTTTCATAGTTTATCCGCCCCTTTTCTTTTGGGCTAAAATGAAAAAAAATAATTATTTTTTAAATAAAAGTTGGGCTAAATATATGAAATGGTTGTTTTATAAAAATTTTGCCCCTCTAAAATGAAAAACCCCTTAAATTTCGCCCCTAAAATTTACCATGCAAGTAAGTTCTTCCATTTAATGAGATATTCTAAAATTGATCGATTTTGTAGTTGTCAAATTCTTGTTTCTGTGATTGCTTCAAGTTCCAATATGAGTTTTCCTTCCTCATCAAGTTTTGGAAATATGGTTTGAATTGGGATCTCGTCACCTATAACTTTCTTTATGCATGAAACATGGAACACTCGATGTACTCGCAAAGATGTAGGAAGCTCCAATTTGTATGCATCGTACCAATCTTTTGCAATACCTTGTAAGGGCCATAGTACTTGAGTGATAATTTATTATACTTCTTGGCTCACTTGAGAGATATTTGTTTGAACGGTTATAGCCATAAAAATACCCGATCACCCACATCAAAGCGTCTTTCACTGCGATGTTGATCTACCTGATGTTTCATTTTATTTTGTTCCATAGTTAGGTTATCCTTTAAGAATTGGAGAACTTGTTGTTGATGCTTAATGTGATCTTCCACTACTTGAACCTTAGAATTTTCTCTTAGAGATGATGTGATGGCTGGTGGATGATATCCATAAAGCACCATAAATGGGGTAATTTTTGTTGCGGTATGGAATGAAGTGTTATACCACCATTTTTCCAAAGGAAACCACTTGACCCATTGTGTTTGTTTATTAGATACAAAGAAACAAATATATCCTCCCAAACATTTGTTTACTATGATTCTCAGCTTTCCCATTAGATTGAGGATGATAAGATGATCTATGAGCTAGTTGAGTACCAAGATAAAAAAATAATTTTGTCTAAAAATAATGGCAGAAGTGTCCTCAGACACGTAATTTTATTAATCAGAAAAAATAATTACATAATTGATTTTGCAAGAGTTTACACCCGAACCACACAAACACTCTTGCAATGAGCTATTTATAAGCTCCATGTCCTAACTACCTCTAATTATGGATCACTTATTAAATAACAAGTGTCCATTTACAATAAATGCTATTCAAACCAACTAGCTAACTAATCTCCTAAAATAGAGCCTAAGATACGACACATTTGGAGAGTCATATCTAGTTACAACAATATGCTAATTCTAAAAGTCTCCATTAAATAATTGAACATTCTAGAATAATAATAATTAATTTAATTTCTTAAATTAATAATTATTTTATTCTAATTTTATAACCTATGATAAAATTGTATTTTTGGATCATCTAACATTCCCCCCTATGATCCAAAGATACATTACAACAGATACCAAGTTCATCCCTGAACTTAGTAAATTTTATTCTGCCGAGCGGTTTCGTGAAAATGTCGGAGATCTGATCTTCGGAAGGACAATAAACTGGTTTGAGGACATCTTTGGCAATGAGAGACCTAATATGATGATACTTGGTGTCCACATACTTTGTTTTTGAATGAAAAACTGGGTTCTTGGCAAGTTTGATGGCTGACTGGCTGTCAATGAATAATGATGTAGCTTCTGTCTGAGAAATGCCCAAGTCCTACAAAATTCGGCGCAACCAAACAATTTCACATGCTGCTTCCCATGTAGAAATGTATTCTGCTTCTGCTGAAGAAGTGGCCACTGTAGCGTGTTTCTTACAACTCCAAGATACTGCTGCTGACCCCATGTTCATTAAATAACCTGATGTTGATGCTCGATCATCAATACTCCTAGCAAAGTTGGCATCAGAATATCCACCAGGTACAAAATTTTGTAGTCTTTGTGTAAAGAAGACCAAAATCTTTTGTTCCTTGGATATATCGAAGAACTCTTTTGGCTATAGTCTCGTGGTTCCTACATAAAACGTGAAAGAATACTGACTGCATAAGATAGATCAGGACAAGTATTTGTCAAATAAATCAAGTTGCCAATCAACTGTCTGTAAGTTGTACTATCCACCTTTTCCCCCCCTTCAAATTTTGAAAGTTTCAAGTTTTGCTCCATGGGGGTGAGAACAGGCTTGCAATCTTGCATGCCAAATCGCTGAAGAAGCTCTGTTGTATACTTACTCTGAGAAATGAAAATATGATGTGGACGTTGGAAGACTTCAACTCCAAGATAGTAGTGAAGTAATCCCAAATTTGTCATCTTAAAACCTACATGTAACTCCTTTTTCACCTGTGCAATATGATCATCATGGTTGCCAGTAATGATCAAATCATCTACATACATAACAAGAATGACCAGATATTTTCCCTGTTGTCGCACATACAAAGTATCATCAGATTCAATTCGTTGAAAACCAACTTTCTTAAGGTAGTCATCCATCTTTTAGTACCAAGTGCGGGGAGCTTGTTTTAATCCATATAAAGCCTTGATCAATTTGCATACTTTATGTTCTTGTCCTTCAACTTCAAAACTTGGTGGTTGGGTTATATACACTTCCTCCTGTAAATCCCCATTGAGAAAAGCACTTTTCACATCCATTTGATGATCTTTCTATCCTTTTTGAGCGGCCAATGCAAGTGTTAATCGGATGGTGTTCCATTTTGCTATTGGAGCAAAAGTTTCTTCATAATCAATGCCTTCCTGTTGCGCAAAACCCTTTGCGACAAGTCGTGCTTTATACTTTTCAAGTTCTCCCTTTTGATTATACTTAATTCTGTAAACCCATTTGCATCTTATGGGTTTAACATTTGCTGGACAATCAACAAGTTTCCAAGTGGTGTTATCAATTACTGCCTGATATTCTTCAACCATAGCTTGTTGCCATTCTTTCTGTTTTACTGCTTCTTTGTATGTGGAAGGTTTAGTAAAATCATTTGCTATTAAGGAAAAATTTCCTTCACTTCTATGTGCCCTTCTGGTGCCTGTTTTATTCTGCTCATCAGGCTTTACATCTTTCAAAAGTTGAACTACCCATTTTGGAAGTTGGTGTTCACTTGTTTGCGCTTCTGTAAAATCCCCATCATTGTAAAGTGGATTAATATAAACTGATGTTCGTCGTTTAGGTGAATAATGTGGAGAATCACTGTCAGAAGAACTGCTGCTGCTTGGAGATGCGGATGAACTGCTAGAAGACCCAGATGATGTTGTTGATGTAGATGGTTTGGATGACTCATCTTCAGAGGAAGGAAAATCAAGTTCATACCAATTTGGTGAAGTTGGTTGACTTTGCATTTTTCCATTTCTTTTACTTCCTTTAGTTTCTAACTTTTAAAGAAGATTTTCAATTTTTTCAGCACTCTTACTTTTAGTTTCATCAAAAATGACATCCCTGCTTACAATAAATTTCCCATTGGTCAAAAAACGATACCCTTTCTTCTCATCAGAATAGCCAATCGTTGTGCATTTTAAACTTCTTGAGTCAAGCTTAGTTCGTTTTTCTTTCAGAACTAAGGCATAACACACTGACCCAAAAACTCTAACATGTTTAACTCGAGGTTTGAAACCAAACCAAGCTTCATAAGGTGTGATTCCATCTAAAGAAGCGGTTGGAGATCTGTTTCTTAAGTAGACAGCTGTATGGATTTCTTATGCCCAATATGTTGGACTTAACCTTTTGAAAGTTAACATGGATCTCGCCATGCCTAACAAAGTACGATTCATTCTTTTGACTACTCCATTTTGCTGTGGAGTGTAAACATTAGTAAGATGTCGTCTTATGCCATTTTCACTGCAATAAGTTTTGAATTCATTTGAAGTGAATTCTCCCCCATTATCTGTCCTGAGAGTACCTATCTTTTCTTTGACTTCATTTTCAACAAGTTGGCAAAAATTTTTAAATTTATCAAATGCTTCTGACATGTTCTTCAAAAAGTAAACCCAATTCATTCTGCTGAAATCATCAATGAATAGTAATAAATATTTGCATCTACTAAAGGAAGTTTGTAGTGGACCACAAACATCACTATGAACTAGTTTTAGCCGCCTATTTGCATGCCATGAATTTGTTGGAAAACTTTCTCGATTTTGTTTGCCATAAATGCAAGCTTCACATTTTGCATTTTCCCTTTTGAAAGTGGGAAGTCCTTTAACCATTCCTTGTTTCTGCAATTGAGAAAGACTCTCAAAATTCAAATGTCCATATCTTACATGCCATAGTCTTATAGGTGAAATACCTGTAGTCACTGCCCCTGCAAAATCAGAATGCCTTGGAATAACTGTCCCTTTCATCCGTAACAGTTTTCCATATTCATAACTTGTCATGACTGTTTTCAAGTTCTATTTCACTGAATTAATTTTCACTAAACCATCTTCCATAATCACCTGATGTCCTGCTTGTCGAATCGTGACTAAAGAGATCAAATTTTTCTTGAAACTGGGTACATACCATACATTGGAAATCATTTTTTCTCCAATACCAGGGAGAAAAACTTTTACTACTCCTTTTCTAGAAGGAGTATGTTTTGTATCATCGACAAGAAAAATGGAATTAAGTTGGCAATCTTGAAAATTCCAGAAAAAATCACGTCGACAAGTCATGTTCTGAGTTGCCCCGGAATCCAAGATCCAGGCATCTTCATAGTCACTTCTAAGATGGGATGAAATTTGTGTTGCTGGTGAGGAAGTAAAAACATATTCTGAGTTATCTTCATTTTGATCATTTGCAAATTGTACTGAATGTTGTTGAAACTTTGGAATTTTATTAAGTGATGTTCGACAATCTTCAGCATAATGGCCAACTTTGTTACATCTTCGACACACAATTTGACTTAAGTCTCTTCCTCTTCCTGAAGATTGTCCTCTGCCTCTGCTTTGACCTCTATTTTGAGATTGTCCTCTGCCTCTGCTTTGACCTCTATTTTGAGATTGTCCTCTACCTTGATTATTATATCCTTGTCCTTGAAAATTGCCTCTTCCTTGGTTGTTTCCTCTACCTTGAAAATTATTTCTTCCTCCTCTGTTAAAATTGTTGCCTCTGCTTTGGTTTCGACCTCGATTATGTGCTGCTTGATTCTGATTCCATCTGCCTCTGCCTCGAGAACTATCGTCTCATGACTTACTAGTGCTGTCCTCTGTGAGAAAAACATCTTCACGAACTTTCTTCTTCTTCCCAAAAGTTTTATCATGTTGAGTTAACATTTCACAGAGTTCATCAAACTTTAATTTCTCTAATTTCCCAGTTACTTGTAGAGTCTCCAAAAAATGCGTATAGGAAGAAGGAAGCCCAGCAATTACAATTGTGACCATAAAGCTATCATCAATTGCGGGAAAACCAGCATTAATAATTTCTTGCCTGATATTCTTAAGTCTTGAGATATATTCAAGAACATCACCGCCTTCAGTTAATTTTTGTTGCAACAATTTTAATTGTAGATCGACTTTCTTTGATTCAGGCTGAGTATCAAAGAGGTCTTTAAAAGTTTTCAAAGCAGTCCATGCATCTAAAGCATTTTCTATATGGACATACATTTCATCATTCACAGACGATTTAATAAGAGCTAAGGCTTTAGCATTCTTGATTTCCCATTTTGCTAGTGCAGCTGCATCTGTGGGTTTATTTGGCTTAACATCTCCATCACATATTCCCTGCCATAATTCATTGTAAATGAGTGTGCTTTCGATGAGACGATGCCATGTTTTATAAGATTTGGTGCCTTCAAGTTTGTCGGAATCAGAAAACAAATTAATCAACTTAGACATTGTAGCGTTGAAGCTTCGCACCAAGAATCAGAACAAAAATGTCAAGATGGACAACACAACACACCACACAAAAAAAACACGATCTATCGGGGCTTGGCCTTGACCCTCGTATAGTCGTTGAAGCAGGAGAAAAAATGACTGAGCTTTGCACTTGGCTCTAGTCAATTTCTCAAAAATTACAGGGCAACTTCAAAATTTGACTTTTACAATGATGCTCTTGAAAACTTGGTAAAAAAAAGTTACCCCCCCTCAAAGTAAAATTACTTTGAGTTACACTTATCCCCTTTAAAAAATTACAATTAAAATCCCCTTATTACTCCAAAAATTTACAAATCACCTTATTACTCCACAAATCATAAATTCCAAAATTAAAAAATCACCATATTTCTCCCAAAAAAAAAAAAAACAATATAATATTCCTTATCTCTCCACAAGAATTACAAACAATCGAAAAACCTTATCACTCCATTAACATTACAAAATTAAAAAATATTTCTAATTGCTGGCATGTTGCCTTGTTGCTGGCAGGTTGGCTTGTTGCTGGCATGTTGGCTCACGTTGGCTTGACGTTGGGTTTGCTGGATTTCTAATTTATTTTGTAGACCTTGCGCATGCTCTTCCCTGAGTTTTCGAGGAGGATCCGAAGATAGAGTCTGCGAGAGCCCCAAGAGGATTAGAAGAGGACGAAGGGGCTCCAGGAATGGCACATGCTGCTCCTCCGGTCACCAAATCCCTCATAGCCATTCTGTGAATTGTTGTTCGTATAGGCGATGCGTATCCACCTGTACACTTGCTCAGGCTCGATTCAGCAGGAGACTCGATGTTTACCACAAGTCCTTTGTAGTTGTCGATTTACCTGAGTATATTGCCGGCTTCTCAACACAAACTAATTAATCATGTTGCCTCTCTATAATTACAGAAATGAACAAAGGTCTCTGCACTTTTGATGAAGCAAAATGAGACCACTAAAAATCAGTCTTCCAACACCATTGCTGCAAAAGATTGCCACTGTAACAAGTGAAAAAAGAAAAAAAAAAAAAAAACAATTCGAAATGTACATCCTACAAGAAGCCTATAATTAACAAGGCACTCTTTATTTATACACACAATTTTGATGTCAAGAATGATCGAGCAACTTGCTTATTTCGCTCGTCAATTCGTCAATTCTTGATCATGATTGTTGTCCGTGCATCTTCACCACGCATGATTTTGTCCAGGTCTAGTTGATATTGCTTCTTATTATCTGCTTGATTTGTGTTATTGTCCCCACGTCGGCTTCTTCCACATTCATTTAATCCTTCAGAGAATTTTTCAATTGAACCAGTAAACCCTCCACCACGGGTAACCACACGGGTGCTTATACCAAACGAGCGATTTGTCACTGGCTGTTGCTCGATTATATGATCAGTCCTCTCTTACCTTAACATTTTAGTGTGATATACATCTATTGGCTTGGGTACAGAAGACTACTTTACTCTGAAATTTCGATCTCCGGATCAAGTGCGATTACATCTATTGGCTTGGGTGCCGAAGACTACACTACTCTGAAATTTCGAACCCCAGATCAGGCCGAATTTGCCAGGATGAACATCACTTTAAGCTTGCAGCAATACGCACTGCTATCTACTTATGCCTGTAAGCTCAAAGCTATAATACTCTGTGGAGTAAATCTTCTCTTTGGCTGTGCATCATGGCTACCAGAACTCAGTTTGAAAATTCCAGTAAGATTGGTGTCTTTTCAAAACTTACTAATGGATATTGCCGAGCATTTGGCCATTGATGTCTTTTAGTTCTAGTTTGAATATTGGCTTGAGAGGATGGATAAATAATGCGAAGATATTGGTTCATGTAATGGAGATTTTAAAGATCCCTTCTCATAAGTCTAAGTTATTGAAAGACATTAATACTCCTCTCAGAAGGCAGCCTGAAGTTAGTTATTAGGATGCTTAGGTGATTATTCAAAGAATAAATTGTGGAAAAGGGAATAAGGATCATCAACCATTCTTCATCACCTTGTTGGTCGATGGTTTTAATTTATATAATTGCATGTTTGATTCAGGTACATCACCTAGTGTCATGACCAAGAGGGTCATGGAACAAATTAACTTAAGAATATCTAGGCCATATCATAACATTTGTGCCATGGATTCCAAAATTATTGAATTTCATGGTTTGATTAAGGATTTACAAGTTCATTTATCCACCTACTCGGATATCATGATTACTATGGCCATTGTTGTGATTGATGTACCTGATGCTTGAGGTATCATGTTTCTATCAAGGAAATGGGTTGTAGACCTAGGAGGGAGTATTCAGATGGATTTGTTTTATGCTACTATTCCATCACTTAGGGGTAGTGGTTTTGTTAGACTTGACAAGGAGCTTGAAAGAAGATTGTACCCCAAGATGCCCAAAAATAAGATTATATATTCACAAGAAGGGAATCATGCTATCATGTCTAATGTTATAGTTCCTTTGAATGAGAAGGCTAAGGTTTTGAATAATGAAAAGATGGAGCATCTTGTGGAATACTTGGACACTTTAGATTTTGCATCAGCACCTTTCGAAGACCAGGAATAGAGGTCTACATTAGTCACATCATCATCAACGTCACAACATACCAGGAAGAAAATTAAAAATCAGAAAAGGAAAACCAAGTTTAAAAATAAGCCACTAGCTTTGGACGAAGTTGGTACTCAAAGGAAAAGGAAAAAAGATATAAAAGATAAATCATTAGTGATAAACAAGGTCAACCCTCAATAGGTTAAAAGTTGAAAAGAAAATGGAAGAGGCTTGGTACATCTGATGGCCATATACAACATAATATTGGGATGAGCCAGTGTCCTAAGATAATCAAAATTGGACAAGGCACATCAAGAAAACAACCATGGATCTGCATGTGAGTAGCCAGGTTCTCAAAATGGACTTCACCAACTGCATCTAGTGCCATGGGGCATCCTTTTTATTGTATTTATAAACTTACCCTTTTATATTAGATTTCAATTCCAGCATGTCATTTCAGTTCTTAGATTAGATTTCATTTATGTTGTAAAATAGATTTCATTTCATGCTCTTACTTTAGATTTTTATTTCATGTTATTAAAATAGTTTTGATGTAAGTATGATAGAGTAGTGTTTACATTTTTCTACTTGATTTCACATGATTATTTATGGATATATACTTGAACGGATGCTACTTAATGTATTTCGTTTGACTTGGATGCAGATTCTAGATTCTTGCATGCTTTCATGAAACTATGCATCCCCACATGGAGCCAAATGTTCACTCAAGTTACACTTGAAGATCTATTAAATACTCCATGATCAAAAGAACAATTGTAGCATGCCTTCATCATCTAATCATGTCCAAATGCAAAACTTCTAGACTTCTAGACTTCTAAAGTTCACAAATTTTGTATTCCAAATTCTGCAACCCTACAAGGATGTTGTAAAAATGATTCTAGTACTTTCCCTTGCATAGCCATATTTGTCCTCGCATGTGCCATGTCTTCTTTTGTACTTGGCCAATCTTTATATTGCATGGTGCATGATTTCCCTCACATGCAACATGACTTTTCTTTGCACCACCATGAGTGTTCTTGCATGTTTCGTGACTATCCTTACATGGGCTGAAAACTCCACTCTCTTTCTTGAACCTGAAGATTTAGACTTCCATTGAACGACTGACGTTCCTTTGCAGTCTCCCTCTAAATATACCCCCCCTCAGCCTACACGACCTCCACTGGCTCGCTTTGCTTTCCTATGCACACTTTGATCCACGTGGTCTTTAAAGTAGCTCTAATACCATGTTAAATGTTCCTTGGGCCCTAGATCTGGTTTATTACTAGATATTAGTACATAAACACACTAGGAACCTCAACACAAAAGTAATTTGCACAATGGAAGTTTAACAATAGTGAAATCAATTAAGTACACATATTTTATGAGCCCAACAGTTGATATTTATTAGTCCATTAATAAAAGAATTATTAGGACTCTTTTAGTAGGGATCGTGGCCCTTTAGATATCTGATACAACTAGTATACATAGTATACAAAACTTAGGGCTTGAGATCTACTACATGAGACCTAAAATTTGCCCAAAAAAATAAAATGCATACCTGAGCTAGTGCCTTCAACTCAAGGTCCTTAGATTTTTTTTGTCCTTAGAAACCAGTACTTCTACAAACATGCTACAGCTTTTCGATCTATTAGATCTGCTTCTCGAAATCACAGATCTGAATTTCTTCTTGCATTTTGACCCTCCAACACTCAGATCTAACTTTCTTCTTGCAGTTCTGACCTTCCAACACTGTGGCTAGATCCTCCTACTCACCCTCCTTCTCCCTTTCGACAACAACTACTTTAGCTGACCAGATCATGAAGAAATTCGACCTCCTTGCTATTGTGTCTCCTCTAAGGTAGATCTATGGCTAGGCCGTTTAGCCTCCCTTTCTCCAAAAGTGAAAGTTCTTCTCGACTTTTGTGTCTGGGCATTTCCTCTGGCCTCATATTTATAGTTTTCCTTTAGGTTATTTGGGGAACCTTTGGTCCTTTAAGGTTTTTCCCACTCAACCATTTAATGATAAATTAGAGTAAACAATTAATTGACTTGGGTACAAACCTACAACTTTGGGTCAAAACCCCAACTACTTGGGTAACTAACCCGACCAACTCATTTCTTGTGGGTTTCCTTTTCTCAAAAATACCTTCCAAGCTACCCAAATTCTAAAAAACTCAAATTATCATAAATACAAATCACTGGATGTATGTGTTAAACTTATGGTACAACATATTGGGTGATTGATTTAAACCATAAAGGGACTTCTTCAGCTTGCAGACCAGTGTCTCCTTGCCCTTTGCTACAAGTCCTTTAGGTTGTTACATCTAGATTTCTTCTTCCAAATCACCATGTAGAAATGTTGTTTTTACATCCATTTTTTATATTATATACATCAGTACTCTAATGGAAACCAATTTGTTAACAAGGGAAATATCTCATTGAAGTTGACTCTCTTGACATGTGAATAACCTTTTGCTACCAATCGAGCCTTGTACTTCTCAACTTGAACTGTTGTGTTGAAATTTTTTTGAACATGCATTTGCAACCAATAGGATTCCTTCCATCAGGTGATTACACCAAATCTCATGTCTCATTCTTGTGCAAAGAATTCATTTCTTCCTTCACGGCTTTCAACCAGAGCTTATCCTTTGTTGAGTTGACTACCTGTTCAACTATACCAAGTTCACTGTCAATAGTAGAAAATACAAAAGAAACCCAAAAGGTCAAGTGGAGTATACTTTCAACCTCTTTCCTTAATCAACCCTCCTCATATTCAAATTATTTTGTTACACTTCATCTGACTTAGTCAACTCATCTGGGTCACTTTCTTTACTTCAAGTCTAACATTCGATTTTGTTTTCCTTCCTCCTTTTTTGGAGTCCCTTCAATCCAAGAAGTACACCTAAATTCCTTGAAGATCACATCTATAAATTTTATTCCTTGTCCTGGATCCCACAACTTATATCCTTTCATCCCATCCTTATAGCTAATGAAAATACACTTGACTAGCTTATTATTCAGTTTTTTCCTATTCTCCTTTGGGATATGAACATAAGCCTCACAACCAAATACTATGGGATGTTTTAATGATGGATTTTTACCCAACCATACATCATATGGAGTTTTGAATGACCAAGACTAATAAAGGAAACCTATTCACTTGGTAACATGCAACGTTGACTACCTCCACTAGAACTCTTTTGTCAATCATACATTGCCAAACATGCTTCTTGCCTTGTCCATCAACATCCTATTTATCCTTTTTGCAACTCCATTTTGTTAAGGATTGTATGGAGTAGTCATATGGCATATTATCCCATGTTTTTTATACAACTGCTCAAATTATTTACCACAAAATTCACCTCCATTGTCAGTTCTCTGCACCTCTATCTTCTTATCTGTATACTTCTCCACAAGAATTATAAATTCCAGGAAATTCCCAAAAACCTTTGATTTATTCTTCTTTAGTAATATAATTGTGTCATCCTATAGAAACATCAATGAAGGATACATAACATATTGAGTCACCTAGCGAATGCATTGGTATTGGCCCAAGTACATCACAATGAATCAATTCTAGAATTCCTTTTTCCCTTGTAGCACCAAATGGAAACCTAACATGATTATCTTTCATATAAACACAATTTTCATAGAAACGACCTTTTAGAGAGTTACCAAGCATGCCTTCGACCATACCTTTGCTTTGAATAACTCGAAGTCATTTTTCTCAAATGTGTCCCTTTATTTGATGTTACAACATGGTTTAATTGACTAGAGAAGAGGTTAACACATTAATATTAGAGATGATTGCACTACTACATCCACTTGTGTTAGTATGCCCCAACAACTTCTATAATGTCCCAACCCAAAAAATAACCATTTTTCATGAATCCTTCTCAAATATTGTATGCACACATGCATCACCCATTGAACTGATAAATATTAGGTTTCTAGTCAAACATGGAATATGTAGTACCCCTAAAAATGTCCTACTTTGACCGTCCTTCAACATTAGTTGAACTTGTCCTCGACCAACTATCCTAGTTGTTGAATCATCTCCTAAATAGACATATCCTCCATGATATTCTTCATACTATGTAGAAACATTCCTTGTGGGATGTCATATAATAGGATGCTCTCGAGACAATCAACTATACCCCATGATTTCAATATGTACTTGTTGAAGCTAAATATGCATTTCCTCCTTAATCTGAAGAATTTTTCCTTTCAACAAACTAATTATCAAATTCTTTGCTTTAGTCAACATTTTCTAGCTTGCAATCTATTAAATAATTCTTTGCTTTACCACATTTCTGAAATCTTCTTGTCGACTTACCAAAGGCTTAAATCTTCCTTTCGATAACCTACCTTTACATTTTTCCATCATTTGATTTCTCATCAACAAAACATCTTTGGTCGATCCTTCCATGTTTCTTCACCTCATCTTCTCTAATAACAAAGATTTCACCACATTATCAAGAGTTAATGTTTTTGTATCTCCCTATAGCCATGACTAGACTCTCCCAAGAGTCTGGCAAGAACACAATAGACTGACACATTTTTCTTCTTTTTTAATGGAGATATCCACACTTAATAACTTATTTATTACAAAAATATATGAAGGTGTTTTGTGATTGAATCACCCTCTCTCATCCTAGAAGGTGAAATTTCTTTGGATGAAACAACTTAGTGACCAACAATTTTGACTGGCATAAGTTGAGAAACTTATGCCATAATTTCTTGGTAGTGTCTTCCCCTAAGACATTGAACACCACCAAATCTGCAAGACAGAGTCATATGGTTCTCCTAGATTTTCTTTTGAGTTTCTCCCAATCCTTTGTTGGCATTCCAGTTGGAGGTGTTCTGAGATGCACAATGATCCACTATGCTCGATCTATGAGGAGATCCTCAATATTGTGATTCCAAAGCTAAAAAAATATGGTTGTTAAACTTTTCAATCTCAATTCTTGTAATGATATCCATCCTTCTTTAATTGACTTTGTATCTTAAGACTCCCACTCAAACATGCTTATTTCTTTATTTTGAAAAAGAATGGCATTCTTGAGTAGATCCATTTTAAATATCCTCAATATTTGACGATATATATTCTCCTTTACAGCAAAAAATAATGCAGCTTCTAGAAGGAGAATCGCTTTGATACCAAATATTGGGCATAAGACACCTAACTTACACCTCAGATACAAAAAGACCAAATATGAATTCGACTAGACATATAAAGCATAATAGAAGCTCAATTAACCTTTAAAGAGCATGAAAGAACTTAAAGATCACAAAATAAACATTGGCATGCCATAAAGAATTACATAGTACACAAAGATTTTACAATAGGAACCCTTAACTAGGAAAACTAGCTAACCTTTGAGCTCCACCACTTGTATATTATTAGCTGAATATTATAGCCAGTTACAATGAATGTTGACCTTAGACCACACCTAAGATTAGTGCATTCATCATACATCATCGTCCTTCATAAACATCGCTAATTTGAAGCATCTCAAATCAATACAAGTGGTTAAAGATAATTCACTAGAATCTTTAGATTCATAACCATTTCCTTACTATAGTCAATTTCCTTTTGACCACTAGTGGATCTTCAATTGACCATAAGTCTAGGTCAACTAGGTGAATCCATCGACTATGATCACTTCAATTGCTCCAAATAACTATCATCATTCATATGTTAATTAAATACACATCAACTTCGACTGAAGTAGCCACTTTTTGACTCAACTACCAATCCTTCGACTTGACCATCTACTTGTTTTTCCTAATCATCTTTCTTAACCAAACCACTGACTGACTAAACTCATGTTGACTAAAATTATCTACAAAAGGTACGACACCTTAACAATTATAGCTTCCTCATTCTAGATTATTAATAAAATTATAAAATAACTCTACAAACTCACCTATTTTTTTATCACTTGAAGAAAAAATAAAAAGGAATTATCGTCATGCTAATAAAAGAAAATGCTAGGAAGATAAAAAGAATATATACGTAATTTGAATTCATTTTAAAACCAAGCAAATAAATTGCCAAAGGATAGTAATTAAAGCAGTATACAATTGAGAAATGTGAAAAAGTGCTACTGGCTTTGGAGGAAAGCATAAAGCATTGAATACAAATATTTGTGAAACTCTATCCTCTTAATCAGAGTTGTGTTTGACACCATATACCTCTAAAAACAAGAAGAAAATTAATCCCTCTTAATTAGAGGGATGTTGAATGTTGAGAATGATAGTATAAGCCACAATTTTAACTTTATTCATTTATTGAACCAAAGTGCAATGACATTACATTATAAAAAAAAAAAAAAAGTAATGCTATAATAAAAAACTAATTGTTCATAATATAAGGTGTGACTTTCCATTTGAAAACCATTAACTGAAAGAGTATGCTTATTAGGACAAAACTAGGAAAGACAAGGAAAAAAAATAAAAAATTAATGAATTCATCTTGTGTGGATAACTTTGAAAGGGAAAAATGTAATGAATTCATTGAAAAAAATAAACACAATATTTTATTTATTTTTAAAAATATATATTTAAAAAGTTATAAAACCAATCTCCTTATATGTCAACAAAACATATTCCTAGCATATTCCATTTGAGTAAGACTTGCGTGTAGTTATTTAAAAAATGTATTAAATTTCATTTAAAAATTAAATGATGGTTGATTTTGATTTATTAAATGTTAAAAAATAAATTTAATAATTTGTTTCATTGCATTCTTTTTTAAATAAAATTTAACATTTTTAGAGCTTTATTTAACTTTTATAAATTAATAAATTATAAATATTTAAATTAATAAATTATAAATATGGATGGTAAGATTATCTTGAAAGATGAGAATCTATAAATTAATTTATTTAAAAGAAATTAATAAATTAATATTTATAAAAATTTAAACATGGAAAATCATTTTAAATAAAACAAAATAGAGAATACAAAATATTTGTTAATTTTTTTAAAAACAAAAAATAATCGTGTTTATGTGTGAGAAAAACCTAATCATGGTATATTTCACTTTCGTACGATTTATGATTAATTATAAAAATTATTGAATATTATTAGAAATTATATGATAATGGTTGATTTTGATTTTTTTGAATTAAATTAAGTAATTTATTTTACTTTATTGTTTCATGGTTAAAAGTTAAAAAATATACTTTTACAATCATATTTATTTTTTGTAAATTTATATTTATGATCGAGGTGATGTGGCAAATAGAAAGGGATAATGGGGGTTGTTCGTGGCCTTACCACTTCCCATGACATTTAATAGGGGGTGGCGTGACTTACCCATCCCATGCTATACATGTGGTATTAACTTCAACTTTTTATGATGGACATCTTTCATACAATTATTTGCCTTGAGTATAACTTTGTGAAGGGTGGTTATTATGTTGGTTTTGGTTGTTCCCCTTGATACTGGTGGGATTTTTGTGTGGGAATTCAGTCATGCCTAAATCAAATTTAAGAGGAAACTTTACAAAACAATGGTGTGATATTTGTATTTTTGTTAAGGTTGTTGGTCATTGGTTTCAAAGCATCAATGGCGTGGGGTTGTCACCACTTGCTTCTAGATGGAGAATCTCCTCGCCAATCTAAAGGTGTTGGGTTAGTCTTTGATCCCTTGCTTGTTAAACAATTATGATACTTTTGGTTTTCCTCTGCAAAAGAACTACTTACTTCCGGGGAAGTAGAGGAAGTGTATTGGGATTATAAAAAAGACTGAATTATTTTGACTGTGGATAAATTTAGATGCTTGCTCGAGGCTCTAGACAATGGTTTGGACTCTGAAGTTGTTTCTCCAAAACATTTGGGTTGTGTAATTCAACCATCTAGTGTGCCTCTAGAGGGGAGGTCAATCGAAGGGTTTTCCTTGTGCATAGTGCCTGCTTCCTTATTCGCTCAAACATCCCAGGACAACATTCTCTATAAGGTACTGACTTTCCTATCTATCCTTGTTCTACGTTATCTCCTCTTTGTTTTTACGTGGCTATTGGTTGGTGTTTTAATTCCCCTAGGGGTTTTTAGCATCTTGTGTCTTGGGCTCTTATGGTGTGGGGTGAATTTCCCTGGTGGGAATATTTTGGACCTATAGTGTTTTCTACTTGGTTGGTTGGTTGGCCATATATTTGCATTACTCCTCTTTTCTCTCTCTTATCTACTCTTCGTGGGCACCCATATTCTTGTTTGCCTCTATATTTTCTGGTTCACAATGCCCAAGCAATGCATGCGCAGTCGTAGGGGTGGTAGTGTTAGGGGCAGTGGTGGGCAAGGTGCATAGGGCCAACTGCATGCTCAGGCCCAAGCCCAAGAGGCTACTACAATTTTCCATTCTACCACTCCTCAAGATATCCGAGATGAAATGCACCAACTAGAATCCAGGACCTCAAATGACCTCCAGGTTTATTATGATTCTGAAATAATGGAAGAGGTGTCTAGCTGGGTTCTTGACCATAGTCACACTAGGGGAAGATGGAATCAGTATTTGAATCCCATCACCCTCCTTTGGTAGGTGAAAAATATTTTGGGACGTGTCTTGAAAGAAAAGCATGTAGATCATAATGAAATTATCTCCTTAAACGAGATTAATCAGGCACATCAATATTAGCATATTTTCTTGCTAGATTAGATACTCATTTGGCTCAATTGGAAAGCCACCTCCATTGTGGGCTCAAGCCTTCTACTCCATCCACTAATCCAACACACATGATCTTGCTCCCGTGATTTCTTTTGATACTTGACTTTATGTTATTTTTTTCTATTGTTATTATGTTTTGCCCTGTAGTCTCGCATCAAACAATCCATGATGTGCTCTGAACTAGTGACATTAATTTTGGTATTTTTGCTTTTAGTTTACCGGTCAACATATATAGTTTCCTTTGTGACATATTGAGACTATTAATACTTTGATTTATAGTCATAGTTATGATGTACTATAATTTCTAAAATAATAAAAATTTAACGTACTATTTTTATTTTTTATAAGTTTACAAATTATAGATATCGATTAGAATAATTTTTCAATTAATTCACTTATAATGATTTTAAGAAATTAATACTTATTAAAATTAAAAAATAAATTGAAAATCATTTTAAATACTCAAATAACATAATATAGAAAACATACCATATTTTGGTAATCTATTTTAAAAATTATAAAATCTAAAGCAAAATAAATAAATAAATGAAATTTTAAGGTCCAAGAGACTAAAAATATTCTATGAGACCATTAGTTCCCTGTTTTTGGCTTTTTGCAATTCAATCCTTTTTCAATTCAAATTGATGATGAGCTGGCCCAACCTTCCAACAATCCCCTCGCTAAAATGACAATGCCAAGAAACTGATGCTAACATGTTCTCGTTACTTTCTCTAATGTCTTTGAATGCACCACATTCCAAAATGAAATTATTTTCCGACTCCACAACCCGAGACGTGCAAAATGTACACACCCATTCTTCCCAAGCTTCTTTAGGCCTTTTCCACCTTCAATGTACAGACCCATTCTTCCCAAGCTTCTTTAGGCCTTTTCCACCTTCCTGTTTCACACTGAACTTGATGGGAGTTGGCCCTTAATTGAGCAATAAGAACCTTTGCCCTCCACGAAATGCTAGCTCCAATGAATTTTTTTTTTGTAGATCACACTTAAAGGTTGAATTCGTCAATGTAATATTTCTTCTTTCTACCCCTCTTTTCCCCATACATTTTTACGAAACTTCTCCATAACAAAATCATTTAGCTCCTTGCTATTTGTGGGACATGCATTGAGGTAGATATTCCATTTTTGTATCCATGTGTAGTTTTGTTTCATCCATGAACAAAATCTAATAATAACAAATGCAACCTTAAAATGATTATTAATATTAGTAAATAAAAAATGATGATTAAATTAAATTAATAAAATATTGCATTGAATTTTATTAAAAAATAATGAGTAATTTCGATGTATTAAATGTTAAAAAATAAATTAGTAATTTGTTTTATTATATTGTTTTTATGATAGAAAATTAAGAACATTATTAAAGCTTTATTTAAATTATTTAAGCTTTATAAATTAATATGTTCATATGGAAACTGGATTCGAGCTCTCGGCAGACCTTTACCGATGGCAAGCAATGGCTTCGAACCCTCCCCGATCACGCGAATTCACAAGGTTTTTTCGAGCTTTAGATCCACGCAATGGGGCCAGATCTTGAGGGTCTGCGGGTCGGAGCATGTGTTGGGAGCGTGGGAAATGAAGCAGGGACAACAAATAATGTCCTGGATTCAGGCTGCGGAGGTTCATTTCTGGCATGCAACCTTCCTCGTGTTGTATGATCTCTCATGTCATTACAGTTTTTCACTCGTCGACGTCCAGAAATCTCTCAGGTCGGATTCAGGTGAAAGCTATCCCCTCGCATTCCCTCAAAGACTCTCGGATGAAGCCTCCGTCGGAAGGTTCGATTTTAGGCGGGTTAAAGAAAATGCAAAGGCCCAGAGCGTGGACGGGTTGGGATCTACGGTTTTTCCAACTATTTTGATCGCTGCAACCAAAGAAGGGGGACTGCATGATGCAGATCTGCCCCCTCTCTCATCCGATTGGCTCAAACAGTATAGATCTGGGCCGGATCTATTTGATCTGACCAATTCTTAAGAACAGCTAGAACCCAGGCAGTAGATAGGGGGCAATATGAATAGATTGAGCAGAGGGTTTACAGACATCGACATGCAAATGGAAGAACGACCCACAAAGAGGTCAGATCTGGAAGATTGTTCACAGACAGAGCACCGGCGGATCAGCAGCGACACTGGCTTAGGCGGATCAGGAACCCAGCCAAAACCCAGGTCACAGGTAACAATAACACGTTTTCAGATTTTCATTAAAACCCCAGAGGGTAAATCTTGTTTAGTGTGGGTTCATGCAGAAAGCACCATCATACAGTTGAAACAACAAATCCGGGCATTGACGGGATGTCCTGTTCAGATCCAACATCTGGTCAGTCGTAGGTGGTCCCTCCAGGATAATAGAACCCTGGAAAGTTATGAGATCGGTCCAGAAACAACCATTTTTTTAAACCTCAGGCTGAGAGGAGGGGCTCTGCCCTAGGGACAACAAAGCTCCTCAGGAGGGGACAAGGGGAAAAAGGCAGCTCCTCAGCAACAACCCAAGGGAGGCTCCTCCTACAAAAACATTCTTCAGGGTAACAAAGATTCAGGGTCCTCTCCAGATCAAGGCAGATATACACCTAGACCATCCATAGTAGATCAGTTAGGGCAACCCTAGCCCTTAATTTTGATTCTACAGGACTTGATGATTTCGTTAAGTCCTATGAAATGCAGGCCCTAATCTGCCGCTTTAATAGTTTCTGGCCAAAACCAATGGATCTATTTCATTGGATTTTCACCACTTGGACCATGGAATGTGATATACATTTATTCTCCAAGGGGTTTTTTATAGTCAGATTTGCATCCTCGGAAGTCAAAGACATAGTCATTAGAGATGGGCCTTGGTTCTGGGGAACATCGGGGCTGTTCATGACTCCATGGTTCCCAGATTTCGATCCAAACAACATGATTGTATCCAAAGTTTCAGTTTGGGTCCGTCTATATAACCTTCCCCTTCACTTTTGGAGTGAGCAAGTTTTGGAAGGAATTGGGAACAGCATAGGGAGATATATCAAAAAAGATCTGGAGAGGATTGATGAAAGGGTATACACTTTTGCACGCATTTGTGTGGAAGTATATCTAAGCAAAGGGTTTCCAGACAACATACGTTTGATCTACAAACAAAAAAATTGGTTGCAAACACTAGACTATGAAAATACAGCTTTCATATGCAGGCTCTGCAGGCAGACAGGACATCTGCAAAGCACATGTCCAGAAGCCAAGAAGGTAAACAGTAAAAAGAAGCAGAAAGGGAAGTAGAGGAAAGGATGGAAATTTCCTCCCCCTAACTCAGATGATGAAGAATCAGAAGCAGAAGAGGAAGACATCCCCGCAGAGAATGCAGGGGTACCCCAAGAAATGGAGACTCAGAAGGAAACTACATCAGATAACAAGACTTCACGGTTCCACCCAAATCAGGCAGAGAAGGCAAGTGAGGATCAAAGTATGGGAGGGATCAAATGGCATCACCACTCAGATACTTCAGACTCAGATAAGGAAATAGCCTCACAGAAAGCAGAAACACAGTTAGTCATAGCTTCGATCGAGCCCACTCAAGGAGAGTGGCGCAAGGTCGAAAAGAAAAAGGGGAGAAAAACTTGAAGCGTGAGTCTTTTTACTCACTGCCGGAAATCAGTTTTTTTTGCCTCTTTCCCTCTTCTCTCTTCTCTTTTCTTCTTCTTCTTTATGCACGTTAGCTTGTTAACGTTGTGTGGGGTGCGAAAGCACTCGAGCCCAAATGGGCAGCTTATGGAAATGCTTCAATGCATCTGCTAGTGTAACTTTTCATTTTTTAAATAAAAGGTTACCGTTTTTTCCCCTGGAAAAATGTTCATATGGAAACAAAATATAATCATGAGATAACATATCCAGCTTTAATAAGATTTGCGATTATTTAAAAATGTATTGAATTTTGTTAAACACCGTGTGATCATGATAAATGAAATTAATTTGTTTTATTATATGTATTTTATGATCAAAAGTTTAAAACATTATTAAAAGTTTGTAAATTAAAATGTTATATATATTTATGTTTTTCTCTTTATTTTTTAATGGTTAAGTCAATAATGTTCTTTAGTTCACCTTCTGTTAAGTATTTGAGTGGCTTTTATGTTATAGATCTTTTCAATTTTATTAATGGATTAATTTTTATTTACACCATAAATATTTAATTATAGTTCTATTTTCAATTTGCAGATGCATCATATTTAATAGAAGTATTGGGTAGTATATATTTTATTCCAAGGTTATTAATTTTAACATATTTATAGAGATTTTTTTGTTTTTTCTTCATGTTTTTCCGGAAATACTACAACTTCAAATTATATAATATCACTCTTATAACTAATGTATCATTAAATAATTTTTATTTGGCTAGAACCAAAGTTTCATGTCTTTATAATTCTTTAACGCTAAAATATTCTTTTCAACTTCCATTAATCTATATTTAGCACTATAACTTTGATTTTATTGATCTTGTGATGAAAATCAACTCCCAAATATTTGAATAATAGAACTTCCTCCAAAATGTTATTGTCTTATCAAAAATTAGGGTAGGGGGTTTGTATAAATCCAATGATCATAATTTTTGACTTATTATCGTCTATTTGGCATTATAAATTGAGCGCATAAATCTTTGAGAGTTTAAGTTTTTTATTAATATTGTAGGGGTATTTACCAAAAGAACAATATCATTTGCATAAAGAAGAATGATTATGACTATTTCATCAAAAGTAGTACCAATGTGTTATGTAACTAGATCGGAAGTCAGGAGAAAAGATAGATCAACGACTTGAAAATAAGCCTCTTCCAAGGGGAAACCTCCTTTTACATCACATAAATGAACAATCCTTTGATGATTCAAATGACAAGACCTCCTTGGTATACATGGGAGTCTAAAGGGTCAAAATGTAATTAGGGTCTACATAACAACAATAATGTAAGGGCTTTACAATGACAATAGTGGGCTTCTATGGGGAACAACAATAACAATATGGGGGTTCTATGGTGCACAACAATAACAATATGGGGGATATACTAGTATTATAGGGACATAACATGCCCCTCTCCTTCGAAAAAGTGTTGTCATCAATGCTTGAGTAGTTATGTATGCTTTTGTATGAAACATTCTATAGAAAAACCTGTAGATTCACAAGCTAATGAAATTTTCTAAAGCAGAAAACAAGAATCTACTTCTACTCTTTACAACAGAAGCCCATAAACATTGAGCAAACAATAATCAATAGAGGAAGATAATCAAAGGAACATAACACAATAAATATCTGAGGAAAGCCACAACTCAAAACCCCACTATCTATTTAAATGTATTCATCCGGAAAATCAAGATGAAATTACAATGCTTGATCTCTCTAGAACAATCCCAACACTCAACAAATTCAATCTCCAACTCATAGGCAAGCTCAAGGCCAAAGCTTAGCCTCTTCACAAGCTCTCTAAGTCTATATTCCAATGCGTAATTCCCATGGATGATTAGCCCATCTTAATGGGAAACGAGTGCATCCAAAATTGTGCAATCCCTTCAAGGATCAGTTCCTGATTGCATGCACTATTTGTACAACTCAAAAATTTCTACAACAAATAGTACATTGTCCTTGCACTCTAGTCTCAACTGGGTCTTTCTTAGAATCGACATGGATGAGTTTCTAATGGGGGAACCTTAAGTTAACTGGATTATCACTAGTTAATGTATTAGTGCACCAACTGAATGTTAACTCACTAGTTCTTCAAACAATTTGGAACTAATATAACTGGACTTAACTCAGTAAACTTAGTTAATTAATTACAACTCATACTTAACTCATCCTGGACCCCTATAATATAGGGAGAACATATACATGACTTCATAAAGACTTCCAACTCAAAATTCCTAGGTTAACTAAGTCAACTCACTCTAGTTAACTATTACAAGTTGCTATGAGAATAAAATTTAATTTTAATTCATAGTTTAATTCAAGGACAAATTAAACTGGAATTTGTGGATTCTATTTTTATCATTTCTTTTTGTTATTTTCAACACTCCCTTTCAACAAGAAAGGAATTCAACTCAATCTTGATCCTGAACCTTTGGAATGTTTTGCATGCAACACTTCTCTCTAGTGTTGTTGCTCCAACAACTCCAGAAACAAAAAACATCCTACTTAAATCAGAATGATGCCTTTGTCATCAAAGTCTCTAATTGCTATTTCCTCAGTCGACTAAAAACTTTTCCCTTTTATTGACTTTTCCTTTCTACACTATTGTCAACACTTCTCTACGCTTCTTCAATATCTGACTGCTCTAGCCTTTGTCACTTTGATCTCTGACTGCATCAATCCCACTGATTCCTCCCACTACTATGTACTTTGGGATCCCGTATCTAGGTACGATCCATGAGATAAAACCTTTCAATGGACCCTACCCAATTTCAGCCCTCTTGGGACTATCACTTCACATCGCCCCACCTCACACCAGGAGGTATGGCTGCACGTGATCCCTCTACCCACCTGGCTCAAAATTTCCCCCTACTGGAGGACTCTGCATGAATGGATGCCTCCACTCGTTCTCCTCTCAACTTCTCTAGTTGTGGCTACTCCACAACTTGCTGAAGCTGCTTCTGAGGCTTCTTCTCGCGCTGCATGTTGAGAGGTAATTTACTCTCCCTCTCAACCACCAAGTCTCTAAACTTTGTCTTGATCCTCAAGGCTTTGCATGCATCTTGTACCTCAAAAGCATACAGGTTCTTGGCTAGCACACTAATTTGTTTCATCTGTCCTACCGTCATGGAATCTTTTGGAAAAATAACTGATTTTAAATTAGCAATATCTCCCTCATCTGAACTCCGATTCAACCGATTGTTTTTTTAATTTGGGTATTTTTTCGCAAGGAATCTAGATATGTTATTTGTTTCTAAAAATTTTCACAAAACATTTCAAATCTTCTCTGAAAACTCATGGCCCCAAAAAAAAAAAACTGACTCTCATACCATGTAGAAAATTTCTACAAATCTAGCTCTGATACCATGTAGAAAATTTCTACAAATCTAGCTCCGAAACCATGTAGAAAAACCTATAGATTCGCAAGCTAATGCAATTTTCTAAAACAAGAGACAAGAATCTACTTCTACTCTTTACATCGGAAGCCCATAAACATCGAGCAAACAATAATCAATCAAGGAAGAGAATCAAAGGCACATAACACAATAAATATCTGGGGAAAGCCACAACTCAAAACCCCACTATTTGTTTTGTATTAATCCGGAAAATCAAGATGAAATTACAATGCTTATTCTCTCTAGAACAATCCCAACACTCGCAAATTCAATCTCCAACTCATAAGTAAGCTCAAGACCAAAGCTTAGCCTCTTCACAAGTTCTCGAAGTCTCTATTCCAATGCATAATTTCTATGGATGATTAGCCCATCTTAAAGGGAAATCAATGCATCCAAAATTGTGCAATCCCTTCAAGGATCAGTTATTGATTGCATGCACTATATGTACAACTCAGAAAATTCTACAACAAATAGTACACTGTCCTTGCACTCTAGTCTCAAATGGGTCTTTCTCAGAATCGACATGCATGAGTTTCTAATGAGGGAATCTTTAATTAAATGGAGTAACACTAGTTAATGCATTAGTGCAACAACTAACTATTAACTCACTATTAGTTCCTCAAATAGTTTGGAACTAATTTAACTGGACTTAATTCAGTAAACTGAGTTAGCTAATTACAACTCATACTGAACTCATCCTGGACCCCTATAATATAGGGAGAACATATGCATGACTTCAGAAAGACTTCCAACTCGAAATTCCTAAGTTAACTATTACAAACTGCTATGAGAATAAAATTTGATTTTAATTCACAGTTTAATTCAAGGAAAAATTAAAATGGAATTTTGGGATTCTATTTTTATCATTTCTTATTGCTATTTTCAACAAATTCATCATCCCATGTGGAATCTTCAACAAGTAAGCAAGGAAAATTTTAAGAACCACCCTAAATTTATATGTATAATAAATGGGTGAATCCCCATGATACATAGGAAAAATGGGAGGCGATTTTATCAATAATATAATATGCATATATAATTTTTTTGTCGAATCTCTCACGATTAAATTATCTTGTAAAGTCATGGCGAATCTTTCACTGAATTATAAAATCTTGTAAGATCTTGGCTAATCTTTCACTGAATAATAAAACATTGTGAAGTCTTGGCGAATGTTTTGTTAAAGTATGAAACGGTGTATGATAATAGCAAAACATATTCATTAAATTGTAATATACTAACATACATGTTTGGAAAAATGAAACATAATTTTCTCTTCCTACAAACAATGTTGCAAGTTTCAGTGGCCGTGTTTGTCAAGGCTCTTACTGTACACTATTTCATATCCTTTTATTACTTTTGATAATATTCCACAACAAATTTCTTGTAGGTGTCGACCTTGACCACCAATTTTGTCAACATAGGAGAGATTAATCTTTTCTCTACCACTTTTTTCAAGCTATAAAATTTCTTTCTTATTCCATAGACTCCAACTGTGAGATAAAAAAAAAAAAAAAACACATCAAGTTTGTTTACCCCAACATGCCAACAAGTAGCAAGCCCCAACTATATAATATAAGAAAGCAGTAGGTATCCCAAAGGCCTGAAGGGGATCTAATGGAAAGAAGTGAGCGTATCAGAAGCCTTCCAATCAATATATAAATATATAAATGTAGATTTATTATTATTTTAATTGGAAATCTCCAATTAAATAATAAAATTTAATTACATCTCTCCTAATCTAAATTGATTATTAGCATAATTCACTACCTTCATACGTCTTGCATTTTTTAACATCTTGTAACATGTGGATTAATTTCCTTTTTGGTGCACAATCTCTGCCTTTTAGGACAATATGGTGTAGTGGCCCAACCCCTATAGATCATTACGACGAACTAAGAATAACAGAGAAGATGAAAGGTTGTACAAACCAACATTTTTTTAAACAACTAATCCAACATCAGTACCTTAACTTTTTCATGAAGATATCATATTGAGAACGTTTGAAAAATGGTGGGAAATCTGGGCAGCCACATCTCTCTTTTGCAAGGGTGATGCAAGAAATCTGGGCAGCGACTATCTCTCTTCTGCGAGGGTGATGCAGAAAGAGTGATAAGATTTCACTATTTTGAATTTTTTTTTTGTTAAATCAGAAAAACCAATATTAATGGAGATATTGATATTTTTTACTAAATTTTGTGAATCGACTAAATGTAGCTTTAACCATTCACCTTAAGATGTTTTTTACAATATAATTTCCTAAGTCTATTTAATATCTTCATTATCATAAAAACCAACTTATATCCATCTTAACTCCACATCTACCACTCTTAGATGGATGAAATCTATTTATCCCTCTCAGCACTTGGTAGACCCGGAATTAACATGGATCTAAGCTGATAGAATTTCCCCTTTAAATAGCCTATGTTCACATGAATACCATGATATTACCATGGGTTATCATAAACCTAGAGCTTAAAAACTACTTAAAAACTACTATCAGTAATATATAAAAATTAATAAAATTAATAATTGATTTTTATTTTATTTTTTTATTTTTACCAAGTTAAAATGTTTAAGTGACATTAAATTACAAGATCCATTTTTACTCTTGATCTTCCAAGCCTCCAGAGGGATCAAGTATTTTTTCACTCTATGCTAGTTTGCATATCAAGATATTTAATCTCTGTCGGGGCTTAGTAGATCCGGAGTAAAGATGGATCTATGCTGGTTTAATTCCCCCCCTTTAAATAGGCTAGTTCCACATGAATACCATGGGTCAAATATTTTTTCACTCTATGCTAGTTTGCATATCAAGATATTTAATCCTTGTCGGGATTAGTAGATCCGGAGTAAAGATGGATCTATGCTGGTTTAATTCCCCCTTTTAAATAGGCTAGTCCCACATGAATACCATGGGTCAATACCATGTGCCATCTTTATTTTTATTAGTACTAATATTAGGGTTATTAATGTTTGTTTGCATGGTATTAATAATAATTTGGCCCATGGTATTTTGCCCATGGTATTTGGCTCATATGCTTCACCTAAATATAACGCATTCTTTGAGGGTTCGTAAGATGACTTATGGAGTAAATATAGAAAAATATTTTATTTATTTACCATACCTTTATATTTTTATTAATTTACCATACCTCTTTTATAAATATGGTATTTGGCCCATAGGATTCACTAAAATAAAACCTCTTTTTTGAGCCTTCTTAAATAGAAAGATGGTTATGGACTAAATATAAAAAGAGGTTTTATCTATTTACCATACCTCTAGTTTATTTATATTTTTATTTACCTACCATACCTTTGGAGTAAGTATAAAAAGAGCTTTTATTTATTTATCATATCTCCACTCTATTTATATTTTTATTTATTGAGACCAAATATAACCTCCCTAACCAGAAGAATTGCAAATGAATTTAACATTGCAAAGTAGAACATTGGGTGATTGTAATGGAATATAACCTTCCAAACCAGGTAACTAGGGTCAAATGAGTCTTTTCATAGTTTATCCACCCCTTTTTTTTGGGCTAAAATGAAAAAAATAATTATTTTTTAAATAAAAGTTGGGCTAAATATATGAAATGGGTGTTTTATAAAAAATTTGCCCCTCTAAAATGAAAAACCCCTTAAATTTCACCCCTAAAATTTACCATGCAAGTAAGTTCTTCCATTTAATGAGATATTCTAAAATTGATCGATTTTGTAGCTGTCAAATTCTTGTTTCTGTGATTGCTTGAGGTTCTGATATGAGTTTTCCTTTCTCATCAAGTTTTGGCAATATAGTTTGAATTAGGAGCTTGTCACCTATAACTTTCTTTATGCATGAAACATGGAACACTCAATGTACTCGCAAAGATGTAGGAAGCTCCAATTTGTATGCATAGTACCAATCTTTTGCAATGCCTTGTAAGGGCCATAGTACTTGGGTGATAATTTATTATACTTCTTGGCTCACTTGAGGGGTATTTGTTTGTATGGTTATAGCCATAAAAATACCCAATCACCCACATCAAAACATCTTTCACTGCGATGTTGATCTACCTAATGTTTCATTCAATTTTGTTCCATAGTTAGGTTATCCTTTAAGAGTTGGCGAACTTGTTGTTGATGCTTAATGTGATCTTCCACTGCTTGAACCTTAGAATTGTCTCTTAGAGACGATGTGATGGCTGGTGGATGATATCCATAAAGCACCATAAATGGGGTAATTTTTGTTGCAGTATGGAATGAAGTGTTATACCACCATTTTGCCAAAGGTAACCACTTGACCCATTGTGTTTGTTTATTAGATACAAAGAAACAAAGATATCCTTCCAAACATTTGTTCACTATGATTCTCAGTTTTCCCATTATATTGAGGATGATAAGATGATCTATGATCTAGTTGAGTACCAAGATAAAAAAAAAAAAAAAAAAAAATGTCTAAAAATTTCTTGTGAAAATGGTATCTCTGTCACTTACAATAATCTTTGGGTTTCCATGTATATTTTGAATTGTTTACACAAATGTAGTAGCAATTTTATTGGCTTTGAAAGCATGAGATAGTGCACAAAAGTGTGAATATTTGGTAAGTCTATCAACTACCACCATTATGACACTCTTTCCCTTGGGTAAACATGTGATAAAATCCATTAAGAATTTCTCCCAACGCTAACTTGGAGTGGCTAATGGTTGTAAAAGACCTGGGGTCTTAATTGTCTCAACCCTATTTTATTGGTAAACCAAACATTTTACCACAAAAATTTCAATACCAGATTTAAGGCCATCCCAAAAAATTCCTTCTTAACCCTATGGTAAGTTTTTAAAAATCATGAGTGTCCTACTATAGGAAAAGAGTGCAATTACAAAAGAACCCTTTGTTTGAGTTAGGAGTTCGTACATAGATATAAGCGATCTATGTGTCATAATGAATCATTTTTCTAGCTAAATGTATCAAATGCACTAGGACATTGCAGCAGCTTTTGAATGAGTGTCCAGAGCTTTTCGTCATTCTTCCATTCATCCCATGCTTCAATTATCCAATCAGTTTTGATAATAGAAATGGCATAGAGCAATTATTCCACATCCTAATTCCTTCTTGAGAGTGCATATGAAACAACATTTTGCTGCCATTTTTTGTAGATGATTTCAAATTCATAAACCAACATCTTTGTGACCCATTTTTGTTTCCCTTATGAAGATAATCTTTGTTCCAAGAAGTGTTTAAGGCTATCATGATTTGTTTTTACCTTGAAGTGTCTTCCCATTAGGTAAGGATGTCAATTCTTCAGATCATGTAGTATTACCAACACTTCCTTCTCATAAATAGGTTTGTGTAAATACTTTCCCTCGATTGGACAACTTTCAAAAGAAATGGGTTTTCCTTCTTGCATTAAAACAACACCAATTTCATTTCCTAAGGCATCACATTCCACAATAAAGGTTTTTGTGAAGTCTAGTATAGCTAAGACTGGAGCTCAGCACATTGCCTCTTTAAGATGTTCAAAGGATTTAGTTGCTTTTAAAGTAAAAAAAAAGCATCTTTCTTCAATAATGTTGTTGGTGGTGCTATTATTTTCCCATAATTCTTAACAAACTTACAATAATACCTTGTCAATCTGAGAAATCCTTGAAGATGCCTCAAAGTTGTGGGGATTTTCCATTCCTTTATGGCTTTAATTTTGTTAGGGTCTACCTTAACACTATCACGAGATATAATTTGACCCAAATATTCCACTTCTTGAACTCCAAAGAAAAATTTGGAGGGTTTTGAATACAAATGTTTCTTTTCCAATAGTTTGAGCACTCTATCAACATGCTTAATATGATCTTTCAAACACTTGTTATGGATTACTATATCATCAAAAAATACTAACGCAAATTTTTTAAGGGTTTGAAATTAGAATTCATCAAACCTTTAAATGTGAAAGGTGCATTAGTAAGACCAAAAGGCATGACCAAAAATTCATAATGACCTTCATGAGTTATGAATGTTATTTTCATAATGTCTTATGTCTTCATGCTAATTTGATGATATCCGTAGCAAAGATATAGCTTGGTGAAGTAAATTTCTCCATATAGGTCATCCAAAAATTCATCAATGATAGGAATGAGGAATTCATCTTTAATAGTGAGCTTAATGAGCTCTCCATAATCTAGACACATACTCTATGATCTATACTTCTTATGAACCAATACTAGTGGAGAACAGAAGGAAATTTTGCTAGGTTGCATTATACTTACCTCTAGCATTTTTGCAACCATACGTTCAATTTCACTCTTATGGGCATAAGGATATATGTAAGGTCTGATGTTTGAAGGAAAAATTTTAGGAATCAAGTGAATAGCATGATCGTGATCGCAAATAGGTGGAAGACCTTTGGTAATCTCAAATACCTTGGAATGATTGTCGAGGAATTTTTGGAGATTTGGAGAAATGAATGACTTAAATGTTCAAACATTTAGAGAGCATAATTGTGAAATTACCCCTCATTGTTCCTTATTCAAAATCTTTGTCATTCCCTTAGAGCTAATCACCTTTCCAGGTTTCCTTGTGATGCCCCTTAAATCAATTTTCTTTCCTTCCCATAAAAATTTCAAGAAAAAATATTGAAAATTAAAATCTATCATCCCTAAAGAGTGTAACCATTGGACTCCTATACAATATCAGTGCCACCCATTGGAATAGAAAGCATTGGATTATTCAATAAATATTCTCCCATGGTTAGATTAATATTATGGCACGTCCCTGAGCAATTTATATTTCCTCCATTTGCAACCATCACTTGACACTCTAATTTTGGATATAGAAAACAAGTCAACTCCTTGGCTAATGAATAAAATTATGGGTACTTTCTGAATCAATAAGCACCATTATCTTTTTTTTTCCTGATATATCCTTCTATCTTAAGAGTTTGAGGAGTGGTAATTCCTTCAAATGCATTACAAGATATGGTCAAATTCATTTCATCTTTTTCAACCCCTAGGGTTGGTTCTTGGTGTATATCTTCTTTTGATGTTTCTTGTAAATTTTCATCCTCCTCTTCACAACCTATGTAAAATAAATTCTTCTCAACACACTTATGAACTTTAGAACTTTTTTGTTTGGGAGGCATTTTGTAACCAATTAATGAAATATATCCTTCATTATGCTCTTTGAATCACTTCAAACTGGCTTTTCAAACCAAAGTTATGTAAATTTAAAATACACCCCTTTTAGAGCTTAATTTTGAGTTTATTGTTAAGGTTGACCTTGAAATTGTTGTATCTCTATGGTTTTAGCCTCCCAAAGTCTGAAACTACATTCGTGGTAAGATTGTGTGTCTTTTTTCCAACCCCACCAGTTAGACCAAGATTGGATTCTTCAAGATAAAATTATACCAATTCCCCATGATGAATTGATTATGGATTGGTTATGTCACTTTTTTAACCTTTGGCATTGAAAATAGTACTCGAGAAACTAAATCCTGTGAAATTTCAGCCTATTTTTACAAAAGTCAATTATGATGCTTGAACAGAAAGTTATGACGATTTTCCCTAGAACACCTTTTTGAGACTAAATTCTGGAGCATGCAAAAACCTTAACTTGCTCAAACCATATCTCCAAAAATATACCAAACCAAGATCTGAATATTTTACAAGAAGTTCACCAATATTTTGACTCCACGTGGTAAAATATTTGGCTTCTAAAGCCTCGCAAAAACAAAGTTATAGTGAAAATTCCAAGATGACTTGTTTGAAGAGCTGAACACCCTAGGATTCAAAGCTTTGATACCGAATGTTATGTAACCAGATCATAAAACAAAAGAAAAGATAGATCAACGACTTGAAAATAAGCCTCTTCGATGAAGAAACCTCCTTTTACATTACATAAATGAATAACTCTTGGATGATTCAAATGACAAGACCTCATTGGTATATATACGAGTCTAAAGGGTCAAAATATAATTAGGACCTACATAAAAATAATAATTTAAGGGCTCTATAATGACGATAGTGGGTTTTTATGGGGCACAAAAATAACAATATGGGGGTTGTACTATTATTATAGGGACCTAACATGAGCACATAAATATTTGAGAGTTTAAGTTGTTTATTAATATCATAGGGATGATTACCAAAAGAACAAGATCATTTGCATAAAGAAGAATGATTATGACTATTCCATCAAAAGTAGTACAAATGCAACTTGATTTCTCTAGACACACCTCTTTTTTTAACCAAAAATTGGGTGGATATAATACCAACAACCCACAAGACAATACTAGTAGTAACTAGTGACTTGGCAAGGGTTGATACATCTAGAGACATTAGGTTTCACTCCAGGGGGATGCCTACCCCTTGAGCTGCATCATAACAAACCAATATTAATTTAACAATTTGTACAAACTCTACCCTACAAACTCTACCCCCCCTCTGGTCACACTTCTAATTTGTCAAGATAGAACCCAAGAAGGGTACAAGACAAAATACAACCATGTTTAACCCTTATATTGCATTTAATTTTTCCTAGTTAGCAGTTCTTATCTTAACTTAGCAGTTAACTTCATATGGATTTTTGTTTTAAATTGGAACAAGAGAAAATTTTAAGGATGGAAATTTGTGTTAAAGTTTAAAAACCTTGTTGAATATTATGACTCCTAAATATGCAAATTGTAAAATATTTAGTAATATTTTTGTAAAAATATTTAAATTTATAATGATTTTATAGTCTCTATAAAATTTTGGTCATTTTTAAGGTGAAATCATTTTTAAGGTGAACTTGCCAAATATTTTTTTTTTGGGAAAAAGCATGGAAAATTAACCCACTTTCACATATTAGCTCCTAAAATTCCCCTAATTGTAACCTTCATTTTATAAAAGTAAACTCTGAAATAAGATTGACCTACCCTCACACACTGAAATGAAGAGTAGTGTGTGTTAATACCTTAAGAATTCCATATGATAATTTTCCTAAATATTACATCTACAATGTTCAGTATAATAAGTAGCCATGTCTAACAAATCTCGTGTATGGGAGGAGCAATCCAACAAGGATTTGAACTTGGTTCATTGTCACAATAATCACTTCGATTGCTTGGGTCATTGTCTCAATAATCACTTCGATTTCTTGCTAGACCATATGTTGATTGACAACTCCCACACAAACTTATCACAATAGTCCTTGACTGAAAAGGAAGGTTTAGAACTTTTAATCTCTTCCATGAGTTATTTCTAGGCATTATGCCAAAAAAAATCTAATCTCAATAAAGAAATAAAGGATATTGATATTATTACATTCATAATCCTTTACATTAAAACCAAAGTAAGAGTAAGCATTTTGAAGTTGAATAAGAGCTTCAAAAATATCTTGAACATTAGCCTATTCTCATGGATTTCTAATCATAAATTAATGTTTTGATTTTTTTTTAACACTGATGAGTAGTAACTTTTATAAAATCTACACCTGGAACACAACAAAAACTGAGAGAGTTACATCATATAGAAGACCATATTCTACGACAGCATAAAATATACTAAGAGATTTTACATCCTCTTCACAAAGACAGTTTTCTACATACTTCCTATTGTCATGTTTACTACTATAAATAATGTAAAATTGGTTGCAGAGAAAAACACTTTTATAATACTTTTCCATTCATAGTGAGAGGAGTCCATTGACATTGATCTTCAATTTTTGCACTTACATTTCCCTATGTATATTTTGGTCTTGATGTTGGGATTGTCAGAGGGAGATTCTCCAATTGCCAATGAAGTGCATCAATTTATTCATTTTCATGATCAATCTATTGTTGAAAGCCCTACATTATGTCTTAATGTTCCGCTACCTAGAGGGAGATCTGAAGGATAAGTTGCATAAGAGAATGAAAATCCATTATTTCATTGACAGGGGGATGAGGGCAAAGGGGTTTCTTAGGGGGGGCCTCTCCTCCATCTCGGTGCCTATTCTGATCCATTATGGCCTGACAAGTTGTATTTCTCCAATTGCAAATGTTGTCTTGATCAATATTGTCCCAACTTCCCTAAAAGTGTAAACCAATTGATAGAGAATATTATTCTTAACTTGGTTAACTTCTTCTTTCACTTGATTATATTTAGCATTCTCTTCATCAAACAATTATCAAACCATAAAGAACAACAAGATAAGAAGACACAAGATATAGGTGATCATTCAGGGCCAAAACCTCTCCAACTGAGAGGAAAACCAACAAGGATTTTTATCTTCTTATAGAACTTAAATTGATGAATGTCATGACCTATGACCCTTGAGCAAGTCAAACCTTTCCCTTTTTATGAGAGTTCCTTCCAGAAACTTTGACCTCAACAACTTCTACAATTTTGATCCCCAACAACTTCTTCTGCAACTTCGACCTCCCAGCAGATTCTTCTACAACTTTGACCTAGTTGTTTCTTCTGGAACTTCGACCCAGTAGTTTCTTATGGGACTTCGACCCAACAGTTTCTTCTAGGACTTCAACCTAGTAGTTTCATATGGGACTTCGACCCAACAATTTCTTCTAGAACTTTGACCCATCAGTTTCTTCCCATCTCTTCGACTTTCCCTGCAACGCTTCAACTTTCCCAGCAACTGTAGAAACCCTAACATAAGATAGGATAGAGGCCCAAAACTTCGATCTTGCTCTTCTTCTCCTTTTTCGTCATTTTCTAGCTTCTATCTTGAGGAGATCAAACTTGCTTGAGTGAGGGTGCTAATGAGGTCGAGTTCCTTCTTAGTTATAGGATTTTGAGGGGTATGAATTGATTCCTTTAGGTTGACTTGATGACAAGGTCTTAGAGGATCTTTTGACTCTATTTTGAATCAAATAGTTTTTTCTTTTCAATATGTAACATGCCCAAAAGGGTCTTTCATACATGATAATGAATAATTTGACTTGTAGACTTAATGACAAGCCCTACAAGAACTCAATGGGTGCTTGAACTAAAAATAAGTTTCCCTTGAGCATGAATCCCATGCCTCAAGAATAAAAATAATAAATTTATTTTTCTCATTACATCAAATACACAAAATCATGATTACATATGGCATTCTAAAATGAAACCTAGTTACATATTTCAACACTCTCTCTTAACTAGGGAGGTATTCATAATTCATATGAGGAACTTGGAAATTCTCAATCTAGAGAATTCTCATAAGAAGAGTCGAATTGGTAAGCCATCTATTTAGCATCATGCCAACCAGCATTGTCACACAGCAAGGCCTTTACTAACAACTCTATCTCTCCACAAGATCATAACACAATGATGGTGAGACCAATGATTGATAGACACCATCATCATTGTCTCTTGAGGCACATACCCCACCCAAATGTTCACAGGGTATGTCCTTCCAGTACTATTCTTATCTTGGATTCTCAGTGCTCAAAGAATATTAGTCCTCTTTGATTACTCTCATCTTGGATTCCCTACCACATCCTCAAAGAGTATCGAATGCCAGATTCTTACCCAATCCTCCACTCTTTCTTCATAATATGAAGACAAGAATGATGTGTCTATCTCTCCCTCTCAACTAGGGAAGATATACCTATTCCTATGGAAGGAATGTAACCATTCCTATAAAATGATTGTTCCTAAGCTTCCTCTTAACTTAGGTACTTGCTTCCAATAGCTTTCTTCTCTTTGGTGGAGATCAATGGGACCATCCTACATTGCTTTTTTCCTTAAACCTAGTTTCTTCAGTCTTACATAATGACCAAATTTCACTGAATGGGGCAACTTCCTTCTCTCCGTAGATACTTGATACAATGTTGCCCCATTCCTCTGTAGTGCATTGAGCACCACGGTAGTCATTTATTTATCAGACATTATTTCTCCCAACTCATGTAGTTGGTCTCTTATTTTTGATACCCTCATAAAGTATGAGGTTATTCCATCTTCCTTTGAGATATTCATTTTGTATAGCTTGTTTCTCAAAGATATCACTTCCCTAGGAGTACCTATGGAGAAAAATTCTACTATCTTCTCATATATTTCTTTTTATGTCTCCAATTTTGCAACATATGGTATGAGGGGATCTTTGATGGATTATATAAGGATCCTTTGAGCCCTAATTTCTCCTTTCATATACTTGGCTAAGGCTTGAGCTTATTCTTTTGGGTGTTTAATAATTGAGCCCTTAACATGTTCAATGACTTCATTTTCTATGAGGATAAAATATGTCCTCTTCTTCCATGCAAGAAAGTTTGATGACCCAACCATTGTTTTCCGTGGAAAATGAATTCATTTTGATAGCAAATTCAGTAATAAATATAAAGGTACTTACTTGTCAAGTGAAGATGAATTTTTATGACAATATCTTCAACTTTATTCCTTCTTTCTTTTGATGATGATGTTGATAATAGAATATCTTCTTGATGAATGTGTATTCCTTAAAAAATGATCATTGGCTCAAAACGAGGGAGATCACCTTGATTCCATGATGATGACGACAATGCCTTTTCTTGCTTCTTTAGATGATAGTGTAGAATGTGATGGCGTTCCCAAGGTACTTCAAATGTAGGGTCTTTCTTTGGATGTCATGTCCTTGAGGTCTTCTTTCCTTTGAGATGAAGATTGTAAACATTCCAAGAATGCTTCCATTGAATAACCCTTCTTTGAATGAGCTAGGGTTTTGAGGTCTTCTTTAATGCTCTTAATTACTTTCTTCAATATGATGAGAGGGCTAGTCCTTCTTGATGATTTATGCTCTTTGTGTTTCCCAGATGATATTCTTGTGCTTCGTCCTTTCACTATCCTTCTTTAAGTTGTCTTTCCTTGATGTAGTCACCTTAGCTCTAATACCACATTGAGAAATCTACGGGTAGCTAAATTATGTGATTTTTCTTACTTTGATAATTGCTTGTGATGTATTTTTAGATGATTATATTCTTCTTTCACTTGATTATTGTTATAATTATCTTTATCAAATAGCTACCAAAACATAAAGAACAATAAGACAAGAAGACACAAGATATAGGCGATCAGCCAGGGCCAAAACCTATCCAACAAAGAGGAAGACCCACACAAATCCTTATCTTCTTATAGAACTTAAATTGATTAATTCCAAGACCTATGACCCTTGAGAAAGACACCTCCAAGACAAAGTCAAAGCTTTCCTTTTTTATGAGAGTTCCTTTTAGCAACTTCGATCTCAACAAATTCTGCAATTTTGATCCCCAACAACTTCTTCTGCAACTTCGACCTCCCAACATATTCTTCTGTAACTTCGACCTAATAGTTTATTTTGGACCTTTGACCCAATAGTTTCTTATGGGACTTCGACCCAGTATTTTCTTATAGAACTTCAACCCAACAATTTCTTATGGGACATTGAACTAGTAGTTTCTTCTGTAACTTCGACCCAACAATTTCTTCCCAACACTTCAACTTTCCCAACATCACTTCTACTTGTCCAGCAACACTTTGACTTTCCCAACAACACTTCTACTTGCCTAGCAACACTTGAAATTTCCAAGAAACTGTAGAAACCCTAACATAAGAGAGAGAGAGAGGCACAACACTTCGATCTTGCTCTTCTTCATTGTTTTCATCCTTTTCCATCTTATATCTTGAGGAGAATGAACTTTCTTAAGTGAGAGTGCTAATGAGGTTGAGTTCCTTCTTATTTATATTCTTTTAAGGGGTATGAATTGCTTCCTTTAGGTCGACTTGTCCACTTGTGTAGGTCAACTTGATGACAAGGTATTGGAGGCTATTTGGACTCTATTTTGACCCAAATAAATGTTTATTTTCAATATGTAACATGCCCAAAAGGGTATTTCGTACATGAAAATCACTCATTTGACTTGTAGACTCAATGACAAGCCATAGAAACACTCAATGGGTGCTTGACCTAAAATAAATTTCCCTTGAGCATGAAACTCACACCTCGATAATAAATTTATTTTTCTCATTACATCAAATACATAAATTCATGATTAGATATGTCATTATGAAGACCTAACCTAGTTACATATTTCAATAGGGGGTCATCTAGGTGATTGTCTGAAGCTTAAAGAAACGCAAGAAATTTACTCTAAATGATATCAATCTCTCATGAATGAAAAATAGAAGTAAATGGTCAATTGTCTAATATTATATCAAAAGAAATAGTGCGTACATTAATTCAAACTCAAGTCTCTATCTATTGTCATTCACTCTTCCCAGTGAGGTAATTTTATATTTTTTTTGACCTAACAAACATAGAATAATTATGTTATAGATCAGAATGAAGATTATGATGAAGTGTCCAATTGCTAACTTTGAAATTTTAATCCCTATGCTTCGCTTGCAACTTAGCAAATGCATATGAATAGGTAGTCTATCATTTGTGATATTGTTCAACATATTTGATCTATGAATATATCACACTCACTTGATGTAAGTTACCTTGCCATGTAACAATCCTGGTAAAATATGTCTCTACACATGTGCCACACAATGAGCTTATTTTGGCTTTGACTTCACCATGGTGATGACTTGATCGCTTCCTTGATGCACCAGATGGGTGGATCACTATATTGGTGTCTTTATCCACTTGTTCGTGTGCTTCATTTGACTTCACCACTTTAGGAGCTTTGCTAACATTGGATTCAGCTACAATTTGACAAAAGAGCTACAGAAATTGTCACTTTCTACAATACTTACATATTAGTTTTATTTTACAAAGAAAAAAATATAAAACCATAGAATAGTGGACTTATTACCTCTTTGTAACCTTTCTCATCTCAGATTACAAGTGTACATATGGAATATGACAAAATGATGTAAAAATGGATTACTATGAAGGTTTATATAAGGTAAAAGTGGTCAAATTAAAGTAGTAGATTGAAAAAGAGATGTTAATTCTTGGGCCTATCAACTTGTATAGACCAGATCATCACATCCATCTAAAAATAACAAGAGTGACGAGAGTCTCAAAGAGAATCTATTTTTATCCCATAACCAAAGATATGATAACTTACATTTGTTTTCAAGCCCATAGTAATTTTTCCATCCTTCATTTATCATTTTCATAATGTTATAATCCCAATTGAACTTATGATGCATTTCAATTCCTAGAAATTTGTATGAAGGAACTCCATCTAAGTAGCTATTTTAATAAATGAAAGTATCATAAGATATCTTTTTGTATTTAATTATCATGAGTTTATTTTTGTTGATATTACTAGCCATACCCATTTTGGGGAACAAATCTTGGAAGATTATTAGTTTCTTTCCAAGATTTTAATGCCTTCATACCAAAAGACTAGTATCGTCAACATAAAGGAGGATATTTATGAATATATTAGTGAGCACGGGGCCAACAAAACTTGCATCTTCCATACATGCTTATATCTTATCAATGTTTATTCCAAAAATGGTAGGGGATAAGCAACACCCTCGTTTAACTCTGATATTTCATTTAATTTATTTCAACCAACACTCAAAGGTCCTAAACTTGGAAATAATATTCTCGTATAGCCTTGTCACAACAACCCTTAACTTCAGAGGAACCATTATCTCTTCTAGCCTTTTCCATAGCTTTTTCCTAGAAATTATGTCAAAATATTTTTTAAACTTGACAAAACAATATAATAGATCAATTTTATTATTGTGGCATTCCTTCAAAATGATCTTGAAAGTAACAATATGGTCCATTGTTGAATGATATCTCCTAAACCCAGCTTGGCCTTTAACTCTTTTACCATGGCTTTCATGCTAAAGCCTAATCTTCTTTTCCAAATAAATGTGTACAACTTGGCTAAAATGTGGCTAATCATAATGGTCTTGTATTTAGAGTTAATGCTATTATCCCCAATTTTAAATATAATCACAATAAGGATCTACATCAAATGATTTTGGAGCCTTGCTTCACTGCTAAATTGCAGAGTTTATGTGTGTGAGGGATGAGGATAGGCCCTCCCATTTAAAATTTTCAGCTTGGTGGCCTTCAATATCCTTAGCTTTTTCATTAGAGAGTCTCTTAACCAAAAACTCAATGTTTCAAAAGAAAATATATCACCCTCTATTGGGGAATTAAAAATGGTGTCCATGGTGTTAGGGGATTCATTAAGATTTTTAAGATATTCCACTTCTTCAAGGGAATCAAATTATTTTTCTTAGTTTTATGAATTAGAATTTCCTTTAAAAACTTTCTAGGATCATATTTAGAAAGGTGTAGTAGTTACTCTTGGTTTCTATTTATATGGTATATTTTCTTCCTTTTATAAAGAGCTTTGTACATATTTATCTTATCAAGTTTTACGGTCTTGTTAGGAGCATCCTAATCACTTTTGTAACAATTTTACAATCATTATCATAACAAAGGTTGGTAGTTTGATTATTCTTTTCATATGTCACCTCAAAAGAGAACTTGCTAACGGTAGCAGAGAGAGTTGTAGTAAAATTATGGTATAGGTGTTCAATGTTATCCTTATGCGTTAAGAGGTTTAAATCCTTTAAGAAGAGATCTATTTTTATTTTTTCAAAAGATAAGTGTGTTTGAATCTCACTATTCTCTTACATGGAAAAGCTTAGACTTAACGTTAAAGGTATCTGATCCCAGTCAGGTGCATGGTTATTTAAGAGGTCAAAATTTACAATCTGGTTGGAAACAAAGATAGTAGATATTACATAATCCATGAAATTATTGCTAAACTTATGAATACAAATCATTTGGTTGGCTTTTACCACTTGAACATGCCACGTGAATTATAAGGTCTTGAGAAGTACTAAGTTTGACTAACTCAATAACAAATAAATTCTTTATTATGTCCTCTGCGATTGTTTTGAATCTACTATCTAAATCAGCATCCTCGTCTAGCCAAGTAGGATTAGGTTTGATTCATTACTTAGAAGAATGGATTGGTTAGTCGCATTTATAGCATTAAAGTCTATAATAAGTGAATATTACTTTCATTCCTTATATTATTGATATTTTGTTCTAGGATATTATAACATAAATTCTTGTCTAGTTTGCTTTTCTTATAAAAGATAGAGTTGATAGGTGCAAAATAAAAATTTGTGATATAAATCCTCTTAGTGTTAATGTTAGAGATTTCAATCCAGATGTATTTATTGAAGGGACCTATCTTAGGAAACTGAGGGTAAGGAGAAACTTTTTTTTTATATAAATATATGTTCCTCTAATTCTTTTGGGAAAATATTTATTGTTTCATGCTAATCACATAATCAATCCATGCATGTGAGGGGCCTTAGAATCATCATGCTCCAAAAGTTTTGACTAAAAAAATAATATCAATTTCACTAGAGATCTTGTTGGCTCTATAGTGTTTCCATTGATGTCAACCGATGCTCAGCCTTATAATCATGATTTCTATTCCTCATACTTATTTAATGTATGGTATTCTAGGATTGTTACAATGTTTATAGGTTGCCTAATGATGTTCTGAAGCTGAGTTGCAAATTAGGTGCAAGGAGAATACAAGCCTAAAGAGTTGAGGCATTCTCTCAGGGAAGCAATTGTGAATAGAGCGAAGATGTTACTATGTTCGCTAGCATTCCCATACTATCCAAGCGAGGATCCTCTCCGGGAGCATGTGTTTTCCTTGTGATAATAACTTTACTAGGAAAATTCTGATTTATGCGCGTACATAATTTCCCATGAGCATTTCTCAAGATATTTGCCCGAGTTTTTTTATGGCTTAGAGCCGACTTGAGTTGCTCCACATTCTAGAAGGTGATCAAGTCAAAGATAATGAGGATTAGATCTTGCTATTGATTACATATTTCTTCATTGATAAAATTCCAGAGTGTGAAGCAAAAAGGGTTAGATGGGAAGAGAGTGTGAGCTACAATATTACAAATAGAGTGCAAAGTGAAGATCAAATATGGAGCAATATGGAGCAATATTACAGGCATGTGGAGAATTCCTATGGAGGTAAGATGATTAGATATTGTGTGCACATGCCAGCGTTATGTTGATGTTGTCATGGAGATTAGAGATATTGTTGTAGTTGTTTCTAAAGAGACATTGGATCAAAGTTTAGATTGTTGATATGTTTTGTTGCAGGGGTTTTATTGGACAGTTTATAGTTGTAGCATTTTGTTTATGTTTTGTGACATAGTTGAGTTTTTTTTATCATATTTATCTATGATGATGATTGTGTTGGGCTGATGTATTGGATGAGATTGTACTGCAAAGATCCATAGTGCAGAGATTGGTTGTGTTTGAAGTGTTTGTATTTAGTTTTGATTTGAATATATGGGCCATAGTTTGAAATTAGACGAAATGAAGTCCATGTGATGAGCCTAAAGGTTGAGGCCTTTGGTGAGGCAAGTAGTGGCTTGTTGTGACAGGGTGTAGAAACATCCTTTAGGTAGAGGCCTGAGAACATGGGAATGGTGGCTTCCATCTAGTGGTGGCTAGATAATCTAGTTGTGGTTTTTGGGAGTGGTGACTTATAGCAGGTGGTGGCCTGCAAAGTCATGGGAATGGTGGCTTCCAGTACCTAGTGGTATGCAAATTCCATACAAGTAGTGGCCTAGAGCGAGTAGCAGCTCACATGATTGGAAAGTTGTGGCTTGAACACCAATGATGGCTAGTGATTTAGATGTAAAATGAATTTTATAATTACAGAAGAGATGACAATGAAGACTTTCTACCAACGTGATTTTTACCTTTTGGGTTTCCACCTTATATCTGGTGTCTCATGTGTGATGATATTGATGGTTTATCTTATGCTTATTTGTTTTGATTTTCTCATGGTTATGTGCTTTGATATGTTTCTCATATGATCATGGTTATATTATGTGTTTCCTATATACTGTGCTGTGCTACTATACATTGATGATTCAGTTACTTGTGTAAAAAGGAAAAAAATTAGTAAAAATTGATCATAGGCCATCACTACTTATTCACTCCCCCTCTCAGTAGTGATCTAAATTTCCAACAGATCCAACTAAACATAGGACCTTTACACCATGAAAAGCCACAATAATTCCAAAAGATGATCTAGATTCTTCTAAATTCTTATTTATTACTCACATTTCGTCATTTATCCATAATAATAACTTTCCTATTCCTAATGATTACCCATTTTCCTTCATTTCTAGCTTCCTTTACCTTTTGAACCTCCTTCCTTAATTCAGGTTGTTCTATTGGAATGAGATCCTCATTTATAAAGATCCATGTCCCTCTTAGGCTGGGATTCTTACTGAGTATGCCAAATATATGGTTACCATAACTCACCCTAACACGGATCCAACTATCTTTATGTTTGAGTATCTTTCCAACCTTCTTTCTTCTATGAGTTAAGTTGTTTCAATTTGTGACTTATTTTTTAGTTGTTATTTTTTTATTTCTAACATGTCCTCATATTTTTTATCTTTTATCCAAGCAATTCTAAGATTCAAGTCTCTTTTATTATGATCATGATCCAGTGCAATTAGCTTGTTCATTTCCCCTTTGATGGGTTTGACATCTAATTTATTTTGTATGCTACTTAGGGCCAAATTGTTATTTAGTTTTTCTTTAACTCTATCTCTTTTCCAAGGTGTCATTTTCTTCAATCATTAATTATTTCTAGTTTCCATTTCTTATAGCCTATCTTTCATTTATTGCAATTCAAATTTGAATCATAATATTTTATTTTCTAACAATTTAAATTTGATTATAAACCTTGTTACGCCGTAAGGCGTTCCCTCTGAGAAAGACCTCCCTAAAATGTGACGTGTGCGATCCTGAGCCATTGATTATGTGTGTTAGATGATTGGAGTGTTTTCTGCCGTTCGTTTAATCTATTTTTTCCATAGAAAAATAGTTTTTTTCCATGGTAATGGGCCATGAAAAGCCAGGACTGGCCTGCTAGCGATGAGACTCTTCTGTTGGCGATGAGACTCTTCACAGAGACTGCCTGCTGGCGATGAGACTCTTCGCAGAGACTGCCTGCTGGCGATGAGACTCTTCATGTCTTTCTTCCCTGCATACGTAGCAGCCTTGTGCTGTTACATCAATAGCAACCCTGGCCCGCCGTTTTCCAAGCTCGTCCAGATCATCCACGGTATCACGGTATCACGCACTGCAACGTTCGATTATCATTCGGAGCCTCTCTCTGCCCCAAAAGAAACTCCGAGATGGCGTCCCTTTCTTCCCAATCGAATGCCACCGTTTGCCCCCCAGTTACAGTAAAGCATACGAAGCTTTTCATCAATGGAGAGTTTGTAGATTCAGTTTCAGGTATTTAATTTCTTGATCCATTGCACAGTATTTTAAAGTCAAATCAAGATTTGTGTTTAGATCTTTAGGGCTGATTTATTTGTATCGTTGCAGGGAAAAAGTTCGAGACTTTGGATCCTCGAACAGGGAAAGTGATAGCGAGCGTATCAGAGGCCAGGCAAGAAGATGTGGATTTGGCTGTAAAAGCCGCTCGCGCAGCATTTGATCACGGGCCATGGCCTCGCATGTCTGGCTATGTAATAATTGTTATTAAGACTCTTCATCTTTTGCTGCATTATGTTGTTTTTTTCTCTTTTCCCTTTCTTTATCAATATTGTTCATCTTCTGCTATATTTATATTATGTTGTTTTCTGGTTTCTTTTCTGAGTTTTTTCTCTTTCTTCTTTTAACGGATTAGCTTGCTGCCGGTTCAGGAAAGAGGGTGCATTCTTCACAAGTTCGCGGATCCACTCTATGGCCTCATCCACTCTACCGGCCATCACAAGACCTGATATGAGGGTGTTGTAGTTTACTGTATTCATCTTGCATCCTCTAGCACGCATCTCATCAAGAAGCTTGAAAGCATCATCCATCCTTCCAGCCTTTCCAAGAGCATCAAAGAAGGCGTTGTAAGTGTAAACATTTGGATTACAACCTGACTTCTTCATCTGTTTGAAAAGATCCCAGGCAATATGCATATGGTCAGCTTTACATAACCAATCAATAAGAGTATTGTAAGCAATAGTGTCAAGAGCAACGCCTCGATCTTTTGATTCTTCAAATACTCTGTGAGCGTCAAACACTCTTCCTGCTTTGCATAGGGATTTGATGAGAGAGCGTACCACATATATGTATTGACTACCACCCTTAGCCAACATTTCTTCATAGGTCAAGATTGCCTCATCCAACCTGCCCACTCTGCCCAGGCCATCAATTAGGGCTGCACAAGCAACATCATCGGGAAGCAGTCCCATCACATCATAGAACTCCTTGAACACTCTCAAAGCATAATCCATTTGCCCAGCTTTTGCAAGCCCTGGCAAAATAGTACCCATAGTTACAAGGTTTGGAGAAAATTTGTTTTTCATATCTTCAAAGAGCTGGCAAGCTTCATCAATTCTATTTGTTTTTATGAAACCATCAATGAGTATGTTGTAAGTTATCTCATCAGGGTAACACCCATTTTCTGTCATCTCTTGCATTATCTTGAAAGCTATATCTACCTCTTTATTCTTACAGAGACCATTCAACATCGAATTGTGTGTAATAACATTTGGTGGGCATCCCTTTCCCTCATTCGTTGAAATAACTCTATTGCTTCCTTAACCTTGCCATCTTTGCCAAGCCCGTCTACCAGAATATTATATGTTATAACAGTGGGGGGAAGATTCCTCTGTTGCATTTTGTGAAACATCTCCCATGCCTCGTCTGTTCTGTCTTCCTTGTAAAGAATATCAATCAAAGTATTGTTAGTGACAGTGTCTGGTTCACAACCACTTTCTATCATCCTCAAGGTCATCCCAATAGCTTCATCCACTTTTCCTGCCTTGGCATAACAGCATATCATGATATTATACGTGATTACATCAAGGGACAGACCTGTCCGTGTCATTTCCTCAAAAAGTTCATTCACTTCTTTAATCCTTCCTACCCTCCCGAGGCTATCTATACAAACATTGAAGGAAACAACATTTGGAGAAACTCCTTTTTTCTTCATCTGCAGAAACACGTCATATGCTTCATCAGCCTCACCATTCTTTCCATGATAATCGATGAATAAGTTGTAGGTTAAAGATGTTGGATCACACCCTCTATTGTGCATAACCTGAAAAAACTTCTGTGCATCCTCCAACCTGTTATTCTTAAGAAGACCTCCAATCAACGAATTGTAAGTATACAGATTGGGAGAACTCCCTCTCTCCACCATTTCATCCAACACTGCAAGTGCCTCATCAATTTTTCCACCTGTGCATAGGGCGTTGATAATAGTAGTAAAGGTAACTACAGTTGGAGCACATCCATCAGCTATCATCTCCTTCCAAAGCTCCCATGCAGCATCGACAAGGCCACAATCCCCATATTTATCTATCAAAGTATTGTATGTGATAGAATCAGGATTACATTTGTTGCTTCTCATCTCTTTCAGTAATGTTGTCGCCTCATCCAATCTACCTGCATTACAGAGAGCATCCATTAATGTGGTGAACAACACAACATCTGGTTTGCAGCCCTCCTCCTTCATTTGTCTCCACAGGCTCCATGCTTCATCGACCTTGCCAGCTCTCCCGTGTATCTTTATGCAGAGTGTGAAGGTGTACACATTGGGTCTCAAGCCAAATTTTTGCATTTCAGCCAGAAGTCCCATCACCTGTCCTGTATCTCCCATTTCTCCACAGGCACCCATTAGTACAGAATAACATTTTAGGCTTGGCAACAATCCTTCCGAAATCATCTTCCTGTACACCACCACGGCTTCTTTCCGAAACCCTGATTTGATTAGTAATCCTATAAGACCATTGTAAGCAAAGTCACTAAGCATAAGCCCAGATTTCTTCATCTTTTCCAGGGCTGAAGGAATTTGCTCCAAACAACCTGCTATTCTGAGGTTGCGGAGAATTATTAAATAGGTTTGGGAATTAAGCCTACAGTGTTGCTTTTGCATCAAATCTAAAACGCGTGCCATCTCCTTCACCATGCGGGCTCTTCCGAGGATTTCTAGCATGGTATTGTAGGAATATGTGGTGTGCATAAATTGTTCTTGTCTGGCAGTCGAGAAGAAAAAACCCAATGCCTGCTTTGGATCAGAATATGATTTAAGGACTTGTATTACATGGTCGGAACTTAACCCACTAGCAGTACCTGCCTGATGTATTGGCAGGCAAGTCGTGTTAATTTTGGGATTTGGATGCGCGTTAATTGCCAGTACAGTTTGTACGCAAGAGACCTTCATTGAACACAAATTGAAAGATAATGCCCCACTTGTTTTTCTTCCTCTTTTGGACCGAAAGTGCCCCACTGTAGCAGACCCTTCTCCTACTCCTGCTCTATATGTACAACTACAGACTAATTCCACTTCTCTTCCATTGGAAATTCCTATTAAACATGTCTCCATTACTCCTACCACGGATAACTAAATTACAGCAATTCAAAGGGGCCCAAGGGTTTACTGTCTGAAATGCAAATAGATTTTCACAGAATGATAAAAACATCAGACACAATCAGACTAACCCGTTAAAAGTATGCGTACAGGGCATGAAATTCAGAGGCAGAGGAGATTGAATTCAACACACTAACACTTTACAACAATGAACTAACAATATTCATGATGAAAATAGCAATATGGAAGATTCATCTGCATAATGAAGGCGGCAATATGGGAGATTCCAATCACTTTCCAAGGCATTTTTTAAAATGTGGATGTGACAAAAGGTTGTTGTGGAAGGTGTTGTTTGTATATGGGAAATTTCTTGATCATTGTGTATAATCCTAATGTTGATAGATATGTCTACTAAGTGGTTCCAGTTAATGGGGCATTGATTTGAGCGTTCAATATATTCTTATTCTTTATCAAAGTATTCTTTTGTTGTATTTGTGTTCTTCAATTTATGCCTTACGGCGTTTCCTTTGCAACATCTGGTGCAAATGCTAGTAGTTAATTCTATTTTATATTTAATTTTTCATTCGGCTCTTTTTCTTCTTTTTTCTAATGAATCATTATGATCATAAAAGCTTTCTGGGTTGACTTTGTTCAATCTCCCCTTGCTAAGTTGAGGCTTTGAAAGTGCTCATAATTTAAAAAAAAAAAAAATAGAACTTATGCACTCAGGTGATGAGTGGCAGAGTATGTTTAAAGATGTTTGCTCAGTTTTATAAAATTGTGCTATGCCTCAGAAACCGCTATCACTACGCTCGCATATATAACCAAGCACCACAAATTCGATTTCCAAGCACTGCATATCCGAAGTAAACTTGTAATTATTGAATGGATTAGACGATAGCACCACGAATCCAAAATATGTGGCAATGTATAACATGAAAGATTTAAATATATTGTAATCATCATACAATTTACATTGTAACTACCATAGAGTTTAGAAGATAAATCCAAAATAAACTTGTAATCACCGTCAAGATTACAAGATAGTAATGCAAATCAAAGTTTATTGTAGTTAAGAACCCACAGATATAATCGAACCCTAGAAATCACCTTGACTTATTGAACCACATATCAGAAATATATGTGACAATATATAGCACCATAGATCTGAATATATACAATGTATATACATCTGAAGATTTACAATGTATAGCATCATAGATGCTAAAACGAAGAGATGGTATCGAACTACAAATTCAAAGATATCAATGTAGAGCACAACAGTTCCGAAGATATTGTAATCATCATAGAGTTTATATTGTAATCATAGTTACCAAGTTCGGATTTGAATTCGATACGATACTATAAATTTGAATAAGAAATTTTTAATTCGAAAAAAATTCGAGAGTGTACATCTTAAAAACTATAGTTTTAAAAATTTACTTAAAAACTATCATTTTAAAAATTTTATTGTTGTATCAAGGATATTTTCAGCCTATTTTTTTTTTTTAATTTATTTTTAATTTTGAATTTTGAATAACATCTCATAAACTAGATAATATAATAACTTGAAAAACACAATTCACCAAAAAAAAAACTTCACTTCCCTTACTTCTTCATTTCTAAATTTAAATCTAAAATATTTTTCTAATTTTAAAACTGATTTATCTAAAATCCTTAATAATAAATATAAACATTTTCAAAAATATCTGAAATTCCATAAAATCAGTCATTGCAAAATTAACAAGTATTACACATTAACAAATTGTTAGGAATTCAGTGTAACAGATTCTTCCTTTTTCCCTATTTTACTGGCTTTTTAACCCATAAAAACAATAATGAAATTGGAAAATTATAAATTTTCCAATTCCACTGTGATTTTCCAGTTTCTCCAGTTTCTTTCCTTCTGCGCGGATGCCATCCTACCACTATTTGTTCCATCATTAACAATCTGTTCCATTTACATAAACCACCAACGGTGGATTTTGAGGCATTTAATTTTTCATTTAACCGCTTATCCAACCATTTATCCTTGAAAACCAAATCGAATTTCATCGAATAATACGCTATTCTTATCAAATTGCCGAATTTTCGAAATGTTTAACCTGATTCGGACGAATTTGGTAACTATGATTGTAATCACTACAAAGTTTAGAAGATAGCACGGCAAATATAAAATAAAATACTAAAAAACATAGAAATATTTTATATAATATGATTATTGAAATATTTTATTTATGACTCAATTTTTTTAAATTAAAAATATTAATTTTTTTTTACAATTTTAGATATATTTTCCTTTCATATTCTTAAGTAAAAAGAATATATCCATAGGATAGCATTTCTCTATATATATGTTACATGTCAACTATATATTAAACATTGAAGGAGATACAAATATCTATCATTTCTTGAATTTTAAAGCACCTGTCATTATAATAAAAATCTTTCTCTTTTTATATATATTGGATGTTAAAATATTTTATTCAATGTGCATATTGAAATATTTTATTTATAATTCACATTATAATTTTTTTGTTATTAATATTTTTTAAATGTTACATATCAATTTCATATGAAGAATTGAATAAATTAGACATCTCCTCAGTGAAAAGTGAAAATATAAATTCTTTTTCCAATTTGAATTATTTTATCTTTCTTTGTTTAAAGTTGATATAAAATTATGTTACTTGATATAGACATTGAAATATTTTATTTATAATTGACACTGAAATATTTTTTGTTATATATATATATATATATATATATATATATATATATATATATATATATATATATATATATATATATACCTTTCATTGTAATAAAAAAATATACCCCTCATTGTAATAAAAGTATTTCTCTCTTTTTATATATATTGTATGTTGAAATATTTGATTCAATGTGCATATTGAAATATTTTATTTATCATTGACACTTAAAAAAAAAATTGTGATATATATATATATATATAGAGAGAGAGAGAGAGAGAGCAAGAGAGAGAGAGAGAGAGAGAGAGAGAGAGCACCTGTCATTGTAATAAAAACCTCTCTCATTTTATATATATTCGATGTTGAAATGTTTAATTCAATGTGCATATTGAAATATTTTATTTATAATTCACATCAAAAAATTTTTGTTATTAATATTTTTTAAATGTCACATCTCAGTTTCATGAAAATAAATGACTAAATTGCACATCTCCCTCATAGTGGAAAGTGAAAATATAAGAATTTTTTCAATTTCAATTATTTTATCTTTCTCTTATAAAGTTGATGTAAAATTATGTTACTTGATATGGACATTGAAATATTTTATTTATCACTAACAAAATATTTTTCTGTTATATCTATATATATATATATATATATATATATATATATATAAAATAACACATGTCAATTGAACCCAAAATGAGTTACACATCCTCTACATATTGAATGGCAATATCAATGTCATTTTAAATGTCTCTCTCATCCTCTCATAATAACTTGTAGAAAGTAATTATAGACTAAATTATAATATTCTTACTTTCAATTACTTTATAAGATTTTCTCTGTTATTACTATTTTTTAATTCCTCAATGTAAATACTATTTTGTTATTTTATAATGCAATGTTATGAAACAACACCTCCCCCATATTGGGTTATAAAGTGCCTTTAAAAAGAGCAAATTACTGTAATAGTGTTATGATATTCTAATTGTCAATAATGTTTTTTTTTTCAATTATTATATTGAGAGAAATTATATGCTTTCATAATTCAACTTTGAAAGAATGTCTCATGCCATTGGTAATGCTAATAAACTAAAACAAATGAAATATTAATATCCAACATCCCATGTTAAAAATGGTAAAAATTAATCTAATTAAGATAAAGTAAAAAAAAAAAAATCAACATAAATTTATCTTAACTTTATATATTTTTAATAATTAGAGGTTCACACTTGTTTTTCTATTTTTAAAATACAAAATAATGTGGATATTTCACAAGAATAGTTTGTGGTCAAAGAACTTACAATATTCTTAAAAATTATTATTATGTAGTATATTACTTCATATTTTCAGGTGTTAGTCAAGGAGCCTCATTATCTTCTTAATTCAAAAGTCTTGTTTCATCCATTGGATCCTAGTTCCTTATGGAGGGTGTGCAGAGGCTTTCCCCATTATTAGTGTTGCCAAGGGGTCCAACGTGGGTGCCAATGGTTTTTGTAGGCCCCTAAGAAAGGATAAGGGAGACTCTCCTCAAGAGATTTTTTAGAAAATTCCTTGTAAAATATTGTAATTTTGTAGTCAACCTAGACCATTCATCATTAGGTTGTATATTTGATTATAGAAGTTATGTTGCTGTCATTTTTCCCTTGAAGGAAACCTTGTTTTTCTGAGGGAATTGTATTGCAACTATATATTGTGAGAGAGCATTGTGATTGAGAGAGGAGACTATGAGAATGAGAACAAGAGGTTATAGTGAATGTGTTATAGGTTTTATCCCTTCATTTGCTAGATGGAATAAAGAAAGTACTAGTTGTTTCTTCGTGCATGTAAACAATATCAAGTGAACCATGGGTATCAATGTCTCTCTTGTATTTTGTTCTTCTATGTGTTATTTGTGCACTCATTTTGATTTTTTTATTGTTCCATGATCTTATTTATAACATCAAGTTCAATTGTTACTAGCTTAATGCATAAAACATTAAAATAAATGAAACTAAACTAAAATAAGTGAAGAAAATTACACACCATCCACACAAAGAGCACAAGATGTACCCTCGAAAAAACCAATATAGGAAAACCCAACTAGAAGGTGAGGCATATGTTTTAACTCTTTCCTTCTCAATTATGAAATGCAAGTACAAAGAAAGTATTCTTATTATGGATTGTTCATAGATACTATGGCCTACAAGTTCTCTACTAAACTATGGAACAATAAATGATACAATAAGAATGGAACCCTTTCCTTTCTTAGTGTCCTAGTGTTTTACATCACATAATACTTATTTAGGGTTAGGTATAGGGTTTTTCTGTGTTTTAAATGCCATCAAAAGTTATGATTTTGAACCTTCTAGAATCTTCTTGAAAATCCACACACAACTAGCTCCACATGTTTGAGTAATGGAAGTTGATGTGGGATCCATTGGGTCCTAGTGTTCAATAGGATAGGCCAACTTACAAGAGCTATGCTTTTTCCTTATGAACTTTGATTAACATGGTCTATATCACACCTCTCCATTTAGGTAGGATTTTTTTCCCCGAAATATTTTACTAAAGGAGGTGGGGAAAACTTCCTCTACCTTCTCCCCGAACCACCATTTGGCCATTCCTACAATCTGTACTTCAACCCAACCTACCACTCCTAGAGTTCATATTAACCCAACTAGCTATTCTAGACTTTTTTGTAAAACTATTTCTTCTACTAACCGTGTCTAAGCATTTGGTGCTCATTCTTTTATGGTAGGTAAGACTCACTCATTAGTTAAATCCAACATAGAAGGTTAGCATAAATCTTCAGATTTTCTAAATTCACTACTAAGTAAATGTGTACAATTGAGTGTATATTGAGTTTGTAGGCATTGTCACCCATCTTCTCCAATATTGTAAAAGGAATTTACCGTAGATATTTCATCTTCTTATCAAGACCCTATATTTTTCTTTGTTTAGATACAACCAATCCCTATGTCTCACCTTGAATGTTTTCTCAATTAGGTGGTGATCATGCTTGACTTTGTACTTTTCATGTGACTTCTTCAATCTCTCATCCACTTGAAAATGGGTTTTCTCAATCTTATCAATATATTTGCCATCCTTCAATTCTACTCCTATGGTCTCTTTTCTTACAACTTGTCCAAATACAACATCTAAGGGAGAGAGTGGCAAATACCCAAAGAAAGTTTAAAAATGGAACTTATTAGTAGAATCATGGACTCTATTATATGAGTGTTGAATATAAATCAAATTTTGACCCCAAGTCCTTGTATGCTTTTGATTTTAACCCTTCAAATTTTGAACCAATGTCATATTAACTACTTTTATTTTCCAACTTGTTTATGGGTGGAAATTTTCAAACCTATTCAACTCGGTGTTGAGTCTTCTCAAAAAATGTAGTCCAAAAGGAGATTAGAAATATATTATATTTATCTAAGATGATGCTCCTTAGTATCCCAAATTGCACATAGGCCTTCTCAAAGAACAGGTTCACTGGCATCTTGTCCCTTGATGATCTATTTGCAAGGGATGAGAATGCACATCTTGCTAAACATGTCAATTATAACCACAAACATATAGTCATGTCCATTCCTTGTCCTTGGAAACCACCTATGAAATCCCTGGAGATGCTCTCCCAAGGTCTTCTACGTATATGTATTGGATGGTATAAACCTTACCTTCTATTAATGCGCTTGTTAGCACAAGAAATTATGCATTCTATAATAAAATAAGCCACATATTCTTTCATTATAGGTCAATACATATACGTCTGTAAGTTGGAAATTTTCTTCCCAACATCAAAATTCATTGTAACTCTGGAGGTGCTAGCCTCTCTAATAAGTTGAAATCTTTCACCTTTAGGAATTTATATCTTATAGAGAAACCCATTCTAGAGATCATAGTCAACCTTATTTTCACCTTCATATACCTGAACTTTGCCTTGTAACTATTAAAACACGTCTTTAAAGGTATAATATGCATCAAGGGTAAAGGGCTTAATGTGCATGAGTTCCCAATGTTGTGATCTTAGATGTGGGTGTCCATGAGAGCATCTATGCCAAATTATAAGGATACCCCTTATATTTTATGATAAGAATGCAATTGTTGTAAAAAATTGCATCCAATTGTACTATATGGTTTTTTGAATATTACTATGGGCCTACAAATATTATTATCATTCGTGACCAGAGTGGATAGTGGTATATTTTCGCATCATATAGTGCTTCATTTTCAACTTGAACTAGAGCAAAGAGTTCATTTCCATATGTAGGGTAATTTAAGACTTTGCCATGGAATGTTTTAGAATTATAGTAGATTGGTTTACCTCCCTACATCGAGACTACTCCCATAACATACCAACTTGCATTTATCTCCACTTCAAAATGTTTCTACAAATTAGGTACTGTGAGCATTGGTGTTAGACTGGTCTTTCATTTCAACTCATCTAAAGCTTTCTATTAATTATTTCCCAACTATAAACTCTTCCCACTAGCTATTACAACATGGATTAGTGTAACCAAAATTTAAGGAGATGTTATAAGATTTTGTAGATACTATGTTGCCCCAATAAAGATCCTAACTATAGTAACATTAGTAGGAATTGGCCACTTAAGGATGACCTCGATATTTATGGAATATGTCTCAAGTAACCCTCCACCAACATCATATGCCAAATACAATAATGACTATCATGAAAATTCAAGTTTTTTAAGGTCTTATATCAATGAGTTTCCTTTTAGTGTCTCTACCACTTGCTTGAGATGTCAGATATGATCTTCATAGATATAAATTAATATATAATTTAAGTACACTATTACAAATGAATCTAGAAAGGAATGTAATGCATCCTTCATCAAACACATAAATGTGTTTTGTACATTACAAAAATAAAAAAGAAATATCATCCATTCATATAAACCTTGCCTTGTCTTAAAGGTGTCATCTAGGTATCTTCTTATTTAACTTGTACTTGGTGGTGTCTCGATTTGAGATCCAAATTGGTGAAGTAATTACCATGTTGCCATTGTTCAAACAATTAATTGATACTGAGATAAAGGATATTGATTATTGAGGGCTACCTTATTCAAATATCTATATTCAATACACATTCTCCAACATCCTTCCTTCTTGGGTACTATGATGATAGGTGACCTACAAGGTAAGGTGCTTGGTTGAATTACTCATTGTTATGATATATATTGCAATTATTTCTTCATTTCATCTACTTCTAGGATGGTTTGTTTATACAATCCAATGTTTGGAAATGGGAAGCCACACAAAAAATTATATCTTATGCTTCACTTACCTCTTAGGTAACTAACCTCTTTAGGCTCCTCGAACACTCCTCTACATGCCTGTAACAACTCCTCCAATTGTTTTTTCTTCATTTTAGTACATTGATTTATAGATTCCTTTGTTTTTATGGATTCATTTCCAAGATAATTCTCTCTTGAGAGGAGTAATACAAAATTCCTACTAGAACTAATCAACTTCTTGTCTTGGTTAAGACTTACCAGAGAGATCTTGGATTTTCATTTTATGCATTGATGATGAAGGAATTCCCATTCTTGATTGGGTGGTATTGTTTTTCTCTCCTCGTGACTATTACATCCTTTAAGTACTTGTAGCGGGTTCCAAACACTACACACACATTAAGTGATACTATGACTTTCTCCACTTCATTAATATAGTTCATACTTGTGCAAATTTGTGTTTTTATATTGATTATTAATCCTAATATATACATCCTTACTTACCCATCCTGATGGATACGGGTGAGGATGGTCAGGAATTTCCAATCCAATATTGCTAATCATATATCCTCCTAGGAGGTTGTATTTTGAACTAGAATCAAATTGAGCATGCAACTTTCTCTTATTGAACTAGATCTTAATATGGAAGAATTTAATCATCTCCTTCTATTTTTTAGAATAGGGGGTACTTAGATTCACCTCCTTCTGTTGGCATTATGACACAGGTTTGGCACTATAGCACAGGCGTTGTCCTTGATGGCAACTCACTCAGATGGAAAATCACTATTCAGGCTCTCAGAATGAGAGAAAAAGAGGTATACGCAAGTTTCCTTTGACAAAGTCGCTTATACACGCGGGATTGCCGATCAAAAGTTGCGTATGCGTATGCACGCACTTTCATGCAGGAAAAAATGCGTACATGCGGGAAAGCTTATTTTTAGGACCATGGTATTTGGACCTATGGTTTTGGACCTTGGTATTGCGTCCAGAGTATTGAACCCAGGTTTTGGGTCGCTAGTATTGGTTCTCTATGGTTTTGGACCATGGTTTGAGTAAGACCTAAGACTATAAAAAGGAGGAGATCATTTGGAAAAAGCATTGACTGAAGCATTGAATATCTTATGAAGAGCAAGATCTGGAATACTGGTGATTGGTTTATGGTGCATAGCTGAATCTGAATCAAGGAGGAACCTGAGCGCAAGAAGATGGATAAGTTCTATTGATGGGTCAAAACTCAAGACTTGAATAGTAGTATCTTTGTGTGTTTTTGATCTGTTATATTTGGCGCATGACTAGATCTATAAATCTGATAATCTGGGTATAACTGATGTCTGAATATTTGAAAGAGTGAACTATCTTTTATAGATCTGTACGCAGGTTTGGCACATCAGAGGTGCGTATACATGCTGGTTCAGTAAGTAAAAACAACGTATACGCTGGTTGGCCTTAATTCAGAAGCGTATGCACGCAGGTTGCACACATTGAAGTAGCGTACATCTCTTGAAATATGTTTTAGCTACTTTTGTTTATTGCTGCAGGGTTCTGGGTTCAGAATTGGTGTTTGGTTACTGCTACTACTTTCTCGGTACAACATTCAGAGAAGTGATTATTTGATTCAATTTATTTGGTGCAAAAAAAATTGATTGATTTAGATATACTTGATGTTTGATTGTTGTTATTCATGGATCCAGTCTGAAAATTTATGAAACGTGGTCCCTGGAAGAAAAGAGAAGGTTGTAGCCTTTTGTAGGTCAGAACCTACGTACTAGTACCTCAGCTAGTACAAGAGCTAAGGGGGTTGTATCTCCCTTCCAGGAGAAGCTGGAGAATGAGAGAAGGTTGTAGCCTTCTGCAAGTAGTTGCCTGCGTACTGCTATAAGACTGCACCAGTACAAAATCATTGTAAAAAGTAGTTTCTAATTAAAAGAAGATAGAGACGAATTACAACAGGTGGTTTTCACCCACATTGGGTTTCCACCTTACATCCCGGTGTTCATGTGTGTTGTGATTTGCTCTGCTTTACTTCTCGTTCATATGGTTAATAATGTTCTGATGCACTCATTAAGGACCAACTAACTAAATTATAAGTTTACTAGATATACGCTTGTTGCATTTCACACAGTTGTGCATACACGCGGTTTTCCTTAACTGAGGTAGCGTATATGAAACTGAATTTGGAAATGAAAAAGTTATATTGATTAGATAATACTGATTCACCCCCCCCCCCCCCCTCTCAGTATTATTTCCAACAACTGGTATTAGAGCAGATCCTTCAGAAGAAGCTTGATCGCTTGAAGGAAGATCTATCATTATAAGAAATTACGAGAAAGAAGCATCGATCAGGCCACCAATTTTTTATGGGAGCAACTTCGTCTATTGGAAGGTAAGAATCACAGCATATCTTCAATCTCTTGGTATAGAAGTTTGGGATATCGTGGAAACAGGATACACATTTCCATCAGCAACTCCTATAGATACGGCTGGTAAGAATCAGTATGAAACAAATGCAAAGGCTGTCAATACTCTATTAGGGAGTCTATCTCAATCAGAATTCATCAAGGTTATGCAGCTCAAAACCGCAAAAGAAATATGGGACAAGATCATTCTGAGCTATGAAGGAGATGATCAGGTAAAACGAGCAAAACTACAAACTCTCAGAATTCAATATGAAAATCTTAGAATGTACAATGATGAAAGTGTGGCTAACTATTTCCTACGTATAGATGAGATTGTTAATTGTATGAAAAATTTGGGTGAAGAAATAAAAGTTGTTTTGGTTGAAAAGGTTCTAAGACCTTTGTCTTCTAAGCTTGAATCAAAAGTTTCAGCCATGGAAGAAAAACAGAATCTACAGAGCCTTACCATGTCACAGCTACACAGAATCCTAACCGCTTATGAAATGAGAAAAGGGGGACCATCAGACGAGAGAGAAGCCGCATTCAAAGTCTCAGGAAAAGGAGATTACAATGACTCAGGACATATGTCGGAAGAAGAGGAAGAATCAAATTTTGTCAAGAACCTTCAACGGGGTTCTGGAAGATTCAGAGGAAAGCTACCTTTCAAATGTTTTTCTTGTGGAAGAGTCAGTCACTATGCTGCCAAGTGTCCTCATAAAGATAATCTTGACAAAGGTAAGGAATCAGTTAGATGGAACAGAAAATAGAATGTAAGTAAGAAAAGCTATTACACACATGAAGACAGTGATGGACTTTCAAATAGTGATGAAGATGAACAAGGTAATGATTATATACTTTTGATGCCTTTTGAAGATGATGATTTCTTGGATGTTATAGATGAAGAAGATCTTTATGAAGAAATTTCTAAACTCAAAATTTGCTTAGAATAAAAGAATATGATTATAGATACTCTGAAATTCCAACTTGCTGAAATGGAGAAACACAATGAAAAGTTAGAATGTGAAATTGTGAGACTTAGAAAGGACATTGAGAAAACAAAAGCTGTTAATCTTATATTTGCTAAAGGATCTGAAACTTAAGATGAGATTATCAAAGTGCAGTGTTCTCCTCTAATCAAGACATGTCTTGGGTATACTGAAGAAACATCTCAAGCACAGAAGCCATCTACCTCCAAAAGTTATCTTGAAGCTGCAAGGAGAAGTGAACAGGTTGAAAATCAATAGCAAAGGCACAATGAAGATCACCAGGTAAATCAGGGACAATTTTCTTCAAGAATGAACAGAAATCACCAAGTAAATCGAGGGAAATCTACTTCAAGGATGAACAGAAGCTACAACTAACCACAGGTAAATCATTCTCAATTTACCTCAAGAACGAATGGTTATTACAATGGAAGGTTTAATGATCGCAAGAATTTCTTCAATGGCCAATGTTTCTCTTGTCATAACTTTGGACATAAAGAAACTCAATGTGTTGCCTACAAGACATGACTAGAGAAGCACGAAATCAAAGGAGTGTGACTAGAATCATGAAAAGAACCTACAATAAAATTTTTGCTCTTGAAAATGAAATAAAATGTTCTATCTGTAACAACTTTGGTCATGAAGATTCTGAATGCAGGAGTAGGTTTCGGCAAAAAACTCAGAAGGAGCAAGCTTCATTAAGCCCCAAAACATGGAGGAAGAAAGAACCTCAACCAGAAAGATGTGGCATAGCCTTATATGCGGAAGGGCAGGAAAATCAGTGGTACATCTATAGTGGATGCTCGAAACATATGACAGGTGATAAAGAAAAACTTCAATCATATAGTGCCTTAGAAAAGGAAAAGAAGGTCTCATTTGGAAATGACACCCTTGCATTCATAAAAGGTAAAGTTTCTGTTCTTTTGAAATAAAAGGTCAAAGCTAGGAATGTTATGTATGTTAATGGCTTAAAGCATAATCTATTAAGTGTCAGTCAGATGTGTGCTCAAGGAAATGAGGTAATATTTCGATCAAATGGATGTATTGTTCGTGAGCTTGATACAGGGGAAACCATGATTAAAGGCATAAGAACTCCAAATAATTTATACATACTCAAGGGAGGACAACAAAAATGCTATCTTAGCAAGAATGATTAAAACTAGCTATGGCACAGAATATTGGGGCATCTAAGCTTCTCTCAGATAAGGAAAGCATGTAAATATCAGGCGGTTTGTGATCTCCCTGACATCAGAATTCCAGACAACACAATATGCAAATCATGTCAATTTGGGAAGCAAACCAGAACTAATTTCCCTGAGAAGGAAGGATCAGCTAGTAGGCCACTTGAACTTGTCCATACTGATGTATGTGGTCCATCTAGGAAAAGGTCACCTCAAGGAGAAGAATACTTTATACTGTTCATTGACGACTTTTCCAGGATGTGTTGGATAGGACTTATGAAGCATAAAGACGAAGCTTTCGAAAAGTTCAAAGCATTCAAAGCCTTGGTTGAAAATGAATCAGATCGCAGAATCAAATGCCTCAGGTCTGATAGAGGTGGGGAATTTACCTCGAATGAATTTTTCGATTTTTGTGAAGAACATGGAATAAGAAGGGAATTCTCTACTACTAGGACTCCTCAGCAAAATGGAGTAGTAGAAAGGATGAACATAACAGTTCAACAAATGGCTCGAGCAATGCTTGATGAATCTGGGACTCCTGCAACCTTTTGGGGCGAAGTTGCATTTGCTATCATCACTATTCTCAACAAGACAAACATTCGGGTGAACAGCACTCAAACTCCTCATGAACTTTAGTATGGTAAGACTCCCACAGTAAAATACTTCAAAATTTTTGGAAGCAAATGTTACATCAAAAAGACTGATGAAAACCTTGGTAAGTTTGAACCTAGAGTAGATGAAGGCATTCTTCTTGGTTACTCTCCCCACAAAAAATCATATAAGTGTTACAATAAAAGACTTGGAAAAATTGTTGAAAGTATTGATGTAGTGGTTGATGAAGAAGGAAACATTCCAAGGCAAGTAAAATCTGAAGATTTCGAAGATGATGAGGACTATCCTTCAACAACAAATCAGACTCATGATGAAGAAGAAACCCATGAGGCACTAGAAGAACAGATAAGGATAGAATAAAAGACTCCATCTAAGCACGTTCAGAAGAATCATCCAGAAACTCAAATTTTGGGGTAGAAAGAGGTACGTGTACAAACAAGAAGAACTATTTCAGAAGCTTCAAGCTACCTAGCATTGCTCTCCCCCACTGAACCACAAAATGTAAGTGAAGCATGCACAGATGAATGTTGGGTCAAGGCCATGAATGAAGAACTAGAGCAGATTGAAAATAATAACACTTGGGAGTTGGTTTCTAGACCAAACGATAAAAATGTAATAGGCACAAAATGGATATTCAAAAACAACTGAATGAAAATGGAGATGTTATTAGAAACAAGGCAAGACTTGTTTCTAAAGGATATGTGGTGGGCTCCAGTATTGTGGCAATAATGTTACAACTCCTGGAGCTTCCTTCTTTAGTTTTATCAACTCGGTAGTTCGTAAAAAACTTGGAAGCGACGGTGTTGTATGCACAAGTACTAGCTCTTACCACAGTTTTCACCTGGTCAGCTGGCACAAGTCCGCTAGGGGCTCAAGACAACTTCTATGAGCTCTCAGAAGAAGCTTTTTAACTGATGGACGAAAGCTAACTCAAAGGAAGCTAATCTATTTGCAAAAAGGAACTGAAAGCCAACAAGAAACGCAAACCCTAGCAAACCCTAATTCTACCAGCTAGTCTTACTGATGCAGAGATGGGGATGCAAACTACTGAAAGAGATGCCATTACATCTATGAAGGTGAAATGCATGTGTCTAGATTATCTCTATCTGAAGAAAACATCTTTTGTATTTTTGTTTTGATTATTAGAATTATCATGCATGTGCTTTTAACTATCTTTTTACTGTGCAAAGGTGGATCAAGGAGGAGGAAGGCTTGAAAAAGGTTGGGAAAGTTCAGAGAGGGTCTAAGGGGTACCTAACACCCTTCCAGAGAGTTTCACAAAGTTTGGCTACCAAGAGGCCGCGTTTATGAGCTTCTACAGGAAGTCTGCAGGTGTTCTACAGGATGTTTCAGATCTTCTACAGGATGTTCAGTAATTCCTACAGGATGTTCTACAATCGGATTTTTGGGTGATGGGTGAGTGGAAGAGGCTGCATGGGTGGATAGGGAGGTAGGAGAGGGGTTTGGAATGACTTAGTGACAGAGAGATGAGATGATGAGGGGGTGTGCTAAGCTAGTTTGTCTAAAGGAGGGTAGAGGGAATGAAAGGCCGAAAATGTGGGATAACGTGGGTAGTAGAGTAGCTGAGAGACAAGGGTTCTAGTTGGGAGATGAGTAGTTGGCCTAGGCAAGGCTTAGAAGGATGAGAGAGTGAGGGGAGTAGCGCTGCACAGTGCAAATTGGATCAAATATTCCACGTCCTGCATATAATCAAAACATTCCTAACTGTTTAATGGAACCAATGAACAGCAACGTTATTCTTAAGGAAAATCATGTATGGTACTGAAGCAAGGAAACATTCCAAGAGGTCTGAACACATGGACAAATTCTACAAACAAAAATATTTCACCACAGATTGCATGTATTCGTAAACCAATGCTTTTGGTAGGTAGCACTGTCTGCAATTCCAGCCCCTAGACAGAGGTGAAAATGAGTGTGCAGGCAACCCTTTTCTAGAACTTTTATCAACTCCAATTTCTTCACTCTATTCTAAACAGCTGAAGCAACTTTTTCTTATAACAATGACCTACTTAACCACACCAAGAAATCTAACTCAACAAACTGCGTTCCAAATGCATGTAAAGAAAAACCATAATGCTTGAAAGAAAAGATAACAATACAGAAGAAGGAGGCCTTAGGCTCTCAGGTTGGGCCCAACCCCGAGAGCCATGGCTCCTTTAAAAGCTCAGAACTCATATCAAATTTGACTACTTTCCATTAAAAAATAATAATCATAAGTCAAATAGCATGCCAATAATGGCTACAAAAGAGCAAAACTAAGCTAGCAGCTCGTAGTGCAGGATGTGCAACAATGTTTCAAAAGTCCTTTTCGAAGGCTAAAGCCCTATCATTTATACATCACGAGGCCCCAAGTTGGCCTCCTAAGTGGGGCTTGGCTGACCAAACTAAGAGTGAACTGCTGCTTCCTCAAAATCCATTTGGCTGTCTTTTAATCCGGTTGCGGTGGCTGCTGGAGCTCAGAGTTGGGGGTGAAGATCCCGAGGAAGGCCATTTAATGTTGTGGACAACCCTCCTACGAATCCTCAACCCCATCTTGGCTGTCTCCTGGTCCTTATCTGCTCGGTTTTGTTCCAATCATGTGTCAAAAAACCTGAAATGAGCACGTGTTAGCCACCTAGGAATAGTGACTGCCCTTATTCGTACAAATGACATAAACATATTAAAAGGTGATGCATAAGTTATGAAAAATGAAGGATTGAGCAAAGGTAGTTAGGCTAAATGAGCCCAAAATGTTACCAAATTTGGGGCTCATCATCACCCCCCAACTAAAATGATTGCTCATCCCTGAGCAACTAATCCAGCTCCTCGTCCTTCATTGCCTTCACTGCCACCCTCACATCCCAGGCTTCTCAAGTGGTTTCCTCCTCACTGGCATGGAACCCAGCCTTCCTTTCCACCTCTTCCCACTGCTTATGCTCTTCTTTTTTTGTGTTGCCTTCCATCAATCCTAACATCAGAGGTGGGCTTAGCTTGAGGCCAATCCAGTTGGCTTGGAGGTTCTGTATGGCCTTCTTGTAGAGGGGCACCCGTGCTAGAGCTTCCCTCATTCGAGTTGGAGTATGATATTCTTTGATTTTAAGGTTGTGGGACAATGTGTTCCATCGGCAGGTGCAAGCATGAACACAGTTGTCCCCTAATAGTCGCTCCATATCCTCGAAATGTGCTATGGCCTGTGCCTGCTGATCCATGTATTTCAATAAAGTTTGAGGGTTGGTGGCTAAGTGTTGGTGGGCCGATATCCATGAAGTGGGATCCCCTGGCTCTACTCTAATCAGCAGTGGCTCATGTAATTCTCAGTCCATGACCTCTTTGACTTCCGCTGCCCTCTTTTCTTCATGGTTCAACCATGAGGCAAATGCCATCAACTGCATATCCCCTACAACTATGTTGGGATCCCATGTAGTCACGTTAGGAAGGGCCAAATTATGGAGATAGAACTCCAAGAGTTTGGCCTTATCCTCTGATGAACTTCTATTGCATAACACTGTGAACTGTTGGGGGTCTTGGAGTTGGGAGATACCCCCCTGTGCCAATGCATTAACCTGATATTGCAGCCACTGGTCTCGTAGGTACAGGCAATAGGATTTGGCCGGTTTTCTGCATTGTAGAGCATCCATGGCCCAACTGGCCATGCAAGCCAATTGTGCCTCTTTTTGCTGCAACTGCTGTTTGAGAGCTTGTATCTCGATTTGTGCTTGCAGTTCCCTTTCCTATAGATGCGAGGTTGGCTCCCCAAGTCCAATTTGCAGTCCTTCTCTGCCTTGATGTTCTGCTGTAATGTCCCCTGAGGATGTGCCCTTTTCCCTCTTCAGTTCCTATAGCTGTAGTTTAAGTTTCTCATTTTCTTCCTGTAGGAATACCCGCTGGCAGTTTGCCACGTGTTTAGCCATAGCTAATTCTTTTCTTGCCTTCTTGAGTTGTTCCTCCAAGGGGCCTATATCTGCCACTTCTTTTGATTTAGCTATTTTCATCCACGTGTGGGTTCTCACCCTTTCTTCCTCTAATGCAAAGAAAAGCGGCATTGTGAATTTTTGTGGGATAATTTTCCCAGCCTCCAAAAAGTTATAGTACGAGCTCAAGCTTTGCTGGGGACTAGGTTCCGGAATATGCTCTTTCTCTTCTTCCCTTGGTGGCTCCACTTCGTCTTCCCTAAGTGGTGATGAGGGTGCCTCTCCCTCCATCCTCTCTGTCTCCTTAAGCTGGGCCAAGGTTTCCTGTAGAGCGGCCTCAGCATCTTGTAGCCGATCTTTTGAAGCCAACCTGTCCATTCTTTCCTTCCAAGTAGTTGTCTTCGGGCTCCTCCACTCATAAGTGACTGATATTTTTGAGGGGGACCTCTCCTTTGGCGAGGTAGGAGTATCTTCTATAGTAATTGGGCTGCTGGATGGAGGTTGTGGCCTGCGTGTTTTGATTCTCACACTTCTCCTGGCTTTGAAATACAGAGGGATCTCCCTCTTTTGTTTTTCCTTCGGCTTAGGAGGTGTACTAAGGGCGGCCAGCACAGCTGCTACCTCCCTTGCAATAATTTCGGCTCTCTTTTCCTTTGGTTTTCCTTTCTCAGGGCTTCCTATAGAAGGCCCTGTATCAGCTGATTTCTGGCTTCCAGTAGAAGCCGTTTTTGGTTTTCCTGTAGAAACAGGTGGCACCGTTTTAGTTTGTTTGACTAAGGGTGCTTTGCCTTTTGACTTGGTTGAGGCTACTTTCGAGGTGCCTTTACTGACGTGGACGGGTTTAGTTCTTTCCATCCTATTTTGTAGCCTTTTCTCTCTGGGTGTCAATGTGGATTTTTCACCCTCCTTTTCGGCAACCTGGGTTTTCTCTTGCCTCCCCTTTTGTTCTTTCTTCGGTGCCTTGGCCGCAGGTTCTTGGCCTTTGCCTTTCATCTCTGTGTGTACTGGCTCCTTCTCCTCGTTGCTGGAGGTGGTGAGCTCCTCGGTCAACATCTTGATATCGCCATCCTTAGTCAGATTTCGGAAGGCTTCCCACGAGAGCGGGACTGTGTAGGTGTGGAGTGCATCCTCCACGAGGAGCTTAATGAGCCCATGATGGGCTACCTGGTCTGGCGTGCCCTCTTTTAACTTGGTGGCACATTCGGTCATAGACTACAGGAGGAAGTAAGGAATACTTAGTTTGTTTTCTGAAGGTAGGTCCATTTGGTGCCTTAATTCTGTGAGTAGCCGGAAATGGTACCCATATACAATGCTGAATCGTCCTTCGCACGTGATGTATTTCATAATTTGGAGGCTGACCTCGCTCCAAAGTGGTTGTAAGCTAGCTCTGCGAACCCCGTTCTTATCCTCTGAGAATTGCTCCTCTGGTGGGAAGAACTCTTTTTTAGCCTTTTGGCCTAATTTCCTCTCCTCCTTGTCCCACGATACCCCCATTAGGAGGTCAGTGACTCTGCTGATGAACTGTGGAGTGAGTCTGAGATTCAAACCCCTGAAATTAACAATGGCCAGCATTTTTGATTTTGGCTTTAAAGCTCACAGGAACTACTCTGCCACCTCATCATCATAGGGTTCTCCCGTAGTTTCTTTGAGTCTGTCGGTTCTTTTCTGATGAATCCACCTGGCATGGTGAAAGCCTGCTATGTTAGCCAGAGGTGGTGGGTGCGTATCAAAAGATGGCCTTCCGGATTTCTTTGGGACAGAGCGTAGAACTACGCCTCTGTCACGCACACAATTCATGAATTCCGGGCTATCTACAGATGAGCCTTGACAGGGGCTCGATTACAAACCACATCCTATAGAAAACCCCGCATATACTTCGACGACAACTTTTATGCAAAAGGAAGACTGTAGTTTTACATTTTTGAGGATGTCGACTTCGCCACCCTTCAAACCAATTGCATGGGAGGAACATGTTCAGGCTTACCTTTTCCAATTCGCCACCTTTGACGTGAATAGATCAACTTTCCTTCGTAGCGGTGAGCTTCCTGTAGCGCAGCTTCCTGTAGAATTCCCGCACAGGTTCCAGAGAGCATGTCAGTGGTTCTGCTCCTTTTGTGCCACCACCAGATGTCTAAACAAGTCGAGGACTTGTTGTAACAAGCTTCAGAGAAATTCGGACGCTACTCGACTGCAAAACGGCTGGTGGTAAATGAGTGGAGTGACGATCTAGCCGGTGGATTTGAATCCCGGCCGAACTCGTGGCGCGGGGGTGAGATGTCCCTGCTGGACCATTGGATGACGTCACCTACTCATTTCACTGCAAATCTCCCTGACTGTCGCATCATTCCCTGCAGATCTGTCACCGCCATTTTCGTTAAATCGCTGCTTCTCCCCGACTGGACGCTTCTCACGTGTCCATTACCTGTTTTGCTTGCCACGACCACCACTTTCCAAATCTAACTAGACCATCTGACTGGTCGTGGTGGCCAGTTGAATGGCTACCCGACTACTCAACCCGTTCATTTCCACACTTGCAAACATTCTAGAGTATTATTCATGTAATTTGACGAAAAAAGGGTGAGGCACTTACCTGTGTGGCCGCAACATTATTTTCAGGTTTCGGGACGAGGGTGATTGGATTTGCTAGTTGCTGCTTCATACACAAGCACGGGGGTCCCTCCTTGCAGACTACTACTGATTACGAAGCTGGTTACTTGGTTGCGGGTGGTGCATGTGCCCGCTCTATGTGTTGCAGGCACCTTGATGGTGTACACTCTAGCTGGATGAACTGCTACGGGATTCCTGTAGGATGTCCTGTAGCAGTTTTTCCTCCTCGGGTGCATGCTGAGAAAATGGAGACAGTGGCATCACAGTCACGATCGCAGGGCCCTCGGATGGCTTTGATAAGTAGTGCATGGTGTTTCTGCATCCTTTTTCCATTTGAGAATCGCTTCCTCTGATAATTTCAATGTTTTGTTTTTACTGTGCAGGTATTTCCATTGCATGGCAACTAGGGTGGTAGAAGGAGGCGACAACAGTGCGTGATGGAGAAAATATTAGCTTACATGCCTCCGTGTTGGACCTTGGGCGTTAGATCTCCCCACACAATTAGTTATGGGCCGTCCAAAACTTCTACAGGAAGTTTCCTGTAGAAATACAGAACTTCCTGTAGAAAGTCCTGTAGCTTCCTGTAGAAGGCTAAACTATGATCAAATCATGCCCAGACCTTGGAAGAGATGAGTGTTTCCGGAGGGAGTGCTGGTGAGGTCACCTGGTAGCATAGTAGGGAACCTTTTATTTGAGTTGAGGGGCCTCTTTTCCTACATGGAATACCTGCAACCTGCATGCATTGCCACATTGTGAACTTGCTTTCCCTGTTTTTTTTGTTTGTTTGTTTTTTTTTTTGAAAGACAGCAGGGGCGCCTCCATGAGGTTTTCACCATTACCATCTGCCTTGAGCGCCTCAAAGAGGTTTTCACTCAAGGTTCTTTTTCAAACATTTTCAGAAAGACAGTAGGGACGCCTCAATGAGGTTTTTACCCCTACCATCTGTCGTGGGAGCCTCAGAAAGGTTTTCACCCAAGGATCTTTATTTATTTATTTATTTTTATTTTTTTTTGTTAATAAGATCTTTAGGGTATGCCCAAAACAGAGGCAGAACCCTTCTTTATGACCAGCACTGATTTTTCCACAGTTTTGATGAATTCTTGCCTTGACAGAGGTTTTCTGTAGATCTTTAGGTGATGCCCATTGACATGCATAGGGATTTCCTCCTCATTAATTGTCCGAATAAGAACATATCCATTGTCATTATATTTTTCCACTGCATATGGTCCCAGCCATCTGGTTCTCAGCTTCCCCTTGAAATCCTTATGCCTGGAATTGTACAACAGCACCCAATCTCCCGGCTGAAATTGTTTGTCATTGAGGTGTTGGTCATGCCACACCTTCCTATGAAGTTGAACCACTTCTGAGTCGAGAAGGGCCTGCACTCGGTGCTCTTCCAATCCATTCCGCTACAATAACCTTTCTTGTTGGGCATGGCTGAGATCCAGGTCCAGCTGAGCTGCCATCCTCAAGGTGTTGTATTCAAACTCAATTGACAGCAAAGCTTTCTTCCCATAGACCATCTCATAAGGTGTGAAGCCGGTTGTGATCTTCCAGGTGGTGTTGTAAGCCCATGTGCCCTTAACCAGGCGATCTGCCCAATCTTTCTTGTTGCTGCTCACCACCTTAGTCAAGATCCCTTCCAATGCTCTATTGGTGACTTCCACTTGCCCATTTGCTTGAGGATGATAGGGGGTGGAAGTCCTATGCTTGATTTTGTGATGACCGAGTAGGTCTTCAATTAAGTTGGAGGTGAACTGGCTTTCTTGATCGGTGACTAACTCTCTTGGGTAGCCAAATTTGTAGAAGATGTTTTCTCTTAAGAACTCGGCCACCTTTTCTTCTGTCGCTACTTTGATTGCCTTAGTTTCTACCCACTTTGTCAGGTAGTCTGTGCACACAATGATGTAAGACCTTTGCCTTGAAGGAGGATTGATCAGACCCACAAAATCCATACCCCACTTCTCAAATGGCTCAAGAGTCACTTGAGGTTGGAGAGGCATTTCGTCCCTTGGAGTCAGTTTCCCCATCCTTTGGCATCGGTCACGTTGGCTGATATACCTTCTGACATCTTGATGAAGCGTGCGCCAATAGTAGCCTGCCTGCAGGATTTTGGAGGCAGTCCTTTTGGCTACAAAATGTCCTCCACAAGGCCCGTCATGACAGGTTAGGAGGATATCAAAGACTTCCTCCTCCCTTACACAATGCCTTAAGATCTGATCAGGGCCAAGCTTGAATAGGTTGCCCCCGATCGAAGTGAATGAGGCACTCTTCCATATGATCCTGCTCTTCTCTCTTGAGGATAGGTGCGGAGGAAACTGTGCTGAGACAAGGTAGTTTGCTATATCAACAAACCATGGCGAGAGTATTGAGATAGCAAAAAGATGTTCATCTGGCATCTGGTCATCCACTGTTCCATCCTCTCCTGCAGGTAAATCCAATCTAGACAAAAAGTCAGCAACAACATTTTCTTTACCTGGTTTGTCAATGACAGTCAAATCAAACTGCTGCAACAAAAGTAACCATCTAATAATATGATCATTCACATCTGGTTTATTCATTAAATATCTAATTGCAGCATGATCAATATGTACAAATGTTTGGTATCCAGTGATATATTGTCGGAATTTGTTCAGTGCATGGACCACGGCCAAGAATTCTTTCTCAGTTACAGTGTAATTCAGTTCTGCCTTGGATAAGTTTTTTCTGACAAAGTAGATGACATATGGAAGTTTTTGTTCAACTTGTCCTAAGGCTGCCCCTATGGCTTTGTTCGAGGCATCAGTGTGTCTGTGGAAAGGTAGGGCCCAGTTTGGACCTCTCAAGATTGGGGCAAACACCAACTTGTCCTTTAATTCATTCAGAGCCTTCTAACAATCGTCAGTCCATTTAAACTTGACATCTTTTGCCAAGAGGCTAAACAATGGCGAGGCTAGCTTGCTGAAGTCTTTAATGAATATCCTATAATACCCTGCTAATCCTAAGAAACTTTGAACATCTCTTACCTTCTGAGGAGGTGGAACCTTCTTGATGAGAGAAATTTTGTTAGGATCCACCTGTAACCCTTGGCAAGAAATGGTATGGCCTAGCACGGTCCCTTCAGTCATCAAGAATTCACACTTTTCATGACTAAGGGACAGGTTCATCTCAATGCACTTGGTTAGGACTTTTCCTAGATTGGACAATGCTTCCTGAAAGTTGGACCCATAAGGATCAAATTCATCCATATAGATTTCCACCGAATCATGGACCAGCTTAGAAAAAATGCTCAAGACGACTCTCTGGAAGGTGGTAGGAGCATTGCATAGTCCAAAGGGAAGAACTCGGTAAGCAAAGGTACCCCAAGGACAAGTGAAGGTGGTCTTATCTTGGTCTTCCGGGCTGATTTGGATCTGGTTATACCCGCTAAACCCATCCAGGAAAGAGAAAAACTTCTTTCCTGCCAGTCCATCCAACACTTGATCTATGAAAGGTAGAGGAAAATGGTCTTTCTTGGTGGCCTTGTTCAGTTCTCGGTAGTCCACACAGATTCTCCACATCCCGTTTTTCTTGGGAACCAACACCAAAGGGGACACCCATTCCCTATCCGAGATGGGGTAAATGAATCTGGCATCCAACGTTTTTTCTAATTCCTCCTTGACGATGTCCTTAAGGGATGGATTCATTCTCCTTTGGGGTTGCCTAACCGGTTTACAGTCTTCTTTGATGTAGATGTGATGGCTACAGACCGAAGGATGGACTCCTTTCATCTCCTTATAGTTCCAAGCAAAAGCATCTAGATGACCGGCCAACAGACTACACAGCTCCTTTTCTTGGGAAGGAGATAGGGAGGAGCTGATATTTAACGTTCTCTCAGGACCGAACTCCACATTTTTGACTCTGGGAGTGACAGGGTCGGTCACACAAAGGTCCACTAAAGTGCTGGCTTGGGCATCCTCCACCAATTCCTCTAAGGACAATGCACTGGGAGGTGGAGTCTGGATCAAGGTCTCAATCAAATCATCCTCGGTTGGGAGGCCTCCCCTAGTGGTGTCCAGGGTGCACAAAGGTGTTGAGTACACCTCATCGTCTTCTCCTTCCTCCAACCAAAGTGGTAAGTCATTCTCTAATAAGGGTTGGGCAGGAGGGTACAGGACTAGCTGCTTGGACATAGGACCATTTTTTATGGTCATGTTTGCTACACGACAGCTTATGTAAGCATCTGTAGTGGCTAACCAAGGCCTTCCCAAAATGAGAGGGTATCCAGTAAGCTTTGCCTTTGGTTGCAGAACCAAAAAGTCTACAGGGTACTCCCAAGAGTCAACAGAGACCAAGACATCCTCTACAATCCCTTCGAGAGTCACAGTGGAGCGATCTGCTAGTTGTAGGATTGTCGAGGTCTTTCTCAGGGAACCCTGAAGGTTGAGTTTGAGCATGGTATCTCTGGTCATCACATTAATGGCAGCCCCCAGATCAATCAATGTGTGAGGTATGATGGTGCCATTGATGTGGACATCCACTACAGGACTCCCAGGCTCCAGATACTTTGGGCAGATGGCCTGCCCCAACATGAGATCAGACAGTTGTCCTATGACATTGATGGTTGAAGCATCTCTTTTCGCCTGCCTGGGTGTCTGAAACACTTTTCCTTAACCAGTTTGTTGTATATCGGTACATCTTTGATGGCTTGGAGAAGTGGTATTCTCACACACAACTGTTTGAGTTCCCCCAAAAGCTCATCCTCCTCTGGGTTGGGTTGTGTGGTGGCCGTTAGTCTCTCAGGAAAGGGTGGAATGGCCTTTGGTTCACCTTCCTGTTTATCTTCCTCGTCCTCTAGGGAAGGAGGTTGGCGATCCGGAAGAGTCTTTCCAGATCACAGATTGATCTCCTGGATCTCCACAACATAGGTAGGGCATGATGTCTCCCCAGTATATACCTGCTAGGCCTGTCTGTTGTTGGGGTTCGGGTTCAGTTGAACAGGCATTTGGGGTTGCCTTGGAGGAGCAGGAGGTAATGGTTGTGGTTGAGCCGGTGGTGGAGGAAAAATGGCAGGAGGAGTATTGTACTGGGGCCTCCACCCCGGTTGAGGTACATTCCACTGAGGCTGTGGCTGGGCATGTGAGTAAAACAAAGGAGTAGTGGGCTGAGTATGGTATCGAGGTGGGTAAGACCATGGAGGAGGTATAGACCAGGAAGGATGAACAGGGGTCCCCAGGAAGGCATAGGAGCGGATTGGTTGGGGCTGTAATAGGCTTGGGGTGTCCCTTGCATCCCCTGTTGGTAAGGTCTAGGTCCATGTGGCCTTCTTTGGTTAAGGGAATAGAGGTTCATTGGGCGCTTCTTTCCCTTGATACATGGCTTTAAGCCCAGGTAAGGTTGGACATTGGTTTGTGGGGTGGTCCTCCTCACAAACAAAACATACCTCAACCGAATGTAATGGGCACTCATTCTTAGGGTGTTTCCTTGTACACCTAGGGCAGAAGATAGCCAAAGCCCTCTCAGCTTCCTCTTTCTTCTACTGGATTCGGAATGTATCAAGTTGCATGGCGATGGTCTGTCTCACCTCACTCTTGTGATCATCTAATTGATTTGCAAACTCATGTTTGGAGAAAGGAATACCAGCTGAGAGGGGGTTTCCTCTACCTCTTTTCCGGGCTGCCCTAGAGTGGTTTCTAAACACAGTCTTTATGTCCTCATAAGGCAGTTGGTAAATATATCCTCCAGCTAGCATGTGAAGGGTATCTAAGAGGTCTTCCGGGACTCCTCGTAGCAAGACCAACTTAAGAGATTCAAGGTCAAGTGTGCACCTGGCCCGTTTATAGCTAAGTTGGAACCTTTCCTCGTAATCTTCTAAAGACTCATCATTCCCCATGGTCATCCGAAAGATTTCTCCCTTGGTTTCCTTGGACCTACAGTAGTCCCGATATTTGGTATTGAAAGCTTGCTGCATCTGGGCCCAAGTGGTGATACTATTCCCAGGTAAGCCCATGAACCAGCGTAATGCTGCATCCTTAAGGGTAGAGGGGAAGAGTTTCAGTTTTTTCTCATCTTCAGTATAGTCATAAGTTCGGCACAGGACGAAAAACTCAAATAGGAAAGTATTAGGGTCTTCAATAGTCAGTCCATGGAAGTGAGGTAAAGCGGAGGGGCTGATGTTCTTCATTTTCATGTCTCCATTGGTGTCTCGGATGGGGAAGGCACCCTCAATTCTCTCATTTTCTCCCCTATTGTCAGCCATAGCTTTAGATGGAGTGTTCTCTAACTCTTCTTCTACTATAGGATCTTCGTATATCTCAGGAGGTTCGCCTATAGGTTCTTCTGGATCACTGTCACCAAAGAAGAGAGAAGGGTGACTTAGTGATGTGGTGGGGGTGTTGGGTAAGAATTTTCATGTTTTATCTTGATTTCTACGAGGCATGAAATGAAAATACTTCTGATTGCTTTTGTTTTTCTTCTGATACTTGCAAAACTAAAACAGATTGAACTGCAACTAACTATCTTGCTGAAATGGAAATGCGGAATTGAAATGAAAGCATGAAAGAACTAATCTATTTTGCTCAAATGAAATTGCAGGAATGAAATGCTAAGCTATGCTTTGCAGAATTGAAATGCTAATCTATGCTTGCAGAAATGAAATTGCGGAATTGAAATGTTAATCTATGAAAGAAGTAAATGTCTATGCTACTTTTGCAGAAAGGAAATTGCAGAATGGAAATGAAATACTACTTAGCAGAAGGCAAGAGTAGGAAAGTAGAAGAAAATCAACAATCACCAATACTCTGACGCATCCCCGGAAACGGTGCCAAAAAAATGGTGGGCTCCAGTATTGTAGCAATAATGCTACAACTCCTGGAGCTTCCTTCTTCAGTTTTATCAACCTGATAGTTCGTAACAAAATTGGAAGCGACGGTGTTGTATGCACAAGTACTAGCTCTTGCCACAGCTGTCACCTGGTCAGCTGGCACAAGTCCGCTAGGGGCTCAAGCCAACTTCTATGAGCTCTCAAAAGAATCTTTTTAACTGATGGAAAAAAGCTAACTCAAAGGAAGCTAATCTATTTGCAAAAAGGAACTGAAAGCCAACAAGAAACGCAAACCCTTGCAAACCCTAATTCTACCAGCTAGTCTTACTGATGCAGAGATGGGGATGAAAACTACTGAAAGAGATGCCATTACTTCTATGAAGGTGAAATGCATGTGTCTAGACTATCTCTATCTGAAGAAAACATCTTTTGTATTTTTGTTTCGATTATTAGAATTATCATGCATGTGCTTTTAACTAGATTTTTACTGTGCAGAGGTGGATCAAGGAGGAGGAAGGCTTGAAAAAGGTTGGGAAAGTTCAGAGAGGGTCTAAGGGGTCCCTAACACCCTTCCAGAGAGTTTCACAAAGTTTGGCTACCAAGAGGCCGCGTTTATGAGCTTCTACAGGAAGTCTGCAGGGGTTCTACATGATGTTTCAGATCTTCTACAGGATGTTCAGTAATTCCTACAGGATGTTCTACAATCGGATTTTTGGGTGATGGGTGAGTGGAAGAGGCTGCAAGGGTGGATAGGGAGGTAGGAGAGGCGTTTGGAATGACTTAGTGACAGAGAGATGAGATGATGAGGGGGTGTGCTAAGCTAGTTTTTCTAAAGGAGGGTAGAGGGAATGAAAGGCCAAAAAGGTGGGATAATGTGGGTAGTAGAGTAGCTGAGAGACAAGGGGTCTAGTTGGGAGATGAGTAGTTGGCCTGGGCAAGGCTTAGAAGGATGAGAGAGTGAGGGGAGTAGCACTGCACAGTGCAAACTGAATCAAATCTTCCACGTCCTGCATATAATCAAAACATTCCTAATTGTTTAATGGAACCAATGAACAACAACGTTATTCTTAAGGAAAATCACGTATGGTATTGAAGCAAGGAAACATTCCAAGAGGTCTGAACACATGGACAACTTCTACAAACAAAAATATTGCACCACAGATTGCATGTATTCGTAAACCAATGTTTTTGGTGGGTAGCACTGTCTGCAATTCCAGCCCCTAGACAGAGGTGAAAATGAGTATGCAGGCAACTCTTTTCTAGAACTTTTATCAACTCCAATTTCTTCACTCTATTCTAAACAGCTGAAGCAACTTTGTCTTATAACAATGACCTACTTAACCACACCAAGAAATCTAACTCAACAAAATGTGTTCCAAATGCATGTAAATAAAAACCATAATGCTTGAAAGAAAAGATAACAATACAGAAGAAAGAGGCCTTAGGCTCTCAGGTTGGGCCCAACCCCGATAGCTATGGCTCCTTTAAAAGCTCAGAACTGAGATCAAATCCGACTGCTTTCCATTAAAAAATAATAATCATAAGTCAAATAGCATGCCAATAATGGCTACAAAAGAGCAAAGCTAAGCTAGCAGCTCGTAGTGCAGGATGTGCAACAATGTTCCAAAAGTCCTTTTCGAAGGCTAAAGCCCTATCATTTATACATCACGAGGCCCCAAGCTGGCCTCCTAAATCAGTGGGGCTTGGCTTACCAAACTAAGAGTGAACTGCTGCTTCCTCAAAATCCGTTTGGCTGTCTTTTAATCCAGTTGCGGTGGCTGCTGGAGCTCGAATTTGGGGGTGAAGATCCCGAGGAAGGCCATTTAATTCTATGGACAACCCTCCTACGAATCCTCAACCCCATCTTGGCTATCTCTTGGTCCTTATCTGCTCGGCTTTGTTTCAATCATGTGTCAAAATACCTGAAATGAGCACGTGTTAGCCACCTAGGAATAGTGACTGCCCTTATTCGTACAAATGACATAAACATACTAAAAAATGATGCATAAGTTATGAAAAATGAAGGATTGAGCAAAGGTAGTTAGGCCAAACGAGCCCAAAATGTTACCAAATTTGGGGCTCATCAATATGCTCAACAAGAAGGCATAGACTTTGAAGAAACTTTTGCACCACTTGCTAGACTTGAGGCCATAAAAATGTTCCTTGCTCTTTCTAGCTTTCAGAAGTTCAAAGTATTTCAAATGGGCGTGAAGTCTGCTTTTCTAAATGGAGAATTGGATGAAGAAGTGTATATTGAGCAACTAGATGGGTTTATCCTTGGAAATGATCCAAAATTTGTATGTAGACTCAAAAAGGCTCTCTATGGACTTAAACAGGCTCCAAGGGCTTGGTATTATTGTTTGGATAAGTATCTTCATCAACAAGGTTTTACAAAAGGATCAACAGACATCAATCTATATATAAAAATTGACAATGATAAGTTGCTAATACTTGTTGTATATGTTGATGAAATCATCTTTGGTAGCAATAAAGAAGACATGAGTCAAAACTTTGCCTTGGTGATGCAAAAAGAATTTGAAATGTCCCTGCTTGGTGAGCTCACTTATTTTCTTGGTTTACAAGTCCAACAAAACAAAGACGGTATTTTTCTATCACAAACCAAGTATCTCAAGCAGATATTGAAGAAATATGGGATGGAGGCTTCGAAACCAGTATGTACCCCTATGGTAACAGGATGCAGCCTCAGCACAAATGATGAATCAGCAGCAGTGCATCAACCAACCTATAGATCCATGATTGGTAGTCCGCTCTATCTAACAGGTACTCGACCAGACATTATGCATGTAGTGGGAATAGTTGGAAGGTTTCAGGAAAATCAAAAGGAAACTCATCTTTAGGTAGTTAAGAGAATTTTCAAGTCTCTTCAAGGAACTCAAAACTATGGCTTATGGTATCCTAGAAGTACAGATCTCACACTTCATGCATATACAGATGCAGATTCAGTAGGAAGCGTGGATGACATAAAAAGCACTAGTGGTGGTGCATTCTTCAAGGGTCCTAAATTAGTATCGTGGTTCAACAAGAAACAGAGTTCAATTGCATTATCTACAGCTGAAGCAGAATATGTAGCTATTGCATATTGTTGCACACAACTCCTTTGGATGATGCAATCATTGCAAGACATGCAAATCACTTGCACTCCACCTATCTCCATTTTTTTGTGATAATACAAGTGCAATCAATATTTCAAAGAATCTCGTCATGCATTCAAAGACCAAGCACATAACTATCAAATATCATTTTCTCCCTGAACAAGTTCTTGAACAAAAGGTCAAATTAGAGTATGTTCCCTCCAAGGAACAAGTTGCTGATATACTCACCAAACCACTGCCCAGGGAAACATTTGAATACCTCAGACAGAAGCTGGGAGTAGTCGATGCATCATCTTGCTGTTGAAACTTGTCTATCTCAGAGAAAAGTGGGTGTACATGAGTTTCATGAGGAGGATCTGCATACATATGCCAGTTTATGTGGGTACAGTCACGTATATGTTGGTTTGAAGACAAACAGTGGGCCAGGCTCAGGATGAAAGGAGTCTGATATGGGTCTGACAGAGACCATCTGGCATAGGTTCAGGGGGAGCATATATATTCTTCTAATAATGCATTGTTGGCATTATCCAAGAAGATCTTGGTTCAAGATCACAGTGTTTTGGTTTCAGGGGGAACAAGTGCAGAAGGAGAACATGGTTGCTGGTCTGAATGATGATTGACAGATGCTGCTAATGATAGTTGTTGATAACTATCATAGTCTGGTTATAGATATTTCGTCTCTATGTCATGTATTTCTTTTCTTATCAAGGTCATGTAACGACCTTCTTTGATTTCCCCACTATGCCTGGGATGGTTGATGTAATGTTCTTGTTTTATCTTGTGTAAACTTTTGGTGTATCCCCACTTGGTTGGGTGGATGAGTCAATATTGGTATATCCCCACTTGGTTGGGAGATGTATGTATGTATGAGTCTTTGGTGATAGGAAGGTCGCTTATGATGTATAGAGTCATGGTCTTTCTTATAGATCATTTTTCTGCAGACCTTGCCTATAGTCAGGGGGAGCATGGACAACACAGCACAACAATGATTTCAGCATGTACTCAGGGGGAGCATAACCCTTTGCCCTTGATGTCAAAGGGGGAGAATGACTTTGAATGATTTGGGTTTTCCATCAAGTCCAAAGGGGGAGATTGTTGGCATTATGACACAGGTTTGGCACTATGGCATAGGTGTTGTCCTTGATGGCAACTCACTCAGATGGCATATCACTGTTCAGGCTCTCAGAATGAAAGAAAAAGAGGTATACACAGGTTTCCTTTGACGAAGTCACGTATACACGCGGGATTGCCGATCAAAAGTCGCGTATGCGTATGCACGCACTTTCATGCACAGAAAAGTGTGTACATGTGGGAAATCTTATTTTTAGGACCATGGTATTTGGACCTATGGTTTTGGACCTTGGTATTGCGTCTAAAGTATTGAATCCAGGTTTTGGGTCCCTAGTATTGGTTCTCTATGGTTTTGGACCATGGTTTGAGTAAGGCCTAAGACTATAAAAAGGAGGAGATCATTTGGCAAAGGCATTGACTGAAGCATTGAATATCTTATGAAGAGAAAGATTTGGAATACTGGTGATTGGTTTATGGTGCATAGCTGAATCTGAATCAAGGAGGAACCTGAGCGCAAGAAGATGGATAAGTTATATTGATGGGCCAATACTCAAGACTTGAACAGTAGTATCTTTGTGTGTTTTTTATCTGTTATATTTGGCGCATGACTAGATCTATAAATCTGATAATCTGGGTATAACTGATGTCTGAATATTTGAAAGAGTGAACTATCTTTTATAGATCTGTATGCAGGTTCGGCACATCAGAGGTGTGTATACATGCTGGTTCAGTAAGTAAAAACAGTGTATACATTGGTTGCCCTTGATTCAGAAGTGTATGCACGCAGGTTGCACACATTGAATTAGTGTACGTCTCTTGAAATATGTTTTAGCTACTTCTATTTATTGCTGCAGGGTTCTGGGTTCAGAATTGGTGTTTGGTTACTGTTACTACTTTCTAGGTACAACATTCAGAGAAGTGATTATTTGATTCAGTTTATTCGGTGCAAAAGAGATTGGTTGATGTAGATATACTTGATTTTTGATTGTTGTTATTCATGGATCTAGTGTGAAAATTTATGAAACGTGGTCCCTGGAAGAAAAGAGAAGGTTGTAGCCTTCTGTAGGTCAGCACCTACGTACTAGTACCTCAACTAGTACAAGAGCTAAGGGGGTTGTAGATCCCTCCCAGAAGAAGCTGGAGAATGAGAGAACATTGTAGCCTTCTGTAGGTAGCTACCTGCGTACTGGTATAAGGCTGCACTAGTACAGAATCATTGTAAAAAGTAGTTTCTAATTAAAAGAAGATAGAGACGAATTGCAGCAGGTGGTTTTCACCCACATTGGGTTTCCACCTTACATCCCAGTGTTCATGTGTGTTGTGATTTTCTCTACTTTACTGCTCCTGTTCATATGGTTAATAATGTTCTGATGCACTCATTAAGAAGCAACTAACTGAATTATAAGTTTACTAGATATACGCTTGTTTCATTTCACACAGTTGCGTATACACGCGGTTTTCCTTAACTGAAGTAGCATATATGAAACTGAATTTGGAATTGAAAAAGTTATATTGATTAGATAATACTGATTCACCCCCCCCCCCTCTCAGTATTATTTCCAACACCTTCTACATTATGGTACAAACAATATTTTAATCTACACATGAGCTATTCTCTACCTAGTTGTGTGAATCCATGGCTAGCATGTTTTTCTCCTTGGCATCGTTCTAGTAGTTCTTTGGATTTAATGTCAGATGTAGCTTCCAACACTTATCTTCTATGTTACCACTAATATAATGGTTATAATAATTGTTTGGATCCTTCCACTATTGTGTAATACATTTTTTCATCGTATACTTTCCTTTCTACTTATTCTTGCCCTCCTTGGAAGAATCTTGGTGATCTTTCTACTTCAAACCACTTGGTTGTCCTTTATTCTTACCAATATTCTATAGATATTTTGCTTGCACATAGGCCTCCTTCATTTTCCTAGGTTGAAATAGCATCACTTGCCTCCATAAATGACTATGTAGACTACCTAAATACTTGAGGACTAAGTACATGTTCCTAGGAGATATACTTAACATAATGGCTATATTCATAAGCTCATTAATGTACTCTTGTACACTCTACTCTATCTTCTACTAGTAGTTCGAATGGATCCATGGGTTCTCTTCATAACTAATAGCATAGAATTGGGACTTAATAATGATTTTAATCACCTCTCACTTAGTTATTTTTAGGTCACCCTCTAGCTTAAAAATCCACGTGTGAATTTCCCGCCAAGTTTGGACATGGCCTTCTAACTTTAGGTAGAAAAAAAAAAAAAATTGTCTTTTATTATGTTAATAACACTACAATAAAATTTTAACTATTTCAAACAAAATTAAACTTAACAAAATCAACCTCAATTTTAGAAGGCTTGATTCCCACTTTAGCTTCCACTTTAAACGGGGATTGGAAAGAAGTGATGGTAGTGGAACTTGGCCTCTCTTTATTTGTCCCTTTTTTTATTACTTTTCTAGGTCCTCATTATCTCAATTTTTCACATCTAATATAGCTTTTATTTTAGAGACACCAAACTCCTCCAAAGGTCCAAAATTGTTCTTTAAAGATGCCATGACGATGACCATGTTGTAGGAAATGTCAATGACTTGTTCTTCTAGATTTTTAAATATCCTTTCTAACTCATCCTATGGATTGTAGTGTAATCATCCACCATGGCTAAGCTTTTTAAAATTTATACCATTTCCTAGATACTACCACTTCCCACAAAATACCTAAAGAAACATAGCTTTAATATCAATATAAATTGTAAATTGTCGTGATATTCCACTAGAACACTTTGTCACAAAAATCATCTAAAAATACCTTATTATGGATTGTATTAATTTATCTTTTTAGATTTAATTATTACTAGCTTAGTACAAGAAATGCTAAAATAAGCTTCCCCGATGGGGGTGACCTCGATGTTGAGTGAAGTATAGGGAGGGACATGTAACCCTCACCCACACAACATGAGTTGGCATGAATTACGTTCATCACACCTCAGGTGGCACGCGAGAACAAATGGTTCTCGAAGGGTGCTATGGTATATGGGATATGTGGGATCTCTTAGACAGTCATTACATTTGCATGGTAATGGGCAGAGGGAAACTGGTAGTAAATTTCTTTGTAGAAGTGCAGGGTGGATCCTTGCCATCCCTGACTCCCCAAATTACAACAGTTTGAATGGAAATTGTTCCATACCTTTGAGGCTCATCCCTTTTTGTGATAGTAGTACAACATAAAATGACTCGGGACCCAGGCTCATGGTGGTTTGCATAGACATTCAACGAGAGTAGGGAATTGGGGTGAAGAATTCAACAACAAAAGTTGGCAATTATAGTGACTTTGTGTGTGGGAATTTCATTTCTAAGTTCACTGGTTAAATTCTCGCCCACAACCTTCAAGTTTGCTCATATTTTTTCTCCTATATAGACTATTAATTTGTATGGCATAATGGTTATTTGGCTTGGGGTAGTCATGGATGAGCTTATGTTTGTTGAGGGTTGGCTCCTTCTCGCTTCTATCTAGTGGTCTTTACTTGCATTCAATTTGGGAGTTAATGGTGTTGTTTATGGGGTTTCTCCTATATATGTTGGGATTGTGAGTCACTTATGGTTATGGGTCAAGTCACTTCCAAAAGCGATTGTGTGTCAACTCTATTATAGTGCACAATTCTATAACTCTTCTTGATATCCCTGCCTTGGAAGTGTGGGCGTCGATTTCTCTAAGCGCATGGTGTGAAATTGGCGACTTTCAATGGACTTTCCACAACCCATGCAATGTCAGTGAGGTCATGCTCACAGAGGCGTGGGAATGCATGGACAAGGAGTATACCATCAAGTGGAAGTTTCAGACTTTGGGGAGGAGGTAGACCAACAACCACCTCCGTCCCCTGGTGGAATTGACTTTCCACCTCCATTTGGTTCACCTGAACACTAAATTCAACACGTCACTACCATATTGGAGCAACCCACATGTGAACGACATGATGACCATAAACAAATCATTTCTTTCATGAACGACTTTCAGCATAACCAATGGCACATGATGGATAGACTAGTATCCTTGCATCGAGGACAGAGAAGGCTTCAAGCGAGGGTGAATGGACTGGAGTGAAGGTTGGCACATATGGAAGCACACATTCATGAGAAACTTCGCCCTCCTCCACCTCTAGGAAATAGACAGGGCGCTCCAGGTGTCATGTAATCTTGTTGCTTTGGGATTAATATTGGTTATATTTTGGTTTTCGGGGGGGGGTTGGCTTTTTTTCGGCAGTATTCATATGGTCTTTGTGTTTACTATTGTTATTGTCAATATGTTTTTGCCATTATCTTCTCGCTTAGAAAGTTATAACAAGAAAAAAAACCATTTAAGGATTCAATTCGGCTCCCAATATTTTGCATCCCAAATCACCAAAGTGGGATATGTCCATAAAATGGGCCCTACAAGCTAATAGGTCCAATTTCTCCACCCAAAATGTATCAAAATACATGATCAATTATATAATGGTCCATTTCAAATCATCCATTCCTCTCAATGATTAATAAATACAAAATTAAAATGGATCCCATATATTAAAACATTTTTAACACACACACATACACATATATAGCCCCAAGGGTTAGCTCAATTGGTTGAGTCCCCATCTTTAAAAGCACATTTTCTATTTAGAGGTCATAGGTTCAATTCTCGCAACACCCTCGAGGTCAAGTTCTATGGTTGAGCTAGCGGGAAGTGATCCCTTTGGGTGGATCTTCTTGGTATAAATATTTCGTGGACATAGTAGTCACCGATCTACAATGTCCGTGAATATATGTGTGTGTGTGTGTGTGTTAAACTACTTGTTAAAACAAAATCTAACACCATAAAAGTGTAAAATTCCAACCACCAAGATGATAGCTTTTTGTAACTTGGGAAGGGTACCCATTGTGACTTTAGCAACTCTTCCCCACAAGTTGGCTCTTATCCAACACAGGGGACTTTCCTAAAGGTAGGATTATCAAGGCTACGGAGTGAGGGATGAAGGTGAAAATGGAGAGAAAGCCTTGATTAAAGAAAAGGTTGTTTTAGTATGTGTAAATGGAAATGGAAATAGGGAAAGGGATATGAGAAATAGAGAAAACTTGGAAGAAGTGGGAAATAATGAAAGAGATGATATGAGACTACAAATTATCAACTTATTCCATGAAATGATAGAATCATTTTAGTATAGTCAATATTTTGGTTTAGACTATATGTTATACAGTGATAGCTTGCCACATTTAACCATCCAATTGTACAAAGGGATAACTTACCACATTCAACCATCTAATGAAAGTAATATGTGATATATTCATAATTTAGGTGTGTACGTAAGGTAAAATGAACTAATTTTTAACACATTTTACATTTAAGTGTTTGCTAAATGTGTGTTGTAGAAACAAATATTGTAATGCTAGCGGGTGCCACTCATCGATCCTATTGTGAAATTGTTTTTTTATGGATGAAATGTACTCTAAATTTACAACTTGAATTGATAGAAGATTAAAAATTGTTGTAGAAATAAAAAAACAATGTAAACTATGAAACAATATCTATAAACTCAAAACGAGAACTCTAGCCCAAAAACCCCAAAAAACCATGAAAAACTACCCAAAAACAAAAAATGTTGATGTTGTAATAACGTTTTTTTTTACAAGGTAAATTTTCAACATTTTTTAAAAATGGCAGTAAAAACCAATAAAAACGGATTTGTTTTGTGGAAAAAACACCTTGAAAACAAAAAGTGTCTAGGAACTAATTCCCAAGTATTAATCTTTTCAATTTGCTCAAGCTCTTCATTCATGGCCTTGACCCAACATTCATCTTTGCATGCTTCATGTACGTTTTGAGGTTCGATGGTGGAAATTAATGCTAGATAGCTTGAAGCTTCTATAATAGTTCTTGTTGTCTGCACATCTACCTCTTTTTGTCCCAAAATTTGAGTCTCTGGATGATTTTACTGCACATACCTGGATGGATTATTTTCTTCTACCATTTTTTGTTCTTCTGGTGCTTTATTGGTTTCCTCTTCAAAATTAGTTTGATTTGATGTGGAAGGATAATCCTCATCTTCTTCATAATCTTCGGTTTTTACCTGCTTTGGATTTTTTCCTGCTTCATCAACCACAACATCAATACTTTCAACAATATTTCCAAGTCTTTTTATTATAACACTTATATCCTTTACTTCAAGAAGAGTAACCAAGGAGAATGGCTTCATCTGCTCTAGGTTCAAACTTGCCAAGGTTTTCATCAGTCCTTTTGATGTAACATTTGCTTCCAAAAAATTTGAAGTATTTTACAGTAGGAGTCTTGCCATACAAAAGTTCATGTGGAGTTTGAGTGTTGTTTACCAGAACGTTTGTTTTGTTTAGAATAGTGATGGTAGTAAATACAGCTTCACCCCAGAAGGTTGCAGGAGTTCCAGACTCATCTAGCATGGCATAAGCCATTTGTTGAATAGTTCTGTTCATTCTTTCCACCAGTCCATTTTGCTAAGGAGTCCTTGCGGTAGAGAATTTCCTTTTTATTCCATGTTCTTCACAAAAGTCGAAGAATTCATTTGAGGTAAATTTCCCTCCTCGATTACACCTAAGGCATTTGGTTTTGCGATCTGATTCATTTTCAACCAATTCTTTGAGGGCTTCGAACTTTTCAAATGCTTCATCTTTATGCTTTAGAAGTCCTATCCAACACATTTTGGAAAAGTCATCAATGAACAATATAAAGTATTCTTCTCCACGAGGTGACTTTTTCCTTGATGGACCACATGAATTAGTATGAACAAGTTTAAGAGGCTTACTAGTTGATCCTTCCTTCTCAGGGAAATGAGCTATGGTTTGCTTACCAAATTGACATGATTTGCATATCGTATTTTCTAGAATGCTGATATCTCGAAGATCATGAAAGACCTTGTATCTGCATGATTTTCTTATTTGAGAGAAGCTTAGATGCCCCAATCTTCTATGCCATAGCTAGTTTTCATCATTTTTGCTTAGGTCTCACTATTTCTATCCTCCCCTGAGTATGTATAGGTTATTTGGAGTTCCTATACCTTTGATCACTATTTCTCCTGTATCAAGCTCACAAACAACACATCCATTTGATCGAAATACTACCTAATTTCCTTGGTCACACATTTGACTGACACTCAATAGATTATGCTTTAGATCATCAACATATTGAAAAGTGTGCAACAAGAAATTCTTGTTGAGATTGCAACAAGATGATGGAGCTTAGTGAAAAGAGTCACCTTCACTAAGTGGGCCCGCAGGCTATTTTTGGCGCAGGTCTATTTTTAGACTATGTCTATTTTTAGACATATGGATCATGTCTATGTTTATGGATGATTGATCAAGTTGGGAAAAATAGATGGACTTCTATTTTTGATGAAAGTGTGAGTGATCAAAGTCTATTTTTAGACTGGCTGTCAAAAATAGAAAAGTCAAATATTATTATCTCACAATAATATTTGGACTATAAACTTGATCTTATTCTCTTGGAGCACTTCAGTTTGAGCTACAGAGGTGGCACATGCAGCTGTCAGAAGGAAATACACTTTTCTTATGAGTCAGTTGAGTTGTTGCATGCATGACTTCAGTTAGAACTCAAGTGAGTTGAGTTTAGTGGACTGGAGGTACAGTTGATGGAGTTGTGTTCAGTTTGACTTAGTTAAACTAGTTGTACTTAGTCTAACTGCAGATAGACTAATGATGAGTTGTTAAACTAATTATTAACTCATAATACAACTAAAGAATACATCAGTTAACTCAGTTGCATGTCAGTGCATGTTCAGTTCAACAGAGACAAGTGGTAGAGAATCAGACTGCTATCAGTTGTGACTATAGTTGTGCATCAGATCTTGCACAATCAAGGGATTGAGTATGCCAATGAGTTTGCTCACGTATTTGGCCCACATTTTAGCCTTTTCTCACGTCCACAAAGAGTGAGTGACTATTTTGCAGGTGAAAATCGAGTTTGGGAAGCCATTCTCATCAGTTCTTGAGCAGGTATTGAGCAGTGGAGGCAGGCAAGCAGTGGAAGAGATTTGGAGATAAGATCTGAACTGTATTGTGTGTAACAGAGGTGGAGATACTTGTGAGAAGTATTATGCTATGTAATGTTACATGATTCAATCAATATAATATACAGATAGTGTGGGGTTTTTAGCGAGATGCTTTCCCCGGGATACATACTATGTTTATGAGTTTGATTGATGCTTCTATGTGTGCCTGTGAATGTTTCTGCTTCTGTAAATTGATGATCAACGTAGAGGAGATTATGTATTATACATGTTCCACTTATAATTGTATGATCAAGATAATCTCTGTGAATATGTGTTAAATTATTCAAAATTTCTACATGGTATCAGAGGTAGATAATTGTAGAAAAAGTTTCTACATGGTATCGGAGCAGCTTGATTTGTAGAAGAGATTTTTACGGGATATCAAGCGAGGATTGATCATTAGATCTACTATTCAGGAAGTGTTTACATTCTATTTCTTCAGGCAGAGTCTGTAATCGGGCCAGGTAGCCTCTGGATTCATCCTTCTTTTGGAAGGTGAGATATCCGGTGAATGCCCATACAGTCGATCTCTGTACAAGTAATATTGTGTTCTCACGAATTTTAGATCGGAAACGGCTGAGTTTTGAGCTGGTGGAATTCGGATTTAATTCTAAAGCAAGAGATAAACTCAGAAACATTCAGTGTGAGAATGGAGATAGTATGCCCCAGTATCTCACGAAGTTCACCCAATTCTGGGAGGAGATGGGAAGTGTGGGGGTAACTAATGGATGAGGATGGTGAGTCTAGAACTCCTTGACCTTCCTAAGAGTTGGCATAGCTACCAGGACTCAGTGAATGGAAGGGAGAAACTGCCAGGATGGGAGAGACTTTGGTCAGATCTTGTGCAGGAGGAGATTAGACGGAGCACCAGAGATGGTTCTTCATCCATGCAGGATGAGGAGAACTGTGCCTTAGTGAGTAAGGTGAAGAAGGGGAAGGGGAAGGTTTCTCTTTCCGAATCCAATTCTTCCAATGATGGGAAGAAGGTTGACAAGGCGAAAGTGAGATGCTTTCGTTGTCATGAGTTGGGTGATTATGCTACTAATTGCCCAAAGAAGAAGTCCAAGAAGGGATCCGGGGAAGGATCTGAAGGTGAGGCAGCCTCACTTGCTTCACAGTTTGAGTTGGACTTCACACTCTTTGCATGCATGGTTTCATCCATGATGGGAAGTGGTTGGTTTCTTGAAAATGGAGCTTCTTTCCACATGACCGGTGACAAAAGTTTGTTCAGTACTTTGGAGGAGAAAGATCTCCAGATACTCATAGGGATGGGTAATGATGAGAAGTATAGTGTCTTAGGTGTAGGCACGGTTATTTTTCAGAGGGAGCATGGAGCTCGCCTTACCTTGACCGATGTCAAGTATGTACCAGGACTGAAGAGAAACTTGGTGTCGATCGCGATGCTGGAAGACAGAGGCTATGATGTAGTCTTCAGTAAGGGAAAGGTTTTCCTTAGACACATCATCACCAGACAGGTGAAGAAGATTGGTTCACGGGTCCAGAACCTGTATGCTCTTGAGGTTCAAGATGCATGCAAAGCCTTGAGCAGCAAGGAAACTGATGGAGACTTGGTGGTTGAGAGGGAGCGTATATTACCTCTCAATGTGCAGAGCCAGAAGAAGTCTCAGACGATTGTGGAGGAGCCACGATTGGTGCAGCAGCTTCAGGAGATTGTGGAGGAGCCACAACAGGGGAAGCTGAGAGGAGATCAAGTAGAGACATCTACTCATCCAGAGACCTCCAGTAGGGGGAAACTTCAAGCCAGGTGGGTTGAGGGATCGCATGCATCCATACCTCCAGGTAGGAGGTGGGGTGATGTGGATTGATCATCCCAAGGAGGAGGGGCAAGATCCTTGAGGTACTCAACCTCTTGGATGAGACCTTGCTACGGGAGCCCCGATGTGTAGTAGCAGGAACTGACTGATTGGGTAGAGACAGATGCGGATGGAGCGGCAGATAGAGCGACAGTGCAGGGAATCCCAGGACAGCGCATAGCTAGCAGGCTGTAGCAATGCGAGAGGCATAAGTGTTTTGCACAGTGCTAGGTGGCACAGAGAGGTGTGCAATGGCGCGAGATGCATGGAGATGTTGCAGTAGCGCAGATGTCAGAGAGGGAGCACTTGTCAGCAGCAAGTAGAGCTTCAGCATCAGAGGATGTTTCTATCCCAACAGGGAGGTCAGTTGGGAGGTGTAGTACGGATGCAATGCTGGGAGATAGAACCAGCAGCAGCACAGATGCAGTCAGAGATGAAAGTGACAGAGGCTAGAGCAGTCAGATACTGAAGAGCACAGAGATGCAGAGTTTCAGTCGACAGAGGCAATAGCAGTCAGAGACTTTGATGACAGAGCAAGTGGACCGGCCAGATGTGTTGCATGGAGAACATTCTAGAGTTACAGGATCGGGTTTGAGAGGAAGCCTTTCTTGTTGAGATGGAGTGTTGAAAAGTGTGCAACAAGAAATTCTTGTTGAGATTGCAACAAGATGATGGAGCTTAGTGAAAAGAGTCGCCTTCACTAAGTGGGCCCGCAGGCTATTTTTGGCGCAAGTCTATTTTTAGACTATGTCTATTTTTAGACATATGGATCATGTCTATGTTTATGGATGATTGATCAAGTTGGGAAAAATAGATGGACTTCTATTTTTGATGAAAGTGTGAGTAATCACAGTGTGAGTGATCAAAGTCTATTTTTAAACTGGCTGTCAAAAATAGAAAAGTCAAATATTATTATCTCACAATAATATTTGGACTATAAACTTGATCTTATTCTCTTGGATCACTTCAGTTTGAGCTACAGAGGTGGCACATGAAGCTGTCAGAAGGAAATACACTTTTCTTATGAGTCATTTGAGTTGTTGCATGCATGACTTCAGTTAGAACTGAAGTGAGTTGAGTTTAGTGGACTGGAGGTACAATTGATGGAGTTGTGTTCAGTTTGACTTAGTTAAACTAGTTGTACTTAGTCTAACTGCAGATAGACTAATGATGAGTTGTTAAACTAATTATTAACTCATAATACAACTAAAGAATACATCAGTTAACTTATTTATGTCAGTGCATGTTCAGTTCAACAGGGACAAGTGGTAGAGAATCAGATTGCTATCAGTTGTGACTATAGTTGTGCATCAGATCTTGCACAATCAAGGGATTGAGTATGCCAATGAGTTTGCTCACGTATTTGGCCCACATTTTATCCTTTTCTCACGTCCACAAAGAGTGAGTGACTATTTTGCAGGTGAAAATCAAGTTTGGGAAGCCATTCTCATCAGTTCTTGAGCAGGTATTGAGCAGTGGAGGCAGGCAAGCAGTGGAAGAGATTTGGAGATCAGATCTGAGCTGTATTGTGTGTAACAGAGGTGGAGATACTTGTGAGAAGTATTATGTTGTGTAATGTTACATGATTCAATCAATATAATATACAGATAGTGTGGGGTTTTTAGCGAGATGCTTTCCTCGGGATACATACTGTGTTTATGAGTTTGATTGATGCTTCTATGTGTGCCTGTGAATGTTTCTGCTTCTGTAAATTGATGATCAATGTAGAGGAGATTATGTATTATACATGTTCCACTTATAATTGTATGATCAGGATAATCTCTGTGAATATGTGTTAAATTATTCAAAATTTCTACACAACATACATAGCATTCCCAGCTTTAACCTTTTCTTTTAAGAGAACAGGGCCTTTACCTTTAATGACTGCAAGAGTGTCATTTCCAAATGAGACCTTCTTTTCATTTTCGAAGGCATTATATGGCTGAAGTTTTTCTTTATCACCTGTCATGTGTTTCAAGCATCCACTGTCGATGTACCACTAATTTTCTTGTCCTTCTGCATACAAGGCTATACCACATCTTTCTGTTTTTGGTTCTTTATTTCTCCATGTTTTGGGACCTAATGAAGTTTTCTCCTTCTGATATGTTTGCTAAAATTTACTCCTGCATTTAGAATCTTTTGACCGAAGTTGTTATAGATAAATCATTCTATTTCATTTTTAAGAGAAAAAAGTTATTGTATGTCCCTTTCATGATCCTAGTCACATTCCTTTGATTTCATGCTTCTCTAGTCATGATGGTCTTGTAAGCAACACATTGAGCAGCTTTTTGTCCAAAGTTATGACATGAAAAACATTGGCCATTAAAGAAATTTTTGCGACTAGCGAACCTACTGACCTAGTGATTGCAGTTTCCATTGACATTCATTCTTGAAGAAAATTGACTATGATTTAACTGAGGTTGGTTATAGCTTCTGTTCATCCTTGAAGTAGATTGAACCTGATTTACCTAGTGATCTGCTTTATGCCTTTGCTGATGATTGTCAAACTGTTCACTTCTCCTTGCTGCATCAAGATAGCTTTTGGAGGTTGATGGTTTCTGTGCTTGAGATGCATCTTCAGTATATCCAAGACCTGTATTTATCAGAGGAGAATGCTGCACTTTGACAATTTCATCTAAATTTTCTAATGCTTTAGAAAATCTGAGATTGAGAGCTTTTGTTTTCTCAATATCTTTTCTTAGACCCACGATTTCACATTCTAATTTTTCATTGTGTTTTTCCCTTTCAGTAAGTTGGAATGTCAAAGTATCTGTAATCATATTCTTTTATTCTAAACAAATTTTAAGTTTAGAAATTTCTTCATAAAGACCATCTTCATCTAAATCATCCAAGAAATCATCATCTTAGAAAGCCATCAAAAGTCTATAGTCATTACCATGTTCATCTTCATCACTATTTGATAAACCATCACTATCTTCATGCAAATAATAGCTCTTCTTACTTACATTATGTTTTCTATTCCATCTTGTTGATTCCTTACCTTTATCAAGCTTATATTTATGAGGACATTTGGCTGCATAATGACCAACTCTTCCACAAGCAAAGCATTTGAAAGATAGCTTACCTTTGAATATTTGAGAACCCTGTTGAAGGTTCTTGACAAAGTTTGCTTCTTCTTCTCCTTCTGAAATATGTCTTGGTTCATTAAGTTCTTCTCTTCCTAAAGCTTTGAATGTGGCTTCTCTCATATTTGATGGACCCCCTTTTCTCATTTCGAAAGCAGTTAGGATTTCGTGCAGCTGTGTCATAGTAATACTCTAAAGATTTTGATTTTCCTCTATGGTAGAAACTTTTGATTCAAACTTAGAAGACAAGAATATTAAAACCTTTTCAACTACAGTAACTTATTTTATCTCTTCACCTAAGTTTTTCATGCGATTAACAATCTCATCTATATGTAAGAAGTAATTAGCTATATTTTCATCATTGTGCATTTTAAGAGTTTCATATTGAATTTTGAGTGATTGTGGTTTTGCACATTTTACCTGATCATCTCCTTCATAGCTTAGAACGATCTTGTCCCATATTTCTTTGGCGGTTTTGAGCTGCATAACCTTGACAAATTCTAATTGTGATAGACTCCCCAATAATTTATTGGCTGCCTTGGAATTTGTTTCATACTTCTTTTTACCTACCATATCTGTAGGAATTAGTGATGGAAATGTGTATCCTCCTTCCATGATTTCCAAAACATCGATTCCAAGAGATTGAAGATAGGTTGTGGTTCTTACCTTCCAATAGACGAAGATGCTCCCATCAAAGATTAGTGGTCTAATGGATCCCTCTCTTTCGTAGGCACTCATGATGATAGATCTTCCTTCAAGTGATCAAGCTTCTTCTGAAGGACCTTCTCTGATACCAATTGTTGGAAATAATACTGAGAGGGGGGGTGAATCAGTATTAGCAAGTCAATAATATTTCATTTCCATATTCTGATTCATATACGCTACTTCAGTTAATGAAACTTGTGTGTATACGCAACTGTATATAAGGAAACTAGCATATACCCTGTAAACTTATAATTTAGTTAATTCTTCATAATTTGATCTTTAATCTATGCATAAGAACCATATAAACAGTAACCAGGAGCAATAAAAATAGAACAGACAGTCACACACATGAACACAAGATATAAGGTGGAAACCCAATGTGGGTGAAAACCACTTGCTGCAATCGTCTCTATCTTTGTTTCAATAAGAACCTTATTTTTACAATATTTTGTATTGGTGCGGGCTTATACCAGTACGTAGGCTTCTAGCTGCAGAAGGCTACAACCTTCTCTCATTCTCTAGCTTCTCCTGGAAGGGAGCTACAACCCCCCAACTCTTGTACTAGCTGATGTACTAGTACGTGTTGGAAATAATACTGAGAGGGGGGGTGAATTAGTATTATCAAATCAATTATTTTTGATTTCACAAACAAATTTGTATACACTACTTCAGATATGGGAAACTGCGTATATACGCTATTGTGTCCAAAGCAACCATCGTATATCAGAAAACTTAAGATTAATTAGTTGTAGATCTTTAATGAGTGCATCAGGACTTCATTAATCATAAGAACAATAAACAAGAGCAGTAAAATAGAACAGATCATCACACACATGGACACAAAGATATAAGGTGGAAATCCAATGTGGGAGAAAACCACTTGCTCCAATTTGTCTCTATCTTTTTTTAATTAGAAACTTCTTTTTACAATGATTCTGTACTGATGTATTCTTATACCAGTACGCAGGATACTACCTGAAGAAGGCTACGACATTCTCTCATTCTACAGCTTCTTCTGGAAGGGAGCTACAACCCCCTTAGCTTTTGTACTAGCTGAGGTACTAGTATGTAGACGCTAACCTATAGAAGGCTACAACCTTCTCTTTTCTTCGAGGGACCACATTTCATAAATTTTCAGACTGGATCCATGAATAACATCAATCAAACATCAAGTATATCTACTTCAACCAATCTCCTTTGCACCAAACAAAACTAATTCAAATAGTCACTTCTCTGAATGTTGTACCTAGAAAACAATAATAGTAACCAGACACCAATTCTAAACCCAGAACACTGCAGAAATAAACAGAAGTATCTAAAACATATTTCAAGAGACATATGCTACTTCAATGTGTACAACCTGCGTGCATACACTTCTGAATTAAGGCCAACCAGTGTATACGCTATTCTGCAGTATAGAACCAACGTGTATACGTGCCTTTTCTTCGTTGAATCTGCATACAGATCTATAAAAGATAATTTATCATTTTCACTTATTCAGACATCAGTTATACCTAGATTATTAGATTTAGAGATCAAGTCATGTGCCAAAAATAATAGATCAAAATCACACAAAGATACTACTATTCAAGCTTTAAGATCTTGACCCATCAATAGTAATTATCCTTCTTCTTGCATTAATGTTCCTCCTTGATTTATATCCATCTATGCACGATAACCCAATGACCAGTATTCCAGATTTAGCTCTTCATAAGATATTCAATGCTTAAGTCAATTTCCATGCCTAATGTTCTCCTTCCCCTTTTATAGTCTTAGGCCTTACACAATACCATGGTCCAAAACCATAAAGAATCAATACCTTGGACCAAATACCTGGGTTCAACACTTCAGATGAGATACTATGGTCCAAAACCATAGGTCCAAATACCAAGGACTAAATACCATAGACCAAAGATAAGTTTTCCCACACATACGCACTTTTTTGTGCATGAAAGTGCGTGCATACGCATACGCAAAACTTTATCGGCAATCCTGCATGTATACGTGACTTCATCAAAGGAAACCTACGTATACCTCTTTTTCTTTCATTCTGAGAGCGTGAACAGAGATCTGCCATCTGAGTGAGTTGCCATCAAGGACAACGCCTGTGTCATAATGCCAAAAATCTCCCTCTTTGGACTTGATGGCAACCCCAAGTCACTCAAAGTCATTCTCCCCCTTTGACATCAAGGGCAAAGGGTTATGCTCCTCCTGATCTCATGCTGAAATCTTTGCTCTATTGTGCTGTCCATGCTACCCTTGACTGTAGGCAAGGTCTGTAAGAAGATGTTCTACAAGAAGATACATAACTTAATACATCATAAATGACCTTCCTACCACCAAAGACTCATACATACATCCATCTCCCAACCAAGTGGGGATACACCAAAAATTTACACAAGAAAGAACAAGAATATTACATTATCCATCCCTGGCATAGTGGGGAAATCAAAGTAGGTCATTACATGACCTTGATAAGAAAAGAAATACATGACATAGAGACGAAATATCTACAAAAGGAATATGATAGTTATCAACAACTATCATCAATAGCATCTATCAATCATCATTCAAACCAGCAACCATGTTCTCCCTCTGCACCTGTTCCACCAAAGAAATTGTGAAATTGAACCAATCTTCTAAGATAATGCCAAAAATGAATTATTATAAGAATATATGCTCCCCTTGAACTTGTGCCAGATGGTCTTTGTCATACCCATATCAGACTCTTTTCATCCTCAGCCTAGCCCACTGTTTGTCCAACATATATGCTACTATATCCACATAAACCAGCGTATGTACACGGATTCTCCTCATTAAACTTGTGTACAACCACTTTTCTTTGGAACAGACAAGTTTCAACAGCAAGATGGTGCATCAACTACTCCCAGCTTCTATTTGAGGTATTCAAATCTCTCCTTAGGCAATGGTTTGGTGAGTATATCAGCAACCTATTCCTTGGAGGGAACATACTCCAATTTGAATTTTTCTTCAAGCACTTGTTCTTGTAGAAAATGATATTTGATAGGTATGTGCTTGGTATTTGAATGCATGACTAGATTTTTTGAAATGCTGATTGCACTTGTATTATCACATAAAATGGAGATAGGTGGAGTACGAGTGATTTGGAAATCTTGCAAAATTTGCATCATCCAAAGGAGTTGTGTTCAGCAAGATGCAACAACCACATATTCCACTTCAGTTATAGATAAAGCAATCGAACTTTGTTTCTTGCTGAACCAAGATATTAATCTAGAACCCATAAAGAATGCACCACCACTAGTGCTTTTTCTGTCATCCATGCTTCCTGCCCAATCTGCATCTGTGTATGCATGAAGTGTGAGATCCATATCTCTAGGATACCATAAGCCATAGTTTTGTGTCCCTTGAAGATATTTGAAAATTCTTTTAACTGCTTGAAGGTGTGCTTCTTTCAGATTTTCCTGGAATCTTCCAACTATTCCTACTGCATGCATGATGTCTGGTCGGGTACCTGCTAGATAGAGCAGACTATCAATCATGGATCTATAGGTTGGTTGATGTACTGTTGCTGAATCATTAATGGCACTAAGGCTGCATCCTATTACCATAGGGGTAAATACTGGTTTTGAATCTTCCATGCCATATTTCTTCTAGATAGCATGAAGCTTCTGAAATAGTTCTTCTTTTTTGTACACCCGCCACTTTCTGCCCCAAAATTTGAATTTCTGGATGATTCTTCTGAACGTACCTGGATGGAGTCTTTTCTTCGATCCTTATCGGTTCTTCTGGTGCCTCATGGGTTTCTTCTTCATCATAAGTTTGATTTGATGTTGAAGGATAGTCTTCATCATCTTCAAAATCTTCGGATTTTACTGCCTAGGAATGTTTCCTTCTTCATCAACCACTACATCAATACTTTCAACAATTTTTCCAAGTCTTTTATTGTAACACTTGTATCCTTTGTTGTGGGGAGAATAACCAAGGACAATGTCTTCATCTGCTCTAGGTTCAAACTTGCCAAGGTTTTCATCAGTCCTTTTGATGTAACATTTGCTTCCAAAAATCTTGAAGTATTTAACTGTGGGAGTCTTACCATACCAAATTTCATGAGGAGTTTGAGTGTTGTTCACCCAGACATTTGTCTTGTTGAGAATAGTAACTGCAGCAAATGCAGCTTCACCCTAGAAGGTTGCGGGAGTTCCAGACTCATCAAGCATAGCACAAGCCATTTGTTGAACTATTATGTTCATCCTTTCCACTACTCCATTTTGCTGATGAGTCCTTATAGTAGAGAATTCCCTTCTTATTCCATGTTCTTCACAAAAATCAAAAAATTCATCTAAGATCAATTCCCCTCCATGATTAGACGTGAGGCATTTGATTCTGCGATCTGATTCGTTTTCAACCAAGGCTTTAAATGCTTTGAACTTTTTGAAAGCTTCGTCTTTATGCTTCAGAAGTCCTATCCAACGCATCCTCGAAAAGTCGTCAATGAACAATATGAAGTATTCTTCTCCTCGAGGTGACATCTTCCTAGTTGGACCACATACATCAATATGGACAATTTCAAGTGGCCTACTAGCTGATCCTTCCTTCTCAAGGAAATTTAGTTCTGGTTTGCTTCCCAAATTGACATGATTTTCATATTGTATTGTCTAGAATTCTGATGTCAGGGAGATCACGAACAACCTGATATTTTCATGCTTTCCTTATCTAAGCGAAGCTTAGATGCCCCAATCTTCTGTGCCATAGCCAGTGTTAATCATTCATTCTTAGATAGCATTGTTGTTGTCCTCCCTTGAGTATGTATAAGTTATTTGGTGTTCTTATGCCTTTGATCACTGTTTCTCCTGTATCAAGCTCACGAACAATACATCCATTTGATCAAAATATTACCTCATTTCCTTGATCACATATTTGACTGACACTCAATAGATTATGCTTTAAGCCATCAACATACATAACATTTCTAGCTTCAAACTTTTCTTTCAAAAGAACACAACCTTTACCTTTTATGAATGCAGGGGTGTCATTTCCAAATGAGACCTTCTTTTCCTTTTCTAACGCACTATATGATTGAAGTTTTTCTTTATCACCTGTCCTATGTTTCGAGCATCCACTATCGATGTACCACTGATTTTCCTTCCCTTCCGCATATAAGGCTATACCACATCTTTCTGGTTGCAGTTCTTTCTTCCTCCATGTTTTTGGACTCAATGAAGCTTGCTCCTTTTGATTTGTTTGCTGAAACCTACTCCTGCATTCAGAATCTTCATGACCAAAGTTGTTACAAATAGAACATTCTATTTCATTTTCAAGAGCAGAAAAGTTATTGTAGGTTCTTTTCATCATTCCAGTCACACTCCTTTGATTTCATGCTTCTCTGGTCATGATGGTCTTGTAGGCAAAACATTGAGCTACTTTATGTCCAAAGTTATGACAAGAGAAACATTGGCCATTGAAGAAATTCTTGCAATTATCAAACCTTCTGTCTAGGTGATTTTAATACCCATTCATTCTTGAGGCAAATTGAGAATGATTTAACTGCGGTTGGTTGTAGCTTTCGTTCATCCTTGAAGTATATTGCCTTCGATTTACTTGGTGATCTATGTTCATTCTTGAAGTAAATTGTTCATGATTTACCTGTTGATCTGCATTGTGCCTTTGCTGTCGATTGTCAACCTGTTCACTTCTCCTTGCTGCTTCAAGATAATTTTTGGAGGTGGATGGCTTCTATGCTTCAGATGCTTCTTCAGTATACCCAAGACCTGTCTTGATTAGAGGAGAACACTGCACTTTGATAATCTCATCTAAAGTTTCAGATCCTTTAGCAAATCTAAGATTAAGAGCTTTTGTTTTCCCAATATCTTTTCTAAGTCCCACAATTTCACATTCTAACTTTTCATTGTGTTTTTCCCCTTCAGCAAGTTGGAATGTTAGAGTATCTATAATCATATTCTTTTCTTCTAAACAAATTTTAAGTTTAGAAATTTCTTCATAAAGACCTTCTTCATCTATAGCATCCAAGAAATCATCATCTTCAAAAGCGATCAAAAGTCTATAATCATTACCTTGTTCATCTTCATCACTATTTGAAAATCCATCGATGTCTTCATGTGTATAATAGCTCTTCTTACTTACATTCTATTTTCTATTCCATCTAATTGGTTCCTTACCTTTTTCAAGCTTATCTTTATGAGGACACTTGGCTGCATAGTGACCGACTCTTCCACAAGCAAAGCATTTAAAAGGTAGCTTATCTCTGAATCTTCCAAAACCCCGTTGAAGGTTCTTGACAAAGTTTGATTCTTCCTTTCCTTCTGACATATGTCCTGACTCATTGTATTCTCCTCTACCTGAGGCTTTGAATTCAGATTCTCTCATGTCTAATGGTTCCCCTTTTCTCATTTTGAAAGTAGTTAGGATTCCGTGCAACTGTGACATGGTAATGCTTTGAAGATTCTGCTTTTCTTCTATTGCCAAAACTTTTGATTCAAACTTAGAAGACAAAAATCTTAGAAAATTTTCAACAAAATTAGCTTCTTTTATTTATTCACCCAAGTTCTTCATACAATTAACAATCTCATCTATACGTAAGAAATAATTAGCCACACTTTCATCATTGTACATTCTGAGATTTTCATATTGAATTCTGAGAGTTTGTAGTTTTGCACGTTTTACCTGATCATCTCCTTCATAGCTCAGAACAATCTTGTCCCATATTTCTTTTGCGGTTTTGAGATGCATAACCTTGACGAATTCTAATTGAGATAAACTCCCTAATAGAGTATTGACAACCTTTGCATTTGTTTCATATTGCTTTTTACCAACTGTATCTGTAGGAGTTGCTGATGGAAATTTGTATCATGTTTCCATGATATCCCAATCTTTTGTACCAAGAGATTGAATATAAGCTGTGATTCTTACCTTCCAATAGACGAAGTTTCTTCCATCAAAGATTGGGGGCCTGATAGATGCCTCCTTTTCGTAGTTGCTCATGATGGTAGATCTCCCTTCAAGCGATCAAGCTTCTTCTGAAGGACCTGCTCTAATACCAATTGTTGGAAATAATACTGAGAGGGGGGGTGAATCAATATTATCAAATTAGTTATTTTTCATTTCACAAACAAATTTGTATATGCTACTTCAGCTATGGTAAACTGTGTATATATGCTACTATGTCTAAAGCAACCAACGTATATCAGAAAACTTAAGATTCATTAGTTTTAGATCTCTAATCAATGCATCAGGACTTCATTAATCATATGAACAGTAAATAGGAGCAGTAAAACATAACAAATCATCACACACATGGACATAAAGATATAAGGTGGAAACCCAATGTGGGAGAAAACCACCTGCTGCAATTCGTATCTATCTTCTTTTAATTAGAAACTTCTTTTTACAATGATTCTGTACTGGTGCAGTCTTATACTAGTACACAGGCTACTACCTGCAGAAGGCTACAACCTTCTCTCGTTCTCCAGCTTCTTCTGGAAGGGAGCTACAACCCCCTTAGCTTTTGTACTAGCTGAGGTACTAGCACATAGGTGCTGACCTACAGAAGGCTACAACCTTCTCTTTTCTTCCAGGGACCACGTTTCATAAATTTTCAGACTCGATCCATGAATAACATCAATCAAACATCAAGTATATTTGCTTCAACCAATCTCCTTTGCACCAAACAAAACTGATTTAAATAGTCACTTCTCTTAATGCTGTACCCAGAAAATAGTAACAGTAACCAAACACCAATTTTGAACCCAGAACACTACATCAATAAACAAAAGTAGCTAAAACATATTTCAAGAGATGTACGTTACTTTAATTTCTACAAGATGTGTGCATACGCTTCTGAATTAAGGCCAACCAGCGTATACACTATTTTGCAGTATAGAACCAGCGTGTATATGCACCTTTTCTTCGTTGAACCTCTGTACAGATCTATAAAAGATAATTTATCCTTTTCACTTATTCGGACATCAGTTATACCCATATTATGAGATTTATAGATCAAGTCATGTGCCAAAAATAACAAATCAAAATCACACAAAGATACTACTATTCAAGCCTTAAGATCTTGACCCGTCAATAGTAATTATCCTTCTTCTTGCACTAAGGTTCCTCCTTGATTTAGATCCAGCTATGAACCATAACCTAATGACCAGTATTCCAGATTTAGCTCTTCAAAAGATATTCAATGCTTAAGTCAATGTCCATGCCTAATGTTCTCCTTCCCCTTTTATAGTCTTAGGCCTTACACAATACCATGGTCCAAAACCATAAAGAATCAATACCTTGGACCAAATACCTGGGTTCAACACTTCAGATGAGATACTATGGTCCAAAACCATAGGTCCAAATACCAAGGACTAAATACCATGGACCAAAAATAAGTTTTCCCACATGTACGTGCTTTTTCGTGCATGAAAGTGCGTGCATACGCTTACACGACTTTTGATCGGCAATCCCGCGTGTATACGCGACTTCGTCAAAGGAAACCAGTGCATACCTCTTTTTATTTCATTCTGAGAGCATGAACAGAGATCTGCCATTTGAGTGAGTTGCCATCAAGGACAACCCCTGTGTCATAATGCCAAACCTGTGTCATAATGCCAATAGTATGTAGGTGTTGACCTACAGAAGGCTACAACCTTCTCTTTTCTTCCAGGGACCATGTTTCATAACTTTCCAGACTGGATCCATCAATAATATCAATCAAACATCAAATATATCTGCATCAACCAATCTCCTTTGCACCAACCAAAAACTGATTCAAACAATCACTTCTCTGAATGCAGTAATAGTAACTACAACCCATGCCAGAACCCAGAACACTGCAACAACAACCATAAGTAGATAAAGCATATTTTATGAGGTGTACGCTACTTCAATGTGACGAACCTGCGTGCATATGCACTTGTATCAAGGAAAACCTGCGTATACGCACTTTTGAAATGCCGAACCTGCGTGTATACATGCCTTTGCTATAAGGAACCTATGTACAGATATGTAAATGATGGTTTAACCTTTACAATTATTCAGACATCAGATATACCCATGATCATCATATTTACAGATTATGACATGTACCAATTATTAAGATAAAATATCGAAACCACACAAAGATACTCCTCTTCAAGCCTTAAGATCTTGACCTATCAATAGAACTTATCCTTCATCAAGCACTCAGGTTCATCCTTGATTCAGATCCAGCTGTGCACCATAACCCAATAACTGTAATCTAGATCTTTCTCTTCATTAGATATTCAATTCGTAAGTGACCTTGCCTAATGATCTTCTCCTCCTTTTATAGTCCTAGGCCTTACTCAATACCATGGTCCAAAACCACTTAGAATCAATACCTTGGTCCAAATACCTGGGGTCAATACTTCAGACAAGATACCTTGGACCAATACCATGGGTCACAATACCATGGACCAAATAACACGGACCAAAACCAAGTTTTCCAACATGTACGCACCTTTCCTTCTGTGAAGGTGTGTGTGTATGCATACGCGCCTTTTATTCTGCGAACCCGCATGTACATGCAGCTTGGTCAATGGAAACCTGCGTATACCTTTTTTTCTTCGTTCTGCAAGCCTGAACTGTGATCTGTCATCTGTGAGAGTTGCCATCAAGGAAAACACCTATGTCGTAGCGCCAAATGTGTGTCATAATTCCAACATATAATTCATGAAACATTTTAGTCTTTACAACACCATATTCAGTTTTAAAATTATAGTTATTAAAGCCTCTCTCTCTCTCTCTCTCTCTCTCTCTATCTCTATATATATATCTATATATATATATATATATATATATATATATATATATATATATATATATATATATATATATATGTATGTATGTATACATATATATCTGTATACATATATATCTATATATATATATATATATATATATATATATATATATATAGATATATATATACATACATATATATATATATATATATATATATATATATATATATATATATATATATATATATATATATATATATATATATATATATATATATATATATATATATATATATAACTAACTTACTTTGTTGGTATGTTTTATATTCTTTTAATGACCATCTCCACATGTTTTACGCTGTACCGGCCACAACTAAAGGATCATTGGGTGGGTGGAACCTCCCCTTGTTTAGGGGGGATTGTAGGAGGGAGAATCCCCCCCTACTTGGGGGATTTGGAGGAGGGTAGAAATTGTTGAAGATAATGGAGAATTCTATAATAATTTGAGTTGGTTCACAAGACCTTAGGATAGGAATTAGTTTATATTTCTTAGGGTATGGTTCTAACTTCCCTATAGCTATGTGTGCTATATAATGTTTGATGTATATTGATAATGTAGAGTGTCCTATAGAGATAGACTCTCCTTCGTAGAGCTGACCAGTGAGTTTTTTATGTATTAATTCAAGCATCTCTTTTTGACATGGTACTAGAGCTTCAAGGCTAAGGAAGCCTGTACTTGGGTGGAGAGAGGTCAGCGTGACTTAGGCGAAATCAGTATGGATTTTGAGGAGAAAATCGTGTCAATTCCCTATTAAACTTACCTGATTTTTTTTTTCCAGATTGGTGTGAGGGCTTGGAGAAAAATCGCGCCGACCCTGTGAGGTCAAAAAAAGGATGTGTTTTTTTGCACGCTGTGTGTGTTGTTTTGGTCTGCCTTCTGAGTAAATCTCTACGTGGAGGAGGCAGCTTGTTGGCAGTCTTCAATGACACCTGATGCTTGGTAAGGTGTCACCTGATAAAACGAGTCTTCTTAGGACATAAATAAAGAGTTAGTGACCTTTGCAATTCTAAACAAGACAAGCTCAACAAAGGCAAGGCATGCATGATCCATTGAGGCTGAGGTCATTGAAGTCTGCCGAGGAGGAAGGAGATCACGTGATTGAGGTGTGGTGAGTGTGGAGGTCATGATCCAGTAGGAGGGCATTCCACACACTACGCAAGAGGCAAAAATCTCCTGATTGGATTCACTGTCGGATTGTAGGCGACTTGTCCGGAGGCCATGGAAGGATCTTCTCTGGGATTGTTGCTGCTAAGGTCATCCGAAGGTCATGTTGTTTTGAAAGGACAATGTGCATTTGAAGGGGGAGTCGACCAACGTGGGACTAGGCCAACAAAACCAAGACCTGACCTGACCTCCACTGGATTGGTTGGGACGAGCACCATTTGGCTATTGCAATGGAGTTGAGATCTGTGTGTACATGTAATTAATATTTAATTCGAAGAGGGAGTCGGCATGCATGGATTAATTAAAATTCAATCCTAAAAGGAAGGGTATACTGAATTCAGTTCTAAAAGGAGGGGCGTTTTAAAAAAAATAAATTATTTAATTATATAATTAAAGAATTCAAGTTTTCCCATTAAAGAATAAGCAGGCTTTTGTTTCTAAAGAAGGGGCTTGTTTATTTAAGTTCTTTTTCTTAAAGTTTTTTTTTTTCATTAAAGAATTGAAAGGGTTTTATTCTTTAATTAAAAAGAAAAGGAGGGGCTCTGTATCATTTTGGGAGAGCGATTGAAAAAAGGAGATTTGGCCTTGTTTTTTTTGTGGATCTGGCATTTAGCAGTTTATCTTTTAAGAAGATCGGGGTTGTTTTTTTTAATTATTGAGGTTGAAGTTTTTATTCATTCGAGATGAATAATCAAGCCGCAGAAGCTTACCTCAATGAAAATAACAAGCTGGATGGGTCCAATTACTTTGGTTGGAAATTCAAGCTGCAAACTCCTCTTGAGGGACACAATGCATAGACGAATGTGAACAATGATGAGGTGAAGCCAAACCTCATTGCAGGAGGAACAACAACAACAATCCATGACTGGGACAAGCAGGATACTAAGGCGAGAATGCTCTTGAAAATGTCAGTCAAATATTGCATTATCCACCATATCTGTGATTGCAAGACTACACTAGAGATATGGAAGACACTTAAGGATCTCTATGAGGTCAAGAACACCAATCGACTATTGTTCTTGAAGAGAAATATTCTCTTCATCAAGATGGAGGATAATGAGACAATTGTAGCATTCATTTCACGGATCAAAAGGCTGAAGAAAAAGCTGGGTGATATCGGTGAAGCTATGTCAGATACAGATCTGGTCATGATTACCATGAATGGTATGATTGATGAGTATCAAATGTTCATCACTGGCACATGTGAAATAATTTAGGTTGGCGTCAACCCCAAGTGGACCCTCAAGAAAGCCTATAAATAGAAGCGACCTCAAGCTCATTTGAACACATTTATTAAGCCATCTTATATTATTCTCATTTGTCTTGGTTTTCATTGGTTTGTCAGAAGGAGTTCACATAAGTGTTCGAAATCACATAGGTGAAGCTTGCTCTGATCTAGGATTTTCTGATTCTTGAACGCTCGTACAGAAATGGGAATTTTAGTTCTTGGATTCTAGCACAAAGTGGGAAAGGTATCATCCAGAGAGCCTCAGATGCTGGCACAAAAGCTTAAGGGAGCATCTAGGTTTTCAGAGGTAGATCTGAAGATTTTGGTCAAAGGACGCTTGCACAGAGTGGTCTTGAGAGTGTCCACGCTATCCCATATACACACATAACAATTGGAAGAGATCGTTCGAGGGTTTTGGAGTAGATTTGTTGGGTTTGACCGCAAATGCATGCACAGGGTCTTCCTAAGAGCATATGAGCAGTTACAGATGCCCTCACACAGTGATTGAGAGAGCATCCAAGGTGTTTCAGATGCACAAACTTAGTTTTACTAATAAGAGTGTCCAGGGCTTTGACTATGGCTTTGACGGTTGGCTTCAGTTGGATTCAGTGATCTGGTATATTTAGGCTTCTCTCTACTATTATATCGATGTGTAGATTTGATTTGTAAATCTCCATTATTATCATATGTATTGGGCTCATTCTACTCTCTACTAAATTTTTTTTGTGATGATCTATTAAAGAAGAAGATTTGAAAGGGTTTCCCCTTTGTGGGGTTTTTCCCTGGTCTTGGACCAATCTATTTTCTCTTATGGTTGTGTTGTTGTCTTCTTTGTCACTACAAATATTGTTCTTTCTTTAATTACATTTATGATTGGTTATACTGCTAATAATTGGATTCATTGTAAATGAAGAAGTAAATTGGTCAAAAGCAACTGATACGACATAGAACAATTAGAAAAATTAACATGGTATCAGAGGTGATGTGAAGGAAAATCCCAAAAGAATACAAGCATTGAAGCCCTCATTTTCAGAAAGAAAATTTCTTAGTCAAGGTAAGATGTCATCCCCTACCTTCAAGGAGCATGAAAAGTTGGGTGATGCATCAAACATTGTTGCATGGAAAGTCAGATTAGAGATCTAGATGGAAATAATGATGTGTTGGAATACATTCAAGGAAGGATGCTCGAGCCTCCAGAAAATGCTTCCACCTCCCTCAAGAAAAGGTACAACAAAGTTGAATCCAAATTATAGTTGATGGTTTACAAGATCATTTACTTTCATATGTTGGGAATTTAAGGAAGTCTAAAGACTTGTATGACATGATAGCCGAAATGTATGAAATTAACAACTTGATGAGAGAATCACCTTGAAATATCAACTCAAGGAAACGAAGATGAAAAAAGGAGAATTTTTTCAATCCTACATTATGAGGATCTCTTGCCTTAGAGATCAATTGCAGAGAGTTGGAAAAAATGTGCCTAACAGGGAACTAGTAGTAGTACTCTTAGAGGTCTGCCTCCTATTTAGGAAGCCTTCATTACCACAATTAGCAAAAACAATTTCCTTCCATCATTTGATGAAATTGTTGGGAAGCTTACTCAAGAAGAATCGAGGATGATTGCAAGAGGAAGGTTTCAAAAGCATGAAGAGGGAGATCCCGTTGCATATACCACTCATGAAAAATTAAAGAAGGGAAAAGGGGGTCCATCAAGGAATCCTCCTTCTCAAAATACAAAAAGAAGAAATGACATATCATTATCTCATATTGAATGCTTCAATTTCCACAAGAAATGTCAGTATGCCCAAGACTATCCCAAGAAGAGAAAGAGGCCACATTACAACACTAGAACCAACAACAAGAAAAGACAATTAAAGGAATAACCCTGATAGAAGATATGAAAGCAGGAGAAGGGACTCCTCAATTGACCATGAAGAAGATCATCCTCCTTAAAAGAAGTTAAGGGCTCCTAGGTATGAAAGTAATGTTGTAAATAAATTTGAATACATACTTATTTCTACCCTTACTAGTACTTCTCCACTGGATTCATGGGATAGTTTGTTGGTTGATAGTGGGGCCACTCATCTTGAGCGCATGTGCTTAGTCGAGTCTTATATGGTCATATGCCCAGTAATACATTATGGTCATATGGTCTTATATTAGTCGAGACATCGAGTGTAATACACTATTGGGGTTACACTTCCTATTTTTGTTGCTCAGTGCAATTACTTGCACATATTCTCTTGTTCATTGCACTACTTTTTGTTTTTACTTTTCATGTTCACATCTTTTGGTTTAAAGGTTGGGAGGAACTCTATGGCTGCATTAGAAGTTCCTCTTTACATGATTTGACCTTGAATTATTTAGTTTAGGTTAGGTTAGGCCACATATAGTTTGATGCATTGCACTTTTATTTTGTCTTTCATGTTGTTGTTTCACTCTTTCAATTTCATTTGTCCTTGAATAAGTTAGTTTTGAGCTTCAAGATTATGTAGCTAATACTTTGTCAAACACAAATTCTAGTAGTATGCAACCCTTGGATTATCTTTCACCCTCTTCCTTGAATTGGTTTACATCTTTTGATTCAATGACTTTCTGAAGGAAAATATGATCCTTTAACATGGAAGTGGCAATCCAACCATGAAATGCTTATCGACTTACAATTCTCATTACCACACTCAGTCCAGTTATAAATGGCGTGTTCTTGCTTATCTATCTGTATAGAATAATATAAGGGGAGAAATTTTAGTAATCAAAGAATTAGAGGTCTAAAACCTTTCTCTAAAGGAACAAGGCACGAAGCTGCATCATTAAGCCCTTCAAAGTGCTATAGTTTTCCCTCTCTTTCCTTGGGCACATAGGTGCATTATGAAGACCTGAATCTTTGGTTCCCCCATTCTTTGTGCCTTCGAAGTGCGACAATGAACCCTCCTAGTTTCCTTGAGTGCACGGGAAAACAGGGAAGACCTGAAGGACCTTTCTCCTCCCCCTTCGACCCTTCAAGATGCAAAAATCTACCATGGTTTATTTTAACCTCTTTCTTGAACACATGAGCACACTACAGATCCCTAAATGACCATGCATGTGCCCTCTGTTCTCTGAAAGTGCGCCCTCCTAGTTTTCATGAGTATTTTTTCTTGCACGCACATCTATCATCTGTGATGGCTCTTTAAATTTGATTTACATGTACTATTTCATAATTAGTTATTTTATGCTAATCTTGTCGTTATGTGTGTTTCTAGAAACCTGGTGCTCGTTCTACAAGAATTGCCACTATGTCATCATCCATTGGAGACAAATTGCCTCATAAAGTATTCTTTAAAGAACTTTCATAAGAAACAACTGATTAAATGGAAGTTACAAGGCCTAATGTTCCCATAGAGACATATACTTAGTGTTTTATTGACAAGACTACAAAGGTCACATGGAGATATATTTATAACACATTCATGCAAGAGAAGTTTCCTGATGAGTTAGAAGATGTGCATACATACATGAACATTAAGAAGTCCAAGATGCATAGGATCACATGTAGATCCATGGTCATGCCATGTCCAGAAATTATTGAATGGATCATCACACACATGGTTGACTCTCACATTGTGCTTCACAATGAGAGCAACAGCCAACTTGCCACCTATTATGGTGAGGATAATCACACATAATATACGATTTTTAGGCCTAATAAATATCCAAATGACAAATTTTGTGTAGGATGGGATACCCTTGACACGACTAATGTTATCAAAAAATGGTTTTTTGAGCTTGGAAAGTTTCACAATTGCCCATCTGTAGTCTATTCGACGAAGATTATCATAGACATATATCAATATTTTATAGTTATGTAGTGTCAGATGTTTGGGCACAATAACATTGAGGTTTTCCAAGAGAATTGGATATATATGCTCAATATATTGCTAACACATGCCAAATATTTCAAATGGGTAGATATATGATCATATGAGTTGCAACGTCAAGTGGGGCAAGCTAAAGCATATTTACAAGTGAACCAAGCCACAAAATTTTACATGTGTAAATTTCTCATGGATGGAATTTGTGCACATCATGCTTTCCCAAAATTATATTGGAATTAGAATCCTAAAGCTAAGTTCCCAATTTATTTCCTTGTAGGATGTTATCAAAATGACGCTTCAGAGGTGCATATGAAAAATTGGCCAAACACTTCTTTGCAACCATATTTCGCATGATATTCGAGACGAATCTACCATGCATGACTGATCAGTTAAAGGATTCAGTTCAATATATTGTGGAATAATTTGCAACTCTTGAGGGAACATACGTTAGATGCTTCAGATGTCATAAATACCTTCATCTTATACTGCAATATGTGACAAAGAAGGTGGTCATGTAGGCAATGGCATATCAACTCAACAAGGGGTTATCAGGAATTCTTCATAGGAGGAAGAAAGCTCGTTAGCCTATCTTTCTAGTGAGGATCAAATTGTGTGAATTAAAGAGTCACATGGCTATGGTAGCAAAGATAAAAGAGTTGGATTGCTTGCACTTCGCTACCAATGAATTCCATGGATATTATCCTAGATGAATTATTAGGAAACATTGTCAGAGGATCGGTCATAATATGGGTTTTTCATAAATTACCAAAGTCAAAGATTCAAAGATAAAGAACACATATAATCCCATGATAATGTCACATCTAGCTATGAATACCATCTCATCCATGATCTTCCCATTCAGGAATTATAGGAGCAGCAGGAGGAGGAAATAACACCTCAAGAAAAGAAGATAGCTCCTAGGAAAAGGATCGGGTATTCATCAGGCTAGGGGAGTAGGAAATGGAAGTTCAATACTTTAAACATAGGAGCTACTCAAACATAGTTGGAGAGGAAAGAAAAAGAGGAAGAAGAAGAAGAAGAAGAAGAAGAAGAGAGAAGGAAGCAACATGAGTTTCTTGAAAAAAAAATTCATAAAAAGAAGAGAGGAGAAAGATAGAAGAAGAGCAACATATGCAGTGCTAGGAGGAGGAAGCAACACAGAGGATTGAATAAGAACAATTGAATTAGGAGTTGGAGGAGGAAAAATTTTAGGAATAAGGCACCATCCAACCCATGGATGATGAGAAAGATACCCTAAAATAACAACCAGTCACAGGAGCTCATCTTCCATTCAGAGAGATGGGGATCACACCCCCACCAACAGATAGAGTCATAAATGCTTGTAGTGTAACATTTCATTAGATAAAGAAGTGGATCATCTAGAAAAGAAATATATACCCTCCTAATGATCCTCATATCCCACTCTCGGTCACTACATAGAAGTTGATAACTTCTAACACTAGAATAAATCCAAGGGAAATCATCGTGGAAAATGTTGCATTCACTACAACAGCACATGATAACTCATAGTAATTATTGAATTAGAATTCTAGGTTGAGAAGAAAGCTTTTTGTAGTGAAACAACATGAAGAACATCTTGAGACATAGAACTAGTGGTTGTCATCACATAGCATCAATACCGCAGAATGGTAGTCATCAATGCAAAAAGAATCGGACCAATGGAGGATACTATGGCGTGACTATATAACAAGATGATACTTATACAACAAGTCATGGCAACTCTCGTTGGAATTAAACAGAATGCTTGAGAAGTGGTGAAAATCCTAAAGATAGCAAATAAAGAAGTTGACCATATGTAGGAGTGGGATGCCAAATATTTTTATTCTCGAGAGAATTTGGAAAGGTAATACAAGGTCTTCACCGAGATAGACAAATTTCAAATAATACGCCACCTATGAAATTACTCTCATGTTGGAGCACAATCGGTTAATACTATGGTTGCATACAACTAGTTACAGAATGGGTTTCAATCTCTAACATAGAAGCATGGAATGCCCACCATCAGAACCCTTGAATAAATTAGAGGCAAGGAGGTCATATTCAAGGAGATAAGGGATTACATTGAACAAATCAAACAAGCAACTAAACAGGAAGGTTTTGAGGTCATGAAGGACATTATTCAGCAGTATGCCTTTCCGCTAGTTAAAGCGCACATGAAGCTTTCATGGCTCTGGAATAATGTACAATAAAGCTCCAAGAACATACTATCATAGGCATTGAAGGTGAAGATGCATTATAAAGGGGTCCTTCCAGATCGAAGCGTAGCCATCACAAAGGATTTCATAGCATGGCACACCTATATCACAAATAAAATACACGAAGAAGAAAATTATTTATCCATTTGAATGAGTCTTTGTCCTTTTAGCATTTTTGTCTTATTAGGCCACCGTCTCATTTTTAAATTGTCTTATGTAATAAATGTTTTCTAATGAAGTCCAAGGGAAACAATTGGAATATGAAAAGCCACATATTGGAATGTAATGAATCATCTTACAATATCAATAGTCACAGAAGTCAAACAGTCACAAGGAAGCTCAAAGGTCATTGTATTTCTTATAAATATCTCCTCATAACTCAAGCAAATGGATTTTCATCTCAATTTTGGAGGCTTATCCTTGGCTTGTCTTGTGCTACATTAGAGGTAAATTACTCTATCGAGAAGCAAGTTGTGGCTTCATGTTTCACTACTCGATACCATGTTTCATTCATGTAACAATGTACTTGGGATCTTATACTCACGACTAGAAGCTCAATAAGACGAAATTCCTTCATACATGTATCATAGATATAATTGGACTATTCTGGTTATGTTTATGGTATATATTGCTTTAACTACATATTACATTAATGAACTACTTTGTATTTGAGCTATAGCTATTGTTGAATTAATCTTGTTATGATTTAACAATTATTGCCTACTATGTGGACTAATCGACAGGTACTCAACAAGTCCTTACCTTTATTCCTGGGTCCCCATTTAGGATAGTACTATTTCTTTTCTAACCAATTCTCATTTCCCTCACCAACAATGTACCCCTTGTACACCTTACATTGGGTGTCTCACAAATCTCACATTCTTGTTGATTCAAATAGGCATTGCATTTTCTCATGTGAGATTGTAACCTAGGCATATCATGGAAAAACATTTCAACGAAGGATGATATGACCGTATGGGACTCCTACACAAAATGGTGTGAGGTCTTATTGGGAGTTCGCATCAGGAAGATCCCCTTACAATGTTAGGGGCATCTGAAACCGTCAATAGTGATCCAGGTGGAGATTGGTGGCTACCTGCCAAGTCCACCTGGACCCCCACCATTGTCTTTCTCAGCATTTTCAGTTTCCTTAATTGTAGCACAACTTCCTATTTTTAGCAGTTTTTCGGGTCCTGAACTTCCGGAGCCGTTTTGAGGCCCTAAACTTTGTTTTTTGGGGAATCCGGGGGCAACATGGGTCCATGGAATGGACTAACATTGCCCGTTCCAACAATGATAGTGCTCGGATAGATCTTTCTAATGAGCTATTGTACGCGTCAAACGGAGATCATATGCCAAAGTTACGACCCTGGGAAGTTGATGTACCAATTTACCCCAAACAGGGCCCACAGTTTGGCATTTCATCTCCTAGGGTTAGGTTTTGGAATGTTAAGGGTTTTTCCATTGTTTCTCAACAATAAATAGGCCTTCGAGCCTCATTGTAACACAGTTCAGAGGCATGTAGCCATCAGATCTCTTCTCAGAGATAAGCTACCATCGCCCTAGCTGGTTTATTTCCATTTCTGGTTGTAAGCATATTTCAGTATTTTCCATTAATGAAATGAAGTATTATTTCCACTGCATCTTTGTGTATATGGTTATCTCTAACTTGTTGCGTTCCTGTTTAAATCCGGATCAGTGGTATCAGAGCGGTCTGCTTTTTCTCCGTTTTTCTTTGCATGTCCCCAACAAGGTCGGGATATAAGGAGTTAGGGCTTGAACTGGTTGAACCTTTGCAAGACCAGCCTCGCAAATCCCGACGGCCTCCCATGGCGGACGAGAAGAAAGACGAGGGGGCAGGAGATCCCATCAAAATCTTGCTCGAAGAAGCCCTCGAGCGACAACGGAACGCGATGATGGACAGCTTCGCCCAGATCCTTCAGCGGCTACCTAGAAGCAACGCATCGGCTTCCAGCAGCTACTCTGGAAACGCCACACCCTTTAAGGTACAAGTTAATTTTGAAATCCCCATATTCGAGGGTCAGATAGACACAGATGCCGTAGATAAATGGTTAAATCTGCTAGAGGGTTATTTTTCTGTTCATGAATTTTCGAGTCGGGAAAAGATTGTTTTTGCTCTTCTCAAAGCAGCCCCCCACGTCAAGGACTGGTGGGAAACCTACTGCGAGCAGAAGGATGAAAGTACTGGCTCACTATTTTCAGCTGCACCCACCTGGGATTCGTTCCGGGATGCCATCAACGAGCAGTACTACCCTGTCGGAAGCTATGAGGATGAATACATAAAGTGGACCACGCTGCGGCAGGGAAGGGACCAAGACGTGCCGGAGTTCACCAATCTTTTCCATACCCTTCGCACAAACTTGGGTATCAAGGATTCGGAGCAACATTTGATACTCAAATACCGTGGCTGCCTGCACAAGTACATCCAGGAAGAAATACAATTCCTAAACATCCCCTCGCTCGACGCAGCATACCGATATGCCGTCAAGGTCGAGCAGAAGTTTAAACAAAAGAAGCGAGACTTTGGATCTGCGAATCCGAAGCAGGGGAAAGGTGCTCCTAAACCACAGAACAAAGGATAAAGCCAAGGCGGGACAACCCAAGACAACCAGCCGAAGACGCAAGCAAAGAACAGCGCCGTGAAGCCGAGAAAGGACACTGGAAAATGGTGCGAGTTCCATAAGAGCTCCACTCACAACACAAGTGAGTGTTGGGCCAAGCAGTCACTGGTGGCTGAGCTAAAGGTTTCAGAATCAGATGCATGTTCCGACTCTGAGTCAGAACCCGATAAGGGTATGAAAAAGGGAAGCAGATCATTGATGCGGATCCCAGCGCCACTGTTGCTACCGCAAAGATCCAAAAAAATGAACCCGAAGATCCAGAGGAGGAGGAGCGTCTCTTCCACTCCCAGATGTGGGTAAAGGGCTCCCCGATACAGTTCATTGTTGATAGCGGGAGTCAAAAGAACCTCATTTCGGCAGAGGTCGTGAAGCGGTTGGGCTTACCGACCACAGCACATCCACAACCATACACCATTGGGTGGCTTCACCAAGGACGAGATCTTCGCGTGAGCCAGCAGTGTCGCCTTCCATACAACATCAAGCCCTTCACGGATGAGGTATTGTGTGACATTGCTCCCCTTGAAGTTTGTGATGTATTACTAGGACAACCATACTTGTGGAAGCGACATGCTGTGTATGAATCAAGGCCCCGTGCTGTTATTATTATATTGGGAAATAAGTTGTTCAGGATACCAGAGGTAGCACCACCTGTCGCCATCTCTTTGATTACTGCAAAACAATGGAGTAAGATGATTCCAAAACCAGGAAATTTGTTTTCCTGATGATACTCCCTCAAGGGGTCCCTCTGCACGACAACTACAGATGGACAAGGTTGTGGAGGAGTACGAGGACATCTTCACCTCCCCAGCAGGGGTTCCTCTGCACTGTCAAGTCAAGCACTCCATCGATCTGACCCCAGGTGCGCGCTACCCAATGGACCAATTTATCGGCGCTCCGTTCTGGAGAACGATGAAATCAAGAGGCAGATTCAGGAGCTCCTGCAGAAAGGTCACATCCGTCCGAGTTCATCGCCCTGTGGGAGCTCGATCGTGTTGGTACAGAAGAAGGATGGGACGTGGAGACTCTGTATTGACTATCGGGTGCTGAACAAGATCACTGTCCGTAATAGATACCCGATCCCGCGGATTGATGACCTCCTAGACCAACTAAAGGGGGCGAAATATTTCAACAAGATCGATCTGAAGTCAGGATATCACCAGGTACCAATCGAACCCTCCGATGTGTGGAAGACTGCCTTCAAATCCAAGGAGGGCCTCTTCGAATGGTTGGTGATGCCTTTCGGATTGACGAATGCTCCTGCAACCTTTATGAGGCTAATGGATGACATCTTGCGGCCATTCACCAACTCCTTTGTAGTAGTATACTTGGATGACATTCTGATCTTCAGCCAGAGTTGGGAAGAGCACCTCCACCACATCCGACAGGTTCTCCAAACACTGCGGCAACACAAGCTATGTGCCAATTTGGAGAAATGCACTTTTGGCATGACCCAGGTTCAGTATCTGGGATACATCATTGATGAACAGGGGGTGCATGTCGATCCAGCCAAGATCCAAGTCATTCAGGATCGGCCCTCTCCAACCACTCTAACAGAGCTCCGCAGCTTTCTCGGTCTTGCCAACTTCTACCGCAGGTTTGTGTTGGGGTTTTCTCATATTTCTTGGCCCTTGAGTCAAGTCACCAAGGGCGGGGCGAAAGCAAAATTCTTTTGGTCTGAATCTCAACAGAAGGCATTCAGGGAGTTGAAGGATCGCCTCTGCACGGCACCAGTGCTCGCGTTACCAGATTTACAACAACCATTTGAGGTTGAGACAGATGCCTCTGACTATGCTATTGGGGCAGTCCTTACTCAACATGGACATCCAGTGGCATATCACAGTGAAACACTTTCAGACACAGTCCGAAAGTACCCCACTTATGATAAAGAGATGTATTCCATTATATAGGCCTGCCGACAATGGAAGCATTACATTTTGGGGAAGGAAACGGTCATCCACATAGACCACCGACCTCTGCAGTTCATACAGACCCAAGGGAAATTGCAGAATGATCGCCATCAGAAGTGGTCTACATACCTGCAACAGTTTCACTTGAATATCAAGTATAAAAAGGACAGCACCAATAATGTTGTAGATTGCCTCAGTCGGCCACCGATCATGGCGCTAACCACCGTGCTCAACTCTTGTGGGCACGAGACTTCTGATTGGCCACTTCTCTACAAAAGCGACCCAGAATTCGGCCACACATACCAGACACTCTTGGAGGGTCGGCATGTTGCAGATTTTCATCTCCAGGATGTCCTATTATGCCACCTCAGTCACCTTTGTGTTCCTTCAAGCGAGCGTGCCAAGATGATTTGGGAAGCACACTACAGTCGGGCTGCTGGGCATTTCGGGGTCGAGAAAACAGTGGCAGTACTGCAAAATTATTTCTATTGGCTGAATCTTCGACAGGATGTTGGGAAGTACATCCGATCATGTACTGCCTGTGCCATTGCCAAACCGACCATTAAGAAGCACAACCTCTATACCCCGTTGCCTACCCCTAGTCGACCATGGGAATCCATCTCCATGGATTACATGTCAGGCCTTCCTTCCACTAAGCATGGAAATGACTGTGTTTTTGTGGTCGTCGACAGGTTCTCGAAGATGGCCATTATGGTGGCCTGCAAGAAGACTATCACAACAGAAGCCACTGCTAAACTCTTCTTTGAACGAGTGTGGGTGCACTTTGGGATCCCACAGTCTATCATCTCAGATCGGGACAGTCGGTTTCTCAGCACATTTTGGTCCAGTCTCTGGTCAATGCTGGACACCAAACTCACGAAGTCCACAGCCTTCCATCCTCAAACTGATGGCCAGAGAGAGGTTTTCAACAGGATGATTGTGCACATTCTGCGCATGTATAACTCAAAGCATCCACGCACATGGGACGAGAGCCTCCCCTATGTTCAGCACAACTACAACCGAGCTCTTCACAGCTCCACTGGCCATAGCCCTTTTCAGGTGGGTTTGGGATTCCAGCCACTATGCCCCATTGATGTGGCCATGCCACTTGCAGCTACTAACATGAATTCAGCTCATGTCCAGTCCGAAACAGATAAGGCCACCAGCTTCATTGAGCGCATCCAACATATTTGCCAGCAGGTCCATGACATTCTTGAGAGATCAAATGCCAAGTACAAGCAGCGACATGATCAACACCGGGTGCCACACAAGTTTCAGGTGGGCGACAAAGTCTGGTTGCATTTGCAAAAGGAACGCCTTACTGGAGCCTATCGGAAATTGAGACCACTCCGATATGGTCCTTACACCATTACTAAGGCTATGGGAGACAATGCATTTGAGCTCAAACCCACAGAATTAAATCCAGATTGCATGGAACAAGCTGCAACTGATCGGATCATGGACACACAGATCAAGAACACTCGCCAACAGAATATCCAACTGTATCGAGTTGTCAAAGTAGGCCAACTCCTTCAGCAGGGCAAGTGGCTCACCAGGGAACAAGTTCAGCAGAAGTTTCCTCATCTCATGGAGGAGCTCAACGCAATGGGGACCATTGCTTCCTAAGGGGGGAGGAATGATCCAGGTGGAGATTGGTGGCCACCTGCCAAGTCCACCTGGACCCCCACCATTGTCTTTCTCAGCATTTTCAGTTTCCTTAATTGTAGCACAACTTACTATTTTTAGCAGTTTTTCGGGTCCTGAACTTCCGGAGCCGTTTTGAGGCCCTAAACGACGTTTTTTGGGGAATCCGGGGGCAACATGGGTCCATGGAATGGATCGATGTTGTCCGTTCCAAAAATGATAGTGCTCGGATAGATCTTTCTAATGAGCTATTGTACGCGTCAAACGGAGATCATATGCCAAAGTTACGACCCTGGGAAGTTGATGTACCAATTTACCCCAAACAGGGCCCACAGTTTGGCGTTTCATCTCCTAGGGTTAGGTTTTGGAATGTTAAGGGTTTTTCCATTGTTTCTCAACAATAAATAGGCCTTCGAGCCTCATTGTAACACAGTTCAGAGGCATGTAGCCATGACATCTCTTCTCAGAGATAAGCTACCATCGCCCTAGCTGGTTTATTTCCATTTCTGGTTGTAAGCATATTTCAGTATTTTCCATTAATGAAATGAAGTATTATTTCCGCTGCATCTTTGTGTATATGGTTATCTCTGTAACTTGTTGCGTTCCTGTTTAAATCCGGATCAAATAGGCCCATATGGATTCAGTGAGTGCCACATGGGTATGAGTGCCATATGCCCAGTTGGGCCCATGAATTTAAAATGTGAGTGGCTTTGTTTTGTTATTGATGGATGGAGTCATAAGGGGATTGGTTATTCAATATTATATTTAAGAAAACAATTCTATAACTGATGGTTAATGATCTGCAAGGTGGACTTTGGAATTGAATGAGATGCAGATATTAGGTTAATTGTGCTCAAGATAGAATTAGGTTTGGTGTGATCTATAAGTAAACTCTAGGAGCTTAGCGGCTCTGAGGATTTTCTGGCACTACTTATGGCTTGGTTCCATGGAGTTCTGATGGGGAACTCAATTGGAGATAGCTCATGAGTCCTAGTTGGGGCTCTAGAGCTAGTTGTCAGAATTTCTATTTGGTTGTTTGACAATTGGACACTAGGTAGCAACAATGCTCCTAGAGTTGGAGGCATGGACTATTCTAACCAGCCAAAATTTTCACTAGAAGGTAGGCATAACTAAAGATTTTAGATGACACTCCATTGGTGCCGGTCAAGGAGACATGAACATGTGTTTGGAGACTAAGGTTGTTAAGGTTGGTTTTGTGACCTAAGTTTTGTGTTTTTATTGTTTACTAATTCCTTTGGAGTCTTTTTCCTAGCTCGGGGGTGACCTATGGCTGCGATTATGAGCCACATGGTATACGAATGCGAAGAATGTGGAGAGCCTATAGCTAGTTTGTGTTCTTACACAGATAAATGTCTTACTTGATGTTGTGTTTAATGATGGCTTAATGAATGAAACCCTAATTTCAGGGTTATGTGTTGGGTATGTTGGATTATGAATTGAATTGAGTGGCCCATGTTTACAAAATATGTGCAATTTGGAATTCTATGGTATGCATATCATTATTTGGTACTATGTGGTATGATCCATCTAGGTGCTGTATTTACAATTATATGTCAATTTATCTAAACTAGGATCTCATGTTAATGTGATTAATTCACCTTTAATTATGTCATAAATGATAATTGATTCAGGTTTTTGTTTAATTGTATCTACTACAAATGATTTTGAGCTATCTTTTGGACAAAACGTAAATCCATGAGTTATAGTTACATGTTATTAACAATCAATGAACCCAATCCTAAGGTTTAATTAGTGAAATTGTAGCTCATATGATTTTAAAAAGACATTGGTAAAATTATTCAAGGAGATTTGGATTTTTGGTATGTGGTGATGACCGGCTAGTGGCTAGGGACATTACATCGCAAGAAAAAAACAAAGCAATGAAGATCTCAAAAATTTTAGATAAAATCCTTCACATAGTATATATCTTCTATTAGTTATATTCTTAAATGGTCAAACAACTCACAACAATGTGGCAATTGATGATAGCCATGTTTATAGAAGAGGCTTCTAACTACTTCTCATTCATTATTATTTATTTCTCCCTAAAACTAGCCTAGGATTAGAAAGAAGGATTTTCCATCCACAGAAGCAAATAGACTAAGTAGAAAACAAGTAAATGATGCCACATATACATAAAACCTCATGAGATATCGGTGAGTCACAAAACAAAGGGTTGATTTGGTAATGTAGTTGCTAATAGTTCTCACGAATATGTGGAACATTAAATATTGTTATGGATTTAGACATTAGGAAATTACAAAATTTGGCCACATAAGGTGGAAAGACCTTATAATAATTATAAAATATTCGCTGAGAAGTATATGGCTACTCTAAATGTGGTAGAGAGTGCTAGAAGGGTACCTCAAATATGTGATAATATTCTAATATTAAGAAAATATCCTCTACAAAGAGTGGAAAGTTCCCATACCATATCAAGTCATGTAATGAAATCACCCCATGGCTATCATAATGTCTAGACATGTGCATCGATCCCCCAATTAAGTGGAAACATTCTACAAAATTGATTACATGGAGGAGCGATTAGGGGTCATCAACATGGAATATATAGAGGATCTCCATCGATGCATAACTAGCACATCTATGCCTTAAGAGATGTGATAATGTACCCTAGGAAAGGTGAAGTACCTCGGAACGTATGGGAATATCTTAAAAAATGTGAATATGTAGGAGTAATATAACATTTATCTCTATCAGTCCATACCAAAAGTGTGATAATATATAATGAGTGAGGTCGATATTGAACCATACGCAAGCCTCCTCTAAAATAGGTATGAAATCCTTTACAACATGAGTGATAATTTTTCATACATAAAAGGGAATCTAATGAGACTATGGGATTCCTTATATCGTGTGCCCTAGGATATCAATATCTTGATACTTTCATCCCTATATAGGTCATAAATGACCAACATGATGGTGAGTTATTACCATTGCGGTATAGTTAGTTTCAACTATCAAAGAGATACATATCTAGAGATGGGGACTAAAAATACATGACATGACTAAGCATAAAGAGTTTTAGGCTCCTACCTAGAAACATTAGTTTTACATATATCATCCATGAATGGCACAATACAATGCCATAGTACAATAATAGTCACTCCTTGGATCATCATGATACAATTTATTAAACAATATGGTTGCTTGACATGTCACATTTATAAACAATATAGGGTTCATTGCCAAGAATATAACATATATGGATTCAAATGATCTATGGGGAGAAAGTCACCATCTCATTGGCTAAAGTCATTTACGGTTTTCATGTGGCATGGGGATTATCCACATGGTACATGAATTTTTTTATAATATTCCATAAAATACGAGTGACGATAGTTGATAGAGGAATGCGATTTTGCATTGTTGATGTCCTCCATGACTTTCTTTATTATCATTGACTATAATACAACCACTTCTTGGATATCAAATTTTTTCAATCTATGCTCTTCAATATCTCAATATAATAATCACATACATATATTTTTTGCTTCCTCTCCATTTCCATTCACATTGAAATTAGAGATGAAAATTTTGTTCTTGATCTGAAAGATAATGTTGATGTATGCTATTTTTAATATACTTCAATTCTCTATCAAATTTGACTCCTTATCACTTATTATCATTATGTATTTTCATAAGAATTAGAGGTTGCCACATTAGTTTTTGATATTACTTCTATTTGTATGTATGAAGTCTAATGTTTATTGTTTATATAGAGAGTTTGTTATTGAAAATCAACTTTCTTGAATAGGTATGGAATTATGGTTGTAACTATTCAAAAATTAGCTATTTTATTAATCAAATCAAATTCAAAAGTTATTAGAGTAGGTTTTACTATTATTTTTTTTATCACAATAGAAGATGTAAAATGAAAATGTTTTAATATTTATTTGTCTATCTATCTATATAGCTATTTATCTATCTATTTAAGCTATTTATCTATACATGTGTGTAGGTGTGTTTAAAAAACAAATGTATAATCTATAAAAGAAAAAATTTAGATATTTTTTAATGTTCTCAAGTTAAAGCAATGTGAGGGATTCCTTAATCCAACACATGAATTATCCATAGGGTTTCTTTGCAATCATTTGAATGGAAGACGTGAACCATGTCTATCTTATTTGCATTGGAAATGGGTGTGAAGGCATAAAATTCCTTAGTGAAATGAATGGCCTTAAGTTGTAACTAATATTTCTTGAGCTTAAGAACTTTGAACAATTCATAAAATCCACTACATGGGTCCACTTCATCAAGTATTAATCACCCATTTTGAATATATAGGCCATTTCTAGCTCTAAGAAATTAAAGAAGGTTGACCAGTAAAAGGAAAAAAAAAACTTTAATCCTAACAATTAGATGTTACGATCAAGTATGATTGATGATTCATCTAACCAAAACGTAGGACCTATATAGTGAATTGGTCACCTCCAAGTAGGATATGGACCACTGTACCCATGATTAGGTTAATTGTGAACCGAGAATAAATCCTAGGGTGTATGAGTTGAGGAGAGGGAGGAGAGGAACAACCTCGTACACTAAAATGAGGCTTCGAATAATCAAGCATCATGGAAAACATATATAATTCATGAAATGTTTTAGTCTTTACAGCACCATATTCGATTATAGTCTCTCTCTCTCTCTATATATATATAACTAACAATATACATCACTTACTTTGTTGGTATGTTTTGTATTCTTTTAATGACCATCTCCACCTATTTTACCTTGTTTAGGGGGGATTGTAGGAGGGAGAAATCTCCCCCTACTTGGGTATTAGCGGGGATTGTAGGAGGGATAAATCTCCCCTACTTGGGGTCTTGGGGGCTTTGCCTACTTGGGGTCTTGGGGGCTTTGCAAGAGGGTAGAAACCCCTTGTTTAGGGGTTGGGAGGCGGTGCCCAAAATTATATCTAATTTTAGTTTTATTTCTTGGTGCCCAAAACTAACATTCCGGTGTATATATAAGTAGACATTACATTCAATTAACGCGAAATCGAAAGCATAATAGAAAGAAATCCTTCGTTGGTAATCGAAGAAATAGTACGGTTGGACGTTCCCTCTCGAATCAACTTCAACATCAACATCATCGTCTGCAATTGCGTGGTAATGGAAACACAGAGGAAGCGGGTCTTTCGCAATAATCAGATTGTTAGGCTGAAGAGCTCCGATGGCAAAATATTCGACGTGCCAAAAGCAGCAGCGTGGCAGTCGGGGATAATAAAGAATATGGCAGAGGACTTTGGCATTACTAAAAATCCCATTCCCCTGCTGTTTTTGTCCAGCGACATTTTGGAAAAGATTATCAAATATTGCAAATACCATGTTCATCATCCCCTACGTCCGTGGAGATCAAAAGAGGATGTTGACCCATGGTATGTGGAGTTTGTGAATTTGGATCTGCCCACTTTGATCCAACTTGGATTGGCTGCCATGCGTCTGCATATAGTGACTCTTCTTGACCTGGTCAGTCGAACTATTGCGGGTGAAATTGTTGCGTTGAAAACACCCGGAAAAGCCCGAGAGATGCTGAACATGGAGAATGACCTTACTTCCCAAGACTTGGAAGCGATCAAGTGTCAAGCTCCTTGGGTTCTCGGTAAGTGAACTCGGTCCAATTTTTTAATTATGAAAATCAATGACCAACTTGTGTTTCTTCTTCTGTCTGAAATATTTTATCTATAAATATTTTTAACAGGCTTGGAGGCAGGTTTCTTTTATAAATTTGTTTATCGTAATTTATTGTAATTCTCAAGATAGGTTTAGTCATTATTATATTATTTTTTCCTTCTTCAATTTAACTCAGAATTTTCCAAATATTGAAAAATTTTGAGCGAAAATTGCGATAATCCGAAACCATCTTTCATTATCTAATTTTTGCAATCTGGAATAGATAGATAAAGGTTATATTAGAAGTTATTATCTTTTTATAGGAATAATAACAATAAATATTTATTAATTTTGGCAACAGGGATGCTTGAAATAGAACAACAAGAAATTCTGGTACACGAAGAGCATGAGACATCAAACAAAGTTGATGTTTCACAAAGTTCAGATTCACATAAAGAATCTCCACCAGTTGACACCCAAGGCAACGAAGAGCATGAGACATCAAACAAAGTTAATGTTTTTCAAAGTTCAGATTCACATAAAGAATCTCCACTAGTGGACACCCAAGGCAACTGGCAGAAGGTAGAGAGAAAGAAAGGAAAGAAAACTAGAAGTTGAGAGGCCAATGTATTACCTTTTTTTTTCTGGATCATCTGTATTTTTTTTTGTTTTTTTTTTCTTTTATTTGTAAAAAAACAAGAAGACCTTTTTACTCATCTAGAAAATGTAACATTTATCTTTTTACATTTATTTAATAATTAACATACTAAAATGAAAATTATATATCAAAAATATTAAAATGAATATTGGTTTAGTAATTTATATTTATGTGGTTAGTATGTTATCTACTGTATTACGCTTTCTACAATAGAAAGCAGTAAATTTAATCATATATGGTTTGTTTGTTCTCCGAGTTACAAAGATGGTTTGTTGTTCTCCTAATTTCTCCCTCCCTTCATATAAAATTTGTTTGCATTCATTTCTTTTCATTTCTCCAATGAATTCTATGTCCTGTGTTGAAGTCTAGTGATGAATATCTACATTGAAACCCTTTGTTGAAGTTTGTTCAAAACTTGGAGTGAATGTTTTATATGTGGGAATGTTGAGCATAGATTTCGTCGTTGAAGACTTTAAACTTTGTTAATTAATTCTCGGTGTTGTATCAATTAAATGCTTAAATCAAATCTTTGTGCAGTGTGTGTTCAAGTACTTTGGTTCTAGAATTTGTTCACTGCTCCACCTGCATTGAATGATTGTGCATGGAATGATCAAATTGTGTGGAACTTTGTATATAGTATGGAATTATATTTCAATGGTGTGTATGAGAACCTTCATGTAGGTATGGTCCTTATATGTTGTTGATAAAAGTATATATGTTCTTTATATGTTATGTGTGTTTGAAATATTATATATTTCATAGTGCTTTGAAATGTCGAATGTTGGATCATAGGGTATGGTATGGTATGTGATGGATCATAAGCATAAATGTAAATGTAAACGTAAATGTGAAAGTAATGTTTAACATTAAACTTTTTCAATCTAATGTGGCCCCATTTTTTATCTAATTATTGGTACGTATAAACACAATATAAATTTAGAATATAAAGAGGTTTAAGAACACTCAAAACAATGTATGGTAAATAAATAAAAATATAAATTAACTAAAAGTATGGTAAATAAATAAAAGCCCTCATTTTATAATTATTCCATCAACCTTTTTATATATACAAAAACTCAGAAAATATGTTTTATTTAGCCTTAAGTTGTAACTAATATTTCTTGACCTTAAGAACTTTGAATGATTCAAAAAGCCCATTACACGGGTCCACTTCATCAAGTTTTAATCATCCATTTTGAATATAGAGGGCATTTATATCTATCGGAAATTAAAGAAGGTTAAAAAGTAAAAGGAAAAAAAACCTTAATCCTAACAATTATGAAGGAAACTCACACACATAAAATAAATATCAATAAAATAAACACTTAGAAGTATCATGGATTCTTCATTGCTACCAAAAATGATATCATCAACATAAACAACAATTATTAGCAATTTATCAGTGTCAATCTTTGTATATAGATTGCTATCTACTGACCCTTTTGAAAACCTTGTTGGTGTAGATATTTGTCAAGGCAGTAATACAAAGCCCTTGAAGCTTGTTTTATACCATAGAGAGCCTTTCTGAGTCTGCATACAAGTTTTGCATCATTTCCAAGAATGAATCCTTCTGGTTGTTCAATATAGACTTCTTCTTCTAAATCTCCATTAAGGAAAGCAGATTTTACATCCATTTGGTATACTTTGAATTTCTAAAAGATAGAAAGAGCAAGAAACATCCTTATGGCTTCATGTCTAGCAACAGGTGCAAAAGTTTCTTCAAAATATATACCTTCTTGCTGAGCATACCCTTTATAAACAAGTCTAGCCTTGTTTCTAATAGCTTCACCATTTTCATTCAGCTTGTTTTTGAATATCCATTTAGTTCCTATGATATTTTTACCATGAGGTCTAGGAACTAATTCCCAAGTATTATTCTTTTCAATTTGCTCAAGTTCTTCATTCATGGCCGTGACCCAACATTCATCTTTGCATGCTTCATTTACATTTTGAGGTTCGGTGGAGCATACTAATGCTAGATAGCTTGAGGTTTCTGTAATAGTTCTTCTTGTCTGTACACCTGCCTCCTTTTAACCTAAAATTTGAGTTTTGGATGGATTTTCTGAACATACCTGGACAAAGCCTTTTCTCCTACCATTATCTCTTCTTCTAGTGATTCGTTGGTTTCTTCCTCAAAATCATTGTGATTTGATGTGGGAAAATAATCCCCGTCTTCTTCATTGTCATAATCTTTGGTTTTTATATGTTTTGAATTTTTGCATGCTTCATCAACTACAACATCCATACTTTCAACAATTTTCCCAAGTCTTTTATCATAACATTTATATCCTTTACTTCGGGAAGAGTAACCAAGAAGGATACCTTCATCTGCTTTGGGCTCAGAATCACCAATTTTTTCATCGGTCATTTTGATATAACATTTTCTTCCAAAAAAATTAAAGTATTTTACTGTAGGAGTCTTACCATACCAAAGTTCATGTGGAGTTTGAGTGTTGTTTACCCGAACATTTTCTTGGTTGAGAATAGTTACGGTGGCAAACACAGCTTCACCCCAGAAGGTTGCAGGAGTTCCAAATTCATCTAGCATTGCTCGAGCCATTTGTTGAACAGTTCTGTTCATTCTTTCTACCACTCCATTTTGCTAAGGAGTCCTTGTGGTGGAGAACTTTATTTTTATTCCATGTTGTTCACAAATGTCAAAGAATTCATCTGAGGTAAATTCCCCTCCTCGATCAAATTTGAGGCATTTTATTTTGCGATCTGATTCATTTTCAACCAAAGCTTTGAAGGCTTTGAACTTTTCAAATGCTTCATCTTTATGCTTTAGAAGATCTGTCCAACACATTCTGGAAAAATCATCAATGAACAAAATAAAGTATTCTTCTCCACGAGGTGACTTTTTTCTTGATGGTCCACATAAATCAGTATGAACAAGTTCAAGAGGCTTACTAGCTGACGCTTATTTTTCAATGAAATGAGATCTGGTTTGCTTACTGAATTGACATGGTTTGCATATTGTATTTTCAGGAATGCTGATTTCTGGAAGATCACGAACAACCTAGAATCTGCATGCTTTTCTTATTTGAGAAAAGCTTAAATGTCCCAATCTTCTATGCCATAGCTAGTTTTCATCATTTTTGCTTAGATAGCACTGTTGTTGTCCTCCCTTGGGTATGTGTAAGTTATTTTGAGTTCTTTTACCTTTGATCACGGTTTCTCCTATATAAAGCTCATGCACAACACATCCGTTTTATCGAAACACCACTTCATTTGCTTGATTACACATTTGACTAACACCTTTTATGACAGCAGGAGTGTCGTTTCCAAATGAGACATTCTTTTCTGTTTCAAAGGCATTATATGAGCGAAGTTTTTCTTTGTCACCTGTCATGTGTTTTGGGCATCCACTATCCTTCTGCATACAAGGCTATACCACATCTTTCTATTTGTGGTTCTTTCCTTCTCCATATTTTGGGATTCAATGGAGTTTTCTCCTTTTGAGATGTTTGCCAAAATTTTCTCCTGCATTTAGATTCTTCATGGCCAAAGTTGTTACACATTGACCATTCCTTTGATTTCATGCTTCTCTAGTCATGATGGTTTTGTAAGCAACAACTTGAGCAACTTTATGTCCAAAATTATGACATGAGAAACATTGACCATTAAAGAAGTTCTTGCAATTATCGAATCTATTGACCTAGTGATTGTAGTTTCTATTGATATTCATCTTTGACGAAAATTGAGTATGATTTACCTAAGGTTGGTTGTGGCTTATGTTCATCCTTGAAGAAAATTGAGCCTGATTTACCTGGTGATCTGCTTTCTGCCTTTGCTGACGATTGTCATATTGTTCATTGTTCTTTACTGCATCAAGATAGCTTGTAGTGGAGGTTGACGGCTTTTGTGATTGAGATGCTTCTTCAGTATATCCAAGACCTATCTTTATCAGAGGAGAATGTTTCACTTTGATAATTTCATTTAAGGTTTCTAATCCTTTAGCAAATCTAAGATTGAGAGATTTTGTTTTCTCAAGATCCTTTCTTAAACCCACAATTTCACATTCTAGTTTTTCATTGTGTTTTTCTCTTTCAACAAGTTGATATGCCAAGGTATCTATAATCATATTCTTTTCTTCTAAATAGATTTTGAGTTTAGAGATTTCTTCATGAAGGTCATCTTCTTCTAAAACATGTCATAAGCCATTAGAAGTCTATCATTACTAGACCATTTCTATCTTCACAAGCTATTCATATCACAATTTGATAAACCATTTCTATCTTCACAAGTATAGTAACTCTTTTTACTTAGACATTGTTTTCTTTCTGTTTTCGGAAGTTTCTATAGGATGTATTGTCAAAATTTACTTTACTCCTGCATTTAGAATCTTCATGACCGAAGTTGTTATAAATAAATCATTCTTTTTCATTTTCAAGATCAAAAAAGGTATTGTAGGTCATTTTCATGATCCCAGTCACATTCCTTTGGTTTCGTGCTTCTCTAGTCATGATGGTCTTGTAAGCAACACATTGAGCAGCTTTGTGTCCAAAGTTATGACATGAAAAACATTAGCCATTAAAGAAATTCCTGCGATTATCGAACCTGCTGGCCTGGTGATTGTAGTTTCCATTGACATTCATTCTTGAAGAAAATTGACTATGATTTACTCGAGGTTGGTTATAGATTTTGTTCATCCTTGATGTAGATTGAACCCGATTTACTTGGTGATTTGCTTTATGCCTTTGTTGACGATTGTCAAACTGTTCACTTCTCCTTGCTGCATCAAGATAGCTTTTGGAGGTTGATGGCTTCTATGTTTGAGATGCTTCTTCAGTATATCCAAGACCTGTCTTTATCAGAGGAGAACGCTATACTTTGACAATTTCATCTAAATTTTATGATACTTTAGCAAATCTGAGATTGAGAACTTTTGTTTTCTCAATATCTTTTCTTAGACCCACAATTTCACATTCTAATTTTTCATTGTGTTTTTCCCTTTCAGTAAGTTGGAATGTCAGAGTATCTATAATCATATTCTTTTCTTCTAAACAAAGTTTAAGTTTAGAAATTTCTTCATAAAGACAATATTCATCTAAAGCATCCAAGAAATCATCATCTTAGAAAGCCATCAGAAGTCTATAGTCATTACCATGATCACCTTCATCACTATTTGATAAACCATCGCTATCTTCATGCATATAATAGCTCTTCTTACTTACATTTTGTTTTCTATTCCATTTTGTTGATTCCTTACCTTTATCAAGCTTATCTTTATGAGGACATTTGGCTACATAATGACCGACTCTTCCACAAGCAAAGCATTTGAAAGGTAGCTTACCTTTGAATCTTCCAGAACCCCATTGAAGGTTCTTGACAAAGTTTTCTTCTTCTTCTCCTTCTGAAATATGTCCTGATTCATTGAGTTCTTCTCTTCCTAAAGCTTTGAATGTAGCTTCTCTCATATTTGATGGACCCCCTTTTCTCATTTCGAAAGCAGTTAGGATTCCGTGCAGTTGTGTCACAGTAATACTATGAAGATTTTGATTTTCCTCTATGGCAAAAAATTTTGATTCAAACTTAGAAGACAAGGATCTTAAAACCTTTTCAACTATAGTAACTTCTTTTATCTCTTCACCCAATATTTTCATGCAATTAACAATCTCATCTATACATAAGAAGTAATTAGCTATACTTTCATCATTGTGCATTTTGAGAGTTTCATATTGAATTCTGAGTGATTGCAGTTTTGCACATTTTACCTGATCATCTCCTTCATAGCTTAGAACGATCTTGTCCCATATTTCTTTGGCAGTTTTGAGATGCATAGCCTTGACAATTTTGATTGTGACAAGCTCCCCAATAATGTATTGACAACCTTGGAATTTGTTTCATACTGCTTTTTACCTGCTGTATCTGTAGAAATTGCTGATGGAAATGTGTATCCTCCTTCCACGATTTCCCAAACATTTGTTCCAAGAGATTGAAGATGGGCTATGGTTCTTACCTTCCAATAAATGAAGTTGCTCCCATCAAAGATTGGTGGTCTAATGGATCCCTCTCTTTCGTAGGTACTCATGATGATAGATCTTTCTTCAAGTCATCAAGCTTCTTTTGAAGGACCTGCTCTGATACCAATTGTTGGAAATAATACTGAGAGGGGGGGTGAATCAGTATTAGCAATTCAATAATATTTCATTTCCATATTCTGATTCATATATGCTACTTCAGTTAATGAAACTTGTGTGTATACGCAACTGTATATAAGGCAACTAGTGTATACCTTGTAAACTTACAATTTAGTTAATTCTTCATAAGTTGATCTTTAATCTGTGCATTAGAACCATAGAAACAGTAACCAAGAGCAGTAAAAATAGAACTGACAGTCACACACATAAACACAAGATATAAGGTGGAAACCCAATGTGGGTGAAAACCACCTGCTGCAATCATCTCTATCTTTCTTTCAATAAGAACCTTCTTTTTACAATATTTTGTACTGGTGCAGGCTTATACCAGTACGTAGGCTTCTACCTGTAGAAGGCTACAACCTTCTCTCATTCTTCAGCTTCTCCTGGAAGGGAGCTACAACCCCCTAGCTCTTGTACTAGCTGATGTACTAGTACATAGGTGCTGACCTACAGAAGGGTACAACCTTCTCTTTTCTTCGAGGGACCACGTTTCCTAAATTTTCAGACTAGATCCATCAATAATATCAATCAAATGTCAAATATATCTCCATCAACCAATCTCCTTTACACCAACCAAAAACTGAATCAAACAATCACTTCTCTGAATGTTGTAACCAGAATACAGTAACAGTAACCAGAACCCAAGCAGGAACCCAAAACACTGCAACAACAATCAAAAGTAGCTAAAGCATATTTTATGAGGTGTACACTTCTTCAATGTGATGAACCTACATGCATACGCACTTGTATCAAGGCAAAATTGCATATACACACTCTTGAAATGCCTAACCTCAGTTCATCAAGCGCTTAGGTTCATCCTTGATTCAGATCTAGTTGTGCACCATAACCCAATAACCTATAATCTAGATCTTGCTCTTCATTAGATATGTAATTCGTAAGTTCCCTTGCCTAATGATCTTCTCCTCCTTTTATAGTCCTAGGCCTTACTCGATACCATGGTCCAAAACCACTTAGAATCAATACCTTGGGTCAATACTTCAGACAAGATACCTTGGACCAATACCATGGGTCACAATACCATGGACCAAATACCACGGACCAAAACCATGTTTTCCAGCATGTACACGCCTTTCCTTCTGTGAAAGTGCATGTGTACGCATACACACCTTTTAGTCTCCGAACCTGCGTGTACACACAGCCTGGTCAATGGGAACGTGTGTATGCCTTCTTTTCTTCATCCTGCGAGCCTGAACTATGATCTATCATCTGTGAGAGTTGCCATCAAGGACAACACCTATGTCATAGCTCCAAATCTGTGTCATAATGCCAACATATAATTCATGAAACATTTTAGTCTTTACAACACCATATTCAATTTTAAAACTATAGTTATTAAAGCCCCCCCCTCTCTCTCTCTTTATCTTTATCTATATATATATATATATATATATATATATATATATATATTTTTTTTTTTTATCATCTATATTTTTTTTTTTTTTTTTTTTTTTATTTGTACAAAAAACAAGAAGACCTTTTTACTCATCTAGAAAATGTAACATTTATCTTTTTACATTTATTTAATAATTAACATACTAAAATGAAAATTATATATCAAAAATATTAAAATGAATATTGGTTTAGTAATTTATATTTATGTGGTTAGTATGTTATCTACTGTATTACGCTTTCTACAATAGAAAGCCGTAAATTTAATCATATATGGTTTGTTTGTTCTCCGAGTTACAAAGATGGTTTGTTGTTCTCCTAATTTCTCCCTCCCTTCATATAAAATTTGTTTGCATTCATTTCTTTGTCATTTCTCCAATGAATTCTATGTCGTGTGTTGAAGTCTAGTGATGAATATCTACATTGAAACCCTTTGTTGAAGTTTGTTCAAAACTTGGAGTGAATGTTTTATATGTGGGAATGCTGAGCATAGATTTCGTCGTTGAAGACTTTAAACTATGTTAATTAATTCTCGGTGTTGTATCAATTAAATGCTTAAATCAAATCTTTGTGCAATGTGTGTTCAAGTACTTTCGTTCTAGAATTTGTTCACTGCTCCACCTGCATTGAATGATTGTGCATGGAATGATCAAATTGTGTGGAACTTTGTATATAGTATGGAATTATATTTCAATGGTGTGTATGAGAACCTTCATGTAGGTATGGTCCTTATATGTTGTTGATAAAAGTATATATGTTCTTTATATGTTATGTGTGTTTGAAATGTTATATATTGCAAAGTGCTTTGAAATGTCGAATGTTGGATCATAGGGTATGGTATGGTATGTGATGGATCATAAGCATAAATGTAAATGTAAACGTAAATGTGAAAGTAATGTTTAACATTAAATTTTTTCAATCTAATGTCGGTCCTATTTTTTATCTAATTATTAGTATGTATAAACAGAATATAAATTTAAAATATAAAGAGGTTTACGAACACTCAAAACAATATATGGTAAATAAATAAAGATATAAATAAACTAGAGGTATGGTAAATAAATAAAAACTTCTCTTATATTTACTCCAGAGCTATGATAAATAAATAAAAATATAAATAAACTAGAGGTACGGTAAATAAATAAAAACCCTCATTTTATATTTATTCCATCAACCTCTTTATATTTACAAAAACTCAAAAAAATATGTTTTATTTAGCTGAAGCCTATGACCCAAAAACCATTCGACGAATAATTATTAATACCATGGGCCAAATACCATATTTGTAAAAGAGGTATGGTAAATAAATAAATATAAAATAGGTATAAAAAGGTATGATAAATAAATGAAAATATATCAAATAGGATTAGAAATCAACATCTAATTATGGCCAAATACCAAGCTTATGGCCAAATACCATGTTAAATAAAAGAGATATGATAAATAAATACCAATATAAATAAATGAGAGGTATGGTAAATAAAAAAAAACTCTTTTTATATTTACTCCATAAACCTCCTTATACTTACTAACACTTAAATACCATGGGCCAAATTATTATTAATACCATGTAAAAAATATTATTAACCCTAATATTAATATCTATATGTATGTATATATATCTATATATATATATATATATATATATATATATATATATATATATATATATATATATATATATATATATATATATATATATACATAACTTACTTTGTTGGTATGTTTTGTATTCTTTTAATGACCATGTCCACATGTTTTACATTGTACCGGACAACTAAAGGATCATTGAGTGGGTGGAACGTCCGCTTGTTTAGGGGGGATTGTAGGAGGGAGAAATATCCCCCTACTTGGGGGATTTGGAGGAGGGTAGAAATTGTTGAAGATAATGGAGAATTCTATAATAATTTTAGTTGGTTCACAAGACCCTAGGATAGGAATTAGTTTATATTTCTTAGGGTATGGCTCTAACCTCCATATAACTATGTGTGCTATATAATGTTTGATGTATATTGAGAATGTAGAGTGTTCTACAAAGCCAGACTCTCCTGGTTTAGGCTCTCCTTCGTAGAGCTGACCAGTGAGTTTTTTATGTATTAATTCAAGCATCTCTTTTTGACATGGTATCAGAGTTTTAGGGCTAAGGAAGCCTGTACCTGAGTGGAGAGAGACTGGCACGACTTAGGTGGAATCAGTACAGATTTTGAGGAGAAAATCATGTCAATTCACTATTAAACTTACCTTATTTTTTATTTCCAGATTGGTGCGAGGGCTTGGAGGAAAATTGCTCCGACCTTCTGAGGTCAAAAAAGGATGCGTTTTTTTGCGTCTTGTGTGTATTGTTCTGGGCTGCTGTTTGAGTAAATATCTGTGTGGAGGAGGCAGTGTGTTGGTAGTCTTCAATGACACCTGATGCTTAGTAAGGCGTCGCTTGATAGCACGAGTCTTCTTGGGACTTAAATCAAGAGTTAGTGACCTTTGCAATTTCTAACAAGACAAGCTCAACAAAGGCAAGGCATGCGTGATCCATTGAGGCTGAGGTCATTTTGGTCTGTTGAGGAGGAAGGAGATCATGTGATTGAGGCACGGTGAGTGTGGAGGTCATGATCTAGCATGAGGGCGATCCACACACTATGCAAGAGGCAAAAATCTCCTGATTGGATTTGTTGTTGGATCGTAGGCGACATGCCCGGAGGCCACAGAAGGATCTTCTCAGGGATTGATGCTGCTAATGTCATCCGAAGGTCATGTTGTTTTGAAAGGATAGTGTGTATTTGACTAATGTGGGACTAGGCCAACAAAACCATGACCCGACCTGACCTCTGCTGGATTGGTTAGGACAAGCACCATTCGGCTATTGCGATGGAGTTGAGATCTGTGTGTACATGTAATCAATATTTTAATTCGAAGAGGGAGTCGACATGCATGGAGTAATTAAAATTTAGCTCTAAAAGGAGGGGCATATTGAATTCAGTTCTAAAAGGAGGGGCATTTTAAAAAAAATAAATTAATTAATTCTTTAATTAAAGAATTCAAGTTTTCCCATTAAAGAACAAGAGGGCTTTTGTTTATAAACAAGGGGCTTGTTTATTTAAGTTTTTTTATTAAAGAATTGAAATGGGTTTATTCTTTAATTAAAAAGAAAAGGAGGGGCTCCGTACCATTTTGGGGGAGCGATGGAAAAAAGGAGATCTCGCCTTGTTTTTTTTGTGGATCTGGCATTTAGCGGTTTATCTTTTAAGAAGATCGGGGTTGTTTTTTTTTTAATTATTAAGGTTGAATTTTTTATTCATTCGAGATGAATAATCAAGTAGCATAAGCTTACCTCAATGAAAACAACAAGCTAGATGGATCCAATTACTTTGGTTGGAAATTCAGGCTACAAACCCCTCTTGAGGGACACAATGCATGGACGATTGTGAACAATGATGAGGTGAAGCCAAACCTCATTGCAGGAGGAACAACAACAACAATCCAAGACTGGGACAAGCTGGAGACTAAGGCGAGAATGCTCTTGAAATTGTCAGTCAAATATTGCATTATCCCCCATATTTTTTATTGCAAGACTACACCAGAGATCTGGAAGATGCTCAAGGATCTCTATGAGGTCAAGAACACCAATCGACTGTTGTTATTGAAGAGAAGTATTCTCTTCATCAAGATGGAGGAGAATGAGATAGTTGTAGCATTCATTTCATGGATCAAGGAGCTCAAGAAAAAGTTGAGTGATATTAGTGAAGCTATGTCAGATACAAATCTAGTCACGATTAGCATGAATGGTATGACTAATGAGTATCAAATGTTCATCACTGGCACATGTGAAATTGTTTAGGTTGGCGTCAACCCCAAGCGGACCCTTAGGAGAGCCTATAAATAGAAGCGACCTCAAGCTAATTTCAACACACTTATCAAGCCATCTTATATTATTCTCATTTGTCTTGGTTTTCATAGGTTTATTGGAAGGAGTTCGTGTAAGCATTTGAAATCACATAGGTGAAGCTCGCTTTGATCTAGGATTTTCTGATTCTTGAAAGCTCGTACAGAAATGGGAATTTTAGTTCTTGGATTTTGGCATAGAGTGGGAAAGATAGCATATAGAGAGCCCTCGACGTTGGCAGAAAAGCTTAAGGGAGCATCTAGGTTTTCATTTTTACTGAGAGTGTCCAGGGTTTTGACTGTGGCTTTGATGTTTGGCTTCAGTTGGATTCAGTGATGTGGTAGATTTAGGTTTCTCTCTACTATTATATCGATCTGTAAATATTATTTGTAAATCTCCATTGCTATCATCTGTATTGGGCTCATTCTACTCTCATGAGTATTTTTTCTTGCACACACATGTATCATTTGTGATGGCTCTTTAAATGTGATTTACATGTATTATTTCATAATTAGTTATTCTCTGCTAATATTGTTGTTATGTGTGTTTCTAGGAACCTAGTGCTCATTCTACAAGTATTACCACCATGTCATCATCCGTTGGAGACACATTGCCTCATAAAGTAGCCTTTAAAGAACTTTCATAAGCAGCAACTAATTAACTAGAAGTTACAAGGAATAATGTTCCCATAGAGACATATATTGAGTGTTTTATCGACAAGACTACAAAGGTCACATGGAGATATATTTATAACACATTCACGCAAGAGAAGCTTCTTGATGAGTTAGAATATGTGTATACATAGATGAACATTAAGAAGTCCAAGATGCATAGGATCACATGTATATCTATGGTCATGCCATGTCCAGAAATTATTGAATGGATCATCACACACATGGTTGACTCTCACGTTGTGCTTCACAGTGAGAACAACAATCAACTTGCCACCTATTATGGTGAGGATAATCACACATACTATACGATGCTTAGGCCTAATAAATATCCAAATGAAAACTTTTGCGGAGGATGGGATACCCTTGACGCGACTAATGTTATAAAAAAATGGTGTCAATAGCTTGCCAAGTTTCACAATTGCCCATTTGCAATCTATTCGACGAAGATTATCATAGACATATATCAATATTTTATAGTTATGTAGTGTCAGATGTTTGGGCACAAGAATATTGAGGTTTTCTAAGAGAATTGGATATATATGCTCAATATAGTGCTGACACATGCCAAATATTTCAACTGGGTGGATATACGATCATATGAGTTGCAACGTCAAGTGGGGTAAGCTAAAGCATCTTTACAAGTGAACCAAGCCACAAAATTTTACATGTCTACATTTCTCATGGATGGAATTTCTGCACGTCATGCTTTCCCAAAATTATATTGGAATCAGACTCCTAAAGAAAAGTTCCCAATTTATTTCCACTGTAAGATGTTATCAAAATGATGCTTCAGAGATGCATATGACAGATTGGCCAAACACTTCTTTGCAACCATATTTCGCATGATATTCGAGACGAATCTACCATGCATGACTGACCAATTGAAGGATCCAGTTCAATATATTGTGGAATAATTTGCAACTCTTGAGGGAAAATACATTAGATGCTTCAGGTGTCATAAATACCTTCATCTTATACTGCAATATGTGACAAAGAAGGTGGTCATGTAGGAAATGGAATATCAACTCAACAAGGGGTTATCGGGAATTTTTCATAGGAGGAAGAAAGCCATTGACCTATCTTCCTAATGATGATCAAATTGTGTGAATTAACGAGTCACATGGCTATGGTAGAAAAGATAATAGAGTTGGATTTCCTGCACTTCGCTACCAATGAATTCCATGGATATTATACCAGATGAATTATTAGGCAACATTGTCAGAGGATCAGTCATAATATGGGTTTTTCATAGATTACTGAAGTCAAAGATTCAAAGATAAAAAACACATAAAATCCCATGATAATGTCACATCTAGTTAAGAATACCATCTCATCCATGATCTTCCCACTCAGGAATTGTAGGAGCAAGAGGAGGAGGAAATAACACCTCAAGAAAATAAGATAGCTCCCAGGAAAAGGATCAGGTATTCATCAGGCTAGGGGAGTAGGAAATGGAAGTTCAATCCTTTAAACACAGGAGCTACTCAAACATAGTCAGAGAGGAAAGAAGAAGAGGAAGAAGAAGAAGAAGAAGAAGAGAGAAGGAAGCAAGATGAGTTGCTTGAAAAAAAAACAATCATAAAAGGAAGAGAGGAGAAATATAGAAGAAGAGCAACATATGCAGTGGTAGGAGGAGGAAGCAACACAGAGGATTGAATAAGAACAATTGAATTAGGAGTCAGAAGAGGAACAATTTGAGGAACAAGGTACCATCCAACCCATGGATGATGAGAAAGATACCCTAAAATAACAACCAGTCACAAGACATCATCTTCCATTCGGAGAGATGGGGACCACACCCCCACCAACAGATAGATTCACAAACGTTTGTAGTGTAACATTTCATTAGCTAAAGAAGTGGATCATGTAGAAAAGAAATATATACACTCCCAATGATCCTCATATCCCACTCTCATTCGCTACATAGAAGGTGATAACTTCTAACACTAGAATAAATCCAAGGGAAATCATCGTGGAAATTGTTGCATTCACTACAACAGCACATGATAACTCATAGTAATTATTGAATTAGAATTCTAGGTTGAGAAGAGAGCTTGTTGCTGTGAAGCAACATGTAGAACATATTGAGGCATAGAACTAGGGGTTGTCATCACATAGCATCAATACCGCAGAATGGTAGTCCTGCATGCAAGAAGAATCAGACCAATGGAGGATATTATGGTGCGACTATACAACGAGATGATACTTATACAACAAGTCATGGCAACTCTCATTGGAATTAAAAAGAATGCTTGAGAAGTGGTGAAAATCCTAAAGATAGCAAATAAAGAAGTTGACCATATGTAGGAGTGGGATGCCAAATATTTTCATTCTCGAGAGAATTTGGAAAGGAAAGACAAGGTCTTCGCTGCGATAGACAAATTTTAGTTAATACGCCACCTACGAAATTACTCTCATCTTGGAGCACAGTCGGTTAATACTATGGTTGCATACAACTAGTTACAGAATGGGTTTCAGGCTCTAACATAGAAGCATAGGATGCCCGCCATCAGAACCCTTGAATAAATTAGAGGCAAGGAGGTCATATTCAAGGAGATAAGGGATTACATTGAACAAATCAAACAAGCAACTAAACGGGAAGGTTTTGAGGTCATGAAGGACATTATTTAGCAGTATGCCTTTTTGCTAGTTAAAGCACACATGAAGCTTTCATGGCTCTAGAATAATGTACAATAAAGCTCCAAGAACATACTATCATAGGCATTGAAGGTGAAGATGCATTATAAATGGGTATTTCCAGATCGGAGTGTAGCCATCGCAAAGGATTTCATAGCATGGCACATCTATATCACAAATAAACTACATGAAGAAGAAAATTATTTGTCCATTTGAATGAGTCTTTGTCCTTTTAGCATTTTTGTCTTATTAGGCCATTGTCTCATTTGTAAATTGTCTTATGTAATAAATGTTTCCTAATGAAGTCCAAGGGAAACAAGTTGAATATGAAAAGCCACATATTAGAATGTAATGAGTCATGTTACAATATCAATAGTCATAGAAGTCAAACAGTCATAGGGAAGCTCAAAGGTCATTGTATTTGTTATAAATATCTCCTCATAACTCAAGAAAATGGATTTTCATCTCGATTTTGGAGGCTTAGCCTTGGCTTCTCTTGTGCTACATTGGAGATAAATTACTCTATTGAGAAGCAAGTTGTGGCTTCATGTTTCACTACTTGATACAATGTTTCATTCATGTAACAATGTACTTGGGATCTTATACTCACAATCAGAAGCTCAATAAGATGGCATTCCTTCATACATGTATCATAGATATCATTGGACCATTTTGGTTATGTTTATGGTATATGTTGCTTTAACTACATATTACGTTAATGAACTAGCTTGTTTCTGAGCTATAGCTATTGTTGAATTAATGTTGTTATGATTTAACAATTATTGCCTACTATGTGGACTAGTCGATAGGTACTCAACAAGTCCTTATATTTATTCCTGGGTCCCCCTTTAGGATAGTACTATTTCTTTTCTGATCGGTGGCTCATTTCCCTCACCAACAATGTAAGTCCCCCTGGTACACCTTACATTGGGTGTCTCACAAATCTCACATTCTTGTTGATTCACATAGGCATTGCGTTTTCTCATGTGAGATTGTAACCAAGGCATATCCTGGAAAAAATGTTTCAACGAAGGACGACATGATCGTATGGGACTCCTACACAAAACGGTGTGAGGTCAAATTGGGACTTCGCATCAGGGAGATCCCCTTACAATGTTGGGGGAATCCATCACTTTCAATAGGCCCATATGGATTTAGTGAGTGCCACATGGGTATGAGTGCCATATGCCCAGTTGAGCCCACGAATTTAAAATGTGACTGGCTTTATTTTATTATTGATGGATGGAGTCATAAAGGGGTTGATTATTCAATATTATATTTAAGAAAACAATTCTATAACTGATGGTTAATGATCCACAAGGTGGACTTTGGAATTGAACGAGATGCAGATATTAGGTTAATCGTGCTCAAGATAGAATTAGGTTTGATGTGATCTCTAAGTAAACTCTAGAATCTTAGTGGCTCTGAGGGTTTTCCGGCACTACTTATAGCTTGGTTCCACGGAGTTCTCATGGGGAACTCAATTGGAGATAGCTCGTGAGTCCTAGTTGGGGCTCTACAAATAGTTCTGGGAATTTCTATTTGGTTGTTTGACAATTGGACACTAGGTAGCAATGGTGATCCTAGAGTTGGAGGCATATACTATTCTAACAGCCCATAAGTTTCACTGGAAGGTAGGCATAACTGAAGGTTTTAGACTACACTCCATGGGTGCCAGTCAAGGAGACATGAACATGTGTTTGGAGACTAAGGTTGTTAAGGTTGGTTTTGCGACCTAAGTTTTATGTTTTTATTGTTGACTAGTTCCTTTGGAGTCATTTTCCTAGCTCGGGGGTGACCTATGGCTGCGATTATGAGCCACATGGTATAAGAATGCGAAGAATGTGGAGATCCTGTAGCCATTTTGTGTTCTTACGTAGATAAATGTCTTTACTTGATGTTGTGTTTAATGATGGGTTAATGAATGAAACCCTAATTTCAGGGTTATGTGTTGGGTATGTTGGATTATGAATTGAATTGAGTGGCCCATGTTTACAAAATATGTGCCATTTGGAATTCTATGGTATGCATATCGTTATTTGGTACTATGTGGTATGATCCATCTATGTGTTGTATTTACAATTATATGTCAATTTATATAAACTAGGATCTCATGTTAATGTGATTAATTCACCTTTAATTATGTCATAGATGATAATTGAATGAGGTTTTTGTTTAATTTTGTCTACTACAAATGATTTTGAGCTACTTTTTGGACAAAACGTAAATCCATGTCTTATAGTTACATGTTATTAACAATCAATGAACCCAATCCTAAGGTTTAATTAGTGAAATTGTAGCTCATATGATTTCAGAAAGACACTGGTAAAATTATTCAAGGAGATTTGGATTTTTGGTATGTGGTGATGATCGGCTAGTGGCTGGGGACATTACATCGCAAGAAAAGAACAAAGCAAGGAAGATCTCAAAAATTTTAGACAAAATCCTTCACATAGTATATCTTCTATTAGTTATATTCTTAAATGGTCAAACAACTCACAACAATTTGTCAATTGATGATAACCATGTTTATAGAAGAGGCTTCTAACTACTTCTCATTCATTATTATTTATTTCTCCCTAAAACTAGCATAGGATTAGAAAGAAGGATTTTCCATCCACAGAAGCAAATAGACTAAGTAAAAAACAAGTAAATGATGCCACATATACATAAAACCTCATGAGATATCAGCAAGTCACAGAACAAAGGGGTGATTTGGTAATGTAGTTGCTAATAGTTCTCACGAATACGTGGAACACTAAATATTGTGTTATGGATTTACACATTACGAAGTTACAAAATTTCGCCACATAAGGTGGAAAGACCTTATAATAATGATAAAATATTCGCTGAGAAGTATATGGCTACTCTAAATGTGGTAAAGAGTGCTATAAGGGTACCTCCAATATTTGATAATATTCTAATATTAAGAAAATATCCTCTACAAAAAGTGGAAAGCTCCCAGACCATATCAAGTCATATAATGAAATCACCCCATGGCTATCATAATCTCTAGACATGTGGATCAATCCTCCAATTAAGTGGAAACATTCTACAAAAGTGATTACATGGAGGAGCGATTAGGGGTAATCAACATGGAATGTATAGAGGATCTCTATCGATGCATAACTAGCACATCTATGCCTTAACAGATGTGATAATGTACCCTGGGAAAGGTGAAGTACCTCGGAACGTATGGGAATATGTTAAAAAAAGTGAATATGTAGGAGTAATAGAAAATTTATCTCTATTAGTCCATACCAAAAGTGTGATAATATATAATGGGCGGGGTCGATACTAAACCATAAGCAAGCCTCCTCTAAAATAGGTATGAAATCCTTTACAACATGATTGATGCTTTTGCATACATAAAAGGGAATCTAATGAATATGGGATTCCTTCTATCGTGTGCCCTAGGATATCAATATCATGATAATTTCATCCCTATATAGGTCATAAATGACCAACATGATGGTGAGTTATTACCATTGTGGTATAGTTAGTTCCAACTATCAAAGAGATACATATCTAGAGATGGGGACTAGAAGTACATGACATGACTAAGCATAAAGAGTTTTAGGCTCCTACCTAGAAACATTAGTTTTACATATATCATCCATGAATGGCACAGTACAATGCCATAGTACAACAATAGTCACTCCTTGGATCCTCATGATACAATTTATTAAACAATATGGTTGCATGATGGGTCACATTTATAAACAATATAGGGTTCATTTCCAAGAATATAACATATATGGATTCAAATGATCTACAGAGAGAAAGTCACTATCTCATTGGCTAAAGTCATTTATGGTTTTCATGCGGCACGGGGATTATCCACATGGTACATGAATTTTTTTATAATATTTCATAAAATGCAAGCGACCATAGTTGATAGAAGAATGCAATTTTGCAGTGTTGATGTCCTCCATGACTTTCTTTATTATCATTGACTATAATACAACCACTTCTTGGATATCAAATTTTTTCAGTCTGTGCTCTTCAATATCTCAATATAATAATCACATACATATATTTTTTTCTTCCTCTCAATATAATAATGCTGATGTATGCTATTTTTAATAAACTTCAATTCTCTATGAACTTTGACTCCTTATCACTCATTATCATTATTTATTTTGATAAGAATTAGAGGTTTCCACATTAGTTTTTGATATTATTTCTATTTGTATGTATGAAGTCCAATGTTTATTGTTTATATAGAGAGTTTGTTATTGAAAATCAACTTTCTTGAATAGGTATGGAATTATGGTTGTAACTACTCAAAAATTAGCTCTTTTATTAATAAAATCAAATTCAATTTTTATTAGAGTAGGTTTTACTATTATTTCTTTATCACAACAGAAGATGTAAAATGAAAATGTTTAATATTTATTAGTCTATCTATCTATATAGCTATTTATAGATAGAATGGAAGACATGAACCATGTCTATCTTATTTGCATTTGAAATGGGCGTGAAGGCATAAAATTCATCAATGAAATGAATAGCCTTAAGTTGTAACTAATATTTCTTGAGCTTAAGAACTTTGAACAATTCATAAAATCCATTACATGGTTCCACTTCATCAAGCATTAATCATCCATTTTGAATATAAAGGCTATTTATAGCTCTCAAAAATTAAAGAAGGTTGACCAGTAAAAGGGAAAAAAATCTTTAATCCTAACAATTAGATGTTAGGATCAAGCATGATTGATGATTCATCTAACCAAAACGTATCACATATATAGTGAATTGGTGAGCTCCAAGTAGGATATGGACCACTGTAACGAAGATTAAGTTAATTGCGAACCGAGAATAAATCCTAGGGTGTATGAGTAATGTTAAGTGAGGAGAGGGAGGAGAGGAACATCCTGGTAGACTAAAATGAGGCTTCAAATAATCAAGCATCATGGAAAACACCTATAATACATTAAACGTTTTAGTCTTTACAGCACCATATTCAATTTCAAAATTATAATTATTAAAGTTTCTCTCTCTCTCTCTCTCTCTCTCTATATATATATATATATATAACAATATACATCACTTACTTTGTTGGTATGTTTTGTATTCTTTTAATGACCATCTCCACCTGTTTTACCTCCCCTTGTTTAGGGGGGATTGTAGGAGGGAGAAATCTCCCCCTACTTGGGGAATTGGGAGGAGGGTAGAAACCCCTTTATTAGGGGTGATTGTAGGAGGGATAAATCTCTCCCTACTTGGGGGCTTGGGGGCTTTGCAAGAGGGTAGAAACCCCTTGTTTAGGGGTTGGGAGGCAGTGCCCCAAATTATATCTAATTTTAGTTTTATTTTTTGGTGGGTGGATTTTGTGTCTATTTTTGGGGAACACTCTTTCCACCTTTAGCAGTTTTGGGATACATGGTTGTTTAGCCCATGGTTTTGTATTTTTAGTTAATAAACAATTAGTTTATTCTAATGCAGAGTAAATGGATTGTTGATTTATGGAAGTTGGGGGATATGTATGTATGCATATATACATACATACATATATAGATAATATAATACTTTAAAAAATTATATATATATATATAATACTTGAAAAAAAGAATATAATGAAAATTATTTTGGTTTTCACATTTGAGATTGGTAGGGTAAAATCATTGTGTTTATGCATGTGTTATCCACTGCATTTTTTTTACTTTATGAAGAATGTATTTGTCACAATTAAATGTACAAGTTTAAAATCTACATTTTGTATCATAACAATTTTGGCTTCAAGGAAAAGATTTTGTGGCTAGGGGGATTTTCTTGGTCTTTTCGTAAGCCATGTTACAATGGGAGATGTGTGGAATCAATTCTACTAGTAAGAGGAAATAGTAAATAGTCCAAAGATAGAGATCAAGAAATTTAATGCACATTGATAAGAAACTAGATCAAGCTGAATTGAAAGGCAAAAAAAAGAAAAATGTTGATAAGAGACTAGATCAAGCTGGATTGAAAGGAAACGAAAAGATGTTGATGGCATTCATTCACTGTTTTAAAATTGTAAACCATAATACGAAATATTGAAACTTGAAATTATTAAAAAGACTTAAACGTAAAAAAGATGTATAGATATTAAAAATATTAGAAAAGATATTTAAATTTATAGATATTAAGAGTATTGGAAAATATATTTAACAAAAATAAGATTTAGTTTTATTAAAAAAGGAATGGGAAACACGTTTAACACCTAACTTTTCCCAGATATGTTAACCACATATAATTAAATTAGAAATATTTTAACCATAGAAAAACTTGTCAAAATTCACGACCGTCGGCCTTTTGTTTGATCTTTAATAAAATACTTGTTTTACCAAAACTAACATGCCGGTGTATATATAAGTAGACGTTACATTCAATTAATGCGAAATCGAAAGCATAATAGAAAGAAATCCTTCGTTGGTAATCGAAGAAATAGTACGCTTGGACGTTCCCTCTCGAATCAACTTCAACATCAACATCATCGTCTGCAATTGCGTGGTAATGGAAACACAGAGGAAGCGGGTCTTTCGCAATAATCAGATTGTTAGGCTGAAGAGCTCCGATGGCAAAATATTCGACGTGCCAAAAGCAGCAGCGTGGCAGTCGGGGATAATAAAGAATATGGCAGAGGACTTTGGCATTACTAAAAATCCCATTCCCCTGCTGTTTTTGTCCAGCGACATTTTGGAAAAGATTATCAAATATTGCAAATACCATGTTGACCCATGGTATGTGGAGTTTGTGAATTTGGATCTGCCCACTTTGATCCAACTTGGATTGGCTGCCATGCGTCTGGATATAGTGACTCTTCTTGACCTGGTCAGTCGAACTATTGCGGGTGAAATTGTTGGGTTGAAAACACCCGGAAAAGCCCGAGAGATGCTGAACATGGAAAATGACCTTACTCCCAAAGACATGGAAGCGATCAAGTGTCAAGCTCCTTGGGTTCTCGGTAAGTGAACTCGGACCAATTTTTTAATTATGAAAATCAATGACCAACTTGTGTTTCTGCTTCTGTCTGAAATATTTTATCTATAAATATTTTTAACAGGCTTGGAGGCAGGTTTCTTTTATAAATTTGTTTATCGTAATTTATTGTAATTCTCAAGATAGGTTTAGTCATTATTATATTATTTTTTCCTTCTTCAGTTTAATTCAGAATTTTCCAAATATTGAAAAAATTTGAGTTGCGATAATCCGAAACCATCTTTCATTATCTAATTTTTGCAAATTCTGGAAGAGATACATAAAGGTTATATTAGAAGTTATTATCTTTTTACAGAAATAATAACAATAAATATTTATTAATTTTGACAACAGGGATACATGAAGTAGAACAACAAGAAATTCTGGTACACAAAGAGCATGAGACCACATCAAACAAAGTTGATGTTTCACAAAGTTCAGATTCACATAAAGAATCTCCACCAGTTGACACCCAAGGCAACGAAGAGCATGAGACAACAAACAAAGTTAATGTTTCGCAAAGTTCAGATTCACATAAAGAATATCCACTAGTGGACACCCAAGGAAACTGGCAGAAGGTAGAGAGAAAGAAAGGAAAGAAAACTAGAAGTTGAGAGGTCAATGTATTACTTTTTTTTTTCTGGATCATCTGTATTTTTTTTTTGTCTTTTATTTGCACAAAAAACAAGAAGACCTTTTTACTCATCTAGAAAATGTAATATTTATGTTTTTACATTTATTTAATAACTAGCATTTGCATCTGATGTTGCAAAGGAAACGCCGTAAGGCATAGAGTGTGGAAGAATAGGGACATGTGAATGGGCATTGTTGAAAGCAAGGGTGGATGATAATGAGCTGCAATTGGAATTGTTAGTTATGTGTATGATGAATATAGATATTTTGTAAATAATAGTGTGTAGAAGAATAGTGACATGTGAATGGACATTGTTGAAAGCAAGGGTGGATGATATTGAGTTACACTTGAAACTATTAGTTATGTGTGTTTTGAATATGGATAAGTAATAGTAGTGTGTGGAAGAATAGAAACATGTGAATGGACATTATTGAAAGCAAGGGTGGATGATAATGAGTTATAGTTAATGTCATATAGAGGTTATCCATTATTCATGTAGCAGTTGTTGTTTATGTGAACATTTTTTTGTACATTATTTGAGGTTTTTTTTTGTATTTAGAGATTTTGTTTTTGCATATGTTACATATTTAAGAATGAATTGTCACTTTTAAATAGAGCACACAAGGTTGCCAACTGTCACAAAATATTCCACTGACTATAAATATGATTTTATTTGTTGTATAATTCGATTTACCATCGTGTGAGTAAACATTAAATATCCTTTTCCTACTACGTGGTTCTGTCAACTAGGGGTTTCCAAAAATACAAGTGAATGCCATCAAACTCCTAAATGAAATCAAACTCTTGGTGAAATTTTCGTAAATATAGGGATGCACAAATACTTTAACTTGCCAAAACTCTATTAAAATGACATTTTTCACTACTAACTTCATATGAGATGTCATGAACTTTCTTTTGGATAAAAATTCAAATGTGTTTTTAATATCGCAATTCATGTTCTGTAACGCTCTCTTTTAAAGCCTTGAAATGCAAATTATGGTTCAAGCCACAAATTTATAAGGAACATATGCCCAGAACATGCTTAGGACAACCAATGCAAATTATATCTGCATTATTTATCAAATCTTGCTTAGCAGAAACACTTGTGATAGCTATCAAATTGCCAATTTGTCTATCTTCAACTAAACCCCTCTGACAATACTGAGTTTGCCTAAGAAAGAGCAACTAGAATGAAATAACAAGTTGAATATCATCGAAAATCTATACCTCTGATGGTATATGATGGCTGAAATGTATTATAAAGATACACTTTTGTCAAAGATAGTTAAAATAATGCTAGAAAGTAGCAACCACAAGCTTAACTGACAACCTCTGCCCACTCATTTCCATTCAAATCCCATGGCAGCAAGGCCTAAAGTGCCTACCAATAAAAAATTGCTTCGATGAAATAAGTTGAAAAAGACCCCATCCGAAAATATACGATACGAATACTATCTTCCCCTGCCTGCCATAGACCAGAAAAGGCCACATATCATATACAATAAATGTAAATGTGTCAACTGAGAGACCCAATTACCCAATATTATAGATCAAGTCCTAACACGACTCCAAAAAAAGGCCACATATCATATACAGACCAAATTACCCAATATTATAGATCAAGTCCTAACACAACTCCAAAAAAAGGCCACATATCATATACAGTAAATGTGTCAGCTGAGAGACCCAATTACCCAGTATTACAGATGAAGTCCTAACACAACTCCATTGTTCTACGAGCTAGGTAGAATGGGAATGGTCACTGCACCAAACCCCTTTTTCTTGAGTACAATATATCCATTATAGTAAGTTTTAGATTAAATTTAAAACATGTTAATTAAAAACAATGTTAAGAACCCAATTTTCAACCTTGAAAATATTTTTATAATTTTTCACATTCTGTCTAATAGTATAAACCACATTTGTCAATATAAAATATTTTAGGATCCACGTCTTGCCTATGGGAAGTATTTTAGGCTGATCTTCATTGTCAGTGTTCGATGCAGGCTTGGAAAGCAGCGGTTTCAATATCTGTTGGATTTTGTTGATATTAATCTGACATGTTCTTTTCTTGCTCGAGCTCATAGAGTTGGCAAGCCTAATAATGGCTTCTGCCTGCCACGGAAATGATGAAATAAGCCTGTGAATAAATTAAAGAACACCAAGAGAACTAAAGATGCAAACATTTCGCCAAAAAAATATACGAAATTTGTTGCTCAGATCAAAATAATACATTCTCAGCCTGCACATTGTAAACATTCACCATTCCATTATAAAAAATAACAAATTGACCTGTGGACTGCTGCTCGGGGGATTTTGCAAGAACTGATCTGTTGCAAATAGTGCTATAAACATGAAGTTGGCTGCTTTTTTTTTAGATGAAAAAAGCGATATATTTATTTTGTATGGAAATTACATATGTTTCAAAGTCTGCATCTCATAAGAGCATATCAAAATTATATATCCAAGCTAATCTGCAAACATGCATAAAAATCAACCTTATAATCAGACCAGGATACATTAAAGATTTTCTATGCTAATTCTAGGTTGTTTTTTGTATCTAGATAAATCAGCATAGCATATTCTAGCATATGTTAGGCATACATCTGTATTTTTTCACAAACATGAAGAGCAAGATGTAATGCAGAGTAGTTAATCTGCAATAAAAAAAGAGTATTTCTGGGTGTATTTATCCTGGTGAAGGCATAATCTCGGTCTCCAACCAAGTCTCATCCATCTTAATCTCTATGTGGAGTCCATCGAGATATTCCATGATGCCTTTTTGGAGAGGCAGTCCGCTTCTACATTGAAGTCCTTGCTGTATGGTGGAGTATTGGAGAGGGTTCCAGAGAGTAGAAATCTGTTGTAGCCAACACTGAAGAGAGGATTTGTTGATGTTGGCATTCCCACAGACATAATCAGTGATGACCTTTGAGTCCCCATAAATGTGGATAAATGTGGATAGTAGGAATATTCGGATAATGTATGAACTAGAGGAGTCCCCATAATACCATGGCCTCAGCCTTCGTGTTGGAGCCCTTTCCTGCCCCCTAGTGTACTAGATTTGTTAACTCTGGCAAATATCGGATAATGAATCCACATCCACAACTGCTACACTATGATGCTCCATCAAAAAAGCTCATAGGGAAGGAGATCTGTGGCCAGATTTGGGGTTTTTGCGCAGTTTATTGGATGTACCAGCATGTATTTTAGCCGAGATTGTGCTTTGAATTTTTTCCATCACCACTGCTCAGCTTTCACGATACTCATTGAAAATAATATTGTTCCTACACCTCCATATCTCCCAAAGAACAATGGGTGGAATGAAGCCCCTAGTGCCATGCTACGAACTCCACCATTCAAGACACTCTGGAATATCAGACAATAGTGGGAGCTATAACCCAAATGAGACATCCAAGGTATTCCAAATTTTTGTAACCCTGGGGTAGCTTATGAACAGATGCAAATAGTCCACTTCTGCTTTTCTTCATAAAACGCAAAACCCATGTCCAGAATAGCACCTCTTTTGTAGATTTTCCCAAGTCAAGTTGTTGTTCCTCCAAACTAACCAGAGAAAAAGAGATTTTTTGGTAGGAATATGGGAGCTCTAGAATGTAGAAAACCAACATACCTCAGCCTGGTTGGTTTCTAAACAACATAGTCGATTGTATGTATCCGCCACCATTATATTATCAACCTTCATCTTTCCGCGCCATATGATGAGTCTCTAGCCGAGTCTCTATGGATGCTATACCGTTGGAGTTGCAGACAAATCGAATTCCAATCCACAGTTGCCTATCCCTGCAGACCCAGTGCTGCAGAGGGCTTTCAGATGGGGCAATTATGTTGCCAAGTCGAGATGACTTGATTCCATAAGTAAATGCCCACTACATTTAGATCGAAAATGAGAGGGTCCGAGAGAGCATGGATATCCTCTAGTCCCCAGATATAGTCCATTCCAAGAGCGATGTCATGACCCATGCCTTGTCTCCATGAAAGCATAGGGAAAAATAGGTGATATATCTTCATGAAACTGTGCCACACCGCCGAACCGAAGTTGCAGCCGATTTGCCCCCTGCACAACCAAACCTAAAAATCTACGTCTTTCAGATATTTATGTTTGATAATTTGATTCTAGATGCCATCACCGAAGATACCGCGCCATAATGATTTGAGCGAGAGAGCATGTCCAAATATTTTTTAATGCAAAATACTCCAACCGCCTTGCCGCTTCGGCACGGAGATATGGTCAAGTTTAGTGAGGTGGAATTTTTGTCGCTGCTGCATACCAGACCAAATAAAGTGAGCAATAATCTTGTTCAGTTTCTTGATGATGGATATTGGTAGATGGAATAAATGTGCCCAGTACACACCCATCTAGGTAATCACAGCTTCAGTGAGGATGATATTGGTAGATGGAATAAATGTTCCCAACACACACCCATTTGGGTAATCACGGCCTGAGTGAGGATGAATCGACCGCCCATTGAAAGGCAACGGAATTCCAAACCCTATATTTTCCTATAAAACCTGTCAATAAGCCACTGCCAGTCTAGGACCCTCTAATTACAAGGCTTAATGTGGAAACCAAGATATTTAATCCCACCATACATGTTCTCAAAAGTAATCCCAAATAGATTTAAGCTCACTCAGCTATCACAAAGTTAGCCTTATCATACATTTAAGCTTGCTCAACTATCAAGAATTAGAAAATATATCAAAATACAAATATCTCGACATGAAAATACTTGGAAACCAGATCAGCTTGGCTGAGTGCAAAAGGCCTGGTAATATTTCTCTTTGTAACTCTGGTGTTTGAACCAAAACCATTGCTTATGGGAAATAATTCCATCATTTTCGTGTGACTGGATGCCTTAGAGAGTTCAGTAAAGCCCTTGGCCTCGTGATTAACATGAGCCAAATCACCTTGCTTCTCCTCTGAAAGTTCGATTGATGAAAGCACCTTTTGCATCATCTGCTATTTTATCCGTGACAGATCTTGCACTATTGCATTCATCAAAATACATACAAAATCAACGAAAACATTTTGCTAAAACAAGAACAGAAGACAAATTTAAGGAAAGACTGCATATTTCACCAGTCGATTCGAAAATAAAGTTGCGAGATAAATTCAAGGCGTTTGGAAAATAAAGCATACATCTCGGCTTGGCTTGTTGTTTTCCAGGGCTGAATTCCAAACTTGTACTGTAATTTACACTTGGTCCGTTTGATTCAGAGTCTTTCTAAATGCGTACAAACTTGAAAGCTACAGATGCACTTGGAGACATAGCGACCAAACTGAATTGTTTCTATAAATCACCAAAATTTCCACTGCAGCCTACCTTTTCTCAAGGTTCTGATACTCCTGTAATTAATCAAAGAGTCGAATACATGTAGATTATTTTATTTTTTGCATCTAAGTAAACTCTTCCATCATGATATTTTCCTGGTGAGAGGTGATTTCGATCTGATAAAATCACTTGAGGAAAAGAAGGGTGGCATTTTCTATCTTGACACTAACTCACACCTCTTCCACAACATTATTAACTCGATGAACATGGTGGAAATCACTATCCGCAATTGAATCCACAACTGGAACAACAACAAAGGAGGTAAACATCAAATTTCTTGTTTGTCTAATCTATTTTTAATCTCTAAACCTTTTCTTGCTAAAGATATTTTCTTGGGAGCTTCTATTTTACCGAGCATGGGGTCAGTTTAATGACCCATTTTCCTTGAGCTTGACATCAAATAGGCCCCAATAACAGGCCATTTATATTTGAAGGCTTATGGTTGTAGGATCCTTCCTCTGTGGATAAATCCAAGGAATGGTGGAAGGAAATGGAACTCCGAATCCATTCCCCAATGCCAATATTCTAGAAAAAACTAAAAGCCCTCAAGGCTCAAATCAAAATATGGCTCCAAGGAAGAGTCTACAAATATTCTCCAAGAAAAAAACTAATTAAAAGTCCAAATGAGATATATACAGTAACAAATTATCCTAAAACTAATTAAAAGTCCAAATGGGATATATACAGTAACAAATTATCCTAGAGTGTCAATCTGAAGCCTTAGCTCAACAGAAAGGATCTAGCTTGGTGCAATAATAAGAAAGAAGGAAACATGAAGAACAACTCTAGAAACATAAATCATAAATCAATTTGTTAAAAGAGGAAGAGAAAATTACTAGATTCTTCCACATATTTATGCTCTAGCATCACCACCACAACCAAATATTTTCCCTTCTAGAAAACTCTAGAAAAAAACTCACATACGCAAGCACCTGGAAGGGGAGCTCAGGAATTTCTACAGTAATCTCTTGAAAGAACCCTCGACCAATAGGCTAACTTCCATTAGAAAAATAGTTCCCACATCCATTGTCTAGTTTCCCATGACCATAATGTCGCCCTCATGATAGAAATCACCCTTAAAGATCTGGAAGAGGTGGTCATGAGTATTCCTAAAAGTAAAGCCCCCAAGCCTAATGGCTTTACCACAAACTTCTTTCAAGTCTATTGACCATTCCTAGGCCTATAAATTTTAAAGTTGCCGAAGAATTCAAAAAGATGAGATTTTCCCTTCCTACTCTCAATGCAACCTTCCTCACTCTTATCCGCAAGTCACATAACTATGTAGCTTATGGCCTGTATCCCTTTGTAATGTCATTTATTAAACTATTTCAAAAATAATAGCCAACCATCTAAAATCCCTTCACCTCACTCATTTCAAGGAGCAATAAGGTTATGTAAAAGGGTGCCAAATCCTAGATGGCATCATTGTTGTGCATAAGCTCATTCACTCCTTGAAAATACTCAAGAAAGTGAGCATGGTTATTAATCTTGACTTTTCCAAAACATTTGATAAACTAAGATAGTTGTACCTTTATCACCCCCTCAAAGCTTTCAGATTCTCTCAAAACTAAACTGATTGGATTTGAACTAAACTGATTGGATTTGTTTTGACTAAACTGATTGGATTTGTTTTCTTTTCTCATCATCTTTCTTTCTCCATTATCCTCAATGGTTCTCCCACCAAAACCTTGAACTCTTCAAGGGGCATTAGGAAAGGATACCCCTATTTCCCTTTCTATTTGTCCTTGCAGTTGAATGTCTTGGTAGAGTGTTTCAAGCTAGTAGAAGGAGAGGCTTATTATCGTGTATTCGCCTCAGTGATTCCATGAATTGATATTATTTTATTTATATAGGAAGCTCATAAACGTAGCATGGAGCTTTGTCCACGGTAACTCTATTTTATTGAAAAATAAATACTTAAGGAAATACTCGGATTACATAATGAAATACTCGGATTACATAATTATAAACGAATTGAAAAAGTAGGTGGGCTTATATGTTAATGTTGCATAATTATAAACCAAATAAAAATGTGAGTGCAGTTATACTAGATGACAACTTTACGTTATTAAAAATCACCAAATCAATCTATATTACCTAACAAATTTCATTACCGAGATTCCCATGAAATCTATATAGCTAGAAAATAAGTAAATACTCGTGGACTTGTAAACATATTGCCAACGTACATGATGTACATTACCAACTTTCTACTCTTCATGTCCCATATAAGATGCGTCCAGAGATACACTTCATTTTTTTTATAATAAAATTATGAATAATCTATTTAAAATAAATGGAAGAAAAAAGAAATTGCTCAGCAGCTCCAGGCTAACAACCGGAACGATGTGAAAATGCAGGCGGTGCTTGCTTCTTCTCACGGTGGTACTCGAGAGAAACGTGTTCGTTCTCTCAATTTAATGTCGATGAAAACGATTTGGTTAAGATTAGAAAATGCCGCCTGATGCCATTAATGGTCAATACCATCCACCCACATCTTAAAATCATTGTGATGAGCAAGGCAACGAGAAGATGATTTGGTCGTCTGAATCTTTCCTGCCTTTCCAAGGAAATGTCACCGGCTTCATCGTGGTGCAAGGAGACACAATGTTAATTCTGTACCAAAAAAATTTCATCCTTTTAGTACACATTTCCTTACTTAGTCATCTAAATTTGCACTAAATATAATTATTGTAATTGATTTAAATGTTGGATTTGCTATTCAATCTTCTGAATATACATCGTTTTAAAAAATGATATAGAGTTTATTTACCTCTCCGTTCGCTTTTGGAGGAAGCATTGCACAGATAATTTTGGGACAATTTCCAGGCCTGAGCGCGAAAAAAGTTAAAAAAATAATGTTAAAAACACAATTTTCAATCTTGAAAACCTTTCTATACTTTTTACTTTCTGTCGAATAGTGTGAAGCTATAGGCGTCTCACCTACGGAAAGTCTTTCAGGCTGATCTTCGTTGTCAGCGTTCGATGCAGGCTTATGATGCAGCGGTTTCAACATCTGTTGGATTTTGCGGATATTAGTATGAGGTCTTCTTGTCTTCCTCGAACTTATAGAGCCGACAAGCCTAATAATGGCTTCTCTTGTAGAAAAATGATAGTAACTGAAAAAGGAAGTTACCTTTGCTGAAATCACTTGTAGCCAGACCGTTGGAGGTTCGATTCCAATCCACAACACGAATGCGTTCTTCCCACAATGTGAATGGGCCTCCTCTGTAATTGGTGCTCGAGGCAGCCCTGGTCACTTCTGGTTTTTTTTCTGCAACGTTTAAGTGGACCACAGGAATCTCAGACTTACCGTTCATCTCGTTGTAACCCGAAATGTGGCTTATAGTGTAAGTACCGATACCGCCGGGAAGAACATGCTCAATGGAAGAGGTAGGAGTTGCAGTGGAGGTCTCGGCGGATGAAACCTCCAGACCTTTCGTATTGCTATTTTTGCCGCCCCTTTCCAGAGGTTGTAAAAAATCCTGTGTCTTCAGGAGGGTGGAATTTGCTGCAAGAGGAGAGATAGTAGATGTTATTCGATGTCGAAGGTTTTCTTCCCTGAACATACGGGAAGACTAGATAGTTTACCTTGGCTAGATCTGTGTTCCACGCGGTTTGAAGAGGAGTCACCATACAATGAAAGAAAGTCATGAGGCGGTTTCGAACCTGTGACCGCACTATCAATTAATTCGAAGTGCTAGCATTCTAAATAAATCTCATGAAGCCGAACATTTATCTTAGTGTCACACGGAATCAGTCAAGGGTGCGGACACAACTGACCTTCCTAGAAGTCTAAGACATTCTAATGACAAACAAAACAAACTGGAGCTATCCTTCTCTAAACATACATTATGATAGGAGAAATCAAGTGTTTCGTTCTTACCTTTGTCCAAACGCTGTTGTAGAAGTCCAAGCTTTGTTGATCTGGATGAGCTCCTCCTTTTCTCCAAAACCTGCAATCACGAACAGTCAAACAATTAAATAGCACCTAATTATAACATAAAACAAAGCATATTCAACACATAGACCAAGGAGTACATGAAATAACCCATAAACAACAAGTTATTGAGAAGAATGGGCCAATTTGCATTAAAGGTAATCAAAAGGAACCTTTACAACCTGAGCCTTGGTGTTGTGCAAGCTCCTTCCAGGGTCCACAAGAGTCTTCCTCTACTTTGACAAAGCTCACCCACTTCCAAATAGAACAAGTAAAGATGGAAATCTCTCCTCACAAGCTTCTAAATGGGAGTCCTAATTCCTGCAGCATTCACCCTTAGAAATCTATAGCTTTCAACCTCCCTCCTTCTGACCCAATGCCTGTATTTATAGTGCTCAAGAGGAAGTTAATCAGGTCCACCATCAATGGGATAGTCCCCTATTTGGATGGGATCACTCCCTTATTGATGGGATAAGTTCCTCTTTGGTAGGAGTGCATGAACCATCTGGAGGCGCTCAATACACGTCAAACAACCTTCTAGAATGCTCTAGAAATGACCACAAGTAAGTTTTTGAAGATAAAACTTGCGCATTTTAACCTTTCCAGAGGGACGCACCTGCCCCTTTAGATACAGAGCGTCCTTGGACGCAGACCTTATGAACAATAGGTGCGTACCCGCAGGCAAGGTTTGAGAGAACCTGCGTACCCAGAGATAAACATATTTATAAAGACTTTCTCTCTTTCTTGGAGTTTGACATGGATAGCAGAGGCATAAGACTTGCTTAAGAAGGTAGTATGACTATTGATAGAGCCATACCAACTGTAAATAGCCATGGTGACATTTTTTAGTGTAACAGATTGCCCCCTAAAGTGCGAAGCCTGGAATAGATTAGGGTTTTGTATTATCTAGGAAGGGTGAAGCGCTTTATCATTTCGAGGATTATCTCGTGGAGAGCCTAGTCAGAACTTGCAATTTTCAACACAAAATACATGTATAAGATTATATCATCACTGAGGTAGGCATTCCCATACTCAGATTAAAACTTTAACTAACAGACTAACTACTCTGATACAGGAATGATTTTGTAGTACATCATAATCATAGACTTTTGTAGACACAGTATGGGCGCAGCCATCTGTTTATGGTTAGTCTACTTAGATAATGAATACAAAACTCCTCGCAGCCTGGATGGTAAAGATTCGATCCAGGGTCTTCATTCCTACTTCTCGAATTGGTACAATTCTAGCCATGCGAATAAATGAGTCGATGTCGAACATGGTAGAAACCACTTGATTATCAGTCGATGATGTAAACTGTTAACAAGCGTGAGAGAGACCACCAGTAATGTCAATGGTTCTCAAAGTACCCAGTACAATCCATGAGATGTGAATGAATGAGTTGATGTCGAACATTTCACGGAATCCTTCGATCGAAAGTCAATGATGTAAACTGACGTCAAAGGCGAGAAACCTGCCATTGATGCATGCAGACTTCAAGGCACTGACGATTTCTAAGTCATCTCTCTAGATAATGTGCTGATGTCGATAGAAAGTGACCCGTTGCAGGCAAGCCCACAACATGAAATCATTGTTCAAGTTGAAGAAATGTTGCTGTAAGGACTGACTCAGGGATGGTCAAATGGATGACAAGTATTTTGCAGATGAAAGTTCTGTTTGCAGACCTCTTGAACACATAACGACACGACAAATGGTTTGGTGCTAAATAACTCAAAGTTAATCCCTGGGACCCAGTTGAAGACTTTCAAAAGTGGTTTGATCAACTGTGAGGTAAAAGATTTCCCAACCCAGGTGAATGAAAAGTGTCGTGTTCAAGAGTGGTAATAAAGTTTCTTCTGAGACAAAAGGTAACAAATAGGCTCATTCTTCTCTCTTTTCCCCCACCATTTCTGGCAAGTACCTCTTTATTTTTAACAAGCTTGAGGAGGATAACATATGCTTGATTATAAGCTCATCCTTCGGATGAGTCCAACCTAGTTTTGATTTGAACCCTAGGAAGGAGTGGTTCGTTCCTGTTTGTAATTGAACAGGTCCTTTACTGTGAAATGTTTAACGAGCCCAGTATAGGAGAAACTCGGCATTTTTCAATTTTAGAGAGTCTGAAAAACTTAAGAAGACTCCAAGTTGAACTTTTTCGTAGATTTGTGTCCCTCAAGCCCGAAAAAGTATAAAATAATACCTGGGGGAACCGCTTGATCTTGCAACCAAGGGGTACTTTCATAATTAGTGCCACTGACCTGAAAAGTAAAAAGTGATCAAGGACACGTTGTTTTATTTCCGTATCGAGTTTGAAACGACAAAAACACGGCAATCTTTTCCTGATTTTACGATCAGAAAAGAGCTATAAGGGGACCGTCTTTTATTTCCGTTTTAACGAGTGTAAAAGAAACGCTCGGCAATCTTTTCATGTTTTAAGAGTCTGAAAAAGGGCTTAAAAGAGAACTCCAAGGTTTCACTTTTTCGTAAGTTTTAACGAGTTCGAAAAAGGGATAAAAATGTACTCATGGTTTTCATTTTTTCGTAAGTTTTAATGAGTTCGAAAAAATGATAAAAATGTACTCATATGGCCGACTTTCAATTTAATTTATGAGCAGGAAAAGACGGAAAGGACTCGGCATTTTCATTTGTTTTACGAGAATGAAAGATAGCAAAATAATCTCGGGATTTTCATGAGTTTAACGAGTCTTGAAAATAACTAAAATTGACTCGAGATAGGTTTCATTTTTACAAAAGCTTGAAACAGAGAAAAACTATGCTTCAAAGTAGTTTCATTTTTATACAAGCTTGAAACAGAGAGAAACTGTGCTTGATGCCCCCTAAGCATAACTGCTAGAGTGCATGCCCCCCCAGCCTCATTTCATTCAACCAGTTGGATGAAATGAAGGTTGAGTTACGAGATCACTTGAAAGACTCGACCTACAACTATAAGAAAATTACGCAAAACTAAAATAACTAACCTAAATACTTAACATTTATGAGATCTAGTCAATCTCTCGACTCAAGTAGAGGAGGATTTGTTTCATTTTTTAACGAGCTTGACACAGGAAAAGAACTATGCTCGGATTCGGTTTCATGTTTACGCAAGCTTGAAACGAAAAACTATGCTTGTTATAAGTTCACATGCCCCCAGCATAATGACGCAAAACGAGGTACATGCCCCCCAAGCTTCATTGCATTCAATGAGGTGGATGGAATGAAGCTTTACTTTCAAGATCTTGGAAAGACTTGTGGGAGTTGTTTCATTTTTTAAACGAGCTTGACACAAGATAAGGAACTATGCTCGTAACTACTCTCTACAATCTACCTAACAAAAACTCTACTCTAAAAACCTTGATTCATTTTTTTAACGAGCTTGACACAAGACAGGGAACTATGCTCTAAAATCCTTGATTCATTTTTTAATGAGCTTGACACAAGACAAGGAACTATGCTCATAACTAAGCTCTATAATCTACCTACTTAACCTACCCTTGTTTCATTTTTTAACGAGTTTGACACAAGACAAGGAACTATGCTCAAAAATTTCGCATGCCCCCAGTTTAATGATGCAAAATGAGGTACATGCCCCACAGGCTTCATTGCATTCAACTAGATGGATGAAAGGAATGAAGGTTTACTTTCAATATTTAACTTGAAAAGGGAGTTGTTTCATTTTTAAGGAGGTTGACACAAGAAAAGAACTATCCTCGTACACACTGATTCATTTTTTAACGAGGTTGACACAGTAAAAGGAACTTTCCTCACGCACACTGGTTCATTGTTTAACGAGGTCGACACAGTAAAAGGAACTTTCCTCACTACATCCAGTTTCATTTTTTAATGAGGTTGAGACGGGAACAAACTATCCTCATCCACACTGATTCATTTTTTAACGAGGTCGACACAGTAAAAGGAACTTTCCTCGTGGATACCTGTTTCATTTTTTAACGAGGTTGGTACAGGAAAAAACTATCCTCGCATACACTGATCATGGCTTCTAACTGGAAGAAAGACATGTCAATGGACACACCTTGATCATGGCTTCCAAGAGGTCTTCATCAGAAGGAAGAATACTTCTCGGAAAGGAACACATGTCAAGGGACTCAAAAGGGATAAGAACATCGTGTTCAAGAAATCCCATAGAGTTTTCCATGTCAATTACCGGATCTAAATCAATAGTGAGAGGCTCACTTACATCGGTAACTGAAAACATGGGACCAGTTGCCACATAATTAACCCGTGGTAGGGTAGATACCACTTTAGAATCAGGAACATTTAGGGGTGTCATATTATTGGTAGTTGAGACAAGACTAGGGAACGAAAGCTGGTTTACAGTCACAATATTGCCATTGTGAGGGAAAGACATCACGCGAAAGAGTGTCGATACGACAGCTTTCATTGCATAAACATAGTCTCGCCCAAGGAGTAAATTGAAATCCAAGGGACCTCGAACTACCATAAGATCAATACAGACAGTTTTACCTTCCAAGGTAATAGAAAAGTTAGGAAGGATCCCTAAAGGTTCACTAATGGTTCTATTAAAAGCTTTTAGATTCTGCGTAATAGGCGCAAGCTGAGGGGAACCCAAAGCTTTCCAAACAGTTGAGGATAAAATACTGACAGAAGCACCTTCATCTACCTGAGTACGATGTATGTCCCTACCACTAGCCTTGACAATGATTTGGAAAGGGATGGAGGAAGGAAGACGAGGTTCTGTCAGTCTATTCCAATCAAAGGAAAAGACCTCAGTGCTTGGAGGGGGTTCTGTAGAAACAGGTGAAATGCCCCCCGGCATAGAAGAATCTGATGTAACAAGAAGAACCTGAGCGGTATGAAGTTCACTCTCTAAAGGGAAAGTGGGATCGACCGAATGTGAAATTGAATCGACCACTTGATCAACTAATGGATTATCAACCTGAGTGACATGAGTTTCACTCTCCAATGGAAGAGTGTGATCGACCGTATGTGAAATTTGATCAATCACTCCGTCAGTTGATGGTAGGTTGGGAGAAAGTTTACGGTAACCAGTTGGAAATTCTTGTTGTGAAACAGTAAGGTTTTCCAACAATGTTGAGGCTTCATCCATGTGAGGGCAAATGTGAGTTTGATGACTCCCTTTACATAACTTACAAGGAAACCTAACTTTACCCTTTTTCCCAGGAACCTGACTATCACTGGTTGATGGATCAACGGAAAGTTGATGAGATTTTTCTGACCATACTTCCAAGACCTTTGGAATACCAGGACAATTGACAAGGAAGTGGTCACCTTTACAAAGCCTGCAAGGGTATTTGGGTTTACGATGTATGTCGGAATTTTCCTCAACACAACTAACACTTACAGCCATGGTTGGTTGGTTGACTTCTTTCTTATCTTGCTTCTTCTTCTTCTTCTTCTTCTTCTTCTTCCCTTTCTTCTTCTTCTTAGCCTCCTGGTTACTAACATTGAGGCTTTTACCAGGCGAAGAGGAAGAAATGGAGGAAGAAAAATTAGGCGAAGAAGGTAAAGGGTCAACAGAAGGTTGGTGATGTTGAGATGGTGAACTCTGTTGAGGTGAAGCATCCGGTTGAGGTGGAACAATTGGAGTAATTTGGGCCAATGAAGTTGAAAATAACCATATCGGTAATCCTATTGTAAATCCAGGTAATGACAAAGTAGCCATGTAAGGAGGACCAACATTTCCAAAGTAAGGAAAAGTAGTAGGATTCTCATTAGGAGGGGTTCCTAGGTTGATAAATTCCGGAACATTTGCCATTATATTCAACTTCAGTGAATTTTATTAACAATTTAAAACTAAAATTAACAAGTCACAATTCACACCTAACAATTAAAATTCACAATTCACACCTATGGTCTCTAAAAGTAAAAACAAACAAGTTAACACGCGCTATCAAATCTAGGAGTCAAACCACACACAAACAGTAAGCTCTCCGGACCGAAAACACTAGTTGGTGATGAAGCCCAACCTCGTAGAATTCAGTACAGAAATGGCGGGTGGAACAGTTACCCCGGCAACCTGCTTAATGAATAGACCGGCACAAGTTCCTCCACTTTAACCATCTCGAAGTGAAGTGAACCCCCTGGAAAATCCAAGTGAGTATAGCCGACGTCTGCTCCAGGTACAATGGGACCTTCCATCCACCATCACCTTGGGTAGAATCCTAAAGATTATGGTCACTAAGGTTACCAACGGCAACACGTACACCTGGGGGAACAGTCTAAACTCCGACAGCACGCAAGGGCAGAGTAGCAAGATCAATCCCCTTACCGGCTCCTTGACAGTAATCCAAGGTTTACCGATAAGTGACCCCTGGCTCCTCGACAATTGTTAATCCGAGGTTTACCGTTTGTAATACGTACTGTCTGGCGTCGTTCCCAATGAGGGAGGATGGATCCCCTCACTGGTTCGGACACGAGCTCGTGCTTCTCCTTTAAGAGGAGCTTTCCCAGAGTGTAAATGTAACAATTGGATTTGATTCTATCACAAGATCAGCTACTTGTTTGGTTTTACTGTCTTGGAGAGTTAAGTACTCACCTACTCCAAGACACTAGCCTAAGATATGTTGGTGCTTCAGAGCCCTAGAAATGTAAAAATTACTAGATGAATTTTAATTAAGTGCTGTGTTATTAACGCTGTTATTACTCAAGAGGTAAATGGATATGAAACCAATGGTGTTATGACCTAACTCAACTGAATGCAATCGAATATGATAATGTGATCTTTTCAATTCGATGAATCCTAATTAAAGTAAGGAGAGAGTTTCCATTCAATTCCAACAATGCAAAAAATTGATCACTAAGAGAAAATATGACAAATTCTCTAATGCACTAATTTCATCAAGACAAACTAATGCAAATCAATTCCAAACCTTTTTTAATTTTTTTATTTTTTGTGTAAATTCAAATCAAAGAAGGCTGATCTAAATCTACAATTGATTTTCCAGAATGTAAACTATGCAGTTGTAATCTATGCACAATTCACTCGAAAAGTATGCAAATGTAATCTATGCACATTTTTCATTCATATTCTGAAAATGAGAATTCTAATTATGCAAATGTGATCTATGCAAAAGAATTCTCAAACACAAGATGATTCTAATGTGATCTAAGAACCAATCAAGTGCAAGTCGAGAAAATTGGGTGAGAGTTCCAAAGATCAAAACATAAAAACACTCAAAGGCAAAAACAAAAGCAAAAAGATGCAAAATTGTGAAAAGACTGAGACAAACCTTCAAGTAATGACCAAAGGAAATCAAATTAAGAATTTCTCAAAAAAGAGACTCAAAACACCCAATTGATGAAAGCTTAGAGTAGGAATGCCAATGAAACAAGTTCAGGTGAAGGATCTTTGACAAGGGACTAATGAATCTGGGCAGAAAAAACTAAGAAAAAAAAAACAAAATCTAAGAGCAAAAAGGCAAAAAATGGAAATTTCTCAAATTTTGGCAGGGGACGCAGGCAACCTGTTAGCACAGGTGCGGGCCCGCTCTGTGCACACAGCAAAAGTGCGTCCAGGGACGCACTGTGCAGCACTCAGAGGGTGCGTCCTACTGAAAACTCAAGAAAAACCAAAATAAAACTAATCCTAAGCTAACCCACCCAGAGACAAGGTCACAGAGCCAAAACCAGAAAAATAAACCAATTTTCTCAAAGCAAAGTTCACACAAAAGAAAAGACTCTTCTCATCAATGGAATCTATCCCCAGCGGAGTCGCCAATTTGTCACTCGGAATCAGTCAAGGGTGCGGACACAACTGACCTTCCTAGAAGTCTAAGACATTCTAATGACAAACAAAACAAACTGGAGCTATCCTTCTCTAAACATACATTATGATATGAGAAATCAAGTGTTTCGTTCTTACCTTTGTCCAAACGCTGTTGTAGAAGTCCAAGCTTTGTTGATCTGGATGAGCTCCTCCTTTTCTCCAAAACCTGCAATCACCAACAGTCAAACAATTAAATAGCACCTGATTATAACATAAAACAAAGCATATTCAACACATAGACCAAGGAGTACATGAAATAACCCATAAACAACAAGTTATTGAGAAGAATGGACCAATTTGCATTAAAGGTAATCAAAAGGAACCATTACAACCTGAGCCTTGGTGTTGTGCAAGCTCCTTCCAGGGTCCACAAGAGTCTTCCTCTACTTTGACAAAGCTCACCCACTTCCAAATAGAACAAGTAAAGATGGCAATCTCTCCTCACAAGCTTCTAAATGGGAGTCCTAATTCCTGCAGCATTTACCCTTAGAAATCTATAGCTTTCAACCTCCCTCCTTCTGACCCAATGCTTGTATTTATAGTGCTCAAGAGGAAGTTAATCAGGTCCACCATCAATGGGATAGTCCCCTCTTTGGATGGGATCACTCCCTTATTGATGGGATAAGTTCCTCTTTGGTAGGAGTGCATGAACCATCTGGAGGCGCTCAATACACGTCAAACAACCTTCTAGAATGCTCTAGAAATGACCACAAGTAAGTTTTTGAAGATAAAACTTGCGCATTTTAACCTTTCCAGAGGGACGCACCTGCCCCTTTAGATACAGAGCGTCCTTGGACGTAGACCTTATGAACAATAGGTGCGTACCCGCAGGCAAGGTTTGAGAGAACCTGCGTACCCAGAGATAAACATATTTATAAAGACTTTCTCTCTTTCTTGGAGTTTGACATGGATAGCAGAGGCATAAGACTTGCTTAAGAGGGTAGTATGACTGTTGATAGAGCCATACCAATTGTAAATAGCCATGGTGACATTTTCTAGTGTAACACTTAGACGCTTGCGATTTCGTTATGAGAACAATCCAGGGAATTTTGAGTAATAAAATTTACCTTCGAAAGGAAGCTGAGGTTGGGGAAGCTCCATGCAATGGCTATTAGGAGGCGGTACTCTTTGCGTTCTGAAACTTTGAAAAGGAAAACCAAAACTAGAATTTCAATTTTTCGAGCAGGAGTGCTAAGTTTGATGGTTTCGGCTGCTGATAATCTTGCAACCGATCCATCTTGAAATCAGAAAGGAGAACCGCCAGTTAGTGCTCTATCACATTCTATCAAGAAACGCCCGTTACAACCACCCGCGTGTCGCGTCATATGTAAATCAACGGTGGATTATAATTCAATCGTCTAACGAAAGATCTAAGGGTGTACAATGAAGACAGGTAGACAGCAGGGAAGTTAGTCTCAGAGGGAAACGCCTTATGGCGTAATTAACATACTAAAATGAAAATTATATATCAAAAATATTAAAATGAATATTGGTTTAGTAATTTATATTTATATGGTTAGTATGTTATCTAATGTAGGTAAATTTAATCATATATATGGTTTGTTTGTTCTCCGAGTTACAATAATGATGGTTTGTTGTTCTCCTAATTGTTTCCTCCCTTCATATAAAATTTGTTTACATTCCTTTCTTTGTCATTTCTCCAATGAATTCTATGTCCTTTGTTAGTTAATGTTTCTTCCTTGTATGTTGAATTCTACGAGTGTCTTCATTCTTCAATTTGTGAATAATTTTGATTGCATTGTCTCGTTAAACATTGGTCAAAATATCTTTGTTGTATTAATTTAAGTTCCCTGCTATTAAAACATTGTGTTGAATCTGTGTTATGAATCTCATTCCTCAAAACCTGCGTTGAAGTCTAGTGATGGATATCTACATTGAAACCCTTTGTTGAAGTTTGTTCAAAACTTGGAGTGAATGTTTTATATGTTGGAACGCTACTAGATTTCGTCGTTGATGACTTTAAACTATGTTAATTAATTCTCGGTGTTGTATCGATTAAATGCTTAAATCAAATCTTTGTGTAGTGTGTGTTCAAGTACTCTGGTTCTAGAATTAGTTCACTGCTCCACCTACGTTGAATGATTGTGCATGGAATGATCCAATTGTGTGGAACTTTGTATGTAGTATGGAATTATATTTCAATGGTGTGTATGAGAAACTTCATGTAGGTATGGTCCTTATATGGTGTTGATAAAAGTATATATGTTCTTTATATGTTATGTGTGTTTGAAATGTTATATATTGCAAAGTGCTTTGAAATGTCGAATGTTGGATCATATGGTATGGTATGGTATGTGATGGATCATAAGCATAAACGTAAATGTAAAAGTAATGTTTAACATTAAACTTTTTCAATCTAATGTCGGCCCCATTTTTAATCTAATTATTAGTATGTATAAACACAATATAAATTTAAAATATAAAGAGGTTTACGAACACTCAAAACAATGTATGGTAAATAAATAAAAATATAAATAAACTAGAGGTATGGTAAATAAATAAAAAACCTCATTTTATATTTATTCCATAAACCTCTTTATATTTACAAAAACTCAAAAAATATGTTTTATTTAGGTGAAGCCTATGACCCAAATAACATTTGACAAATAATTATTAATACCATGGGCCAAATACCATATTTGTAAAAGAGATATGGTAAATAAATAAATATAAAAGAGGTATATAAAGGTATGACAAATATATATATATATATATATATATATATATCAAATAGGATTAGAAAGAGAGATAGAGAGACAAAGAAAGAAAGATAGAGAGAGGATTGGAGGGAAAAGAGCGATAGTGGTGGGGGAAGAGAGAGAGAGAGAGAGAGAGAGAGAGAGAGAGAGAGAGAGAGGAGGAGGAGAATGATGGGGGAAGATAGAGGATTGGAGGGAAAAGAGAGATAGTGATGGGGAAAGAGAGAGGGAGGTAGGAAAGAAAGGGATACAGAGGAATTACGAGAGAGAGGATGAGAGGGGGAGTGAAGAAGAAATACATATAGAGTGAGAAGTGAAGAGAGAGAGGGAGTGACAAGGGAGGGATGTAGATGTTGATTTCTAATGACATTTGATTGATTGCACTAGATGCATTGATTTCAATGTAGATTATTTCTAATCCTATTTTATTGCTTTCTCTAAATGCATTGATTTCAATGTAGATGGTGAATTATAATCCTATTTGATTGCTTGCACTAGATGTATTTATTTCAATTTTGATGTTGATTTCTTGCACTAGATGCACTGATTTCAATGTAGATAATTTTTAATCCTATTTTATTGCTTGTACTAAATGCATTGGTTTCAATGTAGATGATGATTTCTTGCATTAGATGCATTGAATTTAGTGTAGATGTTGATTTCAGATTTGATGTAATTGTATGTATGATGATACATTAATTTTAAAGTGATTGGATTAATATTGTGCATTGATTTAAGTGTAAGCATAAACAATTAGTGACAATGTACAATTGATTTTTTTGTTATAGTAATTCAACCTATTAATATTGGAGAGAAAAAGAGGCAAGGTATTATGTTTACTACAATATCTCGAGATAAATATTTAAATGGTTTATAGTTTAACCTGTCCTTTTCCTATAATCGATATGAAAAGATAACAAAAGTAACAAGGGTGACAAGAAGTATAGTAGAAGAAAATAGTTTGAGATTTATTATTCACATTTTTTATCATTCAACACTATTACATTGTCACCTTACATTCAAAATTTTTATTTCATCATTTCATCATTAGAGTTATTCACAATATTTATCATCTCAACAAACTCAAGTAACTAAGAAAATTTAAAGTTAAAATGACCATATTAATATGAGATATATTTATCATATTTAAAATGAGTATACTTAATATTATATGATTTTACATATTATTGATAAAACCAACCACCTATTTGTTAGATTTTCTTTGGCCGCACATGACTGAAACCATCCTATAACCATCCTAACTCCGGATCTATCAAGCGCTGAGAGAGAGATCAAATCTCTCAAGGTGAAAACCTTTCCTCAAGTTTTGCACTCAAAAAAGAGGTTTGCACCTCAAGATATTTTACCCCCTCTCGGCGCTCGATAGATCCGGAGTTAAGATGGAACTAGGCTGGTTTTTAGAAAAAAAATTGGAAATTGGCGAATCTTTTTTATTTCAACCATGGAAAATTAGCCCACTTGCCAATATTAGCACTTAAAAGTTTCCATGTTTAAAATATATCTTACGAGAAAAACAATCAACACAAATAATCTATAAATATTCCCACTCTTTTATATTTGAGGAGCTTTATCTCAATATAATTTTTTCCTCTTTAGTTGAGGATGGATATGCAATTTTATGTAATAGTGATGAGAATTGCATAGTAAGAATTTATTTATGAAAAGGCACGTGGGTATAGAATAAAAATTGATCAAGGACTGAGTAAGGTATATGATTGCTAAAAATACTAGAAATTAAGTACGACTAAGATATGCATGCATTGATATAGATATTAGGATTATATAATGCGTATGTGCACATGGTTTTTAGATTATGCATACACTAGGGTATGCCAATTGAATAATAAAGGAAAAAAAGGGGCTTTATGTCACTGGTGCTAAAAGGGAATAAAACTTATAGCTCTTACATTGGTTGGATACAGGACAAAATGTTAATTTTGACATATTACAAATGATTGGAAATCAAGTGACAGGAAAAGAGCTTAATTGACAAGGTTAATTGTTATTTGAAACAAATCAAGCTCCAAGAACATACTATCAGAGGAATTGAAGGTGAAGATGCATTATAAATGGGTTTATTTATCTATACATGTGTGTACGTGTGTTTATAAAACAAATGTATAATCTATAAAAGACAAAATTTAGATATTTTTTAATGTTCTCAAGTTAAATAACTATGAAATATTCCTTAAACCAAAACATGAATAATCCATAGGGTTTCTTTGAAATCATTTGAATGGAACACATGAACCATGTCTATCTTATTTGCATTGGAAATGGGTTTGAAGGCATAAAATTGGTCAATGAAATCTCTAGCCTTAAGTTGTAACTAATATTTCTTGACCTTAAGAACTTTGAATGATTCATAAAGTCCATTACACGGGTCCACTTCATCAAGTTTTAATCATCCATTTTGAATATAGAGGGCATTTATATCTCTCAGAAATTAAAGAAGGTTGACAAGTAAAAGGAAAAAAAAACCTTAATCCTAACAATTATGAATGAAACTCACACACATAAAATAAATATCAATAAAATAAACACTCAGAAGTATAGAAAGTAGACATGGCGGAAAAGGTCTCAGCCATAATGTATTCCTCACATTCTCATTATTAATCAATCCAATGGTTGAGATATTTTCTCAACAAAACACTAATCTTGGAGAACTAGTTGGAGAGAATCTCTCATCCTGACTAAAATCCCTAGTTTGAGGAACTAACTCTTAATTCTCAAGATTTGATTTATTTAACTATGATATTTGGATTTATAACTGTTCTATTATGAGAGTGAGGCTAACATTCCCCCCCCGCCCCCCCAATGATAAATCCAATATAAGAACAAGGAACCCTCTTCCAAGTTCTCAAGATGATCCTCAAAAAAACATTTGCCTGAAAAAACTACCAAAGTTGGATGCTGAAAAACTCAAATTTGAAGAGAACATGAATCAAATTTGATTGCAACTTCAGTTTTCATGTACTTTTGTTTATCTGCAACTGTCTCATGGCTTGTTGATGTTATTGGATCAAGAAATCATGCATTGATGAACTTGATTGGCTTAAAATAATCGGGGATATGCAATTTGTCTTCATCTTTGTCATATCCTAATCCTCATCGATTTTTGTTAATTTGAATTTCTTCCCATGGCTTGATGATTGGTTTGGAAGAAATTTGAATTAAACCAGGTACCACTTTATCTTCAACATCTTTATCTTCATCTGTAGGGATGAAAGACTTAGAAACATCACTCTTCTGTTGCAACATATGTCTTTGAAGTTGCAACTCCAGTTGAAGAAACTCAATCATTCCATGTGCATGTTGAAGATGCACTTGAATATCAAGAAGAGTTGTTTTTCTCATGTTCACCATGTCTCCAGCTGATGATAAAATCAAATTGTTAAGAATTTGGGATAGTTGAATGTGTGTCACCATGTGAACTGGTTGGAACTCACGCTCGCTTGCTTCTAATACTTGCTAAATTTTTAGAACTCACTTGCTTGAATGCTTGATCTTGCTTGCTTGAACTTGCGCTTGCTTGTTGTAGATATGAACAAGCTTGATGGTTGTTTGAATATCACATTTGCTTTCCTTAGAGCTAAACTCGCTAGCTTGAAGCTTGGTTGATTGTTGCATGCTCACTTGAACTTGTTCTAACAACTGATTGTTTGAACTCACACTTGTTTGATGATGATTTCTTACTTGATGGCTTGCTGCTTGATTGAATACTGACACTTTGTCCTTTCTTGAATGTACTCACTAAATGTGCTGATATTTTTGACAAAAGAAAGGGTGTTGAACACTATCGAAAATGCACCCAAGAGACAAATGACAAGTTTAATCTTAATGACTCAGTTGAAGACTTACTTGACTTAATGTATTCACTTTAAAAATTCAAATTAGGGTGTTGGTTACAACCGAAAATGCACTTGTACAATTTAGTTAAAAAATGTTTATCTGCAAGTGATACAAAAAGTGTTGATGATGTTGATGTCGCCTTGGCTTGAAATGATTGATTTTGTAACATCCTTAGCTTGATTGCTTTGATTACATGATTTGAAATGTGGTTGCTTGGAAGATCATATTTATTAAGCTAATGATGTGATGCTTTGTGCTTGTGTACTTAAGCTTGATTACGGGAGCTTGACTAAGTGTTTTTATACTTAAACTTACTTATGCGCATGTAGTTGTTTAAGCATAATACAAAGAGAGTGTTTTGATAATTTGAACACAAGTCATGCACACACATTCATTACATAAGGTGTACCTAATATGCCCTTATTCAATTTCGGGCGGATCTAGGACACAAGAACCACAAAAAAGATATGTTTTTATTTAAGTATGGGAGTACATCAAGCTTCAGCTTCACGACATCGTGAATGAAATTATTCAAACAATGAGAATGCCAAGCTTACAAATGTTTGAAGCAACTTGCCTTCAAAAACTACCTGCACTGACTCAATTGCTCTCAAAGTAAAATATTACTTTTAATTACAATAATGACTTTCACCCAAAAAGATTCACTTATCACTCCAAATTTACAAAATACTTATAGCTCCAAAATATAAAAAATAATTGCACCTTATCACTTTAGAAAATCACACCTTATATCTCCATAATAAAAGATTTAATGCACCTCTCTTCAAAATTACCTTATTTCTCCAAAACACTCCTTATTACTCCATTAACTTTATAAATATTACAAATATATATATATATATATATATATATATATATATATATATATATATATATATATATATATATATATATATATATACATATATATATATGTTGACACCTAATCCGAAACGGATGAGGTGAAGCTGGACAGTCATCTAGAAGATGAACTGATCCGTTGTGTATATGTATAAATAAATAATTGTCTAATGAATAAATCAACCAGTTTTGTCTTGTGCTCATTAAATTGCTGGAGTTACCCTGGCCTGACATGGTATCAGAGCCAAGTTCCAGAAATAGCGTAACTCCTGCCTCTGCCAGGTTTCTGCTGCCTCATGAAACCTCTGCTCCTCTGCTCCCTGGTGCACTAGCGCTGCATACGCTCTCTGCTCTCTGCCTTGACACTGCGCGCAGGAATACCTGAGCACTGCTCTCTCCTGACATCTCTGCGCATCAGTTACATTTCATTAAGGACGTTTTGGAATTCCACTCCACTTCCGACTATCTCTGCCGTTGGCTCTAAGCAGGCTTCCAAGTCTATTTCCAAAAGCCACTGTGCCTCTTTTGACATGCATCACCGTATTTGCACCCCGGCCAGAGAGTCCTTACTCATTTTCTGAGCGTGAGAGCCATTTCTCATCCTTCGTTTTTTGTGCTAGCCTAACTGCATCCTGGTGATACGCCTTCGTTTTTTTTGTGCTGGCCTAGTGATACGCCTTCGTTTTTTCTGTGTTGGCCTGGTGATACGCCTTCGTTTTTTTTTTGTGCTGGCCTAGTGATACGCCTTACTCGTATGCGGTAAACAACATAACCCTGTTTGGCCTTATATCCAAGGCGGCGTGCCTTATCGGGACGAGTTTGGCGAGTAATCCTCACTCCCAACACCAACCCACTTCAGAAAGAGAGCTTCCAAAACACAGGATATTGATTTCTGCCTACAGATCCGCACCTTCTCTTCCTCCTTATAATGCATTGTAATTCACTCACCTTTCCCGTCGAGAGAGAGAATCTGTACCAACTTTGACGGTGGAGCAAGGTTCTGATTCTCCTAAGTGACTGAGCGAGGAATATGTTTGTTTCTTCTTCAACGAGAACGACAGCGAAGGGATTATTTAATATATAGTAAATCGTTGGTTCGAAAAGATCACGTCATGAAGAGTCGACATGTGAGGAGAAGGCCGACCAACATTTGTTAAAAGTTTGTATTTGCCTCTGCCAGTAAAGTATTTTAAAAAGAAAAAAAAGTTTGTATTTGCCTCTGTCTGGTATTGCCGCTTCTGTTCACCGAAAAACAGAAGTTAATAAGGTCTGTGTTTAGTTTGTAACAAACTGCTAGAGCTGTGCATTAGTTTTGATCTGACATGGACATAGAAAAGCGAACCAAGCGTTCCCGTTCGCCTCTTTTCCCACTTGCTCAAAACGGTTATAGTATGGACATTTGAACTTGTCATGGACGTGTTATTTTTTGGAATAGTATTGATCCTGTTCTCCAGCGAGAGGTCCACAAAACATTAGGGAATTTGTGGAGGTGAATAGTAGTATTACACAGTTTTTATCATTTGAATGGTGATGCTGATGCAAATGTTAGAAGAAAAATAAAATGCATAAGGCTATGATATAAGATTTTTTTTTTCCAGCAGAAGTCTTGCTGTGGCATAAATTTTTTTTTTTCAGCAGAAGTCTTGCTGTGGCATAAGAATTTTTTTTTTCCAGCAGAAGTCTTTTATCAACAGAAGTTTTTTTAGCAGAGATATTTTTATAGAATGCATTCAATCATTTCTATGGTTGGAATAGTTCTCACTGGCAAGGAGAACTATTCTGAATGGTCTCGGATGGTGAAACACACCCTCATCTACAATGAGCTGTGGAAAGGAGTGTGTGTCGGAGAAGAAGACAAAGACCCTGTGGAGCCCACATCAGACAAAGAACTCGCCATTTGGGAAAACAAGAACAGCAAAGCCTTTGCATTGATCGCAACATCTGTAAATGAGGAAGTAAGTCGTCATATTTCATACTATTCCACTGCCTTTGAAGCTTTACAAAAGCTGAAAGAACTCTATGATACAGATTCTGCACTTGAAGTTGTTCAGCTCATGATTAAACTCTTCACTCTTGAACTAAAAAATAATGATCCTCTTAATCTTGCATCTGAAATAAAGTCTATAGTGCATAATATTAAATCCACTAAGGTTGAGCTGGATATCTCTCTTATTGCCTTTCTCAAAGCACTCTATCCTACCTACTCTAACTATCTTGAGTCTTTACAAGCAAATGAAAATCTTAAAGATATAACCTTTGACACTCTTGTGAAAAAGTTTGTTGAAAGAGAGAAATACTTTGGAAAGAAAACAGTCCCTGAACCTTCTGAAGAGACTATTTGCCTTGCTCATAAAGAAAAGCATCCTACTCAAGATTCTACAAGAGGAAGAGGTGGACGAAGAGGAAGAGGAAGATACTTCAGAGGCAGGGGGGCCAGACATCCTCAAGCACGAAAGGCAGATCTGCATTGCATTCGCTGCAAACGAAATGGATCACATGATGCTTCTACATGCAAGCTACAATGGGACAAAGTTGAGCAGAGAAGAAATCAGCAGAAAGGTAAAACTGATGACACAGACAAAGGTAAAGCACCTGAATCCGCTCACTATATTGAGGCACAATGTAACATTGGAGTAAATGAAGATTTGTTTAATGCTTCACTTGCTTCTTCGAAAAATGACTGGTTGCTTGATTCAGGAGCAACCTGTCATATGACTCATAGTAGAGATTTCTTTGAAGATTTCACTGACAATGTTGATGGAGCAGTATACTTTGTAGATCAGTCAAAAATCAAGCCATCAGGGCTTGGCACAATCAGGCTTAAACTGCCTGGTCTTCCAGACTTTCTTCTGGATCATGTTCTATATCTCCCACAGCTGAAGAGAAACTTGTTGTCCCTGGTCCACATCCACCAGCAAGGTCACTCCATTCACATGTTTGATGGCAATCTTGAGGTAAGAAAGGCATCTGACCACTCACTTGTCATGAGGGGTATAGAAGAAGAAAGACTCCTTAAACTGCATGGAACCTCTGCTCATGCACAACATTTCTCAGATATTTCTCATCATGAAGAAGGTGCACTTCCATCAAGTTTATTATGGCATGCTAGATTTGGACATTTAAACTATGATAGTCTCCGCTTGTTGAAGAAAAATGGTGTTGCTGGTTTGCCTACAATTCCTAGAAAACATAAACAATGTGATGCTTGCATTCTAGGAAAGCATAGCAAACAGTCTTTTCATGATTCACATTCAAGAGCACATAGGAAGCTTGAACTTATTCATTCAGATTTATGTGGTCCAATGCCTATTCCTTCTGCAAATGGAAATAAATATATCATGACATTTATTGATGATTACACCAGAATGTGTTGGGTTTATTTTTTGAAGAACAAATCTGATGTTTTTCAAACATTCAAGAATTTTCATAAATGGATTGAAAATGATGCACAATCTCATATTGGGTCTATTCGCACTGATAATGGAAAATAATATACATCAAATGAATTTGAACACTATCTTCGCCAACATGGGATTAAACATCAAACAACTGTGCCTTATAATCCTCAATAGAATGGTGTAGCTGAAAGAATGAACAGAACAATTTTGAATATGGTACGATCCATGCTTTTCTTAAAAAATGTAAAGACAATGTTTTGGGCTGATGCTGTTCTATGTGCTGCATATATAAAGAATAGATGTCCATCTAGTGCTATAAGAAACAAGACTTCTTATGAATTGTGGTATGGACATGTTCCTTCGGTAAAACATCTCAAGACTTTTGGTTCCACCTGTTATGCTTTAATACCAAAGGTACATAGAAACAAACTTGGTGCTAGAAATTGTAAGTGTATCTTCCTGGGGTATTCAAACACATCTAAAGCATACCGCCTTTATGATGAAGTAAATAAAAAGTTTGTTTTATCTAGAGATGTCATTTTTCTTGAATCATCCAAATCAGACAGTGTTGTTGAGCGGCAACTTGATCGCTTGGATAGATTCACAAAACCGAAATCATCCCAAGAGTTTGATAATCAGATTCCACATCTTGAAGGGGGGATTCCTATACTAGATCAACATTTGGAATCTTCTTCTGAAGAACAATCTCCCCTGCATGACACTTCAACAACGGATGATGCTTTAAGTGATGTAATTGATAGAATTGGGAGACTTAATCTTGATTCAGTCCCAACTCAATCAACAGAACAGCCTGGACCATCTCAGAAAGGTCCCCCAAAGTGGCTGACAAAGACACTTGAAAGTGTTCATCCTGATGAAATTGGAAAAACAGGAACCAGAAATACAAACCGACAAGATGGAGGTGATGTAGATAACTCTAATTCACCTGTTGATATGGATATTACTTCTGATTGTGAATTGAACTTGTCTACAGATTTTGAACCAACTTCCTTCAAAGAAGCTGCTTCTCATGATGAATGGAAAGAAGCGATGCAGAAGGAGTATGATGCCCTCATAAAGAATGGCACTTGGAAGCTGGTTGATCCTCCATTTCGAACCAAACCAATTGGCTGCAAGTGGGTCTACAAGAACAAGTACAAAGCTGATGGCTCACTTGACAAGCACAAAGCTAGGCTTGTGGAAAAAGGTTTTGCACAGAAGGAAGGGGTCGATTAGGAGGAAACTTTTTCTCCCACAGCAAAATGGGCCACCATCCGGACACTCTTTGCACTAGCTACTCAAAACGGTTGGAAAGTCCATCAAATGGATGTAAATACTGCATTCTTGAATGGAGATCTAAAAGAGAATGTTTTTATGTCCCAGCCTGAAGGATTTGCTATGAAAGGACATGAACACAAAGTATGCAAACTTGTGAAGTCCTTGTATGGCCTCAAACAAGCACCACGAGCCTGGTATGAAAAACTAACTGAGCATCTTCTGAAACTCAACTTCAATCATTTTGATCTTGATGATGCAACTTTATTTGTCAAGAAAGTTGGCAAAATAGTTGTATATCTTGTGGCATATGTAGATGATCTTTTAATGACAGGGAACAATGAAAGCTATATTGCATCCATAAAGAAAGAATTAGGAAAAAATTTTGAAATGATTGATTTGGGCTATGTTCATTACTATCTCGGCATTGAAGTAACCCAACATCCAAAGTCCATATTTCTTTCTCAAAAGAAATACATTGGATATTTGTTATACAGATTTGGCATGACATAGTGCAATCCCCTTTCTACTCCAATGGAACAAAACTTAAAGCTCACATCTACTGAAGGAAAGGAATTTGAGGATGCAACAAAGTATAGAAAGCTTGTAGGAAGTCTCATCTACCTCACTATTACCAGACCAGACATTTCATTTGCTGTTGGAATCCTCTCCGGGTTCATGCAAAGGCCTTGTGAGGGACATTGGTCTGCCGCAAAAGGAGTTCTAAGGTACTTGAAGGGAACTCAAGACCTTGGAATCAAGTATACACAGGTGGAGGACTTCAACTTGATTGGATACTCTGATTCAGACTTCGATGGAGACAATGAAACTGGGGTATCTACTTCAGGATATGCTATGAGTCTTGGATCGGGAGCTGTCTCCTGGAGATCATGCAAACAATCAGTACCAGCAGATTCCGCAACAGAAGCAGAATATGTGGCAGCAGCTGAAGCGACGAAAGAAATTGTTTGGCTCAGGAAAATTCTTGAAGATTTGCAGGTAAAACAAATACAATCAACTCCACTCATGATTGATAACACCTCTGCAATAAAATTGGCCAAGAACCCAAAGTTCCATGATCATACTAAGCACATCAATACTAAATATCATCTGATCCGACATCATGTTGAGGCCAAAACAATCCATCTCCGTCATTGTTCCACAAACGAGCAAATTGCAGACATCTTCACCAAAGCACTTGGAAGAGAAAAGCTTGAAAGATTCAGAATGATGCTTGGACTCACCAACATCCCTTCAGATTAAGGGGGGGAATGTTGACACCTAATCTGAAACGGATGAGGTGAAGCTGGACAGTCATCTAGAAGATGAACTGATCCGTTGTGTATATGTATCAATAAATAATTGTCTAATGAATAAATCAACCAGTTCTGTCTTGCGCTCATTAAATTGCTGGAGTTACCCTGGCCTGGGAATATATATATATATATATATATATATATATATATATATATATATATATATATATATATATATATATATAATCCATTTTTCACTCAAGAAAACTCCTCCTTGTCACTATTAGAAATCTTTTCTTAAAAAATTAAATAACCTTTATGTAGTCACTTGAAAAAGTGAATGGATCTCCTTACAAAAAATCAAAAAGAGATTGAATAAAAAAGAGCTTGAGTCTGCAATACACAAGGTGTCAAGTGATGCTACATAAACTACGCTCTTTCCACCACTATTTCCACGCTCTTATTTGTTTGGCTCATTACGATGGAAGCTTCTGCAAACAGACCCAACTACAATTGGATCAAATATACTGTTCCACGAAGACTGGATTTTTTGATGTGGATATCTCACACTTAATGTGCTCAAACTGTGCACCATGATCAAAACTAATGCCTCTTTCACTAGTAAGCTACTTCAAGTCTCACACCTTCAATAATCTTACGAAATGTAAATGCCAAAGGGGAATTGCCCAAAGCAATCTTCAAAATATAAACACTGCAAAAGAAGAACTACCCAATGGAACCTTCAAGATCTAATGCAAAAACTGTCCTGACCTATCTTCTAAATAAAACTGCTAAAATATAACACAATCTTCTAAAATTTCCAAAAGGAGAACAGATCTGAATATCTCTAAGTACTGAACTACAAAACAACACATATTCAACAATCTTCAAATATCACTCTTGAAACTGCTGAAGAGGATTATCCAGTTATCTTTAAGATTCAAATTGCTGATGTCAAATTTTGAAACTTGGAACTGCACTCTAACACATGATGTTGAAAGAGCCACTAATTACATGTGCCAAAATGTGCTTCAATCGTCGACCTATTGACTGCCGAGGTGGAAGACGTAGTAAAATAGACACCAATCTCCAAAATCGTAGACCCAGAAAATGTGCTGACTAATAAGAATATCCCTTAGAAAAGGATAACTCAAGAATGAAAAGCAAAGAGTTATAGTTGAAATCTCTAACAAAAGAAAGAACTAAAGGCTCGAGGGTGTCGGGACTCCGCCATCCGAAGTCGAGGTCTTGCAAGAGGTTTCCCTGATGGTTGCTCTGATTTGGATTTTTAATGTGCCAAGATTGATTACAGCCCACACTCAAAATTTTGGTCCTTCGATTCGATTTGCAGTGCTTCCCCTAGGTAACTTGGTCAATGAATTTAAATAGGGACATAGTGAACCTTAACAGCGAGAGGATCAGATCACAAAATCCATGTGTTCCTTGAAATTTACACGCTAGCACTTGAACTCCTATCTGTGCATGCAATTGCCCAAAATATTCTCGTCGGCAGTCACACTGATTGACCAAAGAACTAGACCGGTCCCTTTTCCACATGAAATCTGGTCATATAGCTAGTTTCTTCAGTGATCATTCACAACAAACCATTCTCCTCTCTACGTCGCAAACGTTATAGATTGTTCTTCGTCGACTTTCCACAATGGCTCAACGTCTCCTAGAAATTCAATTTTGGCGCGTCTCTGAATAATTCAAACTTCAAAGAGGGAACACATCTACAAGATGCATTGCTACGTCGATCTAACTGATGTTGGGTGATACTTCCTCACTTGCCCCCCATGAAAATTGGTATTCAATGAGATTTGCACACTTCGTAGCCATGGGTCGGATCTGAACAAATCAACAATTGGTGAAGTGTCCCCTTCCCAATGAGAAATTGGATCTCTCTCGTAGAAAATCAAACCCTCACAAATGTATCCCTTATGATGCTGAAATTCTAATTATGTCTTCGACGATTTTTCTCCACACCTGGAAATCTACTCCAACAATTGTGGCAAGTGAACGCTCTAATAATAACAGCTACAACTGAAAGCTAAAAAACCTGTAGGCTGAGCCAAAAACTTGGCTCTGATACCACATGAAGGAAACTCACACACAAAATAATTATCAATAAAATAAACACTCAGAAATATAGAAACCAGACATGGCGAAAAAGGCCTCAGCCATAATGTATTCCTCACATTCTCATTATTAATCAATCCAATGTACAAATAATGATACTAGTACAAATAAATACATGAGGAAGTTTTGTCTCAAGTTAATGTGTCTATCTTCGACACTATTGTTAAGATATTTTCTCAAGAAAACCGTAATCTAAGAGAACTAGTTGGAGATAATCTCTCATCCTAACTAAACTCCCTAATTAGAGGAACTAACTCCTAATTCTAAAGATTTTATTTATTTAATTATCATATTTGGATTTATAATTGTTTTATTATGAGAGTGAGGCTAACAAATTACATGTTAGGATCAAACATGGTTGATGATTCATCTAACCAAAACGTATGACCTATATAATGAGTTGGTCACCTCCAAGTAGGATATGGACCAAGCTACCCATGACTAGGTTAATTGTGAACCCATAATAAAACTTAGGGTGCCTGAGTTACATTAAGTGAGGAGAGGAACAACCTTGTACACTAAAATGAGGCTTCCAATAATAAAGCATCATGGAAAACACCTATAATTCATGAAACATTTATTATATTTACTGAAGCCTCTCTCTCTCTCTCTCTCTCTATATATATATATATATATATATATATATATATATATATATATATATATATACATATATATATATATATATATATATATATATATATATATATATATACATATATATATATATATATATATATATATATATAATATATATATATATATATATATATAACTAACAATATGCATAACTTACTTTGTTGGTATGTTTTGTATTCTTTTAATGACTATGCCCACATGTTTTACGTTGCATCGGGCACAACTAAAGGATCATTGGGTGGGTGGAACCTCCCCTTTTTTAGGGGGGATTGTGGGAGGGAGAAATATCCCTCTAGTTGGGGGATTTGGAGGAGGGTAGAAACCCATTTATTAGGGGGGATTGTATGAGGGAGAAAGCTCCCCCTACTTGGGGGATTTGCAAGAGGGTAGAAACCCCTTTTTAGGGGTTGAGAGATAATGCCCCAAATTATATCTAATTTTAGTTTTACTTTTTCGTGGGCGAATTTTGTGTCTATTTTTGGTGATTTTTGGGGAACACTCTTTTCACCTTTAGCAATTTTGCAATACATGGTTGTTTAGCCCATGGTTTTGTATTCCTAGTTAACAAACTATTAGTTCATTCTAATACAAAGTAAATGAATTGTTGATTTATGGAAGTTGTGAGATATGTATGTATGTATGTACGTACCTACGTATGTATGTACACATACATCTATACATACATACATACATATATAGATAATATAATACTTTAAAAAAGAATATATTGAAAATCATTTTGTTTTTCAGATTTGAGATTTGTAGGGTAAAATCATTGTGTTTATGCTTGTGTTATACATTGAATATTTTTTACTTTATGAAGAATCTATTTGTCACAATTAAATTTACAAGTTTAAAATCTACATTTTGTATCATAACAATTTTGCCTTAAAGGTAAAGATTTTGTGGCTAAGTAGATTTTCTTGGTCTTTTCATAAACCATGTTACAAAAGGAGATGTGTGGAATCAATTCTACCAGTGAAAGGAAATAGTGAATAGTCCAAATATAGAGATCAGCAAATTTAATGGGCATAGTTTCAAGTTGCGGGAGCTGAAAATGGAATATTAGTTGGCGGATAAATATTAGAAAATCATTTTGGATCTAGTTCCTACTCTACCAAAGATGTTTATTAGAAACTAGATCAAGTTGGATTTGAAGGAAAAGAGAAAATTATGATTGCATCTCTCATATTTAGTATTTTTAATGTTTTAGAAGAAGCTACAATGAAGGAATTATGGAACAAGTTAGGCACCTTTTATTCTTATAAGCCCCTAGTGAAAAAATTATTTCTATGGGAAAGGATATCTAACCTAAGGATAAAGGATAAACACTAAATGAATGAGCCTCTAAACTCATTATATATTGGGGTGTGTCATATATGATATGTTGATATTATAATTTCATATGAATATAAGTGTATCGATTTGTTTTGTTTTTTGCTAAAGTCATGGCATAGTTTGGTTGTTTCCACATGTAATAATGCAACTACTTTAATCTTCGATGATATAGTCTTGTCCTAATTATTAGAGGAGATGATAGAGAAAAATATGGAAATTCAAAACACATATGCTTTGTTTGTAAGAGGATTCTCAAAAATTAGAAATACAAATAATTCCTCAAGTGGAAGATCAAAATCTAGAGGAAGATCTAAGTATCAAGGAAAATTAATAAATGTATATTCGATATGCAATAAATAAGGGTGTTACAAGAAATATTGTAAATTGAAAATTAATAAGAGAGGGAAGGGATTTGATGATACTCCTATAGAAGAAAAAATCTTCTCTAATAAAGAAATGTGTGTATTTGATGTCTTCAAGTACACATGTAGATTATGAACCATGTTGGTCAACCTAGGTGCATCCTTTCATATAACTCCTCGCATGGAGGGTAAACAGATTGGTATTTTGTTGATGTTGTAGGATATATATGTGTGTGTGTGTGTATGTGTGTGCATATGCATATGTATGTATGTATGTATGTAGAGAGAGAGAGAGAGAATATTGAAAAATGTTTTGGATTCCCCTAGTTTGGCTTCGAGGTTAAAATTTTTTTTTGTTAGTGTTTGCACTCTCCAATGCATCTTTTTTATTTTATTAAAAAGTCTTTTACAAAAATTGATTTTATAGGGTTAAAACACATATTACTCACATGTTTGAAAATAAGTTCTCTCACACTAAAAATATTATTTTTAATGATAGGCATGCTTTCATCGTATGGGCATATAGGCCCCTATTTCCATGCCCTTTACATGCAATAACTTGACCGTAATTGGGGTAACACTTAGAGATGAAAAATCCAATAGAGAGGGAATTTTACATGGTAGGAGATTTTTCTCATAATATTGGAATACTTGAATTTTCCTTTTCTCACTTAAGGCACTTCTTTTCCTGTTTGACTATAGTCTAGGGTCCTAGACCCATCACTATTTTATAGAAGGAACACATGAAGGCCATATCCAAATTAGAGGCTAATGATCACATAGAAAGGTTCTATGTTTTGTTTCAATGCAACTTTCAAGGTACTTCAATCCAAGAAGCTTTGCTAAATTTCGAATCCACTTGGTATCGTCCCCTGACGATTGTTATGACTAACAAAAAAAATGGTCTCATTGAAAGCATAAAAGCATCATAATGTTTGTTGATAAGTGACTCATAGTGAAAATATCCTTTTGTTTGTACCTTGAAACTCACTTGTAGTGAACAAAACCTACTCATGGTGCCTGTTTCAACCCTATGCTACCATTTCCTCTATAGATGTTTGTTGGGTTGGTTCTGAAACTTGTTCAATGCATTTTAGCTTGAGAGGATTCAAGGAGATATTAAGGAACTTGATTTCATTCATTAATGATAGTTAAGACCTCACCAATGACCATTTGTAAAACATTCTAACAATGTCCATATCAAACTAAAATTCCAAAGACGCCTAGAGAGGGGTATTTCATGGTATTTCATTGCTTTTCATTGTTCTTATTTTCAAGAAATTTTTTTTAGCATCTCTCAGTTTGTAGGAATTAATGGGTATACACTAACTATATAACAAAATAAAGGCTTTCTTCTTGGTAAGATGTGTTGGGAGGGGCAGGGGGTGTTAAAAGAATAAATATAGGAAGTGTTTACCTATATCCTATTAAATTAGGTGTATTCCTTAATATTCCATAAATGTATTTACTACATCGTAGATTCACTAAGTGAAGTCCTCATGAAAACATATACGGCACTTGATTTCCTTGATTTTTGAGAAAATTTGATGACCCATTCTTAGAGGTTAAAACCTCCTAATGACATCCATATGTAAGTGTTACGTTGAATGCTTCCTTGAGTGTGGCTCACTTATCATTTTGATGCATTATTCATGGAAATGAAGCCGAAGAAGCTTTGTTTAGGGCATAAAACCCAAGTGGTTTCCTCTCCTTACCATGGCAATTGCGATTGAACATTTCCATTTAAAATTTGAGCCCCTTATTTCCTCCCCTGACCTTGTTTAGACCTCTTGTTTCCACGTTGCTGATCAATATCTTATGGCATTAATTCAATGTTATAAAAGTGTAAACCATAAGACAAAAATATTGGAACTTGGAATTATTAAGAAGACTTAACGTATAAAAAGATTTATAAATATTAAAAATATTAGAAAAGATATTCAGATTTATAGGTATTAAAAATATTGGAAAATATATTTAATAAAAAGAAAGAATTAGTTTTATGAAAAAAGAATAGTGGAAAACACGTTTAACACCATTTTTCTGAGATATTTAACAATATATAATTAAATTAGAAATATTTTAACCAAAAAAAGACTTCCCAAAATTCACGACTGTTGGCCTTTTGTTTGAGAATCACAGTTGATCAAATCAACGTCAACATCAAAATCATCGTCTGCAATTTGGATCGTCCCACTTGAATTGAACTATTGTGGGTGTACTTACTGCTTTGAAAACACCCGAAAGCCATCAAACGTGAAGCTCCTTAGGCTTTCGGTAAGTGAACTTAATCGAATTTTTTAATTAGAAAATCAATGACCAACTTTTATTACTTCTTCTGTCGGAAATATTTTATCTATAAATATTTAGTATTTTGTCATAGTGTGCGAGGCATGTTTCTTTCACAAAAGAATTTATTGTAATTCTGATGTTAGGTTTTGTCATGATTATATTATTTTTTCCTTCCTCAGTTTAACTCATAATTTTCCAAATATTGAAAAATTTTGAGCTAAAATTGCGATAATCCAAAACCATCTTTCATTATCCAATTTTTGCAAATTCTCGAATAGATATATAGAAGTTATATTAGAAGTTATTATTTTTTTATAGAAATAATAACAATAAATATTTATAACCTGGATGCGGGTGCCACGCAGCATAAGGACGGCGCTCCACCTGCACCGCATGGGCAGCCTCATGTCTGATCAAGACTTTAACTACCCTCCGCCGCCCTGGATGGCAAGCATGAGAGCAAAGGAGGGAAAGGACGGAAATTCATTGCCGAGGTTAGGCGCCATTAACCGTCGCAGAGAGGAGTTATGGCTTTCCAGTTTCGAGGCAAGCCAGCACAGTTTAAGTATGGCAGGCATTTGGAATGTTTTGCATCGAACAAGGTTCGAATTGGGGATTTGGGCTTCTGGGCCTCCGGTTTCAGGGTGCAAACACGAGAATTCCCTCTGGCATCTAAAGGTGGAGAGTGAGCATCACAGGGAGACGAATTTGGTTTCACTCCCTCAGCGAACTTCAAGGAAGCCATGCCGCCGAGACAGAGGCTCATTAGCCGTCGAGGCATGGGACGAGGCAGATCCTCACGCCCCCCGGTTGCCAATCCATCATCAAGCTGCTGCCGCTGTCTGTGCCACCGGGTGGCTGAAGCAAATCCCATCCAGTCGCAGCAATACATGGACGCCAGGACGCCGGATTCAAGTGCTGCTCCGCTACCCACATTTGGTTCAGCGGTATTCTCCTTCAGCGGTGCCCAAGGCAATTCCAACATTCAAGCTCACGTCTCAGTCCTATTCTTGGAGGAAGCAAAAGAAGAGATTGCGGAGCAACCCAGCACCCAAATTCACATTGCTGAAAGCTCCAGAGCAGCTGAGCAAAAGGCAGAAGCACAACCTGAGCCAGGGGCCGCTCCACCTTCATCTCAACCAACGCCCGCTTCAGGAAAGGCTAAGTATGACTGGGGACCTCCCCTAGAAGGCGAATACTGGATTTATCTGGAGGACTCGGACGAATAATTGCCGGCTCAACCAAGCCCCTGCCCTCAGTCAACGTTTAGGTTTTTTTGTAAACTGTCTCTCTTTTCGCAATTACACAATGTATGCCGTGAATGTTTATGTTTGGCCTCACAATTATGTTGTTTTGTGCATAACCATGCCCCTGCGAGGGATTTTGCTGGAAAATTTCTTACTCTCTCTCTTGCCCCTGCGTGGGTTAGTTAATTTTGTTTTTTCTGGTCTTCAAAGCTCTATAGCCCCTGCGTGGGCTTCCAGTCTCAGTCACAGAGCCCATGTCTGGGTGAATGGTTTTAATGGTGTCGCCCCTGCGTGGGTTTTCAGTTACCGGTCTCAATGGTGTCACCCCTGCGTGGGCTTTCAGTCTCGATGAAGATTACCATCCTTCCAGAGCGCCACCCCTGGCCTCTGACGACTTGTTATCCTGGTTGTAATTGTTTTTTGCTGATACTGTAAATAATAGAAGTAGCTTAGTTTTTAACGATAAAAAAAAACAATAAATATTTATTAATTTTGGAAACAACTATCCATGAAGTAGAACAACAAAAAATTCTAGTACATGAAGAGGATGAGACATCAAACAAAGATAATGTTTTGGAAAGTTCATATTCACATAAAGAATCTCCATGAGAAACAACAATTATCAATTTGGAAATTGTTGGAAATAACACTGAGAGGGGGGGCTTAATCAGTATTATCATATCAATAATTTAATTTCCCAAATAGATTTGTACAGGCTACTTCAGTTAAATGAACTAGCGTGTATACGTGACTATACTTAAAGCAACCAGCGTATATGCAGAGAAATTTTTATTTACCTAATTTATCATGCATTGAACTTTAAGTAATATATCAAAGATTTATTAGACAGTGCAGTAAAAGTAGAATAAGCATCACACATAAGTAACACACATGAACACCAAGATATAAGAAGGAAACCAAATGTGGGTGAAAACCACCTGCTACTGTCATCTCTGTCTTCTTTTAATAATAAGAAAATTTGTTTACAATCTTGTACTGGTGTAGACTTATACCAGTACACAGGCTTCTACCTGCAGAAGGTTACAACCTTCTCTCGTTCTCCAGCTTCTACTGGAAGGGAGCTACAACACCCTAACTCTTGTACTAGTCGATATGTTTACTAGTACATAGGCAGTGACCTACAGAAGGCTACGACCTTCTTTCTTCCTCCAAGGACCATGTTTCATAAATTTTCAAACTAGATCCATCAACAACATCATAACTACAATTCAATCATCAAATACATCTACATCAACCAATCACTGAGACTTAATCATCACTTTCTGAATCAACCACAACCAAATCAATCAATCACTTTGACAACCCATTGTTAAATCATAATCAATCTGATCATCCAGAATACTGTCACCAGAATACAGTAACCAGAACCCAAACCAAATCCTAGAACTCTACAACAACAAATAGAAACAACTGAAACATACTTTATAAGGTATACTCTACTTCCATTTGTCGAACCTGCGTGTATACTTGCTTTTCTCAAAGCCAACCAGCATATACATCTACAAATATTAATTCATAATTCTTCAGCTATTCCAAACTTCAGTTATACATAGATCATAATATATATAGAATAACACATGCGTCAATATTCAGATCTAAACAATAAATGATCATAACACATAATGATAATTCATTTCAAGCCTTAAGATCCTGATCCATCATTGGATCTTATCCTTCATCAACCGCTAAGGTTCATCTTTGGTTCAGATTAAGCACACCACTATAAGCCAATAAACTACATACTAGATCTCACACTTCATTAGATATTCGATACTTGCACACCTGGCCTAATGATCTTCTCCTCCTTTTATAGTTTTAAGCCTTTCTCAATACCATGGAGCAAAACCACTTAAGACCAATAGCTTTGACCAAATACCTAGGGTCAATACCTCAGACCAGATACCTCGGACCAATACCATGGATCAAAATACCATGGACCAAATACCTCGAACCAAAAACTTAGTTTCCCAAGGTATACACTCTTTTCCTTCTATGAAAGTGCATGTGTACGTATATGCTACTTGTGGTCAATGAACCTACGTGTATACACAGCTTGGTTAGGGTGAACCTACGTATACCTCTCTTTCTTCATTCTGTGTAGTATGATCTATAGTTCTTTGTTGTTAACCTGTTGTACTGTGATCTTTCATCTGAGTGAGTTGCCATCAAGGACAACACTTGTATCATAATGCCAACAATCTTCCCCTTTGGACTTTATAGCAACAACAACACCAAGTCACTCTCCCCCTTTTACATCAAGGGAAAAGGGTCATTCTCCCATGAGTACATGTTGAATTCTCTGACATGCTGAAATCTATTGATTGATCTCCCATGATTGAGTCCATGCTCCCCCTGAGCACAAGAAAAGTCTGCAAAAATATTTTCTAAAGGAATAACATGAGTCTATACATACTTCACCAATGACCTTCCTATCACAAATGACTCATACATACATCCATCTCCCAACCAAGTGGGGATATACCAAATTTGACTCATCCACCCAACCAAGTGGGGATATACCAATTGTTTATACATGACAAAAACAAGAAATATTACATCATCCATCCCATGTAAAGTGGGGATATAAATTACATCATTTGTCCAAGAGGACCCATTCAAATGTATGAGAAGACATATCACACCCTAGAATTTTACATGACTTGAGTAGCAAATATCTGAAGCCATAGCTGGACTCAACAACCATAATGCCAACAATGTTGAATGTACGTGAAGGCTAATGCTCCCCGTGAACCAATGCTACTTGTGCATTGTTAACAGGTCAAAGATCAAGGCATCTTTGTTAGTCAGATAAAATTAATGAACAAAGCATATCATCAATATCAGTCAGAGCACCCATATCAGAGCCTGCCCCACTGTTTTTCTTGCCTGAAAAACATATACACTCCTTGACCCACAAAAACCCATGTGCGTACGCAACTTTACTTTAGGAAACATGTGTATAACCACCTTTTTTCTGAAAAGTTTGATTTAACAGCAGGATGATGCAACAAATACTCCCAAAGTTTGTCTGAGATTTTCAAATGTCTCTCTGAGCAGTGGTTTAGTGAATATATTAGCAACCTGTTCTTTGGAGGGAACATATTCCAATTTTACCTTTTTTCAAGCACTTGTTCACATAGAAAATGGTATTTGATGGGTATGTGCTTGGTCTTGGAGTGCATGACTAGATTCTTTGAGATACTAATGACACATGTATTATCACATAAAATGGAGATGGGTGGAGTTCATGTGATTGGAATGTCTTGCAATGTTTGCATCATCCAAAGTAGTTGTATGCAACAAGATGGAGCAACCACATATTCTGCTTAAGCTGTAGATAATGCAATTGAACTTTGTTTCTTGTTGAACCGAGCCACTAACCTGGAACCCATATAGAATGCACCACCAATAGTTCTTTTTCTGTCATCAACACTTCTTGCCCAGTTTGCATCTGTATTTGCATGAAGAGTAAGATCTGTATCTCTAGGATACTATAAACCAAACTTTTGTGTTCCTTGAAGATATTTGAAAATCCTTTTGACCTCCTGAAAGTTTGATTCCTTTGGATTTGCTTGGAATATTCCAACTATTCCTACTACATGCATGATGTTGGGTCAGGTACCTATTAGATAAAGAAGACTGCCAATCATTGATCTCTAAGTTGGTTGATGAATTGTTGCTAATTCATAATTTGAGTTGAGACTACATCCTGTTACCATTGGGGTACATACCGGGTTGGAATCTTCCATGTCGTACTTTTTCAAGATCTGTTTGAGATATTTGGTTTGTGAAAGAAAAATATCATCTTTATTTTGTTGAACTTGTATACCAAGAAAATAGGTAAGTTCACCATGCAAGGACATTTCAAATTCTTGCTAAATTACTAAAGCAAAATTCTGACTCATGGATTCTTCATTGCTACCAAAAATGATATCATCAACATAAACAACAATTATTAGCAATTCATCAGTGCAATCTTTGTATATAGATTGCTATCTGCTGACCCTTTTGAAAAACTCTGTTGGTGTAGATATTTGTCAAGGTGGTAATACCAGGCCCTTGGAGCCTATTTTATACCATACATAGCGTTTATGAGTCTGCATACAAGTCTTGCATCATTTCCAAGAATGAATCCTTCTGGTTGTTCAATATAGACTTCTTCTTCTAAATCTCCATTAAGGAAAGTAGATTTTACATCCATTTGGTATACTTTGAATTTTTGAAAGCTAGAAAGAGCAAGAAACATCCTTATGGCTTCAAGTCTAGCAACAGGTGCAAAAGTTTCTCTAAAATATATACCTTTTTGCTGAGCATACTCTTTACAAACAAGTCTGGTCTTGTTTCTAATAACTTCACCATTTTCATTGAGCTTGTTTTTGAATATCCATTTAGTTCCTATGATATTTTTATCATGAGGGCTAGGAACTAATTCCCAAGTATTATTCTTTTCAATTTTCTCAAGTTATTCATTCATGGACTTGACCCAAAATCCATCTTTACATGCTTCATTTACATTTTGAGGTTTGGTGGAGGATAGTAATGCTAGATAGCTTGAGGTTTCTGTAATAGTTCTTCTTGTCTATACACCTACCTCTTTTTACCCTAAAATTTGTGTTTCTGGATGATCTTTCTGAACATACCTGGACAAAGCCTTTTCTTCTACCGTTATCTCTTCTTCTAGTGTTTCATTGGTTTCTTCTTCAAAATCATTGTGGTTTGATGTGGGAAAATAATCCCCATCTTCTTCATTGTCATAATCTTTGGTTTTTATCTGTTTTGGATTTTTTCATGCTTCATCAACTACAACATCAATACTTTCAACAATTTTCCCATGTCTTTTATTATAACATTTATATCCTTTACTTCGGGAAGAGTAACTAAGAGGGATACCTTCATCTGCTCTGGGCTCAAACTTACCAAGTTTTTCATCAGTCCTTTTGATATAACATTTGCTTCCAAAAAATTTAAAGTATTTTACCGTAGGAGGCTTACCATACCAAAGTTCATGTGGAGTTTGAGTATTGTTTACCCGAACATTTGCTTGGTTGAGAATAGTTACAGCGAAAAATGCAGCTTCACCCCAAAAGGTTGCAGGAGTTCCAGATTCATCTAGCATTGCTCGAGCCTTTTTTTGAACAGTTATGTTCATCCTTTCTACCACTCCATTTTGCTGAGGATTCCTTGTGGTGGAGAACTATATTTTTATTCCATGTTGTTCACAAATGTCAAAGAATTCATCCGACGTAAATTACCCTCCTTGATCAAATATGAGGCATTTTATTTTGCAATCTGATTCATTTTCAACCAAAGCTTTGAAGGCTTTGAACTTTTCAAATGCTTCATCTTTATGCTTTAGAAGACCTATCCAACACATTCTAGAGAAATCATCAATGATCAAAATAAAGTATTCTTCTCCACGAGGTGACTTTTTTCTTGATGGTCCACATAAATCAGTATGAACAAGTTCAAGAGGCTTATAGTTGATCCTTCTTTTTCAATGAAGTGAGATCTGGTTTGCTTGCTAAATTGACATTGTTTGCATATTGTATTTTTAGGAATGCTGATTTCTGGAAGATCAAAAACAACCTGGAATATGCATGCTTTTCTTATTTGAGAAAAGCTTAGATGTCCCAATATTCTATGCCATAGCCCATTTTCATCATTTTTGCTTAGATAGCAGTGTTCTTGTCCTCCCTTGGGTATGCATAAGTTGTTTGGAATTCTTTTACCTTTGATCACGGTTTCTCTTGTATAAAGCTCATGAACAACACATCCATTTGATTGAAACACCACTTCATTTCCTTGATCACACATTTGACTGACACTCAACAGGTTACGCTTTAGACTATCTACATACATAACATTCCCAACTATAACCTTTCCTTTTAGGAAAATAGAGCCTTTACCTTTTATGATAGCAGGACTGTCATTTCCAAATGAGACATTCTTTTCTTTTTCTAAGGCATTATATGAGTGAAGCTTTTCTTTGTCACTTTTCATGTGTTTTGAGCATCCACTGTCCTTCTGCATACAAGGCTATACCACATCTTTCTTTTCGAGGTTATTTCCTTCTCCATATTTTGGGATTCAATGGAGTTTTCTCCTTTTGAGATGTTTGCCAAAATTTCTCCTGCATTCAGATTCTTCATGGCCAAAGTTGTTATAGATTGATCATTCTATTTTATTTTCAAGAAGAGAAGAGTTATTATAGGAATTTTTCTCGATCCCTGTCACATTCCTTTGATTTCATGCTTCTCTAGTCATGATGGCTTTTTAAGCAACGCATTGAGCAGATTTGTGTCCAAAATTATGACATGAGAGACGTTGACCATTAAAGAAGTTCCTGCAATTATCGAATCTATTGACCTAGTGATTGTATTTTCTACTGATATTCATCTTTGAAGCAAATTGAGTATGATTTACCTAAGGTTGGTTGTGGCTTATGTTCATCCTTGAAGCAAATTGAGCCTGATTTACCTGGTGATCTTCTTTATGCCTTTGCTGATGATTTTCATATTGTTCACTGTTCTTTACTGCATCAAGATAGCTTTTAGTGGAGGTTGACGGCTTTTGTGATTGAGATGCTTCTTCAGTATATCCAAGACCTATATTTATCAGAGATTTCTTCATGAAGGTCAACTTCTTCTAAAACATCCCAAAAATTATCGTCATCATAAGCCATTAGAAGTATATAGTCATTACTATTTTCATCTTCATCACTATTTGATATATCATTGCTATCCTCATAAGTATAGTAACTTTTTTTACTTGCACATTGTTTTCTATTCCATTTTGCAGATTCCCTCCCTTTATCATATTTATATTTCTGAGAACATTTGGCAGCATAATGACTGACTCTACCACAGGAAAAACATTTGAAGGGTAGTTTACCTCTAAATCTTCTGGAACCCTGTTTAAGCTTCTTGACAGAGTTTACTTCATCTTATTCTTCTAAAATATGTCCTGATTCATTGAGTTCTTCATTTCCTTTTGCTGAAGCTTTAAATGCGGCTGCTCTCATATTTGATGGGCCTCCTTTTCTCATCTCAAAGGAAGTTAAGATTTCGTGAAGTTGTGTCATAGTGATAGTCTGTAGATCTTGTTTTTCTTCTGTGGGAAATACTTTTGATTCAAATTTAGCAAACAAGGATCTTAAAACTTTCTCAACTAAGGTAACTTCCTTTATCTCTTCACCCAGATTCTTCATACAATTAACAACCTCATCTATACGTAAGAAGTAACTAGCTATTCTTTCGTCATTATGCATCTTAAGAGTTTCATATTGAATTATGAGGGTTTGCAGTTTAGCACGTTTTACCTGAGAGTCTCCTTCGTAGCTTAGAACGATTTTGTCCCATATCTCTTTGGCTAAATTGAGCTGCATAAATTTAACAAACTCTAATTGTGACAAACTTCCAAATAATGTATTAACAACACTGGCATTGGTTTCATATTTCTTTTTACCTGTTGTATCTATAGGAATTGTTGATGGAAATGTATAACCTCCTTCCATGATTTCCTAGACATCCGTTCCAAGTGATTGTAGATAGGATGTGGTTCTTATATTCCAATAAAAGAGGTTCCTCCCATCAAAGATTGGTGATCTGATGGATCCCACGCTTTCCTGATTACTCATGATGATGAATCTCCCTTTAAGCAATCAAGCTTATTCTGAAGGACCTGCTCTGATACCAATTGTTGGAAATAATGTTGAAGGGGGGGGGGGGGGGTGGGTGAATTAGTATTATCAAATCAATAATTTAATTTCCCAAATATATTTGTATATGCTACTTCAATTAAGTGAAATAGTGTGTATATGCAACTGTACTTAAAGCAACCAGCATATATGCAAAGAACTTTCAATTTACCCAATTTATCATGCATTGAACTTTAACGAGTGTATCATAGATTTATTAGAGAGTACAATAAAATAAAAGTAAAGCATCACAGATAAGTAACACACATGAACACCAAGATATAATGTGGAAACCCAATGTGGGTGAAATCCACCTGCTACTGTAATCTCTGTATTCTTTTAATAATAAGAAAATCTATTTACAATCTTGTACTGGTGCAGACTTATACCAGTATGCAGGCTTCTAATTGCAAAAGGTTACAACCTCCTCTCATTCTCTAGCTTCTATTAGAAGGGAGCTACAACCCCCTAACTCTTGTACTAGCCGATATGTTTACTAGTATGTAGGTGGCGACCTACAAAAGGCTACGACCTTCTTTCTTCCTCCAAGGACCACATTTCATAAATTTTTAGACTGGATCCATTAACAACATCATAACAACAATTCAATCATTAAATACATCTGCATCAACCAATCACTGAGATTGAATCATCACTTTTTGAATCGACGACAACCGAATCAATCAATCACTTTGACAACCATAGTTAAATCATAATCAATCAATCACTTTGACAACCATAGTTAAATCATAATAAATCTAATCATTTAGAATACTGTCACCAAAATACAGTAACCAGAACCTAAACTAGAACCCAAAACTCTACAATAGCAAATAGCAACAACGGAAACATACTTTATAACTTATACGCTACTTCCATGTGTCGAACCTGCATGTATACGCGCTTTTCTCAAAGCCAACCAATGTATACATTTGCAAATATTAATTCATAGTTCTGCAACTATTCCATACTTCAGTTATACCTAGATCATAATATATATAGAATAACAGATGCATCGGTATTCAAATCTAGACTATACATGATCAAACCACATAATGATAATTCATTTCAAGCCTTAAGATCGTGATCCGTCATTGGATCTTATTCGTCATCAACTGCTAAGGTTCATTCTTGGTTCAGATCAAGCACTACACCATAAGCCAAGAACCTACATACTAGATCTCACACTTCATCAGATATTCGATACTTGCACACCTAGCTTAATGATCTTCTCCTCCTTTTATAGTTTTATTTCTTTCTCAAAACCATGGTCCAAAACCATTTAGGACGAATACCATGGATCAAAATACCATGGACCAAATGCCTTAGACCAAAAACTTAGTTTTCCAAGGTATACATGCTTTTCCTTCTATGAAAGTGTGTGTGTACATATATGCTACTTTTGGTAAGTGAACTTGCGTGTATATGTGGCTTGGTGTAGGTGAACTTGCATATACCTCTCTTTCTTCATTTTGTGTAGTCTGATCTATAATTCTTTGTTGTTAACCTGCTATACTGTGATCTTTCATCTGAGTGAGTTTCCATCAACAACAACACCTGTATCATAATGCCAACAATGATGCCAATCGACACCTAAAGCCAATGGCAGAAGGTAAAGAGAAAGAATGGAAAGAAATATAAAAGTTGAGAGAGCAATGTAGTACTTTTTTCTCCTGACCACTTGTATTTTTTTTTTTCCTTTTATTTGCACAAAATCCAAGAGGAAATTTTTACTCATCTACAAAATGTAACTTTGTTACCTTTTGAAAAGTTGAATAAAATTAAGCTTTTCTTTCGCCTTTAAAATTATATATAGTTTTGAAATTCTTATTTATAAATGATCTCTATGAAAAATTTTGAAAAAAAATTAACATTTATTTTTTTTAATTTATTTAATAATTAACATACTAAAATGAAAAGTATATATTAAAATGAATATTGGTGTAGTAATTGATATTTATGTGGTTAGCATGTTATCTAATGTATTATGTTTTATACTATAGAAACTCCTGAATTTAATCATATATGGTTTGTTGTTCTCCTAATTTCTCTCTCCCTTCATATAAAATTTGTTTAGATTCCCTTCTTTGTCCTCTCTCCACTGAATTCTATGTCCTTTATTCATTGATGTCTCTTCCTTGTATGTTGAATTCTATGAATTTCTTCGTTCTTGAATTTGTGAGTAATTTGGATTGCTTTGTCTCAGTTGAAGACTAGTAAAAATATCTTGGTGTCTTAGTCCTTGTATTAATTTAAGTTACCTACTATTTAAATGTTGTGTTGAATCTGTGTTATGAAACTCATTCTTCAAAAACTGTGTTGAAGTCTAGTGATGAATATTGACATTGAAACCCTTTGTTGAAGTTTGTTCAAAACTTGGAGTGAAGTTTTTATATGTTGGAAAGCTCTAAATTTCGCATTGAAGACTTTGAACTATGGTTAATTAATTCTCGGTGTTGCATCAACTAAATTCTCAAATCAAATCTTTGTGCACTATGTGTTCAAGTACTTTGGTTCTAGAATTTTTTGACTTCCCCACCTATATTGAATGATTGTGCATGGAATGATAAAATTGTGTTGAACTAAACAAGCCAATTACTCAATCTTCTAAAGAATATGTGCACCTCCCATAGAAAAAGAATAATCAGGGGCATGATTCCTCTAGATGAAGAGGTGGAACGATGCCCTGCAAGTTGATGCAACTAAAAAAAGTATAAAAGCATAATTTGGCCACATACAATAGAAAAATACCACAAAATTCAAAAACACAGTTGAGACGATAATTTTTTGTGCATGAGTAAAAGCCAAACATCAGCTCGACCCCCTATCATTATGGCCATCACCTTGGTTCCTAGGGCCCCTATGGGCACTCCTTGCATCATTAAGGAACCCATGATTTCCCGAACCCCTTGTGGGTGATGAATTGCCCCACCTCAAAAGGGTAATCACTGCTACATCTTGCACATCATGCTCTCATTCCTAGCCCCAAGGGATAGCTCAATTGGTTGAGTTCCTCCTCCTAAGGGCCTCTCCTATAGGGAGGGCACAGGGTCAAATCTCTTTGATGCCCTTGGGGTTAGGCCTTGTTAGTTTGGCTGGTGGGTAGATCCCTTCAAGTTAATCTACCTCAATTTCCTCATGGATGTAGGAGCTACTCAGTGTTCGTGAACCACATTAAAAAAAAACATTCTCTCATCCCCTTGAGCACTGAGCAATAAAGGAAAGAAAAATCAATAAAAAGAAAAGGAAAATGAAGAAGGGTGGAAAAACAAAGGCTGAGGTAACACATATACCATAATTTCTCCCTCTTGCATTCATACACCTAAGGTGTGGGCTTCTCCCATCACAGCTACCCTTGTACCATGGCATGCGGCTTGGAGCCTACCCTTTTTGCCCCACTTCGTTCAATCACTATTTCACATGACGCCTTCCATTTAACGGATGTACCATGGATCGTTCATTCCCTTAGAGGTTGAGACCACCAAATAGGGTCCTTCTTTAACGACTCCTACCCAGGAAGATAACACTTATACATGTTCAAAATCCATTTGGAAGGAGGACCATCTTAATTTATTATTTCCACTATTATTTTATAATTTCCTTAGGAGGACCATTTTAGACCTAAATATTCCCCTAATGTGAGCACTTGGGCACACAAGGAAGAAATGAAGGACCTTTCTCCACCTCTGTTGACCCTTTAGGATGTGACAATGCTCCCTGGTTGATTTTTTTCCTCTTTATTTAGCGCATGAGCACACTACAAAGCCCCCAATGACCATGCATATCCCCATTGTACTTTGAAACTAAGCCCTCCTAGTTTGCATGTGTATTTTTTCTTGCATGAAATTTATTTTAGTTATCATTAATGGCTTTTCATGAGCTATCATCTGTGATGGCTCTTTGAACTTGATTTACAAGTATTGTTGCATAGTTATTTTTTTTAAGTTGGTCTTGTCATTCTAAGTGTGATTCCATAAACATGTGCTAATATTACAAGTGTTGCCAAGGTGTCATCATTTGTTGGAGACATGATGCTTTGTAAAGTAGCCACTAAAGAGCTTTCAGAAGTAAGAGTTGATGTACATGTGGAGGTTATAAGGCCTAAACCTCCCATATACAAATATACTTACTGTTTTATTTACAAGACTACAGAGGACACATGGAGTAAGATTTATAAAAAATTCACTAAGGGGAGGTCTCAAGAGGACTTAGAATATGTGCATACATACATCAATATTATGAAGTCAAGAATGCACATGATCACATGTAGATGCTTGGTCATGCCATGTGAAAAAGTTTTTGAATGGATCTTGACACACATGGATGACTCTCAGCTTCTGCTTCGTAGTGAGAGTGGTAGAAAACTCAACACCTATTATGTTGAGGGTATGGATAAATACTATAAGATGCTGAATCCAAATGAATATGTGAATGAAAAATTCTACACAAGATAGGATACCCTCGACATGATTGATGTTATCAAGCAATGGTGTTGAGAGCCTGGCAAGTTTCACCATTTCCTTTCATAATCTATCAAACGAAGATTCTATGAGACACATATTAGTATTTGATAGTTATGTATTGTCAAATGTTTGGGTGCAAGAACATTGAGGTGTCCAAGAGAATTGGATATATACATTCAGTATAGTGGTCACACATGGAAAAGGTTTCAACTAGGAATATATATTATCATATGAGTTACATCATCAGGTGGTCTAGGCCAAAACATATTTACAAATGAACCAAGCACTAGGATTTCACATGTCTACATTTATCATGGATGGAATCTATGCACAGCATGCGTTCCCAAAATTATCTTTGAACTGGACTCCTAAAGAGAAGTTCCTAGTTTATTTCCATGGTGGGGTGTTATCAAAAGGAAGCTTAAGATCCGCATGTGACAGATTGGGTGAACACTTCTTTGCTATCATCTTTTCCATGATATTCGAGACTGATCAACCATGCATGAATGATTAGGTGAAGGAGTCACTTTGAGATATTGCACACTAGTTTGTATCTCCTAAAGAAACATATGTCATATGCTTCAGATGTTAGAGGGACCCTCATCTTATGCCGCAATATGTCACAAACAAGGTAGTCATGCAGGAAGTGGAAAATTGGCTAGACAAGGGCTTATAGGGAATTATTTGCAACCCTAGACCTATCATTCTAGTGAGGATTATATTGTATCAATTAAAGAGTCACAAGTATATGTAAGAAGAGATAAAAGATATGGATTTCCTACTCTTTGGTATAAAATACTTCAATGGATATGATTTGAGGCGAATTGTCAGGAAACCTTGTGAGAGGATATATTATAATATGGGGTATTCATCAAAGATAAACATGAAAGATGAAAATATAAATAAGAGGTACTCTTCCGGGATGAATTCACATCCAACTATGAAGACCGGTTCACCCACCAATCTTCTAGCTTAGGACTACCAAGAGCAGGAGGAGGAGAAAATAACACCTCAAGCAAGGAAGATAAATCCCATGAAAAGGATCAACTATTCATCAGGTGAGAAGTAGGAAATGAAAGGTCGATCATTTAAATAGAGGAGCACAAAAACAGAGATGGAGAGGAGAGAAGATGAAGATGAAGAATAATAAGAACAAGAAGAAGAGAGAAGGAATCAGGATGAGTTGCTTGGAAAGAAACATGTAATAGAAGAAGAGAGGAGAAGGATAAAAGAAGAGTGACAAAGGCATTACGAGGAGGATGAAGATGCACATAGGCTTGAAGAGAATAATTGACTCAAGAGTTGGAAGAGGAAGAATTTGAGGAAGAAGATAACATCCAACCCATGGATTATGAGCCAGGTACCCTAGAAGAACAATCACTCACAAGAGACCATCCTCCATTCAGAGAGATGGGATAACACCCCCACCAGTAGATAGAGTCACAAATGTTTGTAGCATAATGTTTTATCGTATATAGAATAGGATCATCAAACAAAGGAATAGATACTTTTTCAATTATCCTCAGAACCCAATCTTAGTCGCTACATAGAAGGTAATAACCTCTAACGCTAGAATAAATACAGGGGTAGTCATGATGACAAATGTTTCATTCACTATAGTGGCACAATATAAATTAGAGTACTTATTGAATGCTATTTTTAGGTCGATTACAAAACTTGCTATGGTGAAGCAATAGGTAGAACATATTGAGGACAATAGCCAACGAATGTCATCACAAAACATCAATATAGAAAAATGGCAATCATCCATGTAAGAAGAACTCAGACCAATGGAAAATATTATGGCATGACTATATGACGAGATGATACTTATAAAGTAGGTCATGGCTCCTCTCATTGGAATTTAGAAAAATGCATAGGAGTTGGTGAAACTCATGAAGATGATGAATAGATAAGTTGAGCAGATGCAGGATTGGGCTACTAAATACCTGAATGATCCACAATATTTGGTAAGGAAATAAAAGGTCTCCCCAATATAGATAGAGTTCAGTTGAGACTCCACCTACAAAATTACTCTTATCTTGCAGCATAGTCAGTTAATATGATGGTTGCACACCATTGGATACATAATGGGTTTGAGTCTGTAACATACAACCACGGGATGCCCGCCATTGGAACCCTTGAAGAAATGAGAGGCAGGGAGGTCATCTTATAGGAGATCAATGATTAATTGAAAAAATCACCAAGGACATTATTTAATAGTATGCCTTTGCACCAATCAAATCATAGATGAATCTATGATGGTTGTGGAGTAATGCAGTGTAAATCTCCAAGAACACATTATCAAAGGAATTGGACGTGAATATTGTTGGGTTGTGTTATATTCTTTCCACGACTAGCCCACATAGCCAACTGGGGGGTTAGACTGTGGGTGGAGCCCACCCTTCATTGCGTCGCTTGCATAGCGGGGGGGGTCACAGGGGGTTGGTTTTGGACCCCATGTTAGGTTGGGCGGACCCACCTATGGTTTTTTCCATGATTTTCGCACATGGTTTTGGATGTGATGGTTTTCAGTCCATGGTTTTGGACACAATGGTTTTTGGTCCATGGTATTGGATGCTTCGGCATGTATAAATATGTATTGTGACATTGCAAGGAAAATAATGAAAAAATCAATCTGGTAGTCCTGGTTTTGGGATCTGGGGGAAACTCTCTGTGTATATGTGTTTTATGTGTTATGCTCTTGCTTTTTTTATTTTTTGTGTTTTAGAATTTGTATGCAGGTAATTTCTGTACAAGGTTAAAGCATACATTTCGTATCAGAGTTGTTTTGGCTTCAAGGGGATGCCTTTATTGCTGAGGGGTTTCACTCAGGCCTGTGGTAGACCCCATTCAGTGGGAGATATACAGGATTGATTCTAGTGGTGAAAGAAGATGGCGAGTAGTAGAAAGATAGAGATCGTGAAATTTAATGGTCAGAGTTTTGAGTTCTCGAAACTCAAGATGGAGGATCTGTTGGTGGATAAAGATCAGTGGATTGCGGTAGATCCATGTACTAAACCAATGAGAGTGTTCGATGAAGAATGGAAGAATTTGGATTAGAAGGCAAAGAGCACAATATTATTGTGTGTCTCAGATTCAATATTGCTGAACGTATCAGAGGAAGCTACAGTGAAGACTTTGTGGGACAAGTCAAGGACTTTGTACCAATCTAATTCTTTGGTGAATAACTGTTCTTGTCGAAAAAGATATATAACCTGAGGATGAAAGATCGAGACTCAGTGATAAGGCATTTGAACACATTTAATACTATGGTAAGTTAGTTAGCTTATGTTTATATTAAAATTTCAGATGGAGATAAGTGCATCAATTTGTTGTGTTCTCTACCAGATTTGTGGGATAGTCTGCTTATTGCAATAGGTAGCAATGCAACTGCCTTGTAGTTTGATGAAGTAGTCTCATCCTTGCTAACGGAGGAGATGAGACAGAAAAATATGGAAAGCCAGAATGGTGATGCCTTGTCTGTACGACAACGGTCCCAAAACAGAAACAAAAATAATTCATTGAGTGCGAGATCTAAATCTAGAGGGAGATCTAAATCTCTAGGAAAACCTATAAAGGTGGTGTGTTGGAAATGCGGAAAGGAAGGGCACTACAAAAGGGTCTGTAAATCTAAAGCTCCTAATAAAGGAAAGGGATCTAATGATGCTCCTTCTGTAGAGGTGAAAACCACCTCAGATGAAGGTGGGGACATGTACTAGGCTTCTTCTAGTACACATGTAGATCATGAGGCATTGTTGATTGACTCAGATGCATCCATTCACTTTGCTTCCCATAGATAGTGGTTCTGTGAGTATGAGAAATATGATGGTGGTGATGTCTTCTTAGGGGATGATAGGAAGGCTAAAATCATTGGTCTCGGAAAAGTAAAGTTGAAGTTGCAAAGTGGAAGGGTTAGAACACTTCTGGGTGTTCTGCATATTCTTGTATTGGCTAGAAATCTGATTTCTGTAAGCAAGTGGGATGATGCAAGTGTAAAAATAGTGTTCGAGAAGGATACTTACAAGATGGTTTGAGGAGCACTGGTATTGATGCGGGGAGTTTGGATTGGAACTCTATACAAGCTGCAAGGGTAAAATTGTTGATGGGTGCAATAGTTCTGTTATTCCTGAAAGTGGAGCAAAAAATCTAGTGGTCTCTGGAGAGAATACCATGCTGTGGCATCAAAGGCTTGGACATATTGGAGAGAAGGGCCTTCGAATACTTCATAGTAAAGGTATGGTAGAAGGTATGAGTAATAGCTCTCTGGATTTTCATTTTTGTGAAAATTGTGTATATGGGAAGCAGAATCGGGTGAGTTTCCCCTCTGGTGGTAAGAGGGCGAAACAGATATTAGAGCTTATGCATAATGATGTGTTTGACCTATGACGGTTCCATCACTGGGTAAGTCTGTGTACTATGTATCATTTATAGATGACTTCTCAAGGAATACATGGATATATTTCCTTAAGAAGAAATCTGAAGTCTTTGACAAGTTTAAAGAATTTAAGCCTCTGGTGGAAAACCAGACAGAGAAGAAGATAAAGGTGCTGAGGACAGATAACGGTCGAGATTTTTGCAGTAAGGAATTTGAAGAATTCTGTAAGAAGTGTGGTATAGCATGGGAGAAGACTACCCCATATACACCTTAGCAAAATGGATTTGTGGAAATAATGAACAAGACGTTGATGGAAAGGGCAAGAAGCATGCTCAGTGGTGTCGGGTTAGGACAAGAATTCTGTGCAGAGGTGGTGGAGATTACATGTTACCTAGTCAACACGTCACCTTCATCATCATTGGAGGATAAGGCTCCATGGGAGATATGAATTGGTAAGAAACGCTCTCTTTCACATCTAAGGGTATTTGGATGTGATGCATATGTACATGTTCCAAAGGAGAAAAGAACAAAGTTGGATAGTAAATCTAAAAAGTGCCTCTTTATTGGGTATAAGGATGGTTTAAAGGGTTATAAGCTTTGGAACCCAGTAACAAGGGAGGTTGTCTGCAGCTGAGATGTGGTGTTCAGAGAGGTGAAAGATGTTATTAAACATGAAGTCCAACGAAAGGAACTTGAGAAGATAGAGTTTGAGCTAAAGAAGGAAGAATTAGACTTTACAGCAGAGGAGGAATCAAAATATGAAGAGCCACAAACTTTGGGTGTGAGAAGATCAGTTCGAGAAAGAAGGAAACCAGAAAGGTATAGTCCATCTGCTCTCTATTCAAATTTTGCTTTATCTATTACTAATGATGATCCCAGAACTGTGAAGGAAGCAGTAGATTCAGAGGATGGAAAACTCTGGAAAGAGGCCATGGTTGATGAAATGGCATCTTTGCACAAAAATGAGGCTTGGGATCTCGTGGAGTTGCTAAATAGAAGGAAACCTATTGGTAGCAAATGGGTGTTCAATAAGAAGACAAATGAAGAAGGAAAGGTGGAGAAATACAAAGCTCGGTTGATAGCAAAAGGTTATTCCCAAGTGTTGGGAATTGATTTTGGTGATATTTCTTCTCCTGTTGCCAAGGTAGCTTCTATTAGATTACTGTTATCTATTGCTGCTCCTTTTGATTTTGAGGTGGAACAGATGGATGTTAAGACAAACATTTCTTCATGGGGATCTCAAAGAGGAGTTCCATATGAAGCAACCTGAAGGTTTTGCGATGAAGGGTAAGAAATAACTCGTATGCAAGTTAAATAAGCCTTTGTATGGGTTAAAACAGTCACCAAGGATGTGGTATCAGAAATTTGATACATTCAGATGGGGACTTGGCTTCACCAGAAGCAAAGCAGATAATTGTCTATATTTTAAGTTAATTGGTGACTGTGTTATTTATCTGGTCTTATATGTGGATGATATGTTGTTGGTTGGAAATGACAAAGAAACTATCCAGAATTTGAAGACCCAATTGTCCTCCAAATTCAACATGAAAGATCTTGGTGTTGCAAACTATATTTTGAACATGGAAATTAAAAGAGACTGGGAAAAGAGGAAGCTCTGGTTAAACCAAAGGAAGTATGTCGAAACAATACTACAGAGGTTTAATATGCAGGATAGTAAACCAATGAAGGTTCCTATTCCTATAGGTGTAAAGTTATCTACTAAACAGTGTCCCAAGACACAAGAAGAGTAAGAGAACATGTCTCCTGTTCCATATGAAAGTGCAGTCGGTAGCCTAATGTATGCAATGGTTTGTACTAGACCAAACATTGCACATGCAGTGGGAGTATTGAGCATGTTTATGTCAAAACCAGGAGAGGAGCATTGGACAGTAGTGAAGTAGTTTTTCAGGTATTTGTGTGGCACTAGTGATTATGGTTTGTGCTACCAAGGAAGACTAGCATTGGACAGAGTGCTGGATATTCATGGCTTTTTTGATGCAAATTAGGCTAGATATCTGGATCAGAGAAGATCTACAAGTTGGTATGTGTTTAACCTATTTGGAGGTGCAGTCAGTTGGATGAGTAAGAAACAATCTATAGTGGCACTATCAACTACAGAGGTAGAATAAATGGCAGCCACTCATGCAAGCAAGGAAGTAGTTTGGTTGCAGAGATTATGTTCAAGTATGGGGTTAGTATAGGGAGCTATAACGATAGACTGCGACATCTAAAGTGCAATTTTATTGGCAAAGAAAACTGCATATCATTCAAAGACAAAGCACATTGATGTTCAGTATCACTCTGTGAGGGATGTGATAGAAGACAAAAAGGTGTTGTTGGTAAAGGTGGACACTTTGAAGAATATTGCAGATGCATTGACAAAATCTGTGAGCTCTGAGAAGTTCTCTTGGTGTAGAGAAACAATGGGCATTGTAGGGCTAGATAAATGACTAAGATCTCTTGTGGCCCCCTGTGGAAAGAAAACAACAAGTGGGTAATGTTGGGTTGTGTTATATTCTTTCCATGACTAGCCCACGTAGTTAACCGGGGGGTTACAGTGGCGATGAAGCCCCCCCTTCATTGCGCCGATTGCATAGCAGGGGAGTGACAAGGGGTTTGAGGGGTGCAGGTAACCCCACTCTATGGGTTGACCCCAATGTTAGGTTAGGCAAACCCACCTACAGTTTTGTGCATGATTTTTGCACATGGTTTTGGATGTGATAGTTTTTGGTCCATGGTTTTGGACGCGACAGTTTTTGGTCCATGGTATTGGATGCTTCGGCATGTATAAATATGTATTGTAACATTGAAAGGAAAAAAATAAAAAAATCAATCTGGTAGTCCCATTTTTGGATCCAGGGGAAATTCTTTGTGTATATGTCTTTCATGTGTTATGCTCTCGCATTGTTTATTTTTTGTGTTTTAGAATTCATATACAGGTAATTTCTATACGGGGTTAAAACCTACAAAGATGCACTATAAAGGGGGATTTACATATCTGATCGAAGCAATCGCAAAGGAGTTCAAAGCATGGCACACCTATATGAAAACTGAACTCCGTGAAAAAGAAAATGATTTATCCATTTGAATGAATATTTGTCCTTTTAGTACTTTTGTCTTATTAGGCGATTGTCTCATTTCTAAATTTTCTTATGTAATGAAGTCCAAGGGACACATGTGGAATTTGAGAAGCCACATATTGGAATGTAATGAGCCATATTCAAATATACATAGTGATAGAAGTCAAAGAGTCATGGGGAAGCTCAAGGGTCGTTGTATTTCTTGTAAATAGCTCCTCATAACTCAAGCAAATGGATTTTTTCCAATATTTTGGAGGCTTATCCTTGGCTTCTCTTGTACCACATAGGAGATATATTGTTCTTTGGAGAAGAATTTGGTGGCTTTGTGTTCCACTACTAGATACAATGTTTCTTTCATGTAACAAGGTACTTGGGATAGTCTACTCACAATTAGAAGCTCAATGAGCCGACATTCCTTCATGCATGTATCGTATATATAGTTGGACTATTTTGGTTATGTTTATGGTATATTTGCTTTATTTACATACTATGTTAATGAATTAGTTTGTTTCTCATAATGTGTCTATTGAATGAATGTTGTTATGTGATGACACCCAGAAATGGGTAATTATATGGGCTCATTTTGCCTCTTAATTTGACTTAATCCACCATTCTCATTAGTTTATTGCATGTTTTTGAATATATTTATGCTAATAGAGTGAATCGGGTTAGTCATTTTGCCACGTAGTCTAATGTGTGCTTTATGCTGATTTTTGGTCAATTTTGAGACAAAATCAAAGGTTTAATGAGCATTTGGAAACCAAATTCGAGGGAGAACAAGGGAGAGGGTTTGTAGGAGGGTGTCCCATTCATTTATGAACCCTTACCTCAAAGTCTCCATTAGAAACTTAGAGCACAAATGTCCACATTCCAAGGGGCAGCCGAGCAAGTAAAGAAAGACTGTTGTTTGTCTTCAGTTCTAGGAAGCCAACCTCCTTGATTTTAGGAGGATTATTGGAGGTCCCCATTTGTATAAATAAGGAGGGTTAGGGGCTTAATTCTTTTAGTTAGATGTTAGCCATTTCATAGTATATTTTTGCACTTTTTTGTAGCCTTGTAGTCAACTCATTTTCAAGCTCTTTTTGCAGACAGTTTTGTGATGTAATTGTTATTATTTTGATCAATGAAGATGAATCCAGTTTTGAACCAGCACTGATATTTTCTAAAGGGCTGAAGCTCTTGGGTTATGGCCCAAACCAAGTTTCCCAACACCTCCTTTGTATATTTATATGCTTTTACTTGCATTCATAAGATAATTTCTGTTGTTTAGGTTAATCTTGCTTTGTTAAATTAGGTTGCTTTTGATGGTTAGAATAGTTGTTTTTGCTTCAAGTTGCTTAAGTAGTTTGCTACAGTAATAGGAAAAGATCCAAAAAGGCCACCAGAAGGTCTTGATCTCCTTTCTCCCTCCTTGGGACCATGATTTGAGGTCAAGGCACTGCTGCTGCCACCAAAAACACAGTTTTTGCCCTTCCAATGCAATTGCTCATGTGACATTTCGAGTTGGAGAAGTTGATATTATTTTGGATTCACATGTTTAGATCATTTCATGTTCATTTATCATTTTTTTCTCGCATTATCTTCTGTTCAAAAAGTTTTTTTCAACATTTTTCTAGTTTTAGGTCAAAATTAGGTTAAGATAGACAAAACTTTATTTTTCAGTTCTTGCTTTGGTCAGTTTCGAGAGGTAAGTGTGCAACTCTCTTATAGAACATCCCATATTATCACTCTTCTATAACACAACCTATACCATTTCATCTCTAAAATATTTCCCCACTCTTTCGCCATATTTCGCCAATCTACCCTAATTCCTGCATTTTTTCATAAAATTGCTTTCTTTCCCTTTTGAACAAATTCAACCATCTCCTTCAGCCCTGTTCCTCATTTACAAAGTTCTAGACACCTCAATACCTTCATCAAACCTTCATCTCCCCTTTCCCATAATTTTTTCCACCTTCAAACCTCCAAAAACCACTTTCGGCCTCCGCATGTAGATCCTCCTGTAGAATCTCCCGTAGATCCCTTAAACCTCCTGTAGAATTTCCTGTGAGTGATTTTTCGAAGTCTGATCGCAATGGAAGTCTCCTGAAGGGTACTAGGGACTTCTTAGGACCCCTTCACACCTTCCTCATCTTCTGTAAAAGCCAACTCCATCTTCCTTGGCCACCAAACCTCTGCACAATCACAACCAGTCAAGCCATAAGCATAATGATTCCACATAAAAATACTCAAAAGTACAAAAAGATGATTTCTTTTCATTTCTCTTGAGAAGTAGCTTGAATAAATGCAATTTACATTTTCAGTAGTCAATGGCACCCATTTTAGTAGTTTCCATCTTTTCTTGCACAACTAGTGTTTGCTAGGGTTTGCGTTTCATTTTAGTTTTCCTTCTCTTTCTGCAAGTAGAATAGCCCATGTAGAGTTAGTTTCCTTTCATCATGGTTAAACCTTCTTCTAAGAACTCATAGAGGTTGGCTTAAGCTCCTAGCAAACTTGTGCCAACTGATTAAGTGACAGCCTGCAGTAAGATCTAGTACTTGTGCATACAACACTATCACTTCCATGTTTGTTACGAACTACCGGGTTGATAAAAGTAAATAAGGAAGCCCCAAGAGTTGCAGCATTATTTTTGCCATACTGGAGCTCACCACTCTTTTTCGCACCATTACCGGGGAAGTGTCAGAGTATTTTGTGATTATTGTTTTTCTTCTATTTTCTACTGCAACATTCTGTTAAGTAGTTTATTTCAGCAAAATTAGAGTAGTTGTTTCATTTCAATTCTACAATTTCAATTCTGCAAAAGTAGATTAGAAATTTCTTACTTTCATTTCAATTCTGCAATTTCATTTCAGCAAGCGTAGATTAGACATTTCCTGTTTTTATTTCAATTCTACAATTTCATTTCAGCAAGCGTAGATTATACATTTCCTGCTTTCATTTCAGTTCTGCAATTTCCATTCTAGCAAAGTAGATTAGTCATCTCCTGCTTTCATTTCAGTTCTGCAATTTCTATTTCAGCAAGATTCATTTCAGTTAGTTGCAAGTTGTTGATCAATCTATTTCAGTTTTGCAGGTACAAGTAGAAAAAACAAAAATCACCCAAAAAGAGATTTCCTTTCATGCCTCGTAGGAGTAGAGATAATTCAAAAAAAATGTTTGTTCAATGCCCCCACTACTTCACATAGCCAACCTTCTCTCTTCTTTTGTGGCTACAATCAAGAAACAACCTTAGGTAACAACCAGACATATTTGAAGAATCTATAGGGGAAGAAGAACGAGAAACCCATTCCTCTGGAGCCAATGGCTGAAAATAGAAATGTTGGGAGAAGTACCTTGTCTTCCAACTCATCTCTTAGAAGTGAATTTGAGAATCAATTGGAAGATTTCAAGAGCGAGATGAGGCAGATTCTTGCCATGCATATCAAAAGAAAACAAGAGGAAACAGAGAGGGCTTTGGCCATTTTTTGCCCTAGATGCACCAGGAGGCATCCTAGGAACGAATGTCCATTGCACTCTATAGAAGTGTGTTTAGTCTGTGAAGAAGACCATCCTACAAATCAGTGCCCTTCCTTGCCTGGAATTAAAGCTGCATATCAATGAATTGAAGGAGCCACTAAACCACTCTATTTGATGAACCAAAGGAGGCCACATGGACCCAGACGTTACCAGTAGAGAATGCGAGGGACATCTTAGACTTATTACAACCCCAATCAGGCCACTTCCATGCCTTCTTCGGGTCCCCTTACTCATCCTTCCTAGTCCACACCCCCTCCTTGGTCGTATCCTCCTTGGTTCTAGACAGTCACTAAGTTGCAACATCACTCTCTTCCACAACTATGCTTGATCCCTTCAAAGTCAAATCATTTGGTCTCTGAAATCTGGATACCTATCAAAGCATGCATTTCAAGCCTCCACATCATTTTTTCTATTATCTCGATGTGCACATGGCTCCATTGGAAGTATTCTTATACTTGAAAATGATTTTGTTTTTCAAGTAGGGTAGGGTAGAAAAAAAAGGAAAAAAATGAAAAATAAGAGAAAAATAAAAATCTAAGGTGAAAACCTCCTTGGAGGTGCCGCAGATTGGCTCATTGATTGAAAACTTCCATGAGGTGGTCAATGGGTTGGAAATAAGAGGAAAGAAAAAGAGAATAAGATCCCTAGGTGAAAACCTTCCTTGGAGGTGCCCAAGGTAGACAATTAGGGTGAAAACCTCCTTAAGACACCCTAGTTGTTGTAAAAAAAGAAGGAGAAAGAGAAAAAGAAAAAAAAAATTTCCAGTTGTATTGCAGGTCTACAAGAGAACTTCAGGAAGCAGCAACAGGTGCCAAGAAAGCACTGAAACCAATAACAGCACCTATCCTACCTTCCCTCACCCTTCTCCATCATTCTTGACATTCTTTCCACCTCACTGTGCTTCTTTTCTGAAAACTATGTTTTCTACAGAAGACTCCTGTAGAAATTATAGAGAGCTAGAAATGGATTCTAAAAGAAGTTTGGGGAAAATGGAAGCTTCATAAAGGGTTTATAAATCCCCCTAAAATCTTCAAACCTCTCTTCCATCATTTCCAATTCTGCATTACGGCCCAAGATCATTTTTTTCGTACTGTCCAAAAAACTACACAATGCTCTAATACAAAAATACATAGAGCAGAAATTTATTTTTTCCCTAACTTGAAAACCGTGCATCCATTTAAAAAGCTATTTCAAAGGGAGTTGTAAGGGATGATGGAAACATGCCCAAGCAATTTCAACCAATTCCAATGCACGGTTTCCAAGAAATCGGCCTCCATCACCTTCAGCCATTTTTTCATTTTCTCCATATCCACGCATCCATTTAAAAACCTGCTCCACTGGGAGATGCATATGGGTGATAGTAACATGCCCAAGCAATTTCATCCAATTCTAGTGCATGGTTTCCAAGAAATTTAACTCCATCACCTTCATCCATTTTCAGTTTTTCTCGAAATCCATGCATCCATTGACCACAATTTTTCTATGGGAGGTGCATAATGATGATAGAAACATGCTCAGAAAATTTTAGGTCAATCTAGTCTATCCTTAGGGAGATATGGACAAAACAAGTCACTGTCCCATTAAAACCTAGCATCAACAGCATGAGCATGCAAATCTGAAGTTTGAAGCAGACTCCTGAAGATCAAATCCAGCTAGAGGATGCCTGCACAAGAAGAAACAGTCACACATCAAACAATAACAAAGCATAGCAGCTGATACCCTTAAAAGTGAAGCTCCAGAGGAAGAATCGGTGTAGCCACAGGTGTATACAACGTGTAAGGAGCTGTTCCTGATCAAAGATCACCAGCATGAGGTAGCCAAGCCACCAATTCAGAGAACATGAGCACCAGTAGCAGTAGCAATAAAAAAACAAAGTGCCAAAGCATGAGCATACAGAGCATGGTAGCGACTAACAGGTAAGTGGCTAAACCTGTTCCTCTGTTGCATGAATATGATTTAGAAACTGCATGAACCATTGAGATGGTTATGATTAAATGAGATTGGCTGGCCACCCTCGTCCAGTTTAGACAGCGGCTCGTCCAGCTCAACAACACTCAACCGGAGATCATATAGCACATGTGTCTAGTCAACTCATGGGAAATCTAAAAAACAGGTAGTGGCAGATGTTTTGAACTCAAGCGCAAATAATGGGAAGTGATTATGGGTCGAAAGTGTAAATTTTCATGATGGCACTGCAGTAGGGACCAATAGTCCAAATAATGCCACGCACATTTTTGCCAGCTCACCATCAGTAGAAATATCTCAAAGAAAGCATAAGTATGTCTCTTGGAAACTCCTTCACCACCTTTTCTTCCATTTCATCCTCATCCACTTAGTTGTAGTAAGCTCTACATCCACCACCATAACCTCAAAATCATCATCCACTATCATTTTCAGCCATTTTTCTGCTAGCGGAATTCTACAGGAAGTTGTAACAGTTCTATAGGAGGACCAATGAGTAGTCTTGCAGAATAAAAATGAGATTATCATCCAAATTTGGGCTTGAAGAGGTACGCTCGATGCAAACCCACTTTGCATTTTTGTATATACAAGGGGTGATGTGGTTGTAAGATAGAATGGAGCCTGAAAAGGGAAAGAAATTACATTCAAAGAAATCTTCCTACTTCTTAAGAAAAACACAGTTTTCATCTACTCTCTGTTTCTGAAGTATTGTCTCTTCTTCACCCTGGTTTTCACGTATCCGAGTGATGCAATTTTAAGGAAGGATTAAGCCTGAAAAAGGAGAGGAATTGCATTCAAAAGATTGCCTGTGATTTTAAAATATATATATATATATATATATATATATATATATATATATATATAGTTTCTCCATTTTACTCTCCGTACTGAAATTTTGTCTCTTTCTCCTTTGTGGTATTCTCTTATGTAAAGAAGTGATGCAACCATAGGAAATTATGCCTATAAAATAGTGAATTTGCATTGGGTGGTCTACTTACTTTGTGAAAAGAAAAAACATTGTCTGTATACTCTCTGTTTTTAAGATATTGTTTCCCTCAAACAAACTGAGAAGTAAATTAAGTTTAAGAACAGAGTTTGAAGGGAAGGGAAGTTACAATCTGTTAAAAAGGAAGAACACAAAAAAAAAACTCTCTCTCTGATTACAGAAATAAAACCTCAATTGTTCCTCTATTTCCAGGTTTGAAATATGTTGTCTTCCTCCTCACCTGATATATTCCAGTAGTCTCTGAACATCATCACTTACACAATCCCCATAGTTTGGGATATTTTCAGGAACATGACTAAAGAGGATGATATAAAAACTCTCATTGATGAACTTAGTCCATCTGGAAGTGAAGAGGAGGAACAAGAACGGGAAGCTGAGAAGGAAATCCATGGAGAAGAACGAAACATTCAATTGGAAGGAGAGGAACCCCACATAGAAAAAGAAGAAAAACAGAGAGGAGAAGAGAAACATGACACCACCAAAGATGAGCCTAAAGCAGAAAAGAAGATAGAGTCAACAACAGAAAAAGGGAGAACCATAGCAGAGAAAAAGAAGAGGACAATAATTGAAAAGAAGAAGCCAAAGAAAGTTCAGAAAAAGGCTGCCACAGGAAAGGCAGAAACTAAACAAGCATAGGAGAAAACAAAATCAGAGACAACAGACACAAAACCAGCAGAAACAGGAAAAACAACAGATGAAGAAGAAGAAAAGTGGTAGTGGGAAAAGTTAGATGCAAAAGTTGTATTCCATGATAGGGAAGAGGATCTCATATCTAAGCCATGGAATGTCAGGGAGGCCATCAAGGCCAACAAAGATAAGGAGATGGATTAGTTGCTTAGAGGATGAGCAACACCTTTAGTAGGGGGGTAATGATGAGCCCCAGAAATGGGTAATTATATGGGCTCATTTTGCCTCTTAATTCGAATTAATCCACCATTCTCATTAGTTTATTGCATTTTTCTGAATATATTTATGCTAATAGAGTGAATTGGGTTAGTCATTTTTCCATGTAATCTAATGTGTTCTTTATGCAGATTTTTGGTCAATTTTGAGACAAAATCAAAGGTTTAATGAGCATTTGGTAGCCAAATTCGAGGAAGAACAAGGGAGAGGATTTGTAGGAGGGTATCCCCTTCATTTATGAACCCTTACCTTTAATTCTCTATTAGAAACTAGGAGCACAAAGGTCCACATTCCAAGGGGCAGCCGATCAAGTAAAGAAGGATTGTTGTTTATCTTTACTTCTAGGAAGCCGAGTTCCTTGATTTTACGAGGATTGTTGGAGGTCCGCATTCGTATAAATAAGGAGCCTTAGGGCCTTAGCTTTTTTAGTTAGATGTTAGCCATTTCATAGTATATTTACACACTTTTGTGCAACCTTGTACTCACCTAATTTTCGAGCTCCTTTTGCAAACAATTTTGTGATGTAACTGCTATTATTTTGATCATTGAAGATGAATCCAGTTTTGAACTAGCATTGATCTTTTCTAGAGGGCTGAAGCTCTTGGGTTATGGCCCAACCCAAGTTTCCCAAGACCTCCTTTGTGTATTTATATGCTTTTACTTGCATTCATAAGATCATTTATGTTGTTCAGGTTAATCCTACTTTGTTAAATTAGGTTGCTTTTGATGGTTAGAATAGTTGTTTTTGCTTCAAGTTGCTTAAGTAGCTTGTTGAAGTAACAGGAAAAGATCCAAAAAGGGTACCAGTAGGTCTTGATCTCCTTTCTCCCTCCTTGGGACCATGATTTGAGGTCAAGGCACTGCTGCTGCCACCAAAAACATAGTTTTTGCCCTTCCAATGCAATTGCTGGTGTGACATTTCGAGTTGGAGAAGTTGATATTATTTTGGATTCACATGTTTAGATCATTTCATGTTAATTTATCATGTTTTTCTCACATCATCTTCTGTTCATAAAGTTTTGTTCAACATTTTTCTGGTTTTAGGTCAAAATTAGGTTAAGATAGACAAAACTTTGCTTTTCGGTTCTTGCTTTGGTCAGTTTCGAGAAGTAAGTGTGTAGATACCTTGTAGGACATCCCAGCTTCTCATTCCTCCATAAAATAGCCTGTAATAGTTCATATCTCAAAGATTTCCCCGCTTTTTCACCATATTTCACCAATTTACCCTAATTCCTGCATTTTTCCATAAAGTTTCTTTCTTGCCCTTTTGAACAAATTAAACCATCTCCTTCGGCCCTGATCCTCATTGAAAACGTTCTAGACCCATCAAAACCTTCATAAAACCTTCATATCCCCTTTCCCATAATTTTTTCCACCTTCAAACCTCCAAAAACCACTTTCGGCCTCCTCCTATAGATCATCCTGTAGAATCTCTTCTAGATCCCCTGCAGCCTCCTGTAGAATTTCCTGTGAGTGATTTTTTGAAGTCTGATTGCAATGCAAGTCGCCAGAAGGGTACTAGGGACTTCTTAGGATCCCTTCACACCTTCCTCATCTTCTGCAAAAGCCAACTCCATCTTCCTTGGCCACCAAACCTCGGCGCGCAGTCATAACCAGTCAAACCATAAGCATAATAATTCCACATAAAAATACTCAAAAGTACAAAAACATGATTTCTTTTCATTTCTCTTTAGAAGTAGCTTGAATAAATGCAATTTACCTTTTCAGTAGTCAATGGCACCCATTTCAGTAGTTTCCCTCTCCATTCTTGCACAACTAGGGTTTGTTAGGGTTTGTGTTTCATTTGAGTTTTCCGTCTCTTTCTACAAGTAGAATAGCCCCTGTAGAGTTAGTTTTCTTTCATCATGGTTAAAGCTTCTTTTGAGAACTCATAGAATTTTTCTTAAGCTCCTAGCAAACTTGCACCAATTGATCAAGTGAGAGCCTGTAGTAAGAGCTAGTACTTGTGCATACAGCACCATCGCTTCCAAGTTTGTTACGAACTACCAGGTTGATAAAAGTAAATAAGGAAGCCCTAGGAGTTGCAGTGTTATTGCTGCAATACTGGAGCTCACCATTATGCTTTAATGGTTGTTGTCTATTATGTGGACTAATCTGCATGTACTTAACAAGTTCTTCTCTTTATTCCTGGGTCCCTTGTTGGGATAGTACTATTACTTTCCTTACTAGTGGTTGGTTTCCCTCACCGACTGTGTAATTCCTCCCAGTACACCTTACATTAGGTGTCTCGCAAAACTCACATTCTTACTGAATCAAAGAGTTATTCATTATCTTATGTTCGATTGTAATGAAGTCATATCATGGAAAAAAAATCGACAATGATTGGGCCATACGAATGGATGGGACTCCTACGCCAAATAGTGTGAGGTCTAATCGGGACTTCACATCATGGAGATCCCCTTACAATGTTGGTGTCATCCAGCACCATCAACATTTATGGTGCTAGAAAGAGGGCTAGACGACAAGATAACGATTTGAAGTTTGTTTGAGTCTCTTACCTTCAATGTTTTCATCCCAAACCATACTCCTGGGGTGTTTTACAGAAATTTATACAATTTAAATTTGATGGAAAGAGTAAAAAATTCATCCTTGGTTATGTTGTTGAATTTGTTGAATTATGATTCTTGAATGGTGCTTATTCAAGAGAAATACTTGCACAATTGTTCACCCTTATATTGGATGGTCATGTGAAGCAATGCTACTATTCTCTACCCACCACTTCTATCACCTTTCAATCACTTGGTTAACAAGATTCATAAAGTTTTTGATAAAGATGAATATCAATATGCTATTGATGAAATGGAACAACTTAGAATGGAATTGAATGAATATATTGAGAATTTTCCTAATAAATTCATCCACCTTTGTTATCAGTTTTCCGATGATGACGTGGACTGGCAGTTTTTGGATGAAAAGATTTCGATTCTTAGTTTAGATGTCAAAAAAATATTTTGAATCAAATTCATCGCATCCCCTTGATAATGAAGAATTCCAAAATCAAGAGCAAGAATTTTATATGCTCTTTATCCCATATCCTCCTCCCTTTAATGTTTTTTATGTTGGACCTAGACCAATCATTGAATTGGAAGACCATCTTATGGACCGAGACCAATCATTGAATCAGAATACCATCTTGTTGAATTGAACGAGATGCAGTTATTAGGTTAATTGTGATCAAGATAAAATTAGGTTTGATGTGAGCTCTAAACAAACTCTAGTATCTTAGTGGCTCTGAGGATTTTCTGGCACTACTTATGGCTTGCTTCCATGGATTTATCATGTGGAACTCAATTGGAGATAGCTTGTGAGTCCTAGTTGGGGCTCTAGAACTAGTTGTGCGAATTTCTATTTGGTTGTTTGACAATTGGACACTAGGTAGCAACGAGGCTCCTAGAGTTGTAGGGATAGATTATTCTAACCAACCATAAGTTTCACTAGAAGGTAGGCATAAATGAGGCTTTTAGACTACACTCCATGGCTTCCAATCAAGGAGACACGAGCATGTGTTTGGAGACCAAGGTTGTTAAGGTCGGTTTTGTGACCTAAGTTTTATGTTTTTATTTTTGACTAATTGCTTTGGAGTCTTTGTCCTAACTCGGGGGTGACCTATAGCTAAGATTATGAGCCACGTGGTATACAAATGGGAAGAATGTGGAGAGCCTGTAGCTAGTTTGTGTTGTTATGTAGATAAATGTCTTTACTTGATGTTGTGCTGAATTACAGTTTAATGAATGAAACCCTAATTTCAGGGTTATGTGTTGGGTATGTTGGATTATGAATTGAATTGAATGGCCCATGTTTACAAAATATGTGCCATTTGGAATTATATGGTATGCATATAATTATTTGGTACTATGTGGTATGATCCATCTATATGTTGTATTTACAATTATATGTCAATTCATATAAACTAGGATCTCATGTTAATGTGATTAATTCACCTTTAATTATGTCATAGATGATAATTGAATGAGGTTTTTGTTTAATTGTGTCTACTGCAAATGATTTTGAGTTATTGTTTGGACAAAATGTAAATCCATGAGTTATAGTTACATGTTATTAGCAATCAATGAACCCAATCCTAAGATTTAATTAGCGAAATTGTAGCTCATATGATTTCAAAAAGACATTGGTAAAATTATTCAAGGAGATTTGGATTTTTGGTATGTCGTGATGACCAGCAGATGGCTGGGTACATTACACCGCAAGCAAAAAACAAAGAAAGGAAGATCTCCAAAATTTTGGACAACATTTTGGCAATTGATGATAGCCTTATTTGTAGAAGAGCCTTCTAACTACTTCTCATTCATTATTATTTATTTCTCCCTAAAACTAACCTAAGATTAGAAAGAAGGATTTTCCATCCATAGAAGTAAATAGACTAAGTAAAAAACAAGTAAATGATGCCACATATACAGAAAACCTCATGAGATATTGATGAGTTACAAAACAAAGGGGTGATTTGATAATGTAGTTGGTAATAGTTCTCACGAATACATGGAACACAAAATATTCTGTTATGGATTTACACATTAGGAAATTGCAAAATTTTGCCACATAAGGTGGAAATACCTTATAATAATGTAAAAAGATTCATTGAGAAGTATATGGCTACTCTAAATGTGGTAAAGAGTGCTATAAGGGTACCTCCAATATGTGATAATATTCTAATATTAAGAAAATATCCTCTACAAAGAGTGGAAAGTTCCCAGACCATATCAAGTCGTGTAATGGAATCACCCCATGGCTATCATAAGGTCTAGACATGTGCATCAATCCTCCAATTAAGTGGAAACATTCTCCAAAAGTGATTACATGGAGCAGTGATTAGGGGTCATCTACATGGAATGTATAGAGGATCTTCGTCGATGCATAACTAGCATATCTATGCCTTAACAGATGCGATAATGTACCCTGGGAAAGGTGAAGTACCTTAGAACATATGGGAATATATTAAAAAATGTGAATATGTAGGAGTAATAGAAAATTTATCTCTAATGGTACATACCAAAAGTGTGATAATATATAATGAGTGGGGTCGATACTGAAACCATAAGCAAGCCTCCTCTAAAATAGGTATGAAAGCCTTTATAGCGTGAGTGATACTTTGGCATACATAAAAGGAAATCTAATGATACGGTGGGATTCCTTATATCGTGTGTCCTAGGATATCAATATCATGATACTTTCATCCCTATATAGGTCATAAATGACCAACATGATGGTGAGTTATTACCATTTTAGTATAACTAGTTCCAACTATCAAAGAGATACATATCTATAGATGGGGACTAAAAAAACATGACATGACTAAGTAGAAAGATTTTTAGGCTCCTAGCTAGAAACATTAGTTTTACATATATCATCAATGAATGGCATAGTACAATGCCATAGTACAAAAATAGTCACTCCTTGGATCATCATGATACAATATATTAAACAATATGGTTGCATCATGTGTCACATTTAGAAACAATATAGGGTTCATTGCCAAGAATATAACATATATGGATTTAGATGATCTACAGTGAGAAAGTCACCATCTCATTGGCTAACATCATTTATGGTTTTCATGTAGCATGGGGATTATCCACATGGTACATGATTTTTTTATAATATTTCATAAAATGCGAGCGACCATAGCTGATAGAGGAATGCAATTTTGCAGTGTTGATGTCCTCCATGACTTTCTTTATTATGCTTGACTATAATACAACCACTTATTGGATATCAAATTTTTTCAATCTGTGGTCTTCAATATCTCAATACAATAATCACATAAATATATTTTTGCTTCCTCTCCATTTCCATTCACATTCAAATTAGAGATGAAAATTTTGATCTCGATCTCAAAGATAATGTTGATGTATATTGTTTTTAATAAACTTCAATTCTCTATCAACTTTGTCTCCTTAATCACTCATTATCATTATTTATTTTGATAATAATTAGAGGTTTCCACATTAGTTTTTGATATTATTTCTATCTGTATGTATGAAGTTCATTGTTTATTGTTTATAAAGAGAGTTTTTTATTGAAAATCAGCTTTCTTGAATAGGTATGGAATTATGGTTGTAACTATTCAAAAAATAGCCCTTTCATTAATCAAATCAAATTCAATCATTATTAGAGTAGGTTTTACTATTATTTTTTAATCACAACAGAAGATGTTAAATTAAAATGTTTTACCATTTATTTATCTACCTATCTATATAGCTATTTATCTATCTATCTATATAGCTATTTATCTATTTATTTATCTATACATGTGTGTACGCATGTTTATAAAACAAATGTATAATCTATAAAAGACAATATTTAGATATTTTTTAATATTCTCAACTTAAAGAAATGTGAAGGATTCCTTAATCCAACACATGAATAATCCATAGGTGTTACAGGGAAAAGTATCTATATAGAATTGATCTATCCCACTAAGGTGCGACAGCTGCCTTAGAAACAAATAGAGAAAAGCTACTTTTGTTTTTCCTTTATGAATTATAGATAGAGAGGAACAGAAAGACCAGCCTCTGTCTTGCGCTAATCTCTTGATTTGATCCCTCTCTTCTTTGATAGTCCTCAGCTACTTTCTCCCTTGCACGCCCAGCTTCAAAAAGTACCTGTAAGATCACAGAAGCATAGCACTATACAAAGACATGGATCTATAATCATAAACAATCTATGATCAGATGTAAATTGACCATACAAATGTAACAAGCATCAATGATACAAAACATGGAGGAAAACTCAAATAGCTTTTATTGATAAACAAGAAAAGAGCCAGGAGGAGTTACAACCAGTTGTTCTGACCCAACATCAACCTCCCAGCAAAGAAGCCCCTCTTCACCTCAAACAAACCTTAGATCACCCAACAATATGATATTTTTCTCAAGAAACCAACAACAATTCCTTACAATATGTAAAATTCCAGCCTCTGGATCTCTGGGATGAGGGATCCATATATAGATATTTGTAAGGGGAATGAGTCAGTTTGTGATTTGATTAGTGTATTCTCTCTGATAGTTGTTGCTTCCACTTGGAGACTGATGGCCTCTTACTCATCCTTGGTCGAATTCAGTGAGGCAAGTGTCATAGGAGAAGATTCTGGAAGCTTCCATTGCCTCTCCACCTCGCGGAATGACACTGCCATTTGTCATTTCTCGCCCATCGCACCCCACAGAAGGGACTTTTGAAATGCAACACACCTTCACAGTGTATTTAGGTGAGATGCAACGCACTTAGCTAGTGGAGTAGCTGCAATGATCCTGTTTTGACCAATTCTGAGCAGTTTCTCATGGAGAACTTCTGGGAGAAGCTGTAATCTGTTGACCTTGTTTCTTTAGGGGTTAGAACAACACTTTTAGGGACTTAGGAGCCCTTGATTTATGGGCATTTCATGCTTGGGGTTGTAGGGCCGAAAAATGTCTATAACAGTTTCCCCCTAAAGTATGAGGTCGTTAATCTTTTGGTGTCGAGTGAAATGTTTTATTATGAGGATCCGAAGTTCTTTCAATGCTGGGAGGAGACATGTAATAAGATACAATACAATAGATTATCTTCATACTATTTTCATGATCTAGCTGAGGCGGGCATTCCCATGCTCAGCTTTATAAATTCATTTTCATGTACATAGGACAGACAATCGTCTGAGTGTAGACTGATGATTCTGATAGAGCCATCATCCTTTTGAGTGGATGATTATCTGTGCAGCAATGATATACATTTAATGTCTTTATTTCCCTGAATATATATCGTAGCCCAGATAGATGAAACTAGATCCCGGGTCTTCAATCTCGTCTGATCTTCACTCAAATTACAAGTCGATCCATGTGAGAAATGTTCTGAAGTCGAACATGGAAAGACATCGCTTGATTACCAGTCAATGATGTAAATTGTTAACAAGCGCGAGAGGAATCACCGATAATGATAATGACCCTCAAGGTACTGCTCTACAATTCACGTGGGGTGAATAAAGGACTTGGCGTCAAACACCACGCAAAATCTTTCAGTCGAAGGCCATTGATGTAAACCTGTCGCCGGAAGTGAGAAACTTGCCATTGAGGCATGCAAGCTTCAAAGTACTGAATGGGGTGTTCCTAGATCAACTTCTTGTATAATGAGCTGATGTCGACAAGACATGATCCATCACAGGAGGGCCTTAATGAATCCCACATCAATGACACGGAATAGAGCAAATGATTTTAATGAAGGTGAAAATGATCTGGTGATATAAGGTTTAGGGTGGAATTCATGAAAGAATGGAGTATAATGTATGGTAGTGGGTGAGACATAGGTGAATTCTATGAATGACTTCTCTTGAACATATCGGCGACACTGATCTGATGGATTGGTAGCATTAACCCAAAATGTGGATGGTATGGCGTGACCATGGTGATGTGACCGGTGAATGAAACAACCCAACCCGACTCAGACACGGAGTGGAAGTGTCATGTTCAAGAGCGACTTGCTACCAACAAAGTTTCTTTAAGATTTCTTCCCAATTTTCCCCAGTCATTTCTGACCAGTACCTCTTTATTTTTGTCAAGCTTGAGGAGGATAACATATGCTTGTGCTATAATTTGCCCTTCGGGCAAACCCATCGCTAAGTTTTAACGAGCCTAACGATAGTGAAACTCGTTCTCGTCTATAGACAATTTTGTCGCTATTAATCTTTTTAACGAGTTTAACGACAAACATAACTCGGTCCTTTTCAATTTTAGAGAGTCTGAAAAGGAACGTAAAGGTAACTCAAAAATTCATTTTTCATCATCTAATCCCTTAAGTCCGAAAAAGTATAAAACAATACAGAAGGGATGAATTTTCGATACTTTTAACGAGCCGAACAAAATAAGCACTTGATCTTTTTGTGTAATAATCCCTCAGGTCCAAAAAGATTAAAATCTAGAGGAGGGATAACACTTCCTATCCCTTTAACGAGCTGGAGAGGCCAATGGCTCGACAACCTTTTCATATTTTATGAGTCAGTTGAAAGGAGCTTAAAGGAGACTCGTCTTTTGAGGAACGGATGATAAAACGGGTAGCAGCTGATTCCAGGTAAGGTTTGGAATTTTCCAATCATGGCAGTGTCACAAGGATGGCTAGTGAAATCACTCTTCACAGTTGTTCCTCAAAATGGGTAAACAATCAAATGGAGGTGAATGATCGGCCAATGACGGTGCAAACACGACTAAGGCTTTAATGGCTGAAGTACTACATTCACGATGGTTATTTACGGAGGAATAATTTATTTTTTAACGAGATTAAATGCGGGGGGAAACATTTGCTCATGGCTTATGTTTATTTTTTAATGAGCTTGAACTATGTGCTAAAACTCCTCGATGCGTGTTTATTTTTTAACGAGCTTGAACCCTGCAGTAACACTGCTCGTTGCGGGTTTATTTTTTAATGAGCTTGAACCCTGCAGTAACACTACTCGTGATAAGTTTGCATGCCCCCACTATAATAACGCAAATCGAGGTGCATGCCCCCCAAGCTTCATTACATTCATCTTGCTGGTTGGAATGAAGGTTTACCTTTGAGATCTTCGAAAGACTCGACTTTGATATTACGAGATCGTAATCAAAGACTCGATTTGGAAAGGGATTCATTTCATTTTTTAATGAGGTTGACACAATAAAAGAACTATCCTCATGACTCCTTGTATCATTTTTTAGCGAGGTCGACACGAGATAAGAACCGTCCTTGGAATCCACTGTATTTACAGTATTTGATAGAAAATCAAAAACTGAAGGATGATTAAGGTCACTGGAACTATCTTCCTTACAATTTGGAAGGTGGGAGAGATGGTGGTAATATTCCCATGGTGCCTCTCCTATCATCATTGATTGAATGATTCCTTCGTCTGTAGAATGTACATGCGACCATGGATCTGAAGAGGTGCCATATTCCTTAGACCTATCTATCAAAACACTCGATGAGCGTTGATTTGGGTTTTCCCCCCAAGCCAAGAAAATTGATTGCTACAATATTTCTAAAATGGAGATGATCCATGCTGACAAAATGTTTAGGAATCTTCGAAATCCATTAGATATAGAAGATTTCATATTGTAGGTTTCCACTGTGGCCACTTCCTCCATATTACTCGGAGGTGGTAGGGAAAAAGTACCCATTAAGGCAGGGTTTGTTAGGAGACGTACTCTGATATTTTGAAGCGAATGATTGCTTCCATGGATCGTTGGAATGCTTCCCGTGACTTGTGAACTGTTGGGGAGAAATGTTTGTTGGTCGACGATTGTAATTCCTCCTTGAAAGGGAAATGAAAGCTTCCTGAAGTAGGTCGACACAACTGCGGCCATGGCATATATCCAGGATGTCAAGTTATGGTATGTTCTATGCTTATAATAGTTTACTTATTTTTCTTATTATATTCCACCGATTAGCAATCACCTATACATAAAGTAAAGTGCAGATAGAACATTAAACGATCGACAGAAAACAAGCCAAGACAAGAGACACAAGATGTGGCGGCTAGCCAGGGACAAACCCCACAATGTGTGGGGAAACCCTTTGATCAAGTCTTCTTTTATCTTCAATAATTCAACAGAGAGAAATAGTACAATAAATCTGATTCATATCAGCAGTAGCAAACCCTAGATCAGTAGCATCAGCATTAGCGGCTTCATTATCAAACTAGGGCAGACCATATCTCACAAACCAACCGTCGGATTGACTTCATTCCACCACCAAAAGTTTCGGCTTCTAGAGGAGGTTCAGATGAACCTACAACACAGTTCAGATGAGGAGATCTTCTAGGCCATGCAAGTCAATCTTTACTTCTGTAATTGCAGCTTCAGTTTCAGCAGTTTCTGACTTCAAACTAGGGCAGTCGATATCTTGCAAACCGTTCGTCGGATTGACTTCATTCCAACACCAAAAGTTGCGGATTTTAGAGGAGGTTCAAATGAACCTACAGTGCATTTCAGATGAGATCTTCTAGGCCAAGCAAGTCAATCTTTATTTCTGCAGTTGCAACTTCAGTTTCAGCAGTTTCTGACTTCAAACTAGGGAAGTTGATATCTTGCAAACCATTCGTCCGATTCACTTCATTCCACCACCAAAAGTTGCGGCTTTTAGAGGAGGTTCAGATGAAACTACAACACAGTTCAGATGAGAAGATCTTCTATGCCATGCAAGTCAATCTTTACTTCTGCAGTTGCAGCTTCAAATTCAACAGCTTCTGGCTTCACATGTGTGAGAGAGAGAGACCCATTTCAGCGCAGTAGAGAAGAGACTCATATCTGCGCAGTAGAGAGAGAGAGATGTGATGAGATGAGTGAGTCTAAATGAGGAAAATTCCTCTTATATTTATACACAATGTAGGTGGGTGAATAGATGCGATTGTTGGGCTTCTGAGCCTACATGAGTTGTAGGTCGGCTTGATAATAATTCCATAATCAAAATAAATTCATATCTCCATGAATACTTATCGGAATTGGATGATCTTGATATCAATCCTACACCTCTCGACAAGAGGAATCTAATAAAAATATTATTAGCCATGAATAAGATGACCCACATGAAGTTTTTCCCTGGTTGCCAATTTTAACACAAGACCTTCCCAGTAGGATGTTGTAATCAAGGTTTCCGTCGATTACTTCAACATCAATTTCTACTGTTTTGCCCCCAAGTTCAACTTGCAAGTTAATTAAAATCCCGTATGGAGTGTATGATCATCCATAAAATCATTTTAACGTCGTTGACGATCTCGACAAGGGTGTTGAGCCTAAATTTTTCCAGCAACTCATCAACATAATACATGTAGATGCCCCCTCATCAATAATTGTTCGATGAATAGTTTTGTTGAGGGCTTTCACTTGAATTAGGAAAGCTAGTTGAGCTAGTAACTGAGGGTCATATCCTTTATGATCAAAGGCCACAATATTGGAATCCATTGGGTCAATCCCACCTATTGTTTATAATAGATCCTGCTTTTGGGAGGGGAAATTTTGCGATACCTCAAGTGTCGACATAGTGGACGGTGATTGGGCCAGGTCCTCTACTATATTATAATTCTATGCTACCTCGGCACGAGGATTAAATGTCGTTTTGTGTACTACTCCCTTTGGCGGATTTATCATTGGCTCAGGAATGATGGGTGACACAACTTTGGTCAAAGTTGTTGTCGAACTACCAGGTTGTTCATTAGCCTTGTTATTTGACAGCTGTGGATTCTCGTAATCTTTATTCCTTGTCAAAGCATCATTTTGCTGCTTTGAGATAGAAAACATAAGCACTTGGGATCGGGAAGCATTTTGATTAGCAACCAGTTTGGTTCCCGAGTTTAGAAATCGATCAGTCAATACCGCTGAGGTTTTTGAACTCTTAAAGAGTTTCTTAACTTTAGCTATATGTGGACAATCTCTCGTCCAATGATCCTCATCGCATATATGACACCCCGCAAGGGGTTTCCTTTGTCCAGAAGGGTTTGCAGAAGGTTTTTCATGAGATGAATCATCCTGCTTCCTTTTTCTCCCTTTCTTTTTCTTCCTGCCCCCTCTTTGCTTCAGTTATTTGCCTTTGTCAGTCGACATGGAATTTACTTCCGAGGCAAGAAGTTCCTCATTTGCATTTTGACTGGATATCTTACGGGCCTTTTTAGATGTAGCCTTTGTCGATTTCGTGTCTGTTGCACCAATCACGCCATCACCAGCATGAGAGTCATTGTTTGATTTAGGAGGAGGAGGAACGGAAAATTCTAGTCTAAGAGCATCAGGTATTTTATCGTAGAGCGTGCCAGACTGAGTATAGATCAAGTCTAGATATTGTGCACGAGCAATAAGTTGCTCTTCATTGACGACTCCTCCTTTTGCCACATCTTCTGTAATGGAAGGTAATAATGACTTAATAAACCATTCAGCTAAAAGCTGATCAGGAACATACGTTTTTACCATTCTACGACGATGTCGCCACTCATGAATATGATCGGATATGTGAGTGACCGTTGTTTGCTTAAAATTGGTAAGAAGTTATGTTCATGTTTCGTACTTTATCGGTAACTGAAAATGGGTTAAAAAGGTTGTGGCTAGGGTACTGAAGTTGCCAAATGAAGCTCTGGGTAACTTGATATACCATTTTACTGCCGGACCAGTTAACGTCCTCTGGAAAAGGCGAAGCCTAATCAAATTATCATTTAGGGTATTTGATGAACACCACAGATGAAATGTCATCACATGATTCGACGGATCTTCACCCGGATTTCCATTAAATTTAGGAATATCTGATGGAAGTTTATGCGAAATCGCCGGCCACCGAGGGGCATAAGTAATTGGATCATTCGTCAGCCGGTTTAGATCTGGTAATTCTAGAGTTGCTACAAATGGCAATTGTTGATTTAGGTTAGGCGAAGCATACCCGGGATAAGACGGAATCGCCTGAGCAGTGGGTCTTTGCATACCAGCATAATGTATTTGATGTTGGCAACTTTGAAAAGGTTGATGGGTATAACCATTATAATATGGTTGTTGATAACCGCTTTGGAAATGCGGTTGCCCATTACTTACAAAGACGTGTTGCTCAGGTCCTTGATATGATTGCTGGAATTGCGGTTGTTGAGATTGAACCAACCCTGGTTGTTGGACCATTTGCTTTTGTCCAACACTGGATGATTGACCAAGATGAGGAGTCATAGTACTTGTTTGAGCCTGAGTCGCTGCAGATAAGGAGGCACTAACTTGAGGTTGTGATTGAGTCATTGAGACAAGTGGTTGTTGTATTGCAACCTGAGAAACTTGGGGTTGACATACAACAGGTAGCGCTTGTACTTGCGATGCAGTCACCATAGCAGGTATAGTGGGAATATTCGACACAGGGTGGACTGGTTGCATTGAATATACAACCCTTGGTTGTTGAGGCAGTATTGGTACCCAACCGTTGGATGTAATTCCAGTTTCACCTGAACTTTGTTGTAAACTCCCATATGGTTGTTCTCCGGGAGGGAACAATGAAAAGGCATACTGCCCTACATATGGTGAAAATCCAGTACTTAAAGGGTAAATTGGCCTTTGAAGACACATTGGATCAATTTGTTGAGTTTCAACATAAGAAATACTAGATGATAATCCGGATGAAGAAATAGGAACAGACCATGTCATCGAAACAGTCCCTGATTGGACTCCGGCTTGTTGTTGATAACTTGTCGGGATAGATGGTATACCGGTGAACATTGTTGGAGTAGCAGCAGGAGGTTCTGCTGCTGCTGTGTCAGATGACACCGTCGTATATTTTGATGGTTGTTCAGACATATCTAGTCTATCCAAAAGATTTCCTAGCGATTCTACAAGAACTTGCGATGAAGGGAGACTAACTTCAAAGACCAACGAGGGAAAGGTGATGATTATTCCATTTAAAATAAATTTTAGACGCTTTGACACAACTTGTTTTTTCAATTTTTAAGATTCGAGAAAAAACAAAAGATGACTCTAATCTCCTTCGATTTTTAATGAGCGTGAAGTGACAAGTGCTCAGATGTACCTTTTCTGTTAAAGAGTCTGAAAAGGAACAAAAGGGACTGCTCTGGAAATCTAGGTAGAGGGATTACCAAACCAATCGTAAAACTGCAGAATACTTTTCACGGTATGGCAGTCAATCTTCCCGAATGCTGTGTTCAGTGCATTGCGATCGATAGGGCGGCAGACACAGCTTCCTATGGATAAAGGATTAAGCCTGTTGGGGTCTCCCAAAATATACCCGACGGTACATGGGAGCACAAGTCCGTACTAGCACTTATCGTCTCAAAGTGGAGGAATCACCCAACCATCAGTGAGAACAATAGTTACCAGGCTTTACGATGCCGGAATACGTCTCTAGCCTAGACTTCTAAATGTTGTGCATTAAGTTCCAAAGCGTTGTTAGATTCATTGAATTTATTTTAAGTTGATCTTGTTTATGAAGTTTGCCTTTCGGGTTCACCATGAGATGTAGATGTAATTCCTAAAATGCAATCTAAGATGATAAACAAACTTTTTATCTCCTTTATGCAATGAAAATCCTAGCTACTAGGGAAAAGAAAGACAAAATCTTTTCACAAAGAGCAAAGATCACACTCTAAATGCAATTTCCTAAATCAAGCCAATTAGACTGTCTATATGCAAATGCACATGCATGTATTTGTTTTCGACTTTCTTAGTATATGGATGCTAAAAAGAAAGTTGATGCACAAATCTGAATTTCTTTTCAAGCGACAAATATCAACAAGTTTCTTTTCGAAATCAAAAAATGGAGACAATCACAACACCTTACGATTTTGAAATGAATACTTGTTCTTGACACTAGAAAATTACAAATTCAGACCAAAAGCAATAGTAACAGGATAATTGACCATCAATAGCAATCAAACTATTTCCTACGATTGAAATCGACACTTGCGACAGATTCAAATCAGAGGACGACAGTACGATTATGCTACTTTTGCAAAGGAGAATTGTAAATGACTCAACAAACACACAAAAACATCTACAGTTCTTTTGTACAAAGGAGGCAGAATAACAGTAAGGAAAAGGGGTTTCAAACAGACATATACTGATCATAGGCAGCAAAATTAAAGAATAAAACTGGAAAGAATGAACCACAGAAGCCACAACTGCACAGAGCTAGTCTGATCAGCGCACCTGTAACACAGAGAATCTGAAATGCAGCACAGGTTGTCCACTCGGGAAGTGCACTGAAATTCAGAATCTCTGAACAGTACCTGTGCTAGGTCAGAAACAAGACTATGTTCAGACTCTGGGTCACATTTTGTAGTTCAGTTCTTGGGTTTTGGCCGAGCGAAAAGCAATCAGTAATGCAACAATCAGGGGTAGATCTAAGGAGGATCTAAGAGCTATCACAAGGGCAATCAAATAGTTTGTGAATCAGTTGTTTAAATCATAAACAAATCCAGTAGATGGATTGAAATAGCAGTTTTCTACTTTGCATTTGTTATGGCAAATGCAGTTCGAATGCTACTTGTAAGTTTATGAAACAAACAACAAAGAATGATAAACAAACAAACTAATTTCTCCCCAGCGGAGTCGCCATTTTGTTACAGGGAAAGGTGTCTATATAGAACTGCTCTATCCCACTAAGGTGTGACAGCTGCCTTAGAAACAAATAGAGAAAAGCTACTTTTGTTTTTCCTTTATGAATTATAGATAGAGAGGAACAGAAAGACCAACCTCTGTCTTGCGCTAATCTCCTTATTCGATCACTCTCTTCTTTGATAGTCCTCAGCTACCTACTCCCTTGCACGCCCAACTTCACAATGTACCTGCAAGATCACAGAAGCATAGAACTATACAAAGACATGGATCTATAATCATAAGCAATCTATGATCAGATGTAAATTTACCATACAAATGTAACAAGCATCAATGATACAAAAGCATGGAGGAAAACTCAAATAGATTTTATTGATAAACAAGAAAAGAGCCAAGAGGAGTTACAACCAGTTGTTTTGACCCAGCATCAACCTCCCAGCAAAGAAGCCCCTCTTCACCTCAAACAAAGCTTAGATCACCCAACAATCTGATGTTTGTCTCAAGAAACCAACAACAATTCTTTACAATATGCAAAATTCTAGCCTCTGGATCTTTTGGATGAGGGATCCATATATAAATATCTGTAAGGGGAATGAGTCATCTTGTGACTTGATTAGTTTCTTCTCTCTGATAGTTGTTTATTCCACTTGGAGACTGATGGCCTCTTACTCATCCTTGGTCGAATTCAGTGAGGCAAGTGTCACAGAAGAAGATTCTAGAAGCTTCGATTGCCTCTCCACCTCACAGAATGACACTTCCATTTGCCATTTCTCGCCCATCGCACCCCACAGAAGGGACTTTTGAAATGAAACACACCCTCACAGTGTATTTATGTGAGATGCAACGCACTTAGCCAGTGGGGCAGCTACAATGATCCTGTTTTGACCAATTCTGAGAATATTCTCATGGAGAACTTCTGGGAGAAGCTGTAATCTGTTGATCTTGTTCCTTTAGGGGTTAGAACAACACTTTTAGGGACTTAGGAGCCCTTGGTTTAGGGACATTTCATGCTTGGGGTTGTAGGGCCCAAAAATGTCTATAACAATAGGGTTTCTTTGCAATCATTTGAATGGAAGACATGAACCATGTCTATCTTATTTGCATTAGGAATATGTGTGAAGGAATATTATTGATCAAAGAAATGAACGACCTTAAGTTGTAACTAATATTTCTTGAGCTTAAGAACTTTGAACGATTCATAAGATCCATTACATGGGTCCACTTCATCAAGTATTAATCATCCATTTTGAATATATAGGCCATCTATAGCTCTCGGAAATTAAAGAAGGTTGACCAGTAAAAGGAAAAGATAAATAAAAAATTATTCCTAACAATTGCATGTTAGGATCAAGCATGATTGATGATTCATCTAATAAAAACGCATGATTTATATAGTGAATTGGTCACCTCCAAGTAGGATATGGACCATGGTACCCATGACTAGGTTAATTGTGAACCAAGAATAAATCATAGGGTGCATGAGTTATGTTAAGTGAGGAGAGGAACAACCTCGTACACTAAAATGAGGCTTCCAATAATCAAGCATCATGGAAAACACCTATAATTCATGAAACATTTTAGTCTTTACAACACCATATTCAATTTTAAAATTACATGTATTAAAGCTTCTCTCTCTCTCTCTCTCTCTCTCTCTCTCTCTCTCTCTCTCTCTCTCTCTCTATATATATATATATATATATATATAACTAACAATATACATAACTTACTTTGTTGGTATGTTTCGTATTATTTTAATGACCATGTCCACATGTTTTACGTTGTATCGACCACAACTAAAGGATCATTGGGTGGGTGGAACCTCCCCTTGTTTAGGGGGGATTATAGGAGGCAAAAATCTCCCCCTACTTGGTGGATTTGGAGGAGGGTAGAAATTGTTGAAAATAATGGAGAATTCTATAATAATCTGAGTTGGTTCACAAGACCTTAGGATAGGAATTAGTTTATATTTCTTAGGGTATGGTTCTAACTTCCCTATAGCTATGTGTGCTATATAATGTTTGATGTATATTGAGAATGTAGAGTGTTCTGCAGAGCTAGAATCTCCTGGTTTAGACTCTCCTTCGTAGAGCTGACCAATGAGTTTTTTATGTATTAATTGAAGCATCTCTTTTTGACATGGTATCAGAGCTTCAGGGCTGAGGAAGCCTGTACCTAAGTGGATAGAGGTCGGCACGACTTAGGCGGAATCAGTACGGATTTAGAGGAGACAATCGTGTCAATTCACTATTAAACTTCCCTGATTTTTTTTCTAGATCGGTGCGAGGGCTTGGAGGAAAATCATGCCAACCCTGTGAGACCAAAAAAGGTTGTGTTTTTTTCATGCTATGCGTGCTATTTTGGGCTGCCGTCTGAGTAAATCTCTGCGTGGAGGAGGCAACATGTTGGTAGTCTTCAATGACACTTGATGCTTGGTAAGGCATCATCTGATAGCACGAGTCTTCTTGGGACATAAATCAAGAGTTAGTGACCTTTGAAATTCTGAACAAGACAAGCTCAACAAAGGCAAGGCATGCATGATCCATTGAGGCTGAGGTCGTTGTAGTCTGCCGAGGAGGAAGGAGATCACGTGATTGAGGCGTGGTGAGTGTGGAGCTCATGATCTAGTAGGAGGGCGATCTCCACACTGCGCAAGAGGCAAAAATCTCCTGATTGGATTTGCTGTCAGATTGTAGACGACTTGCCCAAAGGCCATGGAAGGATCGTCTCAAGGATTGTTGTTGCTAAGGTCATCCGAAGGTCACGTTATTTTGAAAGGATAGTGTGCATTTGAAGGGGGAGTCGACCAACGTGGGACTAGACCAATGAAACTAAGACCAGACCTAACCTCTGCAAGATGGTTGGGACAAGCACCAGTCGGCTGTTGCAGTGGAGTCAAGCTCTGTGTGTATGTGTAATCAATATTTTAATTTGAAGAGGGAGTTGGTGTGCATGGAGTAATTAAAATTTAGTTCTAAAAGGAGGGGCATTTAAAATAAATAAATAAATTAATTATTTAATTAAAGAATTCAAGTTTACCCATTAAAGAATAAGAGGGCTTTTGTTTATAAAGAAGGGGTTTGTTTGTTTAAGTTATTTTTATTTAAGTTTTTTTTATTAAAGAATTGAAAGGGGTTTATTCTTTAATTAATAAGAAAATGAGGGGCTCTGTATCATTTTGGGGGCATGATTGGAAAAAGAGATCTGGGCTTATTTTTCTTTTATGGATCTGGCATTTAGCAGTTTATATTTTAAGAAGATTGGGGTTGTTTTTTTTAATTATTGAGGTTGAAGTTTTTATTCATTCTAGATGAATAATCAAGTAGGAGAAGCTTACCTCAATGAAATAACAAGCTGGATGGATCCAATTACTTTGGTTGGAAATTCAGGGTGCAAACCCCTCTTGAGGGACACAATGCATGGACGATTGTGAACAATGATGAGGTGAAGCCAAACCTCGTTGCAAGAGGAACAACAACAACAATCCAAGGCTGAGACAAGTGGGAGACTAAGGCAAGAATGCTCTTGAAATTGTTAGTCAAATATTGCATTATCCCCCATATCCGTGATTGCAAGACTGCACCAGAGATCTGGAAGATGCTCAAGGATCTGTATGAGGTCAAGAAAACCAATCAACTATTGTTCTTGAAGAGAAATATTCTCTCCATAAAGATGGAGGATAATGTGATAGTTGTAGCATTCATTTCGCGAATCAAGTAGCTCAAGAAAAATCTGGGTGATATCAGGGAAGCTATGTCAGATACAGATATGGTCATGATTACCATGAATGGTATGACTGATGAGTATCAGATGTTCATCACTGGCACATGTGAAATTGGTTAGTTCAGCGTCATCCCCAAGTGGACCCTCAAGAAAGCTTATAAATAGAAGTGACCTCAAGCTCATTTCAACACATTTATCAGGCCATCTTATATTATTCTCTTTTGTCTTGGTTTTCATAGGTCTGTCAGAAGGAGTTCGCATAAGCATTCAAAATCACAGGGGTGAGGCTTTCTCTGATATACGATTTTTTGATTCTCGAACGCTAGCATAGAAATGGGGATTCTAGTTCCTGGATTCTGGAACATAGTGGGAAAGATAGCATCAATAGAGCCCTAGATGCTAGCACAAAAGCTTAAGGGAGTGTCTAGGTTTTTAGAGGTAGATATGAAGGTGTCAGCATGTATGAAATAAACAACTAGAATGAGATAATCATCTTGAAAAATCAACTCAAGGAATTCAAGATGAACAAAGGAGAATATTTTCAATCCTACATTATGAGGATCTCTCGCCTTAGAGATCAATTGCAAAGAGTTGGAAAAAATGTGTTGGAAATAATACTGAGAGGGGGGGGGTGAAACAGTATTATCAGATCAGATAAAACTTTTTCAATTTCATACTCAGATTCATACACGCAGCTTCAGTTAAGGATATCAGCGTATATACGCGACTTCGTTAAGGGAAACTAGCTTACATGCAGTAATCTTATGATTGAGTTAGCTTATCTTCAGTAAATGCATCAGAACATTATTAACCATATTAACAGTAAACAGGTTCAGTATAACAGAACAGATCATCACACATAAGGCACACACATGATCACCAACCCATAACCAGCATTTGGATCTCACACTTCATCAGATATTCATTACTCACTCACTCACTTTGGCCTAATGATCTTCTCCTTATATAGGTTTAGGCCTTTCATAATACCATGGTCCAAAACCATAGTAAAACAATACCATCAACTCAATACTAGGGATCAACATGTCTGTCGAGATACTTTGGTCTAAAAACATAGGCTCAAGTACCGAGGACTAACTACCACGGACCAAAAGTAAGATTTTCGACATGTATGCTCTTTTCCATTCATGAACCTGTGTGTATACCCTACTTGGTATATAGCGAACCTGTGTATACGCGACTTGGTATATAGCGAACCTGCGTGTATACACGACTTGGTATATAGCGAACCTGCGTGTATATGCGACTTGGGCTTAATGAACCTGTGTATATGAATTTTCTCTTCTTCTTATAGTCAGATCATCAATTCCTTGCTGCTATCCTTCTGCACTATGATTTTTCATCAGTGTGATTTGCCATCAAGGAAAACACTTGTCTCATAATTCCAACAATCTCCCCCTTTGGACTTGATGGCAAAGCTAGCTTGTCACACTTAGAACTTGTTCTTCTTGTTCCTTTGAGCTATCCTACATCCCATGCATTTAGTCACATCTGTAGATTGATCTAGTTATATGTAATTGAGATGTTCTTCTATGAGAGGGTTGCCATCAAGTACAACACTTGTCTCATAATGCCAACAAAATGTGCCTAACAGGGAACTAGTAGTAGTAACTCTTAGAGGTCTCCCTCCTATTCTGGAAACCTTCATTACCACAATTAGCAAGAACAATTTCCTTTTGTAATTTGATGCAATGTTGGGAAGCTTACTCAAGAAGAATCAAGGATGATAGCAAGAGGAAGGTTTTAAAAGCATGAAGAGGGAGATCCCATTGCATATATCACTCATGAAAAATTAAAGAAGTAAAAAGGAGGTCCATCAAGGAAACCTCCTTCTCAAAATAAAAAAATATGGAATGACATATTGTTATCTCATATTGAACGCTTCAATTTCCACAAGAAAGGTCAATATGCCCAAGTCTGTCCCAAGAAGAGAAAGAGGCCATGTTACAACATCGGAAGCAAAAACAATAAAAAAACAAGAAAATCAATCAAAGGAATAACCCCGATAAAAGATATGAGAGTAGAAGAAGAGACTCATCAATCGACCATGAAGAAGATCATCCTCCTCAAAAGAATTCAAGGGATCTCAGGTATGAAAGTAATGTTGTAAATAAATATGAATACATACTTATTTATGCCCTTACTAGTTCTTCTCCATCGGATTCGTGGGATAGTTTGTTGGTTGATAGTGGGGCCACTCATCTTGAGCGCGCTTAGTCGAGTCTTATATGGCCATATGCCCAGTAATTATTGTTGTTTTTAATTTCCCCGTTTGGTATAGACGTGGAGTGGTAATACACTATTGGGGTTGCACTTCCTATTTTTATTGCTTAATGCAATTACTCGCACATATTCTCTTGCTCACTGCACTGCTTTTTATTTTTACTTTTCGTGTTCACATATTTTGGTCTAAAGGTGGGGAGGAACTTTATGGCTACATTGGAAGTTCCACTTTACATGATCCAACCTTGAATTATTTAGTTTTGGTTAGGTTAGGCCGCGTATAGTTAGATGCATTGCACTTTTATTTTGTCTTTCATGTTGTTGTTTCACTCTTTCAATTTGATTTGTCCTTGAATAAGTTAGTTTTGAGCTTCAAGATTATGTAGCTAATATTTTGTCAAACACAAACTCTACCAGTATGCAACCCTTGGATTATCTTTCATCATCTTCCTTGAATTGCTTTACGTCTTTCGGTTCAATGACTTTCTGATGGAAAATATGATCCTTTAACATGGAAGTTGCAATCCAACCATGAAATATTTATCGACTTACGATTCTCATTGCCACACTCAGTCTAATTATAAATGGCGTGTTCTTGCTTACATATCTGTATAGAATAAGATAAGGCTATAAGTTTTAGCAATCAAATAATTAGAGGTATAAAACCTTTATCTAAAGGAATAAGGCATGAAGTTGCATCATTAAGCCCTTCAAAGTGCTATAGTCTGCCCTCTCTTTCCTTGGGCACATAGGTGCATTGTGAAGACCCAAATCTTTGGTTCCCTCATCCTTGGTGACTTTGGAGTGTGACAGTGAACCCTTCTAGCCTCCATGAGTGCATGGGAACATAGGGAAGACCTGAAGGACTTTTCTCCTCCCCCTTTGACCGTTCAAGATGCAAAAATGTGCCATGGTTTATTTTTACCTCTTTCTTGAGTGCAAGAGCACACTACAAATCCCTAAATGACCATGCATGTGTGCTCCATTCTCTGAAAGTGTGCCCTCCTAGTTTTCATGAGTATTTTTTCTTGCACACATATCTATCATCTATGATGGCCCTTTGAATGTGATTTACATGTATTATTTCATAATTAGTTATTTTATGTTGATCTTGTTGTTATGTGTGTTTCTAGAAATCTGGTGCTCGTTCTACAATTATTGGCACTATGCCATCATCCATTGGAGACACTTTGCCTCATAAAGTAGCCTTTAAAGAACTTTCATAAGAAACAATTGATTAACTAGAAGTTACAAGGCCTAATGTTCCAATAAAGACATATACTTAGTGTTTTCTTGACAAGACTACAGAGGTCAAATGGAGATATATTTATAACACATTCACGCAAGAGAAGTTTCCTCATGAGTTAGAAGATGTGCATACATACATGAACATTAAGAAGTCCAAGATGCATAGGACTACATGTAGAGCCATGGTCATAACATGTCCAGAAATTATTGAATGGATCATCACACACATGGTTGACTCTCACCTTGTGCTTCGTAGTGATAGTGACGATCAACATGCCATCTATTATGGTGAGGATAATCACACATACTATATGATGCTCAGGCCTAATGAATATCCAAATGACAACTTTTTTGGAGGATGGGATACCCTTGACATGACTAATGTTATCAAAAAATGGTGTCGAGAGCTTGCCAAGTTTCACCATTGTCCATCTGCAGTCTATTCGACAAGATTATCAAAGACATATATCAATATTTTATAGCTATGTAGTGTCAGATGTTTGGGCATAAGAACGTTGAGGTTTTTCGAGAGAATTGGATATATATGCTCAATATAGTGATGACACATGCCAAATATTTCAATTTGGTGGATATACGATCATATGAGTTGCAACGTCAAGTGGGGTAGGCTAAAGCATCTTTACATGTGAACCAAGCCACAAAATTTTACATGTATACATTTCTCATGGATGGAATTTGTGCATCTCATGCTTTCCCAAAATTATATTGGAATTACACTCCTAAAGAGAAGTTCCCAATTTATTTCCACTGTAGGATGTTATCAAAATGATGCTTCAGAGGTGCATATGACAGATTGGCCAAACACTTCTTTACAACCATATTTGCATGATATTCGAGACAAATCTACCATGCATGACTGATCAATTGAAGGAGTCAGTTTAATATATTGCAGAATGATTTACAACTCTTGAGGGAACATACATTAGATGCTTTAGATGTCATAAATACCTTCATCCTTTACCACAATATGTGACAAAGAAGGTGGTCATGTAGGAAATTGCATATCAACTCAAGAAGCAGTTATTAGGAATTCTTCATAGGAGGAAGAAAATCCATTGGCCTATCTTTCTAGTGAGGATCAGATGGTGTGAATTAAAGAGTCATATGGATATGGTAGCAAAGATAAAACAATTGGATTTCCTACACTTTACTACCAATGAATTCCATGGATATTATCCCTGATGAATTATTAGGCAACATTGTCAAAGGATCAATCATAATATGGGTTTTTCATAAATTACCAAAGTCAAATATTCAAAAATAATAAACACGTACAATCCCAGGATAATGTCACATCTAGCTATGAATACCATCATATCCATGATCTTCCCACCCCGAACTTGTAGGAGCATGAGGAGGAGGAAATAAAACCTCAAGAAAAGAAGATAGCTCCCAGGAAAAGTATCAGGTATTCATAAAGCTAGGGAGTAGGAAATGGAAGATCAATCCTTTAAACACAGGAGCTACTCAAACATAGTCAGAGAGGATAGAAGAAGAGGAAAAATAAGAAGAAGAAGAAGAAGAAGAAGAGAGAAGGAAGCAAGATGAGTTTCTTGAAAAACAACAATCATAAAAAGAAGAGAGGAGAAAGATAGAAGAAGAGAAACATATGCAATGGGAGGAGGAGGAAGAAACACAAAGGATTGAATAAGAACAATTGAATTAGGAGATGGAAGAGGAACAATTTGAGGAACAAAGCACCATCCAACCCATGGATGATGAGAAAGATACCCTAAAATAAAAACCAGTCACATGAGGTCATCTTTTATTCGGAGAGGTGGGAATCAGACCCCCACCAACAGATAGAGTCGCAAATGTTTGTAGTGTAACATTTCATTAGCTAAAGAAGTGGATCATGTAGAAAAGAAATATATACCCTCCCAATGATCCTCATATCCCACTCTCAGTCGCTACATAGAAGGTGATAACTTCTAACACTAGAATAAATCCAAGGGAAATCATCGTGGAAAATGTTGCTTTCACTACAATAGCACATGATAACTCATAGTAATTATTGAATGAGAATTCTAGGTTGAGAAGAGAGCTTGTTGCTGTGAAGCAACTTGTAGAACACGTTGAGGCATAGAACTAGTGTTTTTCATCACATAACATAAATACCACAGAATGGTATTCATCCATGCAAGAAGAATCAGACCAATGGAGGATACTATGGCACACTATATAATGAGAAGCAACTCTCATTGGAATTAAAAAGAATGCTTGAGAAGTGGTGAAACTCCTAAAGATATCAAATAAAGCAATTGACGAGATGCAGGAGTGGGATGCCAAATATTTTCATTCTCCAGAGAATTTGGAAAGGAAAGACAAGGTCTTTTCTAAGATAGACAGATTTCAGTTAATACCCCACCTACGAAATTACTCTCATCTTGGAGCATAGTCGGTTAATACTATGGCTACATACAACTAGTTACAGAATGGGTTTCAGTCTCTAACATAGAAGCATAGGATGCCCACCATCATAACCCTTGAATAAATTAGAGGTAGGGAGGTCATATTCAAGGAGATAAGGGATTACATTGAACAAATCAAACAAGCAACTAAATGGGAAGGTTTTGAGGTCATGAAGGACATTATTCAACAGTATGCCTTTCCACTAGTTAAAGTGCACATGAATCTTTCATGGTTGTGGAATAATGTACAATAAAGCTCCAAGAACATACTATCATATGCATTGAAGGTGAAGATGCATTATAAAGGGGTCTTTCCAGATCGGAGTGTAGCCATCGCAATGGATTTCATAGCATGGCACATGTATATCACAAATAAACTACACGAAGAAGAAAATTATTTATCCCTTTGAATGAGTCTTTGTCCTTTTAGCATTTTTGTCTTATTAGGCCACCATCTCATTTGTAAAGTGTTTTATGTAATAAATGTTTTCTAACGAAGTGCAAGGGAAACAAGTGGAATATGAAAAGCCACATATTGGAATGTAATGAGTCATGTTATAATATCAATAGTCATAGAAGTCAAAGAGTCATGGGGAAGCTCAAAGGCCATTGTATTTGTTATAAATATATCATCATAACTCAAGAATATGGATTTTTATCTCAATTTTGGAGGCTTAGCATTGACTTCTCTTGTGGTACATTGCAGATAAATTACTCTATTGAGAAGCAAGTTGTGGCTTCATGTTTCACTGCTCGATACAATGTTTCATTCATGTAACAATGTACTTGGGATCTTATACTCACAATCAGGAGCTGAATAAGATGACATTCCTTTATACATGTATCATACATATAACTGGACTATTCTGGTTATGTTTATGGTATATGTTGCTTTAAACACATATTACGTTAATGAACTAGTTTATGTCTGAGCTATAGCTATTGTTGAATTAATGTTGTTATTATTTAACAATTATTGCCTACTATGTGGACTAATCGACAGGTACTCAAAAATTCGTTATCTTTATTCCTGGGTCCCCCTTTAGGATAGTACTATTTCTTTTCTAACCGGTGGCTCATTTCCCTCACCAACAATGTAAGTCCCCCTGGTACACCTTACATTGGGTGTCTCACAAATATCACATCGTGTTGATTCAAAGAGGCATTGTGTTCTCTCATGTGAGATTGTAACCAAGGCATATCCTGGAAAAACTTTTCAACGAAGGATGACATGACCATATGGGACTCCTACACAAAACAGTGTGAGGTCTAATTGGGACTTCGCATTAGGGAGATCCCCTTACAATGTTGGGGGCATCCAAAAACGTCAATAGGCCCATATGGATTCAATGAGTGCCACATGGGTACGAGTGACATATGCCCAGTTGGGCCCAAAAATTTAAAATTTGAGTGGGTTTGTTTTATTATGGATGGATGGAGTCATAAAGGGGTTGGTTATTCAATATTATATTTAGGAAAACAATTATATAAATGATGGCTAATGATCGGCAAGGTGGACTTTGGAATTGAATGAGATGCAGATATTAAGTTAATTGTGCTCAAGATATAATTAGGTTTGATGTGAGCTCTAAAGAAACTCTAGGAGCTTAGTGGCTCTGAGGGCTTTCTAGCACTACTTATGGCTTGGTTCCATGCAGTTCTCATGGGGAACTCATGTGGTGATAGCTCGTGAGTCCTAGTTGGGGCTCTAGAACTAGGTGTGGGAATTTCTAATTGGTTGTTTGAAAACTGGACACTAGGTAGCAATGATGCTCCTATATTTGAAGGCATAAAGTATTCTAACCAGCCATAAGTTTCACTAGAAGGTAAGCATAACTAAGGGTTTTAGACTACACTCCATGGATGTCGGTCAAGGAGATATGAACATGTGTTTGGAGACTAAGGTTGTTAAGGTTGGTTTTGTGACCTAAGTTTTATGTTTTTATTGTTGACTAATTCCTTTGGATTCTTTGTCCTAGCTCGAGGAAGACCTATGGCTACTCTTATGAGCCACATGGTATACGAATGGGAAGAATGTGGAGAGACTCTAACTAATTTATGTTCTTATGTAGATAAATTTCTTTACTTGATGTTGTGTTTAATTATAGTTTAATGAATGAAACCCTAATTTCAGGGTTATGTGTTGGGTATGTTGGATTATGAATTGAATTGAATGGCCCATGTTTACAAAATATGTGCCATTTGGAATTCTATGCTATGCATATTTTGGTACTATGTGGTATGATCCATGTATGTGTTGTATTTACAATTATATGCCAATTTATCTAAACTAGGATCTCATGTTAATGTGATTAATTCACCTTTAATTATGTCATAGATGATAATTGAATGAGGTTTTTGTTTAATTGTATCTACTACAAATGATTTTGAGTTATTTTTTGGACAAAACGTAAATCTATGAGTTATAGTTAGATGTTATTACCAATCAATGAACCCAATCCTAAGGTTTAATTAGAAAAATTGTAGCTCATATGATTTCAAAAATACATTGGTAAAATTATTTAAGGAGATTTGGACTTTTGTTATGTGGTGATGACCAGCTAGTGGGTGGGGACATTGCACCACAAGAAAAAAAGAAAGCAAGGAAGATCTTGAAAATTTAAGACAAAATCCTTCACATAGTATATCTTCTATTACTTATATTCTTAAATGATCAAACAACTCTGAACAATTTTGCAATTGATGATAGCCTTCTTTATAGAATAGGCTTCTAACTACTTCTCATTCATTATTATTTATTTCTCCCTAAAGCTAGCCTAGGATTAGAAAGAAGGATTTTCCATCCACAAAAGCAAATAGACTAAGTAAAAAACAAGTAAATGATGCCACATATCCATAAAACCTCATGAGATATCAACGAGTCACAAAACAAAGGGGTGATTTGGTAATGTAGTTGCTAAGAGTTCTCACGAATACGTGGAACATTAGCTATTGTGTTATGGATTACACATTAGGAAATTACAAAATTTGGCCACATAAGGTGGAAAGACCTTAAAATAATGATAAAATATTCACTGACCATATCAAGTCATGTAATGAAATCACCCCATGGCTATCATTATGTCTAGACATGTGCATTAATCCTCTAATTAAGTCGAAACATTCTCCAACAATGATTACATGGAGGAGTGATTAGGGGTAATCAACATGGAATGTATAGAGGATCTCCATCAATGCATAGATAGCACATCTATGCCTTAACATTGCGACAATGTACCCTAGGAAAGGTGAAGTACCTCGGAACGTATGGGAATATGTTAAAAAATGTGAATATGTAGGAGTAATAGAAAATTTATCTCTATCGGTCCATACCAAAATTGTGATAAGAAAGCCTCCTCTAAAATAGGTATGAAAGCCTTTACAACATGAGTGATACTTTTGCATACATAAAAGGGAATCTAATGAGATTGGATGCTGAAAAAACTCAAATCTGAAGAGAACATGAATCAGCTACATGTTTGATTCATCTCTGAATGTCTCTTGAAAACTCCATAATGTTCCAAGCTGCAAAAGGATCCATCTATCCTTTGCTTGCAATCAACATCCTTTGTCCACTGACAAAATATTGAGAATGCCAACTAGCTGATGATGTTGAAAAACAACTCACTATAGCTTTTGCTGTGTTTAAAAACTTCTCAGGACTAACTTTATTGTTGATCACCCACTCGAGAATTTGTGGATTCTCATTCTCTGATGAAAATTCTGACTGGCTACTTCGATGATGTTATCGAGAGTGATAGTCTAACAACCACTGTCAATTTCATTGACATTTTCCCCCTTTGTCAGCTAAAAGGAGACACAATATTCTTCAAATTATTTCTGAACTCCCCCCCTTTAGGTGTAGGAGTGTTTCACTGGTGTACTCCCCCATTCAATTGCATGAGAGTACCATCTTCATTTTTACTATTGGGTGCAATATGTGTGAGTGAATTCGATCATAAAATTTATACATTCTTCTAACCATGGATCACCATTCCCAAGGATCAATTCATGAATAATTAATATTCAATCTGGTTGATTATTGTTGTTTGTGGCATTATGTTGAGAATGATTTGACTTGCCACAATGGTGATAAGGATGGAGATCAAAATAATGATCTTCCAGATGACTGGTTCCTTGACATTGAAGGCATTTTGGTTTGATTGCAACTTCAGTTTGCATGTACTTTTGTTTGTCTGCAACTGTCTCATGGCTTGTTGATATTATTGGATCAAGAAATCCTGCACTGATGAAATTTATTGGCTTAGAATAGTCGAGTATGTGAAAGTTGTCTTCATCTTTGTCATATCCTAATCCTCGTCGATTTTTGTTACATTGAATTTCTTCCCATGGCTTGATGATCGGTTTGGAAGAAAGTGGAATTGAATCAAGGACCACTTCGACACTTGAAGTTGGTTGTATCAGTGACTTGGAATAAACATCTTTATCTTCATCTGTACAGATGAAAGACTTGGAAACATCACCCTTCTATTGCAACTCATCTCTTTGAAGTTGCGACTCTAGTTGAAGAAACTCAATCATTTCATGTGCATGTTGAAGATGCACTTGAATATCAGCAAGAGTTGTTTTGAGATGTTCACCATGTCACCAGCTGATGATAAAATCAAATTGTTAAGAAATTGGTACAGTTGAATGTGTGTCGCCATGTGAACTGGTTGCAACTCATGTTCTCTTGCTTTTAATGCTTGCTATATTTTTAGAACTCGCTTGCTTGAATGCTTGATCTTGCTTTCTTGAACTTGCGCTCACTTGTTGTAGATATGAACAGGCTCGATGGTTGTTTGAATATCACATTTTCTTCCTTTAGAGTTGAACTTGCTTGCTTGATGCTTGGTTGATTGTTTCACACTCACTCAAACTTGTTGTAACAATTTATTGTTTGAACTCACACTCATTTGATGATGATTGCTTGCTTGATGGCTTGCTTGAACTTGCTTGATTGGACACTGACACTTTGTGCTTTCTTGAATGTAATCACTGAATGTGCTGATTTTTTTTTTAAAAGAAAGGGTGTTGAACACTGTCGAAAATGCACCCAAGAGACAAATGACAAGTTCAATCTTGATGACTCAGTTTAAGACTTACTTGACTTAATGTATTCACCTTAACAATTCAAATTAGGGTGTTAGTTACAACCGAAAATGTATCCATACAATTCAGTTAAAAAATGTTTATCTGCAAGTGATACAAAAAGTGTTGATGATGTTGATGTCATCTTGGCATAAAATTCTTGATTTTGTAGTGTCCTTAACTTGATTTCTTTGATTACATGATATGAAGTGTGCTTTCTTGGAATATCATCTTTATCAATTTGATGATGTGACGATTTGTGCTTGTGCACTTAAGCTTGATTAAGTGTTCTTATACTTAAGCTTGCTTATGTGCATTTAGTTGTTTAAGCATAATACAAAGAGAGCATTTTGATAATCTAAACACAAGTCATGCACACACATTCATTACACACAGTGTACCAAAGATCCCCTTATTCAATTTCGAGCATATCTAGGACGCAAGCACCACCAAAAAGATATGTTTTTATTTAAGTATGGGAGTACATCAACCTTCACCTTCACAACATCATGAATGAAATTCTTCAAACAATGAGAATGCCAAGCTTACAAATGCTTGAAGCAACTTGTCTTCAAAAACTACCTGCACTGACTCAATCACTCTCAAAGTACAATATTACTTTGAATTACAATAAATAATTTCACCTAAACAAATTAACTTATTGCTTCAAATTTACAAAATACTTATAGCTCCAAAATATAAAAATAATTTCACCTTATCACTCCAGAAAATCACACCTTATCTCTCCATAATAAAAAAAATTGAATGCACCTCTCTTCAAAATTACCTTATTTATCCAAAACACTCCTTATTACTACATTACAAATCTTTATATATATATATATATATATATATATATATATATATATATATATATATATATATATATATATATAGTCCACTTTTCACTTGAGAAAACTCCTCCTTATCATGGTTAGAAATCTTAAAAAAATAAATAAATAAATCTTTATGTAGTCACTTGAAAAAGTGAATGAATCTCCTTATAAACAATCAAACCATACTTTAAAAAATTCCTTTTGAGAAGTTACGACAACAACATAAATGTTATTTTCCACATGAATCAAAAAGAGATTGAATCTGCAATATGCAAGGTGTCAAGTGATGCTACATAAACTATGCTCTTGCCACCACTATTTCCATACTCTTATTTATTTGGCTCATTACGATGGACGCTTATGAAAACAAACCCAACTACAATTGGATCAAATATACTCTTCCACGAAGACTAGATTTTTCAATGCAGATCTCTAACTCTTAATGTGCTCAAACTATGCACCATGAAAAAAACTAATGCCTCTTTCACTCGTAAGCTACTTCAAGTCTCACACCCTTAGTAATCTTTCAAAATGTAAATGCCAAAGGAGAATTTCCCAAAGAAATCTTCAAAATATAAATGCTACCAAAGAAGAACTGTCCAAAGGAACCTTCAAGATCTAGTTCCAAAATTGTCCTGACCAATCTTCTAAATAAAATGGCTAAGATGTAACTCAATCTTTTGAAAATTTGAAAAGGAGAATAGATATGAATAGCTCCAAGCATTGAACTACTAAACAACACTTATTCAACAATCTTCAAAGATCAATCTTGAAATTGTTGAAGAGGATTATCTAGTTATCTTCAACAATCAAATTGCTAATGTCAAATTTTGAAACTTGGAACTGCACTCTAACGCAGGATGTTGAAAGAGCCACTAATTAAATGTGCCCCAATGTGGTTCAATTGGCAACCTATTGACTACTGAGGTGGAAGACATAGTAAAATAGACACCAATCTATAGAATCATAGACCCAAAAAATGTGCTGACTAAGAAGAATATCCCCTAGAAAGGGACAACTCAAGAATGAAAAGTAGAGAGTTATAGTCGAAATATCTACCAAAATAGAGAACTAAAAGTTCGAGGGTGTCAAGACTCCCCCATCTAATGCCGAGGTCGTGCAAGAGGTTTCCCTGATGGTTTCTCTGAATTGGATTTTTAATGCGCTGAGAATGATTACAACACACACTGGTAATTTCAGTCCTTCGATTCGATTTGTAGTGCTTCCCTCAAGTAACTTGGTTAATGAATTTAAATAGGGACATGGTGAAACTTAACAACGAGTAGATCGGATCACAAATTCCATGCGTTTTGTTATCACTTAAGAAAAATAAATAAATTATGAGCATCAGTTTGATTCCAAAGGATTGATGTCAGTCTTGCTCTAGTCTTTCCATGGTTGTTTTAGAGTATAAGATCTAGAAGAGAGTCTTTTTGGCATGGTCAAATAGGGTCAACACTCTGTTCTTACCTATCATTGGTCCCACATCACACATAAACTTCCATGTGTCAAACTTGTGTCAAGGTTTTCATGCACTACGAAACTGTTTAGGATTTTTTGTAGCGCAAAACCCAGTATTTGCACTGGCTGCGCTACGAAATCATGGATTCATGTTGATTCATGTTATATTTCACCTATTTGTCCAATCTATTAGAATCTGTTAGTATTAAATCATCAACTGTTAGTCCATACACCATGCCTAACACATGCAACCACTCATTCTCATCATTAGGTTAGTTAGGTGTCTTGGTATGCTCAAGTTTCAAATTTAAAAAAAGGATCCAAGTGTTTTCAATTATGATTATGTTTGGGTTCAATCATGAGAAGAAAATTGACAGGAATTTAATTATAATTCTCTGAAGTTCAAGCGAGGCAGTTTCCTTGTTTATTTCAAGTGAGGTAGTGATTGAAATTAAGATAGTGCAAGCTCTTCAATATTCATTTTGCAGGAATTCCATGGAGGTGTCTACAGAAAGGATGGATCATAGGTTAGAAAGGTGTCTGAGGAATGAGCTTGAAGGCTTAGATGTTCTCTTGAAGAATAATGAAGTTGAACGAGCTTTCAAATAGGTTGGCTGTTGGAGATTTTGCGAAAAACTTCAAGGAGGCCACATGCAAATCACCAAACAATTTTCTTTAAATTTCACATGATTGAATTTGAAGGTTGGAGTGCTTGAATTACCAATATCTCCAGAGGTTATATCTGCAGTCACTGAAATTCCAAGGGGACAGGAGAGGTGGTTTAAAAATTTCAAGTTTGATATGACTCCTTGCAAGGAATTCTTGAACCCAGAGTTCATTGATTCAGACTTAAACAAGTTAGTGCCCAGGAGCTTTGTCAAAGATTCATATGCCAATTTACTTACCTGCATAAAGAGATACTTCACCTGTGAGGGGAGGTATCATAAGGTGTATTCCTATCACTTTAAGCTTCTACTTCTTTTCACTGGAAAGATATCTCTGGATTTGCTTTTCAATTTGTTTCGTAGCCTAGGCAAAATGTGTGAGAAGGTATAGTAGAAGAAGGAAGCCTGTGAGACCTCATTGTTTCATCATGTCTTAGTCAAATTGATAATTTTGCATGAGCTCCAAAAAATAGTTAGGGAGTGGTCCATTTTCTTGTTTACATCTGGCTTCAAGAATGAAACTGGTCTCAACCCTCAGGCTACAAATATTTCTTCACCAGCAGTTAGTCATCGTGAAGAAACAAGATCAAGGAGATTCGTGAAATTGAAAGCTAGGAAATAGGTAAAGGAGCCCATGAGACCACTAGTAATCCAAGACACCCCAAAAGTCACAAAAAAGGAAAGATTAGATTAAAGAGGGTGTACAAGAGCAATCCACAGGTGAAACAGTCCAAAGAAGAGTAACCAGGCGCTAGCTAGCTAGAGAAAAAGGTAAGACAGTGGTTACTAAGGGAAGCCCAGTTTCAAAAGGAAGTTTGAATGATTTTCTTCAAGCTATTGACATTGAATAATCTCCTCTAGTTCGAGCAGACTTAATGGAAGCAAGTAAAGCCAAAGCCAAAAAATTGAAAACCTCTAAAAAGCTCAAATTTGATGATCAGGCTTCTGAATTTATTTTTAAGCCTGGAAGACCTGTGACAAGGAGTTTAAAAGAGATACAAGAGGCACTGCCAGTAGCAAGTGAAACAGGGGAGGTAGCAAAATTTCATGAAGGACCTGTGATTTCATTAGAAACATCATCACAACTACATAACAATGACAGAGGTAAGGTAGTTATCTCTCAACAAGAGGAATGTAGTTTTGAAGAATTGAAAAAGAAACTGAAGCTGGTAAATATTGAAATTGCCAAACTGAGAAAAGCCGAAATGAAACATGCAATCAAGGAAGCTTATTTTAACAAAATGGAGGCTCTGTGGGAAGATAAAACAATTTCAATGCTCAAAGTGGTCAACTGTCATGCTCAATACTTCACCTGAACAGTCCCTGCGATAAAAGAAGTAAGATACATCAGAAAGGTCAATGCAAAATTGAGAGCTAGAATCAAAATTATGAAGAGGCAAATCGAAGATCTGAAGATATAGCTAAACCAGCCTGAAGGCCATCCTCAACTAAAAAAAACTACATAGCAAGTAAGGCTAAATCCTAAATTTTGATGTAGACTACCTTTTGAAGTTTACCTTGAAGAATGGTGTTAGTTTATTCAGTTTTGAATAGCTTCATGGCATATGGAATAGCCATTTCAAAGGAAAGAAAGCCCAGGGAAGTTAAATTTTGGCCTTAAACTGTGTTTCTGAAATTACACAATAGTTTTGTAAAGCGCTACGAAATTTCTGTACGTGATGCCTAATGCACAACAGTTTTGTAGTGCATTACGAAACTGCTATAGGTGATTCCTAATGCACAGTAGTTTCGTAGTGCGCTACAAAACTACTATAGTTGCATGTAATGATTTGATGGACCAATTTTGAGAGACAAAAGGAAATATTTTTGAAGAGGGGCTTCTGAAAAGGATTACTTACAAGGTGTAAACATCTAGCAAGGGAAAAATAAGTAAAGGAAGGACATCTATGAACTCTAAGCTCTATGTTATGAAAGTAGTCATTATTTCATAGCTAGTATGGTTCATGGTGCTTCAGGTAGCATTAAAGAAGTTTTTGTCTTACCACGTGTATATGGGAAAGGTCTACAGCATATGGAAAACAAGCTAATCCAATGCATTTTTATGTAATTAAGAATAACAACTAGGATAATAGACTTCAAACATCCTTTTGGAGACCACAATCAAAAAAATAGGAACAGCTTCCTAATTTCTAGGAACAGTCAAAGGATGAAGCATCAAGGGTCAGTAGGGAGTTTAAAACCACCACCAAAGCTAAACTGAAGAAGGCCACTTGTTATAGGACGAGTTTGAATTGTAATCACTGCTACTACCAACATAATGAGGAGTTACACTCATAATTGTTTTAGGTCTCTAGAACTTCCAATTAACAATCAGTTACATTAAATAGATGGTTTTAAGTGTCAATAGATGTCAAAGAAGGAAAAATTTGAATTCCCCTCATGCTGGAGGAGGATTCTAAGTCATGTAATGAACTCTATATATGGGAGAAAATCTAACGTATCAAGGGTTGGAAATTTTCAGAGAAACTCTCATATTGTGCTTTGTGTAAGACTTTGTTTTAAGTAATACAGTATTTGGCTTTGCTTCTTAGGAATCAGAAGGAATTCAATGTTTAGAATTTCTTGTATTGTCCTCTTCTCATTATTTATAGTGGTATGAATGTGTGATTACTTAGAAATCACTGATTGTGCTCTAACTTCCTTCATACATTTATAAACTGTGTTATCCTATATGTTTCTAATGTATTCTCCATGTGTTGAATTCTAGATGCCCTGACTTCCATGTAAAGCTAACATTATTGTCATACTGAAACTTTTTTACTCCATAACCCCAATAAATATTTTCTAATTGTGTTTCAACCATTTACACTTCTTCATTTGTTTCATAGAGTTAGCCATCTTATTCACTATCAAAATCTTTAATCTAGTGAGAGAGGCCTCTCAGGTTGAGGAGGTTAAGCCTCAACCAAAAGTTGGTTTGAAATAGTTTCTCAGAGTCTTCTTGATTAGCAGCCTATCAGGGGTTGATTTTGTGATAGCATGTTCCTTGAAATTTACATGCTAGCACTTGAACTCCTATCTATGCGTGCAATCACCCTAAATCTTCTCGTCAACAATCACAGTGATCGAACCAAGAACTAGATCGATATCCTTTCCATGTGAAATCCGTTCATATTGCTAGTTTCTTTGGTGATCATGCACAACAAACCTTCTCCACTCTATGTTGCAAACACTATAGATCATTCTTCGTTAACTTTCCATGATGGCTCAGTGGCTCCTAGAAATTTGATTTTGGCGCGTCTCACAATAATTCAAACTTCAAATAGCGAACAAGTCCACCAGATGCATTGCTATGTTGTTCTAATCGATGTTGGGTGATACTTCCTCACTCGGCCCCCATGAAAATTTGTATTCAATGAGATTTTCACACTTGGTAGCCACACGTCGGATCTAAACAAATCAACGATTTGTGAAGTGTCCCCTTCCCAATGAGAAATTGGATCTTTGTCGTAGACAATCAAACCCTCACAAATGTATCTTTTATGATGCTGAAAGTCTAATTATGTCTTCAACGATTTTTCTCCACATGTGTAAATCTACTCCAACAATTGTGACAACTGAACGCTCTAATAATAACAACTGCAAATGAAAGCCGAAAAACCCATAGGTTGAGCCAAGAACTTGCCTCTGATACCACATGAAGGAAACTCATAGAATTAAAACAAATATCAATAAAACAAACACTCAGAAATATAGAAACTAGACATGGCGGAAAAGGCCTCAACCATAATGTATTCCTCACATTCTCATTATTAATCAATCCAATGTACAAAGAATGATAACAGTACAAATAAATTTTGATATTTTATATTGGCGCATGTTTTGATCTGTGAATGTCATAATCTAAGTATAAATGATGTCTGAATTGTTGAAAAGGATAAATTATCTTTTATTGATCTATATGCAGGTTCAGCATAGCAAAGGCACATATATATGTTGGTTCAGTAATTCAAAACAACGTATACACTTGTTTGCCTTAATATAACAGTGTATGCATGTAGGTTCTACATATTGAATTTGCATACGTCTCATGAAATATGTTTTACCTACTTTTATTTATTGCTACAGTGTTCTGAGTTCAGGATTGGTTTCTCATTACTCTTACTGTATTTTGCCTACGACATTCAGAGAAGTGATTATTTGATTTAGTTTTGGTTGGTGCAAAGAATATTGGTTGATTTAGATATATTTGATGTTTGATTGATGTTATTGATGGATCCAGTCTGAAAATTTATGAAATGTGGTCCGTGGTAGAAAAGAGAAGGTTGTAGCCTTTCATAGGTCAGCACCTATGTACTAGTACATCAGCTAGTACAAGAGCTAAGGGGGTTGTAGCTCCCTTCCAGGAGAAGCTGGAGAATGAGAGAAGGGTGTAGCCTTCTGTAGGTAGAAGCCTGCGTACTGGTATAAGACTGCACTAGTACAGGAATATTGTAAAAAAAGTTTCTTATTAAAGGAATATAGAGACGAATTGCTATAGGTGGTTTTCACCCACATTGGGTTTCCACCTTATATCTTGTGTTCATGTGTGTGATTACCTGTATTGTTTACTGCATTTGATTACTGTTTTATGGTTCTGGTACACAGATTAAGATTAGCTAACTAAATTACAAGTCTGTAAGATATACGCAGTTTTCTCTAAATGTAGTTGCGTATATATGCAGGTTTACTTAGCAAAAGTAGCATATATCAATTTGTTTGTGGAAATAAAAAATTGTTAAATTGCTAATCCTATTTCAGCCCCTGCTCTCAGTATTATTTCCAACAGTTGGAATTAGAGCAGGTCCTTCAGAAGAAGCTTTATCGCTTGAAGGAACTATGAAAAGGAGGCATCCATCAGAGCAACTATGAAAAGGAGGCATCCATCAGACCACCAATCTTTGATGGAAGCAACTTCATCTGTTGGAAGGTAAGAACCACAACCTATCTTCAATCTCTTGGTATAGAAGTTTGGGATATCGTGGAAGGAGGATACACATTTCCCTTAGAAACTCCTATAGATATGGCTAGTAAAAAGCAGTATGAAACAAATGCAAAGGTTGTCAATACTCTATTGGGGAGCCTATCTCAATCAGAATTCATCAAGGATATGCAACTCAAAACCACCAAAGAAATATGGGACAAGATCATTCTAAGCTATGAAGGAAATGATTAGGTAAAACGTGCAAAACTACAATCTCTCAAAATTCAATATGAAACTCTCAGAATGAAAAATGATGAAAGTGTGGCTAATTATTTCTTACGTATAGATGAGATTGCTAATCGCATGAAAAACTTGGGTGAAGCGATGAAAGAAGTTACTTTAGTTGAAAAGGTTCTAAGATCTTTGTCTTATAAGTTTGAATCAAAAGTTTCTGCCATAGAAGAAAAGCAGAATCTTTAGAGTATTACCATGTCACAATTGCACAGAATTCTAACTGCTTTCGAAATGAGAAAAGGGGGTCCATCAGACATGAGAGAATACAATGAGTCAAGACATACGTCAAAAGGAGAGGAAGAATCAAACTTCGCCAAGAACCTTCAATGGGGTTCTCGAAGATTCAGAGGTAAGCTACCTTTCAAATGCTTTGCTTGTGGAAGAGTTGGTCACTATGTAGCCAAATTCCTCATAAAGATAAGCTTGATAACGGTAAGGAATTGGTTAAATGGAACAGACAATAGAACGTAAGTAAGAGGATCTATTATACACATGAAGACAATGATGGATTTTCAAATAGTGATGAAGAAGAACATGGTAATGATTATAGACTTTTGATTGCTTTTGAAGATGATGATTTCTTGGATGCTATAGATGAAGATGATCTCTATGAAGAAATTTCTAAACTTAAAATTTGTTTAGAAGAAGATAGTATGATTATAGATACTCTAACATTCCAACTTGCTGAAAGCAAAAAACACAATCAAAAGTTAGAATGTGAAATTGTGGGACTTAGAAAATATATTGAGAAAACAAAAGCTCTTAATCTTAGATTTGCTAAAGGATCTGAAACTTTAAATGATATTATCAAAGTGCAGCATTCTCCTCTAATCAAGACAGGTCTTGGATAGACTGAAGAAGCATCTTAAGCATAGAATCCATCCACCTCCAAAAGTTATCTTGATGCAGTAAGGAAAAGTGAACAGGTTGACAATCGTCAGCAAAGGCATAAAACGGATCACCAGGTAAATCGAGGTCAATCTACTTCAAGGATGAACAGAAGCTACAAACGACCATAGGTAAATCATTCTCAATTTTCCTCAAGAGTGAATGTCAATGGAAACTACAATCACCTGGTTGGTAGATTTGATAATTTCAAGAATTTCTTTAATGGCCAACGTTTCTCATGTCATAACTTTGGACATAAAGCTGCTCAATGTGTTGCTTACAAGACCATCATGACTAGAGAAACACGAAATCAAAGAAGTCTGACTAGGATCATGAAGAGGACCTACAATAACTTTTACGCTCTTGAAAATGAAATAGAATGCTCTATTTGTAACAACTTCGATCATCAAGATTCTGAATGTAGGAGTAACTTTCGGCAAACATCTCAGGAGAAAGCTTCATTGGGTCCCAACACATGGAGAAAGAAAGAACTGCAACCAGAAAGATGTGGTATAGCCTTATATGTGGAAGGACAGGAAAATCACTGGAACATCTACAATGGATGCTCAAAACATATGACAGGTGATAAAGAAAAACTTCAGTCATATAGTGCCTTAGAAAAGGAAAGGAAGGTCTCATTTGGAAATGACACCCCTGCACTCGTAAAAGGTAAAGGCTCTGTTCTTTTAAAAGAAAAGGTCAAAGCTGGAAATGTTATGTATGTTGATGGCTTAAAGCATAATCTATTGAGTGTTAGTCAAATGTGTGATCAAGGAAACGAGGTAGTATTTTGATCAAATGGATGTATTGTTCGTGAGCTTGATACAGGAGAAACAATGATCAAAGGCATAAGAAATCCAAATAATTTATGCATACTCAAAGGAGGACAACAACAATGCTATCTAAGCAAAAATGGTGAACACTGGCTATGGAACAGAAGATTGGGGCATATAAGCTTCCCTTAGATAAGGAAAGCATGCAAATATCAGGCTGTTCACAATCTTCCTGACATCAAAATCCCAGGCAACACAATATGAAAATCATGTCAGTTTGGTAAGCAAACCATAACCCATTACCTTAAGAAGGAAGGATCAGCAAGTAAGCCACTTGAACTTGTCCATACTGATTTATGTGGTCCATCAAGGAAAAAGTCACCTCATGGAAAGGAATACTTTATATTGTTCATTAACAACTTTTCCAGGATCTGTTGGATAGGACTTCTGAAGCATAAAGACTAAGCTTTCAAAAAATTCAAAGCTTTCAAAGCCTTGGTTGAAAATGAATCAGATTGCAAAATCAAATGCCTCAGGTCCGATCGAGGAGGGGAATTTACCTCGGATGAATTTTTCAAATTTTGTGAAGGACGTGGAATAATAATGGAATTCTCTACTACAAGGATTCCTCAGCAAAATGGAGTGGTGGAAAGGATGAACAAAATGGTTCAACAAGTGGCTCGTGATATGCTTGATGAGTCTGTAACTCCTACAACCTTATGGGGTGAAGCTGCATTTGTTAGCATTACTATTCTCAACAAAACAAACGTCCGGGTAAACAACACTCAAACTCCTCATGAACTTTGGTATGGTAAGACTCCTATTGTAAAATACTTCAAAGTTTTTGGAAGCAAATGTTACATCAAAAGGACTGATGAAAATCTTGGCAAGTTTGAACCTAGAGCAGATGAAGGAATTCTCCTTGGTTACTCTTCTCAAATTAAAGGATATAAGTGTTAAAATAAAAGACTTGGAAAAATTGTTGAAAGTATTGATGTGGTGGTTGATGAAGCAGGCAACAATCCAAAGCAGATAAAAATCGAAGATTTTGAAGATGATGAGGACTATCCTTCAACATTAAATCAAAGTAATGTTGAAGAAGAAACTTATCAGGCACCAAAAGAATAAATAAGGGTAGAAGAAAAAACTCCATCCAAGTATTTCCAATAGATCCATCCAGAGACTCAAATTTTGTGGTAGAAAGAGGCAGGTGTACAAACAAGAAGATCTATTACAGAAGCTTCAAGCTATCTAGCATTACTCTCATCCGTCGAACCACAAAATATAAGTGAAGCATGCAAACATTAATGCTTGGTGAAGGTCATGAATGAGGAACTTGAGTAGATTGAAAAGAATAACACTTGGGAATTGGTTCCTAGACCTAACGATAAGAATGTCATAGGGACCAAATGGATATTCAAAAACAAGCTGAATGAAAATGGAGATGTTATTAGAAACAAGGCTAGACTAGTTTGTAAAGGGTATGCTCAACAAGAAGGTATAGAATTTGAAGAAACTTTTGCATTGGTTGCTAGACTTGAAGCCATAAGAATGTTCCTTGCTCTTTCTAGCTTTCAGAAGTTCAAAGTATATCAAATGGATGTGAAATCTACCTTTCTAAATGGAGACTTAGAAGAAGAAGTGTATATTGAGCAACTAGATGGATTTATCCTCAGAAATGATTCAAAACTTGTATGCAGACTCAGAAAGGCTCTCTAAGGTCTTAAACAGGCTCCAAGTGTTTGGTATTATCATCTGGACAAATAGCTCCATCAGCAAGGTTTTTCAAAAGGATCAGCAGATAGAAATCTATGTATAAAAATTGACAATGATAAATTGCTAATAATTGTTATGTATGTTGATGATATCATCTTTGGTAGCAATGAAGAAGCCATGAGTCAAAACTTTTCCTTGGTGGTGCAAAAAGAATTTGAAATGTCCCTGCTTGGTGAGCTCATATATTTTCTTGGTTTACAAGTCCAACAAAACAAAGACAGTATCTTTCTATCACAAACCAAGTACCTCAAGCAGATCTTGAAGAAATATGGCATGGAAGATTCGAAACCAGTATGTACCCCTATGGTAACTAGATGCAGCCTCAGCGCAAATGATGAATGAACAACAATACATCAACCAACCTATAGATCCATGATTGGTAGTCTACTCTATCTGATAGGTACCCAACCAAACATCATGCATGCAATGGGAATAGCTAGAAGATTCTAGGAAAATCCAAAAGAAGCACACGTTTAGGTAGTTAAAAGGATTTTCAAATATCTTCAAGGAACACAAAACTATGGCTTATGGTATCCTAGAGATACAGATCTCACACTTCATGCATATATAGATGCAGATTGGGTAGGAAGCGTGGATGACAGAAAAAGCACTAGTGGTGGTGCATTCTTTATGGGTTCCAGGTTAGTATCTTGGTTTAGCAAGAAACAAAGTTCAATTGCATTATCTACAGCTAAAGAAGAATATGTGGTGGTTGCATCTTTCTGCACACAACTCCTTTGGATGATGCAAACATTTCAAGACATCCAAATCACTTGTACTCAACCTATCTCCATTTTATGTGATAATACAAGTGCAATCTATATTTCACAGAATACATTCATGCATTCAAAGACCAAGCACATACCTATCAAATATCATTTTCTCCGGGAACAAGTGCTTGAACAAAAGGTGAAATTGGAGTATGTTCCCTCCAAGGAACATGTTGCTGATATATTCACCAAACCGCTACCCAGGGAGACATTTGAATACCTCAGATAGAAGCTGGGAGTATTTGATGCATCATCTTGCTGTTGACACTTATTAGTTTCAGAGAAAAGTGGTTGTATGCAAGTTTCATAAAGAGCATCCATGTACATATGCCGGTTTCTATGGATACAACCATGTATATGTTGGTTTGAAGAAAAATAGTGGGCCAGACTCAGGATGAAGAGAGTCTGAAATGGATCTGACAGAGACCATCTGGCACAGGTTTAGGGGGAGCATATACTTGTAATAATTTATTGATGGCATTGTCTTAGAATATGTTGGTACAACTTCACAACTGTTTTTGATTCAGGTGGAATAGGAGTAGAGGGAGTTCATGGTTCATGGTCTGGATGGTGATTGATAGAAGCTACTAATGATAGTTGCTAATGACTATCATAATCTCGCCTTAGATATTTGGTCTCTATGTCGTGCATTTATTTTATTATCAAGGTCATGTAACAACCTATATTGTTTCCCCACTATGCCTGGGATGGATGATGTAATGTTCTTATCTTATCATGTGTAAACTTTTGGTGTATCCCCACGTGGTTGGGTGGATGATTCAATCTTGGTATATCCCCAATTGGTTGGGAGATGGATGTATGTATGAGTCTTTGGTGATAGGAAGGTCATTTTAGATGTATAGAGTCATGTTCTTCTTGTAGAACATCTTTTTACAGACACTGCCTACAGTTAGGGGGAGCATGGACAACACAATAGAGCAGAGATTTCAGCATGTACTAAGGGGGAGCACAACCCTTTTCCCTTGATGACAAAGGGGGAGAGTGATTTTGGGTTGCCATTAAGTCCAAAGGGGGAGATTGTTGGCATTATGACATAGGCTTGGCACTATGGCATAGGTATTGTCCTTGATGGCAACTCACTTGGAAAATCACTTAGATGACAGTTCAGGCTCATAGGTTCTCAGAATAAAGGAAAAGGAGTTATACACAGGTTCCTGTTTCTCAAGCCGCGTATACACGCGGATTCACGGACCAAAAGGCACGTATGCATATACAAGCACTTTCATGCACTGAAAAGCGCGTATAGTTTGGAAAACTTGGTTTTTGGTCATTGGTATTTGGACCTATCGTTTTGGACCATGGTATCTTGTCCGAAGTGTTGAACCCAGGTATTTGGACCCAGGTATTGGTTCTTAGTGGTTTTGGACCATGGTATTGAGTAAGGCCTAAGACTATTAAAGGGGAAGGAGATCATTAGGCAAAGGAACTCAAGGATTGAATATCATATGAAGAGAAAAATCTAGAATACTAGTCATTAGGTTATGGTGCATAGTTGAATCTGAATCAAAGAGGAACCTGAGTGCTAGAAGAAGGATAAGTTCTAATGATGGGTCAAGATCTTAAGGCTTGAAGAGAAGTATCTTTATGTGATTTTGATATTTGATATTTGGCACATGTTTTGATCTATAAATCTCATAATATGGGTATAAATGATGTCTGAATAGTTGAAAAGGATAAATTATCTTTTACATATTTGTATGCAAGTTCAGCATATCAAAGGCGTGTATACATGTTGTTTCGGTAATTAAAAATAGTGTATATGCTTGTTTGCCTTAATATAACAGCGTATGCATGCAGGTTCTACATATTGAAGTTGCATACGTCTCATGAATTATGTTTTAGCTACTTCTGTTTATTGCTATAGTGTTCTAGGTTTAGGATTGGTTTTTGGTTATTCTTACTGTATTCTAGCTACAACATTCAGAAAAGTGATTGTTTGATTCAGTTTTGCTTGGTGCAAAGGAGATTGGGTGATGCATATATATTTGATGTTTGATTAAGGTTATTGATGGATTCATTCTGAAAATTTATGGAACGTGGTCCCTGGTAGAAAAGAGAAGGTTGTAGCTTTCTGTAGGTCAGCATGTACATACTAGTATATTAGCTAGTAAAAGAGCTAAGGGGGTTGTAGCTCCCTTCCACGAGAAGCTGGAGCTAACTAAATTAGAAGTCTGCAAGATATACATGGTTTTCTCTAAACGCAGTTGTGTATATACGCAGGTTTACTTAACAGAAGTAGTGTATATCAATTTGTATATGGAAATGAAAAAATTTTAAATTTCTAATACTGATTCACAATCCCCCCCCTCTCAGTATTATCTCCAACAATAAATACATGAGGAAGTTGGTCTCAAGATAGTACATCTATCTTTGGCACTATGGTTGAGATATTTTCTCAAAAAAACACTAATCTAGGAGAATTAGTTGGAGAGAATCTCTCATCCTAACTATACTCCCTAGTTTGAGGAACTAACTCCTAATTCTCAAGATTTGATTTATTTAATTATGATATTTGGATTTATAATTGTTTTACTATGAGAGTGAGGCTAAAAAATTACATGTTAGGATCAAGGATGATTGATGACTCATCTAACTAGAACATATGACCTATATAGTGAATTGGTCACCTCCAAGTAGGATATGGACCAAGCTACCCATGACTAGGTTAATTTTGAACCTAGTGTTAGGAAACTAGTTCACGAAAAGATAAAAATATAGGTCAACGCCTTAGAATTCAGCCTCTTCGAGGGGGCAACCTCCTTTACATTACAGAAATGAAAAATTCTTGGATGATTCAAATGACAACCTCCTTTCTATATATAGGAGTCTAAGGGGACATAATATAACCAAGCCAACCTAACAATAACAATATAAAGGCACAAAAATAACAATAGTGGGATTCTATGGGGCACAATAATAACAATATTGGACAATAGGGGCGCAACAATAACAATAAGGGATATAATGACAATAGTAATGGGGGAATCACTAGTATTATAGGGACCTAACATGCCCCTCTCCTTCAAAATAGTGTTGTCCTCAATGCTTGAGTAGTTCCAGGTGCTTCTGTATAAAATTCGCATCCTCCCATGTGGAATCTTCAACGGGTAAGTTCTTCCACTTGATGAGATACTCTGAAATTGATCGATTTCGTAGATGTTGAGTTCTTGTTTCTTTGACTGCTTCAGGTTCCAATATGATTTTTCCTTCCTCATCAAGTTTTGGAAATATTGTTTGAACTAGAACCTTGTCACCTATAACCTTCTTTAAGCATGAAACATGGAGAACTGGGTGCACTTGGAAAGTTGCAAGAAGTTCCAATTTGTATGCCATAGTACCTATCTTTTGTAACACCTTGTATGGACCATAATACTTTGATGATAATTTATTATCCTTCTGAGCTTGCTTGAGGGAAATTTGTTTATATGGTTTTAGCCGTAGGAATACCCAATCACCTACATCAAAACTTCTTTCGCCGCAATGTTGATCTGCCTGTTGTTTCATTCTATTCTACGCCAAGGTAAGGTTATCCTTTAAGAGTTGGAGAACTTGTTGCTGATGCTCGATGTGATCTTCCACTACTTGAACCTTATAATTTTCTCTTAAATATGATGTGATGGATGGTGGATGACATCCATAAAGTGCCATAAATGGGGTCATTTTTGTTGCAGTATGGAAGGAAGTGTTATACCACCATTCAGCCAAAGGCAACCATTTGACCCATTATCTATGTTTATCAGATACAAAGAAACAAATTAATCCTTCCAAACATTTGTTTACTATCTCAGCTTGCCCGTCAGATTGAGGATGATAAGATGAGCTATGAGCTAACTGAGTCCCAAGACAAAAAAATCATTATGTCCAAAAATTTCCAGTGAAAATGGGATCTTTGTTGCTTACAATAATCTTTGGGTTTCCATGTAGCTTTTGAATTGTTTCCATAAATGCAGTAGAAAATGTACTCACTTTAAATGGATGAGATAATGCACAAAAAAGTGTGCATACTTGGTAAATCTGTCAACTACCACCATGATAACACTCTTTCCTTCAGACTTGGGTAAACCTGTGATAAAATCCATTGAAACCTCCTCCCAACGTTGGCTTGGAATGGATAAGGGTTGTAATAGTCTTGTGGTCTTAATTGTTTCAACTTTATTTTGTTGGCAAACCAAACATTCCACCACAAACTTTTGAATATCCAGTTTAAGGCCATCCAAAGAAAACCCTTCTTGACCTTGTGGTAGGTTTTTAGAAATCCTGAGTGCCCTCCTAAGGGAGAGGTGTGCAATTCCCTAAGACTCTTTTGTTTGAGTTGGGAATTTTTACATAGGTATAAACGATCCTTGTACCATAATGAACCCTTTTTCCAGCTAAATGTATCAGATGTATTGGGATCTTGTTGTATATTTTGAATGAGTGCCCACACTTCCTCATCATTCTTCCATTCATCCCTTGCTTCGTTTATCCAAATCTGGTTGGATAATATAAATGGCGCAAAGAAATGCTTCCACATCCTCATCCTCTCTTTAGAGTGCATCTGCCACAACATTTTGCTTCCCTTTTTTGTAGATGATTTCAAAGTCATAGCCCAACATCTTTGTAACCCATTTTTGCTGCTCTTTAGAAGATAATATTTCTTCCAAAAAGTATTTAAGACTATTATGATCTATTTTTACCTTGAAGTGTCTTCCCATTAGGTAGGGTCACCATTTCGTAATGTAGTATTGCCAGCACTTCCTCCTCATAAATAGCTATGTGTAAATACTTTCCTTTGATTGGACGATTTTCAAAAGAAATGGGTCTTTTCTCTCGCATTAAAATAGCACCAATTCCATTTCATGAGGCATCACATTCCACAATAAAGGTTTTTTTGAAGTCCGGTGTAGCTAAGACTAGTGCTTGACACATTTCTTGTTTAAGATGTTCAAAGGCCATTGTTTCTTTCGAAGTCCATGAGAATGCATCTTTCTTCAATAATGTTGTTAGAGGTGCTACTATTCTTCCATAATTCTTAACAAACTTTCGATAATACCCTGTCAACCCGAGAAATCCTCGTAGATGCTTTATGGATGTGGGGATTTTCCATTCCTTAATGGTTTTAATTTTGCTAGGGTCTACCTTAACACCTTCATGAGATACAATATGACCCAGATATTCCACCTTTTGTACTCCAAAGAAACATTTGGACAATTTTACATATAATTGATTCTCCTCCAATAGTTTGAGCACCATGTCAACATGTTGGACATGATCCTTCCAAGACTTGTTGTGGATTAGTATATCATCAAAAAATACTAACACAAATTTTCTAAGGAAAGGTTTGAAAATGGAATTCATGAAACCTTGAAATGTAGAAGGTGCATTAGTAAGGCCAAAATGCATGACCAAAAATTCATAATGACTCTGATGTGTTCTAAATGTTGTTTTTGGAATGTCTTGACTCTTCATTCTGATTTGATGATATCTTGGATGAAGATCCAACTTGGTGAAGTAAATTGATCCATGCAATTCATCCAATAATTCATCAATGACAGGAATGGGAAATTTATCTTTAATATTGAGCTTGTTGAGCTCCCTATAATATATACACATGCACCGTGATCCATGCTTCTTGTAAACCAATACTACTAGAGCAGAGAAAGAACTTTGACTAGGTTGAATTATACAAGCCTCTAGCATTTCTGCAACCATACATTCAATTTCACTCTTTTGGACATAGGGATATCTATAAGGCCTGATGTTTGGAGGAACACTTCCTAGAATCAAATTGATAGCATGATCATAATCACAAATAGGTGGGATGCCTTTGGGAGTCTCAAATACCTTGGAATGATTGTCCAAGACTTTTTGTAGATATGGAGAAATAGATGATTTTGATGTGGGAACCTCTAGTGAACATAATTGTGCAATTATGCCTCATTGTTCTTTCTTTAGAAGCTTTTTTATTCCATTAGAGCTGATTATATTTCCTGGTTTCCTTGCGATACCCCTTAATTCAACTTCCTTTCCTTCTGAAGAGAATTTCATGAAAAGTTCTCGAAAATTAAAAGCTATTGTACCCAAGGATTGTAGCCATTGGACTCCTAGTACAACATCAGCACCACCCATTGGAATGGAAAGAATTGAGATATTCAATACATATTCTTCCATGGATAGCTTGATATTATGGCACTTTCTTGAGAAATTTATGGTTCCTCCACTTGCAACCATCACTTTACTCTCTAGTGCTGGATATAGCAAGAAATTCAATTCTTTGGCTATCTTATAATGAATAAAATTATGGGTACTTCCCGAATCAATCAACACTATTACCTTTTTCTTCTTGATATTCCCTTCTATCTTGATAGTTTGAGGAGTGGTAATTCTGGCCAATGCATTACAAGATATGGTCGGATTCATTTCTTATTTTTATAGGGTTTTTTCCTAGTGTATATCCTCTTCTTTTGACGTTTCTTATTCTCTTTCTTCCTCCTCTTCACAGTCTATGTAAAATAATTTCTTCTCGGCAAACTTATGAACTTTAGTGTATTTGAAATCACAACTGTAACAAATCCCTTTTTCTCTTTTTTCTTCCAATTGTTGTGGTGTCAACCTTGTAGGTTGTGGATGGATAGCGGCAACAACACTTCCATCTTTATGATTGTGAGTGGTAGGCTTCCTTGTTACCATAATTTTTCTTTCCATTTTCCTTGCCAACCTGAATGCCTTCTCCAATGAATCTGGTTCACAAAGGCAAACCTTATGTTGGATGCTATATTTTAAATTCCCTATGAACATATCAATCCTATGCTCCTCTGGAATATCTTTTACCCTTATTTTCAACTTTTGGAAGTCCTCAATGTGCTCCATCATTGAACCCTTTTGTTTGAGATTTATCAATTGGCTAAAAAACGTGTTTCTTTTTGTATCCTCACAATTTGATATCATTTCATCAGTAAAAATAGTCCAAGTGACAATTTTTTTATGAGAGCAAAGCCATTGATACAATACAAACTGATTTGGTTCCAAATATAAAGTTGCAATGCATACCTTTTGTGTCTTTTGCACATTATGGAGATCGAAAAATTGCTCCATCTGTAGTATCCATGTTTCGGGATCGTTGCTTTCAAACTTCCTCATATTGATCTTTGGAACATGGTGGTTCTTTGATCCAACATTAGAGTCTATGAAATCATGATTAACATTCATTTTGTTCTCATCATGAGTTTCCTTTACTACCCTTTCGCCATTAGTAAGAATTTCTTGTAGAAACTTTGTGAAATCTGTCTTCAAATCTTCCATGCCATTCATCTTAGATTCTACGCTTTTCTTTAAACCATACATCTTATCTTCCATGCCTTTCTCTAAACCATCCATCTTAGCTTCTACATCTTTCTTTAAATCATCCATCTTAGCTTCTGTTACTTTTTGTACGAGTGACATTTGTTGTACTTGGTCTTGTAATTTTGATATATCATGTTGCATTTCTTCCTCTTCTTCATGATTCATGTTAGATCTTTCAAGTTTCTTATTAGGTGTTTCCATTTTCTTTCTTCAGGGCATCAATTACCGATAATAATGCTTCACTATGCCCTTTGAATTCCTTCAAACAAATTTTTCAAACCAAGTTTATGCAAAAATTGAAAAAAAAACTATGCACCTTCTTTTTTTCACTTTGTAGGAGCCTGATATTGAATCTGATGTATTTCTGTAATTTCAGCTCTTCCAGTTCTGAAAACACGACCTACTGTAGCCCTTTTCATCATCTTTCCAATGCCACCAGTCTGATCGAAATTGGATTCTCTAAGAAAGGTTTACACACAATCTCCCAAAATGTCTTGATTATACACCTTTTTAGAAGAGCGAATTTGTATGAAGTGCCACATGTCACTGTTTTGACCTTTGGATCTGAAAAGTATATACAAGAAACTACAGTCCATCCCATTTTTGTAACTTCTTATGAAATTTCAATCTCATGCTTAGAGAGACAGTTATGACAATTTTCCCATGATGACCTGTTTGGAATGTAATTTGGGGGTCTGCAAAAACCCTAACTTCCTCATACTATATCTCCAAAAATATAGCGAGACAGGATCTAAAATTCGGAGCCAACATTTAGACTGATTTCTTATCAAATGGTTTTTTTTTTTTTACCTTCTGAAACTTCGTAGCGAAAGAGTTATAGTGAAAATCCCATAATGACATGTTTTAGTTTAAATTTTGCAGCTTGCAAAAATCCTAACTTCCTCAGATCATATCCCCAAAAATATAGCGAGGCAAGCTCTGAAATGCGGACCCGAGGCTCAACACAATTTCATCTCAAATGTTTTATTTTTCGCTTTTGAAACGTCGTAGAAAAAAAGTTATAGCAAAAATGCCACGATAATCTATTTGGAGTAGTGAAACCCTAGAATCCAAAGCTCTGATACCAAATGTTAGGGAACCAGCTATCAAAAAGATAAAAAGATAGATCAACGCCTTAGAATTAAGTCTCTTGGAGGGGGGAACCTCCTTGACATTACACAAATGAACAATTCTTGGATGATTCAAATGAGAAAACCTCCTTTCTATGTATAGGATTCTAAGGGGACACAATATAACCAAGCCGACCTAACAATAATAATATAAAGGCACAAAAATAACAATAGTGAGATTCTAAGGGGCACAATATTAAAAATATGGGGACAATAGGAGCACAAAAATAACAATAGGGGATACAATGACAATAGTAATGGATTAATCACTAGTATTACACGGACCTAACACCCAAAATAAATATTAGGGTGCTTGAGTTATGTTAAGTGAGGAGAGGAACAACCTTATACACTAAAATGAGGCTTCCAATAATAAAGCATCATGGAAAACACCTATAATTCATGAAACATTTATTATATTTATTAAAGCCTCTCTCTCTCTCTCTCTCTCTCTCTCTCTATATATATATATATATATATATAACAATATGCATAACTTACTTTTTTGGTATGTTTTGTATTCTTTTAATGACTATGTCCACATGTTTTACATTGCATCAGGCACAACTAAAGGATCATTGGGTGGGTGGAACCTCCCCTTTTTTAGGGGGGTTTGTAGGAGGGAGAAATATCCCCCTACTTGGGGGATTTGCAAGAGGGTAGAAACCCCTTGTTTAGGGGTTGAGAGGTAATGCACCAAATTATATGTAATTTTAGTTTTATTTTTTTGTAGGCGAATTTTGTGTCTATTTTTGGTGATTTTTGGGGAACACTCTTTTCACCTTTAGTAGTTTTGCGATGCATGGTTTATCCCATGGTTTTGTATTCTTAGTTAATAAACTATTATTTTATTCTAATCCAAAGTAAATGAATTTTTGATTTATGGAAGTTGTGAGATATCTATGTATGTATCTACATACATACATATGTATGTATGTACGTACACATACATACATACATACATACATATATCTATGTATGTATGTACACCTGGAAAAGTGCGAGATACGTTGAACATGGAAAATGGATTTCGGTAAGCGAACTTAGTCAATTTTTTTAATTATGAAAATCAATGACCAACTTTTAAATATTTAGTATTTTTTGATAGTCTGCAAGGTAGGTTTCTTTTATAAAATTTTTATTATAATTCTCATGGTAGGTTTTGCTATGATTATATTATTTTTTCCTTCCTCAATTTAACTCGGAATTTTTCAAATATTGAAAATTTTTGAGCTAAAATTGTGATAATATGAAACCATCTTTCATTATCCAATTTTTGCAAATTCTAGAATAGATACATAGAGGTTATATTAGAAGTTATTATTTTTTTATAGAAATAATAACAAATATTTATTTGTTTTGGCAACAACTATCCATGAAGCAGAACAACAAGAAATTCTAGTACACGAAGACCACTTGTATTTTTTTGGACCAATTGTATTTTTTTGTTTTTTGCCTTTTATTTGCACAAAATCCAAGAGCAAATTTTTACTCATCTACAAAATGTAACTTTGTTACCTTTTGAAAAGTTTAATAAAATTAAGCTTTTCTTTTGCCTTTAAAAATATATATAGTTTTGAAATTCTTATTTATAAATGAACTATATGAAAAAATTTGAAAAAAAAAATAACATTTAATTTTTTACATTTATTTAATAATTAACATACTAAAATGAAAGGTATATATTAAAATGAATATTGGTGTAGTAATTTATATTTATGTGGTTAGTATGTCATCTAATGTATTATGTTTTATACGATAGACGCTGCTCCTGAATTTAATCATATATGGTTTGTTGTTCTCCTAATTTCTCTCTCCCTTCATATAAAATTTGTTTAGATTCCCTTCTTTGTCCTCTCTCCAATGAATTCTACGTCCTTTGTTTGCTGAAGTCTCTTCTTTGTATGTTGAATTCTATGAGTTTCTTTGTTCTCGAATTTGTGAGTAATTTTGATTGCTTTGTCTCAATTGAAGACTAGTCAAAATAACTTGTTATGTTAGTCATTGTATTAATTTAAGTTACCTGCTATTAAAATGTTATGTTGAATCCCTGTTATGAATCTCATTCTTAAAAACCTGCGTTGAAGTCTAGAGATGAATATCTACATTGAAACCCTTTGTTGAAGTTTGTTCAAAACCTAGAGTGAAGTTTTTATATGTTGGAAAGATGCTAAATTTCACATTGAAGACTTTGAACTATGGTTAATTAATTCTTAGTGCTGCATCAATTAAATTCTCAAATCAAATCTTTGTGCAATTTGTGTTCAAGTACTTTGGTTCTAGAAATTTTTTACAACCCCACCTACATTGAACGATTATGCACAGAATGATCAAATTGTGTGGAACTAAAGAAGACAATTATTCAATCTCCTAAAGAAGGTGTGTGCCTCCCATAGAAAGAGAATAATCAGGTGCATGATTCCTCTAGATGAAGAGGTGGAACGATGCCTTGTAGGTTGATGCAACTAAAAAAAGGATGAAGGAATAATTTGGCCACATACAACAGAAAAATTACCACAAAATGAAAAAATGGTTGAGACAATAAAGTTTTGTGCATGGGTAAAAGCCAAACATGAGCTCGAACCCCTATCATTATGGCCATCACCTTGGTTCCTAGGGACCCTATGGGTGCTCCTTGCATCATTAAGGAACCCATTATTTCCCCAACCCCTTGTGGGTGATGAACTGCCCCACCTTAAAAGGGTAATCACTAGTACATCTTACACATCATGCTCTCATCCCTAGCCCCAACGGATAGCTCAGTTGGTTGAGTTCCTCCTCTTAAGGACCTCTCTTATAGGGAGGCCACAGGGTCAAATATCTTCGATGCCCTTAGGGTTATGCCTTGCTAGTTTGGCTGGTGGGTAAATCCCTTCAAGTTAATCTACCTCAATTTTCTCTTGGATGTAGTAGCCACTCAGTGTTCGTGAACCACATTAAAAAAAAATAATTCTCTCATCCCCTTGAGCATCGAGAAATAAAGGAAAAAAAAATCAATAAAAAGAAAAAGGCAAATGAAGAAGGGTGGAAAAAAAAAGGTTAGAGTAACACATATATCATAATTTCTCCCTCTTGCATTCATACACCTAAGGTGTGGGCTTCTCCCATCACAACTACCCTTGTAATATGGCATGTGGCTTGGAGCCTACCCTTTTTGGCCCACTTCGTTCCATCACTATTGATGAGCCCCAATTTTTGGTAACAAATTGGGCTCATTTGGCCTACTTACCTTGCTCAACCCTTCATCTTTTATCACTTATGCATTCATTTCTTGGTATATTCGTGTTATTTGTAGGAAGAAGGGCATGCATTATATCTATGTGGCTAATACATGATGATTTCAGGTTTATGGCATTAAAGGGAGCAAAGAACACGCATAAGGAGACAAGGAGACATCAAATGTGGCATTGCAAGTTTATAGGGAGGTTGTCTACAGCCTTAAATAACCTCCCTCGTGATCTCCACCCTATCTCTGAGCTCCAACAGCTCTCCCCACTGAGCTTAAAGGCAGCCAACGGGTTCTACAGGAACAGCAGTCTACAGGAGTTTAACTTTTAGTTGGACAGCCGAGCTCCATTAATTGAGGAAGCCAGCTTGATCCTCATCATGTATAAATATTAAGGCCGTGGCCTTTGATAGGAGCTTTTTGAACCTTTGAACTACTGTTGCAATTTCTAAGCACGAGCTATAGCTCGGTTTTTGCTCTTTGTAAGCCAGTTTTGGCATGTCATTAGACTCATGATTATTCAATAAAGACAGGCAGCTTTTGATTCAATTCTGAGTTTTTAAGGGAGATATAGCTCTCAAGTTAGGGCCCAACCTGAGAGCAGTAGAGCTCCTCTTACTTGTATTGTTACTTGTCTTTCTTTTCATCACTTTATTCCTCTGTTTTGACATGCATTTAGAAATTACAGTCTGCTGATTTGATTTCTTTTATGTGATTGAGTAGGATTAGTTTATGGTTCAAGTGCTTTTAGTTGCTTAGATTAGCGTAGGAGGATCATCATTCATTAGAGCACCAAGAAAAGGCTGACAGTGCACTCACTGCCATCTTTGTTTAGAGACTGGAGGTGTAGACCATACCAGCCACCAAAAACGCAGTCATACACTTTCATTCAAGCTGCAACATAGTCATTTCAGTTGTAGATCCATCCATGCATTCTGATCTTGAGTAGTATGTCCTCATTCCAACTCCATGCAAGATTTTTCTCTGAAGTATACATTGTTGTTCGTTGATTTAATAACACAGTTAGGATAAATTGATGAATTCTCGGTTTTGTGCAGATTTGTTTCCTTTACACTGCATTGCATCACTCTGTTATCTTCTTCTTCTTCTCAACCGTGTCTAAAGCCACCTACCCAACCTCTGTTCATATCATTTGCCTTCCAACACTTCCACTGTTGACGTAGCTCCATCTTTTTGGACTTTTCATTGCTTCCACCCTTCCATTCTCCAACTAGCTGCAAGCACTCTTTCGTCATCTCATATCTCTGTCCCTGAGCCATCATAAGCCCCTTTCCATTATACCTATCCACCCATACAACTCCTCCACTCCTCCATCACCCAAAAACTCCAACCACAGAACATCCTATAGAAGTTAGCAGACTTCCTGTAGACATCCCAAGCTTCCTGTAGGATCCCCTGCAGACATCCTGTAGAAACCTGTAACCTCGGTTGCCGAGCACCTGAACGTTGTGGACTTCTATGGAATGATGTTTTGGATCCTCTGGAACCTCTCCTAGTCCTCCTGACCTTTCCCAAGCTTTCTTTCCTTCGAACTACCCCTGCACAATCAAACCCTAATAAGAAACAAAATCGTAATAACTCCAACCACTTAAGCAAAAATCCAAAAACAACGTTCTTTTCAGTAGAAGTAGCTTAAATTCATGCATCTCATATCACTTGAAGTAATGGCATCATTTCTAGAAGTTTTCACTCCCACCATTGCATCATAGAGATTAGACTAGTCAGATTAGGGTTTACTAGGGTTTCCCTGTTTTGTTGGCTTTCAGTTCATTATTGCAAAGTAGGTTAATTTCCTTTGAGATAGATTTCATCCATAATTTAGAAAGCTTCTTTTGAGAACATATAGAAGTTGGCTTGAGCCCTAGCGGACTTGTGCCAGCTGACCAAGTGACAGCTGCGACAAGAGCTAGTACTTGTGCATATAGCACCGTCGCTTCCAAGTTTGTTACAAACTACCGGGTTGATAAAATTAGAGACAGGAAGCTCCACGAGTTATATCATTATTGCTACAATACTGGAGCCCACCTTATTTTTGGCGCCGTTGCCGGGGAAGCGTCGGAGTATTAGTAATTGTTTCTTTTCTTCTATTTTCTTACTCTTGCCTTCTGCTAAGTAGTTTATTTCATTTCCATTCTGCAAAAGTAGCATAGACATTTCCTGCTTTCATAGATTAGCATTTCCTGCAATTTCATTTCTGCAAGCGTAGATTAGTGTTTCAATTCTGCAAGCGTAGACTAGCATTTCCATTCCTACAATTTCATTTGAGCAAAGTAGATTAGTTCTTTCCTGCTTTCAGTTTAATTCTGCATCTTTATAGTTAGATGTAGATCACTCTGTTTTAGTTTTGCAGGTACCACAGAAAAAACAAAAGCAATCAAAAAAGTCTTTCCATTTCATGCCTCGTAGGAATCGAGATAAAACAGGCAAATTCTTACCCAATACCCCCACCACATCACTGAGTCAGCCTTCTCTCTTCTTCGGTGACAGTGATCCAGAAGAACCTATAGGTGAACCTCCTGAGATATACGAAGATCCTATAGCAGAAGAAGAATTAGAAACCATCCCATCTGAAGTTATGGCTGACAATAGAAGAGAAGATGAGAGAATAGAAGGTGCCTTCCCCATCCGAGGGACCAATGGAGAGATGAAAATGAAGAACAATAGCCCCTCCGCTTTACCTCACTTCCATGGACTGACTACTGAAGATCTTGATACCTTCCTGTTTGAGTTTTTTGTCCTTTTTAGAACCTATGACTATATGGAAGATGAGAAGAAGCTAAAACTCTTCCCTTCAACTCTTAAGGATGCAGCATTACGCTGGTTCATGGGCTTACCTGGGAATAGTATCACCACTTGGGCTGAGATGCAACAAGCTTTCAATACCAAGTACCGGGATTACTGTAGGTCCAAGGAAACCAAGGGAGAAATCTTTCGGATGACCATGGGAAATGATGAGTCCTTAGAGGATTATGAGGAGAGGTTCCAACTTAGCTATAAGCGGGCCAGGTGCACACTTGACCCTGAATCCCTCAAGTTGGTCCTGCTCCGGGGAGTCCCTGAAGACCTCTTAGATACCCTTCACATGTTAGCCGGGGGGGACATTTACCAACTGCCTTATGAGGACATCAAGACTGTGTTTAGAAACCACTCCAGGGCAGCTCGGAAACGAGGTAGAGGAAACCTCCTCTCAACTGGTGTCCCTTTCTCCAAACATGAGTTTGCAAATCAATTGGAAGATCTTAAGAGTGAGGTGAGACAGACCATTGTCATGCAGCTGGAAACATTCAGGATCTAGTAGAAGAAGGAAGAAGCTGAGATAGCCTTGGCTATCTTCTATCCTATATGTACCAGGAGACACCCTAAGAACGAATGTCCATTGCATTCGGTTGAAGTGTGTTTCGTTTGTGAGGAGGACCATCCCACAAAACAATGTCCAACCTTACCTGGATTTAAAGCTATGTACCAAGGGACAGAAGCTCCCACTGAACCTCTCTATTACCTCAACCAAAGGAGGCCACAAGGACCTAGACCTTACCAGCAGGGGATGCAAGGGGTACCTCAAGCTTATTACAGCCCCAGCCAATCGACTCCTATGCCTTCCTGGGGTCCCCCTGCTCATCCTTCTTGGTCTATGCCTCCTCCATGGTCTTACCCACCTCAGTACCCTACTCAACCCTCTACTCATTCCTATCACTCACATGCCCAGCCATAGCCTCAGTGGAATGCACCTCAGTCAGGGTGGAGGCCCCAGTACAACACTCCTCCTGCCATTTTGCCTCCACCACCAGTTCAACCTCGACCATTACCTCTTGCCCCTCCAAGGCAACCTCAAATACCTGCTCAACCGAACCCGAACCCCAACAATAGACAGGCCCAGCAGGTATACACTTGGGAAACATCATGCCCTACTTATGCTGTGGAGATCCAGGAGATCAATCTTCGATCTGGAAAGACTCTTCCAGATCGCCAACCTCCTCCCCCAGAGGATGAGGAAGATAAACAGGAAAGTGAACCAAAGGCTATTCCACCCTTTCCTGAGAGACTAACAGCCACCACACAACCCAACCCAGAGGAGGATGAGCTTCTGGGTGAGCTCAAGCAGTTGTGTGTGAAAATACCACTTCTCCAAGCCATCAAGGATGTACCAATATACAATAAACTGGTTAAGGAAAAGTGTTTCAAACACCCAGGCAGGCGAAAGAGAGATGCTTCAACCATCAATGTCTTAGGACAACTGTCTGACCTTATGTTAGGACAAGTCATTTGCCCAAAGTATCTAGATCTTGGGAGTCCTGTAGTAGATGTCCACATCAATGGCATCATCATACCTCACACCTTCATTGATCTGGGGGCTGCCATTGATGTGATGACCAGGGATACCATGCTCAAACTCAATCTTCAGGGTTCCTTGAGGAAGACCTCGACAGTTCTGGAACTTTCAGATCGCTCCACTGTGAATCCCGAAGGGATTGTGGAGGATGTCTTGGTCTCTGTCGACTCTTGGGAATACCCCGCAGATTTCTTGGTTCTGTAACCCAAGGCAAAGCTTACTGGATATCCTCTTATTTTGGGAAGGCTTTGGTTAGCCACTGCAGATGCTTACATAAGTTGTCGTTCAGGAAACATGACCATCAAAAATGGTCCTATGTCCAAGCAGCTAGTCCTATATCCTCCTGCCCAACCTTCCTTAGAGCGTGACTTACCACTTTGGTTGGAGGAAGGAGAAGAGGATGAAGTATACTCAGCACCATTGTGCACCCTAGATACCACCAGAAGAGACCCCCCAACCGAGGATGACTTGATTGAGACCTTGATCCAGAATCCACCTTCCAGTGCACTATCCTTAGAGAAATTGGTGGAGGATGCCCAAGCCAGCACCTTAGTGGATCTTTGTACGACCAACCCTGTCACTCCCAGAGTCAAGAATGTGGAGTTCGGCCCTGAGAGAACGTTAAAGATCAACTCCTCCCTATCTCCTTCCCAAGAAAAGGAGCTGTGTACCCTGTTGGCCAGTCACCTAGATGCTTTTGCTTGGAGCTATAAGGAGATGAAAGGAGTCCATCCCTCGGTCTGTACCCATCACATATACATCAAAGCGGGTTGTAAACCGGTTAGGCAACCTCAGAGGAGAATGAATCCAGCGCTTAAGGACATTGTCAAGGAAGAATTGCAAAAACTGTTGGATGCCGGATTCATTTACCCCATCTCAGATAGTTAATGGGTGTCCCCTCTGGTGTTGGTTCCCAAGAAGAATGGGAGGTGGAGAATCTGTGTGGACTACCGAGAACTGAACAAAGCTACCAAGAAAGACCACTTCCCTCTACCTTTCATAGATCAAGTGTTGGATGGACTGGCAGGAAGGAAGTTCTTCTCCTTCCTGGATGGGTTTAGCGGGTACAACGAGATCCAAATCAGCCCGGAAGACCAAGATAAGACCACCTTCACTTGTCCTTTGGGTACCTTTGCCTACCGAGTTCTTCCCTTTGGGCTATGCAATGCTCCTGCTACCTTCCAGAGAGCTGTCTTGAGCATCTTCTCAGTGCTAGTCCATGATGCAGTGGAAATTTATATGGATGACTTCACTCCTTATGGGGCCAACTTCCAGGAAGCATTGTCCAATCTAGGAAAAGTCCTAACCAAATGCATTGAGATGAACCTGTCCCTTAGTCCTGAAAAATGTGAATTCCTGATGACTGAAGGGACCGTGCTAGGCCATACCATTTCTTGCCAAGGGTTACAGGTGGATCCTAACAAAATTGCTCTCATCAAGAAGGTTCCACCTCCTCAAAAGGTAAGGGATGTTCGGAGTTTCTTAGGATTAGTAGGGTATTACAGGAGATTCATTAAGGACTTCAGCAAGCTAGCCTCGCCATTGTTTGGCCTATTGGCAAAAGATGTGGAGTTTAAGTGGACTAATGATTTTCAGAGGGCTTTGAATGAATTAAAGGACAAGTTGGTGTCAGCCCCAATCCTGGGGCCTACCTTTCCACATCCACACTGATGCCTCGAACAAAGCCATAGGTGCAGCTTTAGGACAAGTTGAACAAAAACTTCCATATCCCATTTACTTTGTTAGCAAAAACTTGTCCAAAGCTGAGCTAAATTACACTGTAACTGAGAAAGAGTTTTTGGCTGTGGTCCATGCACTGAACAAGTTCCGACATTATATCACTAGCTATCAAACATTTGTACATACTGACCATGTTGCAATTAGATATTTAATGAATAAACCAGATGTGAATGCTCGTATTATTAGATGGTTACTTTTGTTACAGCAGTTTGATTTGGCCATTGTTGACAAACCAGGTAAAGGAAATGTTGTTGCTGACATTTTATCTAGATTGGATTTGTCTACAAATGAGGATGGAACAGTGGATGACCAGATGCCCGATGAACATCTGTTTGCTATCTTAGCACTCTCTCCATGGTTTGCTGATATAACAAACTACCTTGTTTCAGCACAGTTCCCTCCGCACCTATCTTCAGGAGAGAAGAGAAGAATCATCAGAAAAAGTGCCTCATTTACTTGGATCGGGGGCAATCTGTTCAAGCTTGGCCCCGATCAGATCTTAAGGCATTGTGTAAGGGAGGAGGAAGTATTTGATATCCTCCTCACCTATCATGATGGGCCTTGTGGAGGACATTTTGCAGCAAAGAGAACTGCCTTCAAGATCCTACAGGTAGGCTACTATTGGCCCACACTTCATCAAGATGTCAGAAGATATATCATCCAATGTGACCAATGCCAAAGAATGGGGAAACCGACTCAAAGGGATGAGATGCCTCTCCAACCTCAAGTGACTCCTGAGCCATTTGAGAAGTGGGGTATGGACATTTTGGGTCCAATCAACCCTCCTTTGAGGCAAAGGTCCTACATCATTGTGTGTACTGACTACCTGACAAAGTGGGCAGAGACTAAAGCAATCAAAGTAGCAACAGAAGAAAAGGTGGCCGAGTTCTTAAGAGAAACATCTTCTACAAGTTTGGCTACCCAAGAGAGCTGGTCACCGATCAAGGGAGCCAGTTCACATCCAACCTGGTTGAAGACTTACTAGCTCACCACAAGATCAAGCATAGGACTTCCACCCCCTATCACCCTCAAGCAAATGGGCAGGTGGAAGTCACCAATAGAGCATTAGAAGGGATCTTGACTAAGGTGGTGAGAAGCAACAGAAAAGACTGGGAAGATCACTTGGTTGAGGCCACATGGGCTTACAACACCACCTGGAAGACCACCACCGGCTTCACACCTTATGAGCTGGTCTATGGGAAGAAAGCTTTGCTGTCCATTGAGTTTGAATACAACACTTTGAGGATGGCAGCTCAGCTAGATCTAGATCTCAGCCATGCACAACAAGAAAGGTTATTGCAGCTGAATGGACTGGATGAGCACCGAATGCAGGCCCTCCTTCACTCAGAAGTGGTTCAACTTCAGAGAAAGGTGTGGCATGACCAACATCTCCATGACAAGCAATTCCAGCCGGGAGATTGGGCTTTGTTCTATGACTCCAGATACAAAGATTTCAAGGGAAAGCTGAGAACCAGATCGCTAGGACCATATGCAGTGGAAAAATGTCATGACAATGGATCTGTTCTTATTCGGACCATTGATGAGGAAGCCATCCCCATGCTTGTCAATGGGCATCGACTGAAGATCTACAGGAAGCCTCTCTCAAGACAAGAGTTCATCAAAACTATGGAGAAATCAGTTTTGGTCATAGAGAAGGGTTCTGCCTCTCCCTTGGGCATACCCTGAAAGATATAAAATAAATAAATAAATAAATAAATAAATAAATAATAAATATCCTTGGGTGAAAACCTTTCTGAGGCACCCAAGGCAGATGGTAGGGGTGAAAACCTCATTGAGGCGTCCCTATTGTCTTTCAAAAAAAAAAAAAAGAGATTGGAAAAAGATCCTTGAGTGAAAACCTCTTTGAGGCGCTCAGGGCAGATGGCAAGGGTGAAAACCTCATTGAGGTGCCCTTGTTATCTTTCAAAAAAAAAAAAAGAGAAAAAAAAGAAAAAAGAAAAAAAAAATAAGAAAAAAACAAGGTTAGCAAATTCATAATGTAAAATTGCATGCAAGTTGCAGGTGTTCTATGGAGGAGAGGAAGCCTCTCAACTCAAAGCCAAGGATCCTTATCATGCTGTCAGGAGACCTCACTAGCACCTCCTCCAAGAATACTCATTTTCTCCAAGGTATGTGCAATTTTATTACAGCTTGAGTCTTCTACAGGAAGATGCAGATTTTCTACAGGAAGACGAAGATTTTCTACAGGAAGATGCAGATTTTCTACAGGAAGGTGCAGACTCTCTACAGGAAATGCAACCTTCCTACAGGAAGCTCTATATCTCTACAGGAAACTTCCTGTAGAAGTTCAGGATGGCCCATAATCCATTTTATGAGAAGATCTAATGACTAAGGATCGGTTTGGACGCATGCAAGCTATTGTTATATCCCTTGCACATTGTTGTCACCTCGTCCTGCCATCCTTGTCGACATGCAACGAAGTTACCTGCACCAACAAAGCAGATCGATGAGTTCTCAGAAAAAGCAATTGTCAAATGAAAAAACACTGAGATCTCCTACCATATCCATTCCAGTCATCCAGAAGCCCTGGGAGCGTGATCGGGCGGCCAGATCCTTCGTCGTGCAGCATGCACCCAAGGAGGAAGAACTGTTACAAGACATCCCGCGGGAGTCCTGTAACAGTTAAGCCCGCTAGAGTGTATACTATTCACATCGATGGCCATATGCAATGAACGCGGATTCATGTAGCCAAGCATCAACTCCATCGTCAGCAGCCTGTAAACATGAACCTCCGGGCCTGTGCAAATTCACCAGCAGCAGATAGATCCATTCATCATCGTCCAAAACCCGAAAAATCGTGTTGCAGCTGCGCAGGTAAGTGTCTCGACCCTCTCTTTCATTAGATTGCATGAATTTTACTTTGAATTGTTTGCAAAGTGTAAAGTGAATGGGTTGAGCGGCTGTATGGCCAGTTGACTGGCCACGTCGACCGGTTAATGGTCCAGTCAGATGTTTGGGTGGCGGCCATGACAAAAGGAATGATCAGCACACACGTGAGAACAATCCCTATCGGAAAAAAACGGATTTAGCAGAAGAAACGGTGGCGGATCTGCTGGAGGGATGATGCAGTAGTAAGTGAACGTGCAGTCAAATGATTGAACTATGTCATCCAACGGTCCGGCGGGGACAGCTCACCCCCGCGCCACGGATTCCGCCAATTCAAATCTAATCGGCTAGATTGGCCGCATGCATTTATCATTCGCTGTTTGAACCTCGAGTGAACATTCATATCTCTCTGCAGTTCGAAACTCCGAGCCTTTGGCTATCAGAACGACTGTGAAGCACCACCGAGAGCACAGACCAACTGCAGTCTTCCCCAGGAATCACACGCTGCTCCTACAGGAAAGATGCTCCTACAGGAAAGCTATTTCTACAGGAAGGCAGGTTCCTCACGTAAAAAGGTGGCAGACAAAAAGGTAACCCTGAACTCTCCATGCAATTGGTTTTTAAAGGTGGCAGGATCGTCGTCTACAGTTTGGTTGTATGAAATGGTTGAAAGTGTTGTCTGTTGTGCATAGACTATCGTTCTGCAGGATGTCAGTGAATTAAACTGTGTTAAGGTCCTCAGGGATACGTTTTGTGGATTATTTGCACGACGGAAGCGTAATTCTACGCTCTGTCCCAATAAGATAAACTTCTTCCGCATTCGCCACCTCTAGCAACAGTTTTTATCATGCTGGGTGGGTTTATTAGACGGGAACCCACTAATTCATCAAAATTAAGGGAAAACCAGGAGGTAGTGGAGCTTTTCACATGGGCACAATGGATATCCTTTTGTTGCAAGTTGCAGGGTTATGACGACGAAGTGGCAGAAGAATTATTACAAGCCTTGAGGCCGAAATCCAAAACAGTGGCCACCGTGAACTTCAGGGGCCTAAGCCTCAAGCTCACCCCGCAATATGTCAGTCGAATTACTGAACTTCCGATGGGTTTGCCATGGGATAAGGAAGAAAGGAAGTTGAGCCAGCAGGCAAAGAAAGAGCTCTTTCCACCTGAGGAGGAATTCACGAAGGACAAAAATGGGGTCGAAGAACCAGCTTGCTGCCACCATGGAATGAAGTTAGCTTGCAAATCATGAAGTATATAACCTGTGAAGGCCGTTTTAGCATCGTGTACTGGTATCACTTTAGGTTTCTCATTGAATTGAGACACCAGATTGATCTTCCTGTAGAAAACAAACTGAGCATTCCTTATTTCCTGCTACAGTCTCTAATTGAGTGTGCCACAAAGTTAAAAGAAGGCATACCAGATCAGGTAGCCCACCATGGATTGATCAAACTTCTTGTGGAGGATGCGCTTCATTCATATAAGGTTTCCCTCTCATGGGAATCATTCAGAAATTTGACAAGAGATGGAGACATAAGGATGCTGACCGAGGAAAGTGGTTCCTCCAGTAGTGAGGAAAAAGAAGCAGTGGCCGCAGGAAAGAAAGAAACAGGCCAGAAGACCCCGACCACAATGCAGAGGAAAGGACAAAGGAGGAAGCATGAGAAAAAGGATGCTGAGGAAAAAGGTGACACACCCATCTTGTCAGCAAAAGAGAGAAGGTTGCAGAGCAGAACGGACAAGGCTGAGAAGGTCCACATCATCACAAGTACCTCGTCAGCACCTGCAACCAAACCAAAAAGCAAAACCCATGCAGCAAAGCAAGCCAAGGTGGCGACACCTGTGTCTACAGGAAAGCAGAAACAAGCTTCTACAGGAAGCCCAAAAACAGAAAAAGGGCCTTCTACAGGAAGCCCGAAAATTACCAAAACAGGTTCTTCTATAGGAAGCCCGAAATTGGCTAAAACAGGGTCTTCTACAGGAATCCCTGAAAAGGTGAAACCCAAGGAGAAAGCTGATATCCGTGAAAGGGAGGCAGCAGTTGTACTAGCTGGCCTCAGCACGCCACCTAAGCCAAAAGAAAAGAGAAAGAGGGAGACCCCTCTATACTTTAAATCTCGAAGAAGTGTTAGGATAAAAACGGGCAAGCCACAGCCTTCGTCCAGCAGCCCGATTGTCATTGAAGATACCCCTGCTTCTCCCAAGGAAAAGTCCCCCTCAAGGATAACAATCACCTATGAGAAGGGAAGCCCAAAGAAAAATACGTGGCAAGAAAGGTTAGACCTGTTGACTGAAAAAGCTCGGCTATAGGAGGCTGAAAATGTTCTACAGGACACTCTGGCCCGGCTACAGGAAACAGAGAAGAGAGAAGGAGAAGGACCCTCATCACCACCAAGGGAGGGTGAGGTAGAGCCACCTAAAGAGGCAGAAAAAGAACATATACCAGAACCCAGCCCTCAGCCTAGTCTGAGTTCATACTACACATTTTTAGAGGTGGGCAAAATCATACGGCAGAAATTTACTATACCCCTGTTTTTTGCATTAGAGGAAGAAAGAGTCCGTACCCACACATGGATGAAGATCGCCAAGTCAAAGGGCGTGGCAGACATAGGTCCCTTACAAGAGCAACTCAAGGAGGTCAGGAGTGAATTCGCCATGGCTAAACATGTGGCTAATTGCCGAAGAGTGTACCTACAGGAAGAAAACGAGAAGCTAAGATTACAGCTACAGGAGCTGAGGGCAGGGGCAGGTACATCCTCCAAAGACACCACAGAAAAACAACAAGGCAAAAATGAGCTGACCACCGGTCTTGAGGAGCCAATGACACTTCTACAGGAAGCAGAACAACAAGCACAAATTGAAGTGCAAGCTCTAAAAGAACAACTGCAGCAAAAGGAAGCACAATTGGCATGCATGGCGAGTTGGGCCATGGAGGCAATACAGTGCAGACAACCTGCAAAATCCTATGGTTTGTACTTGAAAGACCAATGGCTGCAGTTCCAAATAAATACCTTGGCACAAAGAGGTATTTCTCAGATCCAAGACCCACAGCAATTTTCTGAGTTGTGCAGTACTAGTTCGTCAGAAGATAAAGCCAAATTAGCAGAGTTCTACCTCCACAATTTGGCCTTGCCTAATGAAGTTTCCTGGGATCCCAATACTGCCTTGGGTGATATGCAATTGATGGCGTTCGCTTCATGGTTGAACCATGAGGATCAAAGAGCAGCTGAAGCAAAATCGGTCATGAACCGAGAATTGAACGAGCCATTGTTCATTCGAGCAGAACTAGAGGATCCAGTTGTACTCATTTCAGCACACCAACACTTGTCTACTGATCCCACATCTTCCTTGAGATTTATGGACCAACAGGCCCAAGCCATAGCTCATTTTGAAGACATGGAGAGACTGTTAGGAGAAAATGCTGCCCAAGCATGCACACGCAGATGGAATACCTTAGCACACAGTTTGAAAATCCGAGAATACCATACCCCAACTCGGATGAGGGAAGCTTTGGTAAGGGCAGACCTTTACAAGAAATCCATGCAAAGCCTCTAGGCCAGCTGGATTGGCCTTAAACTCAGCCCATCACTGCTGCTAGGATTGACTGAAGGCAGCACAGAGGAGAATAACAGTGAACAATGGGAAGAGGTGAACAGGAAAGCTGGGTTTCATATCAGCAAGGAGGACACTACCACAAAGGCTTGGGATGTAAGGGAAGCAGTAAAAGCAATGAAGGATGAAGATTTGGACTAAGTTGCTCAAGGATGAGCAAATATTTTAGCTGGGGGGTGATGATGAGCCCCAATTTTTGGTAACAAATTGGGCTCATTTGGCCTACTTACCTTGCTCAACCCTTCATCTTTTATCACTTATGCATTCATTTCTTGGTATATTCGTGTTATTTGTAGGAAGAAGGGAAGGCATTATATCTATGTGGCTAATACATGATGATTTCAGGTTTGTAGCATTAAAGGGAGCAAAGACCACGCAGAAGGAGACAAGGAGACAACAAAGGTGGCATTGTAGGTTTATAGGGAGGTTGTCTACAGCCTTAAATAACCTCCCTCATGATCTCCACCCTATCTCCGAGCTCCAACAACTCTCCCCACCGAGCTTAAAGGCAGCCAACGGGTTCTATAGGAACAACAGTGTACAGTAGTTTAACTTTTAGTTGGACAACTGAGCTGCATTAATTGAGGAAGCTAGCTCGATCCTCATCATGTATAAATATTAAGGCCATGGCCTTTGATAGGAGCTTTTTGAACCTTTGAACTACTGTTGCAATTTCTAAGCACGAGTTACAGCTCGGTTTTTGCTCTTTGTAAGCCAGTTTTGGCATGTCATTAGACTCATGATTATTCAATAAAGACAGGCAGATTTTGATTCAATTCTGAGTTTTTAATGGAGCTATAGCTCTCAAGTTAGGGCCCAACTTGAGAGCAATAGACCTCCTCTTCCTTGTATTGTTACTTGTCTTTCTTTTCAGCACTTTATTCCTCTGTTTTGACATGCATTTAGAAATTACAGTCTGTTGAATTGATTTCTTTTATGTGATTGAGTAGGATTAGTTTATGGTTCAAGTGCCTTTAGTTTCTTAGATTAGCGTAGGAGGATCAGCATTCATTAGAGCACCAAGAAAAGGCTGACAGTGCACTCACTGCCATCTCTGTTTAGAGATTGGAGGTGTAGACCATACCAGCCACCAAAAACGCAGTCATACACTTTCATTCAAGCTGCAACACAGTAATTTCAGTTGTAGATCCATCCATGCATTCTGATATTGAGTAGTATGTCCTCATTCCAACTCCATGCAAGATTTTTCTCTGAAGTATACATTGTTGTTCGTTGATTTAATAACACAGTTAGGATAAATTGATGAATTCTCGATTTTGTGCAGATTTGTTTCCTTTACACTATGTTGCATCACTCTGTTATCTTCTTCTTCTTCTCAACCGTGTCTAAATCCACCTACCCAACCTCTGTTTAGATCGTTTGCCTTCCAACACTTCCACTGTTCACGTAGCTCCGTCTTTTTGGACTTTTCATTGCTTCCACCCTTCCATTCTCCAACTAGCTGCAAGCACTCTTTCCTCATCTCATATCTCTGTCCCTGAGCCATCATAAGCCCCTTTCCATTCTACCTATCCACCCATACAACTCCTCCATTCCTCCATCACCCAAAACCTCCAACCACAGAACATCCTGTAGAAGTTAGCAGACTTCCTGTAGACATCCCAAGCTTCCTGTAGGATCCCCTACAGACATCCTGTAGAAACCTGTAACCTCGGTTGCCGAGCACCTGAACATTGTGGACTTCTATGGAATGATGTTTTGGATCCTCTGGAACCTCTCCTAGTCCTCCTGACCTTTCCCAAGCTTTCTTTCCTTCGAACTACCCCTACACAGTCAAACCCTAATAAGAAACAAAATCGTAATAACTCCAACCACTTAAGCAAAAATCCAAAAACAATGTTCTTTTCAGTAGAAGTAGCTTAAATTCATGCATCTCATATCACTTGAAGTAATGGCATCATTTCTAGAATTTTTCACTCCCACCATTGCATCATAGAGATTAGACTAGTCAGATTAGGGTTTACTAGGGTTTCCCTATTTTGTTGGCTTTCAGTTCATTATTGCAAAGTAGGTTAATTTCCTTTGAGATAGCCTTCGTCCATCATTTAGAAAGCTTCTTTTGAGAACATATAGAAGTTGGCTTGAGCCCTAGCGGACTTGTGCCAGCTGACCAAGTGACAGTTGCGACAAGAGCTAGTACTTATGCATACAGCACCGTCGCTTCCAAGTTTGTTACGAACTACCGGGTTGATAAAATTAGAGATAGGAAGCTCCAGGAGTTGTAGCATTATTGCTACGATACTGGAGCCCACCAACTATTTCACATAACACCTTCCATTTAATGGATGTACCATGGATCTTTCATTCCCTTAGAGGTTGAGACCACCAAATAGGGTCCTTCTTTAGCCACTCCTACCCAGGAAGATAACAGTTATACATGCTCAAAACCCATCTGGAAGGAGGACCATCTTAATTTCTTATTTCTACTATTATTTTATAATTTCCTTCGGAGGACCATTTTAGACCTAAATATTCCCCTAATTTGAGCACATGGGCACACAAGGAAGAATTGAAGGACCTTTCTCCACCTCCTTCGACCCTTTAAGATGTGACAATGTGCCCTAGTTGATTTTTTTCATTTTTATTTAGCGCATGAGCACACTACAAAGCCCCCAATGACCATGCATATCCCCATTGTACTTTGAAACTAAGCCCTCCTATTTTGCATGTGTATTTTTCTTGCATAAAATTTATTTTATGTTATCATTAATGGCTTTTCATGATCTCTCATCTGTGATGGCTCTTTCAACTTGATTTACAAGTATTGTTTCATAGTTATTTTTTTAAGTTGGTCTTGTCATTCTGATTGTGATTCCACAAACATGTGGTCATGCTACATGTTTTCCCAAGGTGTCATCATTTTTTGGAGACATGCCGCCTCGTAAAGTAGGCTCTAAAGAAATTTCAGAAGTAAGAGTTGATGAACTTGTGGAAGTTATAAGGCATAAACCTCCCACATACAAATATACTTTTTGCTTTATTTACAAGACTACAGAGGTGACATGGAGTAAGATTTATAAAAAAATCATGAAGGGGAGGTCTCGTGAGGACTTAGAATATGTGCATACATACATCAGTATTATGAAGTCAAGAATGCACATGATCACATGAAGATGCTTGGTCATGCCATGTGAAAAATTTATTGAATGGATCATCACACACATGGATGACTCTCACCTTGTTATTCGTAGTGAGAGTGGTAGAAAACTCAACACCTATTATGTTGATTGTATGCATAAATACTATAATATGCTCAATCCCAATGAATATGCAAATGAAAAATTATACACAAGATAGGATACCCTTGACATGATTGATGTTATCAAACAATGGTATCAAGAGCCTGGTAAGTTTCACCATTTCCCTTTCACAATCTATCACATGAAGATTTTATGAGACACATATCAGTATTTGATATGTATGTATTGTCAAATGTCTGGGTGCAAGAATGGTGAAGTGTTCAAGAGAATTGGATATATACATTCAATGTGGTGGTCACGCGTGGAAAAGCTTTCAACTAGGAATATATATATTATCATATGAGCTACATCATCAGGTGGGGCAGGCCAAAACATATTTATAGGCAAAACAAGCACTAGGATTTCACATGTCTACATTTATCATGGATGGAATCTATGCATGGAATGCATTCCAAAAATTATGTTCAAGATGGACTCCTAAAGAGAAGTTCCTAGTTTATTTCCATGGTGGGGTGTTATCAAAAGGAAGCTTATGATCCACATGTGACAGATTGGGTGAACAATTTTTTGCAACCATATTTCCCATGACATTTGAGACTGATCGACCATGCATGAATGATCAGGTCAAGGAGTCACTTTGAGATATTGCACACTAGTTTGTAGCTCTTAAGGAAACATATGTCCTATGCGTCAGAGGTTACAAGGACCCTCATCTTATGCTGCAATATGTCACAAACAAGGTAGTCATGTAGGAAGTGGAAAATCAACTAGACAAGGGCTTATAGGGAATTATTCGTAGGAGGAACAAATCCCCTAGGCCTATCATTCTAGTGAGGATCATATTGTATCAATTAAAAAGTCACAAGTATTTGTAAGAATAGATAAAAGATATGGATTGCCTACTCTTTGCTATGAAATACTTCAATGGATATGATCCGAGGCGAATTGTTAGGAAACCTTGTGAGAGGATATATTATAATATGGGGTATTCATCCAAGATAAACGTGAAAGATGAAAATATAAAGAAGAGGTACGCAACCAGGATGAATTCACATCCAACTATGAAGACTAGTTCACCGACCAATCTTCCAGGTTAGGATTTCTAGGAGTAGGAGGAGGAGACAATAACACCTCAAGCAAGGGAGATAACTCCCATGAAAAGGATTAGGTATTCATTGGGTGAGAGGAGTAGGAAATTAAAGGTCAATACTTTAAATAGTGGAGCTACTCAAATAGAGGTGGAGAGGAGAGAAGATGAAGACAAAGAACAATAAGAAGAATAAGAAGAGAGATGGAAGCAGGATGAGTTTCTTGCAAAGAAACATGTAATAGAAGAATAGAGAAGAAGGATAAAAGAAGAGTGACAAAGGCATTACAAGGAGGATGAAGATGCACAGAGGATTGAAGAAGAACAATTGACTCAAAAGTTGGAATAGGAAGAATTTGAGGAAGAAGATGACATCCAACCCATGGATTATGAGATAGTTACCCTAGAAGAACAATCAATCACAAGAGGGCATCCTCCATTTAGAGAGATGGGATAACACCCCCACCAGCAGATAGAGTCACAAATGTTTGTAGCATAATGTTTTATCATACGAAGAATATGATCATCCAACAAAGGCATAGATACTTTGTTAATGATTCTCAGAACCCAATCTCAGTTGCTACAGAGAAGGTAATAACCTCTAACACTAGAATAAATCCAAGGGTAGTCATGATGACAAATGTTGCATTCACTATAGCGGCACATAATAAATCAAAGTACTTATTGAATCATAATGTTAGTTCAAGTAGAGAACTTGCTATGGTGAAACAATAGGTATAACATATTGAGGAAAATAACCAACGAATGTCATCACAGAACATCAATACGGAAAAATGGCAATTAGCCATGTAAGAAGAACTTAGACCAATGGACGATATTATCGTGTGACGATATGACGAGATGATACTTATAAAGTAGGTCATGGTTCCTGCCATTGGCATTCAAAAAAATGCATAGGAGGTGGTGAATCTCATGAAGATAATGAATAGATAACTTGATTAGATGCAGGAGTGGGCCACTAAATACCTGAATCCTCCACAACATTTGGAAAGGAAATAAAATGTCTCCCCCAATACAGATAGAGTTCATTTGAGACTCCACCTACAAAATTACTCTTAGCTTGCAGCACAGTCAGTTAATATGATGGTGTTATGAAACCAGCTCACAACAAGATAGAAAAGATAGATCAACACCTTAGAATTCAACCTCTTTGAGGGGGAAACCTCCTTTACATTTCACTAATGAACAATTCTTTGATGATACAAATGAAAAGACCTCCTTTCTATATATAAGAGTCTAAGGGGTCATAATATAATCAGAGCCGACATAACAATAATAATGTAAGGGCGCAATAATAACAATAGTGGGATTCTATGGGGCGCAATAGTAACAATATGGGCACTACATGGGTACATCAATATAATAAGAGGGTTGTACTAATAACAATAAGGGGTTACACTAGCAGTATAGGGGCCTAACATGCCCTTCTCCTTCAAAAAGTGTTGTCCTCAATGATTGAGTAGTTCTTGATGCTTCTGTATAAACTTCTTATCCTCCCATGTGGAATCTTCAGAGGGTAAGTTCTTCGACTTGATGAGATACTCTAAAATTGATCAATTTCGTAGCTGTCGGGTTCTTGTTTCTGTGACTGCTCCAGGTTCCAATATGATTTTTCCTTCCTCTTCAATTTCTGGAAATATTGTTTGAATTGGGATCTTTTGCAACTTTTTAATAACTAGCCATACTTCTTCTTCCTTCTTCCATTCATCCCTTTCTTCATTTATCCAATCTGGTTGGATAATAGAAATAGCACAAGGCAATGCTTCCACAACGTCATCCTTTCTTGAGAGTGCATCTGCAACAAAATTTTGCTTCCATTTTCTATAGAGGATGTCAAAGTCATAACCCAACATATTTGTGACACATTTTTTCTGTTCTTCTAGAGATAATAGTTGTTCTAAAAAGTATTTAAGACTATCATGATCCATTTTTACCTTGAAGTGTCTTCCCATTTGGTAAGGTCGCCATTTCTTAAGTGCATACATAGTATTGCCAACATTTCCTTCTTATAAATAGCTTGCTTGAGATGTAGCAGTAAAAATATCCAATCACCTACAACAAAACATTTTTCACTACGATGTTGATCTACTTGTTGTTTCATTTGATTTTGCACCAAAGTGGCGTTATCCTTTAAAAGTTGGAGAACTTGTTGATGCTCGATGTGATCTTTCACTGCTTGAACCTTTTTCTTCTTGATATGTCCTTCTATATTTAGAGTTTGAGGAGTGGTAATTTCTTCCAATCCTTTACAAGATATGGTCGGATTCATTTCTTGATGCTCGATGTGATCTTTCACTTCTTGAACATTTTTCTTCTTGATATGTTCTTGTATCTTGATATTTTGAGGAGTGGTAATTCCGACCAATGAATTACAAGATATGGTTGGATTCATTTTTTCTTTCTCGATGTGATCTTTCACTTCTTGCACCTTTTTCTTCTTCATATGTCCTTCTATATTGAGAGTTTGAGGAGTGCTAATTCTTGCCAATGCTTTACAAGATATGATCTGATTCATTTCTTCTTTCTCTGGGGTTGGGTCCTGGCATATATCCTCTTTTTTTGATGTTTCTTGATCCTTTTCTTCCTCCTCTTCATACTCTCTGTAAAATAATTCCTTCTCAGCACACTTATGACCTTTAGTGCATTTGCTATCACAATTGTAACAAAGCCCTTTTTCTCCTTTTTCTTCCAATTGTTGTGGTGTAACCCTTGTAGGTTGTGAAAGGCTATGAGAAACAACACTTCCATATTTATAGTTGTGAGGGGTAGACTTCCTTGTTGCCATAATTTTACTTTCCACTATGTAACAAAGCCCTTTTACTCTTTCCAATTGTTGTGGTGTTGCTCTATTGAAGGTGTCTCTCTTTGTATCCTCATAATGTGCTATCAATTTCTCCATGAAAATTTCACCACGCAACAAGTTGTTTATAAGAACAAAGCCCTTTATGCCATAAAAATTGATCCAGTTGTAAATATGAAGATGTAATACATACCTTTTGTAACATTGGTACACCATGTAGATCAAATTATTGCTCCATCTGAAGTATCCAATTTACCGGATCCTTGCCATTAAACTTCCTCATATCACCTTTTGTTGATTTTAGGAGCTCGATATTGAAATGACTATAACTTTGTAATTTCGGCTCTTCCAGTTCTGAAATTGCAACCTGCAGTAGCCCTCTATGTCCTCTTTCCAATGCCACCAGTCTAATCGAATTTAGATTCTCCAAGAAACAGATGCACAATCTCCCAAGCTGACCTGATTATATACCTTTTCAAAAGAGTGAACTTGTAGGAAATGCCATGTGTCACTGTTTTGACCTTAGGATCTAAAAAATATATACAGGAAACTACTGTCTGTCTTCTTTATGTAACTTCTTACAAAATTTCAATCTAATGCTTGAAACAAAAGTTATGATGATTTTCCCAAGGTCACCTATTTGGAATGTAATTCAGGAGTCTTCAAAAAGGCCAACTTCCTCAGGTAATATCTCTGAAAATATGGCATGAAAAGCTCTGAAATTTGGACCCGAGGTTTAGTGCGATTTTGTCTCAAATGGGTTTTTTTTTTCCTTCTGAAACGTCGCAGATAAAAGTTATAGCGAAAATTCCACGATGACTTATTTGGAGTAGCAAAACCCTAGAATCCAAAGCTTTGATACCAAATGTTATGAAACAAGCTCACAAAAAGATAGAAAAGATAGATCAACACCTTAGAATTCAACCTCTTCGAGGGGGCAACCTCCTTTACATTACACTAATGAACAATTCTTTGATGATACAAATGAAAAGACCTCCTTTCTATATATATGAGTCTAAGGGGTCATAATATAATCAAAGCCAACCTAACAATAATAATGTAAGGGCACAATAATAACAATAGTGGGCTTCTATGGGGCACAATAGTAACAATATGGGCACTACATGGGTACATCAATATAATAAGGGGGTTGTACTAATAACAATAAGCGGTTACATTAGTAGTATAGGGGCATAATAGATGGTTGCACACCACTGGATACATAATGGGTTTGAGTCTATAACATAGAACCATAGGATGCCTGCCATCAGAACCCTTGAAGAAATGAGAGGCAGGGAGGTCATCTTCCAGGAGATCAACAGTTAAATTGAAAAAATCACCATGGACATTATTTAGTAGTATGCCTTTGCACCAATCAAATCAGAGATAATATTTGATGGCTATGGAGTAATGCAGTGTCAAGCTCCAAGAACACATTATCAAAGGAATTGGAGGTGAAGATGTACTATAAAGGGGACTTTCAGTGTCCTATCGAAGAAATCATGAAGGAGTTCAAAGCATGGCACACCTATATGAAAAATGAACTCCATGAAAAAGAAAATGATTTATCCATTTGAATGAATCTTTGTCCTTTTAGTACTTTTGTCTTATTAGGCCATTGTCTAATTTCTAAACTTTCTTATGTAATGAAGTCCAAGGGACATACGGAATTTGAGAAGCCACATATTGGAATGTAATGAGCCATGTTCGAATATACATAGTGATAGAAGTCAAAGAGTCATGGGGAAGCTCAAGGGTCATTGTATTTCTTATAAATAGCTCCTCATAACTCAAGCAAATGGCTCTTTTCCAGGATTTTGGAGGCTTGGCCTTGGCTTCTCTTGTACCACATAGGAGATATATTGTTCTTTGGAGAATAATTTGGCGGCTTTGTGTTCCACTACTAGATACAATGTTTCTTTGATGTAACAATGTACTTGGGATATTCTAATCAAACTTTGAAGCTCAATGAGCTGACATTCCTTCATGCATGTATCGTATATATAGTTGGACTATTTTGGTTATGTTTATGGTATATTTGCTTTATTTACATACTATGCTAATAAATTAGTTTGTTTCTCATATATGGCTATTGAATGAATGTTGTTATGCTTTAATGATTGTTGTCTACTATATGGACTAATCTGCATGTACTCAACAAGTTCTTCTTTCTATTCATGGGTCCCTTTTTGGGATAGTACTATTACTTTCCTAACCAGTGGCTGGTTTCCCTCACCGATTGTGTAATTCCTCCCGGTAAACCTTACATTACGTGTCTCGCAAAACTCACATTCTTACTGAATCAAAGAGTTCTTTCATTATCTTATGGGACTCCTACACCAAATAGTGTGAGGCTTAATTGGGACTTCACATCATGGAGATCCCCTTACAATGTTGGTGGCATCCAGCACCGTCACCATTTATGGTGCTAAAAGGAGGGTTAGATGACAAGATAACAATGTGGAGTTTGTTTGAATCTCTTACCTTCAATGGCTTCATCCCAAACCATACTCGTGGGGTGTTTTACAGAAACCTTATATAATTTAATCCCCACAAACTTTTTATATAACTTGTCACAATTTAATTTGATGGCAAGAGTAAAACATTCATCCTTGATTATGTTGTTGAATTTGTTCAATTATGATTCTTGAATGGTGCTTATTCAAGAGAAATACTTGCACAATTTTTCACCCTTATATTGGATGGTTGTGCGAAGCAATGCTGCTATTCTCTACCCACCACTTCTATCACCTTTCAATCACTTGGTTAACGAGATTCATAGAGTTTTTGATAAAGATGAATATCAATACGTTATTGATGAAATGGATCAACATAGAATGGAATTAAATTAATCTCTTGAGAAATTTTCTAATAAATTCATCCACCTTTGTTATCAGTTTTCCGATGATGATGTGGATTGGCAGTTTTTGGATGAGAAGTTTCGATTCTTAGTTTGGATGTCAAAAAAATATTTTGAATCAAATTCATCATGTCCCCTTGATCATGAAGAATTCAAAAATCAAGAGAAAGAATTGTATATGCTCTTTGTCCCATATCCTCCTCCCTTTAATGTTCTGTATGTTGGACCTAGACCAATCATTGAATCAGAAGACCATCTTGTGGACCCAGACTAATCATTGAATCGGAAGACCATGTTGTTGAATTGAACGAGATGCAAATATTAGGTTAATCGTGCTCAATATAGAATTAGGTTTGACATGAGCCCTAAACAAACTCTAGGATCCTAGTGGATTTGAGGGTTTTCTGGCACTACTTATGGCTTGGTTCCATGGATATCTCACGGGGAACTCAATTGGAGATAGCTCATGAGTCCTAATTGGGGCTCTGGAACTAGTTGTGGGAATTTCCAAATTGGACAGAGTCTAAAAATAGACTTTGCGCCATAATTTTCCTGTGGGCCCACTTAGTGAAGGCGACTTCTTTTCACTAAGATCCATGATCTTGTTGCATTCTCAACAAGCATTTCTTGTTGCACACTTTTCAACACTCCCTCTTAACAAGAAAGGCTTCCTCTCAAACCCGATCCTGTAACTCTGGAATGTTCTGCATGCAACACATATGCCTGGTCCACTTTGCTCCAACAACACTTGGCACAAAAAAAATCCCAACTGACCACTCTGTTGGGCTAGGAACATACTCTGATGCTGAAGCTCTACCTGTTGCTAACAAGTGCTCCCTCTATGACATCTGTGCTACTGCAACATCTCCATGCATCTCGCACCATTGCACACTTCTCTATGCCACCTAGCACTATGCAAAACACTTGTGCCTCTCGCATTGTTGCAGCCTGCATGCTATGTGTTGTCCTGGGATTCCCTACACTATCTCTCTCTTTGCTACTCCATCTGCATCTGTCTCTACCCAATTAGCCAATTCCTGCTACTCCACATCGGGGCTCCCATAACAAGGTCTCATCTAATAGGTTGGGTACCTCAAGGATCCTGCCCCTCCTCCTTGGGATGATCAATCCACATCACCCCACCTCCTACCTGGAGGTATGGCTTCATGTGATCCCTCTGCCCACCTAGCTCGAAGTTTCCCCTTACTGGAGGTCTCTGCATGAGTAGATGTCTCTACTCGATCTCCTCTCAGCTTCCCTTGTTGTGGCTTCTCCACAACCTCTTGAAGTTACTGCACCAATCGTGGCTCCTCCACAATCGTCTGAGACTTATTCTGGCTCTACATGTTGAGAGGTAATATACGCTCCCTCTCAACCACCAAGTCTCCATTAGTTACCTCGTTGCTCAAGGCTTTGCATGCATCTTGAACCTCAAGAGCATATAGGTTCTTGACCCATGAACCAATGAGCTCCATGCTCCCTCTGAAAAATAACCGTGCCTACACCTGAGACACTATACTTCTCATCATTACCCATCCCTATGAGTATCTGGAGATCTTTCTCCTCCAAAGTATTGAACAAAATTTTGTCACCGGTCATGTGGAAAGAAGCTCCACTATCAAGAAACCAACGACTTCCCACCATGGATGAAACCATGCATGCAAAAAGTGTGAAATCCAACTCAAAATGTGAAGCAAGTGCCTCACCTTCAGATCCTTCCCCAGATCCCTTCTTGGATTTCCACTTCATCATATTCCTTTGATGAAGATCTGTCCCTGGTATTCCACCTGATCTCCTCTTGCACAAGATCTGACCAAGGTCTCTCCCATCCTGGAATTTTCTCCCGACCATTGACAAAGTCCTGATAGGAATGCCAACTCTTCGGAAGACCAAGGAGAGCCAAGATCACCAAGTCCTCATCATCGACAGTCACCCTCACACTTCCCAACTCATCCCGGCAATGGGTGAACTTCGTGAGATACTGGGGCATACTGTCTCCATTGTCACACTTAGATGTTTCTGAGTTTATCCTTGAGCGCCATTCCACCAACTCAAAACTCAACCGCTTCTGACCTAAAATTCGTGAGAACAAAGTATTTCTTGTACAGAGATCGTCTTTACGGGCATTCACCGGATATCTCACCTTCAAAAAGAAGGATGAATCCAGAGGCTACCTAGCCCGATTACAGACTCTGCCTGAAGAAATAAAATGTAAACACTTTCTAAATAATAGGTCTGATGATCAATCCTCGCTTTGATATCCTATAGAACTTTTTCTACAAATCAACCAGCTCTGATACCATGTAGAAATTTTGAATAATATGACACATATTCCCAGAGATTATCTCGATTATACACTATTGTAAAATACATGCATAATACATAACCTCCTCTACGTTGATCATCAATTTACAGAAGCAGAAACAATAACATGCGCACATAGAAGCATCAATCACACATATTAACACAGTATTTTCCCAGGGAAAGCATCTCGCTAAAAACCCCAACTATATGTATATTATATTGATTGAGAACATGTAACAAACATAGTACAATACTCATCTCAAGTATCTCAGTACTATTTCCACATGTTACACACAATACAGCTCAGATCTGATCTCCAAATCTCCTCGGCTGCTTTGCATGTTTTTTTTTTTTTTTTTTTAACCCGGGGAAAGCTTACAGTTGAAAACCCCACAGAACTCACATGCATCAATTCTAACTGATGTCATGCATGCAATAGCTCAACTGAATCATAAGAAAAGTGTATTTTCTTCTAACAGCTACGTGTGCCACATCTATAGCTCAAACTGAAGTGCTCCAAGAGGATAAGATAAAGTTTATAGTCTAAATATTATTGTGAGACAATAATATTTGACTTTTCTATTTTTGATTAGCAGTGTAAAAATAGACTCGGATCACTCCTGTTGTGATCCAAAAATAGAAGTCCATCTATTTTTCCCAACATGACCAATCATCCATGAACAACAAACTACAACTCATAGACCATGATCCATATGTCTAAAAAGAGACATAGTCTAAAAATGGACTTTGCGCCATAATTTTCCTGCGGGCCCACTTAGTGAAGGCGACTTCTTTTCACTAAGCTCCATCATCTTGTTGCATTCTCAACAAGCATTTTTGTTTCACACTTTTCAACATGTTGTATTTACAATTATATGTCAATTTATATAAACTAGGATCTCATGTTAATGTGATTAATTCACCTTTCATTATGTCATAGATGATAATTGAATGAGGTTTTTGTTTAATTGTGTCTACTGCAAATGACTTTGAGTTGTTGTTTGGACAAAACGTAAATCCATGAGTTATAGTTACATGTTATTAACAATCAATGAACCTAATCCTAAGGTTTAATTAGCGAAATTGTAGCTCATATGATTTCAAAAAGACAATGGTAATATTATTCAAGGAGATTTGAATTTTTGGTATGTGGTGATGACCATCTGGTGGCTGGGTACAATACGCCACAAGAAAAAAAAAATCAAGGAAGATCTCCAAAATTTTAGACAAAATCCTTCACATAGTATATCTTCTATTAGTTATATTCTTAAATGATCAAAAAAATCACAACAATTTGGCAATTGATGATAGCCTTATTTATAGAAGAGGCTTCTAACTACTTCTCATTCATTATTATTTATTTCTCCCTAAAACTAGCCTAGGATTAGAAAGAAGGATTTTCCATCCACATAAGCAAATAGGCTAAGTAAAGAGCAAGTAAATGATGCCACATATACATAAAACCTCATGAGATATCGATAAGTCACAAAAAAAAGGGGTGATTTGGTAACGTAGTTGTTAATAGTTCTCACGAATACATGGAACACAAAATATTGTGTTATGGATATACACATTTGGAAATTACAAAATTTGGCAACATAAGGTGGAAATACCTTATAATAATGATAAAATATTCGCTGCGAAGTATATGGTTACTCTAAATGTGGTAAATAGTGCTATAAGGGTACCTCCAATATGTGATAATATTCTAATATTAAGAAAATATCCTCTACAAAGAGTGGAAAGTTCCCAGACCATATCAAGTCATGTAATGGAATCACCCCATGGCTATCATAATGTCTAGACATGTCCATCAATCCTCCAATTAAGTGGAAACATTCTCCAAAAGTGATTACATGGAGGAGTGATTAGGGGTCATCAACATGGAATGTATAGAAGATCTCCATCGATGCATAACTAGCACATCTATGCCTTAACAGATGCGATAATGTACCCTGGGAAAGGTGAAGTACCTCAGAACTTATGGAAATATGTTAAAAAATGTGAATATGTAGGAGTAATAGAAAATTTATCTCTAATAGTCCATACCAAAAGTGTGATAATATATAATGAGTGGGGTCTATATTGAAACCATAAGCAAGCCTCCTCTAAAATAGGTATGAAAGCCTTTACAACATGAATGATACTTTTGCATACATAAAAGGGAATCTAATGAGACTGTGGGACTCCTTACATCGTGTGTCCTAGGATATCAATATCGTGACACTTTCATCCCTATATAGGTCATAAATGACCAACATTATGGTGAGTTATTGCCATTTTGGTATAATTAGTTCCAACTATCAAAGGGATACATATCTATAGATGGGGACTAAAAATACATGACATGACTAAGAAGAAAGAGTTTTAGGCTCCTAGCTGGAAACATTAGTTTTACATATATCATCCATGATTGGCACGGTACAATGCCATAGTACAACAATAGTCATTCCTTGGATCATCATGATACAATTTATTAAACAATATGGTTGCATCATGGGTCACATCTAGAAACAATATGGGGTTCATTGCCACGAATATAACATATATGGATTTAGATGATCTACAATGAGAAAGTCACCATCTCATTGGCTAATGTCATTTATGGTTTTCATGTAGCATGGGGATTATCCACATGGTACATAAATGTTTTAATAATATTTCATAAAATGTGAGCGACCGTAGCTGATAGAGGAATGTGATTTTGTAGTGTTTATGTCCTCCATGACTTTCTTTATGATAATTGACTATAATACAACCACTTATTGGATATCAAATTTTTTCAATTTGTGGTATTGAATATCTCAATACAATAATCACATACATATATTTTTGCTTCCTCTCCATTTCCATTCACATTGAAATTAGAGATGAAAATTTTGATCTCGATCTGAAAGATAATGTTGGTGTATGTTGTTTTTAATAAACTTCAATTCTCTATCAACATTGACTCCTTGATCGATCATTATCATTATTTATTTTGATAAGAATTAGAGGTTTCCACATTAGTTTTTGATATTATTTCTATTTGTATGTATGAAGTTCATTTTTTATTGTTTATAAAGAGAGTTTGTTATTGAAAATCAACTTTCTTGAATAGGTATGGAATTATGGTTGTAACTATTCAAAAAATAACCCTTTTATTAATCAAATAAAATTCAATTATTATTAGACTAGGTTTTACTATTATTTTTTTATCACAACAGAAGATGTAAAATGAAAATGTTTTAATATTTATTTATCTACCTATCTATATAGCTATTTATCTATCTATCTATATAGCTATTTATCTATCTATTTATCTGTTATCACCCCAAGAAACTCTCCTAGGTTGTATCTCAGAGATGCTCGGGAACATTACAAACTCAACAAAAATGTTGGAAATGGGTGGATGAATGGAAGGAATGATGCATATTCAAGCCAAATAACCACTTCTACTATGCTTAAATCCAAACATGGGTGAACACCCCCAGACTACAAGGCTTTAGACCACCAATTATTCGTAGTTTGAGGATTAGGTGAACATGGAGAATACTGACCACACCAGCAGATGCACAAGACCATGTGATGGCCGGCTGCAACCAGTAAAGAGGTCTACAGATCTATTTCCTAATGCACAGACATGATGACAGCTCTCTGGTACTAAGATAACAGAAACCTGCATAACACATTCAATGATACATACTAGATTCTAACACAGAGGTGGAATGAAAACCCCTCAAATGCTAAATATCAAGAGCACATGAAAAATGCATAACAAGCACAACCTAGAACAGAGAAGAAGTGGAAAGTGAGCAATTAACAACAAAAGAAGCTTTTATTAGCCAAAAATGAAGACCAAATGCTGCAAGTATCAAAGCAGTTACAGTCTCCAGAAGTTGAACCTTACATCAAAACAACCATCAACGTTGATTACATCTGTGTTCTGGGTATATATAGAGTTTGTTTACAAAGATATTCTGTTGTTCTATGCATGGAGGGGTCATACTGGACCACCAACCACCTTAACTCTCCGATGGAGTCTCTGCTATGATCTGCTGGCTTTAATGAACAAATTGACCTTTCCTGCTATTTGACAGTCCTTCTCTGAGCAGGTGGCATGAAATATGGATGAAACTCCATAACCATTGAATGCATTTAACTGCTTGAGGCTGGTCCTTTTCTTCTCGGCCACTCTGTTTGTTGAATGCGGTGGTTGAAAATTTGATATAAACAGTATCGGGACTCTATATGCTCGTCCTTCAGATGCACAGAGAAATTAAGGAGCTTGGACTTCTTGGCGGGCCGACAAACTGAACGGAGGAACGAGGCTGATCGTTGAATTGCGTAATTGAATGGTGGAGATTGGTTCACGGAATCTATCAGGAGTCATGAGATCGAGATGGATGATGGCCATTGGATCTCATATGGTCAGATCCAATGGTGATCGGGGGCGGAAGCTACGTGGGAGATAATGAGCGGGAAGGGTGGTTATGGCAGCAAGTGGTAATTATCGCACCGCCTTTGGAGCTACGGTGGTATTCGTACATGGGCTCGCGATCCACTAGAACTGCGACGTGTGGTGCATGTGACTGGAAAAAAATGTTTTCCGTGCGAGTTAACGAGTGGGCAGCTCGAGGGAATGGGAGGCGCGAATGGCGTCGGATCATGCGGCAAACGATCGGACAACAGGGAAACAAATGGTTTTTAGCGCGTGGGGGAAAAAGGTTTTGGCAGCTGGGACCATTGGATCAGGACGATCAACAGTGGAGGAGTGATCGCAATATCGCGTTGGAAAAAGACAGGGGGTAGGATTATACACACATATGCGATTTTCCGATTGCTTAAACTTGTGGACCCGATAAAGGAATTAACTATTTTTAAGAGAATGGCTGATGAAGGGAGAATGAGGGAAGGAGAAATGGGTGATTTGCGATAGCGATTGAGGGAAAAGGGCTTATAGCGCTTATTGTGAAGGTGTGCAGTTATGTGGGTCTGATGGTTTCAATGCCGAGAGGCTTAAGAAAATGAATTTATGTGATTTTAAATGGAAGCAAAGGAGAAACAGAGGGGAATGGGTGAGGAATGGAGAAGGGCAAGGATATCTGGTGTAGGCCTTCTTTAAGTAGAACCAAGGACCAAGCTTACATTTTGCTCCTCGAACATAGGCAACTTGTAGCAGAGCTAACACTAGCTCCTTCTGGGGATGAGATCCTCCCTGTGAGGTCTCAATAACTGTAGACCAATGCCTTCATACAAAACAAGCTTAAAAATATTGCCTAGTATCCATTGAGCATGGAGTCAAATTAAGTCTACACTAAAAATTGTAAAAGAAAATGCTTACAATTGTTAAGGCTCAGAAACCTTAAACATAAATCCTAAAAAATGGGCCATCTACTAGGCCACCAAAATTGTTTCCCCTCCTCTGGGTTGGTTCATGATAGAGCTGCAAAATTGGATTTATTTGATCATCTACCTCAAACAGTTTGGGGCATTTGACCTTATTTGGTAGATATGGATCAAATTTCATCCCCTTTTTGTATACTCTCATCCTTGGATGTTCTTTATGGGAGCCTTTTCTACACTTGCTGAAAAAAATGGTTGTTGTGTACTTCTCTGTGTCATTTTTGGCTTGCACAACTAATATGAATGGTGTACCAATGTATTCTTGTGTGAGGGACACTGAGACATCATCTGCTCCATTTTTCTTATAACAGTCCACATCTAAGGAGGAGTCCCAAAACTGTGCACCCTATTCCTCTGTCATCAAGCAAGCTTCCCTTTCAAGCTGTGTGGAGGCCACCTAGGCAGGCATCCAAATATCAAGACTGAGATTATCAATATCAGCCTTGGGCATTGAGTTATGGCCTGCCTTAGTGCCTAGTGGGCAACTGTGAGAGATTGTCACTTGAGCGGACAGAGGGACAGAAGATGATGGGGAGATTTCCTCTCCCATTTTGATCATTGTGCTGGGGATAATAGCAAGTTGGTGAATTTGCAGATCTGCATAGTCATTGGAAGATGGGCCAGCTTTAGGCTCAGCTTCTTTGAGGATGGTAGGACCTTCTGCTGATAAGCTTGTTGTCCTGCAGGTATGATGAGCCCCAAAAATAGATAATTATATGGGCTCATTCAACCTCCCAATTCGAATTAATCCACCATTCTCATTTGTTCATTGCATGTTTTTTATTATATTTATGCTAATAGAGTGAATTGGGTTAGTCATTATGCCAACAAGTCTAATGGGTGCTTTGTGCAGATTTTTAGTCAATTTTGAGACAAAATCAAAGGTTTTAATGAGCACTTGGCAGCCAAATTCGTGGGAGAACAAGGGAGAGGATTTGTAGGAAGGTGTCCCCTTCATTTATGGGCCCTTACCTCGAATTCTCCATCATCATCTTGGAGTTCAAGGGCCAGCAAATCAATCATCACAAGGGAAGCCGAGCAAGTGCTAGTAAAAGTTCTGTTAACTACAAGTTTTGGTAGCCGAGTTCCTAAAGTTTAGGAGAGTTGTTGTGGTCCTCAATTTGTATAAATAATGGGGCTTACGGCCTCATTTCAGTTAGTCACTTTGTAGGCAGAAGTTAGCTAGTTTGTAGTTCGATTTTAGTCATTCTTTTAGTCATTTTTTAGGCAGTAGATTAGCTCTGCATTTCAGCACATTTTCAAGTTTTCCTTGTGGACAATTTTTGGAATGTAACTATTCTTTTGATCAATAAATATGAATCCATCTTTGCACCAGCTCTAAATCTCTCTTAGGAGGCCGTAGCTCTTGGGGTTGGGCCCATCTCAAGTGCCCAGTACCTCCTTTGTTTATCTTTATGTGTTTTTGTTGCATTCTTAGAATAAAATCTACTATTTAGATTTAAATCTTGTTTTGTTATTTAAGCTTTTTTTGATGATTAAAATAGATTTTGATGTTCAGATTGAGTTGATAGGTTGTTAACAGGGAAAAGCTTCAAAAAAGGGCGATAAAACACCTCTGATTTCACCTCTCCCTCAGTGGGATCAGGAGCTGGGATCAAGGTGACCTTGCTGCCCACAAAAACACTGACTTTGCTTTGCCATGCAATCACCAGTGTTTGATTTTCATTTGTAGAAGTTGGTTACATGTTCAGATTTTTGCTTGCTTCGTTGCATAAGTTATTTCACATGGTTTCATTGCAAATAAACTTCTGCTCATTCTCTTTACTGTTATCTAGGTCAGAATAGGCTAACGTAACTAGGTCTTTGATTTTCCAAATCCTTGTTTATTTCGTTTGAAAAACAACTTGCAGAGCACCTGTTATCCTTCTTTACCTACCCCTTCTCCATCAATCCCACCTACTTCATCCTCTACTTAGAATCCTTGCCTTATGTTTTCCATTTGCTCACTCTGCCCTAAATTCCCATATTGTTGTGCAACAATTGCTCTACCGCTTCTTGAACAAATCCCACCATCCTTGCCACTCCTCAGCTCCATTCCCCAAGTCCTGGACCTCTTCACACCCCTAGCTCACCTCCATACTCACTCCTTCATCTTTCTTCCTCCATCCATCCTCCAAAATCCCATTTCTGAACATCCTGTAGAAAATTACAGAACATCCTGTAGAAATTCCAGAACATCCTGTAGAACCCCTGCAGACTTCCTGTAGAAGCTCACGAATGAGGTTTCTTGATAGCCAAACTCTGTGAAACTCTCTGGAAGGGTGTTAGGGACCCCTTAGGCCCTCTCTGAACCTTCCTGACCTCCTCCAAGCATTTCCTCTTGCCAATCCACCTCTGCACAGTCAAAAACAGTTAAAGCACATGCATGATAATTCTGACAACTTATTCAAAAATACAAAAAGATGTTTTTTTCAGATGTTACTGTAGAAGTAGCTTAGAAACATGCATTTTACCGTCCTAGAAGTCAGTGGCATCTCTTTCAGTAGCTTGCATCCTCTTTCTTGCATCAGTAGGGCTAGCTGGTAAAATTAGGGTTTGCTAGGTTTTGTGTTTCCTTTCAGCTTTCCAATTTCTTTCTGCAAGTAGATTAGCCTTCTTTTAGTTAGCTTTCATCCATCAGTTAAAAAGCTTCTTCTAAGAGCTCATATAAGTTGGCTTAAGCTCCTAGCAGACTTGTGCTAGCTGACCAAGTGACAGTTGCGGCAAGAGCTAGTACTTGTGCATACAGCACCGACGCTTCCAAGTTTGTTACGAACTACCGGGTTGATAAATTAAAGAAGGGAGTCCCAGGAGTTGCAGCATTATTGCTACAATACTGGGGCCCACCACTCTTTTTGGCGTCGTTGCCAGGGAAGTGTCAGAGTATTGGTGATTGATGCTTTTCTTCTATTTTCCACTACAACCTTCTGCTAAGTAGTTTATTTCATTTCATTTCAGCAAAAGTAGAGTAGATATTTCTTGCTTTTATAGATTAGCATTTCAATTCCGCAATTTCAATTCTGCAAGCGTAGATTAGCATTTCAATTCCACAATTTCAATTCTGAAAGTGTAGATTAGCATTTCAATTCCACAAGCGTAGCCTAGCATTTCATTCCTGCAATTTCATTTCAGCAAAATAGATTAGTCCTTTCCTGCTTTCATTTCAATTCCGCATTTTCATTTCAGCAAGATAGTTAGTTACAATTCAACCTATTTTAGTTTTGTAGGTATAAGTAGAAAAAAAAACAAAAATCAACCAAAAAGATTTCCTTTCATGCCTTGTAGGAGTAGAGATAATTCAGAAAAATGATTGCACAACACCCCCACTGTTTCACACAGCCAACCTTCTCTCTTCTTCGGTGGCTGTGATTAAAGAACCCTTAGGTGGAAAGCAAGACATATTTGAAGAACCTCAAGGGAAGAAGAAGAAGAAAACATTCCTCTGGAGAAAATGGCTACAAATAGAAATGTTGGGAGTAGTACCTTGTCCAAAAATGAATTTGCAAATCAGATGGAAGATTTCAAGAGCGAGATGAGGCAGTTTCTTGCCATGCAATTGGATACCCTGCGGATCTAAAGTAAGCAAGAGGAGGCCAAGAGGGCTTTGGCCATCTTTCGTCCCAGGTGCACTAGAAATCATCCTAGGAATGAATGTCCAATGCACTCCCTAGAAGTGTGTTTCGTCTATGAAGAATACCATCCTACGAATCAGTGCCCTTCCTTGCCTGGACTTAAAGCTGCATATCAGAGAGCCAAAGGAGCCACTGAATCACTCTATTATATAAACCAAAGGAGGCCACATGGACCCATACCCTACCAGTAGGGAATGCAAGGGACATCCCAGACCTATTACGACCCCTATCAAGCCACTTCCATGCCTTCCTGGGGTCCCCCTGCTCATCCTTCCTGGTCCATACCCCCTCCTTGGTCGGATCCATCTCCACATTATGCCCAACCAGTAGCTCATTCATTTCACTCTTATGCTCAGCCATAGCCTCAGTGGAATGCACCTCATCAGGGGTGGAGGCCCTAGTACAACTCTTCTCCCACTCCTTTGCCTCCACCACCTGCTCAACCAAAACCATCACCTCCTACTCCACCACTTGCACAACCACAACCCCATCTGCATCCATCTCAAATATACACCCCCACTCAACTACCCATACCACCATTTACAAACCCACACATTGGAGTAGCTCAACCCAATTGCAAAGCTGAGGCACAACATGTCCAAATGACTCCTCTTGAGCTCAATGATCTTCACCATAGCTTAGGAAGAGTATTGCAAAAAAGAGATTATCCTGAAAGCATTGGAGGACCACATCCAGCGAAAGAAGATTCAAAAGAGGAGATCAAAGAACCATGGGCTTCACTTAATGAAGAGAAGACATCAGAAGCAGAAATCAAGAAAGCTCCCTCATGGTTACCATCAAACCCTCCATGTAGTCAAGAGAAAAATCAGCACAAAGAGGAAGATGTGAAGGTCATGAAAGAAGACGATATGGAGAATGATCCAGATCAACAAAAGTACCAAGGATATCAAAGCTATATTGAGACAGGGTTTCAGATCATCACTAAGTTGCAGTGGTACTCTCTTCTTCAGCTATGTTTGATCCCTTCAAAGTCAAATCATTTGCTCTTTGAAATTCGGATAGCTGTCAAAGCATGCATTTCAAGCCTCCACATCATCTTGTCTCTAATCTCGATGTGCACATGGCTCCATTGGAAGTATTCTTATACTTGAAAAGAATTTTGTTTTTCAAGTAGGGTAGGGTAGAAAAAAAAATGAAAAAAAAGAAAGAAAAAAATGAAAAAATGGAAATAAGAGGAAAAATTTAAGGTGAAAACCTCCTCGGAGGCACCTTAGATTGGCTCATTGATTAAAAACCTCCATGAGGCGGTCAATGGGTTGAAGAAAAAGAAGAAGAAAGGAGAAAAGAGAAAGAGAATAAGATCCCCAGGTGAAAAACTCCCTTGGAGGCGCCCAAGGCAAGAAATTAGGGTGAAAACCTCCATGAGGCGCCCTAGTTGTTAAAAAAAAAAAGAAAGCAGGACTAATCTCTGTGAAAAATTGCAGGTTGCAGTGAATACTTTGCAGGAAAAGAGGGGCACGCATAACGAGGAAAGAAGTATGCACCAGGCTCTACGACATCCCTTCGGACACTCCCTCCATGGCCACTCACCTCTCCTAGGATTTGCTCACATTCAGGTCAAGATTAGGCTTTCTACAAGAAGTTCTGGGCTTTCTACAGGAAGTTCCAGGCATTTCTACAGGAAGTTTTGAATTTCTATAGGAAACATTCTGTAGAACCTTCAGATGAGCCAAATTCAATTTTGAAAGGGAACCTGATGGTTGGGATCAGTTTGTTAAGCCTACAGGCACACATTTGTGCAATCCAACACCATGTGGCGCCATGTTCCATCTCTTTCCACCTCCATTGCACCCACATGGTTATGTGTTCCAGCACAGTCATACAAGAAACCATGTTTGCATCAGATTGATAGCAAGAATTCTTAAGTGACAAGACAAGCAACGAAGTCTTGCACTCTCTACCTATCCAAGCTCCATCTAGACTCTACATCAATGAATTCCAAGTCTGCATTATAGCTAGAGCTCATTTTTCTTACCATGCAACAAAACTGCAGAAATTAGTTTTTCCCTAGCTTGAAAACCGTGCATCCATTTGCAAAACCATTTCACAGGGAGTTGTACAGGGATGATGGAAACATGCCTAAGTAGTTTCAGCCAATTCCGGTGCACAGTTTCCAAGAAACCAACCTCCATCACCTTCAGCCATTTTTGAATTTTCTCCATATCCATGCATCCATTTCAAAACCTATTTCATGGGGAGATGGACATGGGTGATAGTAGCCTACCCAAGAAGTTTCAGCTGATTCTGATACACGTTTTCTGATAAATTGATCTACGTAATCTTCAACCATTTTCCATTTTTCTCAAAATCTGTGCATCCATTGATCGCGATTTTGCTATGGGAGGTGCATCATGATGATAGGAACATGCTCAGCAAGTTTTAGAACGATCTGATCTATTGTTCGGGAGAAATGGCGAAAACAAGTTTCTGTCCTGTGAAACTTCAATGTCAACAGCATGAGGGTGCCGATCTGAATGTTGAAGCCAGCTCTTGCAGCTTAGATTTGGCCAGAGGACACCTGCACAAGGAAAAAAACCATGAATCAGCAACCAAGCCATCATGCAACCACAGAAACCAATGCATACAGCAAATGAAAGGCCACAACACCTCAAAGCAACCATGCTCGACTTCCAGGTACGTGACTAACCAGTTCCTCTATTTGCATCAATATGATTCGAAAGTGCATAAACGAATGAAGCGGTGGGATTAAGCCGACAGTACCTTGTCCAATTCTCTAGCGCTCAACCAAAAACCACACAGCATACGTGTATAGTCATTCACGTGAAATTTGAAAAAAACAAGTAGTGGTAAATGTGTTGAACTCTAGCGCACAGGACATCAAATGATTAACAGATAAAAGAGAACATACACTTCATAACATCACTATAGTTTGAATAAAGACAACACACATTTTGCCACCTCATCCCCTCGCCACGAATTGCACCATAATTCAAAATGCTCGGCTGAAGACTCACATTAACTGTTGTTCATTTACACTTGGAAACCTCTTTCGTTGAAGTACGCATCCTTTGCCTCTGAATTCTATTAAACCGAAGTCCTTCGCCAAGTTTTTTGGCCTGTTCGAAATTCTCCTGGATACCAAGATCATTCAAAGGCGAAGAGACATCCTACAGAAGCCGGCCAACGTTCTACAGGAAGACGTTCTACAGGAAAGTACAACGAAGCCTTCCATAGCAGAAAAGCCTGGATTTTTCTTCGACAAATTGGGAGTACCGAAAGAGGTAGGCTCGAAAAACACCATTCTCATGCATGATATTTCAAAAGGTGGTAAATTAAATTGTTTGGAGTAGGGAAAGTTAAAACAAGTCTACTTGTGGGTTAAGAATTGTCGTTTGCCTGGGTGATACACAGAGTTTTTTCAGTTGGTTCAGTGTTACATTCTCCTCCATGGTGCCTCATAACGAATCCCTCCTGTAGAAATGATAAACCTATGTAAGGACTGATCTATGCATAAAAAATGTGACTTGTATATGGCGGGTGTGAAAATTAAGCTCTACACTCTGTCTGTGAGAGCCTAATTTCATTTTGACAGTCAAGTTTTGGGGCAGCAGCAGCATTATAACTAGGGAATTGGGGAAAAGGGAGATACAAACATCTGAGAAACCCTATCCTGAAAATCAAAGGAGGAAACCATACACAGAGTCCCCCTTCTGATCGGTACACAAGCCAAAACAAAGTATTTTTCACCATGCCAGGAGGGTTTATCAGAAAGGAACCCTCGGATTCCAAGAAGTTGCGAGAAACTCCTGAGGTGGCAGACCTATTTACCCGTGCAAATTGGATGACCTTCTATGACAGAATTCAAGGTCTCGATGATGAGATAACAAAGGAGTTCCTAAGGTCCCTGCAGCCTAAATCAAAGACACTGGCCACTGTAAATTTCCGAGGATTGACCTTAAAGCTCACCCCACAACTCATTAGTTGGGTCATTGACTTGCCATTGGGGATACCCTGGGATAAAGAGGAAAGGAAATTGGGCCAGAAGGAAAAAAAGGAATTCTTCCTACCAGAAGAATAATTTTTAGAGGATAAAAATGGGGTCCGGAGAGCTAGCCTACATCCATTTTGGAGCGAGGTTAGCCTTCAGATTATGAAATACATTACCTGTGAGGGGCGATTCAGTATTGTATATGGTTATCACTTCCAGTTGCTCACTGAACTCAGGCATAAGATGGATTTACCCACAGAACAAAAGCTAAGCATCCCCTACTTCCTCCTACAGTCATTGATTGAGTGTGGCACAAAACTGAAGGAAGGGACACCAGACCAACTGGCCCATCATGGGCTTATCAAGCTTCTAGTAGAAGATGCCCTCCATATTGCAAATCAGGGCAGAAAGGACTTAAAAGGTCCAAGAAAGTGAGGGCACATCCAAGGAAACCATAGCAAAGTTGAAGAAGAAGACACCCCCAGCCAAGCAGGCCAAAACAGTGAAAATTGTTTCTACAGGAAGCCGGAAAACTGCTTCTGCAGGAAGACAGAAAACAGTCAGCATAGGAATTTCTACAGGAAGTCTGAAGATAGAGTAACAGAGGGAAAAATCACCAGAAATTTTAGCTAGGGAGGCAGCAGCTGTGCTGGCCACCCTAAGTACATCTCCCAAGCAGAAGGAAAAGTGAAAGAGGGAGCCTCCCCTGTAATTTAAGGCAAGAAGGAGTGAGAGGATTAAAACTAGCAGACTCCAGCCTCAGTCAAAAGAGCCAATTACAATGGTAGACACCCTAACTACACAAAAGGAGAGGTCTCCCTGCAAGGCATCCATCACCTATGAACAGGGAAGCCCGAAGACATCCACCTGGAGAGAAATAATGAAAATGTTGGACACAAAGGCCTCTCTACAGGATGCTGAGACAGTTCTACAGGAAGCTGAGAATTCTCTAGGAAAAGGAGCATAGACAGTGGGAAGAAGCAGAGAGAAAAGCATGGTATCATGACCGAGAAGAGGACATCACTTTAGAATCTTGGCATGACAGGGAAGCCATTGCGGCCATCAAAGATGAGGAGATAGATTAGTTGCTCAGAGGATGAGCAACACTTTCAGTACGGGGGTGATGATGAGCCCCAAAAATGGATAATTATATGGGCTCATTCAACCTCCCAATTCGACTTAATCCACCATTCTCATTAGTTTATTGCATTTTTTTATTATATTTATGCTAATATAGTGAATTGGGTTAGTCATTATGCCAACAAGTCTAATGGGTGCTTTGTGCAGATTTTTAGTCAATTTTGAGACAAAATCAAAGGTTTTAATGAGCACTTGGCAACCAAATTCGTGGGAGAACAAGGGAGAGGATTTGTAGGAAGGTGTCCCCTTCATTTATGGGCCCTTACCTCGAATTCTTCACCATCATCTTTGAGTTCAAGGAACACCAAATCAATCATCACAAGGGCAACTGAGCAAGTGCTAGTAAAAGTGTTGTTAACTACAAGTTTTGGCAGCCGAGTTCCTAAAGTTTAGGAGGGTTGTTGGGGTCCTCAATTTGTATAGATAAGAGAGCTTAGGGCCTCATTTCAGTTAGTCACTTTGTAGGCAGAAGTTAGCTAGTTTGTAGTTCGATTTTAGTAATTCTTTTAGTCATTTTTTAGGTAGTAGATTAGCTTTGCATTTCAACACATTTTCAAGTTTTCCTTGTGGACAGTTTTTGGAATGTAACTATTCTTTTGATCAATAAAGATGAATCCAGCTTTGCATCAGCTCTAAATCTCTCTTAGGAAGCTGTACCTCTTGGGGTTGGGCCCATCTCAAGTGCCCAGTACCTCCTTTGTTTATCTTTATGTGTTTTTGCTGCATTCTTAGAATAAAATCTACTATTTAGATTTAAATCTTGTTTTGTTATTTAAGTTGTTTTTGATGATTAAAATAGCTTTTGATGTTCAGATTGAGTTGATAGGTTGTTAACAGGGAAAATCTTCAAAAAAGGGCCATCAAACACCTCTGATTTCACCTCTCCCTTAGTCGGATTAGGAGCTGGGATCAAGGTGACCTTGCTGCCCACAAAAACACTGACTTTGCTTTGCCATGCAATCACTAGTGTCTGATTTTCATTTGTAGAAGTTGGTTACATGTTTAGATTTTTTCTTGCTTCGTTGCATAAGCTATTTCAAATTGTTTCATTGCAAATAAACTTTTGTTCATTCTCTTTACTTTTATCTAGGTCAGAATAGGCTAACGTAACTAGGTCTTTGATTTTCCAGATCCTTGTTTATTTCGTTTAAAAAAAATTGCAGAGCACCTGTTATCCTTCTTTACCTACCCCTTCTCCATCAATCCCACCTACTTCATCCTCTACTTAGAATCCTTGCCTTATGTTTTCCATTTGCTCACTCTGCCCTAAATTCCCATATTGTTGTGCAACAATTGTTCTATCGCTTCTTGAACAAATCCCACCATCCTTGCCACTCCTCAGCTCCATTCCCCAAGTCCTGGACCTCTTCACACCCCTAGCTCACCTCCATACTCACTCCTTCATCTTTCTTCCTCCAAAATCCCATTTCTAAACATCCTGTAGAAAATTACAGAACATCCTGTAGAAATTCCAGAACATCCTGTAGAACCCCTGCAGACGTCCTGTAGAAGCTCACAAATGAGATTTCTTGATAGCCAAACTCCATGAAACTCTCTGGAAGGGTGTTAGGGACCCCTTAGGCTGTCTCTAAACCTTCCCTACCTCCTCCAAGCATTTCCTCTCGCCAATGCACCTCTGCACAGTAAAAAACAGTTAAAGCACATGCATGATAATTCTGACAATTTATTCAAAAATACAAAAAGATGTTTTTTTTCAGATGTTACTGTAGAAGTAGCTTAGAAACATGCATTTTACCTTCTTAGAAGTCAATGGCATCTCTTTCAGTAGCTTTCATCCTCTTTCTCGCATCAGTAGGGCTAGCTGGTAAAATTAGGGTTTCATAGGGTTTGCATTTCCTTTCAACTTTCCAGTTTCTTTTTGCAAGTAGATTAGCCTTCTTTGAGTTATCTTTCGTCCATTAGTTAAAAAGCTTCTTCTAAGAGCTCACAAAAGTTGGCTTAAGCTCCTAGCGGACTTGTGCCAGCTGACCAAGTGATAGCTGCAGCAAGAGCTAGTACTTGTGCATACAACACCGACGCTTCCAAGTTTGTTATGAACTACCGGGTTGATAAATTAAAGAAGGGAGTCTCAGGAGTTGCAGCATTATTGCTGCAATACTGGGGCCCACCAAGGTACAACAAACTCATGAGCAGTGCCTTTGGATAATTCTTTTTCATATGCAGCTCTTGTTAAGAAAGGGGCATTGCCCTTATCTTCCAAACCATGGACTTCCTCCTCTTCTTCAAACTACTCTTCCTCCATGACTATATTCTCAAAAAGGGTCTTCATCCTTTTGTCTTCGTTTGCATCTTTATTTCTCTGCAAAATCTGCAACTGCTCCTTTTCTCCTCTATATCGATTTGGCTTTGGAAGAGTAAAGGAACAAGGAGCTCCTACTTCCTGAGAATACTGCTCGTCCTCCAATCTGGAAACTTCAGAGGAAAATGCCTCTATCATACTGACCAATATATCGATCTTAAGATCTGAGGATGATGAGGACTCACCTCCCTATCTTCTCCTTTCAGCATCGCCTTTGAGTCATTCTACAGCAATGATGTTTGCTTCTACTTCAAAGGCTTCATTTTTCATATTAGCCAAAGAAGCACATCTTCTTTCACTTAACAGCAGGTAGAACTGAGAATAGAAGGCATTGGCATAAGTAAGCATGGCAGAAGTAGGGGTGGGTTTCACTTCACATGGTATTCTGGTGTACATATGGTTGAATCTCTTGTTGAAATCAGACAGCAGCTCACCATCTTCTCTCTGCAAGTTCCCAAATTCAATATGATAATAGAGCAGATCTTTATTATCCCCCCAATGTTTTAGGAACACATCATCTAAGGCCTCAATATCTGCTATAGACCTAGGGGATAATTCTCTGAACCATTTCCAGCCTCCCCATCTAGGCTTTGGACAAAAACCCTCATCCACACATCCTCTTCGTTGATATCCAGGTTATCATCATAGCTATAAAAGGCCTCAAGGTGCTATTCAGCTGTTACTCCTTCTGTACTAGTAAACCTAGGCATATATTCTTGATAATCTCCTGCAGGCATGGCATTCAAATGGACAGGCAAGACCAAAGGCCCATACCTAGCAGCAACGATTCTTTCTATCTTTGTAAGAGCTTGCTGACCTGCCGTGACTGGGGTATATAAGGGATACTGGTAGACTGAGTGGTATGGATCAATAAAAGGGATGAAATAGAAAAAGGAATATGATGGACAACATGGGATGATTTCTTTGGACTGAGATCCGAAAGGGAAATGAATGAAAAAGGAGCTTTATGAATCTCTGAAGGTGAGTTTCATTAGCAGAGATACATGGGACTTTTAAGGCTTACCTGATCCTGATGCTCCTTTCTACAATATTTTCTTCTGCTTAACAGTCTTCATAGGTTTAGGCACTGGTTCAGCTGGTGATTTCTGAAGAGTTCTCCGAGCATGCCTCACAAACTGAGCGAGGACTGCGATGTGAAGTCGCAAAAGGATGGTCTTCCTCCAATGGAGTCGCCAGATAGATGATTACAACCAAAAATGTGCCAAGACATTGTCTATCATCACAATATGGAGCTATGTGATTCTCCCAGGGAAGCTGAGCCTCAATCTCCTCTCCTCGGCAATGGCGCCAATTAATGTTATCACCCCAAGAAACTCTCCTAGGTTGTATCTTAGAGATGCTTGGAAACATTACAAACTCAACAAAAATGTTGGAAATGGGTGGATGAATGGAAGGAATGATGCATATTCAAGCCAGATAACCACTTCTACTATGCTTAACTCTAGACATGGGTGAACACCCCCTGACTACAAGGCTTTAGACCACCAATTACTCACAGTTTGAGGATTAGGTGAACATGGAGAATACTGACCACACCAGCAGATGCACAAGACCATGTGATGGCCAGTTGCAACTAGTAAAGATGTCTGCAAATCTATTTCCTAATGCATAGACAGGATGACAACTCTCTAGCACTAAGATAATAGAAACCTGCATAACACATTCAATGATACATACTAGATTCTAACACAGAGGTGGGATGACAGCCCCTCAAATTCTAAATATCAAGAGCACATGAAAAATGCATAACAGGCACAACCTAGAACAGAGAAGAAGTGGAAAGTGAGAAATTAACATCAAAAGAAGCTTGCTGGAAATGAAGACCAGACGCTGCAAGTATCAAAGTAGTTACAGTCTCCAGAAGTTGAACCTTACATCAAAAAAACAACCACCAACATTGATTACATTTGTGTTCTGGGTATATATAGAGTTTGTTTACAAAGATATTCTGTTGTTCTATGCGTGGAGGGGTCATAATGGACCACCAACCACCTTAACTCTCTGATGGAGAATTTGCTACGATCTGTTAGCTTTAATGAACAAATTGACCTTTTCTTTTGTTTGGCAGTCCTCCTCTGAGCAAGTGGCATGAAATATGGATGAAACTCCATGACAATTGAATGCACTTAACTGCTCGAGGTTGGTCCTTTTCTTCTTGGCCACTCTGTTTGTTGAATGCAGTGGTTGAAAATTTGATACAAATAGTACCGGGACTGGATATGTTTGTCCTTCAGATGCACAGAGAAATTAAGGAGCTTGGACTTCTTGGCAGGCGGACGAACTGAACGGAGGAACGAGGTTGACCATCGGATTGTGTAATTGAATGGCGGAGATTGGTTCATGGAAGCTATCGGGGGTCATGAGATCAGGATGGACGAGGGTCGTTGGATCTCATATGGTCAGATCCAACGGTGATCGGGGGTGGAAGCTGCACCGGAGATAACGAGCGGGAAGGGCGGTTTTGGCAGCGAGCGGTAATTATCGCACCGCCTTTGGAGATGCGGCGGTATTCGTACATGGGCTCGTGATCCACTAGAACTGTGACGCGTGGTGGATGTGACCGGCAAAAAACCGCTTTCCCCGTGAGTTAAAGAGTGGGTAGCTCGCGGGAATGGGAGGCGCGAATGCTGTTGGATCGCGTGGCAAATGATCAGACGATGGGGAAAAAAACTGGTTTTAGCATGCGGGGGAAAAAGGCTTTGGTGGCGGGGACCATTGGATTAGGACAATCAACGACAGAGGAGCGATCGCAATATCACATCAGCAGAATATAGGGGGTAGGCTTATACACACATATGCGATTTGCCAATTGCGATTAAACCTGCGGACCCGATAAAGGAATTAACTATTTTTAAGAGAATGACTAATGAAGGGAGAATGAGGGAAGGAGAAATGGGTAATTTGCGATAGCGATTGAGGGAAAAGGGCTTATATCGCTTTTTGTGAAGGCACGCGGTTATGTGGGTCTGAGGGTTTCAATGCCGAGAGGCTTAAGAAAATGAATTTATGTGATTTTAAACAGAAGCAAAGGAGAAACAGAGGGGAATGGGCGAGGAATGGAGAAGGGTGAGGATATCTGGTGTAGGCCTTCTTTAAGTAGAACCAATGACCAAGCTTACATTCTACTCCTCGAACATAGGCAACCTGTAGCAGAGCTAACATTATCTATACATGTGTGTACACGTGTTTATAAAACAAATGTATAATCTATAAAAGACAAAATTTAGATATTTTTTTAATTTTCTCAAGTTAAAGAAATGTGAAGGATTCCTTAATCCAACACATGAATAATCCATAGGGTTTCTTTGCAATCATTTGAATGGAAGACATGAACCATGTCTATCTTATTTGCATTAGGAATATGTGTGAAGGCATAAAATTGATCAATGAAATGAATGGCCTTAAGTTGTAACTAATATTTCTTGAGCTTAATAACTTTGAATGATTCATAAGATCCATTACATGGGTCCACTTCATCAAGTATTAATCATCCATTTTGAATATATAGGCCATTTATAGCTTTCGAAAATTAAAGAAGGTTGACCACTAGAAGGAAAAAAAACAAAAAAACTTTAATCCTAACAATTACATGTTAGGATCAAGCATGATTGATGATTCATCTAACAAAAACGTATGATCTCTATAGTGAATTGGTCACCTCCAAGTAGGATATGGACCATGGTACCCATGACTAGGTTAATTGTGAGCCGAGAATAAATGGTGCTTGAGTTACGTTACGCGAGGAGAGGGAGGAGAGGAACAACCTCGAATACTAAAATGAGGATTCCAATTATCAAGCATCATGGAAAACACCTATAATGTTGGAAATAATACTGAGAGGAAGGGGGGGCTGTGAATCAGTATTAGCAAGTTAATAATATTTCATTTCCATATTCTGATTCATATATGCTGCTTTAGTTAATGAAACTTGCGTGTATACGCAACTGTATATAAGGCAACTAGCGTATACCATGTAAACTTATAATTTAGTTAATTCTTCATAAGTTGATCTTTAATATATGCATTAGAACCATATAAACAGTAATGAGGAGCAGTAAAGATAGAACATACAGTCACACAAATGAACACAAGATATAAGGTGGAAACCCAATGTGGGTGAAAACCACCTACTATAATCGTCTCTATCTTTCTTTTAATAAGAAACTTCTTTTTACAATATTTTGTACTGGTGTAGACTTATACCAATATGCAGGCTTCTAACTCCAGAATTCTACAACCTTCTCTTCTTCTCTAGCTTCTCTTGGAAGGGAGCTACAACCCCCTAGCTCTTGTACTAGATGATGAACTAATATGTAGGTACTGACCTACAGAAGGCTACAATCTTCTCTTTTCTTCCAGGGACCACGTTTCATAAATTTTTAAACTGGATCCATCAATAATATTAATCAAACATCAAATATATCTACATCAACCAATCTCTTTTGCATGAACCAAAAAATGAATCAAACAATCACTTTTCTAAATGTTGTAACCAGAATACAGTAACAGTAACGAGAACCCAAGCATGAACCCAGAACACTGCAACAACAATTAGAAGTATCTAAAGCATATTTTATGAGGTGTACACTACTTCAATGTGACGAACCTGCATATACACACTTTTGAAATGTCAAACATACATATATACGCACCTTTGCTATAGGGAACCTGCGTAAAGATTTGTAAATGATGGTTTAACCTTTACAATTACTCAGACATCAAATATACCCAAATCATCATATTTACAGATTACAACATGCGCCAATTATTAAGATAAAAGATCAAAACCACACAAAGATACTTCTCTTCAAGCCATAATATCTTGACCCATCAATAGAACTTAACCTTCATTAGGCGCTCAGGTTCATCCTTGATTCAGATCCAGCTGTGCACCATAACCCAATAACCTGTAATCTAGATCTTGCTCTTCATTAGATATGAAATTTGTAAGTGCCCTTGCCTAATGATATTCTTGTCCTTTTATAGTCCTAGGCCTTACTCAATACCATGGTCCAAAACCTCTTAGAATCAATACCTTTGTCCAAATACTTGGGGTCAATACTTTGGAAAAGATACCTTGGACCAATACGATGGGTCACAATACCATGGATCAAATACCACAGACCAAAACCAAATTTTCCAACATGTATGCACCTTTCCTTCTGTGAAAGTGCATGTGTATGCATACGTACCTTTTAGTTTGCAAACCCGTGGTACATGCGGCTTGGTCAATGGGAACCTACGTATACCTATCTTTCTTCATTCTACGAGCCTGAAATGTGATCTGTCATCTGTGAGATTTGCCATCAAGGACAACACCCGTGTCATAGTGCCAAGTCTGTGTCATTATCCCCCTTTGGACTTGATGGAAACCCCAAGTCACTCTCCCCCTTTGTAATCAAGGGCAAAGGGTTATGCTCCCCGTGAGTGCATGCTGAATTATTTGATATGCTGAAGTGTGTTGTCCATGCTCCCCCTGACTACAAGAAAGGTCTGCAAAAAGATGTTCTACAAGAATAACATGACTCTATACATCATAAATGACCTTCCTATCACCAAAGACTCATACCAAGTGGGCATATACCAAGATTGACTCATCCACCCAACCAAGTGGGGATATACCAAATGTTTATACATGACAAAACAAGAACATTACATCATTCATCCCATGCATAGTGGGGAATCAAAATAGGTCATTTCATGACCTTGATAATAAAATATATACATGACATAGAGACAAAATATCTAAAACAAGACTATGATAGTTATCAGCAACTATCATTGGCAGCATATGTCAATCACCATCTAGATCAGTAACCATGATCTTTCTCTGCACTTGTTCCACCTGAATCTGTGAATTTTTACCAAGATCTTCTAAGATAATGCTAAAAATGGATTATTAGAAGTATATGCTCCCCCTGAACCTGTGCCAAATGATCATGGTTAGACCCATATCAGACTCTTTTCATCCCGAGTCTGGCCCACTATTTTTCTTCAAACCAACATATACGCGACTGTATCCACAGAAACTTGTGTCTGTACGTGGATATGCTTCATGAAACTCACGTACAACCACTTTTCTCTGAAATAGATAAGTTTCAACAGCAAGATGATGCATCAACTACTCCCAGCTTCTGTCTAAGATATTCAAATGTCTCTCTAGGCAGTAGTTTGGTGAATATATCAGCAACCTGTTCCTTGGAGGGAACATACTCCAATTTGACCTTTTGTTCAAGCACTTGTTCACGGAGAAAATGATATTTTCTAGGTATGTGCTTGGTCATGGAATGCATGACTGGATTCTTTGAAATACTGATTGCACTTGTATTATCACATAGAATGGAGATGGGTGACGTACAGGTGATCTAAGTGTCTTGCAATGTTTGCATCATCCAAAGGAGTTGTGTGTAGCAAGATGCAACAGCCACATATTCTGCTTCAGCTATAGATAATGCAATTGAACTTTGTTTCTTGCTAAACCAAGATACTAATCTCGAGCCCATATAAAATGCACCACCACTAGTGATTTTTCTATCATCCACACTTCCTGCCCAATTTGCATTTGTATATGCATGAAGTGTAAGATCTATATCTCTAGGATACCATAAACCAAAATTTTGAGTTCCTTGAAGATATTTGAAAATCCTTTTGACTGCCTGAAGGTGTGATTCCTTTGGATTTTCTTGGAATCTTCCAAAGATTCCCACTACATGCATGATGTCTGGTCGAGTACCTGTTAGATAGAGCAGACTGCCAATCATGGAACTGTAGGTTGGTTGATGTACTGCTACTGATTCATCGTTTGAGCTGAGACTGCATCCTGTTACCATAGGGGTACATACTGGTTTAGAATATTCCATGCCATATTTTTTCAAGATCTGCTTGAGGTACTTGGTTTGTGATAGAAAGATACCATCTTTATTTTGTTGAACTTGTAAACCAAGAAAGTATGTGAGCTCATCAAGCAGGGACATTTCAAATTCTTCCTGCATTACCAAAGCAAAGTTTTGACTCATGGCTTCCTCATTGCTACCAAAAATGATATCATCAACATACAGAACAAGTATTAGTAGTTTATCATTGTCAATCTTCGTATATAGATTGCTATTAGCTAATCATTTAGAAAAACCTAGTTGATGGAGGTATTTGTCAAGACGGTAATACCAGGGCCTTCGAGCTTGTTTTATACCATAGAGAGCCTTTCTAAGTTTGCATAAAAGTTTTGGATCATTTCCAAGGATGAATCCATCTGGTTTCTCAATATATACTTCTTCTTCTAAGTCTCCATTAAGAAAAGCAGATTTTACATCCATTTGGTATACTTTGAAGTTTTGAAAGCTAGAAAGAGCAAGGAACATTCTTATGGCTTCAAGTCTAGCAACAGGTGCAAAAGTTTCTTCAAAATTAATACCTTCTTGTTGAGCATATCCTTTACAAACAAGTCTAGCCTTATTTCTAATAACTTCTCCATTTTCATTCAACTTGCTTTTGAATATCCATTTGGTTCTTATGATATTCTTATCATGAGGTCTAGGAACTAATTCGCAAGTATTAGTCTTTTCAATTTTCTCAAGCTCTTCATTCATGGCCTTGACCCAACATTCATCTTTGCATGCTCCATGTACATTTTGAGGTTCGATGGTGGAAAGTAATGCTAGATAGCTTGAAGCTTCTATAATAGTTCTTCTTGTCTACACACCTACCTCTTTTTGTCCCAAAATTTGAGTCTCTGGATGATTTTACAGCACATACCTGGATGGATTATTTTCTTCTACCATTTTTTGTTCTTCTGGTGCTTCATTGGTTTCTTCTTCAAAATTAGTTTGATTTGATGTGGAAGGATAATCCTCATCTTCTTCATAATCTTCGGTTTTTACCTGCTTTGGATTTTTTCCTGCTTCATCAACCACAACATCAATACTTTCAACAATTTTTCCAAGTCTTTTTATTATAACACTTATATCCTTTACTTCAAGAAGAGTAACCAAGGAGAATGACTTCATCTGCTCTAGGTTCAAACTAGCCAAGGTTTTCATCAGTCCTTTTGATGTAACATTTGCTTCCAAAAAATTTGAAGTATTTTACAGTAGGAGTCTTGCCATACGAAAGTTCATGTGGAGTTTGAGTGCTGTTTACCGAAATGTTTGTTTTGTCCAGAATAGTGATGGTAGTAAATACAGCTTCACCCCAGAAGGTTGCAGGAGTTCCGAACTCATCTAGCATGGCACAAGTCATTTGTTGAATAGTTCTATTCATTCTTTCCACTAGTCCATTTTGCTAAGGAGTCCTTGCGGTAGAGAATTTCCCTTTTATTCCATGTTCTTCACAAAAGTTGAAGAATTCATCTGAGGTAAATTTCCCTCCTCGATTACACCTAAGGCATTTGATTTTGCGATCTGATTCATTTTCAACCAATGCTTTGAGGGCTTCGAACTTTTCAAATGCTTCATCTTTATGCTTTAGAAGTCCTATCCAACACATTCTGGAAAAGTCATCAATGAATAATATAAAGTATTCTTCTCCACGAGGTGACTTTTTCCTTGATGGACCACATAAATTAGTATGAACAAGTTCAAGAGGCTTACTAGTTGATCCTTCCTTCTCAGGGAAATGAGCTATGGCTTGCTTACCAAATTGACATGATTTGCATATTTTATTTTCTAGAATGTTGATATCTCGAAGATCATGAAAAACCTTGTATCTGCATGATTTTCTTACTTGAGAGAAGCTTAGATGCCCCAATCTTCTATGCCACAGCTAGCTTTCATCATTTTTGCTTAGGTCTCACTATTTCTATCCTCCCCTGAGTATGTATAGGTTATTTGGAGTTCCTATACCTTTGATCACTGTTTCTCCTGTATCAAGCTCACAAACAACACATCCATTTGATCGAAATACTACCTAATTTCCTTCATCGCACATTTGACTGACACTCAATAGATTATGCTTTAGATCATCAACATACATAACATTCCCAGCTTTAACCTTTTCTTTTAAGAGAACAGAGCCTTTACCTTTAATGACTTCAAGAGTGTCATTTCCAAATGAGGCCTTCTTTTCATTTTCGAAGGCATTATATGGCTGAAGTTTTTCTTTATCACCTGTCATGTGTTTCAAGCATCCACTGTCGATGTACCACTAATTTTCTTGTCCTTCTGCATACAAGGCTATACCACATCTTTCTGTCTGTGGTTCTTTATTTCTCCATGTTTTGGGACCTAATGAAGTTTTCTCTTTCTGATATGTTTGCTAAAATTTACTCCTGCATTTAGAATCTTTTGACCGAAGTTGTTATAGATAAATCATTCTTTTTCATTTTTAAGAGCAAAAAAGTTATTGTATGTCCTTTTCATGATCCTAGTCACATTCCTTTGATTTCATGCTTCTCTAGTCATGATGGTCTTGTAAGAAAAACATTGAGAAACTTTTTGTCCAAAGTTATGACATGAAAAACATTGGCCATTAAAGAAATTTTTGCGACTATCGAACCTACTGACCTAGTGATTGTAGTTTCCATTGACATTCATTCTTGAAGAAAATTGACTATGATTTAACTGAGGTTGGTTATAGCTTCTGTTCATCCTTGAAGTAGATTGAACCTGATTTACCTAGTGATCTGCTTTATGCCTTTGCTGACGATTGTCAAACTGTTCACTTCTCCTTGCTGCATCAAGATAGCTTTTGGAGGTTGATGGCTTCTGTGCTTGAGATGCTTCTTCAGTATATCCAAGACCTGTATTTATCAGAGGAGAATGCTGCACTTTGACAATTTCATCTAAATTTTCTAATCCTTTAGCAAATCTGAGATTGAGAGCTTTTGTTTTCTCAATATCTTTTCTTAGACCCACGATTTCACATTCTAATTTTTCATTGTGTTTTTCCCTTTCTGTAAATTGGAATGTCAGAGTATCTTTATTCATATTCTTTTATTCTAAACAAATTTTAAGTTTAGAAATTTCTTCATAAAGACCATCTTCATCTAAATCATCCAAGAAATCATCATCTTAGAAAGCCATCAAAAGTCTATAGTCATTACCATGTTCATATAAATCACTATTTGATAAACCATCACTATCTTCATGCAAATAATAGCTCTTCTTACTTACATCCTGTTTTCTATTCCATCTTGTTGATTCCTTACCTTTATCAAGCGTATATTTATGAGGAAATTTGGCTGCATAATGACCAACTCTTCCACAAGCAAAGCATTTGAAAGGTATCTTACCTTTGAATCTTTGAGAACCCTGTTGAAGGTTCTTGACAAAGTTTTCTTCTTCTTCTCCTTCTGAAATATGTCTTGGTTCATTAAGTTCTTCTCTTCCTAAAGCTTTGAATGTGGCTTCTCTCATATTTGATGGACCCCCTTTCCTCATTTCGAAAGCAGTTAGGATGTCGTGCAGCTGTGTCATAGTAATACTCTAAAGATTTTGATTTTCCTCTATGGTAGAAACTTTTGATTCAAACTTAGAAGACAAGAATCTTAAAACATTTTCAACTACAGTAACTTCTTTTATCTCTTCACCTAAGTTTTTCATGCGATTAACAATCTCATCTATACATAAGAAGTAATTAGCTATACTTTCATCATTGTGCATTTTAAGAGTTTCATATTGAATTTTGAGTGATTGTGGTTTTGCACATTTTACCTGATCGTCTCCTTCATAGCTTAGAATGCTCTTGTCCCATATTTCTTTGGCGGTTTTGAGCTGCATAACCTTGACAAATTCTAATTGTGATAGACTCCCCAATAATTTATTGGCTGCCTTGGCATTTGTTTCATACTGCTTTTTACCTACCGTATCTGTAGGAATTGGTGATGGAAATGTGTATCCTCCTTCCACGATTTCCAAAACATCTATTCCAAGAGATTGAAGATAGGTTGTGGTTCTTACCTTCCAATAGACGAAGATGCTCCCATCAAAGATTGGTGGTCTAATGGATCCCTCTCTTTCGTAGGCACTCATGATGATAGATCTTCCTTCAAGTGATCAAGCTTCTTCTGAAAGACCTTCTCTGATACCAATTGTTGGAAATAATATTGAGAGGTGGGGGGTGAATCAGTATTAGCAAGTCAATAATATTTCATTTCCATATTCTGATTCATATACGCTACTTCAGTTAATGAAACTTGTGTGTATACGCAACTGTATATAAGGAAACTAGCATATACCCTGTAAACTTATAATTTAGTTAATTATTCATAATTTGATCTTTAATCTATGCATCAGAACCATATAAACAGTAACCAGGAGCAGTAAAAACAGAATAGACAGTCACACACATGAACACAAGATATAAGGTGGAAACCTAATGTGGGTGAAAACCACTTGCTACAATCGTCTCTACCTTTGTTTTAATAAGAACCTTATTTTTACAATATTTTGTATTGGTGCGGGCTTATACCAGTACGTAGGCTTCTACCTGCAGAAGGCTACAACCTTCTCTCATTCTCCAGCTTCTCCTGGAAGGGAGCTACAACCCCCCAGCTCTTGTACTAGCTGATGTACTAGTACGTGTTGGAAATAATATTGAGAGGGGGGGTGAATTAGTATTATCAAATCAATTATTTTTTATTTCACAAACAAATTTGTATACACTACTTTAGATATGGGAAACTGTGTATATACGCTATTGTGTCCAAAGCAACCAGCGAATATCAGAAAACTTAAGATTAATTAGTTGTAGATCTTTAATGAGTGCATCAGGACTTCATTAATCATAAGAATAGTAAACAAGAGCAGTAAAATAGAACAGATCATCACATACATGGACACAAAGATATAAGGTGGAAATCCAATGTGGGAGAAAACAACTTGCTCCAGTTTGTCTCTATCTTTTTTTAATTAGAAACTTATTTTTACAATGATTTTGTATTGACGTAGTCTTATACCAGTACGCAGGATACTACCTGGAGAAGGCTACGACATTCTCTCATTCTACAGCTTCTTCTGGAAGGGAGCTACAACCCCCTTAGATTTTGTACTAGCTGAGATACTAGTATGTAGATGCTAACCTATAGAAGGCTACAACATTCTCTTTTCTTCCAGGGACCACATTTCATAAATTTTCAGACTAGATCCATGAATAACATCAATCAAACATCAAGTATATCTGCTTCAACCAATCTCCTTTGCACCAAAAAAAACTAATTCAAATAGTCACTTCTCTGAATGCTGTACCCAGAAAACAATAATAGTAACCAGATACCAATTCTAAACCCAGAACACTGCAGAAATAAACAGAAGTATCTAAAACATATTTCGAGAGACGTATGCTACTTCAATTTGTACAACCTGCGTGCATACGCTTCTGAATTATGGCCAACCAGTGTATACACTATTCTGCAGTATAGAACCAACGTGTATACGTGCCTTTTCTTCGTTGAATCTGCATATAGATCTATAAAAGATAATTTATCATTTTCACTTATTCAGACATCAGTTATACCTAGATTATTAGATTTATAGATCAAGTCATGTGCCAAAAATAATAGATCAAAATCACACAAAGATACTACTATTCAAGCCTTAAGATCTTGACCCATCAATAGTAATTATCCTTCTTCTTGCACTAATGTTCCTCCTTGATTTATATCCATGTATGCACGATAACCCAATGACCAGTATTCTAGATTTAGCTCTTCATAAGATATTCAATGCTTAAGTCAATGTCCATGCCTAATGTTCTCCTTCCCCTTTTATAGTCTTAGGCCTTACACAATACCATGGTCCAAAACCATAAAGAATCAATACCTTGGACCAAATACCTGGGTTCAACACTTCAGACGAGATACTATGGTCCAAAACCATAGGTCCAAATACCAAGGACTAAATACCATGGACCAAAGATAAGTTTTCCCACACATACGCACTTTTTCGTGCATGAAAGTGCGTGCATACGCATACGCAAATTTTGATCAGCAATCCTGCATGTATACGTGACTTCATCAAAGGAAACCTGCGTATACCTCTTTTTCTTTCATTCTGAGAGCCTGAACAGAGATCTGCCATCTGAGTGAGTTGCCATCAAGGACAACACCTGTGTCATAATGCCAACAATCTCCCTCTTTGGACTTGATGGCAACCCCAAGTCACTCAAAGTCATTCTCCCCCTTTGAAATCAAGGGCAAAGGGTTATGCTCCTCCTGAGCTCATGCTGAAATCGCTGCTCTACTGTGTTGTCCATGCTCCCCTTGACTGTAGGCAAGGTCTGTAAGAAGATGTTCTACAAGAAGATACATAACTTTATACATCATAAATGACCTTGCTACCACCAAAGAATCATACATACATCCATCTCCCAACCAAGTGGGGATACACCAAAAATTTACACAAGAAAGAACAAGAACATTACATTATCCATCCCAGGCATAGTGGGGAAATCAAAGTAGGTCATTACATGACCTTGATAAGAAAAGAAATACCTGACATAGAGACGAAATATCTACAGCAAGAATATGATAGTTATCAACAACTATCATCAGTAGCTGATGAGCCCCAATTTTTGGTAACAATTTGGGCTCATTTGGCCTACTTACCTTGCTCAACCCTTCATTTTTTATCACTTATGCATCATTTCTTAGTATATTCGTGTTATTTGTAGGAAGAAGGGCAGTCATTATGCCTATGTGGCTAATACATGATGATTTCAGGTTTTTTGACATTAAATGGAGCAAAGACCACGCAAATGGAGACAAGGAGACAGCGAAGGTGGCATTGTGGGTTTATAGGGAGGTTGTCCACAGCTTTGAATGACCTTCCTCGTGATCTCCACCCCAACTCCGAGCTCCAACAGCTATCACCACCGAGCTAGAAGGCAGCCAACGGATTCTACAGGAACAGCAGTTTACTTTCAGTTGGACAGCCAAGCCCCACTAATTGACGAGGCCATCTTGGCCCTCATCATGTATAAATATTGAGGTTGTAGCCTTCGATAAAGAATCTTGAACCTTTGTTGTAGATTTTGAATCACGAGCTGTAGCTCTGTTTTTTCTTTGTAAGCCAATTTTGGCATGTTGTTAGACTCATGATTTTGATCTTTTAATAAAAAGGCAGGCAGATTTGGATTCAATTCTGAGTTCTTAGAGGAGCTATAGCTCTCAGGTTAGGGCCCAAACTGAGAGCAATAGACCTCCTTTTCTTTGTATTGTTACTTGTCTTTCTTTTATCATTGCATTTCCTTCCTTTACATGCACTTGGAAAACACAGTTTGTTGAGTTGACTGTTTCGGTTTGGTTATGTAGGTTAGTTTCATGAATGCAGTTTTTTCAGTAGTTCAGAATTAGCGTAGGGAGATTGAAGTTACGTTGAGTTCAAAAAAAAAAAGGTTGAATGCATGCTCAATTTCACCTTTGTTTGGGGACCGGAAGTGTAGACCGTGCCAACTGCCAAAAACATTGTTTTAACATATGCATGCAAGTATTGATGTAATGTTTTCGGATGAAGAATTGTCCATACGATTATATCTTGAGTAATGACTCTTTGGTTCATCATCATGCACGGTTTCCCTTCAACTTAAATTGTTGTTCTTTGATTCCTAATAAAACAGTTAGAATAGGTTGGTGAACTTTCGTATCACATGCAAGATAAGGGTGATTTGTTTCATTTACACTGCGCAGCGCCACTCCATCATGTTCTTATCCTTCTAAACCATGCCTAAGCCACCTACTCATCCTCTGTTCAGCTCATTTTCCTTCCAACCCTTCTATTATCCACCTTGTCTCATCTTTTCGGCCTTCCATTGCCTCTACCCTTCTATCGACCAACCAGCTCTATCCACTCTCTCCCCATCTCATCTCTCTGTCCCTGACCCATCTCAAGCTCCCCTTTCATCTTACCTATCCACCCATATAGCTCCTTCACTCCTCCATCACCCAAAACTCCGACTGCAGAACATCCTGTAGAAGTTAGCAGACTTCCTGTAGAAATCCCGAGCTTCCTGTAGGATCCCCTGCAGACATCCTGTAGAAGCCTTCAAACACGGTTGCCAAGCACCTGAACGTTGTGGACTTCTGTGGAATGATGTTAGGGATCCCCTGGAACCTCTCAGAGTCCTCCTGACCTTTCCCAAGCCTTCCTCCCCTTTGAACTACCCCTGCACAGTCGAGACCCAGTAAGAAGCACAATCATAATAACTCCACCCACTTGAGCAAAAATACAAAAATGTGTTCTCTTCAATGGAAGTAGTTTAAATTCATGCATCTCATCTCACTAGAAGCAATGACATCATTTCTGGAAGTTGCATTCCCACCATTGCATCATAAGGATTAAGCTAGTCAGATTAGGGTTTACTAGGGTTTCCATGTTTGGTTGGCTTTCAGTTCATTCTTGCAAAATAGGTTAATTTCCTTTGAGACAGCCTTCGTTCATCATTTAGAAAGCTTCTTCTGAGAACATATAGAAGTTGGTTTGAGCCCTAGCGGACTTGTGCCAGCTGACCAAGTGACAGCTGCGACAAGAGCTAGTACTTGTGCATATAGCACTGTCGCTTCCAAGTTTGTTACGAACTACCGGGTTGATAAAATTAGAGAAGGAAGCTCCAGGAGTTGTAGCATTATTGCTACAATACTGGAGCCCACCAGTAGCATCTATCAATCATCATTCAGACCAGCAACCATGTTCTCCCTCTGCACCTGTTCCACCAAAGCAATTGTGAAATTGAACCAATCTTCTAAGATAATTCCAACAATGAATTATTAGAAGAATATATGCTCCCCTTTCACTTGTGCCAGATGGTCTCTATCATACCCATATCAGACTCTTTTCATCCTCAGCCTGGCCCATAGTTTTTCCAACATATACGCTATTGTATCTGTAGGAATTTACAGGGTAAGTTCCACAGAAGAATACCAAAAGGACACCGCTCACAACCAGATCTCAAATCAATACACCAGTATTTTTGACGTGGTTAAAACCCTCAGAGTGCAAGGAGGGAAACAGTCCACGGCCTGTCCCAACGTGGGTACAGACAATTTATTAATCAAAGAATGAAAATTTACATAAGCTTCTCTCATGCACGGATTACCCGAACAATGACCCTCCATGCGCTTTAAATAGAACTCATGGACCAATCGGGTGTCAAGCCACGGATCAAGTGTCGGTAATACCGAGGTGAGAGTGAACCGTCGGATCACTACATATCGTGACCGTCGGATTGTAAGTTACAAAATGTACAACGGTAAAGAAACACACTTTACCTAACTCTAACCTAACTCTATACTAGACCAAGTTGAACTTAACTATATCCTATGTGTCGGAATATCCTAACATCCCCCCTTAAGAACAACTTGGGATAGGATTGAAGGATTTACAAATATGACACAATAGGAGAAGGAAGGAGGCACTAGAGCCTATCCCCCCTTAGTGACAACTTCCTGAACTCCAAGCATATATCGAAGTTTAGTGAACTTCGCCTCTGTGAGAGCCTTTGTGAAGATGTCTGCAACCTGATCATCTGTTGGACAATATTGCACTTCAAGAACATGGTCATGAATGAGCTTTCTGATGAAGTGCATGTGTAGTTCAATGTGTTTGCTGCGCTGATGCTGGACTGGATCTTTGCATAGCTGAATGGCACTTTGATTATCACACCAAAGTGTGGTTGGATGCTGCTGCTCAAAGCCAAACTCTGATAGGATCTGACGAAGCCACAAGGCTTCCTTACTAGCTTCCACGGCACCACGATACTCTGCTTCTGCTGACGAAAGAGAAATGGCAGCCTGTTTCTTACAAGCCCATGTAATAGGTCCTGAACCAAGAGTGAAGACATAACCGGCAGTAGACTTCCGATCATCAAGGTCACCAGCCCAATCAGAATCAGTGAAACCAACTAACAGAGGAGCTGCTTTGGCACTGTAATGAATCCCAAACTGTACTGTACCTCGAACATAACGAAGTATTCTTTTAGCTGCTTTCCAATGACTTTCACGGGGGTTTTGCATAAAACGAGCAACAAGGCCAACAACAAAGGAAAGATCAGGACGAGTATGGGTTAAATACAAGAGTTTTCCGACAAGTTGACGGTATAAGGTAGCATCAACTTCAGGAGAAGTACAAGAGACTGAAAGTTTGACTCCAGACTGAAAGGGAGAAGGGGCTGGCTTACAGTCTTCCATGTGAAAATGACGAAGAATATCACAAGCATACTTGGACTGGGAAAGGAAAATACCCTCTTGGGATTGCAAGACTTGAAGACCGAGAAAATAGTGTAAGTGTCCTAAGTCTGTCATTTCAAATTTCTTTTTAAGGCTGGACTTCACATGGTTTATAAGGTTGGGATCACTACCAGTAAGAATAAGATCATCAACATAAAGAACAAGGATGATGAGAGAGTTGCCCACTTTCTTGGTGTAGACAGTATTGTCAGAATGACACCTAGAAAAGCCAGATTCTAAAAGAAAGCTATCCATTTTGGCATACCAAGCTCGAGGAGCTTGCTTGAGGCCATAAAGGGATTTCTTAAGTCGACAAACGAGGCTGGAGTCTGTTTGTATGAAGCCAATGGGTTGTTCCATATAGATTTCTTCCTGCAAGTCCCCATGCAAGAAGGCAGATTTAACATCCATTTGATGGACTTCCCATTTTAAAGAGGCAGCAAGGGAAAGAACAAGGCGGATAGAGTTCATTTTGGCAACTGGAGAGAAGGTTTCAGTGTAGTCAATGCCTTCAACCTGTGAAAAGCCCTTAGCAACTAGACGAGCTTTATGTTTATCAACTTTCCCATCTGGTCCATACTTGGTTCTGTAAACCCATTTGCATCTAACAAGTTTGCGTCCCTTTGGTAGAGGAACAAGATCCCATGTATCATTTGTCATCAATGAATGATATTCTTCATTCATAGCTGTTTCCCAATGTGGATGGCCTGAAGCTTCTGCAAAAGTGTCAGGATCATGATTCACTGGAGCTTGAGCCAGTAAAGAAGAGGCTCTTTCAAACTGAGAACGTGTACGTCGCTGATCTGTAGGATCACCGGCAAGATCACCTGCTGCATCCCGAGTAGCACGGACCCATCTTGGAAGTTGAGGATCCTGAGAAGGTGGGGAAGGATTATCATCCTCGCTTTCATCATCAGAAGAAGAAATGTTTTCAAAGATAGAAGAGATGGGAAGAGGTGGCACATCCGCCGGACTAGGCTCGCAGGCCGATTTATTTTCATCAAATTTTACATCTCTTCTAATGATAACATTTTTGGACTTAAATGGAATAAGTCTATAGCCTTTTACATCTTCAGAATATCCAACAAAAGTACATTTCTCACTCTTAGGTTCTAAGGCTTTATGCTTTTCATCTGGAATATGGGCCCATGCTTCACTTCCAAACACACGAAAGTGACTTACATCTGGTTTAATGGAACTCCAAGCTTCTTCTGGAGTGATATTCTCTAGAACCTTAGTAGGAGTGCGATTGATTATATAATTTGCACAATTAATTGCTTCGGCCCAAAAACTAAGACTGAGTCCTTTAGATTGCAGCATACAATTAGCCATTTCCTTTAAAGTGCGATTTTTCCTTTCAGCTACACCATTTTGTTGTGGAGTGTATGGAACAGTATGTTGCATTTGAATTCCATTTTCGGTGCAAAAGGTGATGAATGCATTTTTAACATATTCTCCACCATTATCAGTTCTTAGCTTAAGAATTTGATGTCCAGATTGTTTTTCAACGAATGCTTTGAAGGCCAAAAAGGTGGTAAATACTTCGCTCTTGAGTTTTAAGAAGTATACCCAAGTGCGTCTAGAGAAATCATCAATGAAAGTTAAGAAGTACTTGCAGCCAGAGAATGAAGCAACAGGAAGAGGACCACATAAATCACTGTGCACAAGCTGTAAAGGGGCTGAGGCGTGCCAAGAGGCACGTTTGTCAAAACTGTCCCGATGATGTTTTCCGAGTACACATCCGGAACAAACACCATCTTTGCAAGATACCATAGGAAGACCTGTCACCATGTTTTCTTTACATAGATGCTGAAGGGAGCGATAGTTTAAGTGACCATACCGCTCATGCCAAAGTTTGCTCACTTCATCATTATGAGCAACAAATACTGAGGGAAGATGGGATGACCCAAAGTTGTGAAACTTATACAACCTTTTGGAATCATCAGCAAGACCAGTAGCTAGAATCTGTTTAGGATCTTTTAGATCCTTGATTACAACATCATGAGGTGAAAATTCAACAATTTTACCTTCACCTGAATGAGTTATCTGATAGACAGATAGAAGGTTGCAGGATAAGTTTGGAACACATAATACATCATTGAACTGACCATTGTCTAGATGAACAGTTCCAGTCCCTACAACATTAAGAGATCTATCATCACCAACATATATATTTTTGGTGTTACAATCATTTAAAGAAGAAAACATGGCTTGGTTTTTGGCCATGTGACAAGAGGCTCCAGAATCAATGAGCCACTCATGAGAATGAGAAGAAGAAGAAGATACATTTAATGCATAACCAGACTGAGATGATTGACGATGACATGCAGAAAATGCCGTTCCGGAAGTTGAAGTTGAAGTAGGCTCCAGATGGATGTTATGTTTCTTCATTGCGGCTTCCAAGGCTTCCATCTTCTTAAAGCATTTAGATTCTAAGTGGCCATCTCGATTACAAAAGTTACAATGTCTATCAGTCTTCTTCCATTTGTTTTTATTGGGCTTATCATATTGCTGAAATGATCTTTCATCTTGAGGCTGAGTTGGTTTAGGACCATTCCTTTGAGGATAAGACTTCTTAGGATTCTTTGAATTTGGATACTGTTGGGCGGCTAACGCTTTTGTGGAAGAGTTTCCAAGATTAAGAAGACCAAGGTGTAAGAGTTTTTCTTGTTCTCTTATTAAGGAATCACAAAAGGAGTCAAAGGAAGGGGGCTTGTAGTCTTTGCCTTGACAAATGAAAGCTTCCCTGGTAGAATGGAAAGTGGAAACAAATACAGAGTAGGCTGGTCCTAACTTAGTGAGGATGGAATAAATAAGGTTACCATCATCTTTCTTAACTTTAACACCTTCCAAGAGATATCTAAGGTTCTTGAATTTTGACAAGAAATCTTCAATGCAAGAAAAATTATTAGGATCCAAAGTAAGCAGCTCATTTTCAAGTTGATGGGATCTAATTTCATTTTTAATCCCAAAAACTTTAGCAAGTTTTTCTAATGCTTCATGAGGAGTTTCAATTTCTGCAATGTGGAATCTAAGATCAGGAGAAACAGACATTCCTATCAAGCCACGTGCTTGATCTTGTCGATTTTCCCATTTTTCGGCCTTGTCTTCATCTTTGGGTTTCTTCTCTTGGTCTGTGGCTATTCTGAAGAGACCTTTACTTCTAAGTAAATCTCCCATGTAGGCTACCCATTGGAAGTAGTTAGTGCTGTCAAGAATGACTTGGCATGGACTTTCCATTTTTGAAAACAACTGAAGCTGAAGATGCTGAAAGTAAGTGGTCCAATGGATAGATCTCGAAAAAATAGGCGGTTTTAAAAAAAACGGCTCTGAAAAAGGCTTCCGGATGAAGAAGTTATGGCTTTTTGAAAAAAATTTGTTGACGTTGCCGGCAAAGTGCGCGAATGTGCGGGAATGAAAAAATCCGCCCCCACAAAATGGAGACTTGAACCCAAGACCTCTACTCTCTTAAAAGGTCTTTGAACCAATTGATCTATACAAAATATTTGAGAGAGAGAGAGAGAGAGAGAGAGAGAGAGAGAGAGGGGGGGCGGGGGCCTCGATTTGCGTGCTTGCCTTGGGAAGACTCCTTTCCCCTACAAAACACAAAACACAAAACCCAACACGAATATCCAAAGAAAAACGAACCTTACGGCTCGAAGTTAGCTTTAGCCAAAAAACTAGAAATTTAAAAAAAATCTCAAAGTTAGCTTTTAGCCGAAAAACTAAATATTTTCCTCAATGTTTCTGATTTTCCGAGATCACACTAAGGTGCAGGGAAAAGAGCATACGCATGAGAAAAATCCTTTCTTTCTGTTTCTGATTTGCCCAGATCGCACAGAGTCGCAGGGCAAAGAGCATACGCAGAAATGAAAGTATAGATCCGGGAAAAAAAAAAAGGCTAAATAAACCGAAACCGAAATAAGCAGAGAGAAAATGACAGTAAACTGCAAAAAAAAACACTGTATACCTCCCGATCTGAAAAATGACGCAGCTAGGGCTACCGGAAACCTTTTCGCGTGAAACGAAAGGGGTTCCTCACTGAAACAGATGCTCCGAATGCAACAGAGCAGTCCTCTCGGCCCGAAAGCAGTCAGAAACAGCAGATCTAGGATACGACAGCCGCATGCAGTTCTACCGGCTTCAGATTTGGATCACCAACGGACGCGGCCCTCAAATAGCTCCGATACCATGTAGGAATTTACAGGGTAAGTTCCACAGAAGAATACCAAAAGGACACCGCTCACAACCAGATCTCAAATCAATACACCAGTATTTTTGACGTGGTTAAAACCCTCAGAGTGCAAGGAGGGAAACAGTCCACGGCCTGTCCCAACGTGGGTACAGACAATTTATTAATCAAAGAATGAAAATTTACATAAGCTTCTCTCATGCACGGATTACCCGAACAATGACCCTCCATGCGCTTTAAATAGAACTCATGGACCAATCGGGTGTCAAGCCACGGATCAAGTGTCGGTAATACCGAGGTGAGAGTGAACCGTCGGATCACTACATATCGTGACCGTCGGATTGTAAGTTACAAAATGTACAACGGTAAAGAAACACACTTTACCTAACTCTAACCTAACTCTATACTAGACCAAGTTGAACTTAACTATATCCTATGTGTCGGAATATCCTAACAGTATCCACATAAACCAGCGTATGTACACGGATTCTCCTCATTAAACTTGTGTACAACCACTTTTCTTTGGAACAGACAAGTTTCAATAGCAAGATGATGCATCAACTACTCCCAGCTTCTATCTGAGGTATTCAAATCTATCCTTAGGCAATGGTTTGGTGAGTATATCGACAACCTGTTCCTTGGAGGGAGCATACTCCAATTTGACTTTTTCTTCAAGCACTTGTTCTTGTAGAAAATGATATTTGATAGGTATGTGCTTGGTGTTTGAATGCATGACTAGATTTTTTGAAATGTTGATTGCACTTGTATTATCACATAAAATGGAGATAGGTGGAGTACAAGTGATTTGGAAATCTTGCAAAATTTGCATCATCCAAAGGAGTTGTGTGCAACAAGATGCAACAACCACATATTCCGCTTCAGTTGTAGATAAAGCAATCGAACTTTGTTTCTTGTTGAACCAAGATACTAATCTAGAACCCATAAAGAATGCACCACCACTAGTGCTTTTTCTGTCATCCATGCTTCCTGCCCAATCTGCATCTATATATGCATGAAGTGTGAGATCCATATCTCTAGGATACCATAAGCCATAGTTTTGTGTCCCTTGAAGATATTTGAAAATTCTTTTAACTGCCTGAAGGTGTGCTTCTTTCAGATTTTCCTGGAATCTTCCAACTATTCCTACTGCATGCATGATGTCTGGTCGGGTACCTGTTAGATAGAGAAGACTACCAATCATGGATCTATAGGTTGGTTGATGTACTGTTGCTGAATCATTAATGGCACTAAGGCTGCATCCTATTACCATAGGGGTACATACTGGTTTTGAATCTTCCATGCCATATTTCTTCAAGATCTCCTTGAGGTACTTGGTTTGTGATAAAAAGATACTGTCTTTATTTTGTTGGACTTCTAAACCAAGAAAATATGTCAGCTCACCAAGCAAGGACATTTCAAATTCTTTCTGCATCACCAAAGAAAAGTTTTGACTCATGGCTTCTTCATTACTACCAAAGATGATATCATCAACATATACGACAAGTATTAGCAATTTATCATTATCAATTTTTACATATAGATTGCTATCTGCTGATCCTTTTGAAAAACCTTGTTGATGGAGGTATTTTTCCAAGCGATAATACCAAGCCCTTGGAGCCTGTTTAAGACCATAGAGTGCCTTCATAAGTTTGCATACAAGTTTTGGATCATTTCCAAGGATGAATCCATCTGGTTGCTCAATATACACTTCTTCTTCCAAGTCTCCATTTAAAAAGGCAGATTTCACATCCATTTGAAAAACTTTGAACTTCTGAAAGCTAGAAAGAGCAAGGGACATTACTACGACTTTAAGTCTAGAAACTGGTACAAAAGTTTCTTCGAAGTCTATACCTTCTTGTTGAGCATACCCTTTACAAACAAGTCTGGCCTTGTTTCTAATAACATCTCCATTTTCATTCAGCTTGTTTTTGAATATCCATTTTGTCCCTATGACATTCTTATCATTTGGTCTAGGAACCAACTCCCAAGTGTTATTCTTTTCAATTTTCTCAAGTTCTTCATTCATGGCCTTAACCCAGCATTCATTTTTGCATGCTTCTCTTACATTTTGTGGTTTAGTGGAGGAGAGAAATGCTAGATAGCTTGAAGCTTCTGAAATAGTTCTTCTTGTTTGTACACCCACGTCTTTCTGCCCCAAAATTTGAATTTCTGGATGATTCTTCTGAACGTACCTGGATGGAGTCTTTTCTGCGATCCTTATCAGTTCTTCTGGTGCCTCATGGGTTTCTTCTTCATCATAAGTTTGATTTGATGTTGAAGGATAGTCTTCATCATCTTCAAAATCTTCGGATTTTATTGCCTAGGAATGTTTCCTTCTTCATCAACCACTACATCAATACTTTCAACAATTTTTCCAAGTCTTTTATTGTAACACTTGTATCCTTTGCTGTGGGAGAATAACCAAGGACAATGTCTTCATCTGCTCTAGGTTCAAACTTGCCAAGGTTTTCATCAGTCCTTTTGATGTAACATTTGCTTCCAAAAATATTGAAGTATTTAACTGTGGGAGTCTTACCATACCAAATTTCATGAAGAGTTTGAGTGTTGTTCACCCGGACGTTTGTCTTGTTGAGAATAGTAACCGCAGCAAATGCAGCTTCACCCTAGAAGGTTGCGGGAGTTCCAGACTCATCAAGCATAGCACGAGCCATTTGTTGAACTATTATGTTCATCCTTTCCACTACTCCATTTTGCTGAGGAGTCCTTGTAGTAGAGAATTCCCTTCTTATTCCATGTTCTTCACAAAAATCAAAAAATTCATCTAAGATCAATTCCCCTCCATGATTAGACCTGAGTTATTTGGTTCTGTGATCTGATTCCTTTTCAACCAAGGCTTTAAATGCTTTGAACTTTTCGAAAGCTTTGTCTTTATGCTTCAGAAGTCCTATCCAACGCATCCTTGAAAAGTCGTCAATGAACAATATGAAGTATTCTTCTCCTCGAGGTGACCTCTTCCTAGCTGGACCACATACATCAGTATGGACAAGTTCAAGTGGCCTACTAGCTGATCCTTCCTTCTCAGTGAAATTAGTTCTAGTTTGCTTCCTAAACTGACATGATTTTCATATTGTATTGTCTGGAATTCTGATGTCAGGGAGATCACGAACAACCTGATATTTCCATGCTTTTCTTATCTAAGCGAAGCTTAGATGCCCCAATCTTCTGTGCCATCGCCAGTGTTAATCATTCTTTCTTAGATAGCATTGTTTTTGTCCTCCCTTGAGTATGTATAAGTTATTTGGTGTTCTTATGCCTTTGATCAATGTTTCTCCTGTATCAAGCTCACGAACAATACATCCATTTGATCAAAATATTACCTCATTTCCTTGATCACATATTTGACTGACACTCAATAGATTATGCTTTAAGCCATCAACATACATAACATTTCTAGCTTTGACCTTTTCTTTGAAAAGAACACAACCTTTACCTTTTATGAATGCGGGGGTGTCATTTCCAAATGAGACCTTCTTTTCCTTTTCTAACGCACTATATGATTGAAGTTTTTCTTTATCACCTGTCATATGTTTCGAGCATCCACTGTCGATGTACCACTGATTTTCCTTCCCTTCTGCATATAAGGCTATACCACATCTTTCTGGTTGCAGTTCTTTCTTACTCCATGTTTTTGGACTCAATGAAGCTTGCTCCTTTTGAGTTGTTTGCTGAAACCTACTCCTGCATTCAGAATCTTCATGACCAAAGTTGTTACAAATAGAACATTCTATTTCATTTTCAAGAGCAGAAAAGTTATTGTAGGTTCTTTTCATCATTCCAGTCACACTCCTTTGATTTCATGCTTCTCTGGTCATGATGGTCTTGTAGGCAAAACATTGAGCTACTTTATGTCCAAAGTTATGACAAGAGAAACATTGGCAATTGAAGAAATTCTTGCAATTATCAAACCTTCCGTCTAGGGGATTTTAATAGCCATTCATTCTTGAGACAAATTGAGAATGATTTAACTGCGGTTGGTTGTAGCTTTCGTTCATCCTTGAAGTATATTGCCTTCGATTTACTTGGTGATCTATGTTCATTCTTGAAGTAAATTGTTCATGATTTACCTGTTGATCTGCATTGTGCCTTTGTTGTCGATTGTCAACCTGTTCACTTCTCCTTACTGCTTCAAGATAATTTTGGAGGTAGATGGCTTCTATGCTTGAGATGCTTCTTCAATATACCCAAGGCCTATCTTGATTAGAGGAGAACACTGCACTTTGATAATCTCATCTAAAGTTTCAGATCCTTTAGCAAATCTAAGATTAAGAGCTTTTGTTTTCCCAATATCTTTTCTAAGACCCACAATTTCACATTCTAACTTTTCATTGTGTTTTTCCCCTTCAGCAAGTTGGAATGTTAGAGTATCTATAATCATATTCTTTTCTTCTAAACAAATTTTAAGTTTAGAAATTTCTTCATAAAGACCTTCTTCATCTATAGCATCCAAGAAATCATCATCTTCAAAAGCGATCAAAAGTCTATAATCATTACCTTGTTCATCTTCATCACTATTTGAAAATCCATCACTGTCTTCATGTGTATAATAGCTCTTCTTACTTACATTCTATTTTCTATTCCATCTAATTGGTTCGTTACCTTTTTCAAGCTTATCTTTATGAGGACACTTGGCTGCATAGTGACCGACTCTTCCACAAGCAAAGCATTTAAAAGGTAGCTTATCTCTGAATCTTCCAAAACCCCGTTGAAGGTTCTTGACAAAGTTTGATTCTTCCTATCCTTCTGACATATTTCCTGACTCATTGTATTCTCCTTTTCCTGAGGCTTTGAATTCAGATTCTCTCATGTCTAATGGTTCCCCCTTTCTCATTTTGAAAGTAGTTAGGATTCTGTGCAGCTGTGACATGGTAACGCTTTGAAGATTATCCTTTTCTTCTATTGCCAAAACTTTTGATTCAAACTTAGAAGACAAAAATCTTAGAAACTTTTCAACCAAAGTAGCTTCTTTTATTTATTCACCCAAGTTCTTCATACAATTAACAATCTCATCTATACGTAAGAAATAATTAGCCACACTTTCATCATTGTACATTCTGAGATTTTCATATTGAATTCTGAGAGTTTGTAGTTTTGCACGTTTTACCTGATCATCTCCTTCATAGCTCAGAACAATCTTGTCCCATATTTCTTTTGCGGTTTTGAGATGCATAACCTTGACGAATTCTAATTGAGATAAACTCCCTAATAGAGTATTGACAGCCTTTGCATTTGTTTCATACTGCTTTTTACCAGCCGTATCTGTAGGAGTTGCTGATGGAAATTTGTATCATGTTTCCATGATATCCCAAACTTTTGTACCAAGATATTGACGATAAGTTGTGATTCTTACCTTCCAATAGACGAAGTTTCTTCCATCAAAGATTGGGGGCCTAATAGATGCCTCCTTTTCGTAGTTGCTCATGATGGTAGATCTCCCTTCAAGCGATCAAGCTTCTTCTGAAGGACCTACTCTAATACCAATTGTTGGAAATAATACTGAGGGGGGGGTGAATCAATATTATGAAATTAGTTATTTTTAATTTCACAAACAAATTTGTATATGCTACTTCAGCTATGGTAAATTGTGTATATATGCTACTATGTCTAAACCAACCAACGTATATCAGAAAACTTAAGATTCATTAGTTTTAGATCTCTAATCAGTGCATCAGGACTTCATTAATCATATGAACAATAAATAGGAGCAGTAAAACAGAACAGATCATCACACACATGGACATAAAGATATAAGGTGGAAACCCAATGTGGGAGAAAACCACCTGCTGCAATTCGTATCTATCTTCTTTTAATTAGAAACTTCTTTTTACAATGATTCTGTACTAGTGCAGTCTTATACTAGTACACAGGCTACTACCTACAGAAGGCTACAACCTTCTCCCATTCTCCAGCTTCTTCTGGAAGGGAGCTACAACCCCCTTAGCTTTTGTACTAGCTGAGGTACTGGTACATAGGTGCTGACCTACAAAAGGCTACAACCTTCTCTTTTCTTCCAGGGACCACGTTTCATAAATTGTCAGACTCGATCAATGAATAACATCAATCAAACATCAAGTATATTTGCTTCAACCAATCTCCTTTGCACCAAACAAAACTGATTTAAATAGTCACTTCTCTTAATGATGTACCTAGAAAATAGTAATAGTAACCAAACACCAATTTTGAACCCAGAACACTACATCAATAAACAAAAGTAGCTAAAACATATTTCAAGATATGTACGCTACTTCAATTTCTACAACCTGTGTGCATACGCTTCTGAATTAAGGCCAACCAGCGTATACACTATTCTGCAGTATATAACCAGCGTGTATATGCACCTTTTCTTCATTGAACCTCCGTACAGATCTATAAAAGATAATTTATCCTTTTCACTTATTCGGACATTAGTTATACCCAAATTATGAGATTTATAGATCAAGTCATGTGCCAGAAATAACAGATCAAAATCACAAAAAGATACTAATATTCAAGCCTTAAGATCTTGACCCATCAATAGTAATTATCCTTCTTCTTGCACTAAAGTTCCTCCTTGATTTAGATCCAGCTATGAACCATAACCTAATGACCAGTATTCCAGATTTAGCTCTTCAAAAGATATTCAATGCTTAAGTCAATGTTCATGCCTAATGTTCTCCTTCCCCTTTTATAGTCTTAGGCCTTACACAATACCATGGTCCAAAACCATAAAGAATCAATACCTTGGACCAAATACCTGGGTTCAACACTTCAGATGAGATACTATGGTCCAAAACAATAGGTCCAAATACCAAGGACTAAATACCATGGACCAAAAATAAGTTTTCCCACATGTACGTGCTTTTTCATGCATGAAAGTGCGTGCATACACTTACACGACTTTTGATCGGCAATCCCGCGTGTATACGCGACTTCGTCAAAGGAAACCAGTGTATACCTCTTTTTCTTTCATTTTGAGAGCATGAACAAAGATCTGCCATTTGAGTGAGTTGCCATCAAGGACAACACCTGTGTCATAATGCCAAACCTGTGTCATAATGCCAATAGTATGTAGGTGTTGACCTACAGAAGGATACAACCTTCTCTTTTCTTCCAGGGACCATGTTTCATAACTTTTCAGACTGGATCCATCAATAATATCAATCAAACATCAAATATATATGCATCAACCAATCTCCTTTGCACCAACAAAAAATTGATTCAAACAATCACTTCTCTGAATGCAGTAATAGTAACTACAACCCATGCCAGAACCCAGAACACTGCAACAACAACCATAAGTAGATAAAGAATATTTTATGAGGTGTACGCTACTTCAATGTGACGAACCTGCGTCTATATGCACTTGTATCAAGGCAAACCTGCCTATACGCACTTTTGAAATGCCGAACCTGCGTGTATACATGCCTTTGCTATAAGGAACCTATGTACAGATATGTAAATGATGGTTTAACCTTTACAATTATTCAGACATCAGATATACCCAGATCATCATATTTACAGATTACGACATGTACCAATTATTAAGATAAAATATCAAAACCACAGAAAGATACTCCTCTTCAAGCCTTAAGATCTTGACCTATCAATAGAACTTATCCTTCATCAAGCACTCAGGTTCATCCTTGATTCAGATACAGCTATGCACCATAACCCAATAACTGTAATCTAGATCTTTCTCTTCATTAGATATTCAATTCGTAAGTGACCTTGCCTAATGATCTTCTCCTCCTTTTACAGTCCTAGGCCTTACTCAATACCATGGTCCAAAACCACTTAGAATCAATACCTTGGTCCAAATACCTGGGGTCAATACTTCAAACAAGATACCTTGGACCAATACCATGGGTCACAATACCATGGACCAAATAACACGGACCAAAACCAATTTTTCCAACATGTATGCACCTTTCCTTCTGTGAAGGTGTGTGTGTACGCATACGCGCCTTTTATTCTGCGAACCTGCATGTACATGTAGCTTGGTCAATGGAAACCTGCGTATACCTTTTTTTCTTTGTTCTGCAAGCCTGAACTGTGATCTGTCATCTGTGAGAGTTGCCATCAAGGACAACACCTATGTCGTAGCGCCAAATCTTTGTCATAATTCCAACATATAATTCATGAAACATTTTAGTCTTTACAACACCATATTCAGTTTTAAAATTATAGTTATTAAAGCCTCTCTCTCTCTCTCTCTCTCTCTCTCTATATATATATATATATATATATATATATATATATATATATATATAACAATATACATAACTTACTTTGTTTGTATGCTTTATATTCTTTTAATGACCATGTCCACATGTTTTACACTGTACTGGCCACAACTAAAGGATCATTGGGTGGGTGGAACGTCCCCTTGTTTAGGGGGGATTGTAGGAGGGAGAATCCCCCCCTACTTGGGGGATTTGGAGGAGGGTAGAAATTGTTGAAGATAATGGAGAATTCTATAATAATTTGAGTTGGTTCACAAGACCTTAGGATAGGAATTAGTTTATATTTCTTAGGGTATGGTTCTAACTTCCCTATAGCTATGTGTGCTATATAATGTTTGATGTATATTGATAATGTAGAGTGTTCTATAGAGACAGACTCTCCTTCGTAGAGCTGACCAGTGAGTTTTTTATGTATTAATTCAAGCATCTATTTTTGACATGGTATTAGAGCTTCAAGGCTATGGAAGCATGTACTTGGGTGGAGAGAGGTCGGAGTGACTTAGGCGAAATCAGTATGGATTTTGAGGAGAAAATCATGTCAATTCATTACTAAACTTACCTGATTTTTTTTTTCCAGATTGGTGTGAGGGCTTGGAGAAAAATCGCGCCGACCCTGTGAGGTCAAAAAAGGATGTGTTTTTTTTCACGCTGTGTGTGTTGTTTTGGTCTGCCGTTTGAGTAAATCTCTACATGGAGGAGGCAGCTTGTTGGCGGTCTTCAATTACACCTGATGCTTGGTAAGGTGTCACCTGATAGCACAAGTCTTCTGGGGACATAAATAAAGAGTTAGTGACCTTCGCAATTCTAAACAAGACAAGCTCAACAAAGGCAAGGCATGCATGATCCATTGAGGCTGAGGTCATTGAAGTCTGCCGAGGAGGAAGGAGATCACGTGATTGAGGTGTGGTGAGTGTGGAGGTCATGATCCAGTAGGAGGGCATTCCACACACTAAGCAAGAGGCAAAAATCTCCTGATTGGATTCGCTGTCGGATTGTAGGTGACTTGTCCGGAGGCCATGGAAGGATCTTCTCTGGGATTGTTGCTACTAAGGTCATCCGAAGGTCATGTTGTTTTGAAAGGACAATGTGCATTTGAAGGGGGAGTCGACCAACGTGGGACTAGGCCAACAAAACCAAGACTGGACCTGACCTCCACTGGATTGGTTGGGACGAGCACCATTTGGCTATTGCAATGGAGTCGAGATCTGTGTGTACATGTAATTAATATTTAATTCGAAGAGGGAGTCGGCATGCATGGAGTAATTAAATTCAATTCTAAAAGGAAGGGTATATTGAATTCAGTTCTAAAATGAGGGGCATTTTAAAAAAAATAAATTATTTAATTATATAATTAAAGAATTCAAGTTTTCCCATTAAAGAATAAGCGGGCTTTTGTTTATAAAGAAGGGGATTTTTTTTAAAGTTTTTTTTTTCATTAAAGAATTGAAAGGGGTTTATTCTTTAATTAAAAAGAAAAGGAGGGGCTCTATATCATTTTGGGAGAGCGATTGAAAAAAGGAGATCTGGCCTTGTTTTTTTGTGGATCTGGCATTTAGCAGTTTATCTTTTAAGAAGATTGGGGTTGTTTTTTTAATTATTGAGGTTGAAGTTTTTATTCATTCGAGATGAATAATCAAGCAGCAGAAGCTTACCTCAATGAAAATAAAAAGCTAGAAGGGTCCAATTACTTTGGTTGGAAATTCAAGCTGCAAACTCCTCTTGAGGGACACAATGCATAGACGAATGTGAACAATGATGAGGTGAAGCCAAACCTCATTGCAGGAGGAAAAAAAACAACAATCCATGACTGGGACAATCTGGATACTAAGGCAAGAATGCTCTTGAAAATGTCAGTCAAATATTGCATTACCCCCCATATCTGTGATTGCAAGACTACACTAGAGATATGGAAGACACTTAAGGATCTCTATGAGGTCAAGAACACCAATTGACTATTGTTCTTGAAGAGAAATATTCTCTTCATCAAGATGGAGGATAATGAGACAATTGTAGCATTCATTTCACGCATCAAAAAGCTCAAGAAAAAGCTGGGTGATATCGGTGAAGCTATGTCAGATACAGATCTGGTCATGCTTACCATGAATGGTATGATTGATGAGTATCAAATGTTCATCACTGGCACATGTGAAATAATTTAGGTTGGCGTCAACCCCAAGTGGACCCTCAAGAAAGCCTATAAATAGAAGTGACCTCAAGCTCATTTCAAAACATTTATTAAGCCATCTTATATTATTCTCATTTGTCTTGGTTTTCATTGGTTTGTCAGAAGGAGTTCACATAAGTGTTCGAAATCACATAGGTGAAGCTTGCTCTAATCTAGGATTTTCCGATTCTTGAACGCTCGTACAACAATGGGAATTTTAGTTCTTGGATTCTAGCACAAAGTGGGAACGGTATCATCCAGAGAGCCTCAGACGCTGGCACAAAAGCTTAAGGGAGCATCTAGGTTTTCAGAGGTAGATCTGAAGATTTTGGACAAAGGACGCTCGCACAGAGTGGTCTTGAGAGTGTCCACGCTATCCCAGATACACACATAGCAATTGGAAGAGATCGTTCGAGGGTTTTGGAGTAGATTTGTTGGGTTTGACCCCAGATGCATGCACAGGGTCTTCCTAAGAGCATATGAGCAGTTACAGATGCCCTCGCACAGTGATCGAGAGAGCATCCAAGGTGTTTCAGATGCACGAACTTAGTTTTACTAATAAGAGTGTCCAGGGTTTTGACTATGGCTGTGACGGTTGGCTTCAGTTGGATTTAGTGATCTGGTATATTTAGGCTTCTCTCTACTATTATATCAATCTGTAGGTTTGATTTGTAAATCTCCATCATTATCATATGTATTGGGCTCATTCTACTCTCTACTAAAATTTTTTTGTGATGATCTATTAAAGAAGAAGATTTGAAAGGGTTTCCCCTTTGTGGGGTTTTCCATGGTCTTGGACCAATATATTTTCTCTTATGGTTGTGTTGTTATCTTCTTTGTCACTACAAATATTGTTCTTTCTTTAATTAGATTTATGATTGGTTATATTGCTAATAATTGGATTCATTGTAAATGAAGAAGTAAAGTGGTCAAAAGCAACTGATACGACATAGAACAATTAGAAAAATTAACATGGTATCAGAGGTGATGTGAAGGAAAATCCCAAAAGAATACAAGCATTGAAGCCCTCATTTTCAGAAAGAAAATTTCTTAGTCAAGGTAAGATGTCATCCCCTACCTTCAAGGAGCATGAAAAGTTGGGTGATGCATCAAACATTGTTGCATGGAAAGTTAGATTAGAGATCTAGATGACAATAATGATGTGTTGGAATACATTCAAGGAAGGATGCTCGAGCCTCCAGAAAATTCTTCCACTTCCCTCAAGAAAAGGTACAAGAAAGTTGAGTCCAAAGCAAAGAAAATTATAGTTGATGGTTTACAAGATCATTTACTTGCATATGTTGGGAATTTAAGGAAGTCTAAAGACTTGTATGACATGATAGCCGAAATGTATGAAATTAACAACTTGATGAGAGAATCACCTTGAAATATCAACTCAAGGAAACCAAGATGAAAAAAGGAGAATTTTTTCAATCCTACATTATGAGGATCTCTTGCCTTAGAGATCAATTGCAGAGAGTTGGAAAAAATGTGCCTAACAGGGAACTAGTAGTAGTACTCTTAGAGGTCTCCCTCCTATTTAGGAAGCCTTCATTACCACAATCAGCAAAAACAATTTCCTTCCATCATTTGATGAAATTGTTGGGAAGCTTACTCAAGAAAAATCGAGGATGATTGCAAGAGGAAGGTTTCAAAAGCATGAAGAGGGAGATCTCGTTGCATATACCACTCATGAAAAATTAATGAAGGAAAAAGGGGGTCCATCAAGGAATCCTCCTTCTCAAAATACAAAAAGAAGAAATGACATATCATTATCTCATATTGATTGCTTCAATTTCAACAAGAAATGTCAGTATGCCCAAGACTATCCCAAGAAGAGAAAGAGGCCACATTACAACACTAGAACCAACAACAAGAAAAGACAATTAAAGGAATAACCTTGATAGAAGATATGAAAGCAGGAGAAGTGACTCCTCAATTGACCGTGAAGAAGATCATCCTCCTTAAAAGAAGTTAAGGGCTCATAGGTATGAAAGTAATGTTGTAAATAAATTTGACTACATACTTATTTCTGCCCTTACTAGTACTTCTCCACTGGATTCATGGGATATTTTGTTGGTTGATAGTGGGGCCACTCATCTTGAGCGTGTGTGCTTAGTCGAGTCTTATATGGTCATACGCCCAGTAATACATTATGGTCATATGGTCTTATATTAGTCGAGACATCGAGCGTAATACACTATTGGGGTTACACTTCCTATTTTTGTTGCTCAGTTCAATTACTTGCACATATTCTCTTGTTCATTGCACTACTTTTTGTTTTTACTTTTCATGTTCACATCTTTTGGTTTAAAGGTTGGGAGGAACTCTATGGCGGCATTAGAAGTTCCTCTTTACATGATTTGACCTTGAATTATTTAGTTTAGGTTAGGTTAGGCCACATATAGTTTTATGCATTGCACTTTTATTTTGTCTTTCATGTTGTTGTTTCACTCTTTCAATTTCATTTGTCCTTGAATAAGTTAGTTTTGAGCTTCAAGATTATGTAGCTAATATTTTTTCAAACACAAATTCTAGTAGTATGCAACCCTTGGATTATCTTTCACCCTCTTCCTTGAATTGGTTTACATCTTTTGATTCAATGACATTCTGAAGGAAAATATGATCCTTTAACATGGAAGTGGCAATCCAACCATGAAATGCATATCGACTTACAATTCTCATTACCACACTCAGTCTAGTTATAAATGGCGTGTTCTTGCTTATATATCTGTATAGAATGATATAAGGGGAGAACTTTTAGTAATCAAAGAATTAGAGGTCTAAAACCTTTCTCTAAAGGAACAAGGCACGAAGCTGCATCATTAAGCCCTTCAAAGTGCTATAGTTTTCCCTCTCTTTCCTTGGGCACATAGGTGCATTATGAAGACCTGAATCTTTGGTTCCCCCATTCTTTGTGCCTTTGAAGTGCGACAATGAACCCTCCTAGTCTCCTTGAGTGCACGGGAAAATAGGGAAGACCTAAAGGACCTTTCTCCTCCCCCTTCGACCCTTCAAGATGCAAAAATCTACCATGTTTTATTTTTACCTCTTTCTTGAACACATGAGCACACTAGAGATCCCTAAATGACCATGCATGTGCCCTCTGTTCTCTGAAAGTGCGCCCTCCTAGTTTTCATGAGTATTTTTTCTTGCACGCACATCTATCATCTGTGATGGCTCTTTAAATTTGATTTACATGTATTATTTCATAATTAGTTATTTTATGCTAATATTGTCGTTATATGTGTTTCTAGAAACCTGGTGCTCGTTCTACAAGAATTGCCACTATGTCATCATCCATTGGAGACACATTGCCTCATAAAGTATTCTTTAAAGAACTTTCATAAGAAACAACTGATTAAATGGAAGTTACAAGGCCTAATGTTCCCATAGAGACATATACTTAGTGTTTTATGGACAAGACTACAAAGGTCACATGGAGATATATTTATAACACATTCATGCAAGAGAAGTTTCCTGATGAGTTAGAAGATGTGCGTACATACATGAACATTAAGAAGTCCAAGATGCATAGGATCACATGTAGATCCATGGTCATGCCATGTCCAGAAATTATTGAATGGATCATCACACACATGGTTGACTCTCACATTGTGCTTCACAATGAGAGCAACAGCCAACTTGCCACCTATTATGGTGAGGATAATCACACATAATATATGATTTTTAGGCCTAATAAATATCCAAATGACAACTTTTCTGTAGGATGGGATACCCTTGACACGACTAATGTTATCAAAAAATGGTTTTTTGAGCTTTGAAAGTTTCACAATTTCCCATCTGTAGTCTATTCGACGAAGATTATCATAGACATATATCAATATTTTATAGTTATGTAGTGTCAGATGTTTGGGCACAATAACATTGAGGTTTTCCAAGAGAATTGGATATATATTCTCAATATATTGCTAACACATGCCAAATATTTCAAATGGGTAGATATATGATCATATGAGTTGCAACGTCAAGTGGGGCAAGCTAAAGCATATTTACAAGTGAACCAAGCCACAAAATTTTACATGTGTAAATTTCTCATGGATGGAATTTGTGCACGTCATGCTTTCCCAAAATTATATTGGAATTAGAATCCTAAAGATAAGTTCCCAATTTATTTCCACTGTATGATGTTATCAAAATGACGCTCCAGAGGTGCATATGACAAATTGGCCAAACACTTCTTTGCAACCATATTTCGCATGATATTCGAGACGAATCTACCATGCATGACTGATCAGTTAAAGGATTCAGTTCAATATATTGTGGAATAATTTGCAACTCTTGAGGGAACATACGTTAGATGCTTCATATGTCATAAATACCTTCATCTTATACTGCAATATGTGACAAAGAAGGTAGTCATGTAGGCAATGGCATATCAACTCAACAAGGGGTTATCAGGAATTCTTCATAGGAGGAAGAAATCTCGTTGGCCTATCTTTCTAGTGAGGATCAAATTGTGTGAATTAAAGAGTCACATGGCTATGGTAGCAAAGATAAAAGAGTTGGATTGCCTGCACTTTGCTACCAATTAATTCCATGGATATTATCCTAGATGAATTATTAGGATACTTCGCTACCAATTAATTCCATGGATATTATCCTAGATGAATTATTAGGAAACATTGTCAGAGGATCGGTCATAATATGGGTTTTTCATAAATTACCAAAGTCAAAGATTTAAAGATAAAGAACAAATATAATCCCATGATAATGTCACATCTAGCTATGAATACCATCTCATCCATGATCTTCCCATTCAGGAATTATAGGAGAAGGAGGAGGAGGAAATAACACCTCAAGAAAAGGAGATAGCTCATAGGAAAAGGATCGGGTATTCATCAGGCTAGGGGAGTAGGAAATGGAATTTCAATACTTTAAACATAGGAGCTACTCAAACATAGTTGGAGAGGAAAGAAGAAGATGAAGAAGAAGAAGAAGAAGAAGAGAGAAGGAAGCAACACGAGTTGCTTGAAAAAAAAAATTCATAAAAAAGAAGAGAGGAGAAAGATAGAAGAAGAGCAACATATGCAGTGCTAGGAGGAGGAAGCAACACAGAGGATTGAATAAGAACAATTGAATTAGGAGTTGGAGGAGGAACAATTTTAGGAAGAAGGCACCATCCAACCCATGGATGATGAGAAAGATACCCTAAAACAACAACCAGTCACAGGAGCTCATCTTCCATTCAGAGAGATGGGGATCACACCCCCACCAACAGATAGAGTCATAAATGCTTGTAGTGTAAAATTTCATTAGATAAAGAAGTGGATCATCTAGAAAAGAAATATATACCTTCCTAATAATCCTCATATCCCACTCTCAGTCACTACATAGAAGTTGATAACTTCTAACACTAGAATAAATCCAAGGGAAATCATCGTGGAAAATGTTGCATTCACTACAACAGCACATGATAACTCATAGTAATTATTGAATTAGAATTCTAGGTTGAGAAGAAAGATTTTTGTAGTGAAACAACATGTAGAACATCTTGAGGCATAGAACTAGTGGTTGTCATCACATAGCATCAATACCGCAGAATGGTAGTCATCAATGCAAAAAGAATCGGACCAATGGAGGATACTATGGCGTGACTATATAACAAGATGATACTTATACAACAAGTCATGGCAACTCTCGTTGGCATTAAACAGAATGCTTGAGAAGTGGTGAAAATCCTAAAGATAGCAAATAAAGAAGTTGACCATATGTAGGAGTGGGATGCCAAATATTTTTATTCTCGAGAGAATTTGGAAAGGTAATACAAGGTCTTCGCTGAGATAGACAAATTTCAATTAATACGCCACCTATGAAATTACTCTCATGTTGGAGCACAATCGGTTAATACTATGGTTGCATACAACTAGTTACAGAATGGGTCCCAATCTCTAACATAGAAGCATGGGATGCTCGCCATCAGAACCCTTGAATAAATTAGAGGCAAGGAGGTCATATTCAAGGAGATAAGGGATTACATTGAACAAATCAAACAAGCAACTAAACGGGAAGGTTTTGAGGTCATGAAGGACATTATTCAGCAGTATTCCTTTCCGCTAGTTAAAGCACACATGAAGCATTCATGGCTCTGGAATAATGTACAATAAAGCTCCAAGAACATACTATCATAGGCATTGAAGGTGAAGATGCATTATAAAGGGGTCCTTCCAGATCGAAGCATAGCCATCACAAAGGATTTCATAGCATGGCACACCTATATCACAAATAAAATACACGAAGAAGAAAATTATTTATCCATTTGAATGAGTCTTTGTCCTTTTAGCATTTTTGTCTTATTAGGCCACCGTCTCATTTTTAAATTGTCTTATGTAATAAATTTTTTCTAATGAAGTCCAAGGGAAACAATTGGAATATGAAAAGCCACATATTGGAATGTAATGAGTCATGTTACAATATCAATAGTCATAGAAGTCAAACAGTCACAAGGAAGCTCAAAGGTCATTGTATTTCTTATAAACATCTCCTCATAACTCAAGAAAATGGATTTTCATCTCAATTTTGGAGGCTTATCCTTGGCTTGTCTTGTGCTACATTAGAGGTAAATTACTCTATCGAGAAGCAAGTTGTGGCTTCATGTTTCACTACTCGATACCATGTTTCGTTCATGTAACAATGTACTTGCGATCTTATACTCATGACTAGAAGCTCAATAAGATGAAATTCCTTCATACATGTATCATAGATATAATTGGACTATTATGGTTATGTTTATGGTATATATTGCTTTAACTACATATTACATTAATGAACTAGTTTGTGTTTGAGCTATAGCTATTGTTGAATTAATCTTTTTATGATTTAACAATTATTGCCTACTATGTGGACTAATCGACAGGTACTCAACAAGTCCTTATCTTTATTCCTGGGTTCCCATTTAGGATAGTACTATTTCTTTTCTAACCAATGCTCATTTCCCTCACCAACAATGTAAGTCCCCCTTGTACACCTTACATTGGGTGTCTCACAAATCTCACATTCTTGTTGATTCAAATAGGCATTGCATTTTCTCATGTGAGATTGTAACCTAGGCATATCCTGGAAAAACATTTCAACGAAGGATGATATGACCGTATGGGACTCCTACACAAAATGGTGTGAGGTCTTATTGGGAGTTCGCATCAGGGAGATCCCCTTACAATGTTAGGGGCATCTGACACCATCAATAGGCCCATATGGATTCAGTGAGTGCCACATGGGTATGAGTGCCATATGCCCAGTTGGGCCCATGAATTTAAAATGTGAGTGGCTTTGTTTTGTTATTGATGGATGGAGTCATAAAGGGATTGGTTATTCAATATTATATTTAAGAAAACAATTCTATAACTGATGGTTAATGATCTGCAAGGTGGACTTTGGAATTGAATGAGATGCAGATATTAGGTTAATTGTGCTCAAGATAGAATTAGGTTTGATGTGATCTGTAAGTAAACTCTAGGAGCTTAGTGGCTCTGAGGATTTTCTGGCACTACTTATGGCTTGGTTCCATGGAGTTCTGATGGGGAACTCAATTGGAGATAGCTCGTGAGTCCTAGTTGGGGCTCTAGAGCTAGTTGTGGGAATTTCTATTTGGTTGTTTGACAATTGGACACTAGGTAGCAACAATGCTCCTAGAGTTGGAGGCATGGACTATTCTAACCAGCCAAAATTTTCACTAGAAGGTAAGCATAACTAAAGATTTTATATGACACTCCATTGGTGCCGATTAAGGAGACATGAACATGTGTTTGGAGACTAAGGTTGTTAAGGTTGGTTTTGTGACCTAAGTTTTGTGTTTTTATTGTTTACTAATTCCTTTGGAGTCTTTTTCGTAGCTTGCAGGTGACCTATGGCTGTGATTACGAGCCACATGGTATACGAATGCGAAGAATGTGGAGAGCCTATAGCTAGTTTTTGTTCTTACGCAGATAAATGTCTTTACTTGATGCTGTGTTTAATGATGGTTTAATGAATGAAACCTTAATTTCAGGGTTATGTGTTGGGTATGTTGGATTATGAATTGAATTGAGTGGCCCATGTTTACAAAATATGTGCCATTTGGAATTCTATGGTATGCATATCATTATTTGGTACTATGTGGTATGATCCATCTAGGTGCTGTATTTAGAATTATATGTCAATTTATCTAAACTAGGATCTCATGTTAATGTGATTAATTCACCTTTAATTATGTCATAGATGATAATTGATTCAGGTTTTTGTTTAATTGTATCTACTACAAATGATTTTGAGCTATCTTTTGGACAAAATGTAAATCCATGAGTTATAGTTACATGTTATTAACAATCAATGAACCCAATCCTAAGGTTTAATTAGTGAAATTGTAGCTCATATGGTTTTAAAAAGACATTGGTAAAATTATTCAAGGAGATTTGGATTTTTGGTATGTGGTGATGACTGGCTAGTGGCTAGGGACATTACATCGCAAGAAAAAAACAAAGCAATGAAGACCTCAAAAATTTTAGATAAAATCCTTCACATAGTATATATCTTCTATTAGTTATATTCTTAAATGGTCAAACAACTCACAACAATGTGGCAATTGATGATATCCATGTTTATAGAAGAGGCTTCTTACTACTTCTCATTCATTATTACTTATTTCTCCGTAAAACTAGCCTAGGATTAGAAAGAAGGATTTTCCATCCACAGAAGCAAATAGACTAAGTAGAAAACAAGTAAATGATGCCACATATACATAAAACCTCACGAGATATCGGTGAGTCACAAAACAAAGGGGTGATTTGGTAATGTAGTTGCTAATAGTTCTCACGAATATGTGGAACATTAAATATTGTTATGGATTTACACATTAGGAAATTACAAAATTTGGCCACATAAGGTGGAAAGACCTTATAATAATGATAAAATATTCACTGAGAAGTATATGGCTACTCTAAATGTGGTAGAGAGTTCTATAAGGGTACCTCCATTATGTGATAATATTCTAATATTAAGAAAATATCCTCTACAAAGAGTGGAAAGTTCCCATACCATATCAAGTCATGTAATGAAATCACCCCATGGCTATCATAATGTCTAGACATGTGCATCGATCCCCCAATTAAGTGGAAACATTCTACAAAAGTGATTACATGGAGGAGCGATTAGGGGTCATCAACATGGAATACATAGAGGATCTCCATCGATGCATAACTAGCACATCTATGCCTTAAGAGATGTGATAATGTACCCTAGGAAAGGTGAAGTACCTCGGAACGTATGGGAATATGTTAAAAAATGTGAATATGTAGGAGTAATATAACATTTATCTCTATCAGTCCATACCAAAAGTGTGATAATATATAATGAGTGAGGTCGATATTGAACCATACGCAAGCCTCCTCTAAAATAGGTATGAAATGCTTTACAACATGAGTGATACTTTTTCATACATAAAAGGGAATCTAATGAGACTATGGGATTCCTTATATCGTGTGCCCTAGGATATCAATATCTTGATACTTTCATCCCTATATAGGTCATAAATGACCAACATGATGGTGAGTTATTACCATTGTGGTATAGTTAGTTTCAACTATCAAAGAGATACATATCTAGAGATGGGAAAAATTTTGTTCTTGATCTGAAAGATAATGTTGATGTATGTTATTTTTAATATACTTCAATTCTCTATCAAATTTGACTCCTTATCACTTATTATCATTATGTATTTTCATAAGAATTAGAGGTTGCCACATTAGTTTTTGATATTATTTCTATTTGTATGTATGAAGTCTAATGTTTATTGTTTATATAGAGAGTTTGTTATTGAAAATCAACTTTCTTGAATAGGTATGGGATTATGGTTGTAACTATTCAAAAATTAGCTATTTTATTAATCAAATCAAATTCAAATGTTATTAGAGTAGGTTTTACTATTATTTTTTTTATCACAATAGAAGATGTAAAATGAAAATGTTTTAATATTTATTTGTCTATCTATCTATATAGCTATTTATCTATCTATTTAAGCTATTTATCTATACATGTGTGTAGGCGTGTTTAAAAAACAAATGTATAATCTATAAAAGACAAAATTTAGATATTTTTTAATGTTCTCAAGTTAAAGTAATGTGAGGGATTCCTTAATCCAACACATGAATTATCCATAGGGTTTCTTTGCAATCATTTGAAAGGAGGACATGAACCATGTCTATCTTATTTGCATTGGCAATGGGTGTGAAGGCATAAAATTCCTTAGTGAAATGAATGGCCTTAAGTTGTAACTAATATTTCTTGAGCTTAAGAACTTTGAACAATTCATAAAATCCACTACATGGGTCCACTTCATGAAGTATTAATCACCCATTTTGAATATATAGGCCATTTATAGCTCTCAGAAATTAAAGAAGGTTGACCAGTAAAAGGAAAAAAAAAAACTTTAATCCTAACAATTAGATGTTACAATCAAGTATGATTGATGATTCATCTAACCAAAACGTAGGACCTATATAGTGAATTCGTCACCTCCAAGTAGGATATGGACCACTGTACCCATGATTAGGTTAATTGTGAACCGAGAATAAATCCTAGGGTGTATGAGTTGAGGAGAGGGAGGAGAGGAACAACCTCGTACACTAAAATGAGGCTTCGAATAATCAAGCAACATGGAAAACACATATAATTCATGAAATGTTTTAGTCTTTACAGCACCATATTCGATTATAGTCTATCCTAGGGTGTATGAGTTGAGGAGAGGGAGGAGAGGAACAACCTCGTACACTAAAATGAGGCTTCGAATAATCAAGCAACATGGAAAACACATATAATTCATGAAATGTTTTAGTCTTTACAGCACCATATTCGATTATAGTCTCTCTCTCTCTCTCTCTCTCTATATATATATATATATAACTAACAATATACATCACTTACTTTGTTGGTATGTTTTGTATTCTTTTAATGACCATCTCCACCTATTTTACCTTGTTTAGGGGGGATTGTAGGAGGGAGAAATCTCCCCCTACTTGGGCGATTGTGAGGGTAGAAACCCCTTTATTAGCTGGGATTGTAGGAGATAAATCTCTCCCTACTTGGGGTCTTGGGGGCTTTGCCTCCCTACTTGGGGTAAAACGTTTAACACCTAACTTTTCCTAGATATGTTAACCACATATAATTAAATTAGAAATATTTTAACCATAGAAAAGCTTGTCAAAATTCACGACCGTCGGCCTTTTGTTTGATTTTTAATAAAATACTTGTTTTACCAAAACTAACATGCCGGTGTATATATAAGTAGACGTTACATTCAATTAATGCGACATCGAAAGCATAATAGAAAGAAATCCTTCGTTGGTAATCGAAGAAATAGTACGCTTGGACGTTCCCTCTCGAATCAACTTCAACATCAACATCATCGTCTGCAATTGCGTGGTAATGGAACACACAGGCAGTCGGGGATAATAAAGAATATGGCAGAGGACTTTGGCATTACTAAAAATCCCATTCCCCTATATTGCAAATACCATGTTGATCATCCCCTACGTCCGTGGAGATCAAAAGAGGATGTTGACCCATGGTATGTGGAGTTTGTGAATTTGGATCTGCCCACTTTGATCCAACTTGGATTGGCTGCCATGCGTCTGGATATAGTGACTCTTCTTGACCTGGTCAGTCGAACTATTGCGGGTGAAATTGTTGGCTTGAAAACACCCGGAAAAGCCCGAGAGATGCTGAACATGGATGCTGAAGCGATCAAGTGTCAAGCTCCTTGGGTTCTCGGTAAGTGAACTCGGACCAATTTTTTAATTATGAAAATCAATGACCAACTTGTGTTTCTTCTTCTGTCTGAAATATTTTATCAATAAATATTTTTAACAGGCTTGGAGGCAGGTTTCTTTTATAAATTTGTTTATCATAATTTATTGTAATTCTCAAGATCGGTTTAGTCATTATTATATTATTTTTTCCTTCTTCAGTTTAATTCAGAATTTTCCAAATATTGAAAAATTTTGAGCGAAAATTGCGATAATCCGAAACCATCTTTCATTATCTAATTTTTGCAATCTGGAATAGATACATAAAGGTTATATTAGAAGTTATTATCTTTTTATAGAAATAATAACAATAAATATTTATTAATTTTGACAACAGGGATGCTTGAAATAGAACAACAAGAAATTCTGGTACACGAAGAGCATGAGACATCAAACAAAGTTGATGTTTCACAAAGTTCAGATTCACATAAAGAATCTCCACCAGTTGACACCCAAGGCAACGAAGAGCATGAGACATCAAACAAAGTTAATGTTTCTCAAAGTTCAGATTCACATAAAGAATCTCCATTAGTGGACACCCAAGGCAATTGGCAGAAGGTAGAGAGAAAGAAAGGAAAGAAAAATAATTATAGCTCCAAAATATAAAAAATAATTGCACCTTATTTCTCCGAAACACTCCTTATTACTCCATTAACTTTATAATTATTACAAATTTTAATATATATAAAATCCACTTTTCACTCGAGAAAACTCCTCCTTGTCACTATTAGAAATATTTTTTTTAAAAATTAAATAACCTTTATGTAGTCACTTGAAAAAGTGAATGGATCTCCTTACAAAAAATCAAAAAGAGCTTGAGTCTGCAATACGCGAAGTGTCAAGTGATGCTACATAAACTACGCTCTTGCCACCACTATTTCCACGCTCTTATTTGTTTGGCTCATTACAGTGGAAGCTTCTGCAAACAGACCCAACTGCAATTGGATCAAATATACTCTTCCACGAAGACTGGATTTTTTGATGCAGATCTCTCACACTTAATGTGCTCAAACTGTGCACCATGAGCAGAACTAATGCCTCTTTCACTAGTAAGCTACTTCAAGTCTCACACCCTAAATAATCTTTTGAAATGTAGATGACAAAGGAGAATTTCCCAAAGCAATCTTCAAAATATAAACACTGCCAAAGAAGAACTGCCCAAAGGAACCTTCAAGATCTAGTGCAAAAACATAACACTGCTAAATAAAACTGCTAAAATATAACACAATCTTTCGAAAATTCCAAAAGGAGAACAGATTTGAATATCTCCAAGTACTGAACTACTAAACAACATGTATTCAGTAATCTTCAAATATCAATCTTGAAACTACTGGAGAGGATTGTTCAGTTATCTTTAACAATCAAACTGCTGATGTCGAATTTTGAAACTTGGAACTGCACTCTAACACATGAGCCACTAATTAAATGTGCCCCAATGTGGTTCAATCGGTGACCTGTTGATTTCCGAGGTGGAAGACGTAGTAAAATAGACATCAATCTCCAAAATCATAGACCCAGAAAATGTGTTGACTAAGAAGAATATCCCTTAGAAAAGGATAACTCAAGAATGAAAAGCAAAGAGTTATAGTCGAGGGTGCCGGGACTCCGCCATCCGATGTTGCGGTCATGCAAGAGGTAACTTGGTCAATGAATTTAAATAGGGACACAGCGAACCTTAACAGTGAGAGGATCAGATCACAAAATCCATGCGTTCCTATATGTGCATGCAATTTCACACTGATCGGTCCCTTTTCCATATGCAATCTGGCCATATAGCTAGTTTCTTCAGTGATCATGACAACAAACCATTCTCCTCTCTACGTCGCAAACACTATAAATCGTTCTTCGTTAACTTTCCACGATGCCTCAGCGGCTCTTAGAAATTCTATTTTGGTGCGTTTTTGAATAATTCAAACTTCGAACAGGGAACACATCTACCAGATGCATTGCTACATTGATCTAATTGATTTTGGGTGATACTTCCTCACTCGACACCCATAAAAATTGGTATTCAATGATATTTGCACACTTGGTAGCCACGGGTCAGATCTGAAAAAATCAACGATTGGTGAAGTGTCCCCTTCCCAATGTGAAGTGTCCCCTTCCCAATGTGAAACTGGAAGTTGGTCTCAAGATAGTGTGTCTATCTTGGACACTATTGTTGAGATATTTTCTCAACAAAAAACTAATCTAAGAGAACTAGTTGGAGAGAATCTCTCATCCTAACTAAACTCCCTAGTTAAAGGAACTAACTCCTAATTCTAAAGATTTGATTTATTTAATTATGATATTTGGATTTATAATTGTTTTATTATGAGAGTGAGGCTAAAAAATTACATGTTAGGATCAAACATGATTGATGATTCATCTAACCAAAACATATGACCTATATAGTGAATTGGTCACCTCCAAGTAGGATATGGACCAAGCTACCCATGACTAGGTTAATTGTGAACCCATAATAAATCTTAGGGTGCCTAAGTTACATTAAGTGAGGAGAGGAACAACCTTGTACACTAAAATGAGGCTTCCAATAATAAAGCATCATGGAAAACACCTATAATTCATGAAACATTTATTATATTTATTGAAGCCTCTCTCTCTCTCTCTCTCTCTCTATATATATATATATATATATGTGTGTGTGTGTGTGTGTGTGTGTGTGTGTGTATGTATGTATGTATGTATGTATAACTAACAATATGCATAACTTACTTTGTTGGTATGTTTTGTATTCTTTAAATGACTATGTCCACATGTTTCACATTGCATCGGGCACAACTAAAGGATCATTGGGTGGGTGGAACCTCCCCATTTTTAGGGGGGATTGTGGGAGGGAGAAATATCCCTCTACTTGAGGTATTTGGAGGAGGGTAGAAACCCCTTTATTAGGGGGGTTGTAGGAGGGAGAAAGCTCCCGCTACTTGGGGGATTTGCAAGAGGGTAGAAACCCCTTGTTTAGGGGTTGAGAGATAATGCCCCAAATTATATCTAATTTTAGTTTTATTTTTTTGTGGGCGAATTTTGTGTCTATTTTTGGGGAACACTCTTTTCACCTTTACCAATTTTGCGATACATGGTTGTTTAGCCCATGGTTTTGTATTCTTAGTTAATAAACTATTATTTTATTCTAATACAAAGTAAATGAATTGTTGATTTATGGAAGTTGTGAGATATGTATGTATGTATGTATGTACGTACATATGTATGTACACATACATCTATACATACATGCATACATATATAGATAATCTAATACTTTAAAAAAGAATATATTGAAAATTATTTTTTTTTTTTTTTCAGATTTGAGATTTGTAGGGTAAAATCATTGTGTTTATGCTTGTGTTATACATTGCATATTTTTTACTTTATGAAGAATCTATTTGTCACAATTAAATTTACAAGTTTAAATCTACATTTTGTATCATAACAATTTTTCCTTCAAGGTAAAGATTTTGTGGCTAAGTGGATTTTCTTGGTCTTTTCATAAATCATGTTACAAAAGGAGATGTGTGGAATCAATTCTACTAGTGAAAGGAAATAGTGAATAGTCCAAAGATAGAGATCAGGAAATTTAATGGGCATAGTTTCGAGTTGCGGGAGCTCAAAATGGAATATTAGTTGGTGGATAAATATTAGAAAATCATTTTGGATCTAGTTCCTACTCTATCAAAGATGTTTATGGGAAAATAGATCAAGTTGGATTGAAAGGATAAACACTAAATGAATGAGCCTCTAAACTCATTATATATTGGGGTGTGTCATATATGATATGTTAATATTATAATTTCATAAGAATATAAGTATATCGATTTGTTTTGTTTTTTTCTAAAGTCATGGGATAGTTTGGTTGTTTCCACATGCAATAATGCAACTACTTTAAGCTTCGATGATATAGTCATGTCCTGATTGTTAGAGGAGATGATAGAGAAAAATATGGAAATTCAAAACACATATGCTTTGTTTGTAAGAGGATTCTCACAAATTAGAAATACAAATAATTCCTCAAGTGGGAGATCAAAATCTAGAGGAAGATCTAAGTATCAAGGAAAATTAATAAATGCATATTCGATATGCAATAAATAAGGGTGTTACAAGAAATATTGTAAATTGAAAATTAATAAGAGAGGGAAGGGATTTGATGATACTCCTTCTATAGAAGCAAAAATCTTCTCTAATAAAGGAATGTGTGTATTTGATGTCTTCAAGTACACATGTAGATTATGAACCATGTTGGTCAACCTAGGTGCATCCTTTCATATAACTCCTCGCATGGAGGGTAAACAGATTCGTATTTTGTTGATGTTGTAGGATATATATATATATATATATATATATATATATATATATATATATCTATGTGTGTGTGTGTATGTATATGTATATGTATGTATGTATGTAGAGAGAGAGAGAGAATATTGAAAAATGTTTTGGATTCCCCTAGTTTGGCTTCGAGGTTAAATTTTTTTTGTTAGTGTTTGCATTCTCCAATGCATCTTTTTTATTTTATTAAAAATTCTCTTACAACAATTTATTTTATAGGGTTAAAACACATATTACTCACATGTTTGAAAATAAGTTCTCTCACACATTAGGACATGCTTTCATCATATGGGCATATAGGCCCCTAAGTCCATGCCCTTTACATGCAATAACTTGACTGTGATTGGGATAACACTTAAAATCCAATAGAGACGAAATTTTACATGGTAGGAGATTTTTCTCATAATATTGGAATACTTGAATTTTCCTTTTCTCACTTAAGGTACTTCTTTTCCTATTTGACTATAGTCTGGGGTCCTAGACCCATCACTATTTTCTAGAAGGAACACATGAAGGCCATATCCAACTTAGAGGCTAATGATCACATAGAAAGGTTCTATGTTTTGTTTCAATGCAACTTTCAAGGTACTTCAATCCAAGAAGCTTTGCTAAATCTCGAATCCACTTGGTATGCTACCTTGACGATTGTTATGACTAAGAAACAAATTGGTCTCATTTAAAACATCAAAACATCGTAATGTTTGTTGATAAGTGACTCATAGTGAAAATATCCTTATGTTTGTACCTTGAAACTCATTTGTAGTGAACAAAACCTACTCATGGTGCCTATTTCAACCCTATGCTACAATTTCCTCTATAGATGTCTGTTGGGTTGGTTCTGAAACTTGTTCAATGCATTTTAGCTTGAGAGGATTCAAGGAGAGATTAAGGAAGTTGATTTCATTCATTAATGACAGCTAAGACCTCACCAATGACCATTTGTAAAACATTCTAACAATGTCCATATCAAACTAAAATTCCAAAGATGCCTAGAAAGGGGTATTTCATGGTTTTTCATTGTTCTTATTTTCAAGAAATTTTGTTTAGCATCTATCAGTTTGTAGGAATTAATGGGTATACAATAACTATATAACAGAATAAAGGTTTTCTTATTGGGAAGATGTGTTGAGAGGGGTGAGGGGGTGTTAAAAGAATAACTATGGGAAGTGTTTACCTATATCCTATTAAATTAGGTGTATTCTTTAATATTCCATGAATGTATTTACTACATTGTAGGTTCACTAAATGAAGTCCTCATGAAAACATATAAGGCACTCGATTTCCTTGATTTTTGAGAAAGTTTGATGACCCATTCTTAGAGTTGAAAACCTCCTAATGACATCCATATGTAAATGTTATGTTGAACGCTTCCTTGAGTGTGGCTCACTTATCATTTTGATGCATTATTCATGGAAATGAAGCCGAAGAAGCTTTGTTCGAGGCATAAAACCCAAGTGGTTTCCTCTCCTTACCATGGCAATTGTGATTGAAAAATTCCATTTAAAATTTGAGCCCCTTGTTTCCTACCCTGACCTTGTTTAGACCTCTTGTTTCGACCTTGTTGATCAATATCTTATGGCATTAATTCAATGTTTTAAAATTGTAAACCATAAGAAAAAATATTGGAACTTGGAATTATTAAGAAGACTTAACGTATAAAAATATTTATAAATATTAAAAATATTAGAAAAGATATTCAGATTTATAGATATTAAAAATATTGGAAAATATATTTAATAAAAAGAAAGAATTAGTTTTATGAAAAAAGAGTAGTGGAAAACACGTTTAACACATCATTTTTCTAAGATATTTTAACAATATATAATTAAATTAGAAATATTATAACAATAAAAAGACTTTCCAAAATTCACGACTGTCGGCATTTTGTTTGTTTTTTAATAAACTAATTGTTTTAAGACATTAAATAGATATACATTACATTTAATTAATGCAAAATTGAAAGCACAATAGAAATAAATCCTTGGTTGGTGATCCAAAATCACAGTTGATCGAATCAAGTTCAACATTCCCTCTCGAATCAACATTCCCTCTCGAATCAAGTTCAACATCAACATTCCCTCTCGAATCAAGTTCAACATCAACATCATCGTCTTCAATTTGGATCTTCCCACATTGATCCAAATTGGACTGAATGCCATGTGTCTAGATATTGCAACTCTTCTTGTTTGGGAAAGTGGCCTTACTCCCCAAGACCTGGAAGCCATCAAACGCCAAGCTCCTTGGGCTTTCGGTAAGTGAACTTATTCGAATTTTTTAATTGTGAAAATCAATGACCAACTTTTATTACTTCTTCTGTCGGAAATATTTTATCTATAAATATTTAGCATTTTGTCATAGTCTGCAAGGCATGTTTCTTTTATAATTTTTTTTTGTAATTCTCAGGTTAGGTTTTGTCATGATTATATTAGTTTTTCCCTCCTCAATTTAACTAAAAATTTTCCAAATATTGATAATTTTTGAGCTAAAATTGCGATAATCCAAAACCATCTTTTATTATCCAATTTTTGCAAATTCTGCAATAGATACATAGAGGTTATATTAGAAGTTATTTTTTTTATAGAAATAATAACAACAAATATTTATTAATTTTCGAAACAACTATCCATGAAGTAGAACAACAAGAAGTTCTAGTACATGAAGAGGATGAGACATCAAACAAAGCTAATGTTTTGGAAAGTTCATATTCACATAAAGAATCTCCACGAGAAACAACAATTAACAATTTGGAAATTGTTGGAAATAATACTAAGAGGGGGGTGAATCATTATTATCAGATCAATAATTTAATTTCCCAAACAGATTTGTATACGCTACTTCAGTTAAGTGAACTAGCGTGTATACGCAACTGTACTTAGAGCAACCAGCGTATATGTAGAGAACTTTTGATTTACCTAATTATCATGCATTGAACTTTAACCAGTATATAAGAGATTTATTAGATAGTGCAGTAAAAGAAGAATAAAGAATCACACATAAGTAACACACATGAACACCAAGATATAAGGCGGAAACCCAATGTGGGTGAAAACCACCTACTATTGTCATCTCTGTCTTCTTTTAATAATAAGAAAATTTGTTTACAATCTTGTACTGGTGCAGACTTATACCAGTACATAGGCTTCTACCTACAGAAGGTTACAACCTTCTCTCATTCTCCAGCTTCTACTGGAAGGGAGCTACAACCCCCTAACTCTTGTACTAGCCGATATGTTTACTAGTACATAGGCAGTGACCCACAGAGAGCTACGACCTTCTTTCTTCCTCCAAGGACCACGTTTCATAAATTTTTAGACTGGATCCATAACAACATCATAACTAAAATTCAATCATCAAATAAATCTGCATCAACCAATCACTAAGACTCAATCATCACTTTCTGAATCAACCACAACTGAATCAATCAATCACTTTGACAACCCATCATTAAATCACAATCAATCTGATCATTCAGAATACTGTCACCAGAATATAGTAACCATAACCTAGAACTCTGCAACAGCAAATAGAAACAACTGAAACATGCTTTATAAGGTATACACTACTTCCATGTGTCAAAATTGTGTGTATACTCAATTTTCTCAAATCCAACCAGCATATACATCTGCATATATTAATTCACAATTCTGTAGCTATTCCAGACTTCAGTTATATGTAGATCATAATATTTACAGAATAACACATGCGTCAGGATTCAGATCTAGACAATAAATGATCATAACACATAATGATAATTCATTTCAAGCCTTAAGATCCTAATCCATCATTGGATCTTATCCTTCATCAACCGCTAAGGTTCATCTTTGGTTCAGATCAAGCACACCACCATAAGCTAATAAACTGCATACTAGATCTCACACTTCATCAGATATTCAATATTTGCACACCTGGCCTAATGATCTTCTCCTCCTTTTGTAGTTTTAGGCCTTTCTCAATACCATGGAGCAAAACCACTTAGGACCAATAGCTTCGACCAAATACCAAGGGTCAATACCTCAGACTAGGTACCTTGGACCAATACCATGGATCAAAATACCATGGACGAAATACATCGGACCAAAAACTTAGTTTCCCAAGGTATACGCTCTTTTCCTTTTGTGAAAGTGCATGTGTACATATATGCTATTTGTGATCAATCAACCTACATGTATACGCAGCTTGGTTAGGGTGAACCTACGTATACCTCTCTTTCTTCATTTTGTGTAGTCTGATCTATAGTTCTTTCCTGTTAACATATTGTACTATGATATTTCATTTGAGTAAGTTGCAATCAAGGACAACACCTATATCATAATGCCAACAATCTTCCCCTTTGGACTTTATGGAAACAACAACACCAAGTCACTCTCCCCCTTTTACATCAAGGTCAAAAGGTCATTCTCCCCCGAGTACATGCTGAATTCTCTGACGTGCTGAAATGTATTTATTGATATCCCATGATTGAGTCCATGCTCCCCCTGAGCACAAGCAAAGTCTGCAAAAAGATTTTCTAAAGGAATAACATGACTCTATACATACATCACCAATGACCTTCCTATCACCAATGACTCATACATACATCCATCTCCGAACCAAGTGGGGATATACCAAATTTGACTCATCCACCCAACCAAGTGGGGATATACCAGTTGTTTATACATGACAAAAACAAGAAATATTACATCATCCATCCGATGTAAAGTGGGGATATAAATTACATCATTTGTCCAAGAGGACCCATTCAAATGTATGAGAAGACATATCACACCCTAGACTTTTACATGACTTGAGCAACAAATATCTGAAGCCATAGCTAGACTTAGCAACCATAATGCCAACAATGTTGAATGTACGTGAAGGCTAATGCTCCTCGTGAACCAGTGCTACTTGTGCATTTTTAACAGGTCAAAGATACGGCACCTTTGTTAGTTAGATAAAATTAATGAATAGAGCATATGATCAATATCAGTCAGAGCACCCATATCAGAGCCTGCCCCACTGTTTTTCTTGCCTGAAAAACATATACGCTCCTTGACCCACAGAAACCCATGTGTGTACGAAAATTTACTTTAGGAAACACGTGTATAACCACCTTTTTCTGAAAAGTTTGATTTAACAGCAGGATGATGCAGAACTACTCCTAGATTTTGTCTGAGATATTCAAATGTCTATCTGAGCAGTGGTTTAGTGAGTATATCAGCAACCTGTTCTTTGGAGGGAACATATTCCAATTTTACCTTTTGTGCAAGCACTTGTTCACGTAGAAAATGGTATTTGATGGGTATGTGCTTGGTCTTGGAGTGCATGACTAGATTCTTTGAGATACTGATGACACTTGTATTATCACATAGAATGGAGATGGGTGGAGTGCATGTAATCTGAATGTCTTGCAATGTTTGCATCATCAAAATTAGTTGTGTGCAACAAGATGGAGGAACCACATATTCTTCTTCAGCTGTAGATAACACAATTGAACTTTGTTTCTTGCTAAACCAAGCCACTAACCTGGAACCCATATAGAATGCACAACCAATAGTGCTTTTTCTGTCATCAACACTTCCTACCCAATCTGCATCTGTATTTGCATGAAGAGTAAGATCTATATCTCTAGGATACTATAAACCAAAGTTCTGTTTTCCTTGAAGATATTTGAAAATCCTTTTGACCGCTTGAAGGTGTGATTCCTTTGGATTTTCTTGAAATCTTCCAATTATTCCTATTGCATTCATGATGTCAGGTCGAGTACCTATTAGATAAAGCATACTGCCAATAACAGATCTCTGAGTTGGTTGATGAATTGTTGTTGATTCATCATTTGAGCTGAGACTGCATCCTATTACCATTGGGGTACATACCGGGTTGGAATCTTCCATGTCGTACTTTTTCAAGATCTATTTGAGATATTTGGTCTGTGAAAGAAAAATACCATCTTTATTTTGTTGAACTTGTAGACCAAGAAAATAGGTAAGTTCACCAAGCAAGGACATTTTAAATTCTTGTTGAATTACTGAACCAAAATTTTGACTCATGGATTCTTCATTGCTACCAAAAATGATATCATCAACATAAACAACAATTATTAGCAATTTATCAGTGTCAATCTTTGTATATAGACTTCTATCTACTGACCCTTTTGAAAACCTTGTTGGTGTAGATATTTGTCAAGGCAGTAATACAAAGCCCTTGGAGCTTGTTTTATACCATAGAGAGCCTTTTTGAGTCTGCATACAAGTTTTGCATCATTTCCAAGAATGAATCCTTCTGGTTGTTCAATATAAACTTCTTCTTCTAAATCTCCATTAAGGAAAGCAGATTTTACATCCATTTGGTATACTTTGAATTTCTGAAAGATAGAAAGAGCAAGAAACATTCTTATGGCTTCATGTCTAGCAACAGGTGCAAAAGTTTCTTCAAAATATATACCTTCTTGCTGAGCATACCCTTTATAAACAAGTCTAGCCTTGTTTCTAATAGCTTCACCATTTTCATTCAGCTTGTTTTTGAATATCCATTTAGTTCCTATGATATTTTTATCATGAGGTCTAGGAACTAATTCCCAAGTATTATTCTTTTCAATTTGCTCAAGTTCTTCATTCATGGCCTTGACCCAACATTCATCTTTGCATGCTTCATTTACATTTTGAGGTTCGGTGGAGCATACTAATGCTAGATAGCTTGAGGTTTCTGTAATAGTTCTTCTTGTCTGTACACCTGCCTCCTTTTACCCTAAAATTTGAGTTTTTGGATGGATTTTCTGAACATACCTGGACAAAGCCTTTTCTTCTACCATTATCTCTTCTTCTAGTGATTCGTTGGTTTCTTCCTCAAAATCATTGTGATTTGATGTGGGAAAATAATCCCCATCTTCTTCATTGTCATAATCTTTGTTTTTATATGTTTTGGATTTTTGCATGCTCCATCAACTACAACATCCATACTTTCAACAATTTTCCCAAGTCTTTTATCATAACATTTATATCCTTTACTTCGGGAAGAGTAATCAAGAAGGATACCTTCATCTGCTTTGGGCTCAGAATTACCAATTTTTTCATCAGTCATTTTGATATAACATTTGCTTCCAAAAAATTTAAAGTATTTTACTGTAGGAGTCTTACCATACCAAAGTTCATGTGGAGTTTGAGTGTTGTTTACCCGAACATTTTCTTGGTTGAGAATAGTTACGGTGGCAAACACAGCTTCACCCCAGAAGGTTGCAGGAGTTCCAAATTCATCTAGCATTGCTCGAGCCATTTTTTGAACAGTTCTGTTCATTCTTTCTACCACTCCATTTTGCTAAGGAGTCCTTGTGGTGGAGAACTTTATTTTTATTCCATGTTGTTCACAAATGTCAAAGAATTCATCTGAGGTAAATTCCCCTCCTCGATCAAATCTGAGGCATTTTATTTTGCGATCTGATTCATTTTCAACCAAAGCTTTGAAGGCTTTGAACTTTTCAAATGCTTCATCTTTATGCTTTAGAAGACCTGTCCAACAAATTCTGGAAAAATCATCAATGAACAAAATAAAGTATTCTTCTCCACGAGGTGACTTTTTTCTTGATGGTCCACATAAATCAGTATGAACAAGTTCAAGAGGTTTACTAGCTGACGATTATTTTTCAATGAAATGAGATCTGGTTTGCTTACTGAATTGACATGGTTTGCATATTGTATTTTCAGGAATGCTGATTTCTGGAAGATCACGAACAACCTAGAATCTGCATGCTTTTCTTATTTGGGAAAATCTTAAATGTCCCAATATTCTATGCCATAGCTAGTTTTCATCATTTTTGCTTAGATAGTAGTGTTGTTGTCCTCCCTTGGGTATGTGTAAGTTATTTTGAGTTATTTTACCTTTGATCACGGTTTCTCCTATATAAAGCTCATGCACAACACATCTGTTTGATCGAAACACCACTTCATTTGCTTGATCACACATTTGACTAACACCTTTTATTACAGCAGGAGTGTCGTTTCCAAATGAGACATTCTTTTCTGTTTCTAAGGCATTATATGAGTGAAGTTTTTCTTTGTCACCTGTCATGTGTTCTGGGCATCCACTGTCCTTCTGCATACAAGGCTATACCACATCTTTCTATTTGTGGTTCTTTCCTTCTCCATATTTTGGGATTTAATGGATTCTTCTCCTTTTGAGATGTTTGCCAAAATTTTCTCCTGCATTTAGATTCTTCATGGCCAAAGTTGTTACACATTGAGCATTCCTTTGATTTCGTTCTTCTCTAGTCATGATGGTTTTGTAAGCAACACCTTGAGCAACTTTATGTCCAAAATTATGACATGAGAAACATTGACCATTAAAGAAGTTCTTGCAATTATCGAATCTATTCACCTAGTGATTGTAGTTTCTATTGATATTCATCTTTGACGAAAATTGAGTATGATTTACCTATGGTTGGTTGTGGCTTATGTTCATCCTTGAAGCAAATTGAGCCTGATTTACCTGTTGATCTGCTTTCTGCCTTTGCTGACGATTGTCATATTGTTCATTGTTCTTTACTGCATTAAGATAGCTTTTAGTGGAGGTTGACGGCTTTTGTGATTGAGATGCTTCTTCATTATATCCAAGACCTATCTTTATCAGAGGAGAATGTTTCACTTTGATAATTTCATTTAAGGTTTCTGATCCTTTAGGAAATCTAAGATTGAGAGATTTTGTTTTCTCAAGATCCTTTCTTAAACCCACAATTTCACATTCTAGTTTTTCATTGTGTTTTTCTCTTTCAACAAGTTGATATGTCAAGGTATCTATAATCATATTCTTTTCTTCTAAATAGATTTTGAGTTTAGAGATTTCTTCATGAAGGTCATATTCTTCTAAAACATCCCAAAAATCATCATCGTCATAAGCCATTAGAAGTCTATAGTCATTACTATTTTCATCTTCATCACTATTTGATAAACCATTTCTATCTTCACAAGTATAGTAACTCTTTTTACTTAGACATTGTTTTCTTTCTCCATGTTTTGGGACCTAATGAAGTTTTCTCCTTCTGAGATGTTTGCCAAAATTTACTCCTGCATTCAGAATCTTCATGACCGAAGTTGTTATAAATAAATCATTCTTTTTCATTTTCAACATCAAAAAAGTTATTGTAGGTCATTTTCATGATCCCAGTCACATTCCTTTGGTTTCGTGCTTCTCTATTCATGATGGTCTTGTAAGCAACACATTGAGCAGCTTTGTGTCCAAAGTTATGTCATGAAAAACGTTGGCCATTAAAGAAATTCCTGCGATTATCGAACCTGCTGGCCTGGTGATTGTAGTTTCCATTGACATTCATTCTTGAAGAAAATTGACTATGATTTACTCGAGGTTGGTTATAGATTTTTTTCATCCTTGATGTAGATTGAACCCAATTTACTTGGTGATTTGCTTTACGCCTTTGTTGACGATTTTCAAACTGTTCACTTCTCCTTGCTGCATCAAGATAGCTTTTGGAGGTTGATGGCTTCTATGTTTGAGATGCTTCTTCAGTATATCCAAGACCTGTCTTTATTAGAGGAGAATTCTATACTTTGACAATTTCATCTAAATTTTATGATCCTTTAGCAAATCTAAGATTGAGAACTTTTGTTTTCTCAATATATTTTCTTAGACCCACAATTTCACATTCTAATTTTTCATTGTGTTTTTCCATTTCAGTAAGTTGGAATGTCAGAGTATCTATAATCATATTCTTTTCTTCTAAACAAAGTTTAAGTTTAGAAATTTATTCATAAAGAAAATATTCATCTAAAGCATCCAAGAGATCATCATCTTAGAAAGCCATCAGAAGTCTATAATCATTACCATGATCACCTTCATCACTATTTGATAAACCATCCCTATCTTCATGCATATAATAGCTCTTCTTACTTACATTTTGTTTTCTATTCCATTTTTTTGATTCCTTACCTTTATCAAGCTTATCTTTATGAGGACATTTGGCTACATAATGACCAACTCTTCCACAAGCAAAGCATTTGAAAGGTAGCTTACCTTTGAATCTTCCAGAACCCCATTGAAGGTTCTTGACAAAGTTTTCTTCTTCTTATCCTTCTGAAATATGTCCTGATTTATTGAGTTCTTCTCTTCCTAAAGCTTTGAATGTAGCTTCTGTCATATTTGATGGACCCCCTTTTCTCATTTCGAAAGCAGTTAGGATTCCGTGCAGTTGTGTCACAGTAATACTATGAAGATTTTGATTTTCCTCTATGGAAAAAAATTTTGATTCAAACTTAGAGAACAAGGATCTTAAAACCTTTTCAACTATAGTAACTTCTTTTATCTCTTCACCCAATCTTTTCATGCAATTAACAATCTCATCTATACATAAGAAGTAATTAGCTATACTTTCATCATTGTGGATTTTGAGAGTTTCATATTGAATTCTAAGTGATTGTAGTTTTGCACATTTTACCTGATCATCTCCTTCATAGCTTAGAACGATCTTGTCCCATATTTCTTTGGCGGTTTTGAGATGCATAGCCTTGACAATTTTGATTGTGACAAGCTCCCCAATAATGTATTGACAACCTTGGACTTTGTTTCATATGGCTTTTTACCTGCTGTATCTGTAGAAATTGCTGATGGAAATGTGTATCCTCCTTCCACGTTTTCCCAAACATTTGTTCCAAGATATTGAAGATAGGCTATGGTTCTTACCTTCCAATAAATGAAGTTGCTCTCATCAAAGATTGGTGGTCTAATGGATCCCTCTCTTTCGTAGGTACTCATGACGATAGATCTTCCTTCAAGTCATCAAGCTTCTTTTGAAGGACCTGCTCTGATACCAATTGTTGGAGATAATACTGAGAGGGGCGGTGAATCAGTATTAGCAAGTCAATAATATTTCATTTCCATATTCTGATTCATATATGCTACTTCAGTTAATGAAACTTGTGTGTATACACAACTGTATATAAGGCAACTAGTGTATACCTTGTAAACTTACAATCTAGTTAATTCTTCAGAAGTTGATCTTTAATCTGTGCATTAGAACCATATAAACAGTAACCAAGAGCAGTAAAAATAGAACTGACAGTCACACACATAAACACAAGATATAAGGTGGAAACCCAATGTGGGTGAAACCACCTGCTGCAATCATCTCTATCTTTCTTTCAATAAGAACCTTCTTTTTATAATATTTTGTACTGGTGCAGGCTTATACCAGTACGTAGGCTTCTACCTGTAGAAGGCTACAACCTTCTCTCATTCTCCAGCTTCTCCTGGAAGGGAGCTACAACCCCCTAGCTCTTGTACTAGCTGATGTACTAGTACATAGGTGCTGACCTACAGAAGGGTACAACCTTCTCTTTTCTTCGAGGGACCACGTTTCATAAATTTTTAGACTAGATCCATCAATAATATCAATCAAATGTCAAATATATCTGCATCAACCAATCTCCTTTACACCAACCAAAAACTGAATCAAACAATCACTTCTCTGAATGTTGTAACCAGAATACAGTAACAGTAACCAGAACCCAAGCTGGAACCCAAAACACTGCAACAACAATCAAAAGTAGCTAAAGCATATTTTATGAGGTGTACACTTCTTCAATGTGATGAACCTACATGCATACGCACTTGTATCAAGGAAAAATTGCATATACACACTCTTGAAATGCCTAACCTCAGTTCATCAAGTGCTTAGGTTCATCCTTGATTCAGATCTAGTTGTGCACCATAACCCAATAACCTATAATCTAGATCTTGCTCTTCATTAGATGTGTAATTCGTAAGTGCCATTGCCTAATGATCTTCTCCTCCTTTTATAGTCCTAGGCCTTACTCGATACCATGGTCCAAAACCACTTAGAATCAATACCTTAGGTCAATACTTCAGACAAGATACCTTGGACCAATACCATGGGTCACAATACCATGGACCAAATACCACGGACCAAAACCATGTTTCCCAACATGTACACGCCTTTCCTTCTGTGAAAGTGCATGTGTACGCATATGCACCTTTTAGTCTCCGAACCCGTGTGTGCACACGGCTTGGTCAATGGGAACCTGTGTATGCCTTCTTTTCTTCATCCTGCGAGCCTGAACTATAATCTATCATCTGCGAGATTTGCCATCAAGGACAGCACCTATGTCATAGCTCCAAATATGTGTCATAATGCCAACATATAATTCATGAAAGATTTTAGTCTTTACAACACCATATTCAATTTTAAAACTATAGTTATTAAAGCCCCCCCCCCCCCTCTCTCTCTCTCTTTATATATATATATATATATATATATATGTATCTATATAAACATATACATAACTTACTTTGTTGGTATGTTTTGTATTCTTTTAATGACCATGTCCACATGTTTTACATTGTACCAGAGAACTAAAGGATCATTTAGTGGGTGGAACCTCCGCTTGTTTAGGGGGGATTGTAGGAGGGAGAAATATCCCCCCTACTTGGGGGATTTGGAGGAGGGTAGAAATTGTTGAAGATAATGGAGAATTCTATAATAATTTTAGTTGGTTCACAAGACCCTAGGATAGGAATCAATTTATATTTCTTAGGGTATGGTTCTAACCTCCGTATAACTATGTGTGCTATATAATGTCTGATGTATATTGAGAATGTAGAGTGTTCTACAGAGCCAGACTCTCCTGGTTTAGGCTCTCCTTCGTAGAGCTGACCAATGAGTTTTCTATGTATTAATTCAAGCATCTCTTTTTGACATGGTATCAGAGTTTTAGGGCTAAGGAAGCCTGTACCTGAGTGGAGAGAGACTGGCACGACTTAGGTGGAATCAGTACAGATTTTGAGGAGAAAATCATGTCAATTCACTATTAAACTGACCTTATTTTTTATTTCCAGGTTGGTGCGAGGGCTTGGAGGAAAATTTCTCCGACCTTGTGAGGTCAAAAAAGGATGTGTTTTTTTGCGTCTTGTGTGTATTGTTTTGGGCTGCTGTTTGAGTAAATATCTGTGTGGAGGAGGCAGTGTGTTGGTAGTCTTCAATGACACCTGATGCTTAGTAAGGCGTCGCTTGATAGCATGAGTCTTCTTGGGACATAAATCAAGAGTTAGTGACCTTTGCAATTTCTAACAAGACAAGCTCAACAAAGGCAAGGCATGCGTGATCCATTGAGGTTGAGGTCATTTTGGTCTGTTGAGGAGGAAGGAGATCACGTGATTGAGGCACGGTGAGTGTGGAGGTCATGATCTAGCATGAGGGCGATCCACACACTATGCAAGAGGCAAAAATCTCCTGATTGGATTTGTTGTTGGATCGTAGGCGACATGCCCGGAGGCCACAGAAGGATCTTCTCAGCGATTGCTGCTGCTAATGTCATCTGAAGGTCATGTTGTTTTGAAATGATAGTGTGCATTTGACTAATGTGGGACTAGGCCAACAAAACCATGACCCGACCTGACCTCTGCTGGATTGGTTAGGACAAGCACCATTCGACTATTGCGATGGAGTTGAGATCTGTGTGTACATGTAATCAATATTTTAATTCAAAGAGGGAGTCGACGTGCATGGAGTAATTAAAATTTAGCTCTAAAAGGAGGGGCATATTGAATTCAGTTCTAAAAGGAGGGGAATTAAAAAAAAAATAAAATTAATTAATTCTTTAATTAAAGAATTCAAGTTTTCCCATTAAAGAACAAGAGGGTTTTTGTTTATAAACAAGGGGTTTGTTTATTTAAGTTTTTTTATTAAAGAATTGAAATGGGTTTATTCTTTAATTAAAAAGAAAAGGAGGGGCTCCGTACCGTTTTGGGGGAGCGATGGAAAAAATGAGATCTCGCCTTGTTTTTTTTGTGGATCTGGCATTTAGCGGTTTATCTTTTAAGAAGATCGGGGTTGTTTTTTTTTAATTATTGAGGTTGAATTTTTTATTCATTCGAGATGAATAATGAAGTAGCATAAGCTTACCTCAATGAAAACAACAAGCTAGATGGATCCAATTACTTTGGTTGGAAATTCAGGCTACAAACCCCTCTTGAGGGACACAATGCATGGACGATTGTGAACAATGATGAGGTGAAGCCAAACCTAACTGCAGGAGGAACAAAAACAACAATCCAAGACTGGGACAAGCTGGAGACTAAGGCGTTAATGCTCTTGAAACTGTTAGTCAAATATTGCATTATCCCCGATATTTTTTATTGCAAGACTGCACCAGAGATCTGGAAGACGCTCAAGGATCTCTATGAGGTAAAGAACACCAATCGACTGTTGTTCTTGAAGAGAAGTATTCTCTTCATCAAGATGGAGGAGAATGAGATAGTTGTAGCATTCATTTCATGGATCAAGGAGCTCAAGAAAAAGTTGGGTGATATTAGTGAAGCTATGTCAGATACAAATCTGGTCACGATTAGCATGAATGGTATGACTAATGAGTATCAAATGCTCATCACTGGCACATGTGAAATTGTTTAGGTTGGCGTCAACCCCAAGCGGACCCTTAGGAGAGCCTATAAATAGAAGTGACCTCAAGCTCATTTCAACACACTTATCAAGCCATCTTATATTATTCTCATTTGTCTTGGTTTTCATAGGTTTATTGGAAGGAGTTCGCGTAAGCGTTTGAAATCACATAGGTGAAGCTCGCTTTGATCTAGGATTTTCTGATTCTTGAAAGCTCGTACAGAAATGGGAATTTTAGTTCTTGGATTCTGGCATAGAGTGGGAAAGATAGCATCTAGAGAGCCCTAGACGCTGGCAGAAAAGCTTAAGGGAGCATCTAGGTTTTTAGTTTTACTGAGAGTGTCCAGGGTTTTGACTGTGGCTTTGATGTTTGGCTTCAGTTGGATTCAGTGATCTGGTAGATTTAGGTTTCTCTCTACTATTATATCAATCTGTAAATATTATTTGTAAATCTCCATTGCTATCATCTGTATTGGGCTCATTCTACTCTCTACTAAAAACTTTTTGTGATGATCTATTAAAGAAGAAGAAGATTTGAAAGGGTTCCCCCTTTGTGGGGTTTTTCCCTAGTCATGGACCAACCTATTGTCTCTTATGCTTGTGTTGTTGTCTTCTTTGTCACTGCAATTATTGTTCTTTCTTTAATTACATTTATGATTGGTTATACACCTAATAATTGGATGCATTGTAAATGAAGAAGTAAATTGGGCAAAAGTAGCTAATACGACATCGAACAATTAGAAAAATTAACATGGTACCAGAGGTGATGTGAAGGAAAATCCCAAAAGAAGACAAGCATTGAACCCCTCAATTTCAGAAATAAAATTTCTTAGTCAAGGTCAAGATGTCATCCTCTACCTTCAAGGAGCATGAAAAGTTGGGTGATGCATCAAACTTTGTTGCATGGAAAGTCGGATTAGAGATCATAGCTAACAACAATGATGTGTTGGAATACATTCAAGGAAGCATGCCCAAGCCTGCAGAAAATGCTTCCGCTTCCCTCAAGAACAAGTACAAGAAAGGTGATTCCAAAGCAAAGCAAATTATAGTTGATGGTTTACAAGATCATTTACTTGCATATGTTGGGAATTTAAGGAAGTCTAAAGACTTGTATGACATGATATTCAGCATGTATGAAATTAAGAACTTGAATGAGATAATCAACTTGAAATATCAACTCAAGGAAACCAAGATGAACAAAGGAGAATTTTTTCAATCCTACATTATGAGGATCTCTCGCCTTAGAGATCAATTGTAGAGAGTTGGAAAAAATGTGCCTAACGGGGAAGTAGTAGTAGTACTCTTAGAGGTCTCCCTCCTATTTGGGAAACCTTCATCACCACAATCAACAGCAACAATTTCCTTCCATCATTTGATTAAATTGTTGGGAAGCCTACTCTAGAATAATCGAGGATGATAGCAAGAGGAAGGTTTCAAAAGCATGAAGAGGGAGATCCTGTTGCATATATCAGTCATGAAAAATTAAAGAATGAAAAAGGAGGTCCATCAAGGAAACCTCCTTCTCAAAATACAAAAAGAAGGAATGACATATTGTTATCTCATATTGAATGCTTCAATTGCCACAAGAAAGGTTAGTATGCCTAAGGTTGTCCTAAGAAGAGAAAGAGGCCATGTTACAACACCAGAACCAACAACAATAAAAAAACAAGAAAAGACAATCAAAGGAATAACCTCAAGAGAAGATATGAAAGCAGGAGAAGGGACTTCTCAATTGACCGTGAAGAAGATTGTCCTCCTCAAATAAAGTCAAGGGCTCCCAGGTATGAATGTAATGCTGTAAATAAATCTAAATACATACTTATTTCTGCCCTTACTAGTACTTCTCCACTGGATTCGTGGGATAGTTTATTGGTTGATAGTGGGGCCACTCATCTTGAGTGCATGAGCTTAGTCGAGTCTTATATGGTCATATGCCTAGTAATTATTGTTGTTTTTAATTTCCCCATTTGGTAGAGAGATCGAGTGTAATACACTATTGGGGTTGCACTTCCTATTTTTGTTGCTCAGTGCAATTACTTGCACATATTCTCTTGTTCACTACACTTCTTTTTGTTTTTAGTTTTCATGTTCACATCTTTTGGTTTAAAGGTTGGGAGGAACTCTATGGCTGCATTTGAAGTTCCTCTTTACATGATCCGACCTTGAATTATTTAGTTTAGGTTAGGTTAGGCCACGTATAGTTAGCGCATTGCACTTTTATTTTGTCTTTCATGTTGTTGTTTCACTCTTTCAATTTGATTTGTCCTTGAATAAGTAATTTTTGATCTTCAAGATTATGTAGCTAATCTTTTGTCAAACACAAATTATAGTAGTATGCAACCCTTGGATTATCTTTCACCCTCTTCCTTGAATTCGTTTACATCTTTCGATTCAATGACTTTCTGATGGAAAATATGATCCTTTAACAAGGAAATTGCAATCCAACCATAGAACGCTTATCGAATTACGATTCTGATTACCACACTTAGTCCTGTTATAAATGGCATGTTCTTGCTTTTCTCTTGTATAGAATAATATAATGGGAGCATTTTTAGTAATCAAAGAATTAGAGGTATAAAACCTTTCTCTAAAGAAACAAGGCGCGAAGTCGCATCATTAAGCCCTTCAAAGTGCTATAGTTTGCCCTCTCTTTCCTTGGGCACATAGGTGCATTATGAAGACCCAAATATTTGGTTCCCTCATCCTTTGTGCCTTCGGAGTGTGACAACGAACCCTCCTAGTCTCCTTGAGTGCATGGGAACACAAGGAAGACCTAAAGGACCTTTCTCCTCCCCCTTCGACCCTTCAAGTTGCAGAAATGTGCCATGGTTTATTTTTACCTCTTTCTTGAGCACATGAGCACACTATAGATCCCTAAATGACCATTCATGTGCCCTCCATTCTTTGAATGTGCACCCTCCTAGTTTTCGTGAGTATTTTTTCTTGCACACACATGTATCATTTGTGATGGCTCTTTAAATGTTATTTACATGTATTATTTCATAATTAGTTATTTTCTGCTAATATTGTTGTTATGTGTGTTTCTAGGAACCTGGTGCTCATTCTACAAGTATTACCACCATGTCATCATCCGTTGGAGACACATTGCCTCATAAAGTAGCCTTTAAAGAACTTTCATAAGCAACAACTGATTAACTAGAAGTTACAAGGAATAATGTTCCCATAGAGACATATATTGAGTGTTTTATCGACAAGACTACAAAGGTCACATGGAGATATATTTATAACACATTCACGCAAGAGAAGCTTCTTGATGAGTTAGAATATGTGTATACATAGATGAACATTAAGAAGTACAAGATGCATAGGATCACATGTATATCTATGGCCATGCCATGTCCAGAAATTATTGAATGGATCATCACACACATGGTTGACTCTCACGTTGTGCTTCGCAGTGAGAACAACAATCAACTTGCCACCTATTATGGTGAGGATAATCACACATACTATACGATGCTTAAGCCTAATAAATATCCAAATGAAAACTTTTGCGGAGGATGGGATACCATTGACGTGACTAATGTTATAAAAGAATGGTGTCAATAGCTTGCCAAGTTTCACAATTGCCCATTTGCAATCTATTCGACGAAGATTATCATAGACATATATCAATATTTTATAGTTATGTAGTGTCAGATGTTTGGGCACAAGAACATTGAGGTTTTCTAAGAGAATTGGATATATATGCTCAATATAGTGCTGACACATGCCAAATATTTCAATTGGGTGGATATACGATCATATGAGTTGCAACGTCAAGTGGGGCAAGCTAAAGCATCTTTACAAGTGAACCAAGCCACAAAATTTTACATGTCTACATTTCTCATGGATGGAATTTCTGCACGTCATGCTTTCCCAAAATTATATTGGAATTAGACTCCTAAAGAAAAGTTCCCAATTTATTTCCACTGTAGGATGTTATCAAAATGATGCTTCAGAGGTGCATATGACAGATTGGCCAAACACTTCTTTGCAACCATATTTCGCATGATATTCGAGACGAATCTACCATGCATGACTGACCAATTGAAGGATCTAGTTCAATATATTGTGGAATAATTTGCAACTCTTGAGGGAAAATACATTAGATGCTTCAGGTGTCATAAATACCTTCATCTTATACTGCAATATGTGACAAAGAAGGTGGTCATGTAGGAAATGGAATATCAACTCAACAAGGGGTTATCGGGAATTTTTCATAGGAGGAAGAAAGCCCATTGGCCTATCTTCCTAGTGAGGATCAAATTGTGTGAATTAAAGAGTCACATGGGTATGGTAGAAAAGATAAAAGAGTTGGATTTCCTGCACTTCGCTACCAATGAATTCCATGGATATTATCCCAGATGAATTATTAGGCAACATTGTCAGAGGATCAGTCATAATATGGGTTTTTCATAGATTACCGAAGTCAAAGATAAAAAACACATACAATCCCATGATAATGTCACATCTAGTTAAGAATACCATCTCATCCATGATCTTCCCACTCAGGAATTGTAGGAGCAGGAGGAGGAGGAAATAACACCTCAAGAAAAGAAGATAGCTCCCAGGAAAAGGATCAGGTATTCATCAGGCTAGGGGAGTAGGAAATGGAAGTTCAATCCTTTAAACACAGGAGCTACTCAAACATAGTCAGAGAGGAAAGAAGAAGAGGAAGAAGAAGAAGAAGGAGAAGAAGAAGAAGAGAGAAGGAAGCATGATGAGTTTCTTAAAAAAAAATCATAAAAAGAAGAGAGGAGAAAGATAGAAGAAGAGCAACATATGTAGTGCTAGGAGGAGGAAGCATTACAGAGGATTGAATAAGAAAAATTGAATTAGGAGTTGGAAGAGGAACAATTTTAGGAACAAGGTACCATCCAACCCATGGATGATGAGAAAGATACCCTAAAATAACAACCAGTCACAGGAGGTCATCTTCGATTCAGAGAGATGGGGATCACACCCCCACCAACAGATAGAGTCACAAATGTTTTTAGTGTAACATTTCATTAGCTAAAGAAGTGGATCATGTAGAAAAGAAATATATACCCTCCCATTGATCCTCATATCCCACTCTCAGTCACTACATAGAAGTTGATAACTTCTAACACTAGAATAAATCCAAGGGAAATCATCATGGAAAATGTTGCATTCGCTACAACAGCACATGATAACTCATAGTAATTATTGAATTAGAATTCTAGGTTGAGAAGAGAGCTTGTTGTAGTGAAGCAACATGTAGAACATCTTGAGGCATAGAACTAGTGGTTGTCATCACATAGCATCAATACTTCAGAATGGTAGTCATCAATGAAAAAAGAATCAGACCAATGGAGGATACTATGGTGCGACTATATAACAAGATGATACTTATACAACAAGTCATGGCAACTCTCATTGGAATTAAAAAGAATGCTTGAGAAGTGGTGAAAATCCTAAAGATAGCAAATAAAGAAGTTGACCATATGTAGGAGTGGGATGCCAAATACTTGTACTCTCGAGAGAATTTGGAAAGGAAAGACAAGGTCTTCATCAAGATAGACAAATTTTAGTTAATACGCCACCTACGAAATTACTCTCATCTTGGAGCACAGTCGGTTAATACTATGGTTGCATACAACTAGTTACAGAATGGGTTTCAGGCTCTAACATAGAAGCATAGGATGCCCGCCATCAGAACCCTTGAATAAATTAGAGGCAAGGAGGTCATATTCAAGGAGATAAGGGATTACATTGAACAAATTAAACAAGCAACTAAACGGGAAGGTTTTCAGGTCATGAAGGACATTATTCAGCAGTATGCCTTTCCGCTACTTAAAGCACACATGAAGCTTTCATGGCTCTAGAATAATGTACAATAAAGCTCCAAGAACATACTATCATACGCATTGAAGGTGAAGATGCATTATAAAGGGGTCTTTCCAGATCGGAGCGTAGCCATCGCAAAGGATTTCATAGCATGGCACACCTATATCACAAATAAACTACACGAAGAAGAAAATTATTTATCCTTTTGAATGAGTCTTTGTCCTTTTAGCATTTTTGTCTTATTAGGCGCACCGTCTCATTTGTAAATTGTCTTATGTAATAAATGTTTTCTAGTGAAGTCCAAGGGAAAAAATTGGAATATGAAAAGCCACATATTGGAATATAATGAGTCGTGTTACAATATCAATATTCATAGAAGTCAAACAGTCACAAGAAAGCTCAAAGGTCATTGTATTTGTTATAAATATCTCCTCATAACTCAAGCAAATGGATTTTCATCTCAATTTTGGAGGCTTAGCCTTGGCTTCTCTTGTGCTACATTGGAGATAAATTACTCTATCGAGAAGCAAGTTGTGGCTTCATGTTTCACTACTCGATACAATGTTTCATTCATGTAACAATGTACTTGGGATCTTATACTCACAATTAGAAGCTCAATAAGATGGAATTCCTTCATACATGTATCGTAGATATAATTGGACTATTCTGGTTATGTTTATGGTATATGTTGCTTTAACTACATATTACGTTAATGAACTAGTTTGTGTTTGAGCTATAACTATTGTTGAATTAATGTTGTTATGATTTAACAATTATTTCCTACTATGTGGACTAATGGACAGGTACTCAACAAGTCCTTATCTTTATTCTTGGGTCCCCCTTTAGGATAGTACTATTTCTTTTCTAACCGGCGGCTCATTTCCCTCACCAACAATGTAAGTCCCTCATGTACACCTTACATTGGGTGTCCCACAAATCTCACATTCTTGTTGATTCAAATAGGCATTGTGTTTTCTCATGTGAGATTGTAACCTAGGCATATCCTGGAAAGACGTTTCAACCAAGGATGACATGACCGTATGGGACTCATACACAAAATGGTGTGAGGTCTAATTGGGACTTCGCATCAGGGAGATCCCCTTACAATGTTGGGGGCATCTGGTACTATCAATAGGCCCATATGGATTCAGTGAGTGCCACATGGGTATGAGTGCCATATGCCCAGTTGGGGCCATGAATTTAAAATGTGAGTGGTTTTGTTTTGCTATTGATGGATGGAATCATAAAGGGATTGGTTATTCAATATTATATTTAAGAAAACAATTCTATAACTGATGGTTAATGATTCGCAAGGTGGACTTTGGAATTGAATGAGATGCAGATATTAGGTTAATTGTGCTCAAGATAGAATTACGTTTGATGTGATATGTAAGTAAACTCTAGGAGCTTAGTGGCTCTTCCTTGAATTGGTTTACATCTTTCGATTCAATGACTTTCTGATGGAAAATATGATCCTTTAACATGGAAGTTGCAATCCAACCATGAAACGCTTATCGACTTACGATTCTCATTACCACACTTAGTCCGGTTATAAATGGTGTGTTCTTGCTTATCTATCTGTATAGAATAATATAAGGGGAGAATTTTTAGTAATCAAAGAATTATAGGTCTAAAACCTTTCTCTAAAGGAACAAGGCATGAAGTCGCATCATTAAGCCCTTCAAAGTGCTATAGTTTTCCCTCTCTTTCCTTGGGCACATAGGTGCATTATGAAGACCCGAATCTTTGGTTCCCCCATTCTTTGTGCCTTCGAAGTGCGACAATGAACCCTCCTAGTCTCCTTGAGTGCATGGGAAAACAGGGAAGGCCTGAAGGACCTTTCTCCTCCCCCTTCGACCCTTCAAGATGCAAAAATGTGCCATGGTTTAATTTTACCTCTTTCTTGAGAACATGAGCACACTGCAAATCCCTAAATGACCATGCATGTGCCCTCTATTCTCTAAAAGTGCACCCTCCTAGTTTTCATGAGTATTTTTTCTTGCACGCACATCTATCATTTATGATGGCTCTTTAAATTTGATTTACATGTACTATTTCATAATTAGTTATTTTATGCTAATCTTGTCGTTATGTGTGTTTCTAGAAACCTGGTGCTCATTCTACGAGAATTGCCACTATGTTATCATCCATTGGAGACACATTGCCTCATAAAGTATTCTTTAAAGAACTTTCATAAGCACCAACTGATTAAATGGAAGTTACAAGGCCTAGTGTTCCCATACAGACATATACTTAGTGTTTTATTGACAAGACTACAAAGGTCACATGGAGATATATTTATAACACATTCACACAAGAGAAGTTTCCTGATGAGTTAGAAGATGTGCATACATACATGAACATTAAGAAATCCAAGATGCATAGGATCACATGTAGATCCATGGTCATGCCATGTCCAAAAATTATTGAATGGATCATCACACACATGGTTGACTCTCACGTTGTGCTTCGCAATGAGAGCAACACTCAACTTGCGACCTATTATGGTGAGGATAATCACACATACTATACAATTTTTAGGCCTAATAAATATCCAAATGACAACTTTTGTGTAGGATGGGATACCCTTGACATGACTAATGTTATCAAAAAATGGTTTTGTGAGCTTTCCAAGTTTCACAATTTCCCATCTATAGTCTATTCCACAAAGATTATCATAGACATATATCAATATTTTATAGTTATGTAGCATCAGATGTTTGGGCACAAGAACATTGAGGTTTTCCAAGAGAATTGGATATATATACTCAATATAGTGCTGACACATGCCAAATATTTCAAATGGGTGGATATATGATCATATGAGTTTCAACATCAAGTGGGGCAAGCTAAAGCATATTTACAAGTGAACCAAGCCACAAAATTTTACATGTCTAAATTTCTCATGGATGGAATTTGTGCGCGTCGTGCTTTCCCAAAATTATATTGGAATTATAATCCTAAAGATAAGTTCCCAATTTATTTCCACTGTAGGATGTTATCAAAATGATGCTTCAGAGGTGCATATGACATATTGGCCAAACACTTCTTTGCAACCATATTTCGCATGATATTCGAGACGAATCTACCATGCATGACTGATCAATTAAAGGATTCAGTTCAATATATTGTGGAATAATTTGCAACTCTTGAGGGAACATACGTTAGATGCTTTAGATTTCATAAATACCTTCATATTATACTGCAATATGTGACAAGGAAGGTGCTCATGTAGGCAATGGCATATCAACTCAATAAGGGGTTATCAGGAATTCTTCATAGGAGGAAGAAAACCCGCTGGCCTATCTTTGTAGTGAGGATCAAATTGTGTGAATTATAGAGTCACATGGCTATGGTAGCAAAGATAAAAGAGTTGGATTGCCTGCACTTCACTACCAATGAATTCCATGGATATTATCCTAGATGAATTATTAGGAAACATTGTCAGAGGATCGGTCATAATATGGGTTTTTCGTAAATTACCAAAGTCAAAGATACAAAGATAAATAACACATATAATCCCATGATAATGTCGCATCTAGCTATGAATACCATCTCATCCATGATCTTCCCATTTTGGAATTATAGGAGCAGGAGGAGGAGGAAATAACACCTCAAGAAAAGAAGATAGCTACTAGGAAAAGGATCGGGTATTCATTAGGCTAGGGGAGTAGGAAATGGAAGTTCAATTCTTTAAACATAGGAGCTACTCAAACATAGTCGAAGAGGAAAGAAGAAGAGGAAGAAGAAGAAGAAGAAGAAGAAGAGAGAAGGAAGCAAGATGAGTTGCTTGGAAAAAAAATCATAAAAAGAAGAAAGGAGAAAGATAGAAGAAGAGCAACATATGCAGTGATAGAAGGAGGAAGCAACACAGAGGATTGAATAAGAACAATTGAATTAGGAGTTGGAGGAGGAACACTTTTAGGAAGAAGGCACCATCCAACCCATGGATGATGAGAAAGATACCCTAAAATAACAACCAGTCACAGGAGCTCATCTTCCATTCACAGAGATGGGGATCACACCCCCACCAACAGATAGAGTCACAGATGTTTGTAGTGTAACATTTCATTAGCTAAAGAAGTGGATCATGTAGAAAAGAAATATATACCCTCCTAATGATCCTCATATCCCACTCTCAGTCACTACATAGAAGTTGATAACTTCTAACACTAGAATAAATCTAAGGGAAATCATCGTGGAAAATGTTGCATTCACTACAACAGCACATGATAACTGATAGTAATTATTGAATTAGAATTATAGGTTGATAAGAAAGCTTGTTGTAGTGAAACAACATGTATAACATCTTGAGGCATAGAACTAGTGGTTGTCATCACATAGCATCAATACCGCAGAATGGTAGTCATCAATGCAAAAAGAATCGTACCAATGGAGGATACTATGGCATGACTATATAACAAGATGATACTTATACAACAAGTCATGGTAACTCTCATTGGAATTAAAAAGAATGCTTGAGAAGTGGTGAAAATCCTAAAGATAGAAAATAAAGAAGTTGACCATATGTAGGAGTGGGATGCCAAATATTTTTATTCTCGAGATAATTTGGAAAGGTAATACAAGGTCTTCACCGAGATAGACAAATTTCAGTTAATACGCCACCTACGAAATTACTCTCATCTTGGAGCACAGTTGGTTAATACTATGGTTGCATACAACTAGTTACATAATGGGTCTCAATCTCTAACATAGAAGCATAGGATTCCTGCCATCAAAACCCTTGAATAAATTAGAGGCAAGGAGGTCATATTCAAGGAGATAAGGGATTACATTGAACAAATCAAACAAGCAACTAAACGGGAAGGTTTTGAGGTCATGAAGGACATTATTCAACAGTATGCCTTTCCGCTAGTTAAAGCGCACATGAAGCTTTCATGGCTCTGGAATAATGTACAATAAAGCTCCAAGAACATACTATCATAGGCATTGAAGGTGAAGATGCATTATAAAGGGGTCCTTCCAGATCGAAGCGTAGCCATCACAAAGGATTTCATAGCATGGCACACCTATATCACAAATAAACTACACGAAGAAGAAAATTATTTATCCATTTGAATGAGTCTTTGTCCTTTTAGCATTTTTGTCTTATTAGGCCACCGTCTCATTTGTAAATTGTCTTATGTAAAAAATGTTTTTAAATGAAGTCCAAGGGAAACAATTGGAATATGAAAAGCCACATATTGGAATGTCATGAGTCATGTTACAATATCAATAGTCATAGAAGTCAAATAGCCACAAGGAAGCTCAAAGGTCATTTTATTTCTTATAAATATCTCCTCATAACTCAAGCAAATGGATTTTCATCTCAATTTTGGAGACTTAGCCTTGGCTTCCCTCGTGCTACATTGGAGATAAATTACTCTATCCAGAAGCAAGTTGTGGCTTCATGTTTCACTACTCAATACCATGTTTCGTTCATGTAACAATGTACTTGGGATCTTATACTCACAACTAGAAGCTCAATAAGACGACATTCCTTCATACATGTATCGTAGATATAATTGGACTATTCTGGTTATGTTTATGGTATATATTTCTTTAACTACATATTACGTTAATGAACTAGTTTGTGTTTGAGCTATAGCTATTGTTGAATTAATGTTGTTATGATTTAACAATTATTGCCTACTATGTGGACTAATCGACAGGTACTCAACAAGTCCTTATCTTTATTCCTGGGTCCCCCTTTAGGATAGTACTATTTCTTTTCTAACCAATGGCTCATTTCCCTCACCAACAATGTAAGTCCCCCTTGTACACCTTACATTGGGTGTCTCACAAATCTCACATTCTTCTTGATTCAAATAGGCATTGCATTTTCTCATGTGAGATTGTAACCTAGGCATATCCTGGAAAAACATTTCAATGAAGGATGACATGACCGTATGGGACTCCTACACAAAATGGTGTGAGGTCTAATTGGGAATTCGCGTCAGGGAGATCCCCTTACAATGTTGGCGGCATCCGGCACCGTCAATAGGCCCATATGGATTCAGTGAGTGCCACATGGGTATGAGTGCCATATGCCCAGTTGGGCCTAGGAATTTAAAATGTGAGTGGCTTTGTTTTGTTATTGATGGATGGAGTCATAGAGGGATTGGTTATTCAATATTATATTTAAGAAAACAATTCTATAACTGATGGTTAATGATCTGCAAGGTGGACTTTGGAATTGAATGAGATGCAGATATTAGGTTAATTGTGCTCAAGATAGAATTAGGTTTGATGTGATCTGTAAGTAAACTCTAGGAGCTTAGTGGATCTGAGGGTTTTCTGGCACTACTTATGGCTTGGTTCCATGGAGTTCTGATGGGGAACTCAATTGGAGATAGCTCATGAGTCCTAGTTGGGGCTCTAGAGCTAGTTGTGGGAATTTCTATTTGGTTATTTGATAATTGGACACTAGGTAGCAACGATGCTCCTAGAGTTGGAGGCATGGACTATTCTAACCAGCCAAAATTTTCACTAGAAGGTAGGCATGACTAAAGATTTTAGATGACACTCCATAGGTGCCGGTCAAGGAGACATGAACATGTGTTTGGAGACTAAGGTTGTTAAGGTTGGTTTTGTGACCTAAGTTTTATGTTTTTATTGTTGACTAATTCCTTTGGAGTCTTTTTCCTAGCTCGGGGGTGACCTATGGCTACGATTATGAGCCACATGGTATACGAATGCAAAGAACGTGGAGAGCCTATAGCTAGTTTGTGTTCTTACGCAGATAAATGTCTTTACTTGATGTTGTGTTTAATGATGGTTTAATTAATGAAACCCTAATTTCAGGGTTATGTGTTGGGTATGTTGGATTATGAATTGAATTGAGCGGCCCATGTTTACAAAATATGTGCCATTTGGAATTCTATGGTATGCATATCGTTATTTGGTACTATGTGGTATGATCCATCTAGGTGTTGTATTTACAATTATATATCAATTTATCTAAACTAGGATCTCATGTTGATGTGATTAATTCACCTTTAATTATGTCATAGATGATAATTGATTCAGGTTTTTGTTTAATTGTATCTACTACAAATGATTTTGAGCTACTTTTTGGACAAAACGTAAATCCATGAGTTATAGTTACATGTTATTAACAATCAATGAACCCAATCCTAAGGTTTAACTAGCGAAATTGTAGCTCATATGATTTCAAAAAGACATTGGTAAAATTATTCAAGGAGATTTGGATTTTTGGTATGTGGTGATGACCGGCTAGTGGCTGGGGACATTACATCACAAGAAAAAAACAAAGCAAGGAAGATCTCAAAAATTTTAGACAAAATCCTTCACATAGTATATATCTTCTATTAGTTATATTCTTAAATGGTCAAACAACTCACAAAAATTAATTGGCAATTGATGATAGCCATGTTTATAGAAGAGGCTTCTAACTACTTCTCATTCATTATTATTTATTTCTCCCCAAAACTAGCCTAGGATTAGTAAGAAGGATTTTCCATCCACAGAAGAAAATAGACTAAGTAGAAAACAAGTAAATGATGCCACATATACATAAAACCTCATGAGATATCGGTGAGTCACAAAAAAAGGGGTGATTTAGTAATGCAATTGCTAATAGTTCTCACGAATATGTCGAACATTAAATATTGTGTTATGGATTTACACATTAGGAAATTACAAAATTTGGCCACATAAGGTGGAAAGACCTTATAATAATGATAAAATATTCGCTAAGAAGTATATGGCTACTCTAAATGTTGTAGAGAGTGCTATAAGGGTACCTCCAATATGTGATAATATTCTAATATTAAGAAACTATCCTCTACAAAGAGTGGAAAGTTCCCAAACCATATCAAGTCATGTAATGAAATCACCCCATGGCTATCATAATCTCTAGACATGTGAACCGATCCTCCAATTAAGTGGAAACATTCTACAAAAGTGATTACATGGAGGAGCGATTAGGGGTCATCAACATGGAATATATAGAGGATCTCCATCGATGCATAACTAGCACATCTATGCCTTAAGAGATGTGATAATGTACCCTGGGAAAGGTGAAGTACCTCGGAACGTATGGGAATATGTTAAAAAATGTGAATATGTAGGAGTAATAGAAAATTTATCTCTATCAGTCCATACCAAAAGTGTGATAATATATAATGAGCGGGGTCGATATTGAACCATACGCAAGCCTCCTCTAAAATAGGTATGAAATCCTTTACAACATGAGTGATACTTTTTCATACATAAAAGGGAATCTAATGAGACTATGGGATTCCTTATATCATGTACCCTAGGATATCAATATGATACATTCATCCTTATATAGGTCATAAATGACCCACATGGTGGTGGTTGTTACCATTGTGGTATAGTTAGGTTCAACTATCAAAGAGATACATATCTAGAGATGGGGACTAAAAATACATGACATGACTAAGCATAAAGAGTTTTAGGCTCCTACCAAGAAACATTAGTTTTACATATATCATCCATGAATGACACAATACAATGCCATAGTACAACAATAGTCACTCCTTGGATCATCATGATACAATTTATTAAACAATATGGTTGCATGACAGGTCACATTTATAAACAATATAGGGTTCATTGCCAAGAATATAACATATATGGATTCAAATGATATACAGGGAGAAAGTCACCATCTCATTGGCTAAAGTCATTTATGGTTTTCATGTGGCGTGGGGATTATCCACATGGTACATGAATTTGTTTATAATATTTCATAAAGTACGAGTGACCATAGTTGATAGAGGAATGCGATTTTGCAATGTTGAATTCCTCCATGAGTTTCTTTATTATCATTGACTATAATACAACCACTTCTTGGATATCAATTTTTTTCAATCTGTGCTCTTCAATATCTCAATATAATAATCACATACATTTTTTTTTTTGCTTCCTCTCCATTTCCATTCACATTGAAATTAGAGATGAAAATTTTGATCTTGATCTGAAAGATAATGTTGATGCATGCTATTTTTAATAAACTTCAATTCTCTATCAACTTTGACTCCGTATCACTCCTTATCTTTATTTATTTTGATAAGAATTAGAGGTTGCCACATTAGTTTTTGATATTATTTCTATTTGTATGTATGAAGTCCAATGTTTATTGTTTATATAGAGAGTTTGTTATTGAAAATCAACTTTCTTGAATAGGTATGGAATTATGGTTGTAACTATTCAAAAATTAGCTACTTTATTAATCAAATCAAATTCAAATGTTATTAGAGTAGGTTTTACTATTATTTTTATATCACAATAGAAGATGTAAAATGAAAATGTTTTAATATTTATTTGTCTATCTATCTATATAGCTATTTATCTATCTATTTAAGCTATTTATCTATACATGTGTGTACGTGTGTTTAAAAAACAAATGTATAATCTATAAAAGACAAAATTTAGATATTTTTTAATGTTCTCAAGTTAAAGCAATGTGAGGGATTCCTTAATCCAACACATGAATTATCCATAGGGTTTCTTTGCAATCATTTGAATGGAGGACATGAACCATGTCTATCTTATTTGCATTGGAAATGGGTGTGAAGGCATAAAATTCTTCAATGAAATGAATGGCCTTATGTTGTAACTAATATTTCTTGAGCTTAAGAACTTTGACCAATTCATAAAATCCATTACATGGGTCCACTTCATCAAATATTAATCACCCATTTTGAATATATAGGCCATTTATAGCTCTTAGAAATTAAAGAAGGTTGACCAGTGAAAGGGAAAAAAAAAACTTTAATCCTAACAATTAGATGTTAGGATCAAGCATGATTGACGATTCATCTAACCAAAACGTAGGACCTATATAGTGAATTGGTCACCTACAAGTAGGATATGGACCACTGTACCCATGATTAGGTTAATTGTGAACCAAGAATAAATCCTAGGGTGTATGAGTTGAGGAGAGGGAGGAGAGGAACAACCTCGTACACTAAAATGAGGCTTCGAATAATCAAGCATCATGGAAAACACCTATAATTCATGAAATGTTTTAGTTTTTACAACACCATATTCGATTATTTTCTCTCTCTCTCTCTCTCTCTCTCTCTCTCTCTCTCTCTCTCTCTCTCTCTCTATATATATATATATATATATATATATATATATATATATATATATAACTAACAATATACATCATTCACTTTGTTGGTATGTTTTGTATTCTTTTAATGACCATCTCCACCTATTTTACCTTGTTTAGGGGGAATTGTAGGAGGGAGAAATCTCCCCCTACTTGGGGGATTGTGAGGAGGGTAGCAACCCCTTTATTAGGGGGGATTGTATGAGGGATAAATCTCTCCCTACCTGGGGTCTTGGGGGCTTTGCAAGAGGGTAGAAACCCCTTGTTTAGGGGTTGGGAGGCAGTGCCCAAAATTATATCTAATTTTAGTTTTATTTTTTGGTGGGTGGATTTTGTGTCTATTTTTGGGGAACACTCTTTTCACCTTTAGTAGTTTTGGGATACATGGTTGTTTAGCCCATGGTTTTGTATTTTTAGTTAATAAACAATTATTTTATTCTAATCAAGAGTAAATGGATTGTTGATTTATGGAAGTTGTGAGATATGTATGTATACATATATACATACATACATATATAGATAATATAATACTTTAAAAAATAAAATAGATATATCTATATATATATATACATATATATATAATCTAATACTTGAAAGAAAGAATATATTGAAAATTATTTTGGTTTTCACATTTGAGATTTGTAGGGTAAAATCATTGTGTTTATGCATGTGTTATCCATTGCATTTTTTTACTTTATGAAGAATCTATTTGTCACAATTAAATGTACAAGTTTAAAATCTACATTTTGTATCATAACAATTTTGGCTTCAAGGAAAAGATTTTGTGGCTAAGGGGATTTTCTTGGTCTTTTCGTAAGCCATGTTACAATGGGAGATGTGTGGAATCAATTCTACTAGTGAGAGGAAATAGTAAATAGTCCAAAGATAGAGATCAAGAAATTTAATGCATATCAATTCTACTAGTGAGAGGAAATAGTAAATAGTCCAAAGATAGAGATCAAGAAATTTAATGCATATTGTTTCCAGATGTTGATAAGAGACTAGATCAAGCTGGATTGGAAGGCAAAAAAAAGAAAGATGTTGATAAGAGACTAGATCAAGCTCGATTGAAAGGAAACGAAAAGATGTTGATGGGATTCATTCACTGTTTTACATAATGCGAAATATTGAAACTTGAAATTATTAAAAAGACTTAAATGTAAAAAAAGATGTATAGATATTAAAAATATTAGAAAAGATATTTAAATTTATAGATATTAAGAGTATTGGAAAATATATTTAACAAAAATAAGATTTAGTTTTATAAAAAAAACATGGTAAAACACGTTTAACACCTCACTTTTCCTAGATATTTTAACCATATATAACTAAATTAGAAATATTTTAACCATAGAAAAACTTGTCAAAATTCACGACCGTCGGCCTTTTGTTTGATTTTTAATAAAATACTTGTTTTACCAAAACTAACATGCCGGTGTATATATAAGTAGACGTTACATTCAATTAATGCGAAATCGAAAGCATAATAGAAAGAAATCCTTCGTTGGTAATCGAAGAAATAGTACGGTTGGACGTTCCCTCTCGAATCAACTTCAACATCAACATCATCGTCTGCAATTAAGTGGTAATGTTTCACTACTCGATACCATGTTTCGCAATGATCAGATTGTTAGGCTGAAGAGCTCCGATGGCAAAATATTCGACGTGCCAAAAGAATATGGCAGAGGCCTTTGGCATTACTCTCACGTTGACTCTCACGTTGTGCTTCGCAATGAGAGCAACACTCAACTTGCGACCTATTATGGTGAGGATAATCACACATACTATACAATTTTTAGGCCTAATAAATATCCAAATGACAACTTTTGTGTAGGATGGGATACCCTTGACACGACTAATGTTATCAAAAAATGGTTTTGTGAGCTTTCCAAGTTTCACAATTGCCCATCTATAGTCTATTCCACGAAGATTATCATAGACATATGTCAATATTTTATAGTTATGTAGCATCAGATGTTTGGGCACAAGAACATTGAGGTTTTCCAAGAGAATTGGATATATATGCTCAATATAGTGCTGACACATGCCAAATATGAGGTTTTCCAAGAGAATTGGATATATATGCTCAATATATAGTGCTGACACATGCCAAATATTTCAAATGGGTGGATATATGATCATATGAGTTTCAACATCAAGTGGGGCAAGCTAAAGCATATTTACAAGTGAACCAAGCCACAAAATTTTACATGTCTAAATTTCTCATGGATGGAATTTGTGCGCGTCATGCTTTCCCAAAATTATATTGGAATTATAATCCTAAAGATAAGTTCCCAATTTATTTCCACTATAGGATGTTATCAAAATGACGCTTCAGAGGTGCATATGACATATTGGCCAAACACTTCTTTGCAACCATATTTCGCATGATATTCGAGACGAATCTACCATGCATGACTGATCAATTAAAGGATTCAGTTCAATATATTGTGGAATAATTTGCAACTCTTGAGGGAACATACGTTAGATGCTTTAGATTTCATAAATACCTTCATATTATACTGCAATATGTGACAAGGAAGGTGCTCATGTAGGCAATGGCATATCAACTCAACAAGGGGTTATCAGGAATTCTTCATAGGAGGAAGAAAGCCCGCTGGCCTATCTTTGTAGTGAGGATCAAATTGTGTGAATTATAGAGTCACATGGCTATGGTAGCAAAGATAAAAGAGTTGGATTGCCTGCACTTCGCTACCAATGAATTCCATGGATATTATCCTAGATGAATTATTAGGAAACATTGTCAGAGGATCGGTCATAATATGGGTTTTTCGTAAATTACCAAAGTCAAAGATTCAAAGATAAATAACACATATAATCCCATGATAATGTCACATCTAGCTATGAATACCATCTCATCCATGATCTTCCCATTTTGGAATTATAGGAGGAGGAGGAGGAGGAAATAACACCTCAAGAAAAGAAGATAGCTACTAGGAAAAGGATCGGGTATTCATCAGGCTAGGGGAGTAGGAAATGGAAGTTCAATACTTTAAACATACGAGCTACTCAAACATAGTCGGAGAGGAAAGAAGAAGAGGAAGAAGAAGAAGAAGAAGAAGAGAGAAGGAAGCAAGATGAGTTGCTTGGAAAAAAAATCATAAAAAGAAGAAAGGAGAAAGATAGAAGAAGAGCAACATATGCAGTGATAGAAGGAGGAAGCAACACAGAGGATTGAATAAGAACAATTGAATTAGGAGTTGGAGGAGGAACACTTTTAGGAAGAAGGCACCATCCAACCCATGGATGATGAGAAAGATACCCTAAACTAACAACCAGTCACAGGAGCTCATCTTCCATTCACAGAGATGGGGATCACACCCCCACCAACAGATAGAGTCACAGATGTTTGTACTCTCTACTAATTTTTTTCTTTTTTGATGATCTATTAAAGAAGAAGATTTGAAAGGGTTTCCCCTTTGTAGGGTTTTTCCCTGGTCTTGGACCAATCTATTGTCTCTTATGGTTGTGTTGTTGTCTTCTTTGTCACTACAAATATTGTTATTTCTTTAATTACATTTATGATTGGTTATACTGCTAATAATTGGATTCATTGTAAATGAAGAAGTAAATTGGGCAAAAGCAACTGATACGACATAGAACAATTAGAAAAATTAACATGGTATCAGAGGTGATGTGAAGGAAAATCCCAAAAGAATACAAGCATTGAAGCCCTCATTTTCAAAAAGAAAATTTCTTAGTCAAGGTCAAGATTTCATCCCCTACCTTCAAGAAGCATAAAAAGTTGGGTGATGCATCAAACTTTGTTGCATGGAAAGTCAGATTAGAGATCTAGATGATGATGTGTTGGAATACATTCAAGGAAGGATGCTTGAGCCTCCAGAAAATGCTTCCACTTCCCTCAAGAAAAGGTACAAGAAAGTTGAGTCCAAAGGAAAGAAAATTATAGTTGATGGTTTACAAGATCATTTACTTGCATATGTTGGGAATTTAAGGAAGTCTAAAGACTTGTATGACATGATAGCCGACATGTATGAAATTAACAACTTGAATGAGAGAATCACCTTGAAATATCAACTCAAGGAAACCAAGATGAACAAAGGAGAATTTTTTCAATCCTACATTATGAGGATCTCTTGCCTTAGAGATCAATTGCAGAGAGTTGGAAAAAATGTGCCTAACAGGGAACTAGTAGTAGTACTCTTAGAGGTCTCCCTCCTATTTGGGAAACCTTCATTACCACAATCAGCAAAAACAATTTCCTTCCATCATTTGATGAAATTGTTGGGAAGCTTACTCAAGAAGAATTGAGGATGATTGCAAGAGGAAGGTTTCAAAAGCATGAAGAGGGAGATCCCGTTGCATATATCACTCATGAAAAATTAAAGAAGGAAAAAGGGGGTCCATCAAGGAATCCTCCTTCTCAAAATACAAAAAGAAGAAATGAAATATCATTATATCATATTGAATGCTTCAATTTCCACAAGAAAGGTCAGTGTGCCCAAGACTATCCCAAGAAGAGAAAGAGGCCACGTTACAACACTAGAACCAAAAACAAGAAAATACAATTAAAGGAATAACCCTGATAGAAGATATGAAAGCAGGAGAAGGGACTCCTCAATTGACTATGAAGAAGATCATCCTCCTCAAAAGAAGTCAAGGGCTCCCAGGTATGAAAGTAATGCTGTAAATAAATTTGAATACATACTTATTTCTTCCCTTACTAGTACTTCTCCACCGGATTCATGGTATAGTTTGTTGGTTGATAGTGGGGCCACTCATCTTGAGCGCATGCGCTTAGTCGAGTCTTATATGGTCATATGCCCAGTAATACACTATGGTCATATGGTCTTATTTAGTCGAGACATCGAGTGTAATACACTATTGGGGTTGCACTTCCTATTTTTGTTGCTCAGTGCAATTACTTGCACATATTCTCTTGTTCATTGCACTACTTTTTGTTTTTACTTTTCATGTTCACATATTTTGGTTTAAAGGTTGGGAGGAACTCTATGGCTGCATTGGAAGTTCCTCTTTACATGATTTGACCTTGAATTATTTAGTTTAGGTTAGTTTAGGCCACATATAGTTAGATGCATTGCACTTTTATTTTGTCTTTCATGTTGTTGTTTCACTCTTTCAATTTCATTTGTCCTTGAATAAGTTAGTTTTGAGCTTCAATATTATGTAGCTAATATTTTGTCAAACACAAATTCTAGTAGTATGCAACCCTTGGATTATCTTTCACCCTCTTCCTTGAATTGGTTTACATCTTTCGATTCAATGACTTTCTGATGGAAAATATGATCCTTTAACATGGAAGTTGCAATCCAACCATGAAACGCTTATCGACTTACGATTCTCATTACCACACTTAGTCCGGTTATAAATGGTGTGTTCTTGCTTATCTATCTGTATAGAATAATATAAGGGGAGAATTTTTAGTAATCAAAGAATTATAGGTCTAAAACCTTTCTCTAAAGGAACAAGGCATGAAGTCGCATCATTAAGCCCTTCAAAGTGCTATAGTTTTCCCTCTCTTTCCTTGGGCACATAGGTGCATTATGAAGACCCGAATCTTTGGTTCCCCCATTCTTTGTGCCTTCGAAGTGCGACAATGAACCCTCCTAGTCTCCTTGAGTGCATGGGAAAACAGGGAAGGCCTGAAGGACCTTTCTCCTCCCCCTTCGACCCTTCAAGATGCAAAAATGTGCCATGGTTTAATTTTACCTCTTTCTTGAGAACATGAGCACACTGCAGATCCCTAAATGACCATGCATGTGCCCTCTATTCTCTAAAAGTGCACCCTCCTAGTTTTCATGAGTATTTTTTCTTGCACGCACATCTATCATTTATGATGGCTCTTTAAATTTGATTTACATGTACTATTTCATAATTAGTTATTTTATGCTAATCTTGTCGTTATGTGTGTTTCTAGAAACCTGGTGCTCATTCTACAAGAATTGCCACTATGTTATCATCCATTGGAGACACATTGCCTCATAAAGTATTCTTTAAAGAACTTTCATAAGCACCAACTGATTAACTGGAAGTTACAAGGCCTAGTGTTCCCATACAGACATATACTTAGTGTTTTATTGACAAGACTACAAAGGTCACATGGAGATATATTTATAACACATTCACACAAGAGAAGTTTCCTGATGAGTTAGAAGATGTGCATACATACATGAACATTAAGAAATCCAAGATGCATAGGATCACATGTAGATCCATGGTCATGCCATGTCCAAAAATTATTGAATGGATCATCACACACATGGTTGACTCTCACGTTGTGCTTCGCAATGAGAGCAACACTCAACTTGCGACCTATTATGGTGAGGATAATCACACATACTATACAATTTTTAGGCCTAATAAATATCCAAATGACAACTTTTGTGTAGGATGGGATACCCTTGACATGACTAATGTTATCAAAAAATGGTTTTGTGAGCTTTCCAAGTTTCACAATTTCCCATCTATAGTCTATTCCACAAAGATTATCATAGACATATATCAATATTTTATAGTTATGTAGCATCAGATGTTTGGGCACAAGAACATTGAGGTTTTCCAAGAGAATTGGATATATATACTCAATATAGTGCTGACACATGCCAAATATTTCAAATGGGTGGATATATGATCATATGAGTTTCAACATCAAGTGGGGCAAGCTAAAGCATATTTACAAGTGAACCAAGCCACAAAATTTTACATGTCTAAATTTCTCATGGATGGAATTTGTGCGCGTCGTGCTTTCCCAAAATTATATTGGAATTATAATCCTAAAGATAAGTTCCCAATTTATTTCCACTGTAGGATGTTATCAAAATGATGCTTCAGAGGTGCATATGACATATTGGCCAAACACTTCTTTGCAACCATATTTCGCATGATATTCGAGACGAATCTACCATGCATGACTGATCAATTAAAGGATTCAGTTCAATATATTGTGGAATAATTTGCAACTCTTGAGGGAACATACGTTAGATGCTTTAGATTTCATAAATACCTTCATATTATACTGCAATATGTGACAAGGAAGGTGCTCATGTAGGCAATGGCATATCAACTCAATAAGGGGTTATCAGGAATTCTTCATAGGAGGAAGAAAACCCGCTGGCCTATCTTTGTAGTGAGGATCAAATTGTGTGAATTATAGAGTCACATGGCTATGGTAGCAAAGATAAAAGAGTTGGATTGCCTGCACTTCACTACCAATGAATTCCATGGATATTATCCTAGATGAATTATTAGGAAACATTGTCAGAGGATCGGTCATAATATGGGTTTTTCGTAAATTACCAAAGTCAAAGATTCAAAGATAAATAACACATATAATCCCATGATAATGTCGCATCTAGCTATGAATACCATCTCATCCATGATCTTCCCATTTTGGAATTATAGGAGCAGGAGGAGGAGGAAATAACACCTCAAGAAAAGAAGATAGCTACTAGGAAAAGGATCGGGTATTCATTAGGCTAGGGGAGTAGGAAATGGAAGTTCAATTCTTTAAACATAGGAGCTACTCAAACATAGTCGGAGAGGAAAGAAGAAGAGGAAGAAGAAGAAGAAGAAGAAGAAGAGAGAAGGAAGCAAGATGAGTTGCTTGGAAAAAAAATCATAAAAAGAAGAAAGGAGAAAGATAGAAGAAGAGCAACATATGCAGTGATAGAAGGAGGAAGCAACACAGAGGATTGAATAAGAACAATTGAATTAGGAGTTGGAGGAGGAACACTTTTAGGAAGAAGGCACCATCCAACCCATGGATGATGAGAAAGATACCCTAAAATAACAACCAGTCACAGGAGCTCATCTTCCATTCAGAGAGATGGGGATCACACCCCCACCAACAGATAGAGTCACAGATGTTTGTAGTGTAACATTTCATTAGCTAAAGAAGTGGATCATGTAGAAAAGAAATATATACCCTCCTAATGATCCTCATATCCCACTCTCAGTCACTACATAGAAGTTGATAACTTCTAACACTAGAATAAATCTAAGGGAAATCATCGTGGAAAATGTTGCATTCACTACAACAGCACATGATAACTGATAGTAATTATTGAATTAGAATTCTAGGTTGATAAGAAAGCTTGTTGTAGTGAAACAACATGTATAACATCTTGAGGCATAGAACTAGTGGTTGTCATCACATAGCATCAATACCGCAGAATGGTAGTCATCAATGCAAAAAGAATCGTACCAATGGAGGATACTATGGCATGACTATATAACAAGATGATACTTATACAACAAGTCATGGTAACTCTCATTGGAATTAAAAAGAATGTTTGAGAAGTGGTGAAAATCCTAAAGATAGAAAATAAAGAAGTTGACCATATGTAGGAGTGGGATGCCAAATATTTTTATTCTCGAGATAATTTGGAAAGGTAATACAAGGTCTTCACCGAGATAGACAAATTTCAGTTAATACGCCACCTACGAAATTACTCTCATCTTGGAGCACAGTTGGTTAATACTATGGTTGCATACAACTAGTTACATAATGGGTCTCAATCTCTAACATAGAAGCATAGGATTCCTGCCATCAAAACCCTTGAATAAATTAGAGGCAAGGAGGTCATATTCAAGGAGATAAGGGATTACATTGAACAAATCAAACAAGCAACTAAACGGGAAGGTTTTGAGGTCATGAAGGACATTATTCAACAGTATGCCTTTCCGCTAGTTAAAGCGCACATGAAGCTTTCATGGCTCTGGAATAATGTACAATAAAGCTCCAAGAACATACTATCATAGGCATTGAAGGTGAAGATGCATTATAAAGGGGTCCTTCCAGATCGAAGCGTAGCCATCACAAAGGATTTCATAGCATGGCACACCTATATCACAAATAAACTACACGAAGAAGAAAATTATTTATCCATTTGAATGAGTCTTTGTCCTTTTAGCATTTTTGTCTTATTAGGCCACCGTCTCATTTGTAAATTGTCTTATGTAAAAAATGTTTATTAAATGAAGTCCAAGGGAAACAATTGGAATATGAAAAGCCACATATTGGAATGTCATGAGTCATGTTACAATATCAATAGTCATAGAAGTCAAATAGCCACAAGGAAGCTCAAAGGTCATTTTATTTCTTATAAATATCTCCTCATAACTCAAGCAAATGGATTTTCATCTCAATTTTGGAGACTTAGCCTTGGCTTCCATCGTGCTACATTGGAGATAAATTACTCTATCCAGAAGCAAGTTGTGGCTTCATGTTTCACTACTCAATACCATGTTTTGTTCATGTAACAATGTACTTGGGATCTTATACTCACAACTAGACTCTCAATAAGACGACATTCCTTCATACATGTATCGTAGATATAATTGGACTATTCTGGTTATATTTATGGTATATATTTCTTTAACTACATATTACGTTAATGAGATAGTTTGTGTTTGAGCTATAGCTATTGTTGAATTAATGTTGTTATGATTTAACAATTATTGCCTACTATATGGACTAATCGACAGGTACTCAACAAGTCCTTATCTTTATTCCTGGGTCCCCCTTTAGGATAGTACTATTTCTTTCCTAACCAATGGCTCATTTCCCTCACCAACAATGTAAGTCCCCCTTGTGCACCTTACATTGGGTGTCTCACAAATCTCACATTCTTCTTGATTCAAATAGGAATTGCATTTTCTCATGTGAGATTGTAACCTAGGCATATCCTGGAAAAACATTTCAATGAAGGATGACATGACCGTATGGGACTCCTACACAAAATGGTGTGAGGTCTAATTGGGAATTCGCGTCAGGGAGATCCCCTTACAATGTTGGCAGCATCCGTCACCGTCAATAGGCCCATATGGATTCAGTGAGTGCCACATGGGTATGAGTGCCATATGCCCAGTTGGGCCTAGGAATTTAAAATGTGAGTGGCTTTGTTTTGTTATTGATGGATGGAGTCATAGAGGGATTGGTTATTCAATATTATGTTTAAGAAAACAATTCTATAACTGATGGTTAATGATCTGCAAGGTGGACTTTGGAATTGAATGAGATGCAGATATTAGGTTAATTGTGCTCAAGATAGAATTAGGTTTGATGTGATCTGTAAGTAAACTCTAGGAGCTTACTGGATCTGAGGGTTTTCTGGCACTATTTATGGCTTGGTTCCATGGAGTTCTGATGGGGAACTCAATTGGAGATAGCTCATGAGTCCTAGTTGGGGCTCTAGAGCTAGTTGTGGGAATTTCTATTCGGTTATTTGATAATTGGACACTAGGTAGCAACGATGCTCCTAGAGTTGGAGGCATGGACTATTCTAACCAGCCAAAATTTTCACTAGAAGGTAGGCATGACTAAAGATTTTAGATGACACTCCATAGGTGCCGGTCAAGGAGACATGGAAATGTGTTTGGAGACTAAGGTTGTTAAGGTTGGTTTTGTGACCTAAGTTTTATGTTTTTATTGTTGACTAATTCCTTCGGAGTCTTTTTCCTAGCTCGGGGGTGACCTATGGCTACGATTATGAGCCACATTGTATACGAATGCAAAGAACGTGGAGAGCCTATAGCTAGTTTGTGTTCTTACGCAGATAAATGTCTTTACTTGATGTTGTGTTTAATGATGGTTTAATTAATGAAACCCTAATTTCAGGGTTATGTGTTGGGTATGTTGGATTATGAATTGAATTGAGCGGCCCATGTTTACAAAATATGTGCCATTTGGAATTCTATGGTATGCATATCGTTATTTGGTACTATGTGGTATGATCCATCTAGGTGTTGTATTTACAATTATATATCAATTTATCTAAACTAGGATCTCATGTTGATGTGATTAATTCACCTTTAATTATGTCATAGATGATAATTGATTCAGGTTTTTGTTTAATTGTATCTACTACAAATGATTTTGAGCTACTTTTTGGACAAAACGTAAATCCATGAGTTATAGTTACATGTTATTAACAATCAATGAACCCAATCCTAAGGTTTAACTAGCGAAATTGTAGCTCATATGATTTCAAAAAGACATTGGTAAAATTATTCAAGGAGATTTGGATTTTTGGTATGTGGTGATGACCGGCTAGTGGCTGGGGACATTACATCGCAAGAAAAAAACAAAGCAAGGAAGATCTCAAAAATTTTAGACAAAATCCTTCACATAGTATATATCTTCTATTAGTTATATTCTTAAATGGTCAAACAACTCACAAAAATTAATTGGCAATTGATGATAGCCATGTTTATAGAAGAGGCTTCTAACTACTTCTCATTCATTATTATTTATTTCTCCCTAAAACTAGCCTAGGATTAGTAAGAAGGATTTTCCATCCACAGAAGCAAATAGACTAAGTAGAAAACAAGTAAATGATGCCACATATACATAAAACCTCATGAGATATCGGTGAGTCACAAACAAAGGGGTGATTTAGTAATGTAGTTGCTAATAGTTCTCACGAATATGTGGAACATTAAATATTGTGTTATGGATTTACACATTAGGAAATTACAAAATTTGGCCACATAAGGTGGAAAGACCTTATAATAATGATAAAATATTCGCTGAGAAGTATATGGCTACTCTAAATGTTGTAGAGAGTGCTATAAGGGTACCTCCAATATGTGATAATATTCTAATATTAAGAAAATATCCTCTACAAAGAGTGGAAAGTTCCCAAACCATATCAAGTCATGTAATGAAATCACCCCATGGCTATCATAATCTCTAGACATGTGAACCGATCCTCCAATTAAGTGGAAACATTCTACAAAAGTGATTACATGGAGGAGCGATTAGGGGTCATCAACATGGAATATATAGAGGATCTCCATCGATGCATAACTAGCACATCTATGCCTTAAGAGATGTGATAATGTACCCTGGGAAAGGTGAAGTACCTCGGAACGTATGGGAATATGTTAAAAAATGTGAATATGTAGGAGTAATAGAAAATTTATCTCTATCAGTCCATACCAAAAGTGTGATAATATATAATGAGCGGGGTCGATATTGAACCATACGCAAGCCTCCTCTAAAATAGGTATGAAATCCTTTACAACATGAGTGATACTTTTTCATACATAAAAGGGAATCTAATGAGACTATGGGATTCCTTATATCATGTACCCTAGGATATCAATATGATACATTCATCCTTATATAGGTCATAAATGACCCACATGGTGGTGGTTGTTACCATTGTGGTATAGTTAGGTTCAACTATCAAAGAGATACATATCTAGAGATGGGGACTAAAAATACATGACATGACTAAGCATAAAGAGTTTTAGGCTCCTACCTAGAAACATTAGTTTTACATATATCATCCATGAATGACACAATACAATGCCATAGTACAACAATAGTCACTCCTTGGATCATCATGATACAATTTATTAAACAATATGGTTGCATGACAGGTCACATTTATAAACAATATAGGGTTCATTGCCAAGAATATAACATATATGGATTCAAATGATATACAGGGAGAAAGTCACCATCTCATTGGCTAAAGTCATTTATGGTTTTCATGTGGCGTGGGGATTATCCACATGGTACATGAATTTGTTTATAATATTTCATAAAGTACGAGTGACCATAGTTGATAGAGGAATGCGATTTTGCAGTGTTGATGTCCTCCATGACTTTCTTTATTATCATTGACTATAATACAACCACTTCTTGGATATCAAATTTTTTCAATCTGTGCTCTTCAATATCTCAATATAATAATCACATACATTTTTTTTTTGCTTCCTCTCCATTTCCATTCACATTGAAATTAGAGATGAAAATTTTGATCTTGATCTGAAAGATAATGTTGATGCATGCTATTTTTAATAAACTTCAATTCTCTATCAACTTTGACTCCGTATCACTCCTTATCTTTATTTATTTTGATAAGAATTAGAGGTTGCCACATTAGTTTTTGATATTATTTCTATTTGTATGTATGAAGTCCAATGTTTATTGTTTATATAGAGAGTTTGTTATTGAAAATCAACTTTCTTGAATAGGTATGGAATTATGGTTGTAACTATTCAAAAATTAGCTACTTTATTAATCAAATCAAATTCAAATGTTATTAGAGTAGGTTTTACTATTATTTTTATATCACAATAGAAGATGTAAAATGAAAATGTTTTAATATTTATTTGTCTATCTATCTATATAGCTATTTATCTATCTATTTAAGCTATTTATCTATACATGTGTGTACGTGTGTTTAAAAAACAAATGTATAATCTATAAAAGACAAAATTTAGATATTTTTTAATGTTCTCAAGTTAAAGCAATGTGAGGGATTCCTTAATCCAACACATGAATTATCCATAGGGTTTCTTTGCAATCATTTGAATGGAGGACATGAACCATGTCTATCTTATTTGCATTGGAAATGGGTGTGAAGGCATAAAATTCTTCAATGAAATGAATGGCCTTATGTTGTAACTAATATTTCTTGAGCTTAAGAACTTTGACCAATTCATAAAATCCATTACATGGGTCCACTTCATCAAATATTAATCACCCATTTTGAATATATAGGCCATTTATAGCTCTTAGAAATTAAAGAAGGTTGACCAGTGAAAGGGAAAAAAAAAACTTTAATCCTAACAATTAGATGTTAGGATCAAGCATGATTGACGATTCATCTAACCAAAACGTAGGACCTATATAGTGAATTGGTCACCTCCAAGTACCCATGATTAGGTTAATTGTGAACCGAGAATAAATCCACTGTACCACTGTACCCATGATTAGGTTAATTGTGAACCGAGAATAAATCCTACGGTGTATGAGTTAAGGAGAGGGAGGAGAGGAACAACCTCTTACACTAAAATGAGGCTTCACTAACAATATACATCACTTACTTTGTTGGTATGTTTTGTATTCTTTTAATGACCATCTCCACCTATTTTACCTTGTTTAGGGGGAATTGTAGGAGGGAATCTTATTTTTGTTAAATCTTATTTAACAAAAATAAGATTTAGTTTTATTAAAAAAGAGCATGGTTAAACACGTTTAACACCTCACTTTTCCTAGATAGGTTAACCATATATAATTAAATTAGAAATATTTTAACCATAGAAAAACTTGTCAAAATTCACGACCGTCGGCCTTTTGTTTGATTTTTAATAAAATACTTGTTTTACCAAAACTAACATGCCGGTGTACATATAAGTAGACGTTACATTCAATTAATGCGAAATCGAGAGCATAATAGAAAGAAATCCTTCGTTGGTAATCGAAGAAATAGTACGCTTGGACGTTCCCTCTCGAATCAACTTCAACGTCAACATCATCGTCTGCAATTGCGTGGTAATGGAAACACACAGGAAGAAGGTCTTTCGCAATGATCAGATTGTTAGGCTGAAGAGCTCCGATGGCAAAATATTCGACGTGCCAAAAGCAGCAGCGTGGCAGTCGGGGATAATAAAGAATATGGCAGAGGACTTTGGCATTACTAAAAATCCCATTCCCCTGCTGTTTTTGTCCAGCGACATTTTGGAAAAGATTATCAAATATTGCAAATACCATGTTGATCATCCCCTACGTCCGTGGAGATCAAAAGAGGATGTTGACCCATGGTATGTGGAGTTTGTGAATTTGGATCTGCCCACTTTGATCCAACTTGGATTGGCTGCCATGCGTCTGGATATAGTGACTCTTCTTGACCTGGTCAGTCGAACTATTGCGGATGAAATTGTTGGGTTGAAAACACCCGGAAAAGCCCGAGAGATGCTGAACATGGAAAATGACCTTACTCCCCAAGACTTGGAAGCGATCAAGTGTCAAGCTCCTTGGGTTCTCGGTAAGTGAACTCGGTCCAATTTTTTAATTATGAAAATCAATGACCAACTTGTGTTTCTGCTTCTGTCTGAAATATTTTATCTATAAATAATTTTAACAGGCTTGGAGGCAGGTTTCTTTTATAAATTTGTTTATCGTAATTTATTGTAATTCTCAAGATAGGTTTAGTCATTATTATATTATTTTTTCCTTCTTCAGTTTAACTCAGAATTTTCCAAAATATTGAAAAAATTTGAGCGAAAATTGCGATAATCCGAGACCATCTTTCATTATCTAATTTTTGCAAATTTGGGAAGAGATACATAAAAATTATATTCTCTTTTTACAGAAATAATAACAATAAATATTTATTAATTTTGCCAACAGGGATGCATGAAGTAAAACAACAAGAAATTCTGGTACAGGAAGATCATGAGACATCAAATTTGTTTGATGTTTCACAAAGTTCAGATTCACATAAAGAATCTCCACCAGTTGACACCCAAGGCAACGAAGAGCATGAGACATCAAACAAAGTTAATGTTTCGCAAAGTTCGGATTCACATAAAGAATATCCACTAGAGGGCATTTATATCTATCGGAAATTAAAGAAGGTTAAAAAGTAAAAGGAAAACAAAACTTAATCCAAAATCAATGACCAACTTGTGTTTCTTCTCCTGTCTGAAATATTTTATCTATAAATATTTTTAACAGGCTTGGTTTCTTTTATAAATTTGTTTATCGTAATTTATTGTAATTCTCAAGATAGGTTTAGTCATTATTATTTTACTTTTTCCTTTGAAAAATTTTGAGCGAAAATTGCGATAATCCGAAACCATCTTTCATTATCTAATTTTTGCAAATTCTGGAATATGAGAAGTTTTTGCAAATTCTGGAATATTAGAAGTTATTATCTTTTTATAAAAATAATAACAATAAATATTTATTAATTTTGGCAACAGGGATGCATGAAGTAGAACAACAAGAAATTCTGGTACACGAAGAGCATGAGACATTAAGCAAAGTTGATGTTTCACAAAGTTCAGATTCACATAAAGAATCTCCACCAGTTGTCACCCAAGGCAACGAAGAGCATGAGACATCAAACAAAGTTAATGTTTCCCATAAGTTCAGATTCACATAAAGAATCTCCACTAGTGGACACCCCAGGCAACTGGCAGAAGGTAGAGAGAAAGAAAGGAAAGAAAACTAGAAGTTGAGAGGCCAATGTATTACTTTTTTTTTTGTGGATCATCTGTATTTTTTTTGTCTTTTATTTGTACAAAAAACAAGAAGACCTTTTTACTCATCTAGAAAATGTAACATTTATCTTTTTACATTTATTTAATAATTAACATACTAAAATGAAAATTATATATCAAAAATATTAAAATGAATATTGGTTTAGTAATTTATATTTATGTGGTTAGTATGTTATCTAATGTATTAAACTTTCTACAATAGAAAGCCGTAAATTTAATCATATATGGTTTGTTTGTTCTCCAAGTTACAAAGATGATTTATTGTTCTCTTAATTTCTCCCTCCCTTCATATAAAATTTGTTTACATTGCTTTCTTTGTCATTTCTCCAATGAATTCTATGTCCTTTGTTCGTTGATTTTTCTTCCTTGTATGTTGAATTCTACGAGTGTCTTCGTTCTTGAATTTATTTTGATTGCATTGTCTAGTTGAACATTGGTCAAAATATCTTTGTTGTATTAATTTAAGTTCCCTGCTATTAAAACATTGTGTTGAATCCGTGTTACGAATCTCATTCCTTAAAACCTGCGGTGAAGTCTAGTGATGGATATCTACATTGAAACCCTTTGTTGAAGTTTGTTTAAAACTTGGAGTGAATGTTTTATATGTTGGAACCCTGCTAGATTTCGTCGTTATAGACTTTAAACTATGTTAATTAATTCTCAGTGTTGTATCAATTAAATGCTTAAATCAAATCTTTGTGTTATGTGTGTTTGAAATGTTGTATATTGCAAAGTGTTTTGAAATGTGGAATGTTGGATCATATAGTATAGTATGGTATGTGATGTATCATAAGCATAAACCTAAATGTAAAAGTAATGTTTAACATTAAACTTTTTCAATTTAATGTCGGCTTCATTTTTTATCTAATTATTAGTATGTATAAACACAATATAAATTTAGAATATAAAGAAGTTTATGAACACTCAAAACAATGTATGGTAAATAAATAAAAATATAAATGAACTAGAGGTATGGTAAATAAATAATTTTTTTATTTTTTATTTTTTATTTTTTATTTTTTAATTTTTAATTTTTATATATTTACTCCACAGGTATGGTAAATAAATAAAAAAGAGGTATGGTATAAATAAAAACCTCATTTTATATTTATTCCATAAACCTCTTTATATTTACAAAAACACAAAAAATATGTTTTATTTAGGTGAAGCCTATGACCCAAATACCATTAGACAAATAATTATTAATACTATGGGCCAAATACCATATTTGTAAAAGAGAGTTGGTAAATAAAAAAATATAAAAGAGGTATATAAAGGTATAATAAATAATATATATATATATATATATATATATATATATATATATATATATATATATATATATATATATATCAAATAGGATTAGAAAGAGAGATAGAGAGAGAGCGAGAGATAGAGAGACAAAGAAAGAAAGATAGAGAGAAGGGGGGAAGAGAAGGAGAGAGGGAGGGATATAGTAACATAGTTGAAGAGAGAGAGAGAGAGAGAGATGGGGGAAGAGAGGGAGAGATGTAGATGTTGATTTCTAATGACATTTGATTGATGACACTAGATGCATTGATTTCAATGTAGATGGTGAATTCTAATCCTATTTGATTGCTTGCACTAGATGTATTTATTTCAATTTTGATGTTGATTTCTTGCACTAGATGCATTGATTTCAATGTAGATAATTTTTAATCCTATTTTATTGCTTGTACTAAATGCATTGGTTTCAATGTAGATGGTGATTTCTTGCATTAGATGCATTGATTTTAGTGTAGATGTTGATTTCAGATTTGATGTAATTGTATGTATGATGGTACATTAATTTTAAAGTGATTGGATTAATATTGTGCATTGATTTAAGTGTAAGCATAAACAATTAATAACAATGTACAATTGATTTTTTTGTTATAGTAATTCAAGCTATTAATATTGGAGAGAAAAAGAGGCAAGGTATTATGTTTACTGCAATATCTTGAGATAAATATTTAAATGGTTTACAATTTAACCTGTCATTTTCATATAATTGATATGAAAAGATGACAAAAGTAACAAGGGTGACAAAAAGTATAGCAAAAGAAAATAGTTTGAGATTTATTATTCACATTTTTTATCATTCAACACTATTACATTGTCACTTTACATTCAAAATTTTTATTTAATCATTTTTCATCATTAGAGTTATTCACAATATTTATAATCTCAACAAACTTAGGTAACTAAGAAAATTTAAAGTTAAAATGACCATATTAATATGAAACATATTTATCATATTCAAAATGAGTATACTTAATATTAGATGATTTTACATATTATTGATAAAACCAATCACCTATTTGTTAGATTTTCTTCGGCCGCACATGACTGAAACCATCCTAACTCTGGATCTATCAAGCGCCGAGAGAGATCGAATCTCTCGAGGTGAAAACCTTTCCTCAATTTTTGCACACAAAAAAGAGGTTTGCACCTCACGATATTTTAGCCCCTCTCGGTGCTCGATAGATCTGGAGTTAAGATGACTACGCTGGTTTTTAGAAAAAAATTGGAAATTGGCGAATCTTTTTTATTTCAACCATGGAAAATTAGCCCACTTGCCAATATTAGCACTTAAAATTTACGAAAAAAACAATCGACACAAATAATCTATAAATTTTCCCACTCTTTTATAGTTGAGGAGCTTTATCTCAATATAATTTTTTCTTTTTTAGTTGAGGATGGATATGCAATTTTATGTAATAGTGATGAGAATTGCATAGTAAGAATTTCTTTATGAAAAAGGCAGGTGGGTATAGAATAAAAATTGATCAAGGACTGAGTAAGGTATATGATTGCTAAAAATACTAGAAATTAAGTACGACTAAGATATGCATGCATTGATATAGATATTAGGATTATATAATGCGTATGTGCACATGGTTTTTAGATTATGCATACACTAGGGTATGCTAATTGAATAATAAAGGAGAAAAAGGGGCTTTATGTCACTGGTGCTAAAAGGGAATAAAACCTATAGCTCTTACATTGGTTGGATACAGGACAAAATGTTAATTTTGACATATTACAAATGATTGGAAATCAAGTGACAGGACAAGAGCTTAATTGACGAGGTTAATTGTTATTTGAAACAAATCAAGCTCCAAGAACATACTATCAACGCAATTGAAGGTGAAGATGCATTATAAATGGGTTTATTTATCTATACATGTGTGTATGTGTGTTTATAAAACAAATGTATAATCTATAAAAGACAAAATTTAGATATTTTTTAATGTTCTCAAGTTAAATAACTCTGAAAGATTTCTTAAACCAAAACATGAATAATCCATAGTGTTTCTTTGAAATCATTTGAATGGAAGACAAGAACCATGTCTATCTTATTTGCATTGGAAATGGCTGTGAAGGGATAAAATTGGTCAATGAAATCACTGGCCTTAAGTTGTAACTAATATTTCTTGACCTTAAGAACTTTGAATGATTCATAAAGTCCATTACACGGGTCCACTTCATCAAGTTTTAATCATCCATTTTGAATATAGGGGTCACTAAATTAAAGAAGTTTGACAAGTAAAAGGAAAAAAAAACCTTAATTCTAATAAAATAAATATCAATAAAATAAACACTCAGAAGTATAGAAAGCAGACATGGCGGAGAAGGCCTCAGCCATAATGTATTCCTCACATTCTCATTATTAATCAATCCAATGTACAAAGAATGATAATAGTACAAATAAATACATGGGGAAGTTGGTCTCAAGATAGTACGTCTATCTTGGACACTATGGTTGAGATATTTTCTCAACAAAACACTAATCTAGGAGAACTAGTTGGAGAGAATCTCTCATCCTGACTAAAATCCCTAGTTTGAGGAACTAACTCTTAATTCTCAAGATTTGATTTATTTAATTATGATATTTGGATTTATAATTGTTTTATTATGAGAGTGAGGCTAACATTCCCCCCCCCCCCCTAATGATAAATCCAAAATAAGAACAAGGAACCCTCTTCCAAGTTCTCAAGTTGATCCTCAAAAAAACATTTGCCTGAAAAAACCGCCAAATTTGGATGCTGAAAAACTTAAATTTGAAGAGAACATGAATCAACTTTGATTGCAACTTCAGTTTGCGTGTACTTCTATTTATCTGCAACTGTCTCATGGCTTGTTGATGTTATTGGATAAAGAAATCATGCACTGATGAACTTTATTGGCTTAGAATAATCGAGGATATGCAAGTTGTCTTCATCTTTGTCATATCCTAATCCTCATCTATTTTTGTTAATTTGAATTTCTTCCCATGGATTGATTATTGGTTTGGAAGAAATTTGAATTAAATCAGGGACCACTTCGACACTTAAAGTTGGTTGGATCAATGACTTGGAATCAACATATTTATCTTCATCTGTAGGGATGAAAGACTTAGAAACATCACCCTTTTGTTGCAACATATGTCTTTGAAGTTGCAACTCCACTTGAAGAAACTCAATCATTCCATGTGCATGTTGAAGATGCACTTGAATATGAACAAGAGTTGTTTTTCTCATGTTCACCATGTCGCCAGCTGATGATAAAATCAAATTGTTAAGAATTTGGGATAGTTGAATGTGTGTCACCATGTGAACTGGTTGGAACTCACGCTCGCTTGCTTCTAATACTTGCTAAATTTTTAGAACTCACTTGCTTGAATGCTTGATCTTGCTTTCTTGAACTTGCGCTTGCTTGTTGTAGACATGAAGAAGCTTGATGGTTGTTTGAATATCACATTTGCTTTCCTTAGAGCTGAACTCGCTGGCTTGATGCTTGGTTGATTGTTGCACGCTCACTTGAACTTGTTCTAACAATTGATTGTTTGAACTCACACTTGTTTGATGATGATTTCTTACTTGATGGCTTGCTGCTTGATTGAATACTGACACTTTGTCCTTTCTTGAATGTACTCACTAGATGTGTTGAACACTATCGAAAATTCACCCAAGAGACAAATGAAAAGTTTAATCTTAATGACTCATTTGAAGACTTATTTGACTTAATGTATTCACCTTAAAAATTCCAATTAGGGTGTTGGTTACAACCAAAAATGCACTTGTACAATTTAGTTAAAAAATGTTTATCTGCAAGTGATACAAAAAGTGTTGATGATGTTGATGTCGTATTGGCTTGAAATGATTGATTTTGTAGCATCCTTAGCTTGATTTATTTTATTACATGATGTGAAATGTGGTTGCTTGGATGATCATCTTTATTAAGCTAATGATGTGACGCTTTGTGCTTGTGTACTTAAGCTTGATTACAGGAGCTTGATTAAGTGTTTTTATACTTAAACTTGCTTATGTGCATGTAGTTGTTTAAGCATAATACAAAGAGAGCGTTTTGATAATTTGAACACAAGTCATGCACACACATTCATTACATAATGTGTACCTAATATGCCCTTATTCAATTTTGGGTAGATCTAGGACACAAGAACCACAAAAAAGATATGTTTTTATTTAAGTATGGGAGTACATCAAGCTTCACCTTCACAACATAATGAATGAAATTCTTCAAACAATGAGAATGCCAAGCTTACAAATGTTTGAAGAAACTTGTCTTCAAAAACTACCTGCACTGACTCAATTGCTCTCAAAGTAAAATATTACTTTTAATTACAATAATGACTTTCACCCAAAAAGATTCACTTATCACTCCAAATTTACAAAATACTTATAGCTCCAAAATATAAAAAATAATTGCAGCTATCTTCTAAATAAAGCTACTAAAATATAACACAATCATCTGAAATTTCCAAAAGGAGAACATATAAGAATACCTCCAAGTACTGAACTACTAAACAACACATATTCAACAATCTTCAAATATCACTCTTGAAACTGCTAAAGAGGATTGTCTAGTTATCTTTAACAATCAAATTGCTGATGTGGAATTTTGAAACTTGGAACTGCACTCTAACACATGATGCTGAAAGAGCCACTAAATAAACGTGCCCAAATTTGGTTCAATCGTCGACTTATTGACTGCTGAGGTGGAAGACGTAGTAAAATAGACACCAATCTCCAGAATCATAGACCCAGAAATTATGCTGACTAAGAAGAATATCCCTTAGAAAAGGATAACTCAAGAATGAAAAGTAGAGAGTTATATTCTAAATCTCTAACAAAATAAAGAACTAAAGGCTCGAGGGTGCCGGGACTCTGCCATCCGATGTCGAGGTCATGCAAGAGGTTTCCCTGATGGTTGCACTGATTTGGATTTTTAATGTGTCAAGAATGATTACAGCCCACACTCAGAATTTTGGTCCTTTGATTCGATTTGCAGTGTTTCCCCTAGGTAACTTGGTCAATGAATTTAAATAGGGACACAGTGAACCTTAACAGCGAGAGGATCAGATCACAAAATCCATGCATTCCTTGAAATTTACACGCTAGCACCTGAACTCCTATTTGTGCATGCAATTGCCCAAAATCTTCTCATCGACAGTCATACTGATTAACCAAAGAACTAGACTGGTCCCTTTTCCACATGCAATCTGGTCATATAGCTAGTTTCTTCAGTGATCATTCACAACAAACCATTCTCCTCTCTACGTCACAAACATTATAGATCGTTCTTCATTAACTTTCCACAATGGCTCAACGGCTCCTAGAAATTCGATTTTGGTGCGTCTCTGAATAATTCAAACTTCAAAGAGGGAACACATCTACAAGATGCATTGCTACGTTGATCTAACTGATGTTGGGTGATACTTCCTCACTCGCCCCCCATGAAAATTGGTATTCAATGAGATTTGCACACTTGGTAGCCACGGGTCGGATATGAACAAATCAACAATGGCGAAGTGTCCCCTTCCCAATGAGAAATTGGATCTCTGTCGTAGAAAATCAAACCCTCACAAATGTATCCCTTATGATGCTGAAATTATAATTATGTCTTTGACGATTTTCCTCACATTCTCATTATATCAATCCAATGTACAAATAATGATACTAGTACAAATAAATACATGACGAAGTTGTCTCAAGATAGTGTGTCTATCTTTGACACTATTGTTGAGATATTTTCTCAACAAAACACTAATCTAAGAGAACTAGTTGGAGATAATCTCTCATCCTAACTAAACTCCCTAGTTAGAGGAACTAACTCCTAATTCTAAAGATTTTATTTATTTAATTATGATATTTGGATTTATAATTGTTTTATTATGAGAGTGAGGCTAACAAATTACATTTTAGGTTCAAACATGGTTGATGATTCATCTAACCAAAACATATGACCTATATAATGAATTGGTCACCTCCAAGTAGGATATGGACCAAGCTACCCATGACTAGGTTAATTGTGAACCCATAATAAATCTTAGGGTGCATGAGTTACGTTAAGTGAGGAGAGGAACAACCTTGTACACTACAATGAGGCTTCCAATAATAAAGCATCATGGAAAAGACCTATAATTCATGAAACCTTTATTATATTTATTGAAGCCTCTCTCTCTCTCTATATATATATATATATGTATGTATGTATGTATGTATGTATGTATAACTAACAATATGCATAACTTACCTTGTTGGTATGTTTTGTATTCTTTTAATGACTATGTCCACATGTTTTACGTTGCATCGGGCACAACTAAAGGATCATTGGGTGGGTGGAACCTCCCCTTTTTTAGGGGGGATTGTGGGAGGGAGAAATATCCCTCTAGTTGGGGGGTTTGGAGGAGGGTAGAAACCCCTTTATTAGGGGGGATTGTACGAGCGAGAAAGCTCCCCCTACTTGGGGGATTTCCAAGAGGGTAGAAACCCCTTGTTTAGGGATTGAGAGATAATGCACCAAATTATATCTAATTTTAGTTTTATTTTTTCGTGGGCGAATTTTGTGTCTATTTTTGGTGATTTTTGGGGAACACTCTTTTCACCTTTAGCAATTTTGCGATACATGGTTGTTTAGCCCATGGTTTTTTATTCCTAGTTAACAAACTATTATTTTATTCTAATACAAAGTAAATGAATTGTTGATTTATGGAACTTGTAAGATATGTATGTATGTATGTACACATACATCTATACATACATACATACATATATAGATAATATAATACTTTAAAAAAGAATATATTGAAAATTATTTTGTTTTTCAGATTTGAGATTTGTAGGGTAAAATCATTGTGTTTATGCTTGTGTTATACGTTGCATATTTTTTACTTTATGAAGAATCTATTTGTCACAATTAAATTTACAAGTTTAAAATCTACATTTTGTATCATAACAATTTTGCCTTAAAGGTAAAGATTTTGTGGCTAAGTATATTTTCTTGGTCTTTTCATAAACCATGTTACAAAAGGAGATGTGTGGAATCAATTCTACCAGTGAAAGGAAATAGTGAATAGTCCAAAGATAGAGATCAGGAAATTTAATGGGCATAGTTTCGAGTTGCGGGAGCTCAAAATGGAATATTAGTTGGTGGATAAATATTAGAAAATCATTTTGGATCTAGTTCCTACTCTAGCAAAGATGTTTATAGGAAACTAGATCAAGTTGGATTGGAAGGAAAAGAGAAAATTATGATTGCATCTCTCATATTTAGTATTTTTAATGTTTTAGAAGAAGCTACAATGAAGGAATTATGGAACAAGTTAGGCACCTTTTATTAGTATAAGCCCCTAGTGAACAAATTATTTCTATGGGAAAGGATATATAACCTGAGGATAAAGGATAAACACTAAATGAATGAGCCTCTAAACTCATTATATATTGGGGTGTGTCATATATGATATGTTGATATTATAATTTCATATGAATATAAGTGTATCGATTTGTTTTGTTTTTTGCTAAAGTCATGGGATAGTTTGGTTGTTTCCACATGTAATAATGCAACTACTTTAAGCTTCGATGATATAGTCTTGTCCTGATTATTAGAGGAGATGATAGAGAAAAATATGGAAATTCAAAACACATATGCTTTGTTTGTAAGAGGATTCTCACAAATTAGAAATACAAATAATTCCTCAAGTGGGAGATCAAAATCTAGAGGAAGATCTAAGTATAAGGGAAAATTAATAAATGTATATTCGATATGCAATAAATAAGGGTGTTACAAGAAATATTGTAAATTGAAAATTAATAAGAGAGGGAAGGGATTTGATGATACTCCTATAGAAGAAAAAATCTTCTCTAATAAAGGAATGTGTGTATTTGATGTCTTCAATTACACATGTAGATTATGAACCATGTTGGTCAACCTAGGTGCATCCTTTCATATAAATCCTCGCATGGAGGGCAAACAGATTGGTATTTTGTTGATGTTGTAGGATATATATATATATATATATATATATATATATATATATATATATATATATATATATATATATATATATATATATATATATATATACATATATATATCTGTGTGTGTGTGTGTGTGCGTGTGCGTGTGCGTGTGTGCGTGTGTGTGTATGTGTATGCATATGCATATGTATGTATGTATGTATGTATGTATGTATGTATGTATGTAGAGAGAGAGAGAGAATATTGAAAAATGTTTTGGATTCCCCTAGTTTTCTTCGAGGTTAAAGTTTTTTTTGTTAGTGTTTCCACTCTCTAATGCATCTTTTTTATTTTATTAAAAAATCTTTTACAACAATTGATTTTATAAGGTTAAAGCACATATTACTCACATGTTTGAAAATAAGTTCTCTCACACTAAAAATATTATTTTTAATGTTAGGACATGCTTTCATCATATGGGTATATAGGCCCCTAATTCCATGCCCTTTACATGCAACAACTTGACTGTGATTGGGATAACACTTAGAGATGAAAAATCCAATAGAGAGGGAATTTTACATGGTAGGAGATTTTTCTCATAATATTGGAATACTTGAATTTTCATTTTCTCACTTAAGGTACTTCTTTTCCTGTTTGACTATAGTCTAGGGTCCTAGACCCATCACTATTTTCTAGAAGGAACACATGAAGGCCATATCCAACTTAGAGGCTAATGATCACATAGAAAGGTTCTATGTTTTGTTTCAATGCAACTTTCAAGGTACTTCAATCCAGGAAGCTTTGCTAAATTTTGAATCCACTTGGTATCGTCCCTTGACAATTGTTATGACTAACAAAAAAATTGGTCTCATTGAAAGCATAAAAGCATCATAATGTTTGTTGATAAGTGACTCATAGTGAAAATATACTTTTGTTTGTACCTTGAAACTCATTTGTAGTGAACAAAACCTACTCATGGTGCCTGTTTCAACCCTATGCTACAATTTCCTCCATAGATGTTTGTTGGGTTGGTTCTGAAACTTGTTCAATGCATTTTAGCTTGAGAGAATTCAAGGAGATATTAAGGAACTTGATTTCATTCATTAATGATAGCTAAGACCTCACCAATGACCATTTGTAAAACATTCTAACAATGTCCATATCAGACTAAAATTCCAAAGATGCCTAGAGAGGGGTATTTCATGGTATTTCATTGTTCTTATTTTCAAGAAATTTTGTTTAGCATCTATCAGTTTGTAGGAATTAATGGGTATACACTAACTATATAACAAAATAAAGGTTTTCTTCTTGGTAATATGTGTTGAGACGGGCGGGTGGGTGTTAAAAGAATAACTATAGCAAGTGTTTACCTATATCCTATTAAATTATGTGTATTCTTTAATATTCCATGAATGTATTTAATACATCGTAGGTTCACTAAGTGAAGTCCTCATGAAAACATATAAGGCACTTGATTTCCTTGATTTTTGAGAAAATTTGATGACCCATTCTTAGAGTTGAAAACCTCCTAATGACATCCATATGTAAGTGCTATGTTGAACACTTCCTTGAGTGTGGCTCACTTATCGTTTTGATGCATTATTCATGGAAATGAAGCCGAAGAAGCTTTGTTTAGGGCATAAAACCCAAGTGGTTTCCTCTCTTGACCATGGCAATTGCAATTGAACATTTCCATTTAAAATTTGAGCCCCCCTTGTTTCCTCCCCTGACCTTGTTTAGACCTCCTGTTTCCACCTTGTTGATCAATATCTTATGGCATTAATTCAATGTTTTAAAATTGTAAACCATAAGACAAAATATTGGAACTTGGAATTATTAAGAAGACTTAACGTATAAAAGGATTTATAAATATTAAAAATATTAGAAAAGATATCCAGATTTATAGATATTAAAAATATTGGAAAATATATTTAATAAAAAGAAGGAATTAGTTTTATGAAAAAAGAGTAGTGGAAAAAACGTTTAACACCATTTTTCTGAGATATTTTAACAATATATAATTAAATTAGAAATATTTTAACAAAAAAAAAGACTTCCCAAAATTCATGGCTATTGGCCTTTTATTTGTTTTTTAATAAACTAATTGTTTTAAGACATTACATAGATAGACATTACATTTAATTAATGCAAAATTGAAAGTGCAATAGAAAGAAATCCTTGGTTGGTGATCCAAAATCACAGTTGATCGAATAAATAGTACACTTCAACATTCCCTCTCGAATCAACTTCAACATCAACATCATCGTCTGCAATTTGGATCTTCCCACTTTGATCCAACTTGGATTGAATGCCATACATCTAGATATTGCAACTCTTATTGTCTTGGTTTGTCGAACTATTGCGGGTGCACTTACTGCTTTGAAAGCACCCGGAAAAGCACGAGAGATGTTGAACATGGAAAGTGGCCTTACTCCCCAAAACCTGGAAGCCATCAAACGACAATCTCCTTGGGTTTTCGGTAAGTGAACTTATTCAAATTTTTTAGTTATGAAAATCAATGACCAACTTTTATTACTTCTTCTGTCAGAAATATTTTATCTATAAATATTTAGTATTTTGTCATAGTCGGTGAGGCATTTTTCTTTTATAAAAAAAATATTGTAATTCTCATGTTAGGTTTTGTCATGATTATATTATTTTTTCCTTCCTCAATTTAACTCAAAATTTTCCAAATATTGAAAATTTTGAGCTAAAATTGTGATAATCCAAAACCATCTTTCATTATCCAATTTTTGCAAATTCTGGAATAGGTACATAGAGGTTATATTAGAAGTTATTTTTTTCATATAAATAATAACAATAAATATTTATTAATTTTGGAAACAACTATCGATAAATTAGAACAAAAAGAAATTCTAGTACATGAAGAGGATGAGACATCAAACAAAGCTAATGTTTTGGAAAGTTCATATTCACATAAAGAATCTCCACGAGAAACAACAATTAACAATTTGGAAATTGTTGGAAATAATACTGAGAGGGGGGATAAATCATTATTATCAGATCAATAATTTAATTTCCCAAACATATTTGTATACACTACTTCAGTTAAGTGAACTAGCGTGTGTACGTGACTGTACTTAGAGAAACCAGTGTATATGTAGAGAAATTTTGATTTGCCTAATTTATCATGCATTGAACTTTAACGAGTATATCAGAGATTTATTAGACAGTGTAGTAAAAGAAGAATAAAGAATCACACATAAGTAACACACATGAACACCAAGATATAAGGCGGAAACCCGATGTGGGTGAAAACCACCTGCTGTTGTCATCTCTGTCTTCTTTTAATAATAAGAAAATATATTTACAATCTTGTACTGGTGCAGACTTATACCAATACACAAGCTTCTACCTGCAGAAGGTTACAACCTTCTCTCGTTCTCCAGCTTCTACTGGAAGGGAGCTACAACCCCCTAACTCTTGTACTAGCCAATATGTTTACTAGTATGTAGGCGGTGACCTATAGAAGGATACGACCTTCTTTCTTCCTCCAAGGACCACGTTTCATAAATTTTCAAACTGGATCCATCGACAACATCATAACTACAATTTGATCATCAAATACATCTACATCAACCAATCATTGAGACTCAATCATCACTTTCTGAATAAACCACAACCAAATCAATCAATCACTTTGACAACCCATCATTAAATCACAATCAATCTGATGATTCAAAATATTGTCACCAGAATACAGTAACCAGAACCCAGAACTCTGCAACAGCAAATAGAAACAATTGAAATATGTTTTATAAGGTATACACTACTTCCATGTGTCGAACTTGCGTGTATACTCGCTTTTATCAAAGCCAACCAACATATACATCTACAAATATTAATTCATAATTCTGCAGCTATTCCAGACTTCAGTTATACGTAGATCGTAATATTATAGTATAACATATGCGTCAGGATTCAAATATAGAAAATAAATGATCATAACACATAATGATAATTCATTTCAAGCCCTAAGATCCTAATCCGTCATTGGATCTTATCCTTCATCAACCACTAAGGTTCATCTTTGGTTCAGATCAAGAACACCACCATAAGCTAATAAATTGCATACTAGATCTCACACTTCATCAGATATTGGATACTTGTGTGTGTACGTATACGCTACTTGTGGTCAATGAACCTACATGTATACGAAGCTTGGTTAGGGTGAACCTACGTATACCTCTCTTTCTTAATTCTGTGTAGTCTGATCTATAGTTCTTTGTTGTTAACCTGTTGTACTGTGATCTTTCATCTGATTGAGTTGCCATCAAGGACAACAACTATATCATAATGCCAACAATCTTCCCCTTTGGACTTTATGGTAACAACAACACCAAGTCACTCTCCCCCTTTTACATCAAGGGCAAAAGGTCATTCTCCCCCGAGTACATGCTGAATTCTCTGACGTGTTGAAATGTATTGATTGATCGCCCATGATTGAGTCCATGCTCCCCCTGAGCACAAGCAAAGTCTGAAAAAATATTTTCTAAAGGAATAACATAACTCTATACACACATCACCATTTACCTTCCTATCACCAATGACTCATACATACATCCATCTCCCAACCATGTGGGGATATACCAAATTTGACTCATCCACCCAACCAAGTGGTGATATACCAATTGTTTATACATGACAAAAACAAGAAATATTACATCATCCATCCCATGTAAAGTGGGGATATAAATTACATCATTTGTCCAAGAGGACCCATTCAAATGTATGAGAAGACATACCACACCCTATACTTTTACATGACTTGAGCAACAAATATCTGAAGCCATAGCTGGACTAAGGAACCCTAATGCCAATAATGCTAAATGTATGTGAAGGTTAATGCTCCCCGTGAACCAGTGCTACTAGTGCATTGTTAACAGGTCAAAGATCAGGTCATCTTTGTTAGTCAGATAAAATTAATGAACAGAGCATATGATCAATATCAGTTAGAGCACCCATATCAGAGCTTGCCCTGATGTTTTTCTTGACTGAAAAACATATACGCTCCTTGACCTACAGAAACCCATGTGTGTACACAAATTTACTTTAAGAAACACGTGTATAACCACCTTTTTCTGAAAAGTTTGATTTAACCACAAGATGATGCAGCAACTACTCCCAGATTTTGTCTGAGATATTCAAATGTCTCTCTGAGCAGTGGTTTAGTGAGTATATTATCAACCATTTCTTTCGAGGGAACATATTCCAATTTTTCCTTTTGTTCAAGCACTTGTTCACGTAGAAAATGGTATTTGATGGGTATGTGCTTGGTCTTGGAGTGCATCAATGGATTCTTTGAGATACTGATGACACTTGTATTATCACATAAAATGGAGATGGGTGGAGTGCATGTTATCTGAATGTCTTGCAATGTTTGCATCATCCAAAGTAGTTATGTGCAACAAGATAGAGCAACCACATATTTTGCTTCAGCTGTAGATAACGCAATTGAACTTTGTTTCATGCTAAACCAAGCCACTAACTTGGAACCCATATAGAATGCACCACCAATAGTTCTTTTTCTGTCATCAACACTTCCTGCCCAATCTACATTTGTATTTGCATGAAGACTAAGATCTATGTCTCTAGGATACTATAAACCAAAGTTTTGTGTTCCTTGAAGATATTTGAAATTCCTTTTGACTGCCTGAAGGTGCAATTCCTTTGGATTTTCTTGGAATCTTCCAACTATTCCTACTGCATGCATGATGTCAGGTTGGGTACCTGTTAGATAAAGCAGACTGCCAATCATGGATCTCTAAGTTGGTTGATGAACTATTGTTGATTCATCATTTGAGCTGAGACTGCATCCTATTACCATTGGGGTACGTACTGGGTTGGAATCTTCCATGTCGTAGTTTTTCAAGATCTGTTTGAGATATTTGGTATGTGAAAGAAAAATACCATCTTTATTTTGTTGAACTTGTAGACCAAGAAAATAGGTAAGTTCACCAAGCAAGGACATTCCAAATTCTTGCTGAATTACTGAAGCAAAATTATGATTCATGGATTCTTCATTGCTACCAAAAATGATATCATCAACATAAACAATAATTATTAGAAATTTATCAGTGTCAATATTTGTATATAGATTGTTGTCTGCTGACCCTTTTGAAAAACCTTTTTGGTGTAGATATTTGTCAAGGCAAGAATACCAAGCCCTTGGAGCCTGTTTTATACCATAGAGAGCCTTTCTGAGTCTGCATACAAGTTTTGCATCATTTCCAAGAATGAATCCTCCTGGTTGTTCAATATAGACTTCTTCTTCTAAATCTCCATTAAGGAATGCAGATATCACATCCATTTGGTATACTTTGAATTTCTAAAAGCTAGAAAGAGCAAGAAACATCCTTATGGATTCAAGTCTAGCAAGAGCTGCAAAATTTTCTTCAAAATATATAACTTCCTATTGAGCATACCCTTTATAAACAAGTATGGCCTTGTTTCTAATAGCTTCACCATTTTCATTCAGCTTGCTTTTGAATATCCATTTAGTTCCTATGATATTTTTATCATGAGGTCTAGGAACCAATTCCCAAGTATTATTATTTTCAATTCGCTCAAGTTCTTCATTCATGGCCTTGACCCAACATTCATCTTTGGATGCTTCATTTACATTTTGAGGTTCGGTGGAGGATAGTAATGCTAGATAGCTTGAGGTTTTTGTAATAGTTCTTCTTTTCTGTACACCTGCCTCTTTTTACCCTAAAATTTGAGTTTCTTCAAAATCATTGTGATTTGATGTGGGAAAATAATCCCCATCTTCTTCATTGTCATAATCTTTGGTTTTTATCTATTTTGGATTTTTGCATGCTTCATCAACTACAACATCAATACTTTCAACAATTTTCCCAAGTCTTTTATTATAACATTTATATCCTTTACTTCGGGAAGAGTAACGAAGAAGGATAACTTCATCTTCTTTGGGCTCAAACATACCAAGTTTTTCATCAGTCATTTTGATATAACATTTGCTTCCAAAAAATTTAAGTTATTTTACCGTAAGAGTCTTACCATACCAAAGTTCATGTGGAGTTTGAGTGTTTTTTACCTGAACATTTGCTTGGTTGAGAATAGTTATGGCAGCAAACGCAACTTCACCCCAGAATGTTGTAAGAGTTCTAGATTCATCTAGCATTGCTCGAGCCATTTGTTGAATAGTTTTGTTCATTCTTTCTACCACTCCATTTTGCTGAGGAGTCCTTGTGGTGAAGAACTGTATTTTTTTTCTATGTTGTTCACAAATGTCAAAGAATTCATCCGAGGTAAATTCCCCTCCTCGATCAGATCTGAGGCATTTTATTTTGCGATCTAATTCATTTTCAACCAAAGCTTTGAAGGCTTTGAACTTTCCAAATGTTTCATCTTTATGCTTTAGAAGACCTATCCAACACATTCTGGAGAAATCATCAAAGAACAAAATAAAGTATTCTTCTCCACGAGGTGACTTTTTTCTTGATGGCCCACATAAATCAGTATGAACAAGTTCAAGAGGCTTACTAGCTGACCCTTCTTTTTCAACGAAGTGAGATCTGTTTTGCTTATTGAATTGACATGGTTTGCATATTGTATTTTTAGGAATGCTGATTTCTAGAAGATCACGAACAACCTGGAATCTGCATGCTTTTCTTATTTGAGAAAATCCTAGATGTCCTAATCTTCTATGCCATAGCTAGTTTTCATCATTTTTTCTTAGATAGCACTATTGTTGTCCTCCCTTGGGTATGTGTAAGTTATTTGGAGTTCTTTTACCTTTGATCACAGTTTCTCCTAAATAAAGCTCATGAACAAAACATCCATTTGATTGAAACACCACTTCATTTCCTTGATCACACATTTGACTGACACTCAACAGGTTATGCTTTAGACTATGTACAGGTTATGCTTTAGACTATCTACATACATAAAATTCCCAACTTTAACCTTTTCTTTCAATAAAATAGAGCCTTTACCTTTTATGATAGCAGTAGTGTAGTTTCCAAATGATACATTCTTTTATTTTTCTAAGGCATTATATGAGTGAAGTTTTTCTTTGTTACCTGTCATGAGTTTTGAGAATCCACTGTCCTTCTGCATACAAGACTATACCACATCTTTCTGTTTGGGGTTCTTTCCTTCTCCATATTTTGGGATTCAATGGAATTTTCTCCTTTTGAGATGTTTGCCAAAATTTTCTCCTGCATTCAGATTCTTCATGGCCAAAGTTGTTACAGATTGAGCATTCTATTTTATTTTCCAGAAGAGAAAAGTTGTTATAGGAACTTTTCTTGATCCCTGTCACATTCCTTTGATTTGGTGCTTCTCTAGTCATGATGGTTTTGTAAGCAACACCTTGAGCAAATTTATGTCCAAAATTATGACATGAGAAACATTGACCATTAAAGAACTTCTTGCAATTATCGAATCTATTGACATGGTGATTGTAGTTTCTATTGATATTCATCTTTGAAGAAAATTGAGTATGATTTACCTGAGGTTGGTTGTGGCTTCTGTTCATCCTTGAAGAAAATTGAGCTTGATTTACCTGGTGATCTACTTTATGCCTTTGCTGACGATTGTCATATTGTTCACTATTATTTATTGCATCAAGATAGCTTTTAGTGGAGGTTGACGGCTTTTGTGATTGAGATGCTTCCTCAGTATATGCAAGACCTATCTTTATCAGAGGAGAATGTTGCACTTTGATAATTTCATTTAAGGTTTATGATCCTTTAGCAAATCTAAGATTAAGAGATTTTGTTTTCTCAAGATCCTTTCTTAAACCCACAATTTCACATTCTAGTTTTTCATTGTGTTTTTCTCTTTCAGCAAGTTGATATGTCAAGGTATCTATAATCATATTCTTTTCTTCTAAACAGATTTTGAGTTTAGAGATTTCTTCATGAAGGTCATCTTCTTCTAAAGCATCCCAAAAATTATCATCGTCATAAGCCATTAGAAGTATATAGTCATTACTATTCTCATCTTCATCACGATTTGATAAACCATTCCTATCTTCATAAGTGTAGTAACTCTTTTTACTTACACATTGTTTTCTTTCTCCATGTTTTGGGACCTAATGAAGTTTGCTCCTTTTGAGATGTTTGCCGAAATTTACTCCTGCACTCAGAACCTTTATGACCAAAGTTGTTACAGATAAATCATTCTTTTTCATTTTCAAGAGCAAAAAAGTTATTGTAGGTCCTTTTCATGATCCCAGTCACATTCCTTTGATTTCGTGCTTCTCTATTCATGATGTTCTAGTAAGAAACACATTGAGTAGCCTTGTGTCCAAAGTTATGACATGAAAAACATTGGCCTTTAAAGAAATTCCTACGATTATCGAACTTGCTGACCTGGTGATTGTAGTTTCCATTGACATTCATTCTTGAAGAAAATTGACTACGATTTACTTGAGGTTGGTTATAGCTTCTATTCATCCTTGAAGTAGATTGAACCTAATTTACCTGGTGATCTGGTTTATGCCTTTGCTGACGATTATCAAACTGTTCACTTCTCCTTGCTGCATCAAGATAACTTTTGGAGGTTGATGGCTTCTATGCTTGAGATGCTTCTTCAGTATATCCAAGACCCGTCTTTGTCAGAGGAGAACAATGTAGTTTGACAATTTCATCTAAAGTTTTTGATCCTTTAGTAAATCTGAGATTGAGAGCTTTTGTTTTCTCAATATCTTTTCTTAGACCCACAATTTCACATTCTAATTTTTCATTGTGTTTTTCCCTTTTGAATAAGTTGGAATGTCAGAGTATCTATAATCATATTCTTTTCTTATAAACAAATTTTAAGTTTAGAAATTTCTTCATAAAGACCATATTCATCTAAAGCATCCAAGAAATCATCATCTTAAAAAGCCATCAGAAGTCTATAGTCATTACCATGATCATCTTCATCACTATTTGATAAACCATCGCTATCTTCATGCATATAATAGCTCTTCTTACTTACATTTTGTTTTCTATTCCATTTTGATAATTCCTTACCTTTATCAAGCTTATCTTTATGAAGACATTTGGCTGCATAATGACCAACTCTTCCACAAGCAAAGCATTTGAAAGGTAGCTTACCTTTGAATCTTCCAGAACCCCATTGAAGGTTCTTGACAAAGTTTTCTTCTTCTCCTCCTTCCGAAATATGTGCTGATTCATTGAGTTCTTCTCTTCCTGAAGCTTTGAATGCGGCTTCTCTCATATTTGATGGACCCCTTTTTCTCATTTAGAAAAGAGTTAGGATTCTGTGCAGCTGTGTCATAGTAATACTCTGAAGATTCTGATTTTCCTCTATGGCAAAAAAAATTGATTCAAACTTAGAAGACAAGGATCTTAAAACCTTTTCAACTATAGTAACTTCTTTTATCTCTTCACCCAAGTTTTTCATGCAATTAACAATCTCATCTATACATAAGAAGTAATTAGCTATACTTTCATCATTGTGAATTTTGAGAGTTTCATATTGAATTCCGAGTGATTGTAGTTTTGCACATTTTACTTGATCATCTCCTTCATAGCTTAGAACGATCTTGTCCCATATTTCTTTGGAAGTTTTGAGCTGCATAGCCTTAACAAATTCTAATTGTGACAAACTCCCCAATAATGTATTGACAACCTTGGAATTTGTTTCATACTGCGTTTTACCTGCCGTATCTGTAGAAATTGTTGATGGAAATGTGTATCCTCCTTCCACGATTTCCCAAACATTTGTTCCAAGAGATTGAAGATAGGTTATGGTTCTTACCTTCCAATAGACGAATTTTATCCCATCAATGATTGGTGATCTAATGGATCCCTCTCTTTCGTAGGTACTCATGATGATAGATCTTCCTTCAAGTGATCAAGCTTCTTTTGAAGGACCTGCTCTGATACCAATTGTTGGAAATAATACTGAGAGGGGGGTGAATCAGTATTAGCAAGTCAATAATATTTCATTTCCATATTCTAATTCATATACGCTACTTCAGTTAATGAAACTTGTGTGTATACGCAACTGTATATAAGGCAACTAGCGTATACCCTGTAAACTTATAATTTAGTTAATTCTTCATAAGTTGATCTTTAATCTGTGCATCAGAACCATATAAATAGTAACCAAGAGTAGTAAAAATATAACAGACAGTCACACACATGAACACCAATGTGGAAACCCAATGTGGGTGAAAACCACTTGCCGTAATCGTCTCTATCTTTCCTTTAATAAGAATCTTCTTTTTACAATATTTTGTACTGGTGCAGGGTTATACTAGTACGTAGGCTTCTACCTGTAGAAGGCTACAACCTTCTCTCATTCTCCATCTTCTCCTAGAAGGGAGCTACAACCCCCTAGCTCTTGTACTAGCTAATGTACTAGTACATAGGTGTTGACCTACAGAAGGCTACAACCTTCTCTTTTCTTCCAAGGACCACGTTTCATAAATTTTCAGACTGGATCCATCAATAATATCAATCAAACATAAAATATATCTGCACCATCCAATCTCCTTTGCACCAACCAAAAACTGAATCAAACAATCACTTCTATGAATGTTGTAACCAGAATATAGTAACAATAACTAGAACCCAAGCTAGAACCCAAAACACTGCAACAATAATCAGAAGTAGCTAAAGCATATTTTATGAGGTGTACGCTAATTCAATGTGACGAACCTGCATGCATATGCACTTGTATCAAGGCAAACCTGCGTATACGCACTTTTGAAATGCCGAACCTACGTGTATATGTGCCTTTGCTATAAGGAACCTGCGTACATATTTGTAATGATGGTTTAACCTTTACAATTATTTAGACATCAGATATACCCAAATAATCATATTTACAGATTACAACATGGCCAGGTATTAAGATAAAGGATCAAAACCACACAAAGATACTTCTCTTCAAGCCTTAAGATCTTGACCCATCAATAGAACTTATCCTTCATCAAGTGCTCAGGTTCATCCTTGATTCTGATCTAGTTGTACACCATAACCCAATAACCTGTAATCTAGATCTTGCTCTTCATTAGACATGGAATTTGTAAGTGCCCTTTCCTTATGATCTTCTCCTCCTTTTATAGTCCTAGGCCTTACTCGATACCATGGTCCAAAACCACTTAGAATCAATACGTTGGTCCAAATACCGTGGGTCAATACTTCAGACAAGATACCTTGGACCAATACCATGGGTCACAATACCATGGACCAAAACCATGTTTTCCAACATGTACATGCCTTTCCTTTTCTGAAAGTGTGTGTGTATGATAATGCACCTCTTAGTCTGTGACCCCGCGTGTACAAATAGTCTGGTCAATGGGAACCTGCGTATACCTTCTTTTCTTCATTCTGCGAGCCTGAACTGTGATCTGTCATCTGTGAGAGTTTCCATCAAGGAAAACACCTATGTCATAGCGCCAAATCTGTGTTATAATGCCAACATATAATTCATGAAACATTTTAGTCTTTGCAACACCATATTCAATTTTAAAATTATAGTTATTAAATCCTCTCTCTCTCTCTTTCTCTCTCTCTCTATCTCTCTCTATCTCTCTCTCTCTCTCTCTCTCTATATATATATATATATATATATATATATATATAGAGAGAGAGAGAGAGAGATAGATACATACATACATAACTTACTTTGTTGGTATGTTTTGTATTCTTTTAATGACCATGTCCACATGTTTTACATTGTACCGGCCACAACTAAAGGATCATTGGGTGGGTGGAACCTCCCCTTGTTTAGGGGGGATTGTACGAGGGAGAAATATTCCCCCTACTTGGGGGATTTGGAGGACGGTAGAAATTGTTGAAGATAATGGAGAATTCTATAATAATTTGAGTTGGTTCACAAGACCTTAGGATAGGAATTAGTTTATATTTCTTAAGGTATGCTTCTAACTTCCCTATAGCTATGTGTGCTATATAATGTTTGATGTATATTGAGAATGTAGAGCATTCTGCAGAGCCAGACACTCCTGGTTTAGGCTTTCCTTCATAGAGTTGACTAGTGAGTTTTTTATGTATTAATTCAAGCATCTCTTTTTGACATGGTATCAGAGCTTCAGGGCTGAGGAAGCCTATACCTGAGTTGAGAGAGACTGGCATGACTCAGGCAGAATCAGTGTCTATTTTGAGGAGAAAATTGTGTCATTTCACTGTTAAACTTACCTAAATTTTTATTTCCAGATCAGTGCGAGGGCTTGGAGGAAAATCGGTCCGACCCTGTGAGGTCAAAAAAAGGCTACGTTTTTTTGCATGCTGTGTGTATTGTTTTGGGCTGTTGTCTGAGTAAATATCTGTGTGGAGGAGGCAGTGTGTTGGTAGTCTTCAATGACACTTGATGCTTGGTAAGGCGTCTCCTGATAGTACGAGTCTTCTTGGGACGTAAATCAAGAGTTAGTGACCTTTGCAATTCCTAACAAGACAAGCTCAATAAAGGCAAGGCATGCGTGATCCATTGAAGCTGAGGTCATTTCGTCTGCTGAGGAGGAAGGAGATCAGGTGATTGAGGTGCGGTGAGTGTGGAGGTCATGATCTAGCACGAGGGTGATCCACACACTGTGCAAGAGGCAAAAATCTCCTGATTGGATTTGTTGTTGGATTGTAGGCGACTTGCCCGGAGGCCACGGAAGGATATTCTCAGGGATTGCTGCTGGTAATTTCATCCAAGGTCATGTTTTTTTGAAAGGACAGTGTGCATTTGAAGGGGGAGTCGACCAATGTGGGACTAGGCCAACAAGACCATGACTGGACCTAACCTCTGCTAGATTGGTTAGGACGAGCACCATTCGGCTGTTGCAATGGAGTCAAGATCTGTGTGTACGTGTAATCAATATTTTAATTCGAAGAGGGAGTTGACGTGCATGGAGTAATTAAAATTCAGTTCTAAAAGGAGGGGCGTTTTTAAAAAAATAAATAAATAAATTCTTTAATTAAAGAATTCAAGTTTTCCCATTAAAGAATAAGAGGGCTTTTATTTATAAAGAAGGGGCTTGTTTATTTAAGTTTTTTAATTAAATAATTGAAAGGGGTTTATTCTTTAATTAAAAAGAAAAGGATGGGCTCTGTATCATTTTGGGGGAGCGATGGAAAAAAGGAGATCTCACCTTTTTTTTTTGTGGATCTGGTATTTAGCAGTTTATCTTTTAAAGAAGATCGAGGTTGTTTTTTTTAATTATTGAGGTTGAATTTTTTATTCATTCAAGACGAATAATCAAGCAGCATAAGCTTACCTTAATGAAAACAACAAGCTGGATGGATCCAATTACTTTGGTTGGAAATTTAGGCTGCAAGGGACACAACAATGCGATTGGAACAATGCAGGTGAGGTGAAGCAAAACCTCATTACAGGAGGAACAACAACAACAATCAAAGAGTAGGACAAGTAGGAGACTAAGACGAGAATGCTCCTGAAATTGTCAGTCAAATATTGCATTATCCCCCATATTTTTGATTGCAAGACTGCACCAAAGATCTGGAAGATGCTCAAGGATCTCTACGAGGTTAAGAACACCAATCGACTGTTGTTATTGAAGAGAAATATTCTCTTCCTCAATATGGAGGAGAATGAGATAGTTGTAGCATTCATTTCATGGTTCAAGGAGCTCAAGAAAAAGTTGGGTGATATCGGTGAACCTATGTCAGATATAGATCTGGTCACGATTACCATGAAAGGTATGACTGATGAGTATCAAATGTTCATCACCAGCACATGTGAAATTGTTTAGGTCAGCATCAACCCCAAGTGGACCCTTAGGAAAGCCTATAAATAGAAGCGACCTCAAGCTCATTTAAACACATTTATCAAGCCATCTTATATTATTCTCTTTTGTCTTGGTTTTCATAGGTTTTTTGGAAGGAGTTCGCGTAAGCATTCGAAATCACATAGGTGAAGCTCGCTCTAATCGAGGATTTTCTGATTCTCAAAAGCTCATATAGAAATGGGAATTTGAGTTCTTGGATTCTGGAACAGAGTGGGAAAGATGACATCCAGAGAGCCCTAGATGCTAGCACAAAAGCTTAGGGGAGCGTCTAGGTTTTTAGTTTTACTAAGATTGTCCAGGGTTTTGACTATGGCTTTGACGGTTGGCTTCAGTTAGATTCAGTGATCTGTTAGATTTAGGTTTCTCTCTACTATTATATCGATCTCTAGATCTGATTTGTAAATCTCCATTGCTATCATCTGTACTGGGATCATTCTACTCTCTACTAAAAACTTTTTGCGATGATCTATTAAAGAAGAACATTTGAAAGGGTTTCCCCTTTGTGGGGTTTTTCCCTAGTCTTGGACCAATCTATTGTCTCTTATGGTTGTGTTGTTGTATTCTTTGTCACTGCAAATATTGTTCTTTCTTTAATTACATTTATGATTGGTTATACTGCTAATGATTGAATGCATTATAAATGAAGAAGTAAATTGGGCAAAAGTAGCTAATACGACATAGAACAATTAGAAGAGTTAACATGGTACCAGAGGTGATGTGAAGGAAAATCCCAAAAGAAGACAAGCATTGAACCCCTTAATTTAGAAAGAAAATTGCTTAGTCAAAGTCAAGATGTCATCCTCTACCTTCAAGGAGCATGAAAAGTTGGGTGGTGCATCAAACTTTGTTGCATGGAAAGTCGCATTAGTGATCATAGATGAAAACAATGATGTTTTGGAATACATTCAAGGAAGGATGCCCGAGCCTCCAGAAAATGCTTCCACTTCCCTCAAGAAAAGGTACAAGAAAGGTGATTCCAAAGCAAAGAAAATTATAGTTGATGGTTTACAAGATCATTTACTTGCATATGTTGGGAATTTAAGGAAGTCTAAAGAATTGTATGACATGATAGATGGCATGTATGAAATTAAAAGCTTGAATGAGATAATCACCTTGAAATATAAACTCAAGGAAACCAAGATGAACAAAGGAGAATTTTTTCAATCCTACATTATGAGGATCTCTCGCCTTAGAGATCAATTGTAGAGAGTTGGAAAAAATGTGCCTAACAGGGAATTAGTAGTAGTACTCTTAGAGGTCTCCCTCCCATTTGGGAAACCTTCATTACCACAATCAGCAGCAACAATTTCCTTCCACCATTTGATGAAATTGTTGGGAAGCTTACTCAAGAAGAATCGAGTATGATATCAAGAGGAAGGTTTCAAAAGCATGAAGAGGGAGATCCCGTTGCATATACCACTCATGAAAAATTAAAGAATGAAAAAGGAGGTCCATCAAGGAAACCTCCTTCTCAAACTACAAAAAGAAGGAATGACATACTGTTATCTCATATTGAATGCTTCAGTTGCCAAAAGAAAGGTCAGTATGCCCAAGGTTTTCCCAGGAAGAGAAAGAGGCCATGTTACAACATCAGAACCAACAACAATAAAAAAACAACAAAAGACAGTCAAAGGAATAACCTTAATAGAAGATATGAAAGCAGGAGAAGAGACTTCTTAATTGACCATGAAGAAGATTGTCCTCCTCAAAAGAAGTCAAGGGCTCCCAGGTATGAAAGTAATGTTGTAAATAAATCTGAATACGTACTTATTTCTACCCTTAGTAATACTTCTCCACCAGATTCATGGGAGAGTTTGTTGGTTGACAGTGGGGCCACTCATCTTGAGCACATGCGCTTAGTCGAGTCTTATATGGTCATATGCCAAGTAATTATTGTTGTTTTGAATTTCCCCATTTGGTAGAGACATCGAGTGTAATACACTATTGGGGTTGCACTTCCTATTTTTATTGCTCAGTGCAATTACTTGCACATATTCTCTTGTTCACTGCACTGATTTTTATTTTTACTTTTCATGTTCACATATTTTGGTCTAAAGGTTGGGAGGAACTCTATGGCTACATTGGAAGTTCCTCTTTACATGATCTGACCTTGAATTATTTAGTTTAGGTTAGGTTAGGCCACGTATAGTTAGATGCATTGCAATTTTATTTTGTCTTTCATGTTGTTGTTTCACTCTTTCAATTTGATTTGTCCTTGAATAAGTTAGTTTTGAGCTTCAAGATTATGTAGCTAATCTTTTGTCAAACACAAATTCCAGTAGTATGCAACCCTTGGATTATCTTTCACCCTCTTCCTTGAATTGGTTTACATCTTTCGATTCAATGAATTTCTGATGGAAAATATGATCCTTTAACATGGAAGTTGTAATCCAACCATGAAACGCTTATATCAACTTACGATTCTCATCACCACACTCAGTCCAGTTATAAATGGTGTGTTCTTGCTTATCTATCTGTATAGAATAATATAAGGGGAGAATTTTTAGTAATTAATGAATTAGAGGTCTAAAACCTTTGTCTAAAGGAACAAGGCACGAAGTCACATCATTAAGCCCTTCAAAGTGTTATAGTTTTCCCTCTCTTTCCTTGGGCACATAGGTGCATCATGAAGACCCGAATCTTTGGTTCCCTCATCCTTTGTGCCTTCAGAGTGTGAAAACGAACCCTCCTAGTCTCCTTGAGTTCATGGGAACATAGGGAAGACCTAAAGGACCTTTCTCCTCCCCCTTTGACCCTTCAAGATGCAAAAATGTGCCATGGTTTATTTTTACCTCTTTCTTGAGCACATGAGCACACTATAGATCCATAAATGACGATTTATGTGCCCTCCATTCTTTGAATGTGCACCCTCCTAGTTTTCATGAGTATTTTTTCTTGCACACACATCTATCATCTGTGATGGGTCTTTAAATGTGATTTACATGTATTATTTCATAATTAGTGAACTTGGTGCTCGTTCTACAAGTATTTCCACTATGTCATCATCCATTGGAGACACATTGCCTCATAAAGTAGTCTTTAAAGAACTTTCATAAGAAACAACTGATTAACTATAAGTTGCAAGGACTAATGTTCCCATAGAGACATATACTTAGTGTTTTATTGGCAAGACTACAGAGGTCACATGGAGATATATTTATAGCACACTCACGCAAGAGAAGTTTCCTGATGAGTTAGAAGATGTGCATACATAGATGAACATTAAGAAGTCCAAGATGCATAGGATCACATGTAGATCCATGGTCATGCCATTTCTAGAAATTATTGAATGGATCCTCACACACATGGTTGACTCTCTCGTTGTGCTTCGTAGTGAGAGAAACAATCAACTTGCCACCTATTATGGTGAGGATAATCACACATACTATACGATGCTTAGACCTAATAAATATACAAATGACAACTTTTGCAGAGGAAGGGATACCATTGACGCGACTAATGATATCAAAAAATGGTGTCGAGAGCTTGCAAAGTTTCAAAATTTCCCATCTGCAGTCTATTCGATGAAGATTATCATAGACATATATCAATATTTTATAGTTATGTAGTGTCAGATGTTTGGGCACAAGAACATTGAGGTTTTCTAAGAGAATTGGATATATATTCTCAATATAGTACTGATACATGCCAAATATTTCAACTGGGTGGATATACAATCATATGAGTTGCAACGTCAGGTGGGGCAGGCTAAAGCATATTTAGCAGTGAACCAAGCCACAAAATTTTACATGTCTACATTTCTCATGGATGGAATTTGTGCACGTCATGCTTTCCCAAAATTATATTAGAATTAGGCTCCTAAAGAGAAGTTCCCAATTTATTTCCACTGTAGGATGTTATCAAAATGATGCTTCAGAGGTGCATATGGTAGATTGGCCAAACTGATCTTTGCAACCATATTTCGCATGATATTCTAGACGAATCTACCATGCATGACCGATTAATTGAAGGATTCAGTTCAATATATTGTGGAATAATTTGCAGCTCTTGAGAGAACATACATTAGATGCTTCAAATGTCATAAATACCTTCATCTTATACTGCAATATGTGACAAAGAAGGTGGTCATGTAGGAAATGGAATATCAACTCAACAAGGGGTTATCGGGAATTTTTCATAGGAGGAAGAAAGCCCATTGGCCTATCTTTCTAGTGACGATCAAATTGTGTGAATTAAAGAGTCACATGGCTATGGTAGCAAAGATAAAAGAGTTGGATTTCCTACACTTTGCTACCAATGAATTCCATGGATATTATCCCAGATGAATTATTAGGCAACATTGTCAGAGGATCAGTCATAATATGGGTTTTTCATAAATTACGAAAGTCAAAGATTCAAAGATAAAAAACACATACAATCCCATGATAATGTCACATCTAGCTATGAATACCATCTCATCCATTATCTTCCCACTCAGGACTTGTAGGAGCAGGAGGAGGAGGAAATAACACCTCAAGAAAAGAAGATAGCTCTGAGGAAAAGGGTCGGGTATTCAATAGGCTAGGGGAGTAGTAAATGGAAGTTCAATCCTTTAAACATAGGAGCTACTTAAACATAGTCAGAGAGGAAGGATGAAGAGGAAGAAGAAGAAGGAGAGGAAGAAGAAGAAGAGAGAAGCAAGCAAGATGAGTTGCTTGAAAAAAAACAATCATTAAAGGAAGAGAGGAGAAAGATAGAAGAAGAGCAAACATATGTAGTGGTAGGAGGAGGAAGCAAAACAGAGGATTGAATAAGAACAATTGAATTAGGAGTTGGAAGAGGAAAATTTTTAGGAATAAGGTACCATCCAACCCATGGATGATGAGAAAGATACCTTAAAATAACAACCAGTCACAGGAGGTCATCTTCCATTCGGAGAGATGGGGATCACACCCCCACCAACAGATAGAGTCACAAATGCTTGTAGTGTAACATTTCATTAGCTAAAGAAGTGGATCATGTAGAAAAGAAATATATACACTCCCAATGATCCTCATATCCCACTCTCAGTCGCTACATAGAAGGTGATAACTTCTAACACTAGAATAAATCCAAGGGAAGTCATCGTGGAAAATGTTGCATTCGCTACAATAGCACACGATAACTCATAGTAATTATTGAATTAAAATTCTAGGTTGAGAAGAGAGCTTGCTGCTGTGAAGCAACATGTAGAACATCTTCAGGCATAGAACTAGTGATTGTCATCACATAGCATCAATACCGCAGAATGGTAGTCATCCATGCAAGAAGAATTGGACCAATGGAGGATACTATGGTGCAACTATACAACAAGATGATACTTATACAACAAGTCATGGAAAATCTCATTGGAATTAAAAAGAATGCTTGAGAAGTGGTGAAAATCCTAAAGATAGCAGCTCCTAACAAGTGTTAGGGGAGGGAGAGCACGGGAGACTGTATTTCATCATGGCGGAGGGTTTCTGAGCGTGCGAATCACCATGGAAGGTTTCAAAGGAGGGAGATACTCTCCCTCCTATAGAGAGGCAATGATTAACAAGGGCAAGACACCCCTCGAACCAGGCAAAGGTAACTTGAGGGGAGAAGAAGAAAACAGGGACAAGAGAACAGCAAGTAACAATGAGAAGAAAAATGCTGGCACAAAAGACATGGAGGAAAACGATATAAAACAGGGCACTCCAGACAGAAAGCAAAAGGGACTGTGCAAGCCCAGAGCTGAATTTGCTCCCAGAGTAATCTTAAATAACCCAGAGCTGCAAGCCCACAGGGAGCACATGCAGACTTATGCCATCATATGCAAATTCATGGGACTATGGACCCCCAAAAAAGCTTTACAAACTTGGATCAAATACCAATGGAAGCCTAAAGGAAGCATTGATCTTCATCTAGGATCCAAGTTTTTTTTCATTGTGGTGTTTACAAACATTGAGGAAAAAGATAGAGTGTTTGAAGGGGAGCCCTACTTCTTTGCAGTAGCAAGGCTCTATATGCGGCCGTGGACGACGAACTTCGTGTCGGAGTGGGAAACCTTTGTACCTCAGTTCTAGTTTGGGTAAGACTCTATTCTCTACCTCTGGATTATTGGCAAATAGAATCTCTAAAAGCTATAGGAGACAATTAGGGAAGTATGTCAAAACATCTGAAGCCATGAGAAGAGGAAATTATACCTCCTTTGCTAGGATTTTCTTAGAGATGGACCTATCTGGAGCTCTTCCGGACGAAGTCATTTTGGAGGTTTATGATGAGGATTGGCCGTAGAAGATTGACTACGAGCATGTTCCTTTTAGATGTTATAAATGTCTTGAACATGGACACCTCCTTAGAGACTGCCCTCTCAGCAAGGCAGAGAGCAAAAGCAATCCCAACATAATGATAGAAATAGAAGGCTTTCACAAAGTAGCGCATAAAGGCCAGAATGGAAAAAAAGGGCCGAAACAACACTAAAGTGGGGACCAAAGAGTGAGGGAAAACCCGTTCCAAGTCCTGGAAGAAGAGGAAGTTACAGTAGTCGAAGACCAAGTAATGAAAGATGGATATGAAAAGCAGGACAAAGAGAAAGAACAGGATCAAGAAAAGGCAAAGGAAACATAGAAAGGAAGCATGATGAGCGAATCATAGATGGATATGGATCAGGAAGTAACTCAGAGCGAGATGGAAATGGAAGATAATGAGTTGCAAGAGATTCTGGACAAAGAAAAACTAGATCTAGAAGGGTTCCTGAGCAAGGGAACAACGGGAGGGGTAGAATCTTTATCATAAGAAGAATGCGTTCAGGTACAACAGTTATTCTTATGGAAAACTCAGGCAAAGGGATTGATTGAAGAAAAAAACATGGAAAGATAAGGCACTCATGGAATAAAAGCAGTAAAATCAACACCAGAATTAGCTCCAAGAGACCCGGGGAAAAAAATGGGGAGAAAAAAGCAGAACAAGCTATTAATGGAGTGTGAAAGCTCATGATAAACTGAGGTAAGATGAAAGATCTAACCAGTTACTCCTTTACCAATTTGTAATAATGAAGTTCACAAGTTGGAATATCAGAGGTCTAGGTAGCAAAAGAAAGCAAAGATTATTGAATAATAGAGTGAAGAAAGTAAATCTGGATATAATTTTTGTCCAAGAAACAAAAAGTTTGGTTCAAAAGATAAAGCAAATCCATAGTAAATGGCTTAGCAAATACGAATTCATAGAAGTCAAAGCAAAAAACTCAACAGGGGTTATCCTTATCCTCTGGAATCCCCAAAAAATATGGATTATAGATTCGGAGGCATCAAGAAACTGTTTATCAGTTATTATTCAACCTGTATGCGACAAGGACACCTTTATTGTCACGAATGTCTATGTCCCTCAAAAGTTAGAAGACAAAATCATGTTTATTGATTCCTTAGTGGACCTTCGAAACAGATTTGCAGGGACATCGTGGGTTATAGGAGGAGATTTCAACATGATCAGATCTCTCTCAGAGAAAAAAGGATGCACAAGAGCTCTTAACAAAGATTCCTTAGCTTTCCAATGTTTTTATGAAAACATGAATCTGGTGGACATTAAGACTACCAATGGCCTTTGTGCTTGGAACAACAAAAGAGGAGGGTATTCCTAGGTAGCTTCCAAGCTAGATAGATTCATGATCTCTGAAGAGATCATGCTTCTAAACAAGGATATAATAGCAGACATTCTTCCTTTTGGAGGCTCAGATCACTGGCCGATTCAAATGGAGATCAAGGGTATTGGCACCCCAAGAAACAAATCGTTCAGATTTGAAAACATATGGCTATCTCACCCATATTTTAACAGCAATATTGAAAAATGGTGGGCTGAAGAACTGCACATTCAAGGATCTTCTATGTTCCTACTACATAAAAGACTACAATACATGAAGCAGAAGCTAAAGGAATGGAACCAAAAAGAATTTGGTAATCTTTTCATGAATAAAAAAATGGTAGAAAACAAAATACAAGAGCTTAATAAAACTATGATCAGGAATGGTTTTGATAAATACATAAATGATCAAGCAGAGAAATATCAACAAGATTGGGAAATGCTGTGAAAATAAGAAGAAATTTTCTGGAAACAAAAATCAAGGGTTCTATGGTTGAAAGAAGGAGAACGTAATACCAAATTTTTTCACAGATCTACCATTGTGAATAGAACCCACAACAGAATCTCTTCAATCAAGGATGAAAATGGCCAAATTCATCACTCCCACGAGGAGATAGATGCAATGTTAGTGAAACATTTTCGGGACATAGCCAAGGAAAAATTTTCAGACAGAGAACCTTTTATAAAAAACTTAATTAAACACATTCCTAAATTGGTCTCCAAAGAGGAAAATGGTAACCTCAACAGACCTGTAACTAAATCAGAGATTAGTGAGGTCCTCAAGGAAATTCAAAATAGCAAGGCACCAGGGTTGGATGGATTTAATGTGGATTTATTTAAAGCTTGCTGGAATACAGTCAAAAGGGATATTGTGGAGATGGTGGAAGACTCCAGGTGGAACAAAACCGTTTTGAAAGCTCTCAATACCTCCTTTATTACACTCATTCCAAAATAGGATAATGCACAAACTCCGGAAAGATATAGACCCATCACCTTATGCAATGTTATTTACAAGATAATCTCCAAAGTGGTGGCTAACAGACTTAAACCCCTACTACCCAGGCTCATGTCTGGGGAACAAATAGGGTATGTAGAAGGAAGACAGATTCTGGACGATATAATTCAAGCTCACGAGGTGGTTCACTTGTTAACATGCAACAAGAGAGTGGGTATGATCATGCAACTGGATATAGCCAAAGCTTATGACAAAGTAAATTGGATATACATTAGAAAAGTGCTCACAACGTTTGGTTTTGATCATAATTGGATCAGATGGGTCATGGCCCTCGTGACCTCTTCTAGCTTTTCAATTTTGGTCCTTCTGAAATTTTTATCCCTTCCAGGGGTCTTATACAGGGAGATCTGCTTTCACCTTTTCTCTTCATCCTCATGATGGAAGGACTAGGCCATTCTATCAATCATGAAAGAGAAACTGGAAGAATTCAAGGTATCCAACTTTCAGAGAATGGACAAGTTCTAACGTAGCAACAGTTTGTAGATGATACCATGTTATAGGGTATTCCCACAGTTAAAGAAGCACAGGCTTACAAACAAATTTTGAAGGATTTTGTGAAAGCAACAGGTATGGAAGTTAGACTTACCAAATCTAAAGTCTTTTTCTTTAACACACACATCTCAATCCAGAGAAATATCTCCAGAATTTTAGGCTTTCAAAGAGATTCCCTCCCTTCCAAGTATTTGGGGGTTCCTCTTACAACTAAACCATAACACAGAAGCATCTGGGATACTCTTGCAACCAAAATGCAAGACAAGGTGAGGAAATGGACAAACAGATATCTAAATTTAGCTGGTAAACTAGTGCTTATTAAAGTAGTTCTCCAAGCTATCCCAGTCTTTATGATATTAGTTCTCCCAGATCCAATAGGAGTCTTACAACATTTTCATAATATTCAATGAGAATTTCTGTGGGGAAAAGAGGAAACAAGGAAAAAATGGGCTTTGGTCTCGTGGGAAAAGATACGCAAACCCAAATGCCAAGGAGGCCTGGGTTTGGATAATCCAGAGATTCTCAACAAAGCTTTTGGAGAAAAAATTTGGTGGAGGTGGGTTAAGGATCCTCAAGCTCGATGGGCAAGCATCTGGAAGGAAAAATATGCCAATTCCTGGCTGACTTCTAACATAATCTGAATGACAGGCACAGTGAAAGGCTCACCCATATGGAACAAGGCTTGGGAGAACATAGAAGTGGTCCAAAAGAGTAGTTTCTGTGAAATCAGAGAGGGAGATCAGGCACTTTTCTGGGAGGACACGCGGCAACAAGAACCTAATCTTCTAAGGGAAGAATTTTTAGTCCTCAAGCAAGAGACTGACAATCTAGGTTTGGTTAAGGTAAAAGACTTTTTGGAGAATCCACAAAATGCAGGTAAGTGGAGAATTTGGAAAAAGATAGAGAGTAGAGAGGAAAGGACACTCAACAGTAAAGCTGAGTCCCTGTAGAGAATTCTAGATCAATGGATAATTCTAGTAATGACAGGGCAGGATCAACTGAGGTGGGGCAACAACAAAGAGGGAAACTTCAATATCAAGGAAGCTAAAGGCCTTCTCCTTGAATTGGAACCACAAGATCCAAGAAAAACTTGGCAAAAGCTTTGTAATCACAAAGGTTGGATGAAAATCAAACTCTTCATGTGGTTAGTTAACCACCGGAAAATTTTAACCTAGGACAACCTTAAAAGAAGGGGTATGCTGGGGCCCTCCAGATGCCAGCTCTGCGAGACCCAAGAGGAGACCAGCGAGCATCTTCTCAACAGAAACATTTTCACTGATAGGATTTGGGATTTCTTTACAAACATCTTCAAACAGTCTGATAGAGACAAAGAAAGTATTAGTAACACCCTCAACAACTGGAGAAGTAAGGTTTCAGATAATGAAGTTCTCAATTCTACCTGGGAGCTCTTGCCGGGCTTCATTATATGGAATGTGTGGAAAGAAAGCAACAAAAGAATATTCAAAGTGGTAAAAACTGACCCTCTCAGCCTGGTGAAGCTGATTGCAAAAAAACTTAAGGAGGCAGTTGGTACCAACGTTAGGAATCTCCCCAAAAATCCTCCCTCAGTGGGAGAATTAGGAATCCTCCAGCTACTAGACTTGCAGGGGCTTATTCCTCAAGGCCTAGGCAGGAAAGTAGGCATGAGGGAGGAGACAGAGGAATTCTGGCACCCTCCCCTTGAAGGATTTTTAAAATACAACATAGATGGAGCTTCCAAAGGCAACCCAGGGGAGGCTGGCTTTGGAGGAGTTCTAAGGGATGAAACATGTAGAATAATTACACTCTTCCATGGATACCTTGGAAAAGCTACCAACAACATGGCAGAACTAATGGCTTTAGAACAATGTTTAGAATTTCTGAGACAAAATAATTGCCAAAATGTCATAATAGAGGCAGATTCAGAGTTAGTCATCAACGCAGTCAGGAGAATTAGTAATGGAACAGGGATGGATAAGGTTACAAAGCATTGGAGGTTAACTGAGGTTCTTCAAAGAATTCAAGTTCATCTTCAGGTGCTTCGTACCCTCAATTTTATTCATGTGAAAAGAAGAGCAAATAAGTTGGCAGACATTCTAGCCAACCATGGTGTTGGCTGCAAGAACAATACGATCTTATGGAGGTGGAACACAATGGCATAGAGCAACCTAAAAAAGCTTTGTCAAAACTAGGCAGAGGAAGATATAGAGGGGTATAGAGGGCTGAGGGCTGCCTAAATTTGGACAAAAGGTTCAGTAGGGAAGATATGCCAAGATTAGCGAATATATTGAAAATAATCAGATTTCCTCTCCATGGTGATCGTCGAAGACGCCCTGCCCGCGGGATGCAACATCCCATTCTCCATCACCTCCTCAAGGGTTTGCCTATTGATTGGCTCAGAGGCATCCCTCGTTGGCTCTCGGGTGGCTGTCTCCTTTGTATTTGGGTTTTGGATGAATGGGCATAGTGTTTGATGCTCTTAGGGGTCGCGCAACCAATTGTTCTCAGTCCGGAAGCTGCTTACAGAAGTAAACATGGTTTTCAGACGATCGCAAGGCCCGAAGGCAGTTTCCGGTTTTTCATAATTGGCATTGATCACAATCAATGTATGACGCATGGTGGTGGGGTCGGTGGGAATACCACCCTCCCTGCGCACTATAGGTTGAACTTGTTGGGGGTTCGATATTATCCTTGTCCCTCCTTTAAAATGAGGAGAACCGACGGTGGGGATGGATCATGCAGTTTGATGTACGGGCGGGTTATTTGTCATGCCTCTCTCATTTGCGGGGTTGATTACTACCATCAGATCAGGTCAGCTATATCAACAATGCAGATTATGGAGGCAGGTTGTCATTTGACTGTGATTTGTCAAGCTTTGTGGGGGCATCCTCCACCTTGTACGGGCACCATTTTTGGCATCTGTCAGGTTTTTGGCGGGTGCAGTCAGTCTCTTTTTCACTGGTTGGGCCGCTTGTTGTTCTTTGAGGAAAGCACCTTTCCTTTTCCTCCTCTATTACTTAGGGATTGTGTTAAGGGGTACTTTGGTACTTGGTTTTTCTTTTGGTCCGTTGGCTACCTCTTTGTTTCTCTTTTGAGAATTTTGAAGGTGAGACGTTGAACTTAGGGCTAGTTCCTCCCTCCCTTTTCGCTGGTTATGTAGGTTTTCTCCTTGGTACTCACTTCACCAAGGATGGTTGTATTCTATGTATTTTAAACTATTGATTAATGAATAGCAGGACCAACCCTTGCATTAGCAGAAAAGAAAATCCTAACGATAGCAAATAAAGAAGTTGACGATATGTATGAGTGGGATGCCAAATATTTTCATTCTCGAGAGAATTTGGAAAGGAAAGACAAGGTCTTTAGCGAGATAGATAGATTTTAGTTAATACGCCACCTACGAGATTATTCTCATCTTGGAGCACAGTCGGTTAATACTATGTTTGCATACAACTAGTTACAGAATGGGTTTCAATCTCTAACATAGAAGCATAGGATGCCTGCCATCAGAACCCTTGAATAAATTAGAGGCGGGGAGGTCATATTCAAGGAGATAAGGGATTACATTGAACAAATCAAATAAGCAACTAAACAGGAAGGTTTTGAGGTAATGGAGGACATTATTCAACAGTATGCCTTTCCGCTAGTTAAAGAGCACATGAAGCTTTCATGGCTCTGGAATAATGTACAATAAAGCTCCAAGAACATACTATCATAGGCATTGAAGGTGAAGATGCATTATAAAGGGGTCTTTCCAGATCGGAGTGTAGCCATCGCAAAGGATTTCATAGCATGGCACACCTATATCACAAATAAACTACACGAGGAAGAAAATTATTTGTCCATTTGAATGAGTCTTTGGCCTTTTAGCATTTTTGTCTTATTAGGTCACTGTCTCATTTGTAAATTGTCTTATGTAATAAATGTTTCCTAATGAATTCCAAGGGAAACAAGTTGAATATGAAAAGCCACATATTGGAATGTAATGAGTCATGTTAGAATATCAATAGTCATAAAAGTCAAAGAGTCACAAGGAAGCTCAAAGGTCATTGTATTTGTTATAAATATCTCCTCATAACTCAAGCGAATGGATTTTCATCTCGATTTTGGAGGCTTAGCCTTGGCTTCTCTTGTGCTACATTGGAGATAAATTACTCTATCAAAAAGCAATTTGTGGCTTCATGTGTCACTACTCAATACAATGTTTCATTCATGTAACAATGTACTTGGGATCTTATACTCACAATCAGAAGCTCAATAAGATGGCATTCCTTCATACATGTATCGTAGATATCATTGGACTATTCTGGTTATGTTTATGGTATATGTTGCTTTAACTACATATTACGTTAATGAACTAGTTTGTGTCTGAGCTATAGCTATTGTTGAATTAATGTTGTTATGATTTAACAATTATTGCCTACTATGTGGACTAATCGACAAGTACTCAACAAGTCCTTATATTTATTCCTGGGTCCCCCTTTAGGATAGTACTATTTCTTTTCTAACCGGCGGCTTATTTCCCTCACCAACAATGTAAGTCCCCCTGGTACACCTTACATTGGGTGTCTCACAAAACTCACGTTCTTTTTTATTCAAATAGGCATTGAGTTTTCTCCTGTGGATTGTAACCAAGGCATATCCTAGAAAAATAGTTTCAACGAAGGACGACATGATCGTATGGAACTCCTACACAAAACGGTGTGAGGTCTAATTTGGACTTTGCATCAGGTAGATCCCCTTACAATGTTGGGGACATCTAGCACCATCAATAGGCCCATATGGATTCAGTGAGTGCCACATGGGTATGAGTGCCATATGCCCAGTTGGGCCCATGAATTTAAAATGTGAGTGGCTTTGTTTTATTATTGATGGATGGAGTCATGAAGGGATTGGTTATTCAATATTATATTTAAGAAAACAGTTCTATAACCGATGGTTAATGATCCGCAAGGTGGACCTTGGAATTGAACGAGATGCAAATATTAGGTTAATTGTGCTCAAGATAGAATTAGGTTTGATGTGATCTCTAAGTAAACTCTAGGAGCTTAGTGGCTCTGAGGGTTTTCCGGCACTACTTATGGCTTGGTTCCATGGAGTTCTCATGGGGAACTCAATTGGAGATAGCTTGTGAGTCCTAGTTGGGGCTCTAGAACTAGTTCTGGGAATTTCTATTTGGTTGTTTGAAAATTGGACACTAGGTTGCAACGGTGATCCTAGAGTTGGAGGCATTGACTATTCTAACCAGCCATAAGTTTCACTAGAAGATAGGCATAACTGAAGGTTTTAGACTACACTCCATAGGTGCTGGTCAAGCAGACATGAACATGTGTTTGGAGACTAAGGTTGTTAAGGTTGGTTTTGTGACCTAAGTTTTATGTTTTTATTTTTGATTGATTCCTTTAGAGTCATTTTCCTAGCTCGAGGGTGACATACAACTGCGATTATGAGCCACAAGGTATACGAATGCGAAGAATGTGGACAGATTGTAGCTAGTTTGTGTTCTCACGTAGATAAATGTCTTTACTTGATGTTGCGTTTAATGATGGTTTAATGAACGAAATCCTAATTTCAGGGTTATGTGTTGGGTATGTTGGATTATGAATTGAATTGAGTGGCCCATGTTTACAAAATATGTGCCACTTGGAATTCTATGGTATGCATATCGTTATTTGGTACTATGTGGTATGATCCATCTATGTGTTGTATTTACAGTTATATGTCAATTTATCTAAACTAGGATTTCATGTTAATGTGATTAATTCACCTTTAATTATGTCATAAATGATAATTGAATGAGGTTTTGTTTAATTGTATCTACTAAAAATGATTTTGAGCTACATTTTGGACAAAATTTAAATCCATGTCTTATAGTTACATGTTATTAACAATCAATGAACCCAATCCTAAGGTTTAATTAGCGAAATTGTAGCTCATATGATTTCAAAAAGACATTGGTAAAATTATTCAAGGAGATTTGGATTTTTGGTATGTGGTGATGATCGACTAGTGGTTGGGGACATTACATCGCAAGAAAAAAACAAAGCAAGGAAGATCTCAAAAATTTTAGACAAAATCCTTCACATAATATATCTTCTATTAGTTATATTCTTAAATGGTAAAACAACTCACAAAAAATTGGCAATTGATGATAGCCATGTTTATAGAAGAGGCTTCTAACTACTTCTCATTCATTATTATTTATTTCTCCCAAAAACTAGCCTAGGATTAGAAAGAAGGATTTTCCATCCATAGAAGCAAATAGACTAAGTAAAAAACAAGTAAATGATGCCACATATACATAAAACCTCATGAGATATCGGCGAGTCACAAAACAAAGGGGTGATTTGGTAATGTAGTTGCTAATAGTTCTCACGAATACGTGGAACACTAAATATTGTGTTATGGATTTAGACATTAGGAAATTACAAAATTTGGCCACATAAGGTGGAAAGACCTTATAATAATGATAAAATATTCGCTGAGAAGTATATGGCTACTCTAAATGTGGTAAAGAGTGCTATAAGGGTACCCCCAATATGTGATAATATTCTAATATTAAGAAAATATCCTCTACAAAGAGTGGAAAGTTCCTAGACCATATCAAGTCATGTAATGAAATCACCCCATGGTTATCATAATTTCTAGACATGTGCATCAATCCTCCAATTAAGTGGAAACATTCTACAAAAGTGATTACATGGAGGAGAAATTAGGGGTCATCAACATGGAATATATAGAGGATCTCCATCGATGCATAACTAACACATTTATGCCTTAACAGATGTGATAATGTACCCTAGGAAAGGTGAAGTACCTCAAAACGTATGGGAATATGTTAAAAAATGTGAATATGTAGGAGTAATAGAAAATTTATTTCTATCAGTCCACACCAAAAGTGTGATAATATATAATGAGTGGGGTCGATATTGAACCATAAGCAAGCCTCCTCTAAAATAGGTATGAAATCCTTTACAACATGAGTGATACTTTTGCATACATAAAAGGGAATCTAATGAGACTATGGGATTCCTTATATCGTGTGCCCTAGGATATCAATATCGTGATAATTTCATCCCTATATAGATCATAAATGACCAACATGATGGTGAGTTATTACCATTGTGGTATAGTTAGTTCCAACTATCAAAGAGATACATATCTAGAGATGGGGACTAGAAATACATGACATGACTAAGCATAAAGAGTTTTAGGCTCCTACCTAGAAACATTAGTTTTACATATATCATCCATGAATGGCACAATAAAATGCCATAGTACAACAATAGTCATTCCTTGGATCGTCATGATACAATTTATTAAACAATATGGTTGCATGGTGGGTCACATTTATAAATAATATAGGGTTCATTGCCAAGATTATAACATATATGGATTCAAATGATCTACAGAGAGAAAGTCACCATCTCGTTGGCTAAAGTCATTTATGGTTTTCATGCGGCATGGGGATTATCCACATGGTACATATTTCATAGAATGCGAGCGACCATAGTTGATAGAGGAATGCGATTTTGCAGTGTTGACGTGCTCCATGACTTTCTTTATCATCATTGACTATAATACAACCACTTCTTGGATATCAAATTTTTTCAATCTGTGCTCTTCGATATCTCAATATAATAATCACATACATATATTTTTTGCTTCCTCTCCATTTCCATTCACACTGAAATTAGAGATGAAAATTTTGATCTTGATCTGAAAGATAATGCTGATATATGCTATTTTTAATAAACTTCAATTCTCTATCAACTTTGACTCCTCCTTATCACTCATTATCATTATTTATTTTGATAAGAATTAGAGGTTGCCACATTAGTTTTTGATATTATTTCTATTTGTATGTATGAAGTCCAATGTTTATTGTTTATATAGAGAGTTTGTTATTGAAAATCAACTTTCTTGAATAGGTATGGAATTATGGTTGTAACTATTCAAAAAATAGTTCTTTTATTAATCAAATCAAATTTAATTATTATTAGAGTAGGTTTTACTATTATTTTTTTATCACAAGAAAAGATGTAAAATGAAAATGTTTTAATATTTATTTTTCTATCTATGTATATATCCATTTATCTATCTATTTATCTATACATATGTGTACGTGTGTTTAAAAAACTAATGTATAATATATAAAAGACAAAAATTAGATAGTTTTTAATGTTCTCAAGTTAAAGCAATGTGAAGGATTCCTTAATCCAACACATGAATAATCCATAGGGTTTCTTTGCAGTCATTTGAATGGAAGACATGGACCATGCCTATCTTATTTGCATTGGAAATGGGTGTGAAGGCATAAAATTCGTCAATGAAATGAAAGACCTTAAGTTGTAACTAATATTTCTTGAGCTTAAGAACTTTGAAAAATTCATAAAATCCATTACATGGGTTTACTTCATCAAGTATTAATCATCCATTTTGAATATAGAGACCATTTATAGCTCTCAGAAATTAAGGAATGTTGACCAGTAAAAGGGAAAACCAAACTTTAATCATAACAATTAGATGTTAGGATCAAGCATGATTGATGATTCATCTAACCAAAATGTATGACCTATATAGTGAATTGGTTACCTACAAGTAGGATATGGACCACTGTACACATGATTAGGTTAATTGTGATCGAGAATAAATCCTAGGGTGTATGAGTTATGTTAAGTGAGGAGAGGGAGGAGAGGAACAACCTCGTAGACTAAAATGAGGCTTCAAATAATCAAGCATCATGGAAAACACCTATAATACATGAAACATTTTAGTCTTTACAACACCATATTCGATTTCAAAATTATAATTATTAAAGTTTCTCTCTCTCTCTCTCTCTCTCTCTCTCTCTCTCTATATATATATATATATATATATATATATATATATATATATATATCACTTACTTTGTTGGTATGTTTTGCGTTCTTTTAATGACCATCTCCACTTGTTTTACCTCCCCTTGTTTAGGGGTTGGGAGGCAGTGCCCCAAATTATATCTAATTTTTTAGTTTTATTTTTTGGTGGGTGGATTTTGTGTCTATTTTTGGGGAACACTCTTTCCACCTTTAGCATTTTTGGGAAACATGGTTGTTAGCCCATGGTTTTGTATTTTTAGTTAATAAACAATTATTTTATTGTAATCCAGAGTAAATGGATTGTTGATTTATGGAGTTGTGAGATATGTATGTATACATATATAGATAATATAATACTTTAAAAAATAATATATATATATATATATATAATCTAATACTTGAAAGAAAGAGTATATTGAAAATTATTTTGGTTTTCACATTTGAGATTTGTAGGGTAAAATCATTGTGTTTATGCATGTGTTATCCATTGCATTTTTTTACTTTATGACGAATCTATTTGTCACAATTAAATGTACAAGTTTAAAATGTACATTTTGGATCATAATAATTTTGGCTTCAAGGAAAAGATTTTGTGGCTAAGGGGATTTTCTTGGTCTTTTCGTAAACCATGTTACAATGGGAGATGTGTGGAATCAATTCTACTAGTGAGAGGAAATAGTAAATAGTCCAAAGATAGAGATCAGAAATTTAATGCGCATAGTTTATTAGTTGGTGGACAAAGATTAGAAAATAATTTTGGATCTAGTTCCTACTCTAAAAAGATGTTGATAAGAGACTAGATTGAAAGCAAAAGAAAAGAAAGATGTTGATAAGAGACTAGATCACGCTGGATTGAAAGGAAAAGAAAAGATGTTGATGGCATCCATTCACTGTTTTAAAATTGTAAACCATGATACAAAATATTGAAACTTGAAATTATTAAAAAGACTTGAACTTAAAAAAGATTTATAGATATTAAAAATATCAGAAAAGATATTCAATTTATAGATATTAAGAATATTGGAAAATATATTTAACAAAAATAAGATTTAGTTTTATTAAGAAAAAGCATTGGAAAGCACGTTTAACACCTCACTTTTCCTAGATATTTTAACAATATATAATTAAATTAGAAATATTTTAACCTTAGAAAAACTTCCCAAAATTCACGACCGTCGGCCTTTTGTTTAATTTTTGCTGAAATACTTGTCTTACCAAAACTAACATGCCGGTGTATATATAAGTAGAAGTTACATTCAATTAATTGCGAAATCGAAATCATAATAGAAAGAAATCCTTCGTTGGTAATCAAAGAAATAGTACGCTAAGAGTTTCCCTCTCGAATCAACTTCAACATCAACATCATCATCTGCAAAATATTCGACGTGCCAAAAGCAGCAGCGTGGCAGTCGGGGATAATAAAGAATATGGCAGAGGACTTTGGCATTACTAGAAATCCCATTCCCCTGAGGTTTTTGTCCAGCGACATTTTGGAAAATATTATCAAATATTGCAAATACCATATTGATCATCCCCTAGGTCCGTCGAGATCAAAAGAGGATGTTGACCCATGGTATGTGGAGTTTTTGAATTTGGATCTTCTCACTTTGATCCATGCGTCTCAATATAGTGATAAAACCAATCATCTGTTTGTTAGATTTTGTTTGGTCGTACACGACTGAAACCATTCTATAACCATCCTAACTCCGGATCTATCAAGCGCCGAGAGATCAAATCTTTCGAGGTGAAAACATTTCCTCAAGTTTTGCACTCAAAAAAGAGGTTTGTACCTCAAGATATTTGACCCCCTCTCCGCGCTTGATAGATCCGAAGTTAAGATGTATCAAGGCTGGTTTTTAGAAAAAATTGGAAATTGACAAATATTTTTTTTTTAACCAAGGAAAATTAGCCCACTTACCAATATTAACACTTCAAATTTTCCATGTTTAAAATATATCTTACGACAAAAAAAATCGACACAAATAATCTATAAATCTTCCCACTCTTTTATAGTTGAGGTGCTTTATCTCAATATAATTTTTTTCTTTTTTAGTTGAGGATGGATATGCAATTTTATGTAATAGTGATGAGACTTGGTGAGTAATAATTTCTTTATGAAAAGGAACGTGAGTATAGAATAAAAATTGATCAAGCACTGAGTAAGGTATATGATTGCTAAAAATACTAGAAAGTAAGTACGACTAAGATATGCATGCATTGATATAGATATTAGAATTATATAATGCGTATGTGCACATGGTTTTTAGATTATGCGTACACTAGGGTATGCTAATTCAATAATAAAGGAAAAAAAGGGGTTTTATGTCACTGGTGCTAAAACGAAATAAAACCTATAGCTTTTACATTGGTTGGATAGGACAAAATGTTAATTTTGACATAGTACACATGATTGGAAATCAAGTGACAGGACAAGAGCTTAATTGACTAAGTTAATTGTTATTTGAAACAAATCAAGCTCCAAGAACATATTATTAGAGGAATTGAAGGTGAAGATGCACTATAAATGGGTTTATTTATCTATACATGTGTGTACGTGTGTTTATAAAACAAATGTATAATCTATAAAAGACAAAATTTAGATAGTTTTTAATGTTCTCAAGTTAAATAACTATGAAAGATTCCTTAAACCAAAACATGAATAATCCATAGGGTTTCTTTGCAATCATTTGAATGGAAGACATGAACCATGTCTATCTTATTTGCATTGGAAATGGGTGTGAAGGCATAAAATTGGTCAATGAAATCACTGGCCTTAAAGAAGTTTGACAAGCAAAAGGAAAAAAAAACCTTAATCCTAACAATTATGAAGGAAACTCACACACATAAAATAAATATCAATAAAATTAACGCTCAAAAGTATAGAAAGTAGACATGACAGAAAAGACCTCAGCCATAATTTATTCCTCACATTCTCATTATTAAAAAATCCAATGTACAAAGAATGATAATAGTACAAATAAATACATGAGGAAGTTGGTCTCAAAATAGTACGTCTATCTTGGACACTATGGTTGAGATATTTTCTCAACAAAACACTAATCTAGTAGACCTAGTTGGAGAGAATCTCTCATCCTAACTAAAATCCCTAGTTTGAGGAACTAACTCCTAATTCTCAAGATTTGATTTATTTAATTATGATATTTGGATTTATTATTGTTTTATTGTGAGAGTGAGGCTAACATTCCCCCCCCCCCCAAATGATAAATCCAGAATAAGAACAAGGAACCCTCTTCCAAGTTCTCAAATTGATTCTCAAAAAAGCATTTGCCCGAAAAAACGCCAAAGATGGATCCTGAAAAACTCAAATCTAAAGAGAACATGAGTCAACTTTGATTGCAACTTCAGTTTGCATGCACTTATGTTTGTCTGCAACTGTCTCATGGCTTGTTGATGTTATTGGATCAAGAAATCTTGCACTGATGAACTTGATTGGCTTAGTATAATCGGGGATATGCAAGTTGTCTTCATCTTTGTCATATCCTAATCCTCATCGATTTTTTTCAATTTGAATTTCTTCCCATGGCTTGATGATTGGTTTGGAAAAAAGTTGAATTGAATCAGGGACCACTTCGACAATTGAAGTTGGTTGGATCAATGAATTGGAATCAACATCTTTGTCTTCATCTGTATGGATGAAAGACATGGAAACATCACCCTTCTGTTGCAACATATCTCTTTGAAATTGCGACTCTAGTTGAAGGAACTCAATCATTCCATGTGCATGTTGAAGATGCACTTGAATATTAGCAAGAGTTGTTTTTCTCATGTTCACCATGTCGCCAGTTAATGATAAAATCAAATCGTTAAAATTTGGGATAGTTGAATGTGTGTCGCCATGTGAACTAGTTGGAACTCATGCTCTCTTGCTTCTAATACTTGATAAATTTTTAGAACTCACTTGCTTGAATGCTCGATCTTTCTTGCTTGAACTTGTGCTTGCTTGTAGTAGATATGAACAAGCTTGATGGTTGTTTTAATATCACATTTGCTTTCCTTAGAGCTAAACTCACTAACTTCATGTTTGGTTGATTGTTGCACAATCACTTGAACTTGTTCTAACAATTGATTGTTTGAACTCACACTTGTTTTAATGATGATTGCTTACTTGATGGCTTGCTTGAACTTGCTTGATTGAATACTGACACTTTGTTCTTTCTTGAATGTACTCACTGAATGTGCTGATATTTTTTACAAAAGAAAGGGTGTTGAACACTGTCGAAAATGCACCCAAGAGACAAACGACAAGTTTAATCTTAATGACTTAGTTGAAGACTTACTTGACTTAATGTATTCACCTTAAAAATTCAAATTAGGGTGTTGGTTATAACTGAAAATGCACTTGTACAATTCAGTTAGAAAATATTTATCTGCAAGTGATATAAAAAGTGTTGATGATGTTGATGTCGTCTTGGCTAGAAATGATTGATTTTGTAGCATCCTTAACTTGATTTCTTTGATTACATGATGTGAAATGTGGTTGCTTGGAAGATCATCTTTATCAAGCTAATGATGTGACGCTTTGTGCTTGTGTACTTAAGATTGATTACATGAGCTTGATTAAGTGTTCTTATACTTAAACTTGCTTATGTGCATGTAGTTGTTTAAGCATAATACAAAGAGAGCATTTTGATCATCTGAATACAAGTCATGCACACGCATGCATTACACAAGGTGTACCTAAGATGCCCTTATTCAATTTCGGGCGGATCTAGGACACAAGCACCACAAAAAGATATTTTTTTATTTACGTATGGGCGTACATCATCCTTCACCTTCAAAACATCATGAATGAAATTCTTCAAACAATGAGAATGCCAAGCTTACAAATGTTTGAAGCAACCTGTCTTCAAAAACTACCTACACTGACTCAATTGCTCTCAAAGTAAAATATTACTTTGAATTACAATAATGAATTTCACCAAAAAAAATCACTTTTCGCTCCAAATTTACAAAACACTTATAGCTCCAAAATATATAAAATAATTCCACCTTATCACTCCAGAAAATCACACCTTATCTCTCCATAATAAAAAATTTAATGCACCTCTCTTTCAAAATTACTTATTTCTCCAAAACAGTGCTTATTACTCCATTAACTTCATAAATATTACAAATCTCAATATCTATATATATATGTATATATAGATATAGATATATATATATATATATATATATATATATATATATATATATATATATATATATATATATATATATATATATATATATCCACTTTCACTCGAGAAAACTCCTCCTTGTCACTATTAGAAATATTTAAAAAAAAATTAAATAACCTTTATGTAGTCACTTGAAAAGGTGAACGAAACTCATTATAAAAGATCAAAAAGAGCTTGAGTCTGCAATATGCAAGGTGTCAAGTGATGCTACATAAACTATGATCTTGCCACCACTATATCCACGCTCTTATTTGTTTGGCTCATTACGATTGAATCTTATGAAAATAGACCCAACTGCAATTGGATCAAATATACTCTTCCACGAACACTAGATTTTTTGATGCAGATCTCTAACACTTAATGTGCTCAAACTGTGCACCATGAGAAAAACTAATGCCTCTTTCACTGGTAAGCTACTTCAAGTCTCATACCCTCAGTAATATTTTGAAATGTAAATGCCAAAGGAGAATTTCCCAAAGCAATCTTTAAAATATAAATGCTGCCAAAGAAGAACTTCCCAAAGGAACCTTCAAGATCTAGTGCAAAAACTGTCCTGACCAATCTTCTAAATAAAACTACTAAAATATAACTCAATCTTCTGAAAATTCCAAAAGGAGAACAGATCTAAATAGCTCCAAGCATTGAACTACTAAACAACACGTATTCAGCAATCTTCAAATATCAATCTTGAAACTGCTGAAGAGGATTGTCCAGTTATCTTTAACAATCAAACTGCTGATGTCGAATTTTGAAACTTGGAACTGCACTCTAACATATGATGCTGAAAGAGCCACTAATTAAATGTGCCCCAATGTGGTTCAATCGGCGACCTGTTGACTGCTAAGGTGGAAGACGTAGTAAAGTAGACACCAATCTCCAGAATCATACACCCAGAAAATGTGCTAACTAAGAAGAATATCCCTTAGAAAAGGATAACTCAAGAATGAAAAGCAGAGAGTTATAGTTGAAATCTCTAACAAAATAGAGAACTAAAAGCTCGAGGGTGTCGGGACTCCACCATCCGATGTCGAGGTCACGTAAGAGGTTTCCCTGATGGTTGCTCTGATTTGGATTTTTAATGTGCCGAGAATGATTACATCCCACACTCGAAATTTTGGTCCTTTGATTCGATTTGCAATGCTTCCCCCAAGTAACTTGGTCAATGAATTTAAATAGGGGCATAGTGAACCTTAACAACGACAGGATTAGATCACAAAATCCATGTGTTCCTTGAAATTTACACGCTAGCACCTGAACTCCTATTTGTGCATGAAATCGCCCAAAATCTTCTCATCGACAGTCACATTGATTGACCCAAGAACTAGATCAGTCCCTTTTACACATGAAATCTGGTCATATAGCTAGTTTCTTCAGTGATCATGCATAACAAACCATTCTCCTCTCTACATTATAAATGCTATAGATCATTCTTTGTTAACTTTCCACGATGGCTCAATAATTCAAACTTCGACCAGGGAACACATCCACCAGATGCATTGCTACTTCCTCACTCGGCCCCCATAAAAATTGGTATTTAATGAGATTTTCACACTTGGTAGCCACACGTCGGATCTAAACAAATCAACGATTTGTGAAGTGTCCCTTCCCAATGAGAAATTGGATCTCTTCCACAGACAATCAAACCCTCACAAATGTATTCCTTATGATGTTGAAATCCTAATTATGTCTTCAACGATTTTTCTCCACACCTGGAAATATACTCCAACAATTGTGACAAGTGAATGCTCTAATAATAACAGCAGCAACTAAAAGCTGAAAAACCCGTAGGTTGAGCCAAAAAATTGGCTTTGATACCACATGAAGGAAACTGACACACATAAAATAAATATCAATAAAATAAACACTCAAAAATATAGAAACCAGACATGGCGAAAAAAGCCTTAGCTATAATGTATTCCTCACATTCTCATTATTAATTAATCCAATGTATAAATAATGATAATAGTACAAATAAATACATCAGGAAGTTGGTCTCAAGATAGTGTGTCTATCTTGGACACTATTGTTGAGATATTTTCTCAACAAAACACTAATCTAGGATAACTAGTTGGAGAGAATCTCTCATCCTAGCTAAACTCCCGAGTTAGAGGAACTAACTCCTAATTCTAAAGATTTGATTTAATTAACTATGATATTTGGATTTATAATTTTTTTATTATGAGAGTGAGGGTAACAGATTACATGTTAGGATCAAGCATGATTGATGATTCATCTAACCAAAACATATGACCTATATAGCGAATTGGTCATCTCCAAGTAGGATATGGACCAAGCTACCCATGACTCGGTTAATTGTGAACCTATAATAAACCTTAGGGTGCCTGAGTTACGTTAACTAAGGAGAGGAACAACCTTGTACACTAAAATGAGGCTTCCAATAATAAAGCATCATGGAGAACACCTATAATTCATGAAACATTTATTATATTTATTGAATCCTCTCTCTCTCTCTCTCTCTCTCTCTCTCTCTCTGTGTGTGTGTATATATATATATATATATATATATATATATATATATATATATATATATATATATATATAACTAGCAATATGCATAACTTACCTTGTTGGTATGTTTTGTATTCTTTTAATGACTATGTCCACATGTTTTACGTTGCATCGGGCACAACTAAAGGATCATTGGGTGCGTGGAACCTCCCCTTTTTAAGGGGGGGATTGTGGGAGGGAGAAATATCCCTCTATATGGGGTATTTGGAGGAGGGTAGAAACCGCTTTATTAGGGGGGATTGTAGGAGGGAGAAAGCTCCCCCTACTTAGGGGATTTGCAAGAGGGTAGAAACCCCTTGTTTAGGGGTTGAGAGATAATGCCCCAAATTATATCTAATTTTAGGTTTATTTTTTTGTGGGTGAATTTTGTGTCCATTTTTGGTAATTTTTGGGGAAAACTCTTTTCACCTTTATCAGTTTTGCAATACATGGTTGTTTAACCCATGGTTTTGTTTTCTTAGTTAATAAACTTTTATTTTATTCTAATACAAAGTAAATGAATTTTTTATTTATGGAAGTTGTGAGATATGTATGTATGTATGTACGTACATATGTATGTACACATACATAGATACATACATACATATATAGATAATATAATAGTTGACGAAAAATGGTTTTTTGTTCTCCGGTTACTAAGTTACAAGATAATCTAATACTTTAAAAAGGAATATATTGAAAATTATTTTGGTTTTCAGATTTGAGATTTGTAGGGTAAAATCATTGTGTATATGCTTGTGTTATACATTGCATATTTTTTACTTTATGAAGAATCTATTTGTCACAATTAAATTTACAAGTTTAAAATCTACATTTTGTATCATAACAATTTTGGCTTCAAGGTAAAGATTTTGTGGCTAAGTGGATTTTCTTGGTATTTTCGTAAACCATGTTACAAAAGGAGATGTGTGGAATCAATTCTACTAGTGAAAGGAAATAGTGAATAGTCCAAAGATAGAGATCAGGAAATTTAATGGGCATAGTTTCGAGTTGCGGGAGCTCAAAATGGAATATTAGTTGGTGGATAAAGATTATAAAATCATTTTGGATCTAGTTCCTACTCTAGCAAAGATGTTTATAGGAAACTATATCAAGTTGGATTGAAAGGAAAAGAGAAAAGTATGATTGCATCTCTCATATTTAGTATTTTTAATGTTTTAGAAGAAGCTACAATGAAGGAATTATGGAACAAGTTAGGCACATTTTATTAGTATGAGCCCCTAGTGAACAAATTATTTCTATGGGAAAGGATATATAACCTGAGGATAAAGGATAAAAACTAAATGAATGAGCCTCTAAACTCATTAAATATTGGGGTGTGTCATATATTATATGTTGATATTATAATTTCATATGAATATAAATGTATCTATTTGTTTTGTTTTTTGCTAAAGTCATGGGATAGTTTGGTTGTCTCCATATGTAATAATGCAACTACTTTAAGCTTCAATGATATAGTTTTGTCCTAATTATTAGAGGAGATGATAGACAAAAATATGGAAATTCAAAACACATATGCCTTGTTACTAAGAGGATTCTGACAAATTAGAAATACAAATAATTCCTCAAGTGGGAGATCAAAATCTAGAGGAAGATATAAGTATCAAGGAAAATTAATAAATTCATATTCGATATGCAATAAATAAGGGTGTTGCAAGAAATATTGTAAATTGAAAATTAATAAGAGAGGGAAGGCATTTGATGATACTCCTTCTATAGAAGAAAAAATCTTCTCTAATAATGGAATGTGTGTATTTGATGTCTTCAAGTACACATGTAGATTATGAACCATGTTGGTCAACCTAGGTGAATCCTTTCATATAACTCCTCGCATGGAGGGTAAACTGATTGGTATTTTGTGGATGTTGTAGGATATATATATATATATATATATATATATATGTATGTATGTATGTATGTATGTATGTATGTATGTATGTATGTATGTATGTATGTATGTATGTATGTATGTGTATGTGCATGTGCATGTGCATGCGCATGTATAGAGAGAGAGAGAGAATATTGAAAAATGTTTTGGATTCCCCTAGTTTGGCTTCGAGGTTAATTTTTTTTTTGTTAGTGTTTTGCACTCTCCAATGCATCCTTTTTATTTTATTAAAAAATCTTTTACAACAATTGATTTTATAGGGTTAAAACACATATTACTCACATGTTTGAAAATAAGTTCTCTCACACTAAAAATTTGATTTTTAGCATTAGGACATTCTTTCATCATATGGCCATATAGGCCCGTAATTACATGCCCTTTACATGTAATAACTTGATTGTGATTGGGATAACACTTAGAGATGAAAAATCCAATAGAGAGGGACTTTTACATGGTAGGAGATTTTTCTCATAATATTGGAATACTTGAATTTTCCTTTTCCCACTTAAGGTACTTCTTTTCTTGTTTGACTATAGTCTAGGGTCCTACGCCCATCACTATTTTCTAGAAGGAACACATGAAGGCCATATCCAACTTAGAGGCTAATGATCACATAGAAAGGTTCTATGTTTTGTTTCAATGCAAATTTAAAGGTACTTCAATCCAAGAAGCTTTGCTAAATTTCGAATCCACTTGATATCCTCCCTTGACGATTGTTATGACTAACAAACAAATTGGTCTCATTTAAAACATCAAAACATCATAATGTTTGTTGATAAGTGACTCATAGTGAAAATATCCTTATGTTTGTACCTTGAAACTCATTTGTAGTGAACAAAACCTGCTCATGGTTCCCGTTTCAACCCTATGCTACAATTTCCTCTATAGATGTCTGTTGGGTTGGTTCTGATACTTTTTCAATGCATTTTAGCTTGAGAGGGTTCAAGGAGATATTAAGGAACTTGATTTCATTCATTAATGACAACTAAGACCTCACCAATGACCATTTGTAAAACATTCTAACAATGTCCATATCGAACTAAAATTCCAAAGATGCCTAGAGAGGGGGATTTCCTGGTTTTTCATTGTGCTTATTTTCAGGAACTTTTTTTTAGCATCTATCGGTTTGTAGGAATTAATGGGTATACAATAACTATATAACAAAATAAAGGTTTTCTTATTGGGAAGATGTGTTGAGAGGGGCAGGGGGGTGTTAAAAGAATAACTATGGAAGTGTTTACATATATCCTATTAAATTAGGTGTATTCTTTAATATTCCATGAATGTATTTACTACATCGTAGGTTCAATAAGTGAAGTCCTCATGAAAACATATGAGTCACTATATTTCCTTGATTTTTGAGAAAGTTTGATGAACCATTCTTAGAGTTGAAAACCTCCTAATGGCATCCATATATAAGTGTTATGTTGAACGCTTCCTTCAATGTGACTCGCTTATCATTTTGGTGCATTATTCATGGAAATGAAGCTGAAGAAGCTTTGTTCGGGGCATAAAACCCAAGTGGTTTCTTTTCCTTACCATGGCAATTGTGATTGAAAAAATCCATTTAAAACTTGAGCCCCTTGTTTCCTTCCCTGACCTTGTTTAGACCTCTTGTTTCCACCTTGCTGATCAATATCTTATGGCATTAATTCAATGTTTTAGAATTGTAAACCATAAGACAAAATATTGGAACTTGGAATTATTAAGAAGACTGAACGTATAAAAAGATTTATAAATATTAAAAATATTAGAAAAGATATTCAGATTTATAGATATTAAAAATATTGGAAAATATATTTAATAAAAAGAAAGAATTTGTTTTATGAAAAAAGAATAGTGGAAAACACGTTTAACACCATTTTTCTGAGATATTTATCAATATATAATTAAATTAGAAATATTTTAACAAAAAAGGACTTCCCAAAATTCACGACTGTTGGCCTTTTGTTTGACTTTTAATAAAATAATTGTTTTAAGACATTACATTTAATTAATGCAGAATTGAAAGCACAATAGAAAGAAATACTTGGTTGGTGATCCAGAATCACAGTTGATCAAGGAAATAGTACACTTCAAAATTCCCTCTCGAATCAACTTCAACATCAACATCATCATCTGCAATTTGGATCTTCCCACTTTGATCCAACTTGGATTGAATGCCATGCGTCTAGATATTGTAACTCTTCTTATCTTGGTCTATTGAACTATTATGGGTGCACTTACTGCTTTGAAAACACCCGGAAAAGCACGAGAGATGTTGAACATGGAAAATGGCCTTACTCCCCAAGACCTAGAAGCCATCAAACGCGAAGCTCCTTGGGCTTTCAGTAAGTGAACTTATTCGAATTTTTTAATTATGAGTGGGGTTGATACTGAAACCATAAGGAGGGTATTCCTAGGTAGCTTCCAAGCTAGATAGATTCATGATCTCTGAAGAGATCATGCTTCTAAACAAGGATATAATAGCAGACATTCTTCCTTTTGGAGGCTCAGATCACTGGCCGATTCAAATGGAGATCAAGGGTATTGGCACCCCAAGAAACAAATCGTTCAGATTTGAAAACATATGGCTATCTCACCCATATTTTAACAGCAATATTGAAAAATGGTGGGCTGAAGAACTGCACATTCAAGGATCTTCTATGTTCCTACTACATAAAAGACTACAATACATGAAGCAGAAGCTAAAGGAATGGAACCAAAAAGAATTTGGTAATCTTTTCATGAATAAAAAAATGGTAGAAAACAAAATACAAGAGCTTAATAAAACTATGATCAGGAATGGTTTTGATAAATACATAAATGATCAAGCAGAGAAATATCAACAAGATTGGGAAATGCTGTGAAAATAAGAAGAAATTTTCTGGAAACAAAAATCAAGGGTTCTATGGTTGAAAGAAGGAGAACGTAATACCAAATTTTTTCATAGATCTACCATTGTGAATAGAACCCACAACAGAATCTCTTCAATCAAGGATGAAAATGGCCAAATTCATCACTCCCACGAGGAGATAGATGCAATGTTAGTGAAACATTTTCGGGACATAGCCAAGGAAAACTTTTCAGACAGAGAACCTTTTATAAAAAACTTAATTAAACACATTCCTAAATTGGTCTCCAAAGAGGAAAATGGTAACCTCAACAGACCTGTAACTAAATCAGAGATTAGTGAGGTCCTCAAGGAAATTCAAAATAGCAAGGCACCAGGGTTGGATGAATTTAATGTGGATTTATTTAAAGCTTGCTGGAATACAGTCAAAAGGGATATTGTGGAGATGGTGGAAGACTCCAGGTGGAACAAAACCATTTTGAAAGCTCTCAATACCTCCTTTATTACACTCATTCCAAAATAGGATAATGCACAAACTCCAGAAAGATATAGACCCATCACCTTATGCAATGTTATTTACAAGATAATCTCCAAAGTGGTGGCTAACAGACTTAAACCCCTACTACCCAGGCTCATGTCTGGGGAACAAATAGGGTATGTAGAAGGAAGACAGATTCTGGACGATATAATTCAAGCTCACGAGGTGGTTCACTTGTTAACATGCAACAAGAGAGCGGGTATGATCATGCAACTGGATATAGCCAGCTTATGACAAAGTAAATTGGATATACATTAGAAAAGTGCTCACAACGTTTGGTTTTGATCATAATTGGATCAGATGGGTCATGGCCCTCGTGACCTCTTCTAGCTTTTCAATTTTGGTCCTTCTGAAATTTTTATCCCTTCCAGGGGTCTTATACAGGGAGATCTGCTTTCACCTTTTCTCTTCATCCTCATGATGGAAGGACTAGGCCATTCTATCAATCATGAAAGAGAAACTGGAAGAATTCAAGGTATCCAACTTTCAGAGAATGGACAAGTTCTAACGTAGCAACAGTTTGTAGATGATACCATGTTATAGGGTATTCCCACAGTTAAAGAAGCACAGGCTTACAAACAAATTTTGAAGGATTTTGTGAAAGCAACAGGTATGAAAGTTAGACTTACCAAATCTAAAGTCTTTTTCTTTAACACACACATCTCAATCCAGAGAAATATCTCCAGAATTTTAGGCTTTCAAAGAGATTCCCTCCCTTCCAAGTATTTGGGGGTTCCTCTTACAACTAAACCATAACACAGAAGCATCTGGGATACTCTTGCAACCAAAATGCAAGACAAGGTGAGGAAATGGACAAACAGATCTCTAAATTTAGCTGGTAAACTAGTGCTTATTAAAGTAGTTCTCCAAGCTATCCCAGTCTTTATGATATTAGTTCTCCCAGATCCAATAGGAGTCTTACAACATTTTCATAATATTCAATTAGAATTTCTGTGGGGAAAAGAGGAAACAAGGAAAAAATGGGCTTTGGTCTCGTGGGAAAAGATACGCAAACCCAAATGCCAAGGAGGCCTGGGTTTGGATAATCCAGAGATTCTCAACAAAGCTTTTGGAGAAAAAATTTGGTGGAGGTGGGTTAAGGATCCTCAAGCTCAATGGGCAAGCATCTGGAAGGAAAAATATGCCAATTCCTGGCTGACTTCTGACATAATCTGAATGACAGGCACAGTGAAAGGCTCACCCATATGGAACAAGGCTTGGGAGAACAGAGAAGTGGTCCAAAAGAGTAGTTTCTGTGAAATCAGAGAGGGAGATCAGGCACTTTTCTGGGAGGACACGCGGCAACAAGAACCTAATCTTCTAAGGGAAGAATTTTTAGTCCTCAAGCAAGAGACTGACAATCTAGGTTTGGTTAAGGTAAAAGACTTTTTGGAGAATCCACAAAATGCAGGTAAGTGGAGAATTTGGAAAAAGATAGAGAGTAGAGAGGAAAGGACACTCAACAGTAAAGCTGAGTCCCTGTAGAGAATTCTAGATCAATGGATAATTCTAGTAATGACAGGGCAGGATCAACTGAGGTGGGGCAACAACAAAGAGGGAAACTTCAATATCAAGGAAGCTAAAGGCCTTCTCCTTGAATTGGAACCACAAGATCCAAGAAAAACTTGGCAAAAGCTTTGTAATCACAAAGGTTGGATGAAAATCAAACTCTTCATGTGGTTAGTTAACCACCGGAGAATTTTAACCTAGGACAACCTTAAAAGAAAGGGTATGCTGGGGCCCTCCAGATGCCAGCTCTGCGAGACCCAAGAGGAGACCAGCGAGCATCTTCTCAACAGAAACATTTTCACTGATAGGATTTGGGATTTCTTTACAAACATCTTCAAACAGTCTGATAGAGACAAAGAAAGTATTAGTAACACCCTCAACAACTGGAGAAGTAAGGTTTCAGATAATGAAGTTCTCAATTCTACCTGGGAGCTCTTGCCGGGCTTCATTATATGGAATGTGTGGAAAGAAAGCAACAAAAGAATATTCAAAGTGGTAAAAACTGACCCTCTCAGCCTGGTGAAGCTGATTGCAAAAAAACTTAAGGAGGCAGTTGGTACCAACGTTAGGAATCTCCCCAAAAATCCTCCCTCAGTGGGAGAATTAGGAATCCTCCAGCTACTAGACTTGCAGGGGCTTATTCCTCAAGGCCTAGGCAGGAAAGTAGGCATGAGGGAGGAGACAGAGGAATTCTGGCACCCTCCCCTTGAAGGATTTTTAAAATACAACATAGATGGAGCTTCCAAAGGCAACCCAGGGGAGGCTGGCTTTGGAGGAGTTCTAAGGGATGAAACAGGTAGAATAATTACACTCTTCCATGGATACCTTGGAAAAGCTACCAACAACATGGCAGAACTAATGGCTTTAGAACAATGTTTAGAATTTCTGAGACAAAATAATTGCCAAAATGTCATAATAGAGGCAGATTCAGAGTTAGTCATCAACGCAGTCAGGAGAATTAGTAATGGAACAGGGATGGATAAGGTTACAAAGCATTGGAGGTTAACTGAGGTTCTTCAAAGAATTCAAGTTCATCTTCAGGTGCTTCGTACCCTCAATTTTATTCATGTAAAAAGAAGAGCAAATAAGTTGGCAGACATTCTAGCCAACCATGGTGTTGGCTGCAAGAAAAATACGATCTTATGGAGGTGGAACATAATGGCATAGAGAAACCTAAAAAAGCTTTGTCAAAACTAGGCAGAGGAAGATATAGAGGGGTATAGAGGGCTGAGGGCTGCCTAAATTTGGACAAAAGGTTCAGTAGGGAAGATATGCCAAGATTAGCGAATATATTGAAAATAATCAGATTTCCTCTCCATGGTGATCGTCGGAGACGCCCTGCCCGCGGGATGCAACATCCCATTCTCCATCACCTCCTCAAGGGTTTGCCTATTGATTGGCTCAGAGGCATCCCTCATTGGCTCTCGGGTGGCTGTCTCCTTTGTATTTGGGTTTTGGATGAATGGGCATAGTGTTTGATGCTCTTAGGGGTCGCACAACCAATTGTTCTCAGTCCAGAAGCTGCTTACAGAAGTAAACATGGTTTTCAGACGATCGCAAGGCCCGAAGGCAGTTTCCGGTTTTTCATAATTGGCACTGATCACAATCAATGTATGACGCATGGTGGTGGGGTCGGTGGGAATACCACCCTCCCTGCGCACTATAGGTTGAACTTGTTGGGGGTTCGATATTATCCTTGTCCCTCCTTTAAAATGAGGAGAACCGAGGGTGGGGATGGATCATGCAGTTTGATGTACGGGCGGGTTATTTGTCATGCCTCTCTCATTTGCGGGGTTGATTACTACCATCGGATCAGGTCAGCTATATCAACAATGCAGATTATGGAGGCAGGTTGTCATTTGACTGTGATTTGTCAAGCTTTGTGGGGGCATCCTCCACCTTGTACGGGCACCATTTTTGGCATCTGTCAGGTTTTTGGCGGGTGCAGTCAGTCTCTTTTTCACTGGTTGGGCCGCTTGTTGTTCTTTGAGGAAAGCACCTTTCCTTTTCCTCCTCTATTACTTAGGGATTGTGTTAAGGGGTACTTTGGTACTTGGTTTTTCTTTTGGTCCGTTGGCTACCTCTTTGTTTCTCTTTTGAGAATTTTGAAGGTGAGACGTTGAACTTAGGGCTAGTTCCTCCCTCCCTTTTCGCTGGTTATGTAGGTTTTCTCCTTGGTACTCACTTCACCAAGGATGGTTGTATTCTATGTATTTTAAACTATTGATTAATGAATAGCAGGACCAACCCTTGCATTAGCAGAAAAGAAAATCCTAAAGATAGCAAATAAAGAAGTTGACGATATGTATGAGTGGGATGCCAAATATTTTCATTCTCGAGAGAATTTGGAAAGGAAAGACAAGGTCTTTAGCGAGATAGATAGATTTTAGTTAATACGCCACCTACGAGATTATTCTCATCTTGGAGCACAGTCGGTTAATACTATGTTTGCATACAACTAGTTACAGAATGGGTTTCAATCTCTAACATAGAAGCATAGGATGCCTGCCATCAGAACCCTTGAATAAATTAGAGGCGGGGAGGTCATATTCAAGGAGATAAGGGATTACATTGAACAAATCAAATAAGCAACTAAACAGGAAGGTTTTGAGGTAATGGAGGACATTATTCAACAGTATGCCTTTCCGCTAGTTAAAGAGCACATGAAGCTTTCATGGCTCTGGAATAATGTACAATAAAGCTCCAAGAACATACTATCATAGGCATTGAAGGTGAAGATGCATTATAAAGGGGTCTTTCCAGATTGGAGTGTAGCCATCGCAAAGGATTTCATAGCATGGCACACCTATATCACAAATAAACTACACGAGGAAGAAAATTGTTTGTCCATTTGAATGAGTCTTTGGCCTTTTAGCATTTTTGTCTTATTAGGTCGCTGTCTCATTTGTAAATTGTCTTATGTAATAAATGTTTCCTAATGAATTCCAAGGGAAACAAGTTGAATATGAAAAGCCACATATTGGAATGTAATGAGTCATGTTACAATATCAATAGTCATAGAAGTCAAACAGTCACAGGGAAGCTCAAAGGTCATTGTATTTGTTATAAATATCTCCTGATAACTCAAGCGAATGGATTTTCATCTCGATTTTGGAGGCTTAGCCTTCGCTTCTCTTGTGCTACATTGGAGATAAATTACTCTATCAAAAAGCAATTTGTGGCTTCATGTGTCACTACTCAATTCAATGTTTCATTCATGTAACAATGTACTTGGGATCTTATACTCACAATCAGAAGCTCAATAAGATGGCATTCCTTCATACATGTATCGTATATATCATTGGACTATTCTGGTTATGTTTATGATATATGTTGCTTTAACTACATATTACGTTAATGAACTAGTTTGTGTCTGAGCTATAGCTATTGTTGAATTAATTTTGTTATGATTTAACAATTATTGCCTACTATGTGGACTAATCGACAAGTACTCAACAAGTCCTTATATTTATTCCTGGGTCCCCCTTTAGGATAGTACTATTTCTTTTCTAACCGGCGACTTATTTCCCTCACCAACAATGTAAGTCCCCCTGGTACACCTTACATTGGGTGTCTCACAAAACTCACGTTCTTTTTTATTCAAATAGGCATTGAGTTTTCTCATGTGGATTGTAACCAAGGCATATCCTAGAAAAATAGTTTCAACGAAGGACGACATGATCGTATGGAACTCCTACACAAAACGGTGTGAGGTCTAATTTGGACTTTGCATCAGGTAGATCCCCTTACAATGTTGGGGACATCTAGCACCATCAATAGGCCCATATGGATTCAGTGAGTGCCACATGGGTATGAGTGCCATATGCCCAGTTGGGCCCATGAATTTAAAATGTGAGTGGCTTTGTTTTATTATTGATGGATGGAGTCATGAAGGGATTGGTTATTCAATATTATATTTAAGAAAACAGTTCTATAACCGATGGTTAATGATCCGCAAGGTGGACCTTGGAATTGAACGAGATGCAAATATTAGGTTAATTGTGCTCAAGATAGAATTAGGTTTGATGTGATCTCTAAGTAAACTCTAGGAGCTTAGTGGCTCTGAGGGTTTTCCGGCACTACTTATGGCTTGGTTCCATGGAGTTCTCATGGGGAACTCAATTGGAGATAGCTTGTGAGTCCTAGTTGGGGCTCTAGAACTAGTTCTGGGAATTTCTATTTGGTTGTTTGAAAATTGGACACTAGGTTGCAACGGTGATCCTAGAGTTGGAGGCATTGACTATTCTAACCAGCCATAAGTTTCACTAGAAGATAGGCATAACTGAAGGTTTTAGACTACACTCCATAGGTGCTGGTCAAGCAGACATGAACATGTGTTTGGAGACTAAGGTTGTTAAGGTTGGTTTTGTGACCTAAGTTTTATGTTTTTATTTTTGATTGATTCCTTTAGAGTCATTTTCCTAGCTCGAGGGTGACATACAACTGCGATTATGAGCCACAAGGTATAAGAATGCGAAGAATGTGGACAGATTGTAGCTAGTTTGTGTTCTCACGTAGATAAATGTCTTTACTTGATGTTGCGTTTAATGATGGTTTAATGAACGAAATCCTAATTTCAGGGTTATGTGTTGGGTATGTTGGATTATGAATTGAATTGAGTGGCCCATGTTTACAAAATATGTGCCACTTGGAATTCTATGGTATGCATATCGTTATTTGGTACTATGTGGTATGATCCATCTATGTGTTGTATTTACAGTTATATGTCAATTTATCTAAACTAGGATTTCATGTTAATGTGATTAATTCACCTTTAATTATGTCATAAATGATAATTGAATGAGGTTTTGTTTAATTGTATCTACTAAAAATGATTTTGAGCTACATTTTGGACAAAATTTAAATCCATGTCTTATAGTTACATGTTATTAACAATCAATGAACCCAATCCTAAGGTTTAATTAGCGAAATTGTAGCTCATATGATTTCAAAAAGACATTGGTAAAATTATTCAAGGAGATTTGGATTTTTGGTATGTGGTGATGATCGACTAGTGGTTGGGGACATTACATCACAAGAAAAAAACAAAGCAAGGAAGATCTCAAAAATTTTAGACAAAATCCTTCACATAATATATCTTCTATTAGTTATATTCTTAAATGGTAAAACAACTCACAAAAAATTGGCAATTGATGATAGCCATGTTTATAGAAGAGGCTTCTAACTACTTCTCATTCATTATTATTTATTTCTCCCTAAAACTAGCCTAGGATTAGAAAGAAGGATTTTCCATCCACAGAAGCAAATAGACTAAGTAAAAAACAAGTAAATGATGCCACATATACATAAAACCTCATGAGATATCGGCGAGTCACAAAACAAAGGGGTGATTTGGTAATGTAGTTGCTAATAGTTCTCACGAATACGTGGAACACTAAATATTGTGTTATGGATTTACACATTAGGAAATTACAAAATTTGGCCACATAAGGTGGAAAGACCTTATAATAATGATAAAATATTCGCTGAGAAGTATATGGCTACTCTAAATGTGGTAAAGAGTGCTATAAGGGTACCTCCAATATGTGATAATATTCTAATATTAAGAAAATATCCTCTACAAAGAGTGGAAAGTTCCTAGACCATATCAAGTCATGTAATGAAATCACCCCATGGCTATCATAATTTCTAGACATGTGCATCAATCCTCCAATTAAGTGGAAACATTCTACAAAAGTGATTACATGGAGGAGAAATTAGGGGTCATCAACATGGAATATATAGAGGATCTCCATCGATGCATAACTAGCACATTTATGCCTTAACAGATGTGATAATGTACCCTAGGAAAGGTGAAGTACCTCAAAACATATGGGAATATGTTAAAAAATGTGAATATGTAGGAGTAATAGAAAATTTATTTCTATCAGTCCACACCAAAAGTGTGATAATATATAATGAGTGGGGTCGATATTGAACCATAAGCAAGCCTCCTCTAAAATAGGTATGAAATCCTTTACAACATGAGTGATACTTTTGCATACATAAAAGGGAATCTAATGAGACTATGGGATTCCTTATATCGTGTGCGCTAGGATATCAATATCGTGATAATTTCATCCCTATATAGATCATAAATGACCAACATGATGGTGAGTTATTACCATTGTGGTATAGTTAGTTCCAACTATCAAAGAGATACATATCTAGAGATGGGGACTAGAAATACATGACATGACTAAGCATAAAGAGTTTTAGGCTCCTACCTAGAAACATTAGTTTTACATATATCATCCATGAATGGCACAATAAAATGCCATAGTACAAAAATAGTCATTCCTTGGATCGTCATGATACAATTTATTAAACAATATGGTTGCATGGTGGGTCACATTTATAAATAATATAGGGTTCATTGCCAAGATTATAACATATATGGATTCAAATGATCTACAGAGAGAAAGTCACCATCTCGTTGGCTAAAGTCATTTATGGTTTTCATGTGGCATGGGGATTATCCACATGGTACATATTTCATAGAATGCGAGCGACCATAGTTGATAGAGGAATGCGATTTTGCAGTGTTGACGTGCTCCATGACTTTCTTTATCATCATTGACTATAATACAACCACTTCTTGGATATCAAATTTTTTCAATCTGTGCTCTTCGATATCTCAATATAATAATCACATACATATATTTTTTGCTTCCTCTCCATTTCCATTCACACTGAAATTAGAGATGAAAATTTTGATCTTGATCTGAAAGATAATGCTGATATATGCTATTTTTAATAAACTTCAATTCTCTATCAACTTTGACTCCTCCTTATCACTCATTATCATTATTTATTTTGATAAGAATTAGAGGTTGCCACATTAGTTTTTGATATTATTTCTATTTGTATGTATGAAGTCCAATGTTTATTGTTTATATAGAGAGTTTGTTATTGAAAATCAACTTTCTTGAATAGGTATGGAATTATGGTTGTAACTATTCAAAAATTAGGTCTTTTATTAATCAAATCAAATTCAATTGTTATTAGAGTAGGTTTTACTATTATTTTTTTATCACAACAGAAGATGTAAAATGAAAATGTTTTAATATTTATTTTTCTATCTATGTATATATCCATTTATCTATCTATTTATCTATACATATGTGTACGTGTGTTTAAAAAACTAATGTATAATATATAAAAGACAAAAATTAGATAGTTTTTAATGTTCTCAAGTTAAAGCAATGTGAAGGATTCCTTAATCCAACACATGAATAATCCATAGGGTTTCTTTGCAGTCATTTGAATGGAAGACATGGACCATGCCTATCTTATTTGCATTGGAAATGGGTGTGAAGGCATAAAATTCGTCAATGAAATGAAAGACCTTAAGTTGTAACTAATATTTCTTGAGCTTAAGAACTTTGAAAAATTCATAAAATCCATTACATGGGTTTACTTCATCAAGTATTAATCATCCATTTTGAATATAGAGACCATTTATAGCTCTCAGAAATTAAAGAATGTTGACCAGTAAAAGGGAAAACCAAACTTTAATCATAACAATTAGATGTTAGGATCAAGCATGATTGATGATTCATCTAACCAAAATGTATGACCTATATAGTGAATTGGTTACCTCCAAGTAGGATATGGACCACTGTACCCATGATTAGGTTAATTGTGATCCGAGAATAAATCCTAGGGTGTATGAGTTATGTTAAGTGAGGAGAGGGAGGAGAGGAACAACCTCGTAGACTAAAATGAGGCTTCAAATAATCAAGCATCATGGAAAACACCTATAATACATGAAACATTTTAGTCTTTACAACACCATATTCGATTTCAAAATTATAATTATTAAAGTTTCTCTCTCTCTCTCTCTCTCTCTCTCTCTCTCTATATATATATATATATATATATATATATATATACATCACTTACTTTGTTGGTATGTTTTGCATTCTTTTAATGACCATCTCCACTTGTTTTACCTCCCATTGTTTAGGGGTTGGGAGGCAGTGCCCCAAATTATATCTAATTTTTTAGTTTTATTTTTTGGTGGGTGGATTTTGTGTCTATTTTGGGGGAACACTCTTTCCACCTTTAGCATTTTTGGGAAACATGGTTGTTAGCCCATGGTTTTGTATTTTTAGTTAATAAACAATTATTTTATTGTAATCCAGAGTAAATGGATTGTTGATTTATGGAGTTGTGAGATATGTATGTATACATATATAGATACATACATATATAGATAATATAATACTTTAAAAAATAATATATATATATATATATATATATATATATATATATATATATATATAATCTAATACTTGAAAGAAAGAGTATATTGAAAATTATTTTGGTTTTCACATTTGAGATTTGTAGGGTAAAATCATTGTGTTTATGCATGTGTTATCCATTGCATTTTTTTACTTTATGACGAATCTATTTGTCACAATTAAATGTACAAGTTTAAAATGTACATTTTGGATCATAATAATTTTGGCTTCAAGGAAAAGATTTTGTGGCTAAGGGGATTTTCTTGGTCTTTTCGTAAACCATGTTACAATGGGAGATGTGTGGAATCAATTCTACTAGTGAGAGGAAATAGTAAATAGTCCAAAGATAGAGATCAGAAATTTAATGCGCATAGTTTATTAGTTGGTGGACAAAGATTAGAAAATAATTTTGGATCTAGTTCCTACTCTAACAAAGATGTTGATAAGAGACTAGATTGAAAGGAAAAGAAAAGAAAGATGTTGATAAGAGACTAGATCACGCTGGATTGAAAGGAAAAGAAAAGATGTTGATGGCATCCATTCACTGTTTTAAAATTGTAAACCATGATACAAAATATTGAAACTTGAAATTATTAAAAAGACTTGAACTTAAAAAAGATTTATAGATATTAAAAATATCAGAAAAGATATTCAATTTATAGATATTAAGAATATTGGAAAATATATTTAACAAAAATAAGATTTAGTTTTATTAAGAAAAAGCATTGGAAAGCACGTTTAACACCTCACTTTTCCTAGATATTTTAACAATATATAATTAAATTAGAAATATTTTAACCTTAGAAAAACTTCCCAAAATTCACGACCGTCGGCCTTTTGTTTAATTTTTACTGAAATACTTGTCTTACCAAAACTAACATGCCGGTGTATATATAAGTAGAAGTTACATTCAATTAATTACGAAATCGAAATCATAATAGAAAGAAATCCTTCGTTGGTAATCAAAGAAATAGTACGCTAGGACGTTTCCCTCTCGAATCAACTTCAACATCAACATCATCATCTGCAAAATATTCGACGTGCCAAAAGCAGCAGCGTGGCAGTCGGGGATAATAAAGAATATGGCAGAGGACTTTGGCATTACTAGAAATCCCATTCCCCTGAGGTTTTTGTCCAGCGACATTTTGGAAAATATTATCAAATATTGCAAATACCATATTGATCATCCCCTAGGTCCGTCGAGATCAAAAGAGGATGTTGACCCATGGTATGTGGAGTTTTTGAATTTGGATCTTCTCACTTTGATCCATGCGTCTCAATATAGTGATAAAACCAATCATCTGTTTGTTAGATTTTTTTTGGTCGTACACGACTGAAACCATTCTATAACCATCCTAACTCCGGATCTATCAAGCGCCGAGAGATCAAATCTTTCGAGGTGAAAACATTTCCTCAAGTTTTGCACTCAAAAAAGAGGTTTGTACCTCAAGATATTTGACCCCCTCTCCGCGCTCGATAGATCCGAAGTTAAGATGTATCAAGGCTGGTTTTTAGAAAAAATTGGAAATTGACAAATATTTTTTTTTTAACCAAGGAAAATTAGCCCACTTACCAATATTAACACTTCAAATTTTCCATGTTTAAAATATATCTTACGACAAAAAAAAATCGACACAAATAATCTATAAATCTTCCCACTCTTTTATAGTTGAGGTGCTTTATCTCAATATAATTTTTTTCTTTTTTAGTTGAGGATGGATATGCAATTTTATGTAATAGTGATGAGACTTGGTGAGTAATAATTTCTTTATGAAAAGGAACGTGAGTATAGAATAAAAATTGATCAAGCACTGAGTAAGGTATATGATTGCTAAAAATACTAGAAAGTAAGTACGACTAAGATATGCATGCATTGATATAGATATTAGAATTATATAATGCGTATGTGCACATGGTTTTTAGATTATGCGTACACTAGGGTATGCTAATTCAATAATAAAGGAAAAAAAGGGGTTTTATGTCACTGGTGCTAAAACGAAATAAAACCTATAGCTTTTACATTGGTTGGATAGGACAAAATGTTAATTTTGACATAGTACACATGATTGGAAATCAAGTGATAGGACAAGAGCTTAATTGACTAAGTTAATTGTTATTTGAAACAAATCAAGCTCCAAGAACATATTATTAGAGGAATTGAAGGTGAAGATGCACTATAAATGGGTTTATTTATCTATACATGTGTGTACGTGTGTTTATAAAACAAATGTATAATCTATAAAAGACAAAATTTAGATAGTTTTTAATGTTCTCAAGTTAAATAACTATGAAAGATTCCTTAAACCAAAACATGAATAATCCATAGGGTTTCTTTGCAATCATTTGAATGGAAGACATGAACCATGTCTATCTTATTTGCATTGGAAATGGGTGTGAAGGCATAAAATTGGTCAATGAAATCACTGGCCTTAAAGAAGTTTGACAAGCAAAAGGAAAAAAAAAACCTTAATCCTAACAATTATGAAGGAAACTCACACACATAAAATAAATATCAATAAAATTAACGCTCAAAAGTATAGAAAGTAGACATGACAGAAAAGACCTCAGCCATAATTTATTCCTCACATTCTCATGATTAAAAAATCCAATGTACAAAGAATGATAATAGTACAAATAAATACATGAGGAAGTTGGTCTCAAAATAGTACGTCTATCTTGGACACTATGGTTGAGATATTTTCTCAACAAAACACTAATCTAGTAGACCTAGTTGGAGAGAATCTCCCATCCTAACTAAAATCCCTAGTTTGAGGAACTAACTCCTAATTCTCAAGATTTGATTTATTTAATTATGATATTTGGATTTATTATTGTTTTATTGTGAGAGTGAGGCTAACATTCCCCCCCCCCAAATGATAAATCCAGAATAAGAACAAGGAACCCTCTTCCAAGTTCTCAAATTGATTCTCAAAAAAGCATTTGCCCGAAAAAACGCCAAAGATGGATCCTGAAAAACTCAAATCTAAAGAGAACATGAGTCAACTTTGATTGCAACTTCAGTTTGCATGCACTTATGTTTGTCTGCAACTGTCTCATGGCTTGTTGATGTTATTGGATCAAGAAATCTTGCACTGATGAACTTGATTGGCTTAGTATAATCGGGGATATGCAAGTTGTCTTCATCTTTGTCATATCCTAATCCTCATCGATTTTTTTCAATTTGAATTTCTTCCCATGGCTTGATGATTGGTTTGGAAAAAAGTTGAATTGAATCAGGGACCACTTCGACAATTGAAGTTGGTTGGATCAATGAATTGGAATCAACATCTTTGTCTTCATCTGTATGGATGAAAGACATGGAAACATCACCCTTCTGTTGCAACATATCTCTTTGAAATTGCGACTCTAGTTGAAGGAACTCAATCATTCCATGTGCATGTTGAAGATGCACTTGAATATTAGCAAGAGTTGTTTTTCTCATGTTCACCATGTCGCCAGTTAATGATAAAATCAAATCGTTAAAATTTGGGATAGTTGAATGTGTGTCGCCATGTGAACTAGTTGGAACTCATGCTCTCTTGCTTCTAATACTTGATAAATTTTTAGAACTCACTTGCTTGAATGCTCGATCTTTCTTGCTTGAACTTGTGCTTGCTTGTAGTAGATATGAACAAGCTTGATGGTTGTTTTAATATCACATTTGCTTTCCTTAGAGCTAAACTCACTAACTTGATGTTTGGTTGATTGTTGCACAATCACTTGAACTTGTTCTAACAATTGATTGTTTGAACTCACACTTGTTTTAATGATGATTGCTTACTTGATGGCTTGCTTGAACTTGCTTGATTGAATACTGACACTTTGTTCTTTCTTGAATGTACTCACTGAATGTGCTGATATTTTTTACAAAAGAAAGGGTGTTGAACACTGTCGAAAATGCACCCAAGAGACAAACGACAAGTTTAATCTTAATGACTTAGTTGAAGACTTACTTGACTTAATGTATTCACCTTAAAAATTCAAATTAGGGTGTTGGTTATAACTGAAAATGCACTTGTACAATTCAGTTAGAAAATATTTATCTGCAAGTGATATAAAAAGTGTTGATGATGTTGATGTCGTCTTGGCTAGAAATGATTGATTTTGTAGCATCCTTAACTTGATTTATTTGATTACATGATGTGAAATGTGGTTGCTTGGAAGATCATCTTTATCAAGCTAATGATGTGACGCTTTGTGCTTGTGTACTTAAGATTGATTACATGAGCTTGATTAAGTGTTCTTATACTTAAACTTGCTTATGTGCATGTAGTTGTTTAAGCATAATACAAAGAGAGCATTTTGATCATCTGAGTACAAGTCATGCACACGCATGCATTACACAAGGTGTACCTAAGATGTCCTTATTCAATTTCGAGTGGATCTAGGACACAAGCACCACAAAAAAGATATTTTTTTATTTACGTATGGGCGTACATCATCCTTCACCTTCAAAACATCATGAATGAAATTCTTCAAACAATGAGAATGCCAAGCTTACAAATGTTTGAAGCAACCTGTCTTCAAAAACTACCTACACTGACTCAATTGCTCTCAAAGTAAAATATTACTTTGAATTACAATAATGAATTTCACCAAAAAAAATCACTTTTCGCTCCAAATTTACAAAACACTTATAGCTCCAAAATATATAAAATAATTCCACCTTATCACTCCAGAAAATCACACCTTATCTCTCCATAATAAAAAATTTAATGCACCTCTCTTTCAAAATTACTTATTTCTCCAAAACAGTGCTTATTACTCCATTAACTTCATAAATATTACAAATCTCAATATCTATATATATATATATATGTATATAGATATAGATATAGATATAGATATAGATATATATATATATATATATATATATATATATATATATATATATATGTATATATATATATATATATATATCCACTTTCACTCGAGAAAACTCCTCCTTGTCACTATTAGAAATATTTAAAAAAAAAATTAAATAACCTTTATGTAGTCACTTGAAAAGGTGAACGAAACTCATTATAAAAAATCAAAAAGAGCTTGAGTCTGCAATATGCAAGGTGTCCAGTGATGCTACATAAACTATGATCTTGCCACCACTATATCCACGCTCTTATTTGTTTGGCTCATTACGATTGAATCTTATGAAAATAGACCCAATTGCAATTGGATCAAATATACTCTTCCACGAACACTAGATTTTTTGATGCAGATCTCTCACACTTAATGTGCTCAAACTGTGCACCATGAGAAAAACTAATGCCTCTTTCACTGGTAAGCTACTTCAAGTCTCATACCCTCAGTAATATTTTGAAATGTAAATGCCAAAGGAGAATTTCCCAAAGCAATCTTTAAAATATAAATGCTGCCAAAGAAGAACTTCCCAAAGGAACCTTCAAGATCTAGTGCAAAAACTGTCCTGACCAATCTTCTAGATAAAACTGCTAAAATATAACTCAATCTTCTGAAAATTCCAAAAGGAGAACAGATCTAAATAGCTCCAAGCATTGAACTACTAAAGAACATGTATTCAGCAATATTCAAATATCAATCTTGAAACTGCTGAAGAGGATTGTCCAGTTATCTTTAACAATCAAACTGCTGATGTCAAATTTTGAAACTTGGAACTGCACTCTAACATATGATGCTGAAAGAGCCACTAGTTAAATGTGCCCCAATGTGGTTCAATCGGCGACCTGTTGACTGCTAAGGTGGAAGACGTGCTAAAGTAGACACCAATCTCCAGAATCGTACACCAAGAAAATGTGCTAACTAAGAAGAATATCCCTTAGAAAAGGATAAGTCAAGAATGAAAAGCAGAGAGTTATAGTTGAAATCTCTAACAAAATAGAGAACTAAAAGCTCGAGGGTGTCGGGACTCCACCATCCGATGTCGAGGTCACGTAAGAGGTTTCCCTGATGGTTGCTCTGATTTGGATTTTTAATGTGCCGAGAATGATTACATCCCACACTCGAAATTTTGGTCCTTTGATTCGATTTGCAATGCTTCCCCCAAGTAACTTGGTCAATGAATTTAAATAGGGGCATAGTGAACCTTAACAACGACAGGATTAGATCACAAAATCCATGTGTTCCTTGAAATTTACATGCTAGCACCTGAACTCCTATTTGTGCATGAAATCGCCCAAAATCTTCTCATCGACAGTCACATTGATTGACCCAAGAACTAGATCAGTCCCTTTTACACATGAAATCTGGTCATATAGCTAGTTTCTTCAGTGATCATGCATAACAAACCATTCTCCTCTCTACATTACAAATGCTATAGATCATTCTTCGTTAACTTTCCACGATGGCTCAGCAGCTCCTAGGAATTTGATTTTGGTGCATCTCTCAATAATTCAAACTTCAACCAGGGAACACATCCACCAGATGCATTGCTACTTCCTCACTCGGCCCCCATAAAAATTGGTATTTAATGAGATTTTCACACTTGGTAGCCACACGTCAGATCTGAACAAATCAACGATTTGTGAAGTGTCCCTTCCCAATGAGAAATTGGATCTCTTCCACAGACAATCAAACCCTCACAAATGTATTCCTTATGATGTTGAAATCCTAATTATGTCTTCAACGATTTTTCTCCACACCTGGAAATATACTCCAACAATTGTGACAAGTGAATGCTCTAATAATAACAGCAGCAACTAAAAGCTGAAAAACCCGTAGGTTGAGCCAAAATCTTGGCTTTGATACCACATGAAGGAAACTGACACACATAAAATAAATATCAATAAAATAAACACTCAAAAATATAGAAACCAGACATGGCGAAAAAAGCCTTAGCTATAATGTATTCCTCACATTCTCATTATTAATTAATCCAATGTATAAATAATGATAATAGTACAAATAAATACATCAGGAAGTTGGTCTCAAGATAGTGTGTCTATCTTGGACACTATTGTTGAGATATTTTCTCAACAAAACACTAATCTAGGATAACTAGTTGGAGAGAATCTCTCATCCTAGCTAAACTCCTGAGTTAGAGGAACTAACTCCTAATTCTAAAGATTTGATTTAATTAACTATGATATTTGGATTTATAATTTTTTTATTATGAGAGTGAGGGTAACAGATTACATGTTAGGATCAAGCATGATTGATGATTCATCTAACCAAAACATATGACCTATATAGCGAATTGGTCATCTCCAAGTAGGATATGGACCAAGCTACCCATGACTCGGTTAATTGTGAACCTATAATAAACCTTAGGGTGCCTGAGTTACGTTAACTAAGGAGAGGAACAACCTTGTACACTAAAATGAGGCTTCCAATAATAAAGCATCATGGAGAACACCTATAATTCATGAAACATTTATTATATTTATTGAATCCTCTCTCTCTCTCTCTCTCTCTCTGTGTGTGTGTGTGTGTGTATATATATATATATATATATATATATATATATATATATATATAACTAGCAATATGCATAACTTACCTTGTTGGTATGTTTTGTATTCTTTTAATGACTATGTCCACATGTTTTACGTTGCATCGGGCACAACTAAAGGATCATTGGGTGCGTGGAACCTCCCCTTTTTAAGGGGGGGATTGTGGGAGGGAGAAATATCCCTCTACATGGGGTATTTGGAGGAGGGTAGAAACCGCTTTATTAGGGGGGATTGTAGGAGGGAGAAAGCTCCCCCTACTTAGGGGATTTGCAAGAGGGTAGAAACCCCTTGTTTAGGGGTTGAGAGATAATGCCCCAAATTATATCTAATTTTGGGTTTATTTTTTTGTGGGTGAATTTTGTGTCCATTTTTGGTAATTTTTGGGGAAAACTCTTTTCACCTTTATCAGTTTTGCAATACATGGTTGTTTAACCCATGGTTTTGTTTTCTTAGTTAATAAACTTTTATTTTATTCTAATACAAAGTAAATGAATTTTTTATTTATGGAAGTTGTGAGATATGTATGTATGTATGTACGTACATATGTATGTATGCATTCATAGATACATACATACATATATAGATAATCTAATAGTTGACGAAAAATGGTTTTTACTGTGGGTTCTTTGGTTACTAAGTTACAAGATAATCTAATACTTTAAAAAGGAATATATTGAAAATTATTTTCGTTTTCAGATTTGAGATTTGTAGGGTAAAATCATTGTGTATATGCTTGTGTTATACATTGCATATTTTTTACTTTATGAAGAATCTATTTGTCACAATTAAATTTACAAGTTTAAAATCTACATTTTGTATCATAACAACTTTGGCTTCAAGGTAAAGATTTTGTGGCTAAGTGGATTTTCTTGGTATTTTCGTAAACCATGTTATAAAAGGAGATGTGTGGAATCAATTCTACTAGTGAAAGGAAATAGTGAATAGTCCAAAGATAGAGATCAGGAAATTTAATGGGCATAGTTTCGAGTTGCGGGAGCTCAAAATGGAATATTAGTTGGTGGATAAAGATTATAAAATCATTTTGGATCTAGTTCCTACTCTAGCAAAGATGTTTATAGGAAACTAGATCAAGTTGGATTGAAAGGAAAAGAGAAAAGTATGATTGCATCTCTCATATTTAGTATTTTTAATGTTTTAGAAGAAGCTACAATGAAGGAATTATGGAACAAGTTAGGCACATTTTATTAGTATGAGCCCCTAGTGAACAAATTATTTCTATGGGAAAGGATATATAACCTGAGGATAAAGGATAAAAACTAAATGAATGAGCCTCTAAACTCATTAAATATTGGGGTGTGTCATATATTATATGTTGATATTATAATTTCATATGAATATAAATGTATCTATTTGTTTTGTTTTTTGCTAAAGTCATGGGATAGTTTGGTTGTCTCCATATGTAATAATGCAACTACTTTAAGCTTCAATGATATAGTTTTGTCCTAATTATTAGAGGAGATGATAGACAAAAATATGGAAATTCAAAACACATATGCCTTGTTAGTAAGAGGATTCTGACAAATTAGAAATACAAATAATTCCTCAAGTGGGAGATCAAAATCTAGAGGAAGATATAAGTATCAAGGAAAATTAATAAATTCATATTCGATATGCAATAAATAAGGGTGTTGCAAGAAATATTGTAAATTGAAAATTAATAAGAGAGGGAAGGCATTTGATGATACTCCTTCTATAGAAGAAAAAATCTTCTCTAATAATGGAATGTGTGTATTTGATGTCTTCAAGTACACATGTAGATTATGAACCATGTTGGTCAACCTAGGTGAATCCTTTCATATAACTCCTCGCATGGAGGGTAAACTGATTGGTATTTTGTGGATGTTGTAGGATATATATATATATATATATATATATATATATATATATATATATATATATATATATATATATATATATATATATATATATATATATATATATATATATATATCTATGTATGTATGTATGTATGTATGTATGTATGTATGTATGTGTATGTGCATGTGCATGTGCATGTGCATGTATAGAGAGAGAGAGAGAATATTGAAAAATGTTTTGGATTCCCCTAGTTTGGCTTCGAGGTTAATTTTTTTTTTGTTAGTGTTTTGCACTCTCCAATGCATCCTTTTTATTTTATTAAAAAATATTTTACAACAATTGATTTTATAGGGTTAAAACACATATTACTCACATGTTTGAAAATAAGTTCTCTCACACTAAAAATTTGATTTTTAGCATTAGGACATTCTTTCATCATATGGCCATATAGGCCCGTAATTACATGCCCTTTACATGTAATAACTTGATTGTGATTGGGATAACACTTAGAGATGAAAATCCAATAGAGAGGGACTTTTACATGGTAGGAGATTTTTCTCATAATATTGGAATACTTGAATTTTCCTTTTCCCACTTAAGGTACTTCTTTTCTTGTTTGACTATAGTCTAGGGTCCTACACCCATCACTATTTTCTAGAAGGAACACATGAAGGCCATATCCAACTTAGAGGCTAATGATCACATAGAAAGGTTCTATGTTTTGTTTCAATGCAAATTTAAAGGTACTTCAATCCAAGAAGCTTTGCTAAATTTCGAATCCACTTGATATCCTCCCTTGACGATTGTTATGACTAACAAACAAATTGGTCTCATTTAAAACATCAAAACATCATAATGTTTGTTGATAAGTGACTCATAGTGAAAATATCCTTATGTTTGTACCTTGAAACTCATTTGTAGTGAACAAAACCTGCTCATGGTTCCTGTTTCAACCCTATGCTACAATTTCCTCTATAGATGTCTGTTGGGTTGGTTCTGATACTTTTTCAATGCATTTTAGCTTGAGAGGGTTCAAGGAGATATTAAGGAACTTGATTTCATTCATTAATGACAACTAAGACCTCACCAATGACCATTTGTAAAACATTCTAACAATGTCCATATCGAACTAAAATTCCAAAGATGCCTAGAGAGGGGGATTTCCTGGTTTTTCATTGTGCTTATTTTCAGGAACTTTTTTTTAGCATCTATCGGTTTGTAGGAATTAATGGGTATACAATAACTATATAACAAAACAAAGGTTTTCTTATTGGGAAGATGTGTTGAGAGGGGCAGGGGGGTGTTAAAAGAATAACTATGGAAGTGTTTACATATATCCTATTAAATTAGGTGTATTCTTTAATATTCCATGAATGTATTTACTACATCGTAGGTTCAATAAGTGAAGTCCTCATGAAAACATATGAGTCACTATATTTCCTTGATTTTTGAGAAAGTTTGATGAACCATTCTTAGAGTTGAAAACCTCCTAATGACATCCATATATAAGTGTTATGTTGAACGCTTCCTTCAGTGTGGCTCGCTTATCATTTTGGTGCATTATTCATGGAAATGAAGCTGAAGAAGCTTTGTTCGGGGTATAAAACCCAATTGGTTTCTTTTCCTTACCATGGCAATTGTGATTGAAAAAATCCATTTAAAACTTGAGCCCCTTGTTTCCTTCCCTGACCTTGTTTAGACCTCTTGTTTCCACCTTGCTGATCAATATCTTATGGCATTAATTCAATGTTTTAGAATTGTAAACCATAAGACAAAATATTGGAACTTGGAATTATTAAGAAGACTTAACGTATAAAAAGATTTATAAATATTAAAAATATTAGAAAAGATATTCAGATTTATAGATATTAAAAATATTGGAAAATATATTTAATAAAAAGAAAGAATTTGTTTTATGAAAAAAGAATAGTGGAAAACACGTTTAACACCATTTTTCTGAGATATTTATCAATATATAATTAAATTAGAAATATTTTAACAAAAAAGGACTTCCCAAAATTCACGACTGTTGGCCTTTTGTTTGACTTTTAATAAAATAATTGTTTTAAGACATTACATTTAATTAATGCAGAATTGAAAGCACAATAGAAAGAAATACTTGGTTGGTGATCCAGAATCACAGTTGATCAAGGAAATAGTACACTTCAAAATTCCCTCTCGAATCAACTTCAACATCAACATCATCATCTGCAATTTGGATCTTCCCACTTTGATCCAACTTGGATTGAATGCCATGCGTCTAGATATTGTAACTCTTCTTATCTTGGTCTGTTGAACTATTATGGGTGCACTTACTGCTTTGAAAACACCCGGAAAAGCACGAGAGATGTTGAACATGGAAAATGGCCTTACTCCCCAAGACCTAGAAGCCATCAAACGCGAAGCTCCTTGGGCTTTCAGTAAGTGAACTTATTCGAATTTTTTAATTATGAAAATCATTGACCAACTGTTATTACATCTTCTGTCGAAAATATTTTATCTATAAATATTTAGTATTTTGTCATAGTCCGCGAGGCATGTTTCTTTCATAAAAGAATTTATTGTAATTCTAATGTTAGGTTTTGTCATGATTATATTATTTCTTCCTTCCTCAATTTAACTCATAATTTTCCAAATATTGAAAATTTTTGAGCTAAAATTGCGATAATCAAAAACCATCTTTCATTATCCAATTTTTGCAAATTCCGGAATAGATACATAGACGTTATATTAGAAGTTATTATTTTTTTATAGAAATAATAACAATAAATATTTATTAATTTTGGAAACAACTATCCATGAAGTAGAACAACAAGAAATTCTAGTACATGAAGAGGATGAGACATCAAACAAAGATAATGTTTTGGAAAGTTCATATTCACATAAAGAATCTCCGTGAGAAACAACAATTAACAATTTGGAAATTGTTGGAAATAATACTGAGAGGGGGGGTTGAATCAATATTATCAGATCAATAATTTAATTTCCCAAATAGATTTGTATAGGCTACTTCAGTTAAATGAAATAGCGTGTATACGCGACTGTACTTAAAGCAACCAGCGTATATGCAGAGAAATTTTGATTTACCTAATTTATCGTGCATTGAAATTTAACTAATATATCAAAGATTTATTAGACAGTGTAGTAAAAGTAGAATAAGCATCACACATAAGTAACACACTTGAACACCAAGATATAAGAAGGAAACCAAATGTGGGTGAAAACCACCTGCTATTGTCATCTCTGTCTTCTTTTAATAATAAGAAAATTTGCTTACAATCTTGCACTGTTGTAGACTTATACCAATACACAGTGTTCTACCTGCAGAAGGTTATAACCTTCTCTCATTCTCCAGCTTCTACTGGAATGGAGCTACAACACCCTAACTCTTGTACGTAGGCAGTGACCTACAGAAGGCTACGACCTTCTTTCTTCCTCCAAGGACCACGTTTCACAAATTTTCAAACTAGATCCATCAAAAACATCATAACTACAATTCAATCATCAAATACATCTACATCAACCAATCACTAAGACTTAATCATCACTTTTTGAATCAGCCACAACCAAATCAATCAATCACTTTGACAACCAATCGTTAAATCACAATCACTCTGATCATCCATAATACTATCACCAGAATACAGTAACCAGAACCCAAACCAAAACCTATAACTCTGTAACAGCAAATAGAAACAACTAAAACATACTTTATAAGGTATACTCTACTTCCATGTGTCGAACCTGCGTGTATACTTTCTTTTCTCAAAGCCAACTAGCATATACATCTACAAATATTAATTCATAATTCTTCAGCTATTCCAAACTTCAGTTATACATAGATCGTAATATTTATATAATAACACATACGTCAGTGTTCAATATAGACAATAAATGATCATAACACATAATGATAATTCATTTCAAGCCTTAAGATCCTGATCCATCATTGGATCTTATCCTTCATCAACCGCTAAGGTTCATCTTTGGTTCAAATTAATCACACCACTATAAGCCAATAAAATACATACTAGATCTCACACTTCATCAGATATTCGATACTTGCACACCAGGCCTAATGATCTTCTCCTCCTTTTATAGTTTTAAGCCTTTCTCAATACCATCGAGCAAAACCACTTAAGAGCAATAGCTTGGACCAAATACCTAGGGTCAATACGTCAGACCAGATACCTTGGACCAATACCATGAATCAAAATACCATGAACCAAATACCTCGAACCAAAAACTTAATTTCCCAAGGTATACACTCTTTTCCTTCTATGAAAGTGCATGTGTACGTATATGCTACTTGTGGTCAATGAACCTACGTGTATACATAGCTTGGTTAGGGTGAACCTACGTATACCTCTCTTTCTTCATTCTTTGTAGTATGATCTATAGTTCTTTATTGTTAACCTGTTGTACTGTGATCTTTCATCTGAGTGAGTTGCCATCAAGGACAACACCTGTATCATAATGCCAACAATCTTCCCCTCTGGACTTTGTGGCAACAACAACACCAAGTCACTCTCCCCCTTTTACATAAAGGGAAAAGGGTCATTCTCCCATGAGTACATGTTGAAATCTCTGACATGCTGAAATGTATTGATTGATCTCCCATGATTGAGTCCATGCTCCCCCTGAGCACAAGAAAAGTCTGCAAAAATATTTTCTAAAGGAATAACATGAGTCTATACAGACATCACCAATGACCTTCCTATCACCAATGACTCATACATACATCCATCTCCCAACCAAGTGGGGATATACCAAATTTGACTCATCCACCCAACCAAGTGGGGATATACCAATTGTTTATACATGAAAAAAACAAGAAATATTACATCATCCATCCCATGTAAATTGGGGATATAAATTACATCATTTGTCCAAGAGGACCCATTCAAATGTATGAGAAGACATATGACACCCTAGACTTTTACATGACTTGAGCAGAAAATATCTGAAGCCATAGCTAGACTCAGAAACCATAATGCCAACAATGTTGAATGTACGTGAAGGCTAATGCTCCTCGTGAACTAGTGCTACTTGTTCATTGTTAACATGTCAAAGATCAAGGCATCTTTGTTAGTTAGATAAAATTAATGAACAAAGCATATCATCAATATCAGTCAAAGCACCCATATAAGAGCATGCCCCACTATTTTTCTTGCCTGAAAAACATATACACTCCTTGACCCACAGAAACCCATGTGCATACACAACTTTACTTTAGGAAACATGTGTGTAACCACCTTTTTCTGAAAAGTTTGATTTAACAGCAGGATGATGCAACAAATACTCCCAAAGTTTGCCTGAGATATTCAAATGTCTCTCTGAGCAGTGGTCTAGTGAATATATCAGTAACCTGTTCTTTGGAGGGAACATACTCCAATTTTACCTTTTTTTTCAAGCACTTGTTCACATAGAAAATGGTATTTTATGGGTATGTGCTTGGTCTTGGAGTGCATGACTAGATTCTTTGAGATACTGATGACACTTGTATTATTACATAGAATGGAGATGGGTGGAGTGCATGTGATCTGAATGTCTTGTAATGTTTGCATCATCCAAAGTAGTTGTATGCAACAAGATGGAGCAGCCACATATTCTGCTTCAGCTGTAGATAATGCAATTGAACTTTGTTTCTTGTTGAGCCAAGCCACAAACCTGGAACCCATATAGAATTCACCACCAATAGTTCTTTGTCTGTCATCAGCACTTCTTGCCCAGTCTGCATCTGTATTTGCATGAACATTAAGATCTGTATCTCTAGGATACTATAAACCAAAGTTCTGTGTTCCTTGAAGATATTTGAAAATCCTTTTGACCACCTAAAGGTGTGATTCCTTTGGATTTGCTTGGAATATTCCAACTATTCCTATTGCATGCATGATGTTAGGTCAGGTACCTATTAGATAAAGAAGACTGCCAATCATGGATCTCTAAGTTGGTTGATGAACTGTTGCTAATTCATCATTTGAGTTGATACTGCATCTTGTTACCATTGGGGTACATACCAGGTTGGAATCTTCCATGTCATACTTTTTCAAGATTTATTTGAGATATTTGGTTTGTGAAAGAAAAATATCATCTTTATTTTGTTTAACTTGTAGACCAAGAAAATAGGTAAATTCACCATGCAAGGACATTTCAAATTCTTGCTAAATTACTAAAGCAAAATTCTAACTCATGGATTCTTCATTGCTACTAAAAATGATATCATCAACATAAACAACAATTATTAGCAATTCATCAGTGTCAATCTTTGTATATGGATTGCTATCTGCTGACCCTTTTGAAAAACCTTGTTGGTGTAGATATTTGTCAAGGCGGTAATACCAGGCCCTTGGAGCCTATTTTATACCATACCGAGCCTTTCTGAGTCTGCATACAAGTCTTGCATCATTTCCAAGAATAAATCCTTCTGGTTGTTCAATATAGACTTTGTCTTCTAAATCTCCATTAAGGAAAGTAGATTTTACATCCATTTGGTATACTTTGAATTTCTGAAAGCTAGAAAGAGCAAGACACATTCTGATGGCTTCAAGTCTAGCAACAGGTGCAAAAGTTTCTGCAAAATATATGCCATTTTGCTGAGCATACTCTTTACAAACAAATCTGGTCTTGTTTCTAATAACTTCACCATTTTCATTGAGCTTGTTTTTGAATATCCATTTAGTTCCTATGATATTTTTATCATGAGGTCTAGGAACTAATTCCCAAGTATTATTCTTTTCAATTTTCTCAAGCTCTTCATTCATGGACTTGACCCAAAATTCATCTTTACATGCTTCATTTACATTTTGATGTTTGGTCGAGGATAGTAATGCTAGATAGCTTGAGGTTTCTGTAATAGTTCTTATTGTCTGTACACCTACCTCCTTTTACCCTAAAATTTGTGTTTCTGGATGATTTTTCTGAACATACCTGGACAAAGCATTTTCTTCTACCGTTATCTCTTCTTCTGGTATTTCATTGGTTTCTTCTTCAAAATCATTGTGGTTTGATATGGGAAAATAATCCTGTTATAGACATTTTTTTTCCTTACAGCTCTAAGCATGGAATGCCCATAATTCAAGGGATCCAAAGTCCCTAAAAGTGTTGTTCCTACCCCTAAAGGAACAAGGTCAACCAATGACAGCTTCTCCCAGAAGATCTCCACCAGAAACTGCTCAAAACTAGTCAAATCAGGATCAATTCAGAAGCTCCACTAACTGCCTGCGTTGCAAAGCAGCCAAATACACTGTCTAGGTGCATTTCAATGCACTTGAATGCACTACCCAGGTGTGTTGAGTGGGAAAGGACAAGTGGCAGAGTCATTCAACGAGGTGGAGAGACAATGGAAGCTTCCAGACTCTTCTCTAATCACACTTGCCTCACTGAATTCGACCAGTGATGAGTAAGAGGCTCTCAGTCTCCAAGTGGAAGCAAGAACTGACAGAGAGAAGCCACAAGTCAAAACATAAGCTGACTCATCCTCTCTTCTTACATCTATATATGGATCCCTCATCCCAGAGATCCGGGGGCTGGAATTTTGTACTTTGCAGAGAATTGTTGTTGGTTTAAGATTGAGATTAGTACATTGGGTGATTTATGCTTTGTTGGAGGTGAGGAAGGGATTCCTTTGCTGGGAGGTAGATGTTGGATCAGGACTCACTTGGTTGTATCTCCTCTTGTACTTTCTTATCATATCAATAAAACTATTTGAGTTTATCCTACATGTTGTGTATCAATGATGTTTTGTTATATTTGCATGTTTAGCTTAATCTGATCCTAAGCTTTTTATGAATGTAAATCTATATCTTCATGTAGTTTCTCTTTTCTGTGATCTTGCAGGAATTTGGTGAAGCTGGGCCGGTAACGGAGCAGGAAGCTGGGAGCTATTGAAGAGGGGAGCGATTGGATCAATAAACTAGCGCAAGACACAGGTTAGTTTATCCTTCCTCTTCATTTACATTTCATAAAGAAGAATACTCAAGTAGTTTTTCCTGGTTTGTTGCTAAGGCACTGTCACACCTTAGAGTGGGATAGGGGCATTCTGAATAGATACTTTTCCCAACAACAGAATGGCGACTCCATTGGGGATTGTATCTAGTTAGTTTATTTTTGTTTCTATTATTGTTCTTCTCATAAACTTAGGAGTGGCGAATCGAACTACGTTTGCCATTTACAAATGCAAAGTAGAGATCTGCTACTCTAGTCCATTCACTGGGCCTGTTTATGATCTGAACAAGCTGATCCACAAATTCTCTAATTGCCATTTGTGATAGCTCTTAGTCCTCCTTTAAATCATCCCTCTAATTGTACGTTAATGATAGCTTTTATCCGGCCAAAAACCATAGATTAAACTGCAAACCGTGACCCAGAACCCAGAGAAAATTCTCGTTTCTACTTCAGCGCAGGCTCTGTGAAGAGGTTCTTCATTTCAATGCAGGTCCCAAGAGGGCTACCTACGCTGCAATTCAGTTTCTCTATGCAACAGGTGCACTGATCAACCTTTGCCCTGTGCAGCTGTGGTTCTTTGCTTCATTTTGTTCAATTTTATCTCTGATTTTTGCAGCTTGTTATCAGTGTGTGTACCTATCTGAAAACCTCTTTTCTTTGCCTTAATTCTTCCTCAGTTGTATAAAAGAAACTGTATTTGTTTTTGTGTATTTGTTACATCATTTGCAGTTTCCCATTACAAAAGTAAACTAGTCATACTGTCGCCCTTAGATCTAGACCTGTCGTAAGTGTCGTTTTGATCTTAGGAGAAAGTTTGTTTGCTGTTGACAGTTGATTGCGCTTTTAATTTTGTCTTTTGGTTTGAATTTGTGAATTTCTAATGTCGAAAAAAGTGTTTACTTCAAAATCATAAAGTGTCGTAATCGTCTTTTTGATTTCAAAAAGAAACTTGTTTGTGTTTTCACTTGAAATCGAATTCAAATTTGTAAAACAGTTTTCTTTTTAGGCATCAATATTAAGAAAGTGAAATCAAATACATGCACATGTGCATTTGCATATTGATAGTTTGTATGGTTTGATTTAGGAAAAGTGCATTTACAGTGTGCTCTATGCTCTTTGAGAAAATATTGTGTCTTTCTTTTCCCCTTGTAGCTAGGATTTTCATTGTTGAAAAGAGATAAAAGCTTGCTTAGCATCTTTAGACTGCATTTAGGAATTGTATCTACATCTCGTGGTGATCCAAAAAGGAAAACTTCTAAGAAAGATCAACCTAAAATAAATTGAATGAACTTAAAAACGCTTTGTAACTTAACACACAACATAGAGGTCTAGACTAGAGACGTGTTCCGGCGTCGTAAAACCTGGTGATTGTCGGCCTCACTGATGGTTGGGTGACTCCTCTTGAGAGACGATAAGTGCCAGTACAGATTGTGCTCCCACGTACCGTCGAGTATATATTGGGAGACCCCTATAGGCATAAAACCTTTATCCATAGGAAGCCGTGTCAGCCGCCCTACTGATTGCAATGCACTGAACACAGCATTCGGGAAGACTGACTGCCCGTACCTTAAAAAGTATTCTGCAGTTTTGCGATTGGTTTGGCACACCCTCTACCTAGAACTCCAGAGCACTCCCTTTCGTTCCTTTTCAGACTCCTTAACGGAAAAGGTCCATATGAGCACTTGTCACTTCAGGCTCATTAAAAATCGAAGGAGACTAGAGTCATCTTTTGCTTTTTCTCGACTCTTTAAAATTGAAAAAGCAAGTTGTGTCCAAGCATCGTTAAAATTTATTTTAAATGAAATATTCATACCCTTTTTCTTGCGTTGATCTTTAGGTTGAGAAAATGGAGCCTACCAACCAAGGAATTCCCCTTGGTGGAAATCCTAGTCCCTTCTCCTCTTGGGGAGATGTTGGTGCGCCCCATATGGCCACATTGTCGCTTCCAGGACTGACAATTGGCTTGCTGGTCTGGCTCTTCTCAACCAATGTTGTTCAGAACACCACTATTCCTGAACAATCGAATCAGCAGTTAGACCAGTCCAGAGTTACCCACCAACCTTCTACTTCCTCTAATTATTCCTCTCCACCTTCCTCTTCGCTTGATGGGGCTGGCAAAGCCAAAAGTCAAGTTCCTAAGGAGAAGAAGGAAAAGAAGAAGAAAGAGAAGAAGAAGAAGGAGCCAAAAGTGACTGGGGGCAAACGAGTGTCATCTAACAAAAATCCACACACTGCACTGACCAGGCCTAAATCGCCATGTGTCATTTGCAAGGGATACCACTCTCACAGAGATTGTCCCTGCATCCCTCAGATACTAAGGGACTGGTCTCCCCGTTTGCACAATCCGGTGGCGTCAACCTCTGATAGCCATGTTGAATGCACACCGTCAACTAGCGAAAGTGAAGTCCCAGGACAAAAAGGGAGAGCTAGATCTCCCTGTAAACTGTGCGAAGGCAATCACGCCATCCATCGTTGTCCCTTCTTAGACGAAGCTAAAAGAGTTTTGGATGATCGTTCGGTTTCACCGTTACGACTCCCTCCTGGATATAAAAAACTCTTGCCGAGTCCTTCGTTAGTTGAGAATCCAGCTAGCCCGCTCAAGTGGTCGGCTGAAGCGCCTGTCATTGGAGATGAACCAACTGAATCCATACCCAACAAAAGTCAAAAGGTCGAGGCGGCAGTTGACCCGGTCTTGCCTTCAGAGGTTCTATCTTCGAATGATACCGTCACTGAAGAAAACAAGGATGACACCATCCAAATTCTCTTCATCAACACAGACTCCGACGAACAAGGGGGAAATCTACCCATTCCTTTACCGCAGGAAGGAAGTTCGTCAGAGCCGTACCCGGCCGTCTACTCGGTCCCACCTCCAAGCAACCTAGTTGTCTCCTTCGACTGGAATCAACTAGGCAGACCCCATTTACCAGCAAGCATACCATTCAGAATTATCATCCAAATATATAGAATGGTCATGGCTGGTACCATCATAGATGAGGGGGATTCTGTGAGTATCCTTTCCTCTATTGCTTGGAAAGCGCTTGATTCACCATCGCTTTTGCCTGAGATGAGAAATCTGACAGGCTTTGATAAAGGAACTAGTCGACCTTTATGGATCCTCCCCAATGTGCCCATAACATTGAAAGGGAAGATCGTTCAACTGAACGTGATGGTCGTTGAAGGAACCTTGGATTATAACCTACTCCTTGGACGAGACTATATTTATTGCATGGGAGCCATCGTCTCCTCACTCTTTAGAGTAATGTGTTTTCTGCACGAAGGAAGAGTGGTCAAGCTCGTGGACCAGCTTTCATTTCCCAGATCACGCATCGCAAATAGTCATATACCATCCCTAAATGGTCTCTTCACGCAAGAAATGTCTCGACCCATGGTCCGTCCTCCCGATGAGCGCGAGTAATTCGGAGGGATATGACTGGAACCCAGGGGGCATGCGTCCTGGTCTGCTTCAGCAGGAAAACTTCAGGTATAGGGTAGATTTCAGCAGGAGAATATGACAAGTCTGTACCCCATCCATCTTGGAAGAGGGGTTGTTCTAGAATAAGATTCTTTTGTCAAAGTTATGTGTTTGGCGCTCGTTGTCACTCACCTTTGTCTATCTCGGTAGACATCGCCGAAGAAGTGTTTTGTTTGCTGCGCAAATGAGACAATCTTTGGTAACCTGAAAGAGGTAGGCCTTTCCTGGTAGAACAAATGTTTTATCTACAAATTGAGGGGTAACCTTGAAATCTTATTTTATACCTGGGGGCATGCAAACCTTTTGGAGTGCAAGCAAGGGACGGCTATTTATTTTTAAAATTTTTAGGTCCTCCCTTTAAACCTGTAGGCTAACCCTTTAAACTCGTAGGATTAGTCGTTTCTGAACTTGCATAACGAAAGGATGCAGGGTAGAGCTTTGTAAGGTGCAAGCTCCATAAAAAATGGCATATTACGTGAGACATTCTTATCATATGACTGGATTATCGAGCAGTTTTAGCACATAGTTCATGCTCGTTAAAAAATAAACATAAGATCGAGCAAGTGTTTCAACCCGCGTTTAAGCTCGTTAAAAAATGAACTATCCTCCGGTAAATAACCACCGTGAATGTAACATTATCAGCCATTAAAGCCTTGGTCGTGTTTGCACTGTCACCTCCACTTTTCCATTGGCCGATCATTCACCTCCATTTGATTGTTTACCCATTTTGAGGAACAGCTGCGAAGAGTGATTTCACTAGCCATCCTTGTGACACTGCGGTGCTTGGAAAATTCCAACCCTTACCTGGAATCAGCTGCTACCCATTTTATCACTCGTTCCTCAAAAGACGAGTCTTCTTTAAGCTCTTTTCATCTGACTCGTAAAATATGAAAAGATTGCCGAGTTTTGGCCTTCCAACTCGTTAAAGCGACCGGAAGTGCTATCCCTCCTCTAGATTTTAATCTTTTTGGACCTGAGGGATTATTGCACAAAAAGATCGAGCGCTTGTTTTGTTCGGCTCGTTAAAACTATCGAAAATTCATCCCTTCTGTATTGTTTTATACATTTTCGGACTTAAGGGATTAGATGACGAAAAAGGAATTTCGGAGTTAACTTTACGTACCTTTTCAGACTCTCTAAAAATGAAAAGGACCGAGTTATCTTTGTCGTTAGACTCGTTAAAAACATTAATAGCGACAAACTTGTCTTTAGACGAGAACGAGATTCACTATCGCTAGGCTCGTTAAAACATAGCGATGGGTTTGCCCGAAGGGAAAATTATAGAACAAGCATATGTTATCCTCCTCAAGCTTGACAAAAATAAAGAGGTACTGGTCAGCAATGACTGGGGAAAAATTGGGAAGAAACTCAAAGAACCTTTATTGGTAGCAAGTCACTCTTGAACATGACACTTCCACTCCGTGCCTGAGTCGGGTTGGGTTGTTTCATTCACCGGTCACATCACCATGGTCTCGCCATACCATCCACCTTTGGGGTAAATGCTACCAATCCATCATATAAGTGTCGCCGATATGTTCAAGAGAAGTCATCCAGACAAGTCACCCGTGTCCCATCCACTGCCATACATTATACTTCATTCTTTCATGACCACCACCCTGAACCATATATCATCAGATCGTTTTCACCTCCATCAAAATCATTTGCTCCGTTCCGTGTGATTGATGTGGGATACATCAAGGCCCTCCTTTGACGAATCACTTCTTGTCGACATCAGCTCATTATCCAAGAAGTTGAACTAGGAACACCCCCTTCAGTACTTTGAAGCTTGCATGCCTCAATGGCAAGTTTCTCACTTCCGGCGACAGGTATACATCAATGACCTTCGACCGAAAGATTTTGCGTGGTGTTCGACGCCAAGTCCTTTATTCACACCACGTGAATTGTACTGCAGTACCTTGAGGGTCATTATCATTATCGGTGATTCCTCTCGTGCTTGTTAATAGTTTACATCATTGACTGGTAATCAAGCGATGTCTTTCCATGTTCGACTTCAAAACATTTCTCACATGGATCGACTTGTACTTAGAGTGAAGATTGGACGAGATTGAAGACCCCGGATCTAGTTTCATCCATCCAGGCTGCGATATATATTCAGGAAAAATAAAGACATTGACATGTACAACATTGCAGAAAAGATAATCATCCTACCAAAAGGATGATGATTTCATAAGAATCATCAGTCTACCATCAGACGATTGTCTGTCCTATGTACATAAAAATGAATTTATAAAGCTGAGCATGGGAATGCCCGCCTCAGCTAGATCATGAAAACAGTATGAAAAATAATGTATTGTATTGTATCTTATTACAAGTCTCCTCCCAGCATTGAAAGAACTTCGGATCCTCCTAATAAAGCATTTCACCCGATAAACGGCCTCATACTTTAGGGGGCAACTGTTATAGACATTTTTGTGCCTTACAGCTCTAAGCATGGAATGTCCATAATCCAAGGGATCCAAAGTCCCTAAAAGTGTTGTTCCTACCCCTAAAGGAACAAGGTCAACCAATGACAGCTTCTCCCAGAAGTTCTCCACCAGAAACTGCTCAAAACTAGTCAAATCAGGATCAATTCAGAAGCTCCACTAGCTGCCTGCGTTGCAAAGCACCCAAATACACTGTCTAGGTGCGTTGCAACGCACTTGAATGCACTACCCAGGTGCGTTGAGCGGGAAAGGACAAGTGGCAGAGTCATTCAACGAGGTGGAGAGACAATGGAAGCTTCCAGAATCTTCTCCAATGACACTTGCCTCACTGAATTCGACCAGTGATGAGTAAGAGGCTCTCAGTCTCCAAGTGGAAGCAAGAACTGACAGAGAGAAGCCACAAGTCAAAACATAAGCTGACTCATCCTCTCTGCTTACATCTATATATGGATCCCTCATCCCAGAGATCCGGGGGCTGGAATTTTGTACTTTGCAGAGAATTGTTGTTGGTTTGAGATTGAGATTAGTACATTGGGTGATTTATGCTTTGTTGGAGGTGAGGAAGGGATTCCTTTGCTGGGAGGTAGATGCTGGATCAGGACTCACTTGGTTGTATCTCCTCTTGGACTTTCTTATCATATCAATAAAGCTATTTGAGTTTCTCCTACATGCTGTGTATCAATGATGTTTTGTTATATTTGCATGTTTAGCTTAATCTGATCCTAAGCTTTTTATGAATGTAAATCTATATCTTCGTGTAGTTTCTCTCTTCTGTGATCTTGCAGGAATTTGGTGAAGCTGGGGCGGTAAGGGAGCAGGAAGCTGGGAGCTATTGAAGAGGGGAGCGATTGGATCAACAAACTAGCGCAAGACACAGGTTAGTTTATCCTTCCTCTTCATTTACATTTCATAAAGAAGAATACTCAAGTAGTTTTTCCTTGTTTGTTGCTAAGGCACTGTCACACCTTAGAGTGGGATAGGGGTGTTCTGAATAGATACTTTTCCCAACAACAAATCCCCATCTTCTTCATTGTCATAATCTTTGGTTTTTATCTGTTTTCGATTTTTTCATGCTTCATCAACTACAACATCAATACTTTCAACAATTTTACCACGTCTTTTATTATAACATTTATATCCTTTACTTCGGGAAGAGTAACTAAGAAGGATACCTTCATCTACTCTGGGCTCAAACTTACCAAGTTTTTCATCAGTCCTTTTGATATAACATTTTCTTCCAAAAAATTTGAAGTATTTTACCGTAGGAGTCTTACCATACCAAAGTTCATGTGGAGTTTGAGTATTGTTTACCCGAACATTTTCTTGGTTGAGAATAGTTACAGCGGAAAATGCAGCTTCACCCCAGAAGGTTGCAGGAGTTCCAGATTCATCTAGCATTGCTCGAGCCTTTTTTTGAACAGTTCTGTTCATTCTTTCTACCAATCCATTTTGTTGAGGAGTCCTTGCGGTGGAGAACTATATTTTTATTCCATGTTGTTCACAAATGTCAAAGAATTCATCTGAGGTAAATTCCCCTCCTCGATCAAATCTGAGGCATTTTATTTTGCAATCTGATTCATTTTCAACCAAATATTTGAAGGCTTTGAACTTTTCAAATGCTTCATCTTTATGCTTTAGAAGACCTATCCAACACATTCTATAAAAATCATCAATGGTCAAAATAAAGTATTCTTCTCCACAAGGTGACTTTTTTCTTGATGGTCCACATAAATCAGTATGAACAAGTTCAAGAGGCTTGTAGTTGACCCTTCTTTTTCAATGAAGTGAGATCTGGTTTGCTTACTAAATTGACATGGTTTTCATATTGTATTTTTAGGAATGCTGATTTCTGGAAGATAAAAAACAACCTGGAATATGCATGCTTTTCTTATTTGAGAAAATCTTAGATGTCCCAATATTCTATGCCATAGCCCGTTTTCATCATTTTTGCTTAGATAGCATTGTTGTTGTCCTCCCTTGTGTATGCATAAGTTGTTTGGAATTCTTTTACCTTTGATCACAGTTTCTCCTGTATAAAGCTCATGAACAACACATCCATTTGATCGAAACACCACTTCATTTCCTTGATCACACATTTGACTGACACTCAACAGGTTATGCTTTAGACTATCTACATGCATAACATCCCCAACTATAACCTTTTCTTTCAAGAAAATAGAGCCTTTACCTTTTATGACAGCAGGAGTGTCATTTCCAAATGAGTCATTCTTTTATTTTTCTAAGACATTATATGAGTGAAGTTTTTCTTTGTCACCTATCATGTGTTTTGAGCATCCACTGTCCTTCTCCATACAAGGCTATACCACATCTTTCTGTTTGAGGTTCTTTCCTTCTCCATATTTTGGGATTCAATGGAGTTTTCTCCTTTTGAGATGTTTGCCAAAATTTTCTCCTGCATTCAGATTCTTCATGGAAAAAGTGGTTATAGATTGAGCATTCTATTTTATTTTCAAGAAGAGAAGAGTTATTATAGGAACTTGTCTTGATCCCTGTCACATTCCTTTGATTTCATGCTTCTCTAGCCATGATGGTTTTTTAAGCAACACATTGAGCAGCTTTGCGTCCAAAATTATGACATGAGAGACATTGACCATTAAAGAAGTTCATGCAATTATCGAATCTATTGACCTGGTGATTGTATTTTCTATTGATATTCATCTTTGAAGCAAATTGAGTATGATTTACCTAAGGTTGGTTGTGGCTTATGTTCATCCTTGAAGCAAATTGAGCCTGATTTACCTGGTGATATTCTTTATGCCTTTGCTGATGATTTTCATATTGTTCATTGTTCTTTACTGCATCAAGATAGCTTTTAGTGGAGGTTGACAACTTTTGTGATTGAGATGCTTCTTCAGTATATCCAAGACCTATATTTATCAGAGGAGAATGTTGCACTTTGATAATTTCATTTAAGGTTTTTGATCCTTTGGCAAATCTAAAATTGAGAGATTTTGTTTTCTCAAGATCCTTTCTTAAACCCACAATTTCACATTCTAGTTTTTCATTGTGTTTTTCTCTTTCAGCAAGTTGATATGTCAAGGTATCTATAATCATATTCTTTTCTTCTAAACAGATTTTGAGTTTAGAGATTTCTTCATGAAGGTCATCTTCTTCTAAAGCATCCCAAAAATTATCATCGTCATAAGCCATTAGAAGTATATAGTCATTACTATTTTCATCTTCATCACTATTTGATAAATCATTGCTATCCTCATAAGTATAGTAACTCTTTTTACTTACACATTGTTTTCTATTCCATTTTGCAGATTCCTTCCCTTTATCATATTTATCTTTCTGAGAACATTTGGCAGCATAATGATTGACTCTACCACAGGAAAAACATTTGAAGGGTAGTTTACCTCTAAATCTTCTGGAACCCTGTTGAAGCTTCTTGACAAAGTTTACTTCATCTTATTCTTCTAAAATATGTCCTGATTCATTGAGTTCTTCATTTCCTTTTGCTGAAGCTTTAAATGCGGCTTCTCTCATATATGATGGGCCTCCTTTTCTCATCTCAAAGGAAGTTAAGACTCCGTGAAGTTGTGTCATAGTGATAGTCTGTAGATCTTGTTTTTCTTCCGTGGGAAATACTTTTGATTCAAATTTAGCAGACAAGGATCTTAAAACTTTCTCAACTAAGGTAACTTCCTTTATCTCTTCATCCAGATTCTTCATACAATTAACAATCTCATCTATACGTAAGAAGTAACTAGCTATTCTTTCATCATTATGCATCTTAAGAGTTTCATATTGAATTCTGAGGGTTTGTAGTTTAGCATGTTTTACCTGAGAGTCTCCTTCGTAGCTTAGAATGATTTTGTCCCATATTTCTTTGGCTGAATTGAGCTACATAAATTTGACAAACTCTAATTGTGACAAACTTCCAAATAATGTATTAACAACGCTGGCATTGGTTTCATATTTCTTTTTACCTGTTGTATCTATAGGAATTATTGATGGAAATGTATAACATCCTTCCATGATTTCCTAGACATCTGTTCCAAGTGATTGTAGATAGGATGTGGTTCTTATATTCCAATAAAAAAGGTTGCTCCCATCAAATATTGGTGGTCTGATGGATCCCACGCTTTCCTGATTACTCATGATGATGGATCTCCCTTCAAGCAATCAAGCTTATTCTGAAGGACCTACTCTGATACCAATTGTTGGAAATAATGCTGAAGGGGGGGGGGGGGGGGGGTGAATTAGTATTATCAAATCAGTAATTTAATTTCCTAAATATATTTGTATATGCTACTTCAATTAAGTGAAATAGTGTGTATACGCGACTGTATTTAAAGCAACCAACATATATGCAGAGAACTTTCAATTTACCCAATTTATCATGCATTGAACTTTAACCAGTGTATCAGAGATTTATTATGGAGTACAATAAAATAAATGTAAAGCATCACAGATAAGTAACACACATGAACAAAAAGATATAATGTGGAAACCCAATGTGGGTGAAAGCCACCTACTGCTGTAATCTCTGTCTTCTTTTAATAATAAGAAAATCTATTTACAATCTTGTACTAGTGCAGACTTATACCAGTACGCAGGCTTCTACTTGCAAAAGGTTACAACCTTCTCTCATTCTCCAGCTTCTACTGGAAGGGAGCTACAACCCCCTAACTCTTGTACTAGCCGATATGTTTACTAGTATGTAGGTGGCGACCTACAAAAGGCTACGACCTTCTTTCTTCCTCCAAGGACCACATTTCATAAATTTTTAGACTGGATCCATTAACAACATCATAACAACAATTCAATCATTAAATACATCTGCATCAACCAATCATTGAGACTCAATCATCACTTTCTGAATCGACCACAACCGAATCAATCAATCACTTTGACAACCCATTGTTAAATCATAATCAATCTGATCATTTAGAATACTATCACCAAAATACAGTAACCAGAACCTAAACTAGAACCCAGAACTCTACAATAGCAAACAGAAACAACTGAAACATAATTTATAACTTATACACTACTTCCATGTGTCGAACCTGCATGTATACGCGCTTTTCTCAAAGCCAACCAGTGTATACATTTGCAAATATTAATTCATAATTCTGCAACTATTCCATACTTCAGTTATACCTAGATCATAATATTTATAGAATAACAGATGCGTCAGTATTCAGATCTAGACTATACATGATCAAACCACATAATGATAATTCATTTCAAGCCTTAAGATCCTGATCCATCATTGGATCTTATCCGTCATCAACTGCTAAGGTTCATCCTTGGTTCAGATCAAGCACTACACCATAAGCCAAGAACCTACATACTAGATCTCACACTTCATCAGATATTCGATACATGCACACCTAGCTTAATGATCTTCTCCTCCTTTTATAGTTTTAGGCCTTTCTCAATACCATGGTCCAAAACCATTTAGGACCAATACCATGGATCAAAATACCATGGACCAAATACCTCGGACCAAAAACTTAGTTTTCCAAGGTATACATGCTTTTCCTTCTGTGAAAGTGTGTGTGTACATATACGCTACATTTGGTAAGTGAACTTGCGTGTATATGTGGCTTGGTGTAGGTGAACCTGCATATAACTCTCTTTCTTCATTTTGTGTAGTCTGATCTATAATTATTTGTTGTTAACCTGCTATACTATGATCTTTCATCTGAGTGAGTTTCCATCAACGACAACACCTGTATCATAATGCCAACAATGATGCCAATTGACACCTAAAGCCAATGGCAGAAGGTAAAGAGAAAGAAAGGAAAGAAAAATAAAAGTTGAGAGAGTAATGTAGTACTTTTTTTTCCTGACCACTTGTAATTTTCTTTTTTTTGCCTTTTATTTGCACAAAATCCAAGAGGAAATTTTTACTCATCTACAAAATGTAACTTTGTTACCTTTTGAAAAGTTGAATAAAATTAAGCTTTTCTTTCTCCTTTAAAAATATATATAGTTTTGAAATTCTTATTTATAAATGATCTCTATGAAAAATTTTGAAAAAAAATTAACATTTATTTTTTTAAATTTATTTAATAATTAACATACTAAAATGAAAAGTATATATTAAAATGAATATTGGTGTAGTAATTGATATTTATGTGGTTAGCATGTTATCTAATGTATTGTGTTTTATACTATAGGAACTCCTAAATTTAATCATATATGGTTTGTTGTTCTCCTAATTTCTCTCTCCATTCACATAAAATTTGTTTAGACTCCCTTCTTTGTCCTCTCTCCACTGAATTCTATGTCCTTTGTTCGTTGATGTCTCTTCCTTGTATGTTGAATTCTATGAATTTCTTCGTTCTTGAATTTGTGAGTAATTTTGGTTTCTTTGTCTCAGTTGAAGACTAGTCAAAATATCTTGGTGTGTTAGTCCTTGTATTAATTTAAGTTACCTACTATTTAAATGTTGTGTTGAATCTGTGTTATGAAACTCATTCTTCAAAAACTGTGTTGAAGTCTAGTGATGAATATCGACATTGAAACCCTTTGTTGAAGTTTGTTCAAAACCTGGAGTGAAGTTTTTATATGTTGGAAAGCTCTAATTTTCGCATTGAAGACTTTGAACTATGGTTAATTAATTCACGGCGTTGCATCAATTAAATTCTCAAATCAAATCTTTTTGCACTATGTGTTCAAGTACTTTGGTTCTAGAATTTTTTGACTGCCCAACCTACATTGAATGATTGTGCATGGAATGATAAAATTGTGTTGAACTAAACAAGCCAATTACTCAATCTTCTAAAGAATGTGTGCACCTCCCATAGAAAAAGAATAATCAGGGGCATGATTCCTCTAGATGAAGAGGTGGAACGATGCCCTGCAAGTTGATGCAACTAAAAAAAGTATAAAAGCATAATTTGGCCACATACAACTGAAAAATACCACAAAATGCAAAAACACAGTTGAGACGATAAATTTTTGTGCATGGGTAAAAGCCAAACATCAGCTCAACCCCCTATCATTATGGCCATCACCTTGGTTGCTAGGGCCCCTATGGGTACTCCTTGCATCATTAAGGAACCCATGATTTCCCCAACCCCTTGTGGGTGATGAACTACCCCACCTCAAAAGGGTAATCACTGCTACATCTTGCACATCATGCTCTCATCCCTAGCCCCAAGGGATAGCTCAATTGGTTGAGTTCCTCCTCCTAAGGGCCTCTCCTATAGGGAGGCCACAGGGTCAAATCTCTTCGATGCCCTTGGGGTTAGGCCTTGTTAGTTTGGCCGGTGGGTAGATCCCTTCGAGTTAATCTACCTCAATTTCCTCATGGATGTAGGAGCTACTCAATGTTCATGAACCACGTTAAGAAAAAACATTCTCTCATCCCCTTGAGCACTGAGCAATAAAGGAAAGAAAAATCAATAAAAAGAAAAAGGAAAATGAAGAAGGGTGGAAAAACAAAGGTTGCGGTAACACATATACCATAATGTCTCCCTCTTGCATTCATACACCTAAGGTGTGGGCTTCTCCCATCACAGCTACCCTTGTACCATGGCATGCGGCTTGGAGCCTACCCTTTTTGCCCCACTTCGTTCCATCACTATTTCACATGACGCCTTCCATTTAATGGATGTACCATGGATCGTTCATTCCCTTAGAGGATGAGACCACCAAATAGGGTCCTTCTTTAACCACTCCTACCCAAGAAGATAACACTTATACATGTTCAAAACCCATTTGGAAGGAGGACCATCTTAATTTATTATTTGCACTATTATTTTATAATTTCTTTAGGAGGACCATTTTAGACCTAAATATTCCCCTAATGTGAGCACTTGGGCACACAAGGAAGAAATGAAGGACCTTTCTCCACCTATTTTGACCCTTTAGGATGTGGCAATTCTCCCTAGTTGATTTTTTTCCTCTTTATTTAGCGCATGAGCACACTACAAAGCCCCCAATGACCATGCATATACCCATTGTACTTTGAAACTAAGCCCTCCTAGTTTGCATGTGTATTTTTTCTTGCATGAAATTTATTTTAGTTATCGTTAATGGCTTTTCATGAGCTATCATCCATGATGGCTCTTTCAACTTGATTTACAAGTATTGTTGCATAGTTATTTTTTTTAAGTTGGTCTTGTCATTCTGAGTGTGATTCCACAAACATGTGCTAATACTACAAGTGTTGCCAAGGTGTCATCATTTGTTGGAGACATGATGCTTTGTAAAGTAGCCTCTAAAGAGCTTTCAGAAGTAAGAGTTGATGTACATGTGGAAGTTATGAGGCCTAAACCTCCAATATACAAATATACTTACTGTATTATTTAAAAGACTACAGAGGTCACATGGAGTAAGATTTATAAAAAATTCATTAAGGGGAGGTCTCGAGAGGACTTAGAATGTGTGCATACATACATCAATATTATGAAGTCAAGAATGCACATGATCACATGTAGATGCTTGGTCATACCATGTGAAAAAGTTATTGAATGGATCTTGACACACATGGATGACTCTCACCTTCTGCTTCGTAGTGAGAGTGGTAGAAAACTCAACACCTATTATGTTGAGGGTATGCATAAATACTATAAGATGCTGAATCCAAATGAATATGTGAATGAAAAATTCTACACAAGATAGGATAACCTCGACATGATTGATGTTATCAAGCAATGGTGTTGAGAGCCTGGCAAGTTTCACCATTTCCTTTCACAATCTACCAAACGAAGATTCTATGAGACACATATTAGTATTTGATAGTTATGTATTGTCAAATGTTTGGGTGCAAGAACAGTGAGGCGTCCAAGAGAATTGGATATATACATTCAGTATAGTGGTCACACATGGAAGAGATTTCAACTAGGAATATATATTATCATATGAGTTACATCATCAGGTGGTCTAGGCCAAAACATATTTACAAATGAACCAAGCACTAGGATTTCACATGTCTACATTTATCATGGATGGAATCTATGCACAACATGCGTTCCCAAAATTATCTTTGAATTGGACTCCTAAAGAGAAGTTCCTAGTTTATTTCCACGGTGGGGTGTTATCAAAAGGAAGCTTAAGATCAGCATGTGACAGATTGGGTGAACACTTCTTTGCTATCATCTTTTCCATGATATTCGAGACTGATCAACCATGCATGAATGATTAGGTGAAGGAGTCACTTCGAGATATTGCACACTAGTTTGTATCTCCTAAGGAAACATATGTCATATGCTTCAGATGTTAGAGGGACCCTCATCTTATGCCGCAATATGTCACAAACAAGGTAGTCATGCAGGAAGTGGAAAATTGGCTAGACAAGGGCTTATAGGGAATTATTCACAAGAGGAAGAAATCCCCTAGGCCTATCATTCTAGTGAGGATTAGATTGTATCAATTAAAGAGTCACAAGTATATGTAAGAAAAGATAAAAGATATGGATTGCCTATGCTTTGCTATAAAATACTTCAATGGATATGATCTGAGGCGAATTGTCAGGAAACCTTCTGAGAGGATATATTATAATATGGGGTATTCATCAAAGATAAACATGAAAGATGAAAATATAAATAAGAGGTACTCTTCCGGGATGAATTCACATCCAACTATGAAGATCGGTTCACCCACCAATCTTCTAGCTTAGGACTACCAAGATCAGGAGGAGGAGAAAATAACACCTCAAGAAAGGAAGATAAATACCATGAAAAGGATCAACTATTCATCAGGTGAGAAGTAGGAAATGAAAGTTCGATCATTTAAATAGAGGAGCACAAAAACAGAGAGGAGAGAAGATGAAGATGAAGAATAATAAGAACAAGAAGAATAGAGAAGGAAGCAGGATGAGTTGCTTGGAAAGAAACATGTAATAGAAGAAGATAGAAGGATAAAAGAAGAGTGACAAAGGCATTACGAGGAGGATGAAGATGCACATAGGCTTGAAGAAGAATAATTGACTCAAGAGTTGGAAGAGGAAGAATTTGAGGAAGAAGATAACATCCAACCCATGGATTATGAGCCAGGTACTCTAGAAGAACAATCACTCACAAGAGGCCATCCTCCATTCAGAGAGATGGGATAACACCCCCACCAGTAGATAGAGTCACAAATGTTTGTAGCATAATGTTTTATCGTATATAGAATAGGATCATCAAACAAAGGAATAGATACTTTGTCAATTATCCTCAGAACCCAATCGTAGTCACTACAGGGAAGGTAATAACCTCTAACGCTAGAATAAATCCAGGGTCAGTCATGATGACAAATGTTTCATTCACTATAGTGGCACAAGATAAATTAGAGTACTTATTGAATGATAATTTTAGGTCGAGTACAAAACTTGCTATGGTGAAGCAATAGGTAGAACATATTGAGGACAATAGCCAACGAATGTCATCACAAAACATCAATATAGAAAAATGGCAATCATCCATGTAAGAAGAACTCAGACCAATGGAAAATATTATGGCATGACTATATGACGAGATGATACTTATAAAGTAGGTCATGGCTCCTCTCATTGTAATTTAGAAAAATGCATAGGAGTTGGTGAAACTCATGAAGATGATGAATAGATAAGTTGAGCAGATGCAGGATTGGGCTACTAAATACCTGAATGCTCCACAATATTTGGTAAGGAAAGAAAAGGTATCCCCCAATATAGATAGAGTTCAGTTGAGACTCCACCTACAAAATTACTCTTATCTTGCATCATAGTCAGTTAATATGATGGTTGCAAACCACTGGATACATAATGGGTTTGAGTCTGTAACATAGAACCATGAGATGCCCGCCATCGGAACCCTTGAAGAAATGAGAGGCAGGGAGGTCATCTTCTAGGAGATCAATGATTAAATTGAAAAAATCACCAAGGACATTATTTAGTAGTATGCCTTTGCACCAATCAAATCATAGATGAATCTATTATGGTTGTGGACTAATGTAGTGTAAAGCTCCAAGAACACATTATCAAAGGAATTGGACGTGAATATTGTTGGGTTGTGTTATATTCTTTCCACAACTAGCCCACATAGTTAACCGGGGGGTTAGAGCGGGGACGGAGCCCACCCTTCATTGCGTCGCTTGAATAGTAGGGGGGGTCACAAGGGGTTGGTTTTGGACCCCATGTTAGGTTGGGCGGACCCACCTATGGTTTTGTGCATGATTTTCGCACATGGTTTTGGATGTGATGGTTTTCAGTCCATGGTTTTGGACACAATGGTTTTTGGTCCATGGTATTGGATGCTTCAACATGTATAAATATGTATTGTGACATTGCAAGGAACATAATGAAAAAATCAATCTGGTAGTCCTAGTTTTGGGATCCGGGGGAAAATCTCTGTGTATATGTGTTTTATGTCTTATGCTCTCACGTTGTTTATTTTCTGTGTTTTAGAATTTGTATGAAGGTAATTTCTATACGAGGTTAAAACATACATTTGGTATCAGAGTTGTTTTGGCTTCAAGGGGATGCCTTTGTTGCTGAGGGGTTTCACTCAAGCCTGTGGTAGACCCCATTTAGTGGGAGATCTGCAGGATTGATTCTAGTAGTGAAAGAAGATGGCGAGTAGTGGAAAGATAGAGATCGTGAAATTTAATGGTCAGAGTTTTGAGTTCTGGAAACTCAAGATGGAAGATCTGTTGGTGGATAAAGATCAGTGGATCGCGGTAGATCCATGTACTAAACCAATGAGAATGTTCGATGAAGAATGGAAGAATTTGGATTAGAAGGCAAAGAGCACAATATGATTGTGTGTCTCAGATTCAGTATTGCTGAATGTATCAGAGGAATCTATGGCGAAGACTTTGTGGGACAAGTCAGGGACTTTGTACCAATCTAATTCTTTGGTGAATAAATTGTTCCTGTGGAAAAGGCTGTATAACCTGAGGATGAAAGATGGAGACTCGGTGATTAGGGATTTGAAAACATTTAATACTGTGGTAAGTTAGTTAGCTTCTGTTGATATTAAAATTTCAGATGGAGATAAGTGCATCAATTTGTTGTGTTCTCTACCAGATTTGTGGGATAGTCTGCTTATTGCAATAGGTAGCAATGCAACTGCCTTGTATTTTGATGAAATAGTCTCATCCTTGCTGACGGAGGAGATGAGACGGAAAAATATGGAAAGCCAGAATGGTGATTCCTTGTCTGTACGAGGACGGTCCCAGAACAGAAACAAAAATAATTCATTGAGTGGGAGATCTAAATCTCCAGGAAAACCTATAAAGGTGGTGTGTTAGAAATGCGGAAAGGAAGGGCACTACAAAAGGGTCTGTAAATCTAAAGCTCCTAATAAAGGGAAGGGATCTAATGATGCTCCTTCTGTAGAGGTGAAAACCACCTCAGATGAAGGTGGGGACATGTACTAGGCTTCTTCTAGTACACATGTAGATCATGAGGCATGGTTGATTGACTTAGGTGCATCCATTCACTTTACTTCCCATAGATAGTGGTTCTGTGAGTATGAGAAATATGATGGCGGTGATGTCTTATTAGGGGATGATAGGAAGGCTAAAATAATTGGTCGTGGAAAAATAAAGTTGAAGTTGCAAAGTGGAAGGGTTAGAACACTTCTAGGTGTTCTCCATGTTCTTGTATTGGCCAGAAATCTGATTTCTCTAAGGAAGTGGGATGATGCAAGTGTAAAAATAGTGTTCGAGAGGGATACTTACAAGATGGTTCGGGGAGCACTGATATTGATGTGGGGAGTTTGGATTGGAACTCTATACAAGTTGCAAGGTAGCACAGTTGTTGATGGGTGCAATAGTTCTGTTATTCCTGAAAGTAGAGCAGAAAATCTAGTGGTCTCTGGAGAGAATACCATGTTGTGGCATCAAAGGCTTGGACATATTGGAGAGAAGGGCCTTCGAATACTTCATAGTAAAGGTATGGTAGAAGGTATGAGTAATAGCTCTCTGGATTTTGATTTTTGTGAAAATTGTGTATATGGGAAGCAAAATCGGGTGAGTTTCCCCTCTGGTGGTAAGAGGGCGAAACAGATATTAGAGCTTGTGCATAATGATGTGTTTGGACCTATGAAGGTTCCATCACTGGGTAAGTCTGTGTACTATGTATCATTTATAGATGACTTCTCAAGGAATACATGGATATATTTCCTTAAGAAGAAATCTGAAGTCTTTGACAAGTTTAAAGAATTTAAGACTCTGGTGGAAAACTAGACAGAGAAGAAGATAAAGGTGATGAGGACAGATAACGGTCGAGAGTTTTGCAGTAAGGAATTTGAAGAATTCTGTAAGAAGTGTGGTATAGCATGGGAGAGGACTACTCCATATACACCTCAGCAAAATGAATTTGCAGAAATAATGAACAAGACATTGATGGAAAGGGCAAGAAGCATGCTCAGTGGTGCTAGGTTAGGACAAGAATTCTGTGCAGAGGTGGTGGAGACTACATGTTACCTAGTCAATAGGTCACCTTCATCATCATTCGAGGATAAGACTCCACGGGAGATATGAACTGGTAAGAAACCCTCTCTTTCACATCTAAGGGTATTTGGATGTGATGCATATGTACATGTTCCAAAGGAGAAAATAACAAAATTGGATAGTAAATCTAAAAAGTGCCTCTTTATTGGGTATAAGGATGGTTTAAAGGGTTATAAGCTTTGGAACCCAGTAACAAGGAAGGTTGTCTGCAGCTGAGATGTGGTGTTCAGAGAGGTGAAAGATGTTATTAAACATGAAGTCCAACCAAAGGAACCTGAGAAGATAGAGTTTGAGCTAAAGAAGGAAGAATCAGACTTTACAGCAGAGGAGGAACCAAAATATGAAGAGCCACAAACTTTGGGTGTGAGAAGATCAGTTCGAGAAAGAAGGCAACCAGAAAGGTATAGTCCATCTGCTTTCTATTCAAATTTCGCTTTATCTATTACTAATGATGATCCCAGAACTGTGAAGGAAGCAGTAGATTCAAAGGATGGAAAACTCTGGAAAGAGGCCATGGTTGATGAAATGGCATCTTTGCACAAAGATGAGGCTTGGGATCTGGTGGAGTTGCTAAATAGAAGGAAACCTATTAGTAGCAAATGGGTGTTCAAGAAGAAGACAAATGAAGAAGGAAAGGTGGAGAAATGCAAAGCTCGGTTGGTAGCAAAAGGTTATTCCCAAGTGCCGGGAATTGATTTTGGTGATATTTTTTCTCTTCTTGCCAAGGTAACTTCTATTAGATTAATGTTATCTATTGCTGCTGCTTTTGATTTTGAGGTAGAACATATGGATGTGAAGACAAACATTTCTTCATGGGGATCTCAAAGAGGAGATCCACATGAACAACTTGAAGGTTTTGTGGTGAAGGGTAAGAAATAACTCGTATGCAAGTTAAAGAAGCCTTTGTATGGGTTAAAACAGTCACCAAGGATGTGGTATCAGAAATTTGATACATTTAGATGGGGACTTGGCTTCACCAGAAGCAGAGAAGATAACTGTTTGTATTTTAAATTAATTGGTGACTGTGTTATTTATCTGGTCATATATGTGGATGATATGTTGTTGGTTGGAAATGACAAAGAAACTATCCAGGATTTGAAGACCCAATTGTCCTCCAAATTCGACACAAAAGATCTTGGTGTTGCAAACTATATTTTGGACATGGAAATTAAAAGAGACTAGGAAAGGAGGAAGCTCTGGTTAAACCAGAGGAAGTATGTCGAAACAATACTACAGAGGTTTAATATGCAGGATAGTAAACCAATGAAGGTTCCTATTCCTCTAGGTGTAAAGTTATCTACTAAACAGTGTCCCAAGACACAAGAACAGGAAGTCTCCTGTTCGATATGAAAGTGCAGTCGGTAGCCTAATGTATGCAATGGTTTGTACTAGACCAGACATTGCACATGCAGTGGGAGTATTGAGCAGGTTTATGTCAAATCCAGGAAAGGAGCATTGGACAGTAGTGAAGCGGTTTTTCAGGTATTTGTGTGGCACTAGTGATTATGGTTTGTGCTACCAAGGAAGACTAGCATTGGACAGAGTGCTGGATATTCATGGCTTTGTTGATGCAAATTAGGCTAGAGATATGGATCAGTGAAGATCTAAAAGTTGGTATGTTTTTAACCTATTTGGAGGTGCAGTCAGTTGGATGAGTAAGAAACAATCTATAGTGGCACTATCAACTACAGAGGCAGAATAAATGGCAACCACTCATGCAAGCAAGGAAGTAGTTTGGTTGCAGAGATTATGTTCAAGTATGGGGTTAGTATAGGGAGCTATAACGATAGACTGTGACATCTAAAGTGCAATTTTCTTGGCAAAGAACCCTGCATATCATTCAAAGACAAAGCACATTGATGTTTAGTATCACTCTGTGAGGGATGTGATAGAAGACAAAAAGGTGTTGTTTGTAAAGGTGGACACTTTGAAGAATACTGTAGATGCATTGAAAAAATCTGTGAGCTCTGAGAAGTTCTCTTTGTGTAGAGAAACAATGGGCATTGTAGGGCTGGATAAATGAGTAAGATCTCTTGTGCCCCCCTGTGGAAAGAAAACAACAAGTGGGATAATGTTGGGTTGTGTTATATTCTTTCCATGACTAGCCCGCGTAGTTAACCGGGGGGTTACAGGGGCGACGGAGCCCCCCCTTCATTGCGTCGATTGCATAGCGAGGGAGTCACAAGGGGTTTGAGGGGTGTAGGTAAACCCACTCTATGGGCGGACCCCAATGTTAGGTTAGGCAGACCCACCTATAGTTTTGTGCATGATTTTTGCACATGGTATTGGATGCGATAGTTTTTGGTCCATGGTTTTGGATGCGACAGTTTTTGGTCCATGGTATTGGGTGCTTCGGCATGTATAAATATGTATTGTAGCATTGAAAGGAACAAAATGAAAAAATTAATCTGGTAGTCCCGTTTTTGGATCCAGGGGAAAATCTCTGTCTATATGACTTTTATGTGTTATGCTCTCGCATTGTTTATTTTTTGTGTTTTAGAATTCATATGTAGGTAATTTCTATACTGGGTTAAAACCTACAAAGATGCAATATAAAGGGGGCTTTCCATATCTGATCGAAGCAATTGCAAAGGAGTTCAAAGCATGGCGCACCTATATGAAAAATGAACTCCGTGAAAAAGAAAATGATTTATCCATTTGAATGAATATTTGTCCTTTTAGTATTTTTGTCTTATTAGGCGATTGTATCATTTCTAAATTTTCTTATGTAATGAAGTCCAAGGGACACATGTGGAATTTGAGAAGCCACATATTGGAATGTAATGAGCCATATTCGAATATACATAGTGATAGAAGTCAAAGAGTCATGGGGAAGCTCAAGGGTCGTTGTATTTCTAGTAAATAGCTCCTCATAACTCAAGAAAATGGCTTTTTTCCAAGATTTTGGAGGCTTAGCCTTGGCTTCTCTTGTACCACATAGGAGATATATTGTTCTTTGGAGAAGAATTTGGTGGCTTTGTGTTCCACTACTAGATACAATGTTTCTTTCATGTAACAAGGTACTTGGGATATTCTACTCACAATTAGAAGCAGAATGAGCCGACATTCCTTCATGCATGTATCGTATATATAGTTGGACTATTTTGGTTATGTTTATGGTATATTTGCTTTATTTACATACTATGTTAACGAATTAGTTTGTTTCTCATATGTGTCTATTGAATTGTTGTTATGTGATGAGCCCCAGAAATGGGTAATTATATGGCTCATTTTGCCTCTTAATTCGACTTAATCCACCATTCTCATTAGTTTATTGCATGTTTTTGAATATATTTATGCTAATAGAGTGAATTAGGTTAGTCATTTTGCCACGTAGTCTAATGTGTGCTTTATGTAGATTTTTGGTCAATTTAGAGACAAAATCAAAGGTTTAATGAGCATTTGGCAACCATATTCGAGGGAGAACAAGGGAGAGGGTTTGTAGGAGGGTGTCCCCTTCATTTATGAGCCCTTACCTCAAAGTCTCCATTAGAAACTCAGAGAACAAATGTCCACATTCCAAGGGGCAGTCGAGCAAGTAAAGAAAGATTGTTGTTTATCTTCAGTTCTAGGAAGCCAACTTCCTTGATTTTAGGAGGATTGTTGGAGGTCCCCATTTGTATAAATAAGGAGGATTAGGGCCTCAATTTTTTAGTTAGATGTTAGCCATTTCATAGTATATTTTCGCACTTTTTTGCAGCCTTGTACTCAGCTCATTTTCAAGCTCTTTTTGCAGACAGTTTTGTGATGTAATTGTTATTATTTTGATCAATGAAGATGAATCCAGTTTTGAACCAGCACTGATATTTTCTAAAGGGCTGAAGCTCTTGGGTTATGGCCCAAACCAAGTTTCCCAACACCTCCTTTGTATATTTATATGCTTTTACTTGCATTCATAAGATAATTTCTGTTGTTTAGGTTAATCTTGCTTTGTTAAATTAGGTTGCTTTTGATGGTTAGAATAGTTGTTTTTGCTTCCAGTTGCTTAAGTAGTTTGCTACAGTAATAGGAAAAGATCCAAAAAGGCCACCAGCAGGTCTTGATCTCATCTCTCCCTCCTTGGGACCATGATTTGAGGTCAAGGCACTGCTGCTGCCACCAAAAACACAGTTTGTGCCCTTCCAATGCAATTGCTCGTGTGACATTTCGAGTTGGAGAAGTTGATATTATTTTGGATTAACATGCTTAGATCATTTCATGTTCATTTATCATTGTTTTCTCACATAATCTTCTGTTCATAAAGTTCTCTTCAACATTTTTCTAGTTTTAGGTCAAAATTAGGTTAAGATAGACAAAACTCTATTTTTCAGTTCTTGCTTTGGTCAGTTTCGAGAGGTAAGTGTGCAGCTCTCTTGTAGAACATCCCATCTTATCACTCTTCCATAGCACAGCCTGTACCATTTCATCTCTCAAATATTTCCCCACTCTTTCGCCAGATTTCACCAATCTACCCTAATTTCTGCATTTTTCCATAAAATTGCTTTCTTGCCCTTTTGAACAAATTCAACCATCTCCTTCAGCCCTGATCCTCATTTACAAAGTTCTAGATGCCTCAATGCCTTCATCAAACCTTCATGTCCCATTGCCCATAATTTTTTCCACCTTCAAACCTCCAAAAACCACTTTTGGCCTCCTCCTGTAGATCCTCCTGTAGAATCTCCTGTAGATCCCTTGAAGCCTCCTGTAGAATTTCCTGTGAGTGATTTTTCGAAGTCTGATCACAATGGAAGTCTCCAGAAGGGTACTAGGGACTTCTTACGACCCCTTCACACCTTTCTCATCTTCTGTAAAAGCCAACTCCATCTTCCTTGGCCACCAAACCTCTGCACAATCACAACCAGTCAAACCATAAGCATAATAATTCCACATAAAAATACTCAGAAGTACAAAAATATGATTTCTTTTCATTTCTCTTCAGAAGTAGCTTGAATAAATGCAATTTACATTTTCAGTAGTCAATGGCACCCATTTTAGTAGTTTCCATATTTTCTTGCACAACTAGTGTTTGCTAGGGTTTGCATTTCATTTTAGTTTTCCTTCTCTTTCTGCAAGTAGAATAGCCCATGTAGAGTTAGTTTCCTTTCATCATGGTTAAACCTTCTTTTGAGAACTCATAGAGGTTGGCTTAAGCTCCTAGCAAACTTGTGCCAGCTAATTAAGTGACAGCCTGCAGTAAGATCTAGTACTTGTGCATACAACACTGTCGCTTCCAAGTTTGGTACGAACTACCGGGTTGATAAAAGTAAATAACAAAGCCCCAGGAGTTGCAGCATTATTGTTGCCATACTAGAGCTCACCACTCTTTTTGGTGCCATTGCTAGGGAAGTGTCAGAGTATTTTGTGATTACTATTTTTCTTCTATTTTCTACTGCAACATTCTGCTAAGTAGTTTATTTCAGCAAAAGTAGAGTAGTTGTTTCATTTCAATTCTACAATTTCAATTCTGCAAAAGTAGATTAGAAATTTCTTACTTTCATTTCAATTCTGCAATTTCATTTCAGCAAGCATAGATTAGACATTTCCTGCTTTCATTTCAATTATGCAATTTCATTTCAGCAAGTGTAGATTATACATTTCCTGCTTTCATTTCAGTTCTGCAATTTCCATTCTATCAAAGTAGATTAGTCATCTCCTACTTTCATTTCAGTTCTGCAATTTCTATTTCAGCAAGATTCATTTCAGTTAGTTGCAAGTTGTTCGTCAATCTATTTCAGTTTTGCAGGTACGAGTAGAAAAAAGAAAAATCACCCAAAAAGAGATTTCCTTTCATGCCTCGTAGGAGTAGAGATAATTCAAAAAAAATTGTTTTTTCAACACCCCCACTGCTTCACACAGCCAACCTTCTCTCTTCTTTGGTGGCTACAATCAAGAAACACCCTTAGGTGACAGCCAGACATATTTGAAGAATCTATAGGGGAAGAAGAAGAAGAAACCCATTCTTCTAGAGCCAATGGCTGAAAATAGAAATGTTGGGAGCAGTACCTTGTCTTCCAACTCATCTCTTAGAAGTGAATTTGAGAATCAACTGGAAGATTTCAAGAGCGAGATGAGGCAGATTCTTGCCATGCATATCAAAAGAAAACAAGAGGAAGCAGAGAGGGCTTTGGCCATTTTTTTCCCTAGATGCACAAGAGGCATCCTAGGAACAAATGTCCATTGAACTCTATAGAAGTGTGTTTAGTCTATGAAGAAGACCATCCTACAAATCAGTGCATTTCCTTGCCTGGAATTAAAGCTGCATATCAATGGATTGAAGGAGCCACTAAACCACTCTATTTCATGAACCAAAGGAGGCCACATGGACCCAAACCTTACCAGCAGAGAATGCGAGGGACATCTTAGACTTATTACAACCCCAATCAAGCCACTTCCATGCCTTCTTGCGGTCCCCCTGCTCATCCTTGCTGGTCCACACCCCCTCCTTGGTCGTATCCTCCTTGGTTCCAGACAGTCACTAAGTTGCAACATCACTCTCTTCCTCAACTATGCTTGATCCCTTCAAAGTAAAATCATTTGGTCTCTGAAATCCGAATACCTATCAAAGCATGCATTTCAAGCCTCCACATAATTTTTTCTATTATCTTGATGTGCACATGGCTCCATTGGAATTATTCTTATACTTGAAAATGATTTTGTTTTTCAATTAGCATAGGGTAGAAAAAAAGGGAAAAAAGATGAAAAATAAGAAAAATAAAAATCTAAGGTGAAAACCTCCTCGGAGGTGCCGCAGATTGGCTCATTGATTGAAAACTTCCATGAGGTGGTCAATGGATTGGAAAGAAGAGGAAAAAAAAAGAGAATAAGATCCCTAGGTGAAAAACTTCCGTGGAGGTGCCCAGGGCAGACAATTAGGGTGAAAACCTCCTTAAGGCACCCTAGTTGTTGTAAAAAAAGGAGAAAGAGAAAAAGAAAAAAATAATTTCCAGTTGTATTGCAGGTCTGCAAGAGAACTTCAGGAAGCACCAACAGGTGCCAAGAAAGCTCTGAAACCAATAACAACACCTATCCTACCTTCCCTCACGCTTCTCCATCATTCTTGACATTCTTTCCACCTCATTGTGCTTCTTTTCTGAAAACTGTGTTTTCTACAGAAGACTCCTGTAGAAATTATAGAGAGCTAGAAATGGATTCTAAAAGAAGTTTGGGGAACATGGAAGCTTGATAAATGGTTTATAAATCCCCCTAAAATCTTCAAACCTATCTTCCAAGTTTGCATTACGGCCCAAGCTCATTTTTTTCGTACTGTCCAAAAAACTACAGAATGCTCTCATACAAAAATACATAGAGCAAAAATTTGTTTTTTCCCTAACTTGAAAACCGTGCATCCATTTAAAAACTATTTCATGGGGAGTTGTATAGGGATAATGGAAACATTCCCAAGCAATTTCAACCAATTCCAATGCACGGTTTCTAAGAAATCAGCCTTCATCACCTTCAACCATTTTTTCATTTTCTCCATATCCGTGCATCCATTTAAAAGCCTGTTTCGTGGGGAGATGCATATGGGTGATAGTAACATGCCCAAGCAATTTCATCCAATTCTAGTGCACGATTTCCAAGAAATTTAACTCCATCACCTTAAGCCATTTTCAGTTTTTCTCGAAATCCATGCATCCATTGACCACAATTTTTCTATGGGAGGTGCATAATGATGATAGAAACATGCTCAGAAAATTTTAGTTTAATCCAGTCTATCCTTAGGGAGATATGGAAAAAACAAGTCACTGTCCCATTAAAACCTAGCATCAACAGCATGAGCATGCAAATCTGAACGTTGAAGCAGACTCCTGAAGATCAAATCCAGCTAGAGGATGCCTGCACAAGAAGAAACAATCACACATCAAACAACAACAAAGCATAGCAGCTGATACTCTTAAAAGTCAAGCTCCAGAACCAGAATTGGTGTAGCCATAGGTGTATACAACGTGTAAGGAGCCGTTCCTGATCAAAGATCACCAGCATGAGGTAGCCAAGCCACTAGTTCATAGAACATGAGAACTAGTAGCAGCAGCAATAAAAAAACAAAGTGCCAAAGCATGAGCATGCAGAGCATGGTAGCGACTAACAGGTAAGTGGCTAAACCTGTTTCTCTATTGCATGAATATGATTTAGAAACTGCATGAACCATTGAGATGGTTATGATTAAATGAGATTGGTGGCCAGCTAACTGGCCACCCTCGTCCAGTTTAGACAGCGGCTCGTCCAGCTCAACAGCACTCAACCAGAGATCATATAGCACATGTGTCTAGCCAACTCATGGGAAATCTAAAAAACAGGTAGTGGTAGATGTTTTGAACTCAAGCGCAAATAATGGGAAGTGATTACGGGCCGAAAGCATAAATTCTCATGATGAAACTGCAGTAGGGACCAACAGTCCAAATAATGCCAACGCACATTTTTGCCAGCTCACCATCAGTAGAAATATCTCAAAGAAAACATAAGTATGTCCCTTGGAAACTCCTTCACCACCTTTTCTTCCATTTCTTCCTCATCCACTAAGTTGTAGTAAGCTCTACATCCACCACCATAACCTCAAAATCATCATCCACTATCATTTTCAACTATTTTTCTGCCATCAGAATTCTACAGGAAGTTGTAACAGTTCTATAGGAGGACCAATGAGTAGTCTTGCAGAAGAAAGACGAGATTCTCATCCAAGTTTGGGCTTGAAGAGGTACACTTGATGGAAACCCACTTTGCATTTTCATATATACAAGGGGTGATGTGGTTGTAAGATAGAATGGAGCCTGAAAAGGGAAAGAAATTACATTCAAAGAAATCTGCCTACTTCTTAAGAAAAAACACAGTTTTCATCTATTCTTTGTTTCTAAAGTATTGTCTCTTCTTCACCCTGGTTTTCATGTATACAAGGAGTGATGCAGTTTTAAGGAAGGATTGAGTCTGAAAAAGGAGAGGAATTTCATTCAAAAGTTTGCCTGTGTTTTTAAAATATATATATATATATATATATATATATATATATATATATATATATATATATATATATATATATATATAGATATATATATATGTATATATATACAGTTTCTCCATTCTACTCTCCGTACTGAAATTATGTCTCTTTCTCCTTTGTGGTATTCTCCTGTGTAAAGAAGTGATGCAACCATAGGAAATTATGCCTGTAAAATAGTGAATTTGCATTGGGTGGTCTACTTACTTTGTGAAAAGAAAAAACATTGTCTATATACTCTCTGTTTTTAAGATATTGTTTCCCTCAAACAGATTGAGAAGTAAATTAAGCTTAAGAATAGTGTTTGAAGGGAAGGGAAGTTACAATTTGTTAAAAAGGAAGAACACAAAAAAAAAACTCTCTCTCTGATTACAGGAATAAAATCTCAATTGTTCCTCTATTTCTAGGTTTGAAATATGTTGTCTTCCTCCTCACCTGATATATTCTAGCAGTCTCTAAACATCATCACTTACACAATCCCCATAGCTTGGGACATTTTCAGGAACATGACTAAAGAGGATGATATAAAAACTCTCATTGATGACCTTAGTCCATCTGGAAGTGAAGAGGAGGAACAAGAACAGGAAGATGAGAAGGAAATCCATGGAGAAGAACAAAACATTCAATTGGAAGAAGAGGAACCCCACACAGAAAAGGAAGAAAAACAGAGAGGAGAAGATAAACATGACACCACCAAAGATGAGCCTAAAGCAGAAAAAAAGATAGAGTCAAAAGTAGAAAAAGGGAGAACCACAGTAGAGAAAAAGAAGAGGACAAGAATTGAAAAGAAGAAGCCAAAGACAGTTCAGAAAAAGGTTGTCACAGGAAAGGTAGAAACTAAACAAGCAGAGGAGAAAACAAAATCAGAGACAAGAGACACAAAACCAACAGAAACAGGAAAAACAACAAATGAAGAAGAAGAAAAGCAGTAGTGGGAAAAGTTGGATGAAAAAGATGGATTCCATGATAGGGAAGAGGATCTCATATCTAAGCCATGGAATGTCAGGGAGGTCATCAAGGCCATCAAAGATAAGGAGATGGATTAGTTGCTTAGAGGATGAGCAACACCTTTAGTAGGGGGGTAATGATGAGCCCCAGAAATGGGTAATTATATGGGCTCATTTTGCCTCTTAATTCGAATTAATCCACCATTCTCATTAGTTTATTGCATTTTTTTGAATATATTTATGCTAATAGAGTGAATTGGGTTAGTCATTTTGGCATGTAGTCTAATGTGTGCTTTATGCAGATTTTTGGTCAATTTTGAGACAAAATCAAAGGTTTAATGAGCATTTGGTAGCCAAATTCGAGGAAGAACAAGGGAGAGGATTTGTAGGAGGGTGTCCCCTTCATTTATGAACCCTTACCTTGAATTCTCCATTAGAAACTAGGAGCACAAAGGTCCACATTCCAAGGGGCAGCCGAGCAAGTAAAGAATGATTGTTGTTTATCTTTACTTCTAGGAAGCCGAGTTCCTTGATTTTCAGAGGATTGTTGTAGGTCCCCATTCGTATCAATAAGCAGGCTTAGGGCCTTAGCTTTATTAGTTAGATGTTAGTCATTTCATAGTATATTTACATACTTTTGTGCAACCTTGTACTCAGCTAATTGTCGAGCTCCTTTTGCACACAATTTTGTGATGTAACTAGTATTATTTTCATCATTGAAGATGAATCCAGTTTTGAACTAGCACTGATCTTTTCTAGAGGGCTGAAGCTCTTGGTTTATGGCTGAACCCAAGTTTCCCAACACCTCCTTTGTGTATTTATATGCTTTTACTTGCATTCATAAGATAATTTATGTTGCTCAGGTTAATCTTGCTTTGTAAAATTAGGTTGCTTTTGATGGTTAGAATAGTTGTTTTTGCTTCAAGTTGCTTAAGTAGCTTGCTGAAGTAACAAGAAAAGATCAAAAAAGGCCACCAGCAAGTCTTAATCTCCTTTCTCCCTCCTTGGGACCATGATTTGAGGCCAAGGCACTGTTGTTGCCACCAAAAACACAATTTTTTCCCTTCCAATGCAATTGTTGGTGTGACATTTCGCGTTGGAGAAGTTGATATTAGTTTGGATTCACATGTTTAGATCATTTCATGTTCATTTATTGTGTTTTTCTCACATCATCTTCTGTTCATAAAGTTTTGTTCAACATTTTTCTGGTTTTAGGTCAAAATTAGGTTAAGATAGACAAAACTTTGATTTTCGGTTCTTGCTTTGGTCAGTTTCGAGAAGTAAGTGTGCAACTATCTTGTAGGACATCCCAGCTTCTCATTCCTCCATAAAATAGCCTGTAATAGTTCATCTCTCAAAGATTTCCCCGTTTTTTCACCATATTTCACCAATCTACCCTAATTCTTGCATTTTTCCATAAAGTTTCTTTCTTTCCCTTTTGAACAAATCGAACCACCTCCTTCGGCCCTGATCCTCATTGAAAACGTTCTAGACCCCTCAAAACCTTCATCAAACCTTCATCTCCCCTTTCCCATAATTTTTTCCACCTTCAAACCTCCAAAAACCACTTTCCGCCTCCTCCTGTAGATCATCCTGTAGAATCTCTTGTAGATCCCCTGCAGCCTCCTGTAGAATTTCCTGTGAGTGATTTTTCGAAGTCTGATTGCAATGGAAGTCTCCAGAAGGGTACTAGGGACTTCTAGGATCCCTTCACACCTTCCTCATCTTCTGCAAAAGCCAACTCCATCTTCCTTGGCCACCAAACCTCGACACAGTCATAACCAGTCAAACCATAAGCATAATAATTTCGCATAAAAATACTCAAAAGTACAAAAAGATGATTTATTTTCATTTATATTTACAAGTAGCTTGAATAAATGCAATTTACCTTTTCAGTAGTCAATGGCACCCATTTTAGTAGTTTCCCTCTCTGTTCTTGCACAACTAGGGTTTGTTAGGGTTTGTGTTTCATTTCAGTTTTCCTTCTCTTTCTACAAGTAGAATAGCCCTTGTAGAGTTAGTTTCCTTTCATCATGGTTAAAGCTTATTCTTAGAACTCATAGAAGTTGTCTTAAGCTCCTAGCAAACTTGCACCAACTGATCAAGTGAGAGCCTGTAGTAAGAGCTAGTACTTGTGCATACAACACCATCGCTTCCAAGTTTGTTACGAACTACCGGGTTGATAAAAGTAAAGAAGGAAGCCCTAGGAGTTGCAGTGTTATTGCTGAAATACTGGAGCTCACCATTATGCTTTAATGGTTGCTGTCTATTATGTAGACTAATCTGCGTGTACTTAACAAGTTCTTCTCTTTATTCCTGGGTCCCTTTTTGGGATAGTACTATTACTTTCCTAACCAGTGGTTGGTTTCCCTCACCGACTATGTAATTCCTTCCAGTACACCTTACATTAGGTGTCTCACAAAACTCACATTCTTACTGAATCAAAGAGTTATTCATTATCTTATGTTCGATTGTAATGAATTCATATCATGGAAAAAAAATTCGACAATGATTGGGCCATATGAATGGATGGGACTCCTACACCAAATAGTGTGAGGTCTAATTGGGACTTCACATCATGGAGATCCCCTTAAAATGTTGGTGTCATCCAGCACCATCAACATTTATGGTGCTAGAAGGAGGGCTAGACAACAAGATAATGATTTGAAGTTTTTTTGAGTCTCTTACCTTCAACGTTTTCATCCCAAACCATACTCCTGTGGTGTTTTACAGAAATTTATACAATCTAATCCCCGCAAACATTTTATATAACTTGTCACAATTTAAATTTGATGGAAAGAGTAAAAAATTCATCCTTGGTTATGTTGTTGAATTTGTTGAATTATGATTCTTGAATGGTGTTTATTCAAGAGAAATACGTGCACAATTGTTCACCCTTATATTGGATGGTCATGTGAAGCAATGCTACTATTCTCTACCCACCACTTCCATCACATTTCAATCACTTGGTTAACAAGATTCATAAAGTTTTTGATAAAGATGAATATCAATAGATTATTGATGAAATGGAACAACTTATAATTGAATTGAATGAATATATTGAGAATTTTCCTAATAAATTCATCCACCTTCATTATTAGTTTTCTGATGATGACTGGACTGGAAGTTTTTGGATGAAAAGTTTTCAATTCTTAGTTTAGATGTCAAAAAAATATTTTGAATTAAATTCATCGCATCCCCTTGATCATGAAGAATTCCAAAATCAAGAGAAAGAATTATATATGCTCTTTGTCCCATATCCTCCTCCCTTTGATGTTTTGTATGTTGGACCTAGACCAATCATTGAATTGGAAGACCATTTTGTGGACCGAGACCAATCATTGAATCGGAATAGCATCTTGTTGAATTGAACGAGATGCAGTTATTAGGTTAATTGTGATCAAGATATAATTATGTTTGATGTGAGCTCTAAACAAACTCTAGGATCTTAGTGGCTCTGAGGATTTTCTGGCACTACTTATGGCTTGCTTCCATGGAGTTCTCATGGGGAACTCAATTGGAGATAGCTTGTGAGTCCTAGTTGGGGCTCTAGAACTAGTTGTGGGGATTTCTATTTGGTTGTTTGACAATTGGACACTAGGTAGAAACAATGCTCCTAGAGTTGTAGGGATATATTATTCTAACCAACCATAAGTTTCACTAGAAGGTAGGCATAATTGAGGGTTTTAGACTACACTCCATGGCTTCCAGTCAAGGAGGCACGAGCATGTGTTTGGAGACTAAGGTTGTTAAGGTCGGTTTTGTGACCTAAGTTTTATGTTTTTATTTTTGACTAATTTCTTTGGAGCCTTTTTCCTAACTCGAGGGTGACCTATGGCTGAGATTATGAGCCACGTGGTATACAAATGGGAAGAATGTGGAGAGCCTGTAGCTAGTTTGTGTTGTTATTTAGATAAATGTCTTTACTTGATGTTGTGTTGAATTACAGTTTAATGAATGAAACCCTAATTTCAGGGTTATGTGTTGGGTATGTTGGATTATGAATTGAATTGAATGGCCCATGTTTACAAAATATGTGCCATTTGGAATTATATGGTATGCATATAATTATTTGGTACTATGTGGTATGATCCATCTATGTGTTGTATTTACAATTATATGTCAATTCATATAAACTAGGATCTCATGTTAATGTGATTAATTCACCTTTAATTATGTCATAGATGATAATTGAATGAGGTTTTTGTTTAATTGTGTCTACTACAAATGATTTTGAGTTATTGTTTGGAAAAAACGTAAATCCATGAGTTATAGTTACATGTTATTAGCTATCAATGAACCCAATCCTAAGATTTAAGTAGCGAAATTGTAGCTCATATGATTTCAAAAAGACATTGGTAAAATTATTCAAGGAGATTTGGATTTTTGGTATGTGGTGATGACCAGCAGATGGCTGGGTACATTACACCGCAAGAAAAAAACAAAGAAAGGAAGATCTCCAAAATTTTAGACAACATTTTGGCAATTGATGATAGCCTTATTTGTAGAAGAGGCTTCGAACTACTTCTCATTCATTATTATTTATTTCTCCCTAAAACTAACCTAAGATTAGAAAGAAGGATTTTCCATCCACAGAAGCAAATAGACTAAGTAAAAAACAAGTAAATGATGCAACATATACAGAAAACCTCATGAGATATCGATGAGTTACAAAACAATGGGGTGATTTGGTAATGTAGTTGGTAATAGTTCTCACGAATACATGGAACACAAAATATTGTGTTATGGATTTACACATTAGGAAATTAAAAAATTTTGCCACATAAGGTGTAAATACCTTATAATAATGTTAAAAGATTCACTAAGAAGTATATGGCTACTCTAAATGTGGTAAGGAGTGCTATAAGGGTACCTCCAATATGTGATAATATTATAATATTAAGAAAATATCCTCTACAAAGAGTGGAAAGTTCCCAGACCATATCAAGTCATGTAATGGAATCACCCCATGGCTATCATAAGGTCTAGACATGTGCATCAATCCTCCAATTAAGTGGAAACATTCTCCAAAAGTGATTACATGGAGGAGTGATTAGGGGTCATCAACATGGAATGTATAGAGGATCTTTGTCGATGCATAACTAGCATATCTATGCCTTAACAGATGCGATAATGTACCCTGGGAAAGGTGAAGTACCTTAGAACATATGGGAATATATTAAAAAATGTGAATATGTAGGAGTAATAGAAAATTTATCTCTAATGGTCCATACCAAAAGTGTGATAATATATAATGAGTGGGGTTAATACTGAAACCATAAGCAAGCCTCCTCTAAAATAGGTATGAAAGCCTTTATAGCGTGAGTGATACTTTGGCATACATAAAAGGAAATCTAATGAGACGGTGGGATTCCTTATATCGTGTGTCCTAGGATATCAATATCATGATACTTTCATCCCTATATAGGTCATAAATGACCAACATGATGGTGAGTTATTACCATTTTGCTATAACTAGTTCCAACTATCAAAGAGATACATATCTATAGATGGGGACTAAAAAAACATGACATGACTAAGTAGGAAGAGTTTTAGGCTGTTAAGATTAGGTATGTTCTATGCTAGAGAAATTTATTTAAATTTTCACAGTTAGCAATCACATCAGCATTATGATAAAATGCAGATAGAACATAAATATAAAACATAGAAGACAAGCTAAGACAAGAGAAAACAAGATGTGGCGCAAGCCAGGGACAAACCTCACAATGTGTGGGGAAACCCTTTGATCAAATCTTCTTTTATCTTCAAAGTTCAGGAGAGAGGGAGAGAGAGAGAGTACATTTACAACAGAAGTCAATACTTTGACTTATCTAGATCTAGAATAGATCATTTCGTATCATGATGAGATCAGTTGAAGACATTTTGCTTCAACTGATTCTCAAGGTGACTCCTTCACCTATCATCGTGCTGCATCTCGTCCATTTGCTGCACCTTACTGTGTAGCACCATCATGCTGCCCATGATCATCATGCTGCTCATGCTCTCATACATCACTGTACTACCCATGATCTTCATCATGTTGCCCATACATCATGCTGTCCATGATCTACATCATGTTGCCCATAATCTACATCATACTGCACATACATTATGTTGTCCAAGATGCGGCATCTTCCATCATCATGCAACCCTGTGTTGTACTTTATCACTGAGATCTTCAGTACTGCTGTTATCATCATTGCTGCACCATGACAGTCCCTTGAAATTACCCCAGAGGTGATCTTTGCATCAAGATCATGATTTCACAAGAACTAGATCATGCATTTGTCACTAATCATCACAACTTCTTATTGACAACGTGTTGAGGCCCCGAAATTCGTTGCAACAACATCGGGGAAACCACCCGGTCCGGAACTTAGTGCAGCTCCTTTTCCGTTTGGAATAGTGGCTCCGACTGGGGATAATGGGACCAGTTTCCCAAAGATCGTAAGTAAACGGGATGGATGGATGATTTAAAATATGAAATGATAATAAACAAAAATAACTAAACTATAAAACAAACACCAAAACTATAAACTAATCCCGGGACTTATCAATTCGGACAGTACAGCGTTTAATGAACTATGCTTAATGACAGGCATATAGACGACACTAACAACAAGCATAGATGTTTAATCATTTGAGATTACTCTGCGTAAGTAGTTACGCAGAGCTATAATAGCGAATTACTGTACTCCGATATTTATGTCATTGATACATACATGGGTGGAAGATAACAAATCTCTAAACATTCAATAGTGATATGAAATAAAGACCTGTTGTTGTATTACATACATGTATTCAATAACAGCAAAGTAATAACACAGCAATTGATATAATTGAAAAGAGAACAGATACAGATAATAGTACCATGCAAGCTGTTTGATCAATCCAATGTATTAATCACTATGTAGCAGTCCTTCCTTCCAACCAGAAAGCATTCCAAGCAAACGACAATAGTGCACAATTTACTTAAACAACATTCCAAGTAAAATTAAGGACCGGTGGTCGAGTTTCAAAAAGAATATAAACTGAAGCACAATAGTGCAAACTTCAGCCTTTTAGTCTTTTACAAAATTTTACGACCCTTTCCAAAACAATGAAAGGGTCTATAAATACTATTCTAATCTAACTATTAAATATCTAAAAACTGAAAACTAAGAAATCGGCATCAACAAATATCATCTTGTAATTTGGGTGAATCGGCAGTCGGCGGCGATGCTTCAGTCAGCTGTCTCTTTGCCTTTATTCTTTTGCTGACATATAGCCAGCATTGGCTCTACCTCAGGCGGAGTATTAAGGCGAGAAGTCAGCTGTGCATCATATGTGGCATCCTGGAAATCGGCAATCAGGTATTGTAAAGCATCGGTTAGACAGTTGAGAGCCGACCTTTGGGAATGCGGTTTAATCAAGAAAAGCCAGTATGCATCGGAGGTCAAGGTATTTACTCCAGCAATTAACCGCCCTTGCTCTTCTAGCTTAAGATAATTCTTATGTTCTAGCATATTTGCGGTTGCTATGTTTCCAGGTGTGCATTGTGAAATCATATTAGCCAGATACAATGTATCATTGACTATATTGATCATGTTCGTGGAAATTGTTCTGCATCTGGATGCTGCCCTCTCTGCCTTCATTACCTGTGTTTCCCATTCCATGAAAAGTGTATTCTTGTATGTTTCACTGATTCGGGCTAAATTAGCAGCTTGCCCTTCTGGAGTATCTTGCCACTCAATATATTCTATTATCTCATCTTCGGCCTGATCCAAGTTCGTCCTTGCTTTCTCGATTTGACTACATACTGCTGTAGATATATCACAAAGTGACTCAGCCTCAACTAGCTGTCGGCACAGAAGTCTAATCTGAGATATTAAAGCGCTGTTTATCAGAGTTGCCTCTGTTCTGAAATCTTCAATGCTCTTGGCGCTTTTAATACCTTCAAGTTGTGCTGAGAGCTGAGCTATTTGATCTTCTTTTGATTTCATTAACAGCGCATTTGATGCTTCCAACTGTGATAATGCCTCTGCTAATTCTCGTGCTTTAATGTCACTTTGGTCTATCCTTAGTTTCTCAATTTGCTGGATTAACAAATGATTTTCTTGTTGTTGAGCCAGCAATTGTTCTTCCGCCTGTGTCGCTTTATTCTTTGCCTCTATCACTTCTGCTTGCAATGCATATACCTCATGTTCTTTAGTCTTCAAAAGAAGACTCACTTCGGATGCTTTGTCAATGGTTGCTGCCGAATAAGCTCCCGCAAATTGCGACAGCTTTGTTAAATCTTCAGAGGGACTTAATTCTCCCTTCCAGACGACATTGCCCGTGACTGTTTGCTCATTCGAGACAGAAAGTTGATCAAGCCTTCGTCTCTTCCTTGAGCGCCTTACAACGGCTTTATGCTTAGGGCTGTAGAAAATGTCTAGAGGAGGAATTTCCTCTACCTGAAGATCAACTTGACCTGATGGATCCTGAATAACTTCTTCAACACTCTGTATTATGGGTGGGCCGCTGGTTCCTTCAAGAACCGGAGAAACAGTAATATCGGGAGTCTTTAAGACATCTGAGTCTTTGGAGGCTTCTTTACGACTTATAATGGAATCAAATTGGTTCCATTCTTCAATTAATTCAGTATCGACAGAGATTTGCTTACTCTGTTCTTTTTCCTTTTCAACCTTCTGCTGTTCTTCGAATGCCTTCTGCTGTTGCTCCTCTTGTATTCTCCGTTGCTGTTCCTCCAATTCCTTTTTCTGCCTATCTTCCAGTTCTTTCCTTATCTTTTCTTCTTCCTCTTGTTTTCTCTTTTCTTCTATCTCCCTTTGCCTTCTCTGCTCTTGTTAAATTTGTGCTTTTTGCTGCCTTTCTGCCTGTAGTTTTCTTTGGATTTCCTCCTGTTCTCTAATTGTAACGGGAGGTACATTTGTCTCTGGCTGATCAGGCTCGCTTGAGGATGAAGTTGGGGTCGTAGATAATAGCTTTAGAGGCAAAGTTTGCAACCTTTGCTTTCTAAGTCTATTAAATTCTGTTAATTCCATATCTCCATATCTCATTGCAGCAAATTGTTCGACTTGGCTTATTGAATCGGCACCCATGAACAGGTCGTCAAACTGGTCTTCTTGATGAACCACCTTTGTCAGCTTAGCCTGTTCCAAGGCAGTGAAAGCGGCCTTGTTCGGGTCATAGAGTCTGTTGGGAATAGAAACTAGAGATAGCATTTGGAGTTTTGCTGCTTCCTTTTCTGCATGTCTATAATTTAGCAGCGTATAAACTCCAATTCTTAAAGGAAACGATGGCCATCCTCTCTTCTTCTCCTCTTTGAGAGTTTGGGTAACACCTTCAGACATTATCTGATAAGAAATTTCTCGGGCCAACAGTTTGTTTGGGATGTATATGGGAAGAACATGTGGCCTGGCCTTGCTTCCAAAAACTCTGATATAAGAAAAACATTCCTCGCCGAACCAATGGGCTACGGCTGGCAGGTCAAAAGAGGCTTCATAGGAAATCCTAGGGATAGGTCTGTCAAAAATAGAATGATGAACGGGAACCATAAAACCATTGCAAATTTGGTATAAATGGTCTTTGTGAGAAGGTTTCCACAATTTACGATGATATAAATGAATAGGTGTTGGGTCATGGGTTGTCCATCTCCAACCAAGGACAGAGAACTCAGAATTAAAACAAAGGGCATCCATAATATATGCAGAATAGTAAAAAGGTTGGACTTTCCTCTCACTGACTCTGGTTTTGGCCCTAAACTCGCGAATAGCTAAGACCAACTTATCGGACAGGATAGTGGCCCAATCCATAATTATACTATTAACAGCCGCTTCCATCAAGGGAACCATATCAACATGGATATTTGCAGAATCGTGAAGTCCCCATAATCTACACATCATAATTCCAGCATAGCAGTAAGGTGAAGCCAGAGAAGCATTGGAGTACTTACCCGACATATCTTGTTTGTGTTTTGCTGGATTTTGCCTCCACTCTCGTAGAGGTTCGGCTGGTGATTCATTCTCTCTGGCAAATTTTTCCACAAATGCTCTGTTATAGACTTGCTCGGGATTGGGCAGATGATACATTTGTCTTAAGTCTTCGGGCTTGAAGGAGCCGAAAATCCTTCTATCCTTAGAAACGAAGGTCCTATTAGTGAGAGGAACTTCTTCAATTGCCCAACGCACCACGTCAGTATAAGGCAGGACTTGTTCCCTGGCTGCTATTCTGTGCAGAAAAGAGTCCGCCAAATCTTTAAGAGTTGCCTCAGACTTTCTTAATTCATCTACACTTGCCTCCGCTACTGTTACTTCTGGTTGTTCTCCTTCTAGCAAATTGTATGTCCCTTGCCATGTAGTACCAGTAAGACCAGTGCATGTAGTATCTGAGATTAAGCCCTTCCTTGACGGTGTAGCAGCTTGGCCTGAGGCGGGTATCGCAGTAGAACCTGCCATCTTCTTGGACTTCTTCCCCATCATATTCAGACTTCTCTCGTCAGTCGAATTCTACACAAGTGCAATAGAAACCGTAACAAAGAAATAACAATGATAATCCATAACGGGATACATATATGATTTGAAGCATGGCGAGATTATTCTAAAAAGAGGCTGCGGATTTAATGATTTGAGCAGGCGCCGTAGATGTAATGATGGTGATTTTACGGCCTTCAGCTTCATAAATGACCATTACTTAAGTTATTAAACCGAATGACTCCTTAAAGCGTGTAACAGATCCTTCAAAGGTCTAATCGTAGTTGTTCGTTGATTCGAAGGGGCAAGGCTTTTAAATACGCATGCATTACCTTATCCCTTTATTTAACGGCTTTTTGAAATCTGTGATTTTGTCAAATCGATTTAAATATAACTTTAATGCTTTGAAATAATCACCTTTTGAAACTAAGGTCATCATTATGCGTCATCATATTGCATCGGAAATGTGTGTGTGGCGTTATCGTTTGGGAAAGTTTTCAAGCGAACGCCGATTGCTGTATCGCATTCGGTGCGCGAACATAACCCCAAATGTGAGTCAATTGCTTTTACCGAATGCCGATAGCCGATATCACATCGGGCCGGAGTGTTAGAATGTTTTCCACACGACATAGTGGCATGCCGATAGCCGATCGCCGATATCGCGTCGCATTGGGGAAAAGGCATGTGCCCTTTTGTGTGTGCATTTGCTATTGCCGATGGCCGATAGCGATATCGCGTCGGGAAAAACCAAGATGGCAACCGAACATGCGATTACACCTTTGGACTTAACCAAAAATTGCTTAACACTTTGCTCAATAAGGGTTTTTTCCTAAATTCATTTGATTATCATACCTTATTTGAGCAGGTTTATTAATGCCAATTAAAAATTTTAAAAGGGACCCATTTCATATGTAACTTGTTTGTGATAAAATTATTATGAAATGGGGGGTTGTTGTAGGGCACAACAATTGGCGATTCGCTGGAAGAACCAGTTATCTCTGAATTAACAATTATATTTACATTTTCTCAAATAGAATCTTCATAAAAGAAAGGGAATTTCTAATATAACTAGACATCTATTGATTCTAAATAAAACAGGTTCCTTCATTAAACTTCCTCTTTTTATAAATGCACTTCGAGTAGTAAAATAAGTCCTTATCGGTTTGTAAGAGTAAAAATAGAAAACTTTTCCATATCAGCTTTTAAAATAGACTCCTCTGTCACAGGTAGAGCCTCTGCTGCCAGCAAACGTTTATAGTCTCGGCAGGGCTACCTTTTAACCATATTCTTGTCCATTGTTCCATTCACCTCAGAGTGTGACTACACAAAATGAATTCAAAAGATATTCTCGTATTTTTTTGAATTTCATTCCCTTTTTTTTTATTTGTTTAAGATAAAAGCCATTGTCCTGGTTTGGTGGCCAGATGGGTGACAATGCCATTCACGGGTAGTAATTAAACTGAACAAGCTGGCTCGTGATGAGACCCCTTGTCTTGAAATTTCAAGCCATTACCCTGTTTGGTATGCAGTTTTGGTAATGTCAGTTAAATTATTTTCCTATGAACATGGTAAGCAGGCTTGTGATAAGACCTCTTATCTTTAATCCTTTATATTTTAGAATTACACTCTGAGTCATCAAAAACTGTTGGTGAATGGGATGAACAATTATCTTGTTAAGAATAAAATGGATGACAGGTTTAAGAGTTGAAGATGCTGAAGATGAATTAGCCCCTATTTTTGTATAGATAACCTTTGGGGACTAATTTCAACCACTCAAGATGATTCATAGATCTTTGTTTAGAGTGAAATTTGCGAAGGTGAGTCTGTAATGCTTAGAATAAAAAGACATCTAATTTCCTAGAAATGATCTCTCTTGGTTCAAGATGCTATTTTTTGAGAAAGTAAATATTAATATTACTATGGCGAGACAGCTTTTATTTACAGCGAAAGGTCAATGGGAATGTCCCACATTCTTATTCCTACAAATCCTACAAACTATGAAAAACTAATAAGCTAGAAAGAGAAGGGGATACCTCCTCAATTAAAGAATTTCTTCAGAATTAGACCATTGACAGGGAGAGAATCTCTCACCCCTGATAGATTTTGAAGTATGAATGTAGAATGGCCTACGTTTTCACAAATCTGAAATGGTCCCAGCCACATTTTTTGGAATTTGGAATGTTTACCTTTGTCTTCATGGGCTTTGTCCCATTTCAGGACTAGATCTCCGACTTCAAATTGTCTAGGGCTGGATGAGGCTAGATCGAAAGCTGTTTTAATGACTTTCTGATGTCTTGCATGTGTAACCTTGGCTTTGTTCCTTTCTTCTTCAAGTTTGAGTATTTGATCATGTCTAAACTGTATAGAAGAAGAAGGAGTCTCGTCTATAAATTGCACTAGGGCCAAAGATGGGAGAAGAAGATTGGTTGGTACAACTGCTTCTTTTCCATAAACAAGATTAAAAGGAGAGGTCCCTATGGAAGCTTTCTGTGTAATTCTATCGGCCCATAATGCAAATACCAAGGATTTGTGCCAGTTCTTATGATTTTCTTCGATTGTTCGCTTAATGATTTTGATTAGATTTTTATTAGTTGATTCTGCTAGACCGTTGCCCTGAGGGTAATAGTTGGCAGAATATTTTAATTTGAATCCTCTTTTGATAGCGAAATCAATCATTGCATTGCCTGAGAAGTAAGAAGCATTATCAAAGACAAGAGCGTGTGGAACACCAAACCTGGTTATGATGAATTGATCTATAAATTCGATGATTGCTTCCGAGTTTGTCGTCTTTAATGGAACTGCTTCTACCCACTTTGTAAAGTAATCAGTTGTTGTAAGGATATACTTGTGTTGCTTGGAAGATGAAGGATTTATTTCTCCAATGATGTCCAATCCCCATTGTTCAAAAGGTTGTTCAATGTTGATTGGTTGTAAAGGGAAAGCTGGCTTTCGTTGTCTTCCACTGGCAGTTTGGCACTTAACGCATTTCCTTACATATTCATGAGCATCCTTAAACAAAGTAGGCCAGTAATATCCGGCATGAATTACTTTATGAGCTGTTGTATCAGCACCAAAGTGTCCTCCTGCCGGTCCATCATGTAGCTCCTGCAAAACCTTTTGAGCTTCAGGTTTCTCAAGGCATCTTAGTAATACAGAATCATAGTTTCTTCTGAAGAGCACATCGTTAATAAGAGAAAAACTTTTAGCTTTCAATCTAATGGCTCTCTTATTTTTGTAGGACAAATTGGTAGGTGCATAACCATTCTTTAAATAAAAGATTAGATCTGAATATTGAGATTCGGAATCCGGTATACTTAGCTGATTGACTTCTTGATTTTGCTCTGTATCACCTGATTCAGGAATGTTTGATGCTCCTGCTAAGATCCTGCAAAAACCTTGACCTTTAACAAATTTCGCTGGCTTTATTTCTAGATCATATTCTTGAAGAGCTGCGACCCAGTTTGCCCTCTTTTCTCCCAATTCTTTTTGAATTAATAGTTGCCTAACTGCTGAGAAAGGAACTATCACTTTCGTATGGGTTTTAAGAAGAAAGGGTCGATAATGTTTGACTGCTTTAAAGACAGCAAAAGCTTGTTTCTCAATTTCTGAATAATTCAATTCGGCGCCTTGGAAATTAGAACTGAAGAACGAAATAGGCGCTTCCAAATTATCCTCATTCAACTGAGTTAGTACTGCTGCGTAAGATAAGTCGGATGCAATAGTATATAATATAAAATGATTAGAAAGATTTGGAGTATTCAGGGCTGGGACATTGATTATGGATTGTTTAATATCATGAAAAGCTTGCTTTTCTTCTAGTCCCCATCTGAAGGTTGAATTCTTTTTAATCATCTTTTGCAGTGGTAGTACAATTTGTGAAAAATCTGGAACAAATCTCTTAACGAAATTAATTTGTCCTAAAAATGACTGCATCGATTTTTTATTGTGTGGAAACGGAATTTTAGAAATTTCCGTAATTCGCTCAGGATCTACATAAATGCTGTCCTTAGATACAATAAACCCTAAGAGCTTGCCTTGGTTGAGGGCGAAAAAAGACTTTTTCGGGTTAAGAGAGATACCATATGTTTTGCATCGTTGAAAAATCTGATTCAAATCATGCAGGTGATTATATCTCTTTTTAGAATATACAGTAATGTCATCAAGGTAGACAACTACTGTTCGGTTAATTAACCCTCTAAAGGCTGTATCCATAGCTCTTTGAAATGTCGCTCCTGCATTTATGAGTCCGAAAGGCATCTTTTGATATGCGTAAGTTCCCCATTTTGTTCTGAATGTAGTTTTTAATTGGTCATCAGGGTGGACCAGTACTTGATTGTATCCTGAGAAACCATCCAGAAAAGACATCAATTCAGATCCTGCTACCGATTGAAGGATTTGTTCCATGGTAGGCAGAGGAAAGTTATCCTTTAAGCTTGCCTTATTTAAATTTCTGAAATCAATACAGATTCTGATGTCGCCGTTTTTCTTCCTGACGGGTACCATATTGGAGACCCAGTTTGAGTGTCGGACAGGAAAAATAATCTTAGCTTTTAAAAGCTTATTAAGTTCCGACTTTATCTGGCTCTCCAAATTTGGATGAATTTTCCTTAACTTCTGTTGGACTGGTTTTTGATCGGGAAGCATAGGGATAGTGTGTTGTATGATAGATGTATCATATGTTTTAAGGTCATCATACTTCCAAGCAAAAACTTGTTTGTTTTTTCTTAAAAGTTTGATAAAGGCTTCCTTTTCTATTGTAGAGAGTCCTAATCCTAAATTTACATTCTGAGGAATTTGAGCCGTTCCTAAATTAATCAATTCAAACCTAAGAGTAGAGCTCTGGAGTTTAGCATTAATTACAGGTTTAAACCTATCTTTAATGTCATAAAGGTCTTCGAGCTTTACCACAGGTTTAGGAATAACGTTATCTTGAGACTTTTGCTTCATTTGAGAATCATGCTCTTCCTCTTCAATGATTTGATTATCATAGGATTTTTCAGAGGTCAAAAATTGCAGAATATCCTCGTCATGGTTGAAAACCCTCCAGTTAGTGATGTTATCAGGAACTGAAGGTCTAAAAATTAACTCTACAGAAAATCTATCAAGACTATAGTCTTCGGAAGGGAGAAGCTTGGAAGCTACGTTGGCTAGTAAATCAGCTGCTGAGTTTTGCGATCTTGGGATTGATAAAATATTGAATGCAGAGAAATGGGAAGTGAGATCTTGCACTAGCGTTTGATAATGCTTAAGGTGGCTTGAGAGGCAATGGATTGTATTCCTTACCTGTTTAACAATGATCTCGCTATCGCCGAACACTTTTAAATATTGGACTTTAAGGTCAATTGCCTTATATAATCCCTGAAGTAATGCTTCGTATTCGGCGGTATTGTTGGTGCATTCAAATTCTAATCTACAAGAAAGCATTGTCTTTTCGCCTTTTGGACTAACCAAGATGCAACCTGCTCCTGAGCCTTCACTGGACTTAGAGCCATCAAAGTACAAAGACCAAAATAAAGGCGAGTCAGAAATATCTACATCCTTTTGATCTACATTAAAACATTTGGATAAATTTGATTGTGAAAAATTTTCTACTTGAGATGTACAATGATTAACTTGAAAAGGGGAAGATTGGGCAATAAAATTGCCAAAAAATGATTGTGAAGAATAATTTCCCAAAATGTTATTGTTGAAAGCCACCGGCTGGTTTTCTTGTTCGAAATCGGTTACTGTATGAGTCATATGCTTCTCACGGTCGATCCTTATTTGATTTGGCTTACCCTTGTAGGGGAGCCACATATGTGACCAATCGGTGGAAATGTATCCATGTAGTTTCTCAGACCAGTCTCTGCTCAAAATTAAACCGTAAAATTCAGGTATGTCGGCTATCAAAATGTCTATTCTCTGTACTATTCTGGGATCAGCAGACAACCCGATAGTCACGGAATTAATTTCTCCTATGACCTGAACTTTGGTTCTGTCTAACTGTACAATGTGGATGGCTGATTTCTGGGGTTCTATGTTCAGCTTAGAACAAACTGAAGCTGGCATAATATTGGATGAAGCCCCTGAATCAATTAGACAGTTATGCAGATTTCGATTATAGATTTCATAGGTGAGCAAAAAAGGTGGGGTATGGGAATTGGATCTATCTCCAATCAAAACCGAATCGGTAGCCTCGACCATATCTGGAGGGGGTTGTCCTGAATCATTAGCAGCTTTTGAACTGGGAAGAGGGGAAGAAGGAACAGCGTTAAATTCCCTTAGGAGCAGTTTTTGCTGATGTTTTAATTTACCTAGCTCAAACATAGTTATGTTTGCCTTGGTCTTTTTCATATCATCGACAATATTATACTCCATATGGTCAGATACCACTAGTGTTTTGGATGTTGAAGGAGAATTAGAAATTGGAGGCTGGTTTTGAGGGGATGCTACCGGAGATTTCTTTGGAAGGACTTTTTCTTTTGGTGTGGCAGCACCTGCACTCCTCTTTTTTGTTTGAGTAGGTTCGGAAGCGCTTCTACTTCTTGTAGTAACCGGAAAGGCTTCTTCTTCATTCTCAGTATCAGAATTTGGGAGTATAAAATCCCACATTCCATGGCACTCAACTAGTTCTTCTTCATCATCGGTCTGTTCAATTGTTTCACCTTCCTCTTCTTCTTGGTCTGAGTCTGCATTTGATATAACATTGGGTGGCTTTGACTCTGTTTTCTTGAAAGTTCTAAATGGTTTTCTGTTGGAGGTTTCAGCCACCTGTTTCTTGATATCAACCATTTCATTAGACAATGTTTTAAGGACCTTTTGTAAACCCTCCATATCATAGGGGTCCTTTGGGGTTTTCTTCTTGGAATCATCTTTAAACGAGACTTTTTTAACTTTTCGGTCTTCAAGAGCAGCTTTCTTCTCAAGAGCATTAATGCGCTTTTCAACAGCAAGTGCTTCTTTCATGTTTTCAGCTAAGGTAGGTTTGCCAGCCCTGTCTACAAAAATAGCTATGTTGGCAGGTAAGGCAGTAATATACCATTCGCTTCTGATTTGTTCACTTGGTTTAGAGTCAGTAGGGATTTTATTCAGGAGTTTATTAAATCTAGCATTAAACTCTTTTATTAGTTCCCTATGCTCTATTCTTAAGTTGGAGAGATCATTTATTAAAGTAGCTAAGGACCTATCGTCTCCATACTTGGTAAGAAACTCCTCTTGGCATGTGTTCCAACTGGTAATTAAACCAGAAGGTAAGGAAAAATACCAGGATCCTGCTGATCCTTGTAAAGTGTAGGGAAACAGTCTTACAACGACATCCTGCTCTGTCACTCCTTTCAAGTTGACTGCTAACATAAAATTGTTAATATGTTCTTCAGCTTGGGTTCCATTGTCTGGATTAAATTTAGGCAACCATTTTTCGGGAGCATCTGGGAGATTATGTAATGGTCCAGGCATGTTAACTGCACCTGGCCTAGTCCATGGATCTGCCATTGTGCTAACAACAGGGGTTGGTACTACTGTCGGGGTTCCAGATATTTGAGGAGGTATCAAAAATGAAGAGTGACCAGGTTGGGATATGGGAGCTCCTATTCCCTGATGAACGACAATCTGTAATGGAGGAGTGGATGGTCGACTTTGCAGATGAGGAGATGAAATGGAGGATGTGGAAGAAAAATCTCCCCTATCAGATCCTTCAGTGTTTCTCTTTGGCCTTTTCCTTTTGGGTAAAGGAAACTCAATGGGTTCAATACCAAGTTTTTCGCTCTGAAGTCTGGTAAGAGGATGAGTGAGGTTAAACTGCGAAGTCGCACTACTTTCTGATATCTCAGACTTCTGTGGTGAGATGGAGAAGGTCTGAAGTTTCTAGATTAGAGACTGGACTTCAGGGGATTCAAGACTCAGTTGTTCTGAAATATTATGGGTATGAGCAGTGGTGGTTGATTCTTCTATTCTTTGATCATGTGCTGGTAAACCAGCATGTGATTGAGAAGGAGAAGATGGTTTGGAGGGGGAATTACTCTTAGAATGGTTTGTGGGGTTGGACCTACTTGCCATTCACGGAGGTTCAGGCCCTCCTTCTAGCGCCAAAAATGTTGAGGCCCCGAAATTCGTTGCAACAACATCGGGGAAACCACCCGGTCCGGAACTTAGTGCAGCTCCTTTTCCGTTTGGAATAGTGGCTCCGACTGGGGATAACGGGACCAGTTTCCCAAAGATCGTAAGTAAACGGGATGGATGGATGATTTAAAATATGAAATGATAATAAACAAAAATAACTAAACTATAAAAGAAACACCAAAACTATAAACTAATCCCGGGACTTATCAATTCGGACAGTACAGCGTTTAATGAACTATGCTTAATGACAGGCATATAGACGACACTAACAACAAGCATAGATGTTTAATCATTTGAGATTACTCTGCATAAGTAGTTACGCAGAGCTATAATAGCGAATTACTGTACTCCGATATTTATGTCATTGATACATACATGGGTGGAAGATAACAAATCTCTAAACATTCAATAGTGATATGAAATAAAGACCTGTTGTTGTATTACATACATGTATTCAATAACAGCAAAGTAATAACACAGCAATTGATATAATTGAAAAGAGAACAGATACAGATAATAGTACCATGCAAGCTGTTTGATCAATCCAATGTATTAATCACTATGTAGCAGTCCTTCCTTCCAACCAGAAAGCATTCCAAGCAAACGACAATAGTGCACAATTTACTTAAACAGCATTCCAAGTAAAATTAAGGACCGGTGGTCGAGTTTCAAAAAGAATATAAACTGAAGCACAATAGTGCAAACTTCAGCCTTTTAGTCTTTTACAAAATTTTACGACCCTTTCCAAAACAATGAAAGGGTCTATAAATACTATTCTAATCTAACTATTAAATATCTAAAAACTGAAAACTAAGAAATCGGCATCAACAAATATCATCTTGTAATTTGGGTGAATCGGCAGTCGGCGGCGATGCTTCAGTCAGCTATCTCTTTGCCTTTATTCTTTCGCTGACATATAGCCAGCATTGGCTCTACCTCAGGCGGAGTATTAAGGCGAGAAGTCAGCTGTGCATCATATGTGGCATCCTGGAAATCGGCAATCAGGTATTGTAAAGCGTCGGTTAGACAGTTGAGAGCCGACCTTTGGGAATGCGGTTTAATCAAGAAAAGCCAGTATGCATCGGAGGTCAAGGTATTTACTCCAGCAATTAACCGCCCTTGCTCTTCTAGCTTAAGATAATTCTTATGTTCTAGCATATTTGCGGTTGCTATGTTTCCAGGTGTGCATTGTGAAATCATATTAGCCAGATACAATGTATCATTGACTATATTGATCATGTTCGTGGAAATTGTTCTGCATCTGGATGCTGCCCTCTCTGCCTTCATTACCTGTGTTTCCCATTCCATGAAAAGTATATTCTTGTATGTTTCACTGATTCGGGCTAAATTAGCAGCTTGCCCTTCTGGAGTATCTTGCCACTCAATATATTCTATTATCTCATCTTCGGCCTGATCCAAGTTCGTCCTTGCTTTCTCGATTTGACTACATACTGCTGTAGATATATCACAAAGTGACTCAGCCTCAACTAGCTGTCGGCACAGAAGTCTAATCTGAGATATTAAAGCGCTGTTTATCAGAGTTGCCTCTGTTCTGAAATCTTCAATGCTCTTGGCGCTTTTAATACCTTCAAGTTGTGCTGAGAGCTGAGCTATTTGATCTTCTTTTGATTTCATTAACAGCGCATTTGATGCTTCCAACTGTGATAATGCCTCTGCTAATTCTCGTGCTTTAATGTCACTTTGGTCTATCCTTAGTTTCTCAATTTGCTGGATTAACAAATGATTTTCTTGTTGTTGAGCCAGCAATTGTTCTTCCGCCTGTGTCGCTTTATTCTTTGCCTCTATCACTTCTGCTTGCAATGCATATACCTCATGTTCTTTAGTCTTCAAAAGAAGACTCACTTCGGATGCTTTGTCAATGGTTGCTGCCGAATAAGCTCCCGCAAATTGCGACAGCTTTGTTAAATCTTCAGAGGGACTTAATTCTCCCTTCCAGACGACATTGCCCGTGACTGTTTGCTCATTCGAGACAGAAAGTTGATCAAGCCTTCGTCTCTTCCTTGAGCGCCTTACAACGGCTTTATGCTTAGGGCTGTAGAAAATGTCTAGAGGAGGAATTTCCTCTACCTGAAGATCAACTTGACCTGATGGATCCTGAATAACTTCTTCAACACTCTGTATTATGGGTGGGCCGCTGGTTCCTTCAAGAACCGGAGAAACAGTAATATCGGGAGTCTTTAAGACATCTGAGTCTTTGGAGGCTTCTTTACGACTTATAATGGAATCAAATTGGTTCCATTCTTCAATTAATTCAGTATCGACAGAGATTTGCTTACTCTGTTCTTTTTCCTTTTCAACCTTCTGCTGTTCTTCGAATGCCTTCTGCTGTTGCTCCTCTTGTATTCTCCGTTGTTGTTCCTCCAATTCCTTTTTCTGCCTATCTTCCAGTTCTTTCCTTATCTTTTCTTCTTCCTCTTGTTTTCTCTTTTCTTCTATCTCCCTTTGCCTTCTCTGCTCTTGTTCAATTTGTGCTTTTTGCTGCCTTTCTGCCTGTAGTTTTCTTTGGCTTTCCTCCTGTTCTCTAATTGTAACGGGAGGTACATTTGTCTCTGGCTGATCAGGCTCGCTTGAGGATGAAGTTGGGGTCGTAGATAATAGCTTTAGAGGCAAAGTTTGCAACCTTTGCTTTCTAAGTCTATTAAATTCTGTTAATTCCATATCTCCATATCTCATTGCAGCAAATTGTTCGACTTGGCTTATTGAATCGGCACCCATGAACAGGTCGTCAAACTGGTCTTCTTGATGAACCACCTTTGTCAGCTTAGCCTGTTCCAAGGCAGTGAAAGCGGCCTTGTTCGGGTCATAGAGTCTGTTGGGAATAGAAACTAGAGATAGCATTTGGAGTTTTGCTGCTTCCTTTTCTGCATGTCTATAATTTAGCAGCGTATAAACTCCAATTCTTAAAGGAAACGATGGCCATCCTCTCTTCTTCTCCTCTTTGAGAGTTTGGGTAACACCTTCAGACATTATCTGATAAGAAATTTCTCGGGCCAACAGTTTGTCTGGGATGTATATGGGAAGAACATGTGGCCTGGCCTTGCTTCCAAAAACTCTGATATAAGAAAAACATTCCTCGCCGAACCAATGGGCTACGGCTGGCAGGTCAAAAGAGGCTTCATAGGAAATCCTAGGGATAGGTCTGTCAAAAATAGAATGATGAACGGGAACCATAAAACCATTGCAAATTTGGTATAAATGGTCTTTGTGAGAAGGTTTCCACAATTTACGATGATATAAATGAATAGGTGTTGGGTCATGGGTTGTCCATCTCCAACCAAGGACAGAGAACTCAGAATTAAAACAAAGGGCATCCATAATATATGCAGAATAGTAAAAAGGTTGGACTTTCCTCTCACTGACTCTGGTTTTGGCCCTAAACTCGCGAATAGCTAAGACCAACTTATCGGACAGGATAGTGGCCCAATCCATAATTATACTATTAACAGCCGCTTCCATCAAGGGAACCATATCAACATGGATATTTGCAGAATCGTGAAGTCCCCATAATCTACACATCATAATTCCAGCATAGCAGTAAGGTGAAGCCAGAGAAGCATTGGAGTACTTACCCGACATATCTTGTTTGTGTTTTGCTGGATTTTGCCTCCACTCTCGTAGAGGTTCGGCTGGTGATTCATTCTCTCTGGCAAATTTTTCCACAAATGCTCTGTTATAGACTTGCTCGGGATTGGGCAGATGATACATTTGTCTTAAGTCTTCGGGCTTGAAGGAGCCGAAAATCCTTCTATCCTTAGAAACGAAGGTCCTATTAGTGAGAGGAACTTCTTCAATTGCCCAACGCACCACGTCAGTATAAGGCAGGACTTGTTCCCTGGCTGCTATTCTGTGCAGAAAAGAGTCCGCCAAATCTTTAAGAGTTGCCTCAGACTTTCTTAATTCATCTACACTTGCCTCCGCTACTGTTACTTCTGGTTGTTCTCCTTCTAGCAAATTGTATGTCCCTTGCCATGTAGTACCAGTAAGACCAGTGCATGTAGTATCTGAGATTAAGCCCTTCCTTGACGGTGTAGCAGCTTGGCCTGAGGCGGGTATCGCAGTAGAACCTGCCATCTTCTTGGACTTCTTCCCCATCATATTCAGACTTCTCTCGTCAGTCGAATTCTACACAAGTGCAATAGAAACCGTAACAAAGAAATAACAATGATAATCCATAACGGGATACATATATGATTTGAAGCATGGCGAGATTATTCTAAAAAGAGGCTACGGATTTAATGATTTGAGCAGGCGCCGTAGATGTAATGATGGTGATTTTATGGCCTTCAGCTTCATAAATGACCATTACTTAAGTTATTAAACCGAATGACTCCTTAAAGCGTGTAACAGATCCTTCAAAGGTCTAATCGTAGTTGTTCGTTGATTCGAAGGGGCAAGGCTTTTAAATACGCATGCATTACCTTATCCCTTTATTTAACGGCTTTTTGAAATCTGTGATTTTGTCAAATCGATTTAAATATAACTTTAATGCTTTGAAATAATCACCTTTTGAAACTAAGGTCATCATTATGCGTCATCATATCGCATCGGAAATGTGTGTGTGGCGTTATCGTTTGGGAAAGTTTTCAAGCGAACGCCGATTGCTGTATCGCATTCGGTGCGCGAACATAACCCCAAATGTGAGTCAATTGCTTTTACCGAATGCCGATAGCCGATATCACATCGGGCCGGAGTGTTAGAATGTTTTCCACACGACATAGTGGCATGCCGATAGCCGATCGCCGATATCGCGTCGCATCGGGGAAAAGGCATGTGCCCTTTTGTGTGTGCATTTGCTATTGCCGATGGCCGATAGCGATATCGCGTCGGGAAAAACCAAGATGGCAACCGAACATGCGATTACACCTTTGGACTTAACCAAAAATTGCTTAACACTTTGCTCAATAAGGGTTTTTTCCTAAATTCATTTGATTATCATACCTTATTTGAGCAGGTTTATTAATGCCAATTAAAAATTTTAAAAGGGACCCATTTCATATGTAACTTGTTTGTGATAAAATTATTATGAAATGGGGGGTTGTTGTAGGGCACAACACAACGTTAATATGCTGAGAATGTAACTATTGCTATCATTATTAGAGCAGCACTTGGCATAGCTTGAAACCCTCGTCAGAACTTTTCATTGACAATGTATCTACACATGGTGTGGATCTGCTCCTCTCATGGACAGGTCTCCTTTCCAGACCTCCTCAGAAGACAAGACGACGGCTAGGCTTCATTACCATTACTGCAACTTCATGTATTTGCGATGGTTCCATATATATCTTCGTTTTCATGCATTGTCTGCAGCTTCATGTATTGCTGCGGTTTCATATATATCTTTGTTTTCATTCATTGACTGCGGCTTCATGTATTGCTGCGGTTTCATATATATCTTCGTTTTCATGCATTGACTGCGGCTTCATGTATTGTTGCGGTTTCATATATAGACTGTGTCTACGTGAGTTGACTGCGGCTTCATGTTTCCAGCGTTCCAAATGGTCTAGCGTATATATCGATGAGTGCCCAGCGTCAACGTATATATTTATATCTATGAGTGCCTAGCATAGACGATCTAGTGTGAGGCGGATATTTACATTGCGTTCACCATAATCTGACTGTATGCTGTTCCAGCGTATCCACCTGTGTTGTGCATATACATATCCATGGAGTTGTTGTGTATAATCAATGTAATATCTGCGTATCATATCTATGGCCATTGGTAGTGTTCCATTTGACCGTGGATCATGAACATCGATATGTGCATCTCTTAAGGAGCAGATTAGGCCAACGTATCACTGTGGCTTCCATGGCTCCCTCTTACTATGACTTTCATCTACCCTGGCTGGGTATTTTTACTATGAATGTTGTGATAGAACTAGGGCATCATAGGCCAGCATACATTTTCATGGTGTCTCTCTCCTGCTCCAAAAACCCAAGACGTGGAGAGGAGAAGATCACCACAATAATGTATATCTCAAATGACATCAAATCCTCATCTATTTATACCACAATGAGGATGATGAATAGACACGTCGGTTGGGCTTCTAGAGCCTACATAAGTGTTGGTCGGCTTGACAATAATTATATAAACAAAATAAATTCATATCTCCATAAATACTTATGAGAATCGGATGATCTTTGGCTCAATCCTACACCTCTCGACGAGAGGGATCCAATAAAAATATCAGCTGCCATAAATAAGCTAACCCACATGGATTTTGGCCCTAGTTGTCAATTTAACACTCCTTCACAACTAGGGAGAACTCCATCCATTGATCCATAAGTCCGACTGTACTATCTCTACAATCAGTGCCCTGCACTGTTTTTCCCAACTCTGCTCAGCTCTGCTGGCTCTACTCTACTCTGCTCAGCTCTGCTGGCTTTGCTCTCCTCTGCTCAGCTCTGCTGGCTCTGCTCTGCTCTGCTCAGCTCTGCTGGCTCTGCTCTGCTTAGCTCTGCTGAACTATGAAGAAGAAGAATTGATCGAGAATGTCTCATACCATTCTCCACTGACCCGCAGTCAGACTCAAAGTGCGTACCACTAGTCCTAGACCAGTATTGTAGGCTCAGATAGTGTATTTTTGGTCCCAGACCAGTCTCAACTGACCCGAAGTCAGCGTCATAGTATGTACGACTCTCACTGGTCCAATACCAGTCCTGCACTGACACGAAGTTAGTCTCGGAGTATGTACCACTGGTCCCAAACCAGTCTTAGCTGACCCGAAGTCAGCGTCATAGTATGTACAACTCCTACCACTAGTCCCAGACCAGTATCATTGATTCCAGATCAATGGAGGACATCCTAGCGTAGGGATTACAATAGATACAATGATGCGTCCATCGGTACTACTATGGTCCCTAACTTCATTTCCCTGCTCATTGATCAGATGAGAGTTACCTCCCATGAGTCCCAGACTGCATGGGTAGGAGGCCTCGATAGGAGAACTTAATCAATCCTGTCCTCATAGGAGAACACATCAATCCTGCTACAATCGCCATGGAGAACACATCAATCTAGGCTGCCATGGAGAACACATCAATCCAGGCCTCACAGGAGAACACATCAATCCTGCTACACAGGAGAGAAAATCATCCTGTTCCACAAGAGAGCGAATCATCTTGTCCCACAAGAGAGCGAATCATCTTGTTCTAGTGCGCACCACCAGGGGAGGATGAGTCACCCTGTGGTCGTATGTTGCTCCAATAGAACTGCAAGCCCCCCAAAGCTCCAACGCTCAATCTATGCAACATGCAGGACCCTTTTACAAAGGTCTCTCGATGACTCCAAGTCGTTCAGGAAAATCAAAAATTTGATCTTTCCTCAGGGCTCTGTCCTGTACATCATCTCAGTGCGATGGAGCCTCCTTTCCCATCGACTTTCCATATCCCAGATAAGGCAGTATCTGATGTCTATCTGCTGGAGCAATTGTCGAATACAGGATACCTCAATTATTGAATCACACCTCTGGTTGTCACAGAGAAAAAAAGCTAACATAAGAAATTCTGCAACCATGCAGCTTCATATGAGATCATACTCATAGCCATGTATTCGGTCTTGGCGGTGCTTATAGTGACTGACTTCTGCTTCCTACATCGAAGCAGAATCCAAAGAGAACCAACACTAAAAAGTGCTCTAGTGATCCTCCACATTGCCTGCCCACTAATCATTCAAATAATCATGTGGTTTCATATTTCCGACAGTGTATCTCAATTCCTGAGAGATTATGCCCTGAAGATATATTAGAATATTCTTGGCACCAATCTAGTGAGGCTCAACCAAATATGAGCTCACCATGCTAACTGCAACACAGATGTCTGGACGGAGGTTCTCCAAGAACATCAACGCGAATGAGTTTATGAAACTCAGAGGCATTTCCCAAATCTGGTCTGACATCATTACCATATAACTTCTGAAAGTTAAGATCCTCGAGGCAGTCACAAGCTTGCAGCTTATCTTCCCACATTCAGAATCTCCCTCTGTCTCCTATAAATGAGAGGGTCTGCATCTGTCAGACATGGGTGCTGGTACGAGAGGTTTATCATCCACAACCTTCGAGTAATGGTTTGGATCGGTTTCACTCCTAGTGAATCTCAGCTTCATTAGACATCTATCAATCCTCTCATACTATGCCCGACGTGTTTTTCTTCAAGCCATAGATGGCTTTCTTCCACCTGTATACATGAGATTCCTTTATCATGATTCTCAAACTCCTCGGGTTGTTCCAAACCTGTGAACCTGCTGCATGAGGGGAATGGTCCCCTTATAATATTTTCCTTTGGTACATTTCAGACATGTACCTTCATGCTTCTTTTTTGAATTCAGGCATCGTAGTCACCATCTGACTCATAGACCTTCGGTGCTGAGTCAATGGACATGGTCCCCAGTGGACTTCTTGCAACTTGATACAACCCTGAACTCAAAAACATCTTTGAAAGATCCATTTTCAAACACGTACCTTTCGACCAATAAGTGCCACCCTGTAACCTTTGACTTCCATTTCTGAGATGGACATCAGGTTCGATCAGGTACATAAAAGAGATTTTGGGGTTCCTTGCTTTTGTGGAAGAGTCGACTATTTCCTTGATGACCTGCACTACCAGTCATTCTTTTGATCATTGAAGATGTCCCAGGAATGATTGTTATCTTCATCAAGAGATGTGTCTCTGCCATTCAGACACTCCTTCGCATAGCGGCCGAACTTATTTCAACAAGGCATCCGCCTTTTCTTCCACCCTTAGATCCGAACTTCCCAATGAAGTGATCTTAAGATGGACCATCGGAATCTTCCGCTGTGCCATTCTGATAACATTCTCTACTTTGACTTCACCCTAGGTGAATTATGAGGAACCCAGTGATCCTTCTGTCTTGTCCCAACTGTCTTCGGTGATTGCTCTTTCACTCTTGCTTGGGCATTGTCTTCACCTCAGCTTCGATACCATGTTAATATTAGGTATGTTCTATGCTAGAGAAATTTATTTAAATTTTCACAGTTAGCAATCACATCAGCATTATGATAAACTGCAGATAGAACATAAATATAAAATGTAGAAGACAAGCCAAGACAAGAGAACACAAGATGTGGCGCAAGCCAGGGACAAACCCCACAATGTGTGGGGAAACCCTTTGATCAAATATTCTTTTATCTTCAAAGTTCAGCAGAGAAGGAGAGAGAGAGTACATTTACAACAGAAGTCAATACTTTGACTTATCTAGATCTAGCATAGATCATTTCGTATCATGATGAGATCAGTTGAAGAGATTCTGCTTCAACTGATTCTCAAGGTGACTCCTTCACCTATCATCGTGCTGCATCTCGTCCATTTGCTGCACCTTACTGTGTAGCGCCATCATGCTGCTCATGCTCTCATACATCATTATACTGCCCATGATCTTCATCATGTTGCCCTTACATCATGTTGTCCATGATCTACATCATGTTGCCCATAATCTACATCATATTGCCCATAATCTACATCATACTGCACATACATTATCTTGTCCAAGATGCGGCATCTTCCATCATTATGCAACCCTGTGTTGTACTTTATCACTGAGATCTTCAGTACTGCTGTTATCATCATTGCTGCACCATGACAGTCCCTTGAAATTACCCCAGAGGTGATCTTTGCATCAAGATCATGATTTCACAAGAACTAGATCATGCATTTGTCACTGATCATCACAGCTTCTTATTGACAACGTTAATATGCTGAGAATGTAACTATTACTATCATTATTAGAGCAGCACTTGGCATAGCTTGAAACCCTCGTCACAACTTTTCATTGACAATGTATCTACACATGGTGTGGATCTGCTCCTCTCATGGACAGGTCTCCTTTCCAGACCTCCTCACAAGACATGACTGCGGCTAGGCTTCGTTACCATTACTGCAACTTCATGTATTTGTTGTGGTTCCATATATATCTTCGTTTTCATGCATTGACTGCGGCTTCATGTATTGTTGTGGTTTCATATATAGACTGTGTTTACGTGAGTTGACTGCGGCTTCATGTTTCCAGCGTTCCAAATGGTCTAGCATATATATATCGATGAGTGCCCAGTGTCAACGTATATAATGTTCAGCGTATATATTTATATCTATGAGTGCCCAGCATAGACGATCTAGTGTGAGGCGGATATTTACATTGCGTTCACCATAATCTGACTGTATGCTGTTCCAGCGTATCCACCTGTGTTGTGCATATACATATCCATGGAGTTGTTGTGTATAATCCATGTAATATCTGCGTATCATATCTATGGCCATTGGCAGCGTTCCATTTGACCGTGGATCATGAACATCGATATGTGTGGCTCTTTAGGAGCAGATTAGGCCAACGTATCACTGTGGCTTCCATGGCTCCCTCTTACTATGACTTCCATCTACCCTAGCTGCGTATTTTTACTATGAATGTTGTGATAGAACTAGGGCATCATAGGCCAGCGTACATTTTCATGGTGTCTCTCTCCTGCTCCAAAAACCCAAGACGTGGAGAGGAGAAGATCACCACAATAATGTATATCTCAAATGACATCAAATCCTCATCTATTTATACCACAACGAGGATGATGAATAGACACGTCGGTTGGGCTTCTAGAGCCTACATAAGTGCTAGTTGGCTTGACAACAAATTATATAAACAAAATAAATTGATATCTCCATAAATACTTATCGGAATCAGATGATCTTTGGATCAATCCTACACCTCTCGACGAGAGGGATCCAATAAAAATATCAGCTGTCATAAATAAGCTGACCCACATGGCGTTTGGCCCTAGTTGCCAATTTAACATAGGCTCCTAGCTAGAAACATTAGTTTTACATATATCATCAATGAATGGCATAGTACAATGCCATAGTACAAAAATAGTCACTCCTTGGATCGCCATGATACAATATATTAAACAATATGGTTGCATCATGGGTCACATTTAGAAACAATATAGGGTTCATTGCCAAGAATATAACATATATGGATTTAGATGATCTACAGTGAGAAAGTCACCATCTCATTGGCTAATGTCATTTATGGTTTTCATGCAGCATGGGGATTATCCACATGGTACATGATTTTTTTATAATATTTCATAAAATGCGAGAAACCATAGCTGATAGAGGAATGCAATTTTGCAGTGTTGATGTCCTCCATGACTTTCTTTATTATGCTTGACTATAATACAACCACGTATTGGATATCAAATTTTTTCAATCTGTGTTCTTCAATATCTCAATACAATAATCACATACATATATTTTGCTTCCTCTCCATTTCCATTCACATTGAAATTAGAGATGAAAATTTTGATCTCGATCTCAAGATAATGTTGATGTATGTTGTTTTTAATAAACTTCAATTCTCTATCAACTTTGTCTCCTTAATCACTCATTATCATTATTTATTTTGATAATAATTAGAGGTTTCCACATTAGTTTTTGATATTATTTCTATTTGTATGTATGAAGTTCATTGTTTATTGTTTATAAAGAGAGTTTGATATTGAAAATCAACTTTCTTGAATAGGTATGGAATTATGGTTTTAACTATTCAAAAAATAGCCCTTTTATTAATCAAATCAAATTCAATTATTATTAGAGTAGGTTTTACTGTTATTTTTTAATCACAACAGAAGATGTAAAATGAAAATGTTTTAATATTTATTTATCTACCTATCTATATAGCTATTTATCTATCTATCTATCTATCTATTTATCTATTTATTTATCTATACATGTGTGTATGCATTTTTATAGAATAAATGTATAATCTATAAAAGACAAAATGTAGATATTTTTTAATATTCTCAATTTAAAGAAATGTGAAGGATTCCTTAATCCAACACATGAATAATCCATAGGGTTTCTTTGCAATCATTTGAATGGAAGACATGAACCATGTCTACCTTATTTGCATTAGGAATATGTGTGAAGGAATATTAATGATCAATGAAATGAACGGCCTTAAGTTGTAACTAATATTTCTTGAGCTTAAGAACTTTGAACGATTCATAAGATCCCTTACATGGGTCCACTTCATCAAGTATTAATCATCCATTTTGAATATATAGGCCATTTATAGCACTCGGAAATTAAAGAAGGTTGACCAGTAAAAGGAAAAGATAAATAAAAAATTATTCCTAACAATTACATGTTAGGATCAAGCATGATTGCTGATTCATATAATAAAAACATATGATCTATATAGTGAATTGGTCACCTCCAAGTAGGATATGGACCATGGTACCCATGACTAGGTTAATTGCGAACCAAGAATAAATCGTAGGGTGCCTGAGTTATGTTAAGTGAGGAGAGGAACAACGTCGTACACTAAAATGAGGCTTCCAATAATCAAGCATCATGGAAAACACCTATAATTCATGAAACATTTTAGTCTTTACAACACCATATTCAATTTTAAAATTATAGTTATTAAAGCTTCTCTCTCTCTCTCTCTCTCTCTCTCTCTCTCTCTCTCTCTCTCTCTATATATATATATATATATATATATATGTATATATATATATAACAATATACATAACTTACTTTGTTGGTATGTTTCGTATTATTTTAATGACCATGTCCACATGTTTTACGTTGTATCGGCCACAACTAAAGGATCATTGGGTGGGTGGAACCTCCCCTTGTTTAGGGGGGATTGTAGGAGGGAGAAATCTCCCCCTACTTGGGGGATTTGGAGGAGGGTAGAAATTGTTGAAGGTAATGGAGAATTCTATAATAATCTGAGTTGGTTCACAAGACCTTAGGATAGGAATTAGTTTATATTTATTAGGGTATGGTTCTAACTTCCCTATAGCTATGTGTGCTATATAATGTTTGATGTATATTGAGAATGTAGAGTGTTCTACAGAACCAGACTCTCCTGTTTTAGACTCTCCTTCGTAGAGCTGACCAGTGAGTTTTTTATGTATTAATTCAAGCATCTCTTTTTGACATGGTATTAGAGCTTCAAGGCTGAGGAAGCCTGTACCTAAGTGAATAGAGGTCGGCGCGACTTAGGCGGAATCAGTACAGATTTTGAGGAGAAAATCGTGTCAATTCACTATTAAACTTCCCTGATTTTTTTTTCCAGATCCGTGCGAGGGCTTAGAAGAAAATCACGCCAACCCTGTGAGATCAAAAAAAGGCTGTGTTTTTTTTCATGCTATGTGTGTTGTTTTGGGCTGCCATTTGAGTAAATCTCTGCATGGAGGACGCAACATGTTGGCAGTCTTCAATGACACCTGATGCTTGGTAAGACGTCACCTGATAGCACGAGTCTTCTTGGGACGTAAATCAAGAGTTAGTGACCTTTGAAATTCTGAACAAGACAAGCTCAACAAAGGCAAGGCATGCATGATCCATTGAGGCTGAGGTCATTGTAGTCTGTTGAGGAGGAAGGAGATCACATGATTGAGGCATGGTGAGTGTGGAGTTCATGATCCAATAGGAGGGCAATCTCCACACTGCACAAGAGGCAAAAATCTCCTGATTGGATTTGCTGTCAGATTGTAGACAACTTGCCCGAAGGCCATGGAAGGATCGTCTCAAGGATTGCTGCTGCTAAGGTCATCCGAAGGTCATGTTATTTTGAAAGGATAGTGTGCATTTGAAGGGGGAGTCGACCAACGTGGGACTAGACCAACGAAACCAAGACCAGACCTAACCTCTTCAAGATTGGTTGGGACAAGCACCAGTTGGTTGTTGCAGTGGAATCAAGATCTGTGTGTATGTGTAATCAATCTTTTAATTTGAAGAGGGAGTTGGTGTGCATGGAGTAATTAAAATTTAGTTCTAAAAGGAGGGGCATTTAAAAAAAATAAATTATTTAATTATTTAATTAAAGAATTCAAGATTTCCCATTAAAGAATAAGAGGCATTTTGTTTATAAAGAAGGGGTTTGTTTATTTAAGTTCTTTTTATTTAAGTTTTTTTTATTAAAGAATTGAAAGGGGTTTATTCTTTAATTAAGAAGAAAATGAGGGGCTCTGCATCATTTTGGGAGCATGATTGGAAAAGGAGACCTGGCCTTGTTTTTCTTTTATGGATCGGGCATTTAGCAGTTTATATTTTAAGAAGATTGGGGTTGTTTTTTTTTAATTATTGAGGTTGAAGTTTTTATTCATTCGAGATGAATAATCAAGTAGGAGAAGCTTACCTCAATGAAAACAACAAGCTGGATGGATCCAATTACTTTGGTTGGAAATTCACGGTGCAAACCCCTCTTGAGGGACACAATGCATGGACGATTGTGAACAATGATGAGGTGAAGCCAAACCTCGTTGCAGGAGGAACAACAACAATCTAAGACTGAGTCAAGTGGGAGACTAAGGCAAGAATGCTCTTGAAATTGTTAGTCAAATATTGCATTATCCCCCATATCCGTGATTGCAAGACTGCACCAGAGATCTGGAAGATGCTCAAGGATCTCTATGAGGTCAAGAACACCAATCAACTATTGTTCTTGAAGAGAAAGATTCTCTCCATCAAGATGGAGGAGAATGTGATAGTTGTAGCATTCATTTCGTGGATCAAGTAGCTCAAGAACAATCTGGGTGATATCGGTGAAGCTATGTCAGATACAGATATAGTCATGATTACCATGAATGGTATGACTGACGAGTATCAAATGTTCATCACTGGCACATGTGAAATTGGTTAGGTCAGCGTCATCCCCAAGTGGACCCTCAAGAAAGCCTATAAATAGAAGCGACCTCAAGCTCATTTCAACACATTTATCAAGCCATCTTATATTATTCTCTTTTGTCTTGGTTTTCATAGGTCTGTCAGAAGGAGTTCTCATATGCATTTGAAATCACAGGGGTGAGGCTTGCTCTAATATAGGATTTTTTTGATTCCCGAACGCTAGCACAGAAATGGGAATTCTAGTTCCTGGATTCTGGAACATAGTGGGAAAGATAGCATCAATAGAGCCCTAGATGCTAGCACAAAAGCTTAAGGGAGCGTCTAGGTTTTCAGAGGTAGATATGAAGGTGTCGACATGTATGAAATAAAAAACTTGAATGAGATAATCATCTTGAAATATCAACTCAAGGAATCCAAGATGAACAAAGGAGAATATTTTCAATCCTACATTATGAGGATCTCTTGCCTTAGAGATCAATTGCAAAGAGTTGGAAAAAATGTGCCTAATAGGCAACTAGTAGTAGTAACTCTTAGAGGTCTCCCTCCTATTTTGGAAACCTTCATTACCACAATTAGCAAGAACAATTTCCTTTCGTCATTTGATACAATGTTGGGAAGCTTACTCAAGAAGAATCAAGGATGATAGCAAGAGGAAGGTTTTAAAAGCATGAAGAGGGAGATCCCATTGCATATATCACTCATGAAAAAATAAAGAAGGAAAAAGGAGGTCCATCAAGGAAACCTCCTCAAAATAAAAAAAATAAGGAATGACATATTGTTATCTCATATTGAATGCTTCAATTTCCATAAGAAAGGTCAATATGCCCAAGTCTGTCCCAAGAAGAGAAAGAGGCCATGTTACAACATCGGAAGCAACAACATTGAAAAAACAAAAAAATCAATCAAAGGAATAACCTCGATAAGAGATATGAGAGTAGAAGAAGAGACTCCTCAATCGACCATGAAGAAGATCATCCTCCTCAAAAGAAGTCAAAGGATCCCAGGTATGAAAGTAATGCTGTAAATAAATCTGAATACATACTTATTTATGCCCTTACTAGTTCTTCTCCATCGGATTCGTGGGATAGTTTGTTGGTTGATAGTGGGGCCACTCATTTTGAGCACACTTAGTCGAGTCTTATATGGCCATATTCCCAGTAATTATTGTTGTTTTTAATTTCCCCGTTTGGTATAGACGTGGAGTGTAATACACTATTGGGGTTGCACTTCCTATTTTTATTGCTCAATGCAATTACTTGCACATATTCTCTTGTTCATTGCACTGCTTTTTATTTTTACTTTTCGTGTTCACATCTTTTGGTCTAACGGTTGGGAGGAACTCTATGGCTACATTGGAAGTTCCACTTTACATGATCCGACCTTGAATTATTTAGTTTTGGTTAGGTTAGGCCGCATATAGTTAGATGCATTACACTTTCATTTTGTCTTCATGTTGTTGTTTCACTCTTTCAATTTGATTTGTCCTTGAATAAGTTAGTTTTGAGCTTCAAGATTATGTAGCTAATCTTTTGTCAAACACAAACTCTACCAGTATGCAACCCTTGGATTATCTTTCATCATCTTCCTTGAATTGCTTTACATCTTTCGATTCAATGACTTTCTGATGGAAAATATGATCCTTTAACATGAGAGTTGCAATCCAACCATGAAATGCTTATCGACTTACGATTCTCATTGCCACACTCGGTCTAGTTATAAATGGCGTGTTCTTGCTTACATATCTGTATAGAATAAGATAAGGGTATAAGTTTTAGCAATCAAATAATTAGAGGCCTAAAATATTTCTCTAAAGGAATAAGGCATGAAGTCGCATCATTAAGCCCTTCAAAGTGCTATAGTATGCCCTCTCTTTCCTTGGGTACATAGGTGCATTGTGAAGACCCAAATCTTTGGTTCCCTCATCCTTTGTGACTTCGGAGTGCGACAATGAACCCTTCTAGCCTCCTTGAGTGCATGGGAACATAGGGAAGACCTGAAGGACTTTTCTCCTCCCCCTTTGACCGTTCAAGATGAAAAAATGTGTCATGGTTTATTTTTACCTCTTTCTTGAGTGCAAGAGCACACTACAAATCCCTAAATGACCATGCATGTGTGCTCCATTCTTTGAAAGTGTGCCCTCCTAGTTTTCATGAGTATTTTTTCTTGCACACATATCTATCATCTATGATGGCCCTTTGAATGTGATTTACGTGTATTATTTCATAATTAGTTATTTTATGTTGATCTTTTTGTTATGTGTGTTTCCAGAAATCTGGTGCTCATTCTACAAGTATTGGCACTATGTCATCATCCGTTGGAGACATTTTGCCTCATAAAGTATCCTTTAAATAACTTTCATAAGAAACAATTGATTAACTGCAAGTTACAAGGCCTAATGTTCCCATAGAGACATATACTTAGTGTTTTATTGACAAGACTACAGAGGTCAAATGGAGATATATTTATAACAAATTCATGCAAGAGAAGTTTACTCGCGAGTTAGATGATGTGCATACATACATGAACATTAAGAAGTCCAAGATGCATAAGACTGCATGTAGATCCATGGTCATGACATGTCTAGAAATTATTGAATGGATCATTACACACATGGTTGACTCTCACCTTGTGCTTCGTAGTGATAGTGACGATCAACATGCCATCTATTATGGTGAGGATAATCACACATACTATACGATGCTCAGGCCTAATGAATATCCAAATGACAACTTTTGTGGAGGATGGGATACCCTTGACATGACTAATGTTATCAAAAAATGGTGTCGAGAGCTTGCCAAGTTTCACCATTGTCCATCTGCAGTCTATTCGACAAAGATTATCAAAGACATATATCAATATTTTATAGCTATGTAGTGTCAGATGTTTGGGCATAAGAACGTTGAGGTTTTTCGAGAGAGTTGGATATATATGATCAATATAGTGATGACACATGCCAAATATTTCAATTTGGTGGATATACGATCATATGAGTTGCAACGTCAAGTGGGGTAGGCTAAAGCATCTTTACATGTGAACCTAGCCACAAAATTTTACATGTATACATTTCTCATGGATGGAATTTGTGCATGTCATGCTTTCCCAAAATTATATTGGAATTATACTCCTAAAGAGAAGTTCCCAATTTATTTCCATTGTAGGATGTTATCAAAATGATGATTCAGAGGTGCATATGACAAATTGGCCAAACACTTCGTTACAACCATATTTCGCATGATATTCGAGACAAATCTACCATGCATGACTGATCAATTGAAGGACTCAGTTCAACATATTGCAGAATGCTTTGCAACTCTTGAGGGAACATACATTAGATGCTTTATATGTCATAAATACCTTCATCCTTTACCACAATATGTGACAAAGAAGGTGGTCATGTAGGAAATGGCATATCAACTCAAGAAGCAGTTATTTGGAATTCTTCATAGGAGGAAGAAAATCCATTGGCCTATCTTTCTAGTGAGGATCCGATGGTGTGAATTAAAGAGTCATATGGATATGGTAGCAAAGATAAAAGAGTTCGATTTCCTGCACTTTACTACCAATGAATTCCATGGATATTATCCCAGATGAATTATTAGGCAACATTGTCAAAGGATCAGTCATAATATGGGTTTTTCATAAATTACCAAAGTCAAATATTCAAAAATAATAAACACGTACAATCCCAGGATAATGTCACATCTAGCTATGAATACCATCTTATCCATGATCTTCCCACTCCGAACTTGTAGGAGCATGAGGAGGAGGAAATAAAACCTCAAGAAAAGAAGATAGCTCCTAGGAAAAGTATCAGGTATTCATCAAGCTAGGGAGTAGGAAATGGAAGATAAATCCTTTAAACACAAGAGCTACTCAAACATAGTTAGAGAGGAAAGAAGAAGAGGAAAAATAAGAAGAAGAAGAAGAAGAAGAAGAATAAGAGAGAAGGAAGCAAGATGATTTGCTTGAAAAACAACAATCATAAAAAGAAGAGAGGAGAAAGATAGAAGAAGAGAAACATATGCAATGTGAGGAGGAGGAAGAAACACAAAGGATTGAATAAGAACAATTGAATTAGGAGATGGAAGAGGAACAATTTGAGGAAAAAAGCACCATCCAACCCATGGATGATGAGAAAGATACCCTAAAATAAAAACCAGTCACAGGAGGTCATCTTCCATTCGAAGAGATGGGGATCACACCCCCACCAACAGATAGAGTCACAAATGTTTGTAGTGTAACATTTCATTAGCTAAAGAAGTGGATCATGTAGAAAGGAAATATATACCCTCCCAATGATACTCATATCCCACTCTCAGTCGCTACATAGAAGGTGATAACTTCTAACACTAGAATAAATCCAAGGGAAATCATCGTGGAAAATGTTGCTTTCACTACAATAGCACATGATAACTCATAGTAATTATTGAATGAGAATTCTAGGTTGAGAAGAGAGCTTGTTGCTGTGAAGCAACTTGTAGAATACCTTGAGGCATAAAACTAGTGTTTTTCATCACATAACATAAATACCACAGAATGGTATTCATCCATGCAAGAAGAATCAGACCAATGGAGGATAATATGGCACGACTATATAATGAGAAGAAACTCTCATTCGAATTAAAAAGAATGCTTGAGAAGTGGTGAAACTCCTAAAGATATCAAATAAAGAAATTGACGAGATGCAGGAGTGGGATGCCAAATATTTTCATTCTTCAGAGAATTTGGAAAGGAAAGACAAGGTCTTTGCTAAGATAGACAAATTTCAGTTAATACCCCACCTACGAAATTACCATCATCTTGGAGCATAGTCGGTTAATACTATGGCTACATACAACTAGTTATAGAATGTGTTTCAGTCTCTAACATAGAAGCATAGGTGTTATAGACATTTTTGTGCCTTACAGCATTGAGCATGAAATGTCCATAATCTAAGGGATCCAAAGTCCCTAAACATGTTGTTCCTACCCCTAGAGGAACAAGGCTAACAAACCACAGCAATTCACAAAAGTTATCCACCTGAAACTGCTCAGAAACAAGTCAATTCAGGATCATTTCAGTGGCTACATTAGCTGTCTGCGCTGAATGTCAAAGCCAACACTGGCTACCTGCGTTGAATGTCAACTGGGACAAAGGATACCTGCGTTGAACGAGAGTGGATAAGTGGAAGGCTCATTTCTCAAGGTGTCAAGACCCAGGAAGCTTCCAAAATGACACTTGCCTCAAGGAATTCGACTGGTGATGAGTAAGAGGTTCCAAATCTCCAAGTGGAAGCAAGAACCTCCAAGTGGACTGAAGAACTGATAGAGGGAGAGGACACTAGTCATATCTCAAGCTGACTCATCCTCTCTCCAAACATCTATATATGGATCTCTCATGAGATCTAGAGGCTGGAATTTTGTTATTGCAAAGAATTGTTGTTGGTTTGAGACTGGAACCATTGGGTGCTTAATGCTTTGAAGGGGGAAAAGAGAGGAATTCCTTTTGCTGGGAAGGAGATGCTGGATTGGAGCCCTCTGGGTTGTATCTCTTCCTAAACCTTGTTATTCATCAATAAAGCTATCTTGGTTTCTCCTATATGCTGATGTATTTTGATGTATGAATGTATTAGTGTATTTGGTTTATTTCTAATCCTAAACTAGTTATGAATGTGAACATCTGTCTTTGTGTAGTGTTCTTCTCCTGTCTCAAGTAGCTGTTCTCTTGTCGCAAGTAGCTGTTCTCTTGTGATCTTGCAAGAAGTTGTAGCTGGATAAGCAAGAAGGCAAGTAGCTGTGAACACCCAAAGAGAAGGGAGATTGGATCGAGGGACAAATGGAAGACACCGGTAAGTCTATTGATCTCTCTTCTTTCACATTTCATAAAGGAAGAAACCAGTATAGCTGTACTCGTTTGTTGATAAGGCACTGTCACACCTTAGGTGGATAGGATCGTCCTGCATAAGGATTTTTCCCCACAACAAATTGGCGACTCCACTGGGGAGATTTGTTTAGTCATTTTATTTGTGTTTCTATCATTGTTTACAGCATAGACTTGACAGCAACAATCGAACTGCATCTTTCCCAGATGCAAAGTAGAAAGTTGCTGCTTTGATCCAATTGCTGGACTTGTCTATGATCTTAACAATGGATTCACAAATGATTTGATGATCCTTGTGATAGATCTTAGTAGCCTCTCAAAGCATCCCTTTGATTATACCTTGCTTGTTGCTTTTATTTGGCCTAAAACAGTGAATTAAATAGCAATCTGTGACCCAGAACCTGAGGGAAACGAGAGTTTCCCCTTCAAAACAGACCCAGTGAAGGGATTCTGCATTTCAACGCAGGTCCCGTGAAGGATACCTGCGCTGAATGTCAAAACCCCTGTGTTGAACCTGCGCTGAACCAGTTTGCTCTTGTGCAGCTGGGGTTCTCTGCTCTGTTTTGCCTTGTTTTGATCTCTGATTTTTGCAACCTGTAACCAGCATAGGTACCAGTGTAATAACCCCTTTTCTCTGCTTACATTCCACCTCCTTTTGTACAAAAAGACTGTGAATGTTTTTATGTGTTTGTGGCATCATTTACAGTTTTCCTTTGCATGAGTGAAATAGTCATGCTGTAGCCCTTGATTCAGATCTGTTGATTGTGATCTTAGAAGAGAGTTCATTGGCTGTTTGCAGAGTGATTATACATTTACTTTTGCTTAATGGTTTGAATTTGTCTCTTTTAAGTGTCGAAACAAGTCTTTATTTCGAAAATCGTTAAGTAGTGTAATCTCTTCTACCCTCTCTGATTTCGAAAAAGTGAACTTGTTTGTATTGATCATTTAAAAGAAAATTCAAAGTTGTACAAAAAGCTTTCTTTGTAGGCATCAATACTAAGAAAGTGGAAAACAAACACCTACATTGTGCATTTTACATTTGATAGTTTGCATGTTGGATTTAGGAAAGTGCATTAGAGTGTGCTGATTGCTCTTTGAGAAAAGATGGTGTCTTTCTTTTCCCTTAGTAGCTAGGATTTTCAAAGTTGAAAAGATATAAAGCTTTCTTATCATCTTTAGACTGCATTTAGGAATTTGTATCATACATCTCGTGGTGAACCTTGAAAGGAAAACTTTAAAAAGATCAACCTAAAATAAACTGAATGAACTTAACAAAGCTTTGTAACATAACGCACAACATAGAGGTCTAGGCTAGAGACGTGTTCCGGCGTTGTTAAGCCTAGTGACTGTCGATCTCGTGGATGGTGGGTGATTCCTCCTGAGGGACGATAGCACCAGTACGGATTGTGCTCCCACGTACCGTCGCGTATATATTGGGAGACCCCTATAGGCATAAAACCTTTATCCTTAGGAAGCCGTGTCAGCCGCCCTACTGATCGCAATGCACTGAACACAACATTCAGGAAGATCGACCGCTCGTACCCTAAAAAGTATTCTGAGGTTTTGCGAAAAGTTTGGCACACCCTCTGCCTAGAGCTCCAGAGCAGTTCCTTTTGGCCTTTTTCAGACTCTATAACGGAAAAAGTCCATCCGAGCATTTGTCGCTTCGGGCTCGTTGAAACATCGAAGGAGACTAGAGTCATCTTTAGCGTTTTCTCAACTCTTTAAAATTGAAAAAGCAAGTTGTGTCTAAAGCGTCGTTAAAATTTATTTTAAATGGAACAATCACCCTTTAATTCCCGCGTTGATCTTTAGGTTGAAAAAATGAAGCACACCAACCAAGGAATTCCCCTTGGTGGAAATCCTAGTCCCTTCTCCTCTTGGGGAGATGTTGGTGCGCCCCACATGGCCACATTGTCGCTTCCAGGACTGACAATTGGCCTGCCAGTCTGGATCTTTTCAACCAATGTCGTTCAGAATGTCACCATTCCTGAACATTCGAGTCAACAGTTAGACCGGACCAGAGTCGCCCACCAGCCTTCTACTTCATCTTCCTCTCCTCCTTCCTCTTCGCTTGACGGAACTCGTAAAACCAAAAACCAAGTTCCTAAGGAGAAGAAGGAAAAGAAGAAGAAAGAAAAGAAGAAGAAGGAGCCAAAAGCGACTGGGGGCAAACGAGTGTCGTCTGACAAAAATACACACACAGCACTGACCAGGCCTAAATCGCCATGTGTCATATGCAAGGGAGACCACTTCCACAGAGATTGTCCCTGTATCCCTCGAATACTAAGGGACTGGTCTCCCCGTTTACACAATTCGGTAGCATCAACCTCTGATAGCCATGTTGACTGCTCACTGTCGACTAGTGAAAGTGAAGTCCCAGGACAGAGAGGGAAAACTAGATTTCCCTGTAAACTGTGTGAAGGCGATCACACCATCCACCGTTGTCCCTTCTTAGACGAGGCTAAAAGAGTTCTGGAAGATCGCCCGATTTTACGAGCGCAACTTCCTCCTGGATATCAAAAACTCCTGCCAAGTCCTTCACTAGTTGAGAACCCAACTGACCCGCCTAGGTGGTCAGCCGAAGCACCTATCATTGAAGATGAACCGTCTGGATCCATGCCTGACGAAAGTCAAAAGGTTGATACGGCAGTTGAACCGGTTTTTCCTTTAGAGGCTCTATCTTCGAATGATACCATCACAGAGGAGAATAAAGATGACACCGTCCAAATTCTCTTCATCAACACTGACTTTGATGAACAAGGGGGCAATGCCCCCATTCCTTTATCGCAGGAAGGAAGTTCGTCAGAGCGATATCTGGCCATTTATTCGGTCCCACCACCAAGCAACCTAGTTGTGTCCTTTGACTGGAACCAACTAGGTAGACCCCGGTTGCCAGCAAGCATACCATTCAGAATTATCGTTCAAATATACAGAATGGTAATGGCTGGCACTGTCATTGATGAGGGGGAATCTATGAGTATCCTTTCCTCTATTGCTTGGAAAGCGCTTGGTTCGCCAGCGCTTTTACCTGAAATGAGAAATCTATCAGGTTTTGATAAAGGAACCAGTCGACCTTTAGGGATCCTCCCCAATGTGCCCATAACATTGAAAGGGAAGACCGTTCAAATGAACGTGATGGTCGTTCAAGGACCCTTGGATTATAACCTACTCCTTGGACGAGACTATATATATTGCATGGGAGCTATAGTCTCCTCACTCTTTAGAGTAATGTGTTTTCCGCATGAAGGAAGAGTGGTCAAGCTCGTGGACCAACTTTCATTTCCCGGATCACGCATCACAAATAGTCATGTACCATCCCTAAATGGTCTATTCATGCAAGAAGTGTCTCAACCCATGGTCTGTCCTCCTGATGAGTGTGAGTAATCCGGGAGGATATGACTGGAACCCAGGGGGCATGCGTCCTGGTCTGCTTCGGCAGGGAAACTTTGGGTATAGAGTAGGTTTCCGCGGGAGAATATGACATGTCTGTACCCCATCCGTAGAGGAAGAGGGGTTATTCTAGAATAAGATTCTTTTTTCAAAGTTATGTAAGTTGACAAGAATCGTCACTCACCTTTGTCTATTTCGGTAGACATTGCTGAAGAAGTGTTTTGTTTGAAAGATTAACGAGACAATCTTTAGGTAACCTGAAAGAGGTAAGCCTCTCTCGTTAAGACAAATGTTTTGGCGGAAGAGAAGTAGAGGTAACCTTGAAACTCTTATTTATACCTGGGGGCATGCAAACCTTTTGGAGTGCAAGCAAAGAGCGGTTATTTATCTGTTTTTTGGGTTAGCCGTTTCCTAACTTGCATAAAGAAAGGATGCGGGGCATAGCTTTGGTAAGGTGAAAGCTCCATAAAAAATGGAATCTTACATGAGACATTCTTATCATATGACTGGGTAATCGAGCAGTTTTAGCACAAAGTTCATGCTCGTTAAAAAATAAACGCAAGATCCGAGTAGTTTTAGCACATAGTTCATGCTCGTTAAAAAATAAACATAAGACCGAGCAAATGTTTCCACCCGCGTTTAAGCTCGTTAAAAAATGAACTATCTCGGTAAATAACCACTGTGAATGTAATATCATCAGCCATTAAAGCCTTGGTCGTGTTTTCACCGTCACCTCCACTTTTCATTTGGCCGATCGTTCACCTCCATATGATTGTTTACCCATTTTGAGGAACAGCTGCGAAGAGTGATTTCACCTAGCCATCCTTGTGACACTGCCGTGATTGGAAAATTCCAACCTGTACCTGGAATCAGCTGCTATCCCTGTTTATCACTCGTTTCTCAAAAGACGAGTCTTCTTTAAGCTCTTTTCAACTGACTCGTAAAATATGAAAAGATTGCCGAGTTTTGGCCTTCCAGCTCATTAAAGGACAGGAAGAGCTATCCCTCCTGTAGATTTTAATCTTTTTGGACCTGAGGGATTATTGCACAAAAAGATCGAGCGCTTGTTTTATTCGGCTCGTTAAAACTATCGAAAATCATCCCTTCTGTATTGTTTTATACTTTTTCGAACTTAAGGGATTAGATGACGAAAAAAGAATTTTGGAGTTGACTTTATGTACCTTTTCAGACTCTCTAAAAATGAAAAGGACCGAGTTATCCTTGTCGTTAGACTCGTTAAAATCATTAAATAGCGACAAACTTGTCTTTAGACGAGAACAAGTTTCACTATCGCTAGGCTCATTAAAACATAGCGATGGGCTTGCCCGAAGGGCAGGTTATAGAACAAGCATATGTTATCCTCCTCAAGCTTGACAAAAATAAAGAGGTACTGGTCAGCAATGACTGGGGAAAAATTGGGAGAAACCAAAGAAAACTTTGATGGTAGCAAGTCGCTCTTGAACACGACACTTTTCCTCCGTACCACAATTGGGTTGGGTTGTTTCATTCACCGGTCACATCACCATGGTCTCGCCATACCATCCATATTCGGGGTAATGCTACCGATCCATCGCATCAGTGTCGCCATATGTTCAAGAGAAGTCGTTCAGAAAGAGTCAACTGTGTCCCATCCACTGCCATACATTATCCTTCATCCATTCATGACTGCCACCCTGAATCATATGTCACAGATCGTTTTCACCTCCATTAAAATCATTAACTCCGTTCCGTGTCACTGATGTGGGATTCATTAAGGCCCTCCTGTGGCGGATCGCTTCTTGTCGACATCAGCTCATTATCCAAGAAGTTGATCTAGGAACAACCCCTTCAGTACTTTGAAGCTTGCATGCCACAATGGCAAGTTTCTCACTTCCGGCGACAGGTATACATCAATGACCTTCGACCGAAAGATTTTGCATGGTGTTCGACACCAAGTCCTTTATTCACACCACGTGAATTGTACTGCAATACCTTGAGGGTCATTATCATTATCGGTGATTCCTCTCACGCTTGTTAATGGTTTACATCATTGACCGGTAATCAAGCGATGTCTTTCCATGTTCGACTTCAGAACATTTCTCACATGGATCGACTTGTACTTAGAGTGAAGATCGAACGAGTTTGAAGACCCCGGATCTAGTTTCATCCATCCGGGCTGCGATATATATTCAGGAAAGATAAAGACATTGACATGTACATCATTGCAGCAGATAATCATCCTACTCAAAGGATGATAATTTCATCAAAATTATCAGTCTACCATCAGACGATTGTCTGTTCTATGTACAGAAAAATGTATTTATAAAGATGAGAATGGGAATGCCCGCCTCAGCTAGATCATGAAAGCAGTATGAAAAATAATGTATTGTATTGTATCTTATTACAGGTCTCCTCTCAGCATTGGATGAACTTCGGATCCCACTGATAAAGCATTTCACCCAATAAACAACCTCATACTTTAGGGGGAAACTGTTATAGACATTTTTGTGCCTTACAACATTGAGCATGAAATGTCAATAATCTAAGGGATCCAAAGTCCCTAAACATGTTGTTCCTACCCCTAGAGGAACAAGGCTAACAAACCACAGCAATTCACAAAAGTTCTCCACCTGAAACTGCTCAGAAACAAGTCAATTCAGGATCATTTCAGTGGCTACACTAGCTGTCTGCGCTGAATGTCAAAGCCAACACTGGCTACCTGCGTTGAATGTCAACTGGGACAAAGGCTACCTGCGTTGAACGAGAGTGGACAAGTGGCAGGCTCATTTCTCAAGGTGTCAAGACCCAGGAAGCTTCCAAAATGACACTTGCCTCCGGGAATTCGACTGGTAATGAGTAAGAGGTTCCAAATCTCTAAGTGGAAGCAAGAACCTCCAAGTGGACTCAAGAACTGATCGTGGGAGAGGACACTAGTCAGATCTCACGCTGACTCATCCTCTCTCCAAACATCTATATATGGATCTCTCCTCCATGAGATCTAGAGGCTGGAATTTTGTTATTGCAAAGAATTGCCGTTGGTTTGAGACTGGAACCATTGGGTGCTTAATGCTTTGAAGGGGGAAAATAGAGGAATTTCTTTTGCTGGGAAGGAGATGTTGGATTGCAGCCCTCTGGGTTGTATCTCTTCCTGAACCTTGTTATTCATCAAGAAAGCTATCTTGGTTTCTCCTATATGCTGATGTATTTTGATGTATGAATGTATTAGTGTATTTGGTTTATTTCTAATCCTAAACTAGTTATGAATGTGAACATCTGTCTTTGTGTAGTGTTCTTCTCTTGTCTCAAGTAGTTGTTCTCTTGTCGCAAGTAGTTGTTCTCTTGTGATCTTGCAGGAAGTTGTAGCTGGATAAGCAAGAAGGCAAGTAGCTGTGAACACCCAAAGAGAATGGAGACTGGATTGAGGGACAAACGGAAGACACCGGTAAGTCTATTGATCTCTCTTCTTTCACATTTCATAAAGGAAGAAACCAGTATAGTTGTACTCGTTTGTTGCTAAGGCACTGTCACACCTTAGGTGGATAGGATCGTCCTGCATAGGCATTTTTCCCCACAACAATAGGATGCCCACCATCATAACCCTTGAATAAATTAGAGGTAGGGAGGTCATATTCAAGGAGATAAGGGATTACATTGAAAAAATCAAACAAGCAACTAAATGGGAAGGTTTTGAGGTCATGAAGGACATTATTCAACAGTATACCTTTCCACTAGTTAAAGTGCACATGAATCTTTCATGGTTATAGAATAATGTACAATAAAGCTCCAAGAACATACTATCATACGCATTGAAGGTGAAGATGCATTATAAAGGGGTCTTTCCAGATCAGAGTGTAGCCATCGCAATGGATTTCATAACATGGCACATGTATATCACAAATAATCTACACGAAGAAGAAAATTATTTATCCCTTTGAATGAGTCTTTGTCCTTTTAGCATTTTTGTCTTATTAGGCCACCATCTCATTTGTAAAGTGTTTTATGTAATATTTTTTTTCTAATGAAGTCCAAGGGAAACAAGTGGAATATGAAAAGCCACATATTGGAATGTAATGAGTCATGTTATAATATCAATAGTCATAGAAGTCAAAGAGTCATGGGGAAGCTGAAAGGCCATTGTATTTGTTATAAATATATCATCATAACTTAAGAAAATGGATTTTCATCTCAATTTTGGAGGCTTAGCATTGACTTCTCTTGTGGTACATTGCAGATAAATTACTCTATCGAGAAGCAAGTTGTGGCTTGATGTTTCACTACTCGATACAATGTTTCATTCATGTAACAATGTACTTGGGATCTTATACTCACAATAAAGAGATCAATAAGATGGCATTCCTTTATACATGTGTCATACATATAACTGGACTATTCTGGTTATGTTTATGGCCACATATTACGTTAATGAACTAGTTTATGTCTGAGCTATAGCTATTGTTGAATTAATGTTGTTATTATTTAACAATTATTGCCTACTATGTGGACTAATCGACAGGTACTCAAAAATTCCTTATCTTTATTCCTGGGTCCCCCTTTAGGATAGTACTATTTCTTTTCTAACCGGTGGCTCATTTCCCTCACCAGTAATGTAAGTCCCCCTGGTACACCTTACATTGGGTGTCTCACAAATCTCACATTCGTGTTGATTCAAAGAGGCATTGTGTTCTCTCATGTGAGATTGTAACCAAGGCATATACTGGAAAAACTTTTCAGCGAAGGACGACATGACCATATGGGACTCCTACAAAAAACAGTGTGAGGTCTAATTGGGACTTCGCATCAGGGAGATCCCCTTACAATGTTGGGGGCATCCAACAACGTCAATAGGCCCATATGGATTCAGTGAGTGCCACATGGGTACGAGTGCCATATGCCCAGTTGGGCCCACAAATTTAAAATGTGAGTGGATTTGTTTTATTATGGATGGATGGAGTCATAAACGGATTGGTTATTCAATATTATATTTAGGAAAACAATTCTATAACTGATGGTTAATGATTGGCAAGGTGGACTTTGGAATTGAACGAGATGCAGATATTAGGTTAATTTTGCTCAAGATAGAATTAGGTTTGATGTGAGCTCTAAAGAAACTCTAAGATCTTAGTGGCTCTGAGGGCTTTCTAGCACTACTTATGGCTTGGTTCCATGCAGTTCTCATGGGGAACTCAATTGGAGATAGCTCGTGAGTCCTAGTTGGGGCTCTAGAACTAGGTGTGGGAATTTCTAATTGGTTGTTTGACAATTGGACACTAGGTAGCAATGATGCTCCTAGATTTGGAGTCATAAACTATTCTAACCAGCCATAAGTTTCACTAGAAGGTAAGCATAAGTAAGGGTTTTAGACTACACTCCATGGATGCTAGTCAAGGAGATATGAACATGTGTTTGGAGACTAAGGTTGTTAAGGTTGGTTTTGTGACCTAAGTTTTATGTTTTTATTGTTGACTAATTCCTTTGGATTCTTTGTCCTAGCTCGAGGAAGACCTATGGCTACTCTTATGAGCCACATGGTATACGAATGGGAAGAATGTGGAGAGACTCTAACTAGTTTCTGTTCTTATGTAGATAAATTTCTTTACTTGATGTTGGGTTTAATTATAGTTTAATGAATGAAACCCTAATTTCAGGGTTATGTGTTGGGTATGTTGGATTATGAATTTAATTGAATGGCCCATGTTTACAAAATATGTGCCATTTGGAATTCCATGGTATGCATATATTTATTTGGTACTATGTCGTATGATCCATCTATGTGTTGTATTTACAATTATATGTCAATTTATCTAAAATAGGATCTCATGTTAATGTGATTAATTGACCTTTAATTATGTCATAGATGATAATTGAATGAGGTTTTTGTTTAATTGTATCTACTACAAATGATTTTGAGTTATTTTTTGGACAAAACGTAAATCCATGAGTTATAGTTGGATGTTATTACCAATCAATGAACCCAATCCTAAGGTTTAATTAGCAAAATTGTAGCTCATATGATTTCAAAAAGACATTGGTAAAATTATTTAAGGAGATTTGGATTTTTGTTATGTGGTGATGACCGGCTGGTGGGTGGGGACATTGCACCACAAGAAAAAAACAAAGCAAGGAAGATCTTGCAAATTTAAGACAAAATCCTTCACATACTATATCTTCTATTACTTATATTCTTAAATGATCAAACAACTCTGAACAATTTTGCAATTGATGATAGCCTTCTTTATAGAATAGGCTTCTAACTACTTCTCATTCATTATTATTTATTTCTCCCTAAAACTAGCCTAGGATTAGAAAGAAGGATTTTCCATCCACAGAAGCAACTAGACTAAGTAAAAAACAAGTAAATGATGCCACATATCCATAAAACCTCATGAGATATCGATGAGTCACAAAACAAAGGGGTGATTTGGTAATTTAGTTGCTAAGAGTTCTCACGAATACGTGGAACATTAGCTATTGTGTTATGGATTAAAAATTAGGAAATTACAAAATTTGGCCACATAAGGTGGAAAGACCTTATAATAATGATAAAATATTCGCTGACCATATCATGTCATGTAATGAAATCACCCCATGGCTATCATTATGTCTAGACATGTGCATTAATCCTCTAATTAAGTCGAAACATTCTCCAACAGTGATTACATGGAGGAGTGATTAGGGGTAATCAACATGGAATGTATAGAGGATCTCCATCAATGCATAACTAGCACATCTATGCCTTAACATTGGGACAATGTACCCTAGGAAAGGTGAAGTACCTCGGAACGTATGGGAATATGTTAAAAAATGTGAATATGTAGGAGTAATAGAAAATTTATCTCTATCGGTCCATACCAAAATTGTGATAAGAAAGCCTCCACTAAAATAGGTATGAAAGCCTTTATAACATGAGTGATACTTTTTCATACATAAAAGGGAATCTAATGAGATTGGATGCTGAAAAAACTCAAATCTGAAGAGAACATGAATCAACTACATGTCTGATTCATCTTTGAATGTCTCTTGACAACTCCATAATGTTCCAAGCTGCAAAAGGATCCATCTATCCTTTGCTTGCAATCAACATCCTTTGTCCATTGACAAAATATTGAGAATGCCCACTAGCTCATGATGTTGAAAAACAACTCACTGTTGCTTTTGTTGTGTTTGAAAACTTCTCACGACTGACTTTGTCGTTGATCACCCACTAGAGAATTTGTGGATTCTCATTCTCTGATGAAAATTCTCACTATCTACTTCGCTAATGTTGTCGAGACTGATAGTATGACAACCACTGTCAATTTCATTGACATTTTCCCCCTTTGTCAGCTGAAAAGAGACATAATATTCTTCAAATTATTTCTGAACTCCCCTCGTTTAGGTGTAGGATTGTTTCACTGGTGTACTCCCCCATTCAACTGCATGAGAGTACCATCTTCATTTTTACTATTGGCTGCAATACGTGTGAGTGAATTCGATCATAAAATTTATACATTTTTCTAACCATGGATCACCATTCCCAAGGATCAATTCATGAATAATTAATATTCAATCTGGTTGATTTATGTTGTTTGTGGCATTATGTTGAGAATGATTTGACTTGCCACAATGGTGATAAGGATGGAGATCAAAACAGTGATCTTCCAGATGACCAGTTCCTTGACATTGAAGGCATTTTGGTTTGATTGCAACTTCAGTTTCCGTGTACTTTTGTTTGTCTACAACTGTCTCATGGCTTGTTGATGTTATTAGATCAAGAAATCCTGCACTGATGAAATTTATTGGCTTAGAATAGTCTGGGATATGAAAGTTGTCTTCATATTTTTCATATCCTAATCCTCGTCGATTTTTGTTACATTGAATTTCTTCCCATGCCTTGATGATCGGTTTGGAAGAAAGTTGAATTGAATCAAGGACCACTTCGACACTTGAAGTTCATTGGATCAATGACATGGAATAAACATCTTTATCCTCATCTGTACAGATGAAAGACTTGGAAACATCACCCTTCTATTGAAACTCATCTCTTTGAAGTTGCGACTCTAGTTGAAGAAACTCAATCATTTCATGTGCATGTTGAAGATGCACTTTAATATCAACAAGAGTTGTTTTGAGATGTTCACCATGTCACCAGCTGATGATAAAATCAAATTGTTAAGAATTTGGTACAGTTGAATGTGTGTCGCCATGTGAACTGGTTGGAACTCATGCTCTCTTGCTTTTAATGCTTGCTATATTTTTAGAACTCGCTTACTTGAATGATTGATCTTTCTTTCTTGAACTTGCACTCACTTGTTGTAGATATGAACAAGCTCGATGGTTGTTTGAATATCACATTTTCTTTCTTTAGAGTTGAACTTGCTTGCTTGATGCTTGGTTGATTGTTGCACACTCACTAAAACTTGTTCTAACAATTTACTGTTTGAACTCACACTCATTTTATGATGATTGCTTGCTTGATGGCTTGCTTGAACTTGATTGAAATTGCTTGATTGAATACTGAAACTTTGTGCTTTCTTGAATGTACTCACTGAATGTGTTGATTTTTTTTAAAAAAGAAAGGGTGTCGAACACTGTCGAAAATGCACCCAAGGGACAAATGAAAAGTTCAATCTTGATGACTCAGTTTAAGACTTACTTGACTTAATGTATTCACCTTAACAATTCAAATTAGGGTGTTAGTTACAACCGATAATGCATCCATACAATTCAGTTAAAAAATGTTTATCTGCAAGTGATACAAAAAGTGTTGATGATGTTGATGTCATCTTGGCTTGAAATTCTTGATTTTGTAGTGTCCTTAACTTGATTGCTTTGATTACATGATATGAAATGTGCTTGCTTGGAAGATCATCTTTATCAATTTGATGATGTGAAAGTTTGTGGTTGTGCACTTAAGCTTGATTAAGTACTTAAGCTTGCTTATGTGCATTTATTTGTTTAAGCATAATACAAAGAGAGAATTTTGATAATCTAAACACAGTCATGCACACACATTCATTACACACAGTGTACCAAAGATCCCCTTATTCAATTTTGAGCGGATCTAGGACACAAGCATCACAAAAAAGATATGGTTTTATTTAAGTATGGGAGTACATCATCCTTCACCTTCACAACATCATGAATGAAATTCTTCAAACAATGAGAATGCCAAGCTTATAAATGCTTGAAGCAACTTGTCTTCAAGAACTACCTGCACTAACTTAATCACTCTCAAAGTACAATATTACTTTGAATTACAATAAATACTTTCACCTAAACAAATTAACTTATCGCTTCAAATTTACAAAATACTTATAGCTCCAAAATATAAAAATAATTGCACCTTATCACTCTATAAAATCACACCTTATCTCTCCATAATAATAAAAATTGAATGCACCTCTCTTCAAAATTACCTTATTTATCCAAAACACTCCTTATTACTCCATTAGCTTTATAAATATTACAAATCTTACTATATATATATATATATATATATATATATATATATATATATATATATATATATATATATATATATATATATATATAGTCCACTTTTCACTTGAGAAAACTCCTCCTTATCATGATTAGAAATCTTAAAAAAACAAAAAAAAAATCTTTATGTAGTCACTTGGAAAAGTGAATGAATCTCCTTATAAAAAATCAAACCATACTTTAAAAAATTCCTTTTGAGAAGATATGACAGCAACATAAATGTTATTTTCCACATGAATCAAAAAGAGATTGAATCTGCAATATGCAAGGTGTCATGTGATGCTACATAAATTATGCTCTTGCCACCACTATTGCCATACTCTTATTTATTTGGCTCATTATGATGGAAGCTTCTACAAACAGACCCAACTACAATTGGATCAAATATACTCTTCCACGAAGACTAGATTTTTCAATGCAGATCTCTAACACTTAATGTGCTCAAACTATGCACCATGAACAGAACTAATGCCTCTTTCACTAGTAAGCTACTTCAAGTCTCACACTCTCAGTAATCATTCGAAATGTAAATTCCAAAGGAGAATTACCCAAATAAATCTTCAAAATATAAATGCTACCAAAGAAGAACTGCCCAAAGAAACCTTCAAGATCTAGTTCCAAAATTATCCTAACCAATCTTCTAAATAAAATGGCTACGATATAACTCAATCTTTTGAAAATTTGAAAAGGAGAATAGACCTGAATAGCTCCAAGCATTGAACTACTAAACAACACTTATTCAACAATCTTTGAAGATCAATCTTGAAATTGTTGAAGAGGATTATCTAGTTATCTTCAACAATCAAACTGCTAATGTCAAATTTTGAAACTTGGAACTGCACTCTAACACAGGATGTTGAAAGAGCCACTAATTAAATGTGCCCCAACGTGCTTCAATAGGCAACCTATTAACTACTGAGGTGGAAGACATAGTAAAATAGACACCAATCTACAGAATCATAGACCCAAAAAATGTGCTGACTAAGAAGAATATCCCCTAGAAAGGGACAACTCAAGAATGAAAAGTAGGGAGTTATAGTCGAAATCTCTACCAAAATAGAGAACTAAAAGTTCGAGGGTGTTAGGACTCCCCCATCTAATGCCGAGGTCGCGCAAGAGGTTTCCCTCATGGTTTCTCTGATTTGGATTTTTAATGCACTGAGAATGATTACAACACACACTGGTAATTTATGTCCTTCAATTCGATTTGTAGTGCTTCCCTCGGGTAACTTGGTTAATGAATTTAAATAGGGACATGTTGAACCTTAACAACGAGCAGATCGGATCACAAATTCCATGCGTTCTGTTATCACTTAAGAAAAAATAAATAAATTATGAGCATCAGTTTGATTCCAAAGGATTGATGTTAGTCTTGGTCCAGTCTTTCCATGGTTGTTTTAGAGTATAAGATCTAGAAGAGAGTCTTGTTGGCATGGTCAAATAGGGTCAACACTCTGTTCTTGCCTATCACTGGTCCCACATCACACATAAACTTCCATGTGTAAAACTTGTGTCAAGGTTTTCATGCACTACGAAACTGTTTAGGATTTTTTGTAGCGCAAAACCCAGAATTTGCACTGGCTGCACTACGAAATCACTGATTCATGTTGCTTCGTGTTACATTTCACCTAGTTATCCAATCTATTAGAATCCGTTAGTCTTACATCATCAACTGTTAGTCCATACACCATGCCTAACACATGCAACCGCTCATTCTCATCATTAGGTTCGTTAGGTGTCTTGTTACGCTCAAGTTTCAAATTTATAAAAAGGATCCAAGTGTTTTCAATTATGATTATGTTTGGGTTCATGCATGAGAAGCAAGTTGACAGGAATTTAATTATAATTTTCTGAAGTTAAAGCGAGGCAGTTTCCTTGTTTATTTCAAGCGAGGCAGTGATTGAAATTAAGACATTGCAAGCTCTTCAATCTTCATTTTGCAAGAATTCCATGGAGGTGTCTACAGAAAGGACGGATCATAGGTCAGGCAGGTGTCTGAGAAATGAGCCTGAAGGCTTAGATGTTCTCTTGAAGAATAATGAAGTTGAACGAGCTTTCAAATAGGTTGCCTATTGGAGATTTTGCGAAAAACTTCAAGGAGGCCGCATGCAAATCACCAAAGAATTTGCTTTAAATTTCACAGGATTGAATTCGAAGGTTGGAGTGATTGAATTACCAATCTCTCCAGAGGTTATATCTGCAGTCACTGAAATTCCAAGGGGACAGGAGAGGTGGTTTAAAAATTTCAAGTTTGATATGACTCCTTGCAAGGAATTCTTGAATCTAGAGTTCATTGATTCAGACTTAAACAAGTTAGTGCCCAGGAGCTTTGTCAAAGATTCATATGCCCATTTACTTACTTACATAAAGAGATACTTCACCTGTGAGGGGAGGTATCATAAGGTGTATTCCTATCACTTTAAGCTTCTGCTTCTTTTCACTGGAAAGATATCTCTGGATTTGCCTTTCAATTTGTTTCGTAGCCTAGGCAAAATGTGTGAGAAGGTTTAGTAGAAGAAGGAAGCCTGTGAGACCTCATTGTTTCATCATGTCTTAGTCAAATTGATAATTTTGCATGAGCTCCAGAAAATAGATAGGGAGTGCTCCATTTTCTTGTTTATGTCTGGCTTCAAGAATGAAACAAGTCTCAACCCTCAGGCTACAAAGATTTCTTCACCAGCAGTTAGTCATCGTGAAGAAACAAGATCAAGGAGATTCATGAAATTGAGAGCTAGGAAATAGGTAAAGGAGCCCATGAGACCACTAGTAATCCAAGACACACCTCAACAGTCACAAAAAAGGAAAGATCAGATCAAAGAGGGTGTACAAGAGCAATCCACAGGTGAAATGGTCCAAAGAAGAGTAACCAAGAGCTAGCTAGCTAGAGAAAAAGGTAAGACAGTGGTTACTGGGGCAAGCCCAGTTTCAAAAGGAAGTTTGAATGATTTGCTTCAAGCTATTGACATTGAATAATCTCCTCTAGTTCGAGCAGACTTAATGGAAGCAAGTAAAGCTAAAACCCAAAAATCCAAACTCTCTAAAAAGCTCAAATTTGATGATCAGACATCTGAATTTGTTTTCAAGCCAAGAAGACCTATGACAAGGTGTTTAAAAGAGATAAAAGAGGCACTTCCAGTAGAAAGTGAAACAGGGGAGGTAGAAAAATTTCATGAAGGACCTGTGATTTCATTAGAAACATCATCACAACTACATAACAATGACAGAGGTAAGGCAGTTATCTCTCAACAAGAGGAGTGTAGTTTTGAAGAATTGAAAAAGAAACTGAAGCTCGTAAATCTTGAAATTGCCAAACTGAGAAAAACCGAAAGGAAACATGCAATCAAGGAAGCTTGTTTTAACAAAATGGACGCTCTGTGGGAAGATAAAATAATTTCAATGCTCGAAGTGGTCAGCTGTCATGCTCAATACTTCACCTGAACAGTCTGTTATGAAACCAAGTCAAGAAAAGATAGATCAATGCCTTAGAATTCAGCCTCTTCGAGGGGGCAACCTCCTTTACATTACATAAATGAACAATTCTTGGATGATACAAATGAAAAAACCTCATTTCTATATATAGGAGTCTAAGGAGTCACAATATAATCCAACCGACCTAACAATAATAATATAAAGCCACAAAAATAACAATAGAGGGATTCTATGGGGCACAGAAATAACAATATGGGGATAATAGGGGCACAACAATATAAATAAGGGGTATAACTACAATAGTAATGGGGTAATCACTAGTATTATAGGGACCCAACATGCCCCTCTCCTTCGAAAAAGTGTTTTCCTCAATGCTTGAGTAGTTCTGGATACTTCTGCATAAAATTCTCATCCTCCCATGTGGAATCTTCAGCAGATAAGTTCTTCCACTTGATAAGATACTCTGAAATTGATCGATTTCGTAGCTGTCGAGTTCTTGTTTCTGTGACTCCTTCCGGTTCCAATATAATTTTTCCTTCCTCATCAAGTTCTGGCAATATTGTTTGAATTGGGAGCTTGTCACCTATAACCTTCTTTAAACATGAAACATGGAAGACTGGGTGCAATCGAGAAGCTGCAGGAAGCTCCAATTTGTATGCCATAGTACCAATCTTTTGCAACACCTTGTACGGACCATAATACTTTGGTGATAATTTATTATCCTTCTTAGCTTGCTTTAGGGACATTTTCTTATATGGTTGTAGCCGTAGGAATACCCAATCACCTACATCAAAACTTCTTTCACTGCGATGTTGATCTGCCTGTTGTTTCATTCTATTTTGTGCCAACACGAGGTTATCCTTTAAGAGTTGGAGGACTTGTTGTTGATGTTCGATGTGATGTTCCACTGCCTGAACCTTAGAATTTTCTCTTAAATATGATGTGATGGATGGTGGTTGATACCCATAAAGTGCCATAAATGGGGTCATTTTTGTTGCTGTATGGAAGGAAGTGTTATACCACCATTCAGCCAGAGGCAACCATTTGACCCATTGTGTCTGTTTATCAGATACAAAGCAACGAAGATATCCTTCCAAACATTTGTTTACTATCTCAGTTTGCCCATCAGATTGAGGATGATAAGATGAGCTATGAGCTAACTGAGTACCAAGACAAGAAAATAATTCTGTCCAAAAATTTCCAGTGAAAATGGGATCTCTGTCACTTACAATAATCTTTGGGTTTCCATGTAGCTTTTGAATTTTTCCATAAATGCAGTAGAAACTGTACTGGCTTTAAATGGATGTGATAATGCACAAAAGTGTGCATACTTGGTAAGTCTGTCAACTACCACCATGATGACACTCTTTCCCTCAGACTTGGGTAAACCTGTGATAAAATCCATTGAAACCTCCTCCCAACGTTGGCTTGGAATGGATAAAGGTTGTAATAGACCCGGTGTCTTAATTGTTTCAACTTTATTTTGCTGGCAAACCAAACATTCCGCCACAAACTTTTGAATATCTGATTTAAGGCCATCCCAAAAAAATTCCTTCTTAACCCTGTGGTAAGTTTTTAAAAATCCTGAGTGCCCTCCTAAGGGAGAAGTGTGCAATTCCATAAGAATCTTTTGTTTTAGCTGGGAATTCTTACAGAGGTATAAGCGATCTTTGTACCATAACGAATCATTTTGCCAGCTAAATGTATCAGAAGTACTGGAATCTTGTTGTAGCTTTCGAATAAGTGCCCACACTTCTTCTTCATTCTTCCATTCCTCCCTTGCTTCGTTTATCCAATCTGGTTGGATAATAGAAATGGCACACAACAATGCTTCCACATCCTCATCCTTTCTTGAGAGTGCATCTGCCACCACATTTTGCTTCCCTTTTTTGTAGATGATTTCAAAGTCATAACCCAACATCTTTGTGACCCACTTTTGTTGCTCTTCAGAGGATAATCTTTGTTCTAAAAAGTATTTAAGGCTATCATGATCCGTTTTTACCTTGAAGTGTCTTCCCATTAGGTAGGGTCGCCATTTCTTAAGTGCATGGAGTATTGCCAACATTTCCTTCTCATAAATAGCTTTGCTTAAAAACTTTCCCTTGATTGGACGACTTTCAAAAGCAATGGGTCTTTCATCTTGCATTAGAACAGCACCAATTCCATTTCCTGAAGCATCACATTCCACAATAAAGGTTTTTGTGAAGTTCGGTGTAGCTAAGACCGGTGCTTGGCACATTGCCTCTTTAAGATGTTCAAAGGCCTTTGTTGCTTCCAGAGTCCATGAAAATGAATCTTTCTTCAATAATGTTGTTAGAGGTGCTGCTATTCTCCCATAATTCTTAACAAACTTGCGATAATACCCTGTCAACCCAAGAAATCCTCGCAGATGCTTTATGGATGTGGGGATTTTCCATTCCTTAATGGCTTTAATTTTGCTAGGGTCTACCTTAACTCCTTCATGAGATACAATATGACCCAAATATTCCACCTCCTGGACTCCAAAGAAACATTTGGATCTTTTTGCATATAATTTTTTCTCCTCCAATAGTTGTAGCACCCTGTCAACATGTTCAACATGATCCTTCCAAGACTTGTTGTAGATTAGTATATCATCAAAAAATACTAACACAAATTTTCTAAGGAATGGTTTGAAAATTGAATTCATCAAACCTTGAAATGTTGAAGGTGCATTGGTAAGGCCAAAAGGCATGACCAAAAATTCATAATGACCCTCATGAGTTCTAAATGTTGTTTTTGGAATGTCTTCAATCTTCATTCTGATTTGATGATATCCCGAACGAAGATCCAACTTGGTGAAGTAAATTGATCCATGCAATTCATCCAGTAATTCATCAATAACAGGAATGGGGAACTTATCTTTAATAGTGAGCTTGTTGAGCTCCCTATAATCTGGACACATGCGCCATGATCCATCCTTCTTGTGCACCAATACTACTGGAGCTAAGAAAGAACTTTGACTCGGTTGAATTATACCAGCCTCTAGCATTTCTGCAACCATACGTTCAATTTCACTTTTTTGGACATAGGGATATCTGTACGGCCTGATGTTTGGAGGAACACTTCCTGGAATCAGATGAATAGCATGATCATGATCACGCATAGGTGGGAGACCTTGGGAGTCTCAAATACCTTGGAATGATTGTCCAAGACTTTTTGGAGATCTGGAGAAATAGATGATTCCAATGTGGAAACATCTAGCGAACATAATTGTGCAATTACACCTCTTTGCTCCTTTTTTAGAAGCTTTGTCATACCATGAGAGCTGATTATCTTTCCTGGTTTCCCTGCAATACCCCTTAATTCAACTTCCTTTCCTTCCGTAGAAAATTTGATGAAAATTTCTTGAAAATTAAAAGCTATTGTACCCAAGGATTGTAGCCATTGGACTCCTAGTACAACATCCGCACCTCCCATTGGAATGGAAAGCATTGGGCTAGTCAATACATATTCTCCCATGGATAGCTTGATATTATGGCACTTTCCAGAGCAATTTATTTTTCCTCCATTTGCAATCATCACTTGACACTCTGGTGCTGGATATAGGAAGCAATTCAATTCTTTTGCTACCCTACAATGAATAAAATTGTGGGTGCTTCCTGAATCAATCAACACTATTACCTTTTTCTTCTTGATTTGTCCTTCTATCTTGATGGTTTGAGGAGTGGTAATTCCCGCCAATGCATTACAAGATATGGTCGGATTTATTTGTTCTTCATCTAGGCTTTGTTCCTGGAGTATATCTTCTTCTTTTGACCTTTCTTGCTCCTTTTCTTCTTCCTCTTCACAATCTATGTAGAATAATTTCTTCTCAGCACACTTATGACCTTTAGTGTATTTGCTATCACAACTGTAACAAAGCCCTTTTTCTCTTTTTTCTTCCAATTGTTGTGGTGTCAACCTTATAGGTTGTGGAAGACTAGGGGCAACAACACTTCCGTCTTTATAGTTGTGAGTGGTATGCTTCCTGGTTGCCATAATTTTGCTTTCCATTTTTCTTGCTAACCTGAATGCCTTCTCTAATGAATCAGGTTCCCAAAGGCGAACATCATGTTGGATATTATCCTTTAAAGACCCTATGAACACATCAATCCTATGCTCCTCTGGAATATCTTTTACCCTTATGTTCAATTTTTGGAACTCCTCAATGTGCTCCATTACTGAACCCTTTTGTTTGAGACTTATCAATTGGCTAAAAAAAGTGTTGTTTTTTGTATCTTCATAATGTGCTATCAATTCTTCCGTAAAAATTGCCCAAGTGATAAATTGTTTACGAGAGCAAAGCCATTGATACCATACAAACTGATTTGGTTCCAAATATACAGTTGCCATACGTACCTTTTGTGCGTTTTGCACATTATTGAGATCGAAGAATTGCTCCATCTGTAATATCCATGTAGCGGAATCCTTGCCATCAAACTTCCTAATATTGATTTTTAGAATATGGTGGTTCTTTGATCCAACATTAGCATCTATGGTATCATGATTAACATTTCTTTTGTTCTCATCATGAGTTTCCTTTACTACCTTTTCACCATTAGTGGCCCTTTCTTGTAGCAACTTCTTCAATTCTTCCATATATGTCTTCAAATATATCTTCAAATCTGCCATGTCTCTCTTCAAATCTGTCTTTGAATCATCCATCTTAGCTTTCATGCCCTTTATCTTAAATTTCACGCCACTTATCTTAGCTTCTGTTAGCTTTTGTGAGCGTGACATTTTTTGCACTTGTTCTTGTAATTTTGATATATCATGTAGCATTTCTTCTTCTTCTTCATGAGTCATGCTAGTGCTTTCAGGTTTCTTACTAGGTGTTTGCATTTTCTTTCCTCGGGGCATCAGTTACCGATAATAATGCTTTACTATGCCCTTTGAATTCCGTTAAACCAAGCTTACACAAAAATTTAAAAAAAAATACTACACACCTTTTTTCACTTTATAGAAGCCTGATATTGAATCTGATGTATCTCTGTAATTTTGGATCATCCAGTTCTAAAATTGCTACCTGTAGTAGCCTTCTACGTTCTCTTTCCAATGCCACAAGTCTGAGCCAAATTGGATTCTCCAAGGAAGAGTTATGTGAAATCTCCCACAGTGACTTTCTTTTAGACTGGTTCAGTAGAGCGAACTTGTATGACGTGCCCCGAGTCACTGTTTCAACCTTTGAATCTAAAACACACACACAAGAAACAAAAATCCGTCCTTTTTCTGTAACGTTTTATGAAATTTTAATCTAATCCTTAGAGATATAGTTATGACGATTTTCCCCAGGTCACCTGTTTTGAATGTAATTCAGGAGTCTGCAAAAATGCCAACTTCCTCAGATCATATCTCCGACAATATCGTGCGAAAAGCTCTGAAATGCAGACCCAAGGTTTAGCGCCAATTCTTCTCAAATGGGTTTTTTTTGTGACGTCTGAAACGTCACAGAAAAAAAGTTATAGTGAAAATGCCACGATGACCTGTTTGGAGCAGCGAAACCCTAGAATCCAAAGCTCTGATACCAAATGTTATGAAACCAGCTCAAGAAAAGATAGAAAAGATAGATCAACACCTTAGAATTCAGCCTCTTCGAGGGGGAAACCTCCTTTACATTACATAAATGAACAATTCTTGGATGATACAAATGAAAAAACCTCCTTTCTATATATAGGAGTCTAAGGAGTCACAATATAATCCAGCCGACCTAACAATAATAATATAAAGCCACAAAAATAACAATAGAGGGATTCTATGGGGCACAGAAATAATAATATGGGGGTAATAGGGGCACAACAATATAAATAAGGGGTATAAATACAATAGTAATGGGGTAATCAGTAGTATTATAGGGACCCAACATAGTCCGTGCAATAAAAGAAGTAAGATACATCAGAAAGGTCAATGCAAAATTGAGAGCTAGAATCAAAATTATGAAGAGGCAAATCGAAGATCTGAAGATATAGCTAAACTAGCCTGAAGGCCATCCTCAACTAAGAAAAACTACATAGGAAGTAAGGCTAAATCCTAAATTTTTATGTAGAATACCTTTTGAAGTTTACCTTGAAGAATGGTGTCACTTTATTCAGTTTTGAATAGATTCATGGCATATGGAAGAGCCATTCCAAAGGAAAGAAAGCCCGAGGAAGTTAAATTTTGGCCTTAAACTGTGTTTTTGAAATTACACAATAGTTTCGGACCGCGCTACGAAATTGCTGTAGGTGATGCCTAATGCACAACATTTTTGTAGTGCGTTACAAAACTGCTATAGGTGATGCCTAATGCACAGTAGTTTCGTAGCGCGCTACGAAATTGCTATAGTTGCATGTAATGATTTGATGGACCAATTTTGAGAGACAAAAGGAAATCTTTTTGAAGAGGGGCTTCTGAAAAGGATTACTTAGAAGGTGTAAACATCTAGCAAGGGAAAAATAAGTAAAGGAAGGACATCTATGAACTCTAAGCTCTATGTTATGAAAGTAGTCATTATTTCGTAGCTAGTATGGTTCATGATGCTTCAGGTAGCATTAAAGAAGTTTTTTTCTTACCAGGTGTATATGGGAAAGGTCTACAACATATGGAAAACAATTTAATCCAATGCATTTTTATGTAATTAAGAATAACAACAGGGATAATAGACTTCAAAGATCCTTTTGGAGACCACAATCAGAAAAACAGGAACAACTTCCTAATTTCTAGGAACAGTCAAAGGATGAAGCATCAAGGGTCAGTAGGGAGTTTAAAACCACCACCAAAGCTAAACTGAAGAAGGCCACTTGTTAGAGAACGAGTTTGAATTGTAATCACTGCTACTACCAACATAATGAGGAGTTACACTCACAATTGTTTTAGGTCTCTAGAACTTCCAGTTAATAGTCAGTTACATTAAATAGATGGTTTTAAGTGTCAATAGGTGTCAAAGAAGGAAAAATTCGAATTCCCCTCATGCTGGAGGAGGATTCTAAGTCATGTAATGAACTCTATATATGGGAGAAAATCTAATGTATCAAGGGTTGGAAATTTTCAGAGAAACTCCCATATTGTGCTTTGTGTAAGACTTTGTTTTAAGTAATATAGTATTTGGCTTTGCTTCTCAGGAATCAAAATGAATTCAATGTTTAGAATGTCTTGTATTGTCCTCTTCTCATTATTTATAGTGGTATGAATGCGTGATTACTTAGAAATCACTGATTGTGCTCTAACTTCCTTCATACATCTATAAACTGTGTTATCCTATATGTTTCTAATGTATTCTCCATGTGTTGAATTCTAGATGCCCTGACTTCCATGTAAAGCTAACATTATAGTAATACTGAAACATTTTTTACTCCATAACCCCAATAAATATTTTCTAATTGTGTTTCAACCATTTACACTTCTTCATTTGTTTCATAGCGTTAGCCATCTTATTCACTATCAAAATCTTTAATCTAGCGAGAGAGCCCTCTCAGGTTGAGGAGGTTAAGCCTCAGCCAAAAGTTGGTTTGAAATAGTTGCTTAGAGTCTTCTTGATTAGCAGCCTATCAAGGGTTGATTTTGTGATAACATGTTCCTTGCAATTTACATGCTAGCACTTGAACTCCTATCTATGTGTGCAATCACCCTAAATATTCTCGTCGAGAATGACAGCGATCGAACCAAGAACTAGATTGATATCCTTTCCACATGAAATCCGTTCATATTTCTAGTTTCTTTGGTGATCATGCACAGCAAACCATTCTCCACTCTACGTTGCAAACACTATAGATCATTCTTCGTTAACTTTCCATGATGGCTCAATGGCTCCTAGAAATTTGATTTTGGCGTGTCTCACAATAATTCAAACTTCGAATAGGGAACAAGTCCACCAGATGCATTGCTACGTTGTTCTAATCGATGTTGGGTGATACTTCCTCACTCGGCCCCCATGAAAATTGGTATTCAATGAGATTTGCACACTTGGTAGCCACAAGTCGGATCTAAACAAATCAACGATTTGTGAAGTGTCCCCTTCCCAATGAGAAATTGGATCTTTGTCGTAGACAATCAAACCCTCACAAATGTATCCTTTATGATGCTGAAAGTCTAATTATGTCTTCAACGATTTTTCTCCACATGTGTAAATCTACTCCAACAATTGTGACAACTGAACGCTCTAATAATAACAACTGCAACTAAAAGCTAAAAAACCCATAGGTTGAGCCAAGAACTTGCCTCTGATACCACATGAAGGAAACTCACAGAATTAAAACAAATATCAATAAAATAAACACTCAGAAATATAGAAACTAGACATGGCGGAAAAGGCCTCAGCCATAATGTATTCCTCACATTCTCATTATTAATCAATCCAATGTACAAAGAATGATAATAGTACAAATAAATTTTGATCTTTTATATTTGCACATGTTTTGATCTGTAAATCTCATAATCTAGGTATAAATGATGTCTGAATTGTTGAAAAGGATAAATTATCTTTTATTGATCTATATGCAGGTTCAGCATAGCAAAGGCGCATATACATGTTGGTTTAGTAATTCAAAACAACGTATACACTTGTTTGCCTTAATATAACAGCGTATGCACACAGGTTCTACATATTGAAGTTGCATACGTCTCATGAAATATGTTTTAGCTACTTCTGTTTATTGCTACAGTGTTCTGAGTTCAGGATTGGTTTCTCATTACTATTACTATATTCTGCCTACAACATTCAGAGAAGTGATTATTTGATTCAGTTTTGGTTGGTGCGAAGGATATTGGTTGATGTAGATATATTTGATATTTGATTGATGTTATTGATGGATCCAGTCTGAAAATTTATGAAACGTGGTCCCTGGTAGAAAAGAGAAGGTTGTAGCCTTCTATAGGTCAGCACCTATGTACTAGTACATCAGCTAGTACAAGAGCTAAGGGGGTTGTATCTCCCTTCCAGGAGAAGCTGGAGAACGAGAGAAGGGTGTATCCTTCTGTAGGTAGAAGCCTGCGTACTGGTATAAGACTGCACTAGTACAGAAATATTGTAAAAAGAAGTTTCTTATAAAAGGAATATAGAGACGAATTGCTATAGGTGGTTTTCACCCACATTGGGTTTCCACCTTATATCTTGTGTTAATGTGTGTGATTACCTGTATTGTTTACTGCACTTGATTACTGTTTTATGGTTCTGATACACAGATTAAGATTAGCTAACTAAATTAGAAGTCTGTAAGATATACACAGTTTTCTCTAAATGTAGTTGCGTATATATGCAGGTTTACTTAACAGAAGTAGCATATATCAATTTGTTTGTGGAAATGAAAAATTGTTAAATTGCTAATACTAATTCACCCCTCGCTCTCAGTATTATTTCCAACAATTGGAATTAGAGCAGGTCCTTCATAAGAAGCTTGATTGCTTGAAGGAAGATCTATCATCATGAGCAACTATGAAAAGGAGGTATCCATCAGACCACCAATCTTTGATGGAAGCAACTTCATCTGTTGGAAGGTAAGAACCACAGCCTATCTTCAATCTCTTGGTATAGAAGTTTGGGATATCGTGGAAGGAGGATACACATTTCCATTAGCAACTCCTATAGATACGGCTAGTAAAAATCCGTATGAAACAAATGCAAAGGCTGTCAATACTCTATTGGGGAGCCTATCTCAATCAGAATTCGTCAATTTTATGCAACTCAAAACCGCCAAAGAAATATGGGACAAGATCATTCTAAGCTATGAAGGAGACGATTAGGTAAAACGTGCAAAACTACAATCTCTCAAAATTCAATATGAAACTCTCAGAGTGCAAAATGATGAAAGTGTGGCTAATTATTTCTTACGTATATATGAGATTTCTAATCGCATGAAAAACTTGGGTGAAGCGATGAAAGAAGTTACTTTAGTTGAAAAGGTTCTAAGATATTTGTCTTATAAGTTTGAATCAAAAGTTTCTGCCATAGAAGAAAACCAGAATCGTTAGAGTATTACCATGTCACAGCTTCGTCAAGAACCTTCAATGGGGTTCTGGAATATTCAAAGGTAAGCTACCTTTCAAATGCTTTGCTTCTGGAAGAGTTGGTCACTATGTAGCCAAATTCCTCATAAAGATAAGCTTGATAAAGGTAAGGAACCGGTTAAATGGAACAGACAATAGAACGTATGTAAGAAGAGCTATTATACGCATGAAGACAATGATGGATTTTAAAATAGTGATGAAGATGAACATGGTAATGATTATAGACTTTTGATGGCTTTTGAAGATGATGATTTCTTGGATGCTACAGATGAAGATGATCTCTATGAAGAAATTTCTAAACTTAAAATTTGTTTAGAAGAAAAGAGTATGATTATAGATACTCTAACATTCCAACTTGCTGACAGCGAAAAACACAATGAAAAGTTAGAATGTGAAATTGTGGGACTTAGAAAAAATATTGAGAAAACAAAAGCTCTTAATCTTAGATTTTCTAAAGGATCTGAAACTTTAAATGAGATTATCAAAGTGCAGCGTTCTCCTCTAATCAAGACAAGTCTTGGATATACTGAAGAAGCATCTTAAGCACAGAAGCCATCCACCTCCAAAAGTTATCTTGATGCAGCAAGGAAAAGTGAACAGATTGACAATCGTCAACAAAGGCATAAAACGGATCACCAGGTAAATCGGGGTCAATCTACTTCAAGGATGAACAGAAGCTACAAACAACCATAGGTAAATCATTCTCAATTTGCCTCAAGAGTGAATGTCAATGGAAACTACAATCACCTAGTCGGTAGATTTGATAATTTCAAGAATTTCTTTAATGGCCAACGTTTCTCATGTCATAACTTTAGACATAAAGCTGCTCAATGTGTTGCTTACAAGACCATCATGACTAGAGAAACACGAAATCAAAGAAGTCTGACTAGGATCATGAAGAGGACCTACAATAACTTTTATGCTCTTGAAAATGAAATAGAATGCTCTATTTGTAACAACTTCGGTCATGAAGATTCTGAATGTAGGAGTAAGTTTCGGCAAACATCTCAGAAGGAGCAAGATTCATTGGGTCCCAAAACATGGAGAAAGAAAGAACTGCAACCAGAAAGATGTGGTATAGCCTTATATGTGGAAGGACAGGAAAATCAGTGGAACATCAACAATGGATGCTCAAAACATATGACAGGTGATAAAGAAAAACTTTAGTCATATAGTGCCTTAGAAAAGGAAAGGAAGGTCTCATTTGGAAATGACACCCCTGCACTCATAAAAGGTAAAGGCTTTGTTCTTTTAAAAGAAAAGGTCAAAGCTGGAAATGTTATGTATGTTGATGGCTTAAAGCATAATCTATTGAGTGTTAGTCAAATGTGTGATCAAGGAAATGAGGTAGTATTTCGATCAAATGGATGTATTGTTCGTGAGCTTGATACAGGAGAAACAATGATCAAAGGCATAAGAAATACAAATAATTTATGCATACTCAAGGGAGGAAAACAACAATGCTATCTAAGCAAAAATGATGAACACTGGCTATGGCACAGAAGATTGGGGCATATAAGCTTCCCTTAGATAAGGAAAGCATGCAAATATCAGGCTTTTCGTGATCTTCCTGACATTAGAATTCTAGGCAATACAATATGAAAATCATGTCAGTTTGGTAAGCAAACCAGAACCCATTACCTTAGGAAGGAAGGATCAGCAAGTAAGCCACTTCAACTTGTCCATACTCATTTATGTGGTCCATCAAGGAAAAAGTCACCTCATGGAGAAGAATACTTTATATTGTTCATTGACAACTTTTCCAGGATGTGTTGGATAGGACTTCTGAAGCATAAAGACGAAGCTTTCAAAAAATTCAAAGCTTTCAAAGCCTTGGTTGAAAATGAATCAGATAGCAAAATCAAATGCCTCAGGTCTGATCGAGGAGGGGAATTTACCTCGGATGAATTTTTCAGCTTTTTTGAAGGACGTGGAATAATAAGGGAATTCTCTACTGCAAGGACTCCTCAGCAAAATGGAGTGGTGGAAAGGATGAACAAAACGGTTCAACAAGTGGCTCGTGCTATGCTTGATGAGTCTGTAACTCCTACAACCTTCTAGGGTGAAGCTGCATTTGTTTCCATTACTATTCTCAACAAAACAAACGTCCGGGTAAACAACACTCAAACTCCTCATGAACTTTGGTATGGTAAGACTCCTATTGTAAAATACTTCAAAGTTTTTGGAAGCAAATGTTACATCAAAAGGACTGATGAAAAGCTTGGCAAGTTTGAACCTAGAGCAGATGAAGGAATTCTCCTTGGTTACTCTTCTCGAAGTAAAGGATATAAGTGTTAAAATAAAAGACTTGGAATTTTTTTTGAAAGTATTGATGTGGTGGTTGATGAAGCAGGCAACAATCCAGAGCAGATAAAAATCGAAGATTTTGAAGATGATGAGGACTATCCTTCAACATCAAATCAAACTAATGTTGAAGAAGAAACTTATGAGGCACCAAAAGAATAGATAAGGGTAGAAGAAAAGACTCCATCCAAGTATTTCCAAAAGAACCATCCAAAGACTCAAATTTTGGGGTAGAAAGAGGCAGGTGTACAAACAAGAAGAACTATTACAGAAGCTTCAAGCTATCTAGCATTACTCTCATCCGTCGAACCAAAAAATATAAGTGAAGCATGCAAATATGAATGCTTGGTCAAGGCCATGAATGAGGAACTTGAGCAAATTGAAAAGAATAACACTTGGGAATTGGTTCCTAGACCTAACGATAAGAATGTCATAGGGACCAAATGGATATTCAAAGACAAGCTGAATGAAAATGGAGATGTTATTAGAAACAAGGATAGACTTGTTTGTAAAGGGTATGCTCAACAAGAAGGTATAGACTTTGAAGAAACGTTTGCACTGGTTGCTAGACTTGAAGCCATAAGAATGTTCCTTGCTCTTTCTAGCTTTCAGAAGTTCAAAGTATATCAAATGGATGTGAAAGCTACCTTTCTAAATGGAGACTTAGAAGAAGAAGAAGTGTATATTGAGCAACTAGATGGATTTATCCTTAGAAATGATCCAAAACTTGTATGCAGACTTAGAAAGGCTCTGTAAGGTCTTAAACAGGCTCCAAGGGCTTGGTATTATCATCTGGACAAATAGCTCCATCAATAAGGTTTTTCAAAAGAATCAGCAGATAGAAATCTATATATAAAAATTGACAATGATAAATTGCTAATACTTGTTATGTATGTTGATGATATCATCTTTGGTAGGAACGAAGAAGCCATGAGTCAAAACTTTGCCTTGGTGATGCAAAAAGAATTTGAAATGTCCCTGCTTGGTGAGCTCATATATTTTCTTGGTTTACAAGTCCAAAAAAACAAAGACAATATCTTTCTATCACAAACCAAGTACCTCAAGCAGATCTTGAAGAAATATGGCATGGAAGATTCGAAACCAATATGTACCCCTATGGTAACTAGATGCAGTCTCAGCACAAATGATTAATCAACAACACTACATCTACCAACGTATAGATCCATGATTGGTAGTCTGCTCTATCTGATAGGTACCCAACCAAACATCATGCATGCAATGGGAATAGCTAGAAGATTCTTGGCAAATCCAAAAGAAGCATAGGTTTAGGTAGTTAAAAGGATTTTCAAATATCTTCAAGGAACACAAAACTATGGCTTATGGTATCATAGAGATACAGATCTCACACTTCATGCATATATAGATTTAGATTGGGTAGGAAGAGTGGATGACAGAAAAAGCACTAGTGGTGGTGCATTCTTTATGGGTTCCAGGCTAGTATCTTGGTTTAACAAGAAACAAAGCTCAATTGCATTATCTACAGCTGAAGCAGAATATGTGGCAGTTGCATCTTTCTGCACACAACTCCTTTGGATGATGCAAACATTTCAAGACATCCAAATCACTTGTACTCCACCTATCTCCATTTTATGTGATAATACAAGTGCAATCTATATTTCAAAGAATACAGTCATGCATTCAAATACCAAGCACATACCTATCAAATATCATTTTCTCTGGGAACAAGTGCTTGAACAAAAGGTGAAATTGGAGTATGTTCCCTCCAAGGAACAAGTTGCTGATATATTCACCAAAGCACTACCCAGGGAGACATTTGAATACCTCAGATAGAAGCTGGGAGTATTTGATGCATCATCTTGCTGTTGACACTTATTAGTTTCAGAGAAAAGTGGTTGTACGCAAGTTTCTGATCCGGATTTAAACAGGAACGCAACAAATTACAAAGACCATATACACAAAGATGCATTGGAAATAATGCTTCATTTCATTAATGGAAAATACTAAAATATGCTTACAATCAGAAATGCAAATAAACCAGCTAGGGCGATGGTAGCTTATCTCTGAGAAGAGATGTGATGGCTACATGCCTCTGAACTGTGTTACAATGAGGCTCGAAGGCCTATTTATTGTTGAGAAACAATGGAAAACCCTTAACATTCCAAAACCTAACCCTAGGAGATGAAACGCCAAACTGTGGGCCCCGTTTGGGGGTAAATTGGTACATCAACTTCCCGGGGTCGTAACTTTGACATATGATCTACGTTTGATGCGTACAATAGCTCATTAGAAAGATCTATCCGAGCACTATCATTGTTGGAACGGGAAACATCGGTCCATTCCATGGACCCATGTTGCCCCCGGATTCCCCAAAAAACGTCGTTTAGGGCCTCAAACCGACTCCGGAAGTTCAGGACCCGAAAAACTGCTAAAAATAGTAAGTTGTGCTACAATTAAGGAAACTAAAAATGCTGAGAAAGAAAATGGTGGGGGTCCAGGTGGACTTGGCAGGTGGCCACCAATATCCACCTGGATCATTCCTCCCCCCTTAGGAAGCAATGGTCCCCATTTCGTTGAGCTCCTCCATGAGATGAGGAAACTTTTGCTGAACCTGTTCCCTGGTGAGCCACTTGCCCTGCTGAAGGAGTTGGCCTGCTTTGACAACTCGATACAGTTGGATATTCTGTTGGCGAGTGTTCTTGATCTGTGTGTCCATGATCCGATCAGTTGCAGCTTGTTCCATGCAATCTGGATTTAATTCTGTGGGTTTGAGCTGTTCTGCAATGTCGGATGTGTCTAGCAATGGTGGAAAGTATGACCGAAGGCGGTCCACATTGAATACTGGGTGCAGGCCAAGGAATGGGGGAATGTTGAGCTCAAATGCATTGTCTCCCATAGCCTTAGTAATGGTGTAAGGACCATATCGGAGTGGTCTCAATTTCTGATAGGCTCAAGTAAGGCGTTCCTTTTGCAAATGCAACCAGACTTTGTCGCCCACCGGAAACTTGTGTGGCACCCGATGTTGATCATGTCGCTGCTTGTACCTGGCATTTGATTTCTCAAGCATGTCATGGACCTGTTGGCGAATATGTTGGATGCGCTGAATGAAGCTGGTGGCCTTATCTGTTTCGGACTGGACATGAGATGAATTCATGTGAGTAGCTGCAAGTGGCATGGCCACATCAATGGGGCATAGTGGCTGGAATCCCAAACCCACCTGAAAAGGGCTATGGCCAGTGGAGCTGTGAAGAGCTCGGTTGTAGCTGTGCTGAACATAGGGGAGGCTCTTGTCCCATGTGCGTGGATGCTTTGAGTTATACATGCGAATAATGTGCACAATCATCCTATTGACAACCTCTGTCTGGCCATCAGTTTGAGGATGGAAGGCTGTGGACTTCGTGAGTTTGGTGTCCAGCATTGACCAGAGACTGGACCAAAATGTGTTGAGAAACCGACTGTCCCGATCTGAGATGATAGACTGTGGGATCCCAAAGTGCACCCACACTCGTTCAAAGAAGAGTTTAGCAGTGGCTTCTGCTGTGATATTCTTCCTGCAGGCCACCATAATGGCCATCTTCGAGAACCTTGACCATAGAAACACAGTCATTTCCATGCTTAGTGGAAGGAAGGCCTGACATGTAATCCATGGAGATGGATTCCCAAGGTCAACTAGGGGTAGGCAACGGGGTATAGAGGCTGTGCTTCTTAATGGTCGGTTTGGCAATGGCACAGGTAGTACATGATCTGATGTACTTCCCAACATCCTGTCGAAGATTCGGCCAATAGAAATAATTTTGCAGTACTGCCACTGTTTTCTCGACCCCGAAATACCGAGCAGCCTGACTGTAGTGTGCTTCCCAAATCATCTTAACACGCTCGCTTGACGGAACACAAAGGTGACCGAGGTGGCATAATAGGGCATCCTGGAGGTGAAAATCTGTAACACGCCGACCCTCCAAGAGTGTCTGGTATGTGTGGCCGAATTCTGGGTCACTTTTGTAGAGAAGTGGCCAATCAGAAGTCTCGTGCCCACAAGAGTTGAGCACGGTGGTTAACGCCATGATTGGTGGTCGACTGAGGCAATCTGCAACATTATTTGTGCTGCCCTTCTTATACTTGATATTCAAGTGGAACTGTTGCAGGTATGTAGACCACTTCTGATGGTGATCATTCTGCAGTTTCCCTTGGGTCTGTATGAACTGCAGGGGTTGGTGGTCTGTGTGGATGACTGTTTCCTTCCCCAAAATGTAATGCTTCCATTGTCGGCAAGCCTGTACAATGGAATACATCTCTTTATCATAAGTGGGGTACTTTCAGACTGTGTCTAAAAGTGTTTCACTGTGATATGCCACTGGATGTCCATGTTGAGTAAGGACTGCCCCAATAGCATAGTCAGAGGCATCTGCCATAAACTCAAATGCTTGTTGTAGATCTGGTAACGCGAGCACTGGTGCCGTGCAGAGGTGATCCTTCAACTCCATGAATGCCTTCTGTTGAGATTCAGACCAACAGAATTTTTCTTTCGCCCCTCCCTTGGTGACCTGACTCAAGGGCCAAGAAATATGAGAAAACCCCAACACAAACCTGCGGTAGAAGTTGGCAAGACCTAGAAAGCTACGGAGCTCTGTTAGAGTGGTTGGAGAGGGCCAATCCCGAATGAATTGGATCTTGGCTGGATCGACATGCACCCCCTGTTCATCAATGATGTATCCCAGATACTGAACCTGGGTCATGCCAAAAGTGCATTTCTCCAAATTGGCACATAGCTTGTGTTGTCGTAGTGTTTGGAGAACCTGTCGGATGTGGTGGAGGTGCTCTTCCCAACTCTGGCTGAAGATCAGAATGTCATCCAAGTATACTACTACAAAGGAGTTGGTGAATTGCCGCAAGATGTCATCCATTAGCCTCATAAAGGTTGTAGGAGAATTCGTCAATCCGAAAGGCATGACCAACCATTCGAAGAGGCCCTCCTTGGATTTGAAGGCAGTCTTCCATACATCAGAGGGTTCGATTAGTACCTGGTGATATCCTGACTTCAGATCGATCTTGCTGAAATATTTCACCCCCTTTAGTTGGTCTAGGAGGTCATCAATCCATGAGATCAGGTACCTATTACGGACAGTGATCTTGTTCATCGCTCGATAGTCAATACAGAGTCTCCACATCCCATCCTTCTTCTGTACCAACACGATCGGGCTCCCACAGGGCGATGAACTCGGACGGATGTGACCTTTCTGCAGGAGCTCTTGAATCTGCCTCTTGATTTCATCGTTCTCCAGAACGGAGCGCCGATAAATTGGTCCATTGGGTAGCGGCGCACTTGGTGTCAGATCGATGGAGTGCTTGACTTGACAGTGCAGAGGAACCCCTACCGGGGAGGTGAAGATGTCCTCGTACTCCTCCACAATCTTGTCCATATGTAGTTGTCATGCAGAGGGACCCCAACTGGAGGCCGCGGCTGCTGTCTTCTTCTTTCCTTGAGGGCGTATCATCAGGAAAACAAATTTCCTTGTTTTGGAAATGATCTTACTGCATTGTTTTGCAGTAATCAAAGAGATGGCGGCAGGTGGTGCTACCTCTGGTATCCTGAACAACTTATTTCCCAATGTAATAATAATAGCACGGGGCCTTGATTCATACACAGCATGTCACTTCCACAAGTATGGTTGACCTAGTAATACATCACAAACTTCAAGTGGAGCAATGTCACACAATACCTCATCTGTGAAGGGCTTGATGTTGTATGGAAGGCGACACTGCTGGCTCACGCGAAGATCTCATCCTTGGTGAAGCCACCCAATGGTGTATGGTTGTGGATGTGCTGTGGTCGGTAAGCCCAACCGCTTCACGACCTCTGCCGAAATGAGGTTCTTTTGACTCCCGCTATCAACAATGAACTGTATCAGGGAGCCCTTTACCCACATCTGAGAGTGGAAGAGACGCTCCTCCTCCTCTGGATCTTCGGGTTCATTTTTCTGGATCTTTGCGGTAGCAACAGTGGCGCTCGGATCCGCATCAATGATCTGCTTCCCTTTTTCATACCCCTTATCGGGTTCTAACTCAGAGTCGGAACATGCATCTGATTCTGAAACCTTTAGCTCAGCCACCAGTGACTGCTTGGCCCGACACTCACTTGTGTAGTGAGTGGAGCTCTTATGGAACTCGCACCATTTTCCACTGTCCTTTCTCGGCTTCGCGACGTTGTTCTTTGCTTGCAGCTTCGGTTGGTTGTCTTGGGCTATCCCGCCTTGGCTTTGTCCTTTGTTTTGTGGTTTCGGGGCACCTTTCCCCTGCTTTGGATTCGCAGATCCAATGTCTCGCTTCTTTTGTTTAAACTTGTACTCGACCTTGACGGAATATCGATATGCTGCAGCGAGCGAGGGGATGTTTAGGAACTGTATTTCTTCCTGGATGTACTTGTGTAGGCAGCCACGGTACTTGAGTATCAAATGTTGCTCCGAATCCTTGATACCCAACTTTGTGCGAAGGGTATGAAAAAGATTTGTGAACTCCAGCACGTCTTGGTCCCTTCCCTACCACAGCGTGGTCCACTTTATGTATTCATCCTCATAGCTTCCAACAGGGTAGTACTGCTCCTTGACGGCATCCCAGAACGAATCCCAGGTGGGTGCGGCTGAAAATAGTGAGCCAGTACCTTCATCCTTCTGCTTGTAGTAGGTTTCCCACCAGTCCTTGACGTGGGGGGCTGCTTTGAGGAGAGAAAAAACAATCTTTTCCTGACTCGAAAATTCATGAACAGAAAAATAACCCTCTAGCAGATTTAACCATTTATCTACGGCATCTACATCTATCTGACCCTCGAATATGGGGATTTCAAAATTAACTTGTACCTTAAAAGGTGTGGCGTTTCCAGAGTAGCTGCTGGAAGCCGATGCGTTGCTTCCGGGTAGCCGCTGAAGGATCTGGGCAAAGCTGTCCATCATCGCGTTCCGTTGTCGCTCGAGGGCTTCTTCGAGCAAGATTCTGATGGGATCTCCTGCCCCCTCGTCTTTCTTCTCGTCCGCCATGGGAGGTTGTCGGGATTTGCGAGGCTGGTCTTGCAAAGGTTCAACCAGTTCAAGCCCTAACTCCTTATATCCCGACCTTGTTGGGGACATGCAAAGAAAAACAGAGAAAAAGCAGACCGCTCTGATACCACTGATCCGGATTTAAACAGGAACACAAAAAATTACAGAGATAACCATATACACAAAGATGCAGCGGAAATAATACTTCATTTCATTAATGGAAAATAATGAAATGTGCTTACAATCAGAAATGAAAATAAACCGGCTAGGGCGATGGTAGCTTATCTCTGAGAAGAGATGTGATGGCTACATGCCTCTGAACTGTGTTACAATGAGGCTCGAAGGCCTATTTATTGTTGAGAAACAATGGAAAACCCTTAACATTCCAAAACCTAACCCTAGGAGATGAAACGCCAAACTGTGGGCCCCGTTTGGGGGTAAATTGGTACATCAACTTCCCGGGGTCGTAACTTTGGCATATGATCTCCGTTTGACGCGTACAATAGCTCATTAGAAAGATCTATCTGAGAACTATCATTGTTGGAATGGGCAACATCGATCCATTCCATGGACTCATGTTTCCCCCGGATTCCCCAAAAAACGTCGTTTAGGGCCTCAAAACGGCTCCGGAAGTTCAGGACCCGAAAAACTGCTAAAAATAGTAAGTTGTGCTACAATTAAGGAAACTGAAAATGCTGAGAAAGACAATGGTGGGGGTCCAGGTGGACTTGGCAGGTGGCCACCAATATCCACCTGGATCAGTTTCATAAATAGCATCCGTGTACATATGCCGATTTCTGTGGATACAACCACGTATATGTTGGTTTGAAGAAAAATAGTGGGCTAGACTCGGGATGAAGAGAGTCTGATATGGGTCTGACAGAGACCATCTGGCACAGGTTCAGGGGGAGCATATACTTGTAATAATTTATTGATGGCATTGTCTTAGAAGATCTTGGTACAACTTCACAACTGTTTTCAATTCAGGTGGAATAGGAGCAGAGGAAGATCATGGTTTATGGTCTGGATGGTGATTGACAGAAGTTGCTAATGATAGTTGCTAATGACTATCATAATCTTGCCTTAGATATTTGGTCTCTATGTCATGCATTTATTTTATTATCAAGGTCATGTAAGAGCCTATATTGTTTCCCCACTATGCCTGGGATGGATGATGTATTGTTCTTATCTTATCATGTGTAAACTTTTGGTGTATCCCCACTTGGTTGGGTGGATGATTCAATCTCGGTATATCCCCACTTGGTTGGGAGATGGATGTATGTATGGGTCTTTGGTAATAGGAAGGTCATTTTAGATGTATAGAGTCATGTTCTTCTTGTAGAACATCTTTTTACGGATACTGCCTACAGTTAGGGGGAGGATGGACAACACAATAGAGCAGAGATTTCAGCATGTACTCAAGGGGAGCACAACCCTTTTCCCTTGATGACAAAGGGGGGGAGTGATTTTGGGTTGCCATTAAGTCCAAAGGGGGAGATTGTTGGCATTATGACATAGGCTTGGCACTATGGCATAGGTATTGTCCTTGATGGCAACTCACTTGGAAAATCACTTAGATGACAGTTCAGGGTCATAGGCTCTCAAAATAAAGGAAAAGGAGGTATACACAGGTTCCCATTTCTCAAGCCGTGTATACACGCGGATTCACAGACCAAAAGGCGCGTATGCATATACAAGAACTTTCATGCATTGGAAAGTGGGTATAGTTTGGAAAACTTGGTTTTTGGTCATTGGTATTTGGACCTATGGTTTTGGACCATGGTATCTCGTCCAAAGTGTTGAACCCAGGTATTTGGACCCAGGTATTGGTTCTAAGTGGTTTTGGACCATGGTATTGAGTAAGGCCTAAGACTATAAAAGGGGAAGGAGATCATTAGGCAAAGGCACTCAAGGATTGAATATCATATGAAGAGAAAGATCTAGAATACTAGTCATTAGGTTATGGTGCATAGTTGAATCTGAATCAAAGTGGAACCTGAGTGCTAGAAGAAGGATAAGTTCTAATGATGGGTCAAGATCTTAAGGCTTGAAGAGAAGTATCTTTATGTGATTTTGATATTTTATATTTGGCACATGTTTTGATCTATAAATCTGATAATATGGGTATAAATGATGTCTGAATAGTTGAAAAGGATAAATTATCTTTTACATATCTGTACGCAAGTTCAGCATATCAAAGGTGCGTATACATGCTGGTTCGGTAATTCAAAATAGCGTATATGCTTGTTTGCCTTAATATAACAACGTATGCACGCAGGTTCTACATATTGAAGTTGCATACATCTCATGAAATATGTTTTAGCTACTTCTGTTTATTGCTATAGTGTTCTAGGTTCAGAATTGGTTTTTGGTTATTGTTAGTGTATTCTGGCTACAACATTCAGAGAAGTGATTGTTTGATTCAGTTTTATTTGGTGGAAAGGAGATTGGTTGATGTAGATATATTTGATGTTTGATTAATGTTATTGATGGATTCATTCTGAAAATTTATGAAACGTGGTCCCTGATAGAAAAGAGAAGGTTGTAGCTTTTTGTAGGTCAGCATCTACATACTAGTACAATAGCTAGTACAAGAGCTAAGGGGGTTGTAGCTCCCTTCCACGAGAAGCTGGAGCTAACTAAATTAGAAGTCTGCAAGATATACATGGTTTTCTCTAAACACAGTTGTGTATATATGCACGTTTACTTAACAGAAGTAGTGTATATCAATTTGTATATGGAAATGAAAATTTTTTAAATTGCTAATACTGATTCACAACCCCCCCCCCTCTCAGTATTATCTCCAACAATAAATACATGAGGAAGTTGGTCTCAAGATAGTACATCTATCTTGGGCACTATGGTTGAGATATTTTCTCAAAAAAACACTAATCTAGGAGAACTAGTTGGAGAGAATCTCTCATCCTAACTAAACTCCCTAGTTTGAGGAACTAACTCCTAATTCTCAAGATTTGATTTATTTAATTATGATATTTGGATTTATAATTGTTTTACTATGAGAGTGCGGCTAACAAATTACATGTTAGGATCAAGCATGATTGATGACTCATCTAACCAGAACATATGACCTATATAGTGAATTGGTCACCTCCAAGTAGGATATGGACCAAGCTACCCATGACTAGGTTAATTTTGAACCTAGTGTTAGGAAACTAGCTCACAAAAAGATAAAAATATAGATCAACGCCTTAGAATTCAGCCTCTTCGAGGGGGCAACCTCCTTTACATTACACAAATGAAAAATTCTTGGATGATTCAAATGAAAAAACCTCCTTTATAGGAGTCTAAGGGGACACAATATAACCAAGCCAACCTAACCATAATAATATAAAGGCACAAAAGTAACAATAGTGGGATTCTATGGGGCACAATAATAACAACATGGGACAATAGGGGCACAACAATAACAATAAGGGATATAATGACAATAGTAACAGGGGAATCACTAGTATTATAGGGACCTAACATGCCCCTCTCTTTCAAAAAAGTGTTGTCCTCAATGCTTGAGTAGTTCCGGGTGCTTCTGTATAAAATTTGCATCCTCCCATGTGGAATCTTCAATGGGTAAGTTCTTCCACTTGATGAGATACTCTGAAATTGATCGACTTCGTAGATGTTGAGTTCTTGTTTTTTGACTGCTTCAGGTTCCAATATGATTTTTCCTTCCTCATCAAGTTTTGGAAATATTGTTTGAACTAGAATGTTGTCACCTATAACCTTCTTTAAGCATGAAACATGGAGAACTGGGTGCACTTGGGAAGTTGCAAGAAGTTCCAATTTGTATGCCATAGTACCTATCTTTTGTAACACCTTGTATGGACCATAATACTTTGGTGATAATTTATTATCCTTCTTAGATTGCTTGACAGAAATTTATTTATATGGTTGTAGCCGTAGGAATACCCAATCACCTACATCAAAACTTCTTTCGCTGCAATGTTGATTTGCCTGTTGTTTCATTCTATTCTGCGCCAAGGTAAGGTTATCCTTTAAGAGTTGGAGAACTTGTTGCTAATGCTCGATGTGATCTTCCACTGCTTGAACCTTATAATTTTCTCTTAAATATGATGTGATGGATGGTAGATGACATCCATAAAGTGCCATAAATGGGATCATTTTTGTTGCAGTATGGAAGGAAGTGTTATACCACCATTCAGCCAAAGGCAACCATTTGACCCATTATCTCTGTTTATCAGATACAAAGAAGCGAATATATCCTTCCAAACATTTGTTTACTATCTCAGCTTGCCCATCAGATTGACGATGATAAGATGAGCTATGAGCTAACTGAGTCCCAAGACAAGAAAATCATTCTGTCCAAAAATTTCCAGTGAAAATGGGATCTCTGTCGCTTACAATAATCGTTGGGTTTCCATGTATCTTTTCAATTGTTTCCATAAATGCAGTAGAAACTCTACTCACTTTAAATGGATGAGATAATGCACAAAAAAGTGTGCATACTTGGTAAGTTTGTCAACTACCACCATGATAACACTCTTTCCTTCAGACTTGGGTAAACCTGTGATAAAATCCATTGAAACCTCCTCCCAACGTTGGCTTGGAATGGATAAGGGTTGTAATAGTCCTGTGGTATTAATTGTTTCAACTTTATTTTGTTGGCAAAACAAACATTCCACCACAAACATTTGAATATCCAATTTAAGGCCATCCAGAAAAAACCCTTCTTGACCTTGTGGTAGGTTTTTAGAAATCCTGAGTGCCCTCCTAAGGGAGAGGTGTGCAATTTCCTAAGACTCTTTTGTTTGAGTTGGGAATTCTTACATAGGTATAACCGATCCTTGTACCATAATGAACCCTTTTTCTAGCTAAATGTATCAGATGTATTGTGATCTTGTTGTATATTTTGAATGAGTGCCCACACTTCCTCATCATTCTTCCATTCATCCCTTGCTTCGTTTATCCAATCTGGTTGGATAATATAAATGGCACAAAGAAATGCTTCCACATCCTCATCCTCTCTTCAGAGTGCATCTGCCACAACATTTTGCTTCCCTTTTTTGTAGATGATTTCAAAGTCATAGCCCAACATCTTTGTGACCCATTTTTGCTGCTCTTTAGAAGATAATATTTCTTCCAAAAAGTATTTAAGACTATTATAATCTGTTTTTACCTTGAAGTGTCTTCCCATTAGGTAGGGTCACCATTTCTTAATGTAGTATTTCCAGCACTTCCTTCTCATAAATAGCTTTGTGTAAATAATTTCCTTTGATTGGACGACTTTCGAATAGCACCAATTCCATTTCTCGAGGCATCACATTCCACAATAAAGGTTTTTGTGAAGTCCGGTGTAGCTAAGAATAGTGCTTGACACATTTCCTCTTTAAGAAGTTCAAAGGCCATTGTTTCTTCCAGAATCCATGAGAATGCATCTTTCTTTAATAATGTTGTTAGAGGTGCTGTTTTTCTCCCATAACTCTTAACAAACTTTCGATAATACCCTGTCAACCCGAGAAATTCTCGTAGATGCTTTATGGATGTGGGGATTTTCCTTCCTTAATGGTTTTAATTTTGCTAAGGTCTACCTTAACACCTTCATGAGATACAATATGACCCAGATATTCCACCTTTTGTACTCCAAAGAAACATTTGGACAATTTTACATATAATTGATTCTCCTCCAATAGTTTGAGCACCATGTCAACATGTTGGACATGATCCTTCCAAGACCTGTTGTGGATTAGTATATCATCTAAAAATACTAACACAAATTTTCTAAGGAAAGGTTTGAAAATGGAATTCATGAAACCTTGAAATGTAGAAGGTGCATTAGTAAGACCAAAATGCATGACCAAAAATTCATAATTACTCTCATGAGTTCTAAATGTTGTTTTTGGAATGTCTTGACTCTTCATTATGATTTTATGATATCTTGAATGAAGATCCAACTTGGTGAAGTAAATTGATCCATGCAATTCATCCAATAATTCATCAATGACAGGAATGGGAAATTTATCTCGAATATTGAGCTTGTTGAGCTCCCTATAATCTATACACATGCACCGTGATCCATGCTTCTTGTAAACCAATACTACTGGAGCAGAGAAAGAACTTTGACTAGGTTGAATTATACAAGCCTCTAGCATTTCTGCAACGATACATTCAATTTCACTCTTTTGGACATAGGGATATCTGTAAGGCCTGATGTTTTGAGGAACACTTCCTAGAATCAAATTGATAGCATGATCATGATCACGAATAGGTGGGAGGCCTTTGGGAGTCTCAAATACCTTGGAATGATTTTCCAAGACTTTTTGTAGATATGGAGAAATGGATGATTTTGATGTGGGAACCTCTAGTGAACATAATTTTGAAATTATGCCTCATTGTTCTTTCTTTAGAAGCTTTGTTATTCAATTAGAGCTGATTATATTTCCCGGTTTCCTTGCGATACCCCTTAATTCAGCTTCCTTTCCTTTTGAAGAGAATTTCATGAAAAGTTCTTGAAAATTAAAAGCTATTGTACCCAAGGATTGTAGCCATTGGACTCCTAGTACAACATCAGCACCACCCATTGGAATGGAAAGAATTGGGATATTCAATACATATTCTTCCATGGATAGCTCTATATTATGGCACTTTCTTGAGAAATTTATGGTTCCTCCACTTGCAACCATCACTTGACACTCTAGTGCTGGATATAGGAAGAAATTCAATTTTGTGGCTATCTTATAATGAATAAAATTATGGGTACTTCCCGAATCAATCAACACTATTACCTTTTTCTTCTTGATATGCCCTTCTATCTTGATGGTTTGAGGAGTGGTAATTCTGGCCAATGCATTACAAGATATCGTCGGATTCATTTCTTATTTTTCTAGGGTTTTTTCCTAGTGTATATCCTCTTCTTTTGACGTTTCTTATTCCCTTTCTTCCTCCTCTTCACAATCTATGTAAAATAATTTCTTCTCGGCAAACTTATGACCTTTAGTGTATTTGAAATCACAACTGTAACAAATCCCTTTTTCTCTTTTTTCTTCCAATTGTTGTGGTGTCAACCTTGTAGGTTGTGGATGTATAGGGGTAAAAACACTTCCATCTTTATGATTGTGAGTGGTAGGCTTCCTTGTTACCATAATTTTTCTTTCCATTTTCCTTGCCAACGTGAATGCCTTCTCTAATGAATCTGGTTCTCAAAGGCAAACCTCATGTTGGATGCTATCTTTTAAATTCCCTATGAACATATCAATCCTATGCTCCTCTGGAATATCTTATACCCTTATTTTCAACTTTTGGAAGTCCTCAATGTGCTCCGTCATTGAACCCTTTTGTTTGAGATTTATCAATTGGCTAAAAAATGTGTTTCTTTTTGTATCCTCACAATGTGATATCATTTCATCAGTAAAAATAGCCCAAGTGACAATTTGTTTATGAGAGCAAAGCCATTGATACCATACAAACTGATTTGGTTCCAAATATAAAGTTGCAATGCATACCTTTGTGTGTTTTGCACATTATGGAGATTGAAAAATTGCTCCATCTGTAGTATCCATGTTTCGGGATCGTTGCTATCAAACATCCTCATATTGATCTTTGGAACATGGTGGTTCTTTGATCCAACATTAGAGTCTATGAAATCATGATTAACATTTATTTTGTTCTCATCATGAGTTTCCTTTACTGACCTTTTGCCATTAGTAAGCATCTCTTTTAGAAACTTTGTGAAATTTGTCTTCAAATCTTCCATTCCTGTCTTCAAATCTTCCACGCCATTCATCTTAGATTCTACGCTTTTCTTTAAACCATCCATCTTATATTCCATGCCTTTCTCTAAACCATCCATCTTAGCTTCTACGTCTTTCTTTAAATCATCCATCTTAGCTTATGTTACTTTTTGTACGAGTGACATTTGTTGTACTTGGTCTTGTAATTTTGATATATCATGTTGCATTTCTTCCTCTTCTTCATGATTCATGTTAGATCTTTCAAGTTTCTTCTTAGGTGTTTCCATTTTCTTTCTTCAGGGCATCAATTATCGATAATAATGCTTCACTATGCCCTTTGAATTCCTTCAAACAAATTTTTCAAACCAAGTTTATGCAAAAATTGAAAAAAAAAAACTATGCACCTTCTTTTTTCACTTTGTAGGAGCCTGATATTGAATCTGATGTATTTCTGTAATTTCAGCTCTTCCAGTTCTGAAAACGCGACCCACTATAGCCCTCTGCATCATCTTTCCAATGCCACCAGTCTGATTGAAATTGGATTCTCTGAGAAAGGTTTACACACAATCTCCCAAAATGACCTGATTATACACCTTTTCAGAAGAGCGAACTTGTATGAAGTGCCACATGTCACTGTTTTGACATTTGGATCTGCAAAGTATATACAAGAAACTACAGTCCATCCTATTTTTGTAACTTCTTATGAAATTTCAATATCATGCTTAGAGAGACAGTTATGACAATTTTCCCATGATGACCTATTTGGAATGTAATTTGGGGGTCTGCAAAAACCCTAACTTCCTCATACTATATCTCCAAAAATATAGCGAGACAGGATCTAAAATTCGGAGCCAACGTTTAGACCGATTTCTTATCAAATGGTTTTTTTTTTTTTACCTTTTGAAACTTCGTAGCGAAAGAGTTATAGTGAAAATCCCACGATGACATGTTTTAGCTTAAATTCTGGAGCTTGCAAAAATCCTAACTTCCTCAGATCATATCTCCAAAAATATAGCGAGGCAAGCTCTGAAATTCGGACCCGAGGTTCAACACAATTTCATCTCAAATGTTTTATTTTTCGCTTCTGAAGCAACGTAGAAAAAAAGTTATAGCAAAAATGCCACGATAATCTATTTGGAGTAGTGAAACCCTAGAATCCAAAGCTCTGATACCAAATGTTAGGGAACCAACTCACAAAAAGATAAAAAGATAGATCAACGCCTTAGAATTCAGCCTCTTGGAGGGGGGAACCTCCTTGACATTACACAAATGAACAATTCTTGGATGATTCAAATGAGAAAATCTCCTTTCTATATATAGGAGTCTAAGGGGACACAATATAACCAAGCCGACCTAACAATAATAATATAAAGGCACAAAAATAACAATAGTGAGATTCTAAGGGGCACAATAATAAAAATATGGGGACAATAGGAGCACAACAATAACAATAAGGGATACAATGACAATAGTAATGGGTTAATCACTAGTATTACAGGGACCTAACACCCAAAATAAATCTTAGGGTGCCTGAGTTATGTTAAGTGAGGAGAGGAACAACCTTATACACTAAAATGAGGCTTCCAATAATAAAGCATCATGGAAAACACCTATAATTCATGAAACATTTATTATATGTATTAAAGCCTCTCTCTCTCTCTCTCTCTCTCTCTCTCTCTCTCTATATATATATATATATATATATATATATATATATAAAACAATATGCATAACTTACTTTTTTGGTATGTTTTGTATTCTTTTAATGACTATATCCACATGTTTTACATTGCATCAGGCACAACTAAAGGATCATTGGGTGGGTGGAACCTCCCCTATTTTAGGGGGGATTGTAGGAGGGAGAAATATCCCCCTACTTGGGGGATTTGCAAGAGCGTAGAAACCCCTTGTTTAGGGGTTGAGAGGTAATGCACCAAATTATATGTAATTTTAGTTTTATTTTTTTGTAGGCGAATTTTGTGTCTATTTTTGGTGATTTTTGGGGAACACTCTTTTCACCTTTAGCAGTTTTGCAATACATGGTTTATCCCATGGTTTTGTATTCTTAGTTAATAAACTATTATTTTATTCTAATCCAAAGTAAATGAATTGTTGATTTATGGAAGTTGTGAGATATCTATGTATGTATCTACATACATACATATGTACGTATGTACATACACATACATACATACATACATACATAGATATATGTATGTATGTATGTATGTATATATATATATATATATATATATATATATATAGTGAGTGCACTTATTGCTTTGAAAACACCTGGAAAAGTGCAAGAGATGTTGAACATGGAAAATGGATTTCGGTAAGTGAAATTAGTCAAATTTTTTAATTATGAAAATCAATGACCAACTTTTAAATATTTAGTATTTTGTGATAGTCTGCGAGGCAGGTTTCTTTTATAAAATTTTATTGTAATTCTCATGGTAGGTTTTGCTATGATTATATTATTTTTTCCTTCCTCAATTTAACTCAGAATTTTTCAAATATTGAAAATTTTTGAGCTAAAATTGTGATAATACAAAACCATCTTTCATTATCCAATTTTTGCAAATTCTGGAATAGATACATAGAGGATATATTAGAAGTTATTATTTTTTTTTTATAGAAATAATAACAATAAATATTTATTTATTTTGGCAACAACTATCCATGAAGCAGAACAACAAGAAATTCTAGTACACGAAGACCACTTGTATTTTTTTGGACCACTTGTATTTTTTTGTTTTTTGCCTTTTATTTCCACAAAATCCAAGAGCAAATTTTTACTTATCTACAAAATGTAACTTTGTTACCTTTTGAAAAGTTTAATAAAATTAAGCTTTTCTTTTGCCTTTAAAAATATATATAGTTTTGAAATTCTTATTTATAAATGAACTATATGAAAAATTTTGGAAAAAAAATAACATTTAATTTTTTACATTTATTTAATAATTAACATACTAAAATGAAAAGTATATATTAAAATGAATATTGGTGGAGTAATTTATATTTATGTGGTTAGTATGTCATCTAATGTATTATGTTTTATATTATAGAATTTTCTACTGAATTTAATCATATATGGTTTGTTGTTCTCCTAATTTCTCTCTCCCTTCATATAAAATTTGTTTAGATTCCCTTCTTTGCCCTCTCTCCACTGAATTCTATGTCCTTTGTTTGCTGAAGTCTCTTCTTTGTATGTTGAATTCTATGAGTTTCTTTGTTCTCGAATTTGTGAGTAATTTTGATTGCTATGTCTCAATTGAAGACTAGTCAAAATATCTTATTTTGTTAGTCATTGTATTAATTTAAGTTACCTGCTATTAAAATGTTGTGTTGAATCCCTGTTATGAATCTCATTCTTAAAAACCTGCGTTGAAGTCTAGAGATGAATATCTACATTGAAACCCTTTGTTGAAGTTTGTTCAAAACCTAGAGTGAAGTTTTTATATGTTGGAAGGATGCTAAATTTCGCATTGAAGACTTTGAACTATGGTTAATTAATTCTCAGTGCTGCATCAATTAAATTCTCAAATCAAATCTTTGTGCAATGTGTGTTCAAGTACTTTGGTTCTAGAATTTTTTGACAGCCCCACCTACATTGAATGATTATGCACAGAATGATCAAATTGTGTGGAACTAAAGAAGACAATTACTCAATCTCCTAAAGAAGGTGTGTGCCTCCCATAGAAAGAGAATAATCAGGTGCATGATTCCTCTAGATGAAGAGGTGGAAAGATGCCCTGCAGGTTGATGCAACTAAAAAAAGGATAAAGGAATAATTTGGCCACATACAACAGAAAAATTACCACAAAATGCAAAAATGGTTGAGACAATAAAGTTTTGCGCATGGGTAAAAGCCAAACATGAGCTCGAACCCCTATCATTATGGCCATCACCTTGGTTCCTAGGGCCCCTATGGGTGCTCCTTGCATCATTAAGGAACCCATGATTTCCCCAACCCCTTGTGGGTGATGAACTGCCCCACCTTAAAAGGGTAATCACTACTACATCTTACACATCATGCTCTCATCCCTAGCCCCAAGGGATAGCTTAGTTGGTTGAGTTCCTCCTCTTAAGGACCTCTCCTATAGGGAGGCCACAGGGTCAAATCTCTTCGATGCCCTTAGGGTTAGGCCATGCTAGTTTGGCTAGTGGGTAGATCCCTTCAAGTTAATCTACCTCAATTTTCTCATGGATGTAGTAGCTACTCAGTGTTCGTGAACCACATTAAAAAAAAATCATTCTCTCATTCCCTTGAGCATCGAGAAATAAAGGAAAGAAAAATCAATAAAATGAAAAAGGAAAATGAAGAAGGGTGGAAAAACAAAGGTCAGAGTAACACATATATCATAATTTCTCCCTCCTGCATTCATACACCTAAGGTGTGGGCTTCTCCCATCACAACTACCCTTGTAATATGGCATGCGGCTTGGAGCCTACCCTTTTTGCCCCACTTCGTTCCATCACTATTTCACATAACACCTTCCATTTAATGGATGTACCATGGATCTTTCATTCCCTTAGAGGTTGAGACCACCAAATAGGGTCCTTCTTTAACCACTCCTACCCAGGAAGATAACACTTATACATGTTCAAAACCCATCTGGAAGGAGGACCATCTTAATTTATTATTTCCACTATTATTTTATAATCTCCTTCGGAGGACCATTTTAGACCTAAATATTCCCCTAATGTGAGCACATGGGCACACAAGGAAGAATTGAAGGACCTTTCTCCACCTCCTTCGACCCTTTAAGATGTGACAATGTGCCCTGGTTGATTTTTTTCATTTTTATTTAGCGCATGAGCACACTACAAAGCCCCCAATGACCATGCATATCCCCATTGTACTTTGAAACTAGGCCATCCTATTTTGCATGTGTATTTTTCCTGCATAAAATTTATTTTATGTTACCATTAATGGCTTTTCATGATCTATCATTCATGATGGCTCTTTGAACTTGATTTACAAGTATTGTTCCATAGTTATTTTTTTTAAGTTGGTCTTGTCATTCTGATTGTGATTCCAAAAACATGTGCTCATGCTACAAGTTTTGCCAAGGTGTCATCATTTGTTGGAGACATGCCACCTCATAAAGTAGCCTCTAAAGAACTTTCAGAAGTAAGAGTTGATGAACATGTGGAAGTTATAAGGCCTAAACCTCCCACATACAAATATACTTGTTGTTTTATTTACAAGACTACAGAGGTAACATGGAGTAAGATTTATAAAAAAATCATGAAGGGGAGGTCTCGTGAGGACTTAGAATATGTGCATACATACATCAATATTATGAAGTCAAGAATGCACATGATCACATGCAGATGCTTGGTCATGCCATGTGAATAATTTATTGAATGGATCATCACACACATGGATGACTCTCACCTTGTGCTTCGTAGTGAGAGTGGTAGAAAACTCAGCACCTATTATGTTGAGGGTATGCATAAATACTATAATATGCTCAATCCAAATGAATATGCAAATGATAAATTATACACAATATAGGATACCCTCGACATGATTGATGTTATCAAACAATGGTATCGAGAGCCTGGCAAGTTTCACCATTTCCCTTTCACAATCTATCACATGAAGATTTTATGAGACACATATCAGTATTTGATAGTTATGTATTGTCAAATGTCTGGGTGCAAGAATGGTGAGGTGTTCAAGAGAATTGGATATATACATTCAATATAGTGGTCACGCATGGAAAAGCTTTCAACTAGGAATATATATATTATCATATGAGCTACATCATCAGGTGGGGCAGGCCAAAACATATTTATAGGCAAACCAAGCACTAGGATTTCACATGTCTACATTTATCATGGATGGAATCCATGCACGGCATGCATTCCAAAAATTATGTTCAAGATGGACTCCTAAAGAGAAGTTCCTAGTTTATTTCCATGGTGGGGTGTTATCAAAAGGAAGCTTATGATCCACATGTGACAGATTGGGTGAACACTTCTTTGCAACCATATTTCCCATGACATTTGAGACTGATCCACCATGCATGAATGATCAGGTGAAGGAGTCACTTTGAGATATTGCACACTAGTTTGTAGCTCTTAAGGAAACATATGTCCTATGCTTCAAACGTTACAAGGACCCTCATCTTATGCCGCAATATGTCACAAACAAGGTAGTCATGCAGGAAGTGGAAAATCAGCTAGACAAGGGATTATAGGGAATTATTCGTAGGAGGAAGAAATCCCCTAGGCCTATCATTCTAGTGAGGATCATATTGTATCAATTAAAGAGTCACAAGTATTTGTAGGAATAGATGAAAGATATGGATTGCCTACGCTTTGCTATGTAATACTTCAATGGATATGATCCGAGGCGAATTGTTAGGAAACCTTGTGAGAGGATATATTATAATATGGGGTATTCATCATAGACAAACGTGAAAGATGAAAATATAAAGAAGAGGTACACAGCCAGGATGAATTCACATCCAACTATGAAGACTAGTTCACCCACCAATCTTCCAGGTTAGGATTTCTAGGAGCTGGAAGAGGAGAAAATAACACCTCAAGCAAGGGAGATAACTCCAATGAAAAGGATTAGGTATTCATCAGGTGAGAGGAGTAGGAAATTAAAGGTCAATACTTTAAATAGTGGAGCTACTCAAATAGAGGTGGAGAGGAGAGAAGATGAAGACAAAGAATAATAAGAAGAATAAGAAGAGAGAAGGAAGCAAGATGAGTTTCTTGTAAAGAAACATGTAATAGAAGAAGAGATAAGAAGGATAAAAGAAGAGTGACAAAGCCATTACGAGGAGGATGAAGATGCACAGAGGATTGAAGAAGAACAATTGACTCAAAAGTTGGAATAGGAAGAATTTGAGGAAGAAGATGACATCCAACCCATGGATTATGAGACAGTTACCCTAGAAGAACAATCAATCACAAGAGGGCATCCTCGATTTAGAGAGATGGGATAACACCCCCACCAGTAGATAGAGTCACAAATGTTTGTAGCATAATGTTTTATCATACAAAGAATGTGATCATCCAACAAAGGCATAGATACTTTGTTAATGATTCTCAGAACCCAATCTCAGTTGCTACAGAGAAGGTAATAACCTCTAACACTAGAATAAATCCAAGGGTAGTCATGATGACAAATGTTGCATTCACTATAGCGGCACAAGATAAATCAGAGTACTTATTGAATGATAATGTTAGGTCGAGTAGAGAACTTGCTATGGTGAAACAATAGGTAGAACATATTGAGGAAAATAACCAACGAATGTCATCACAGAACATCAATATGGAAAAATGGAAATTAGCCATGTAAGAAGAACTTAGACCAATGGATGATATTATGGCGCGACTATATGACGAGATGATACTTATAAAGTAGGTCATGTCTCCTGCCATTGGCATTCAAAAAAATGCATAGGAGGTGGTGAAACTCATGAAGATAACGAATAGATAAGTTGAGCAGATGTAGGAGTGGGCCACTAAATACCTGAATTCTCCACAACATTTGGAAAGTAAATAAAAGGTCTCCCCCAATATAGATAGAGTTCATTTGAGACTCCACCTACAAAATTACTCTTAGCTTGCAGCACAGTCAGTGAATATGATGGTGTTATGAAACTAGCTCACAAAAAGATAGAAAAGATAGATCAACGCCTTAGAATTCAACCTCTTTGAGGGGGCAACCTCCTTTACATTACACTAATGAACAATTCTTTGATGATGCAAATTAAAAGACCTCCTTTCTGTATATAAGAGTCTAAGGGGTCATAATATAATCAGAGCCGACATAACAATAATAATGTAAGGGCACAATAATAACAATAGTGGGCTTCTATGGGGCGCAATAGTAACAATATGGGCACTACATGGGTACATCAATATAATAAGGGGGTTGTACTAATAACAATAAGGGGTTACACTAGCAGTATAGGGGCCTAACATGCCCTTCTCCTTCAAAAAGTGTTGTCCTCAATGATTGAGTAGTTCTTGATGCTTCTGTATAAACTTCTTTTCCTCCCATGTGGAATCTTCAGAGGGTAAGTTCTTCCACTTGATGAGATACTCTGAAAATGATCAATTTCATAGCTGTCGGGTTCTTGTTTCTGTGACTGCTCCAGGTTCCAATATGATTTTTCCTTCCTCTTTAATTTCTAACAATATTGTTTGAATTGGGATATTTTGCAACTTTTGAATAACTAGCCATACTTCTTCGTCCTTCTTCCATTCATCCCTTTCTTCATTTATCCAATCTGGTTGGATAATAGAAATAGCATAAAACAATGCTTCCACATCGTCATCCTTTCTTGAGAGTGCATCTGCAACAAAATTTTGCTTCCATTTTCTATAGAGGATGTCAAAGTCATAACCCAACATATTTGTGACACATTTTTTCTATTCTTCTAGAGATAATAGTTGTTCTAAAAAGTATTTAAGACTATCATGATCCATTTTTACCTTCAAGTGTCTTCCCATTTGGTAAGGTCGCCATTTCTTAAGTGCATACATAGTATTAGCAACATTTCCTTCTTGTAAATAGCTGGCTTGAGATGTAGCAGTAAAAATACCCAATCACCTACATCAAAACATTTTTCACTACGATGTTGATCTACCTGTTGTTTCATTTTATTACACCAAAGTGGCGTTATCCTTTAAAATTTGGAGAACTTGTTGATGCTTGATGTGATCTTTCACTGCTTGAACCTTTTTATTCTTGATATGTCCTTCTATATTTAGAGTTTGAGGAGTGGTAATTTCTTCCAATCCTTTACAAGATATGGTCGGATTCATTTCTTGATGCTCGATGTGATCTTTCACTTCTTGAACATCCAATGAATTACAAGATATGGTTGGATTCATTTTTTCTTTCTCGATGTGATCTTTCACTTCTTACACTTTTTTCTTCTTCATATGTCCTTATATCTTGAGAGTTTGAGGAGTGGTAATTCCGACCAATGAATTACAAGATATGGTTGGATTCATTTTTTCTTTCTCGATGTGATCTTTCACTTCTTACACTTTTTTCTTCTTCATATGTCCTTATATCTTGAGAGTTTGAGGAGTGGTAATTCTTGCCAATGATTTACAAGATATGCTCTGATTCATTTCTTCTTTCTCTGGGGTTGGGTCCTGGCGTATATCCTCTTCTTTTGATGTTTCTTGATCCTTTTCTTCCTCCTCTTCATACTATGTGTAAAATAATTTCTTCTCAACGGACTTATGACCTTTAGTGCATTTTCTATCACAATTGTAACAAAGCCCTTTTTCTCTTTTTTCTTCCAATTGTTGTGGTGTAACCCTTGTAGGTTGTGAAAGGCTACGAGAAACAACACTTCCATATTTATAGTTGTTAGGGATAGACTTCCTTGTTGCCATAATTTTACTTTCCACTATGTAACAAAGCCCTTTTACTCTTTCCAATTGTTGTGGTGTTGCTCTAAAGAAGGTGTTTCTCTTTGTATCCTCATAATGTGCTATCAATTCCTCCGTGAAAATTGACCACGTAACAAGTTGTTTACGAGAACAAAGCCCTTTATGCCATAAAAATTGATCTGGTTGTAAATATGAAGATGTAATACATACCTTTTGTAATAGTGGTACACCATGTAGATCAAAATATTGCTCCATCTGAAGTATCCAATTTACCGGATCCTTGCCATCAAACTTCCTCATATCGCCTTTTGTTGATTTTAGGAGCTCGATATTGAAATGACTATAACTTTGTAATTTTGGCTCTTCTAGTTCTGAAATTGCGACCTGCAGTAGCCCTCTATGTCCTCTTTCCATTTCCACCAGTCTAATTGAATTTTGATTCTCCAAGAAAGAGTTATGCACAATCTCCCAAGCTGACCTGATTATATACCTTTTCAAAAGAGTGAACTTGTAGGAAGTGCCATGTGTCACTATTTTGACCTTAGGATCTAAAAAATATATACAGGAAACTACTGTCTGTCTTCTTTCTGTAACGTCTTACAAAATTTCAATCTAATGCCCGAAACAAAAGTTATGATGATTTTCCCAAGGTCACCTATTTGGAATGTAATTCAGGAGTCTGCAAAAAGGCCAACTTCCTCAAATAATATCTCTGAAAATACGGCATGAAAAGCTCTGAAATTTGGACCCGAGGTTTAGTGCGATTTTGTCTCAAATGGGGTTCTTTTTCCTTCTAAAATGTCGCAAATAAAATTTATAGCAAAAATTCCACGATGACTTATTTGGAGTAGCAAAACCCTAGAATCCAAAACCTTGATACCAAATGTTATGAAACAAGCTCACAAAAAGATAGAAAAGATAGATCAACACCTTAGAATTCAACCTCTTTGAGGGGGCAACCTCCTTTACATTACACTAATGAACAATTCCTTAATGATACAAATGAAAAGACCTCCTTTCTATATATAAGAGTCTAAGGGGTCGTAATATAATCAGATCCGACATAACAATAATAATGTAAGGGCACAATAATAACAATAGTGGGCTTCTATGGGGCACAATAGTAACAATATGGGCACTACATGGGTACATCAATATAATAAGGGGGTTGTACTAATAACAATAAGGGGTTACACTAGTAGTATAGGGGCCTAACAGATGGTTGCACACCACTGGATACATAATGGGTTTGAGTCTATAACATAGAACCACAGGATGCCCGCCATCGGAACCCTTGAAGAAATGAGAGGCAGGGAGGTCATCTTCCAGGAGATCAACAATTAAATTGAAAAAATCACCATGGACATTATTTAGTAGTATGCCTTTGCACCAATCAAATCAGAGATGAATCTTTGATGGCTATGGAGTAATCCAGTGTCAAGCTCCAAGAACACATTATCAAAGGAATTGGAGGTGAGGATGCACTATAAAGGGGACTTTCAGTATCCTATCGAAGAAATCATGAAGGAGTTCAAAGCATGGCACACATATATGAAAAATAAACTCCATGAAAAAGAAAATGATTTATCCATTTGAATGAATCTTTGTCCTTTTAGTACTTTTGTCTTATTAGGCCATTATCTAATTTCTAAACTTTCTTATGTAATGAAGTCCAAGGGACACATGTGGAATTTGAGAAGCCACATATTGGAATGTAATGAGCCATGTTCAAATATACATAGTGATAGAAGTGAAAGAGTCATGCGGAAGCTCAAGGGTCATTGTATTTCTTATAAATAGCTCCTCATAACTCAAGCAAATGGCTCTTTTCCAGGATTTTGGAGGCTTAGCCTTGGCTTCTCTTGTACCACATAGGAGATATATTGTTCTTTGGAGAAGAATTTGGTGGCTTTGTGTTCCACTACTAGATACAATGTTTCTTTCATGTAACATTGTACTTGGGATATTCTACTCAAAATTTGAAGCTCAATGAGCTGACATTCCTTCATGCATGTATCGTATATATAGTTGGACTATTTTGGTTATGTTTATGGTATATTTGCTCTATTTACATACTATGCTAATAAATTATTTTGTTTCTCATATATGGCTATTGAATGAATGTTGTTATGCTTTAATGATTGTTGTCTACTATATGGACTAATCTGCGTGTACTCAACAAGTTCTTCTTTTTATTCCTGGGTCCCTTTTTGGGATAGTACTATTACCTTCCTAACCAGTGGCTGGTTTCCCTCACCGATTGTGTAATTCCTCCTGGTACACCTTACATTATGTGTCTCGCAAAACTCACATTCTTACTGAATCAAAGAGTTCTTTCATTATCTTATGGGACTCCTACACCAAATAGTGTGAGGTCTAATTGGGACTTCACATCATGGAGATCCCCTTACAATGTTGGTGGCATCTAGCACCGTCACCATTTATGGTGCTAGAAGGAGGGTTAGATGACAAGATAACGATGTGGAGTTTGTTTGAATCTCTTACCTTCAATGGCTTCATCCCAAACCATACTCCTGGGGTGTTTTACAGAAACCTTATATAATTTAATCCCCACAAACTTTTTATATAACTTGTCACAATTTAATTTGATGGCAAGAGTAAAACATTCATCCTTGATTATGTTGTTGAATTTGTTCAATTATGATTCTTGAATGGTGCTAATTCAAGAGAAATACTTGCACAATTGTTCACCCTTATATTGGATGGTTGTGCGAAGCAATGCTACTATTCTCTACCCACCACTTCTATAACCTTTCAATCACTTGGTTAACGAGATTGATAGAGTTTTTGATAAAGATGAATATCAATACGTTATTGATAAAATGGAACAACATAGAATGGAATTAAATTAATATCTTGAGAATTTTTCTAATAAATTCATCCACCTTTGTTATCAGTTTTCCGATGATGACGTGGATTGGCAGTTTTTGGATGAGAAGTTTTGATTCTTAGTTCAGATGTCAAAAAAATATTTTGATTCAAATTCATCATGTCCCCTTGATCATGAAGAATTCAAAAATCAAGAGAAAGAATTGTATATGCTCTTTGTCCCATATCCTCCTCCCTATAATGTTCTGTATGTTGGACCTAGACCAATCATTGAATCGGAAGACCATCTTGTGGACCTAGACTAATCATTGAATCGGAAGACCATGTTGTTGAATTGAACGAGATGCAACTATTAGGTTAATTGTGCTCAATATATAATTAGGTTTGACGTGAGCCCTAAACAAACTCTAGGATCTTAGTGGCTTTGAGGGTTTTCTGGCACTACTTATGGCTTGGTTCCATGGAGATCTCACGGGGAACTCAATTGGAGATAGCTCATGAGTCCTAATTGGGGCTCTGGAACTAGTTGTGGGAATTTCTATTTGGTTGTTTGACAATTGGACACTAGGTAGCAATGATGTTCCTAGAGTTGCAGGTGTAGGCTATTCTAACGAACCATAAGTTTCACTAGAAGGTAGGCATAAATGAGGGTTTTAGACTACACTCCATGACTTCTGGTGAAGGAGACACGAGCATGTGTTTGGAGACTAAGGTTGTTAAGGTTGGTTTTGTGACCTAAGTTTTATGTTATTATTTTTGGCTAATTCCTTTGGAGTCTTTGTCCTAACTCGGGGTTGACCTATGGCTGAGATTATGAGCCACGTGGTATACAAATGGGAAGAATGTGGAGAGCCTGTAGCTAGTTTGTGTTCTTACGTAGATAAATGTCTTTACTTGATGTTGTGTTGAATTACAGTTTAATGAATGAAACCCTAATTTTAGGGTTATGTGTTCGGTATGTTTGATTATGAATTGAATTGAATGACCCATGTTTACAAAATATGTGCCATTTGGAATTCTATGGTATGCATATAATTATTTGGTACTATGTGGTATGATCCATCTATGTGTTGTGTAGAAATTTTGAATAATATGACACATATTCACAGAGATTATCCTGATTATACACTATTGTGGAATACATGCATAATACATAACCTCCTCTGCATTGATCATCAATTTACAAAAGCAGAAACAATAACATGTGCACATAGAAGCATCAATCATACATATCAACACAGTATTTTCCCAGGGAAAGCATCTCGCTAAAAACCCCAACTATCTGTATATTATATTGATTGAGAACATGTAACAAACATAGTACAATACTCCTCTCAAGTATCTCAGTACTATCTCCACCTGTTACACACAATACAGCTCAGATCTGATCTCCAAATCTCCTCCGCTGCTTTGCCTGTTTTTTTTTTTTTTTTTCTTAACCCGGGGAAAGCTTACAGTTGAAAACCCCACAGAACTCACATGCATGAGTTCTAACTGATGTCATGCATGCAATAGCTCAACTGACTCATAAGAAAAGCATATTTCCTTCTGACAACTGCATGTGCCACATCTGTAGCTCAAATTGAAGTGCTCAAAGAGGATAAGATAAAGTTTATAGTCTAAATATTATTATGAGACAATAATATTTGACTTTTCTATTTTTGACTAGTAGTCTAAAAATAGACTCTCATCACTCCTGCTGTGATCCAAAAATAGAATTCCATCTATTTTCCCCAACATGACCAATCGTCCATAAATAGCAAACTGCAACTCATAGACCATGATCCATATGTCTAAAAATAGACTTTGCGCCATAATTTGCCTACGGGCCCACTTAGTGAAGGCAACTTCTTTTCACTAAGATCCATCACCTTGTTGCATTCTCAACAAGCATTTCTTGTTGCACACTTTTCAACACTCCCTCTCAACAAGAAAGGCTTCCTCTCAAACTCGATCCTGTAACTCTGGAATGTTCTGCATGCAACACATCTGCCTGGTCCACTTTGCTCCAACAACACTTGGAACAAAAACAATCTCAACTGACCACTCTGTTGGGCTAGGAACATACTCTGATGCTGAAGCTCTACCTGCTGCTGACAAGTGCTCCATCTCTGACATCTGTGCTACTACAACATCTCCATGCATCTCGCACCATTGCACACTTCTCTGTGCCACCTAGCACTATGAAAAACACTTTTGCCTCTCGCATTGCTTCAGCCTGCATGCTATGCACTGTCCTAGGATTCCCTACACTGTCGCTCTCCCTGCTACTCCATCTGCATCTGTCTCTACCGAATTAGCCAATTCCTGCTACTCCACATCGGGCCTCCGTAGCAAGGTCTCATCCAATAGGTTGGATACCTCAAGGATCCCGCCCCTCCTCCTTGGGACGATCAATCCACATCACCCCACCTCCTACCTAGAGGTATGGCTGCATGTGATCCTTCTGCCCACCTGGCTCGAAGTTTCCCTCTACTGGAGGTCTCTGCATGAGTAGATGTCTCTACTCGATCTCCTCTCAGCTTCCCTTGTTGTGGCTACTCCACAAGCTCTTGAAGTTGCTGCACCAATCGTGGCTCCTCCACAATCGTCTGAGACTTATTCTGGCTCTACATGTTGAGAGGTAATATACGCTCCCTCTCAACCACCAAGTCTCCATTAGTTACCTCACTGCTCAAGGCTTTTCATGCATCTTGAACCTCAATAGCATACAGGTTCTTGACCCGTGAACCAATCTGCTTCACCTGTCTAGTGATGATGTGTCTAAGGAAAACCTTTCCCTCACTAAAGACTACATCATAGCCTCTGTCCTCTAGCATCACGATCGACACCAATTTTCTCTTCAGTCCTGGTACATACTTGACATCGGTCAAGGTAAGGCGAGCTCCATGCTCCCTCTGAAAAATAACCATGCCTACACCTGAGACACTATACTTCTCATCATTACCCATCCCTATGGGTATCTGGAGATCTTTCTCCTCCAAAGTATTGAACAAAATTTTGTAACCGGTCATGTGGAAAGAAGCTCCACTGTCAAGAAACCAACCACTTCCCACCATGGATGAAACCATGCATGCAAAGAGTGTGAAATCCAACTCAAACTGTGAAGCAAGTGCCTCACCTTCAAATCCTTCCCCAGATCCCTTCTTGGATTTCCTCTTCATCAGATGCCTTTGATGAAGATCCATCCCTGGTATTCTGCCTGATCTCCTCTTGCACAATATCTGACCAAGGTCTCTCCCATCCTGGCATTTTCTCCCGACCATTGACAAAGTCCTGATAGGAATGCCAACTCTTCGGAAGACCAAGGAGAGCCAAGCTCACCAAGTCCTCATCATCGACAGTCACCCTCACACTTCCCAACTCATCTCGGCATTGGGTGAACTTCGTGAGATACTGGGGCATACTATCTCCATTGTCACACTTAGATGTTTCCGAGTTTATCCTTGAGTGTCATTCCACCAGCTCAAAACTCAACTGCTTCTGATCTAAAATTCGTGAGAACAAAGTATTTCTTGTACAGAGATCGATTGTATGGGCATTCACCGGATATCTCACCTTCCAAAAGAAGGATGAATCTAGAGGCTACCTGGCCCAATTACAGACTCTTCCTGAAGAAATAAAATGTAAACACTTTCTGAATAATAGATTTGATGATCAATCCTCGCTTTGATATCCTGTAGAACTTCTTCTACAAATCAACCAGCTCTGATGCCATGTAGAAATTTTGAATTATATGACACATATTCACAGAGATTATCTCGATTATACACTATTGCAGAATACATGCATAATACATAACCTCCTCTACCTTGATCATCAATTTACAGAAGCAAAAACAATAACATGTGCACATAGAAGCATCAACCACACATATCAACACAGTATTTTCCCAGGGAAGGAATCTCGCTAAAAACCCCAACTATCTGTATATTATATTGATTGAGAACATGTAACAAACATAGTAAAATACTCCTCTCAAGTATCTCAGTACTATCTCCACCTGTTACACACAATACAGCTCAGATCTGATCTCCAAATCTCCTCCGCTGCTTTGCCTGTTTTTTTTTTTTTTTAACCCGGGGAAAGCTTACAGCTGAAATCCCCACAGAACTCACATGCATGAGTTCTAACTGATTTCATGCATGCAATAGCTCAACTGACTCATAAGAAAAGTGTATTTCCTTCTAACAACTACATGTGCCCCATCTATAGCTCAAACTGAAGTGCTCCAAGAGGATAAGATAAAGTTTATAGTCTAAATATTATTATGAGACAATAATATTTGACTTTTCTATTTTTGACTAGCAGTCTAAAAATAGACTCTGATCACTCCTGTTGTGATCCAAAAATAGAAGTCCATCTATTTTTCCCAACATGACCAATCATCCATGAACAGCAAACTGCAACTCATAGACCATGATCCATATGTCTAAAAATAGACATAGTATAAAAATGGACTTTGTGCCATAATTTTCCTATGGGCCCACTTAGTGAAGGCGACTTCTTTTCACTAAGCTCCATCATCTTATTGCATCTCAACAAGCATTTCTTGTTACACACTTTTCAACATGTTGTATTTACAATTATATGTCAATTTATATAAACTAGGATCTCATGTTAATGTGATTAATTCACCTTTAATTATGTCATAGATGATAATTGAATGAGGTTTTTGTTTAATTTTGTCTACTGCAAACGACTTTGAGTTGTTTTTTGGACAAAACATAAATCCATGAGTTATAGTTACATGTTATTAACAATCAATGAACCTAATCCTAAGGTTTAATTAGCGAAATTGTAGCTCATATGATTTCAAAAAGACATTGGTAAGATTATTCAAGGAGATTTGGATTTTTGGTATGTGGTGATGACCAGCTGGTGGCTGGGTACATTACACCGCAAGAAAAAAAAAATCAAGGAAGATCTCCAAAATTTTAGACAAAATCCTTCACATAGTATATCTTCTATTAGCTATATTCTTAAATGATCAAAAAAATCACAACAATTTGGCAATTGATGATAGCCTTATTTATAGAAGAGGCTTCTAACTACTTCTCATTCATTATTATTTATTTCTCCCTAAAACTAGCTTAGGATTAGAAAGAAGGATTTTCCATCCATATAAGCAAATAGACTAAGTAAAGAGCAAGTAAATGATGCCACATATACATAAAACCTCATGAGATATCGATAAGTCACAAAAAAATGGGTGATTTGGTAACGTAGTTGGTAATAGTTCTCACGAATACATGGAACACAAAATATTGTGTTATGGAAATACCTTATAATAATGATAAAATATTCACTGCAAAGTATATGGTTACTCTAAATGTGGTAAAGAGTGCTATAAGGGTACCTCCAATATGTGATAATATTCTAATATTAAGAAAATATCCTCTACAAAGAGTGGAAAGTTCCCAGACCATATCAAGTCATGTAATGGAATCACCCCATGGCTATCATAATGTCTAGACATGTCCATCAATCCTCCAATTAAGTGGAAACATTCTCCAAAAGTGATTACATGGAGGAGTGATTAGGGGTCATCAACATGGAACGTATAGAAGATCTCCATCGATGCATAACTAGCACATCTATGCCTTAAGAGATGCGATAATGTACCTTGGGAAAGGTGAACTACCTCAGAACGTATGGAAACATGTTAAAAAATGTGAATATGTAGGAGTAATAGAAAATTTATCTCTAATGGTCCATACCAAAAGTGTGATAATATATAATGAGTGGGGTCGATATTGAAACCATAAGCAAGCCTCCTCTAAAATAGGTATGAAAACCTTTAAACATGAGTGATACTTTTGCATACGTAAAAGGGAATCTAATGAGACTGTGGGACTCCTTATATCGTGTGTCTTAGGATATCAATATCATGATACTTTCATCCCTATATAGGTCATAAATGACCAACATTATGGTGAGTTATTGCCATTTTGGTATAATTAGTTCCAACTATCAAAGGGATACATATCTATAGATGGGGACTAAAAATACATGACATGACTAAGCAGAAAGTGTTTTAGGCTCCTAGCTGGAAACATTAGTTTTACATATATCATCCACGAATGGCACGGTACAATTCCATAGTACAACAATAGTCATTCCTTGGATCATCATGATACAATTTATTAAACTATATGGTTGCATCATGGGTCACATCTAGAAACAATATGGGGTTCATTGCCACGAATATAACATATATGGATTTAGATGATCTACAATGAGAAAGTCACCATCTAATTGGCTAACGTCATTTATGGTTTTCATGTAGCATGGGGATTATCCACATGGTACATGAATTTTTTAATAATATTTCATAAAATGGGAGCGACCGTAGCTGATAGAGGAATGTGATTTTGCAGTGTTTATGTCCTCCATGACTTTCTTTATTATCATTGACTATAATACAACCACTTATTGGATATCAAATTTTTTCAATTTGTGGTCTTCAATATCTCAATACAATAATCACATACATATATTTTTGCTTCCTCTCCATTTCCATTCACATTGAGATTAGAGATGAAAATTTTTATCTCGATCTGAAAGATAATGTTGGTGTATGTTGTTTTTAATAAACTTCAATTCTCTATTAACATTGACTCCTTGATCGGTCATTATCACTATTTATTTTGATAAGAATTAGAGGTTTCCACATTAGTTTTTGATATTATTTCTATTTGTATGTATGAAGTTCATTTTTTATTGTTTATAAAGAGATTTTCTTATTGAAAATCAACTTTCTTGAATAGGTATGGAATTATGGTTGTAACTAATCAAAAAATAACCCTTTTATTAATCAAATAAAATTCAATTATTATTAGACTAGGTTTTAGTATTATTTTTTTATCACAAGAAGATGTAAAATGAAAATGTTTTAATATTTATTTATCTATCTATCTATATAGCTATTTATCTATCTATCTATATAGCTATTTGTCTATCTATTTATCTGTTATCACCCAAGGAAACTCTCCTAGGTTGTATCTCAGAGATGCTCGGGAACATTACAAACTCAACAAAAATGTTGGAAATGGGTGGATGAATGGAAGGAATGATGCATATTGAAGCCAAATAACCACTTCTACTATGCTTAAATCCAAACATGGGTGAACACCCCCAGACTACAAGGATTTAGACCACCAATTACTCGCAGTTTGAGGATTAGGTGAACATGGAGAATACTGACCACACCAGCAGATGCACAAGACCATGTGATGGCTAGCTGCAACCAGTAAAGAGGTCTGCAAATCTATTTCCTAATGCACAGACAGGATGACAGCTCTCTGGTACTAAGATAATAGAAACCTGCATAACGCATTCAATGATACATACTAGATTCTAACACAGAGGTGGGATGACAACCCCTCAAATGCTAAATATCAAGAGCACATGAAAATGCATAACAGGCACAACCTAGAACAGAGAAGAAGTGGAAAGTGAGCAATTAACAACAAAAGAAGCTTGTATTAGCTGAAAATGAAGACCAGATGTTGCAAGTATCAAAGCAGTTATAGTCTCCAGAAGTTGAACCTTACATCAAAACAACCATCAACGTTGATTACATCTGTGTTCTGGGTATATATAGAGTTTGTTTAAAAAGATATTCTGTTGTTGTATGCATGGAGGGGTCATACTGGACCACCAACCACCTTAACTCTCTAATGGAGTCTCTGCTATGATCTGTTGGCTTTAATGAACAAATTGACCTTTTATGCTATTTGGCAGTCCTTCTCTGAGCAGATGGCATGAAATATGGATGAAACTCCATAACCATTGAATGCATTTAACTACTCCAGGCTAGTCCTTTTCTTCTCGGCCACTCTGTTTGTTGAATGTTGTGGTTGAAAATTTGATACAAATAGTATCGAGATTGTATATGCTTGTCCTTCAGATACACAGAGAAATTAAGGAGCTTGGAATTCTTGGCGGGCGGACAAACTGAACGGAGGAACGAGGCTGATCGTCGAATTGCGTAATTGAACGACGGAGATTGGTTCACGGAATCTATCAGGAGTCATGAGATTGGGATGGATGATGGCCATTGGATCTCATATGGTCAGATCCGATGGTGATCGGGGGCGGAAGCTACGTGGGAGATAATGAGCGGGAAGGGCAGTTTTGGTAGCGAGTGGTAATTATCGCACCGCCTTTGGAGCTACGGTGGTATTCGTACATGGGCTCGCAATCCACTAGAACTGCGATGCATGGCGGATGTGACCAGCAAAAAACCACTTTCCGTGCAAGTTAACGAGTGGGCAGATCGCGGGAATGGGAGGCATGAATGGCATCGGATCATGCGGCAAATGATCGGACAACAGGGAAACAAATGGTTTTTAGCGCGTGGGGGAAAAAGGTTTTGGCAGCTGGGACCATTGGATCAGGACGATCAACAGTGGAGGAGTGATCGCAATATCGTGTCAGCGGAAGACAGGGGGTAGGCTTATACACACATATGCGATTTGCAGATTGCTTAAACTTGTGGACCCGATAAAGGAATTAACTATTTTTAAGAGAATGACTAATGAAGGGAGAATGAGGTAAGGAGAAATGGGTGATTTGCGATAGCGATTGAGGGAAAAAGGCTTATAGCGCTTATTGTGAAGGTGTGCGGTTATGTGGGTCTGATGGTTTCAATGCCGAGAGGCTTAAGAAAATGAATTTATGTGATTTTAAACGGAAGCAAAGGAGACACAGAGGAGAATGGGTGAGGCATGGAGAAGGGCAAGGATATCAGGTGTAGGCCTTCTTTAAGTAGAACCAAGGACCAAGCTTACATTTTGCTCCTCGAACATAGGCAACCTGTAGCAGAGCTAACACTGGCTCCTTCTGGGGATGAGATCCTCCCTGTGAGGTCTCAAGAACTGTAGACCAATGCCTTCATACAAAACAAGCTTAAAAATATTGCCTAGTATCCATTGAGCATGGAGTCAAATTAAGTCTACACTAAAACCTGTAAAAGAAAATGCTTACAATTGTTAAGGCTCAGAAACCTTAAACATAAATCCTCAAAAATGGGCCATCTATGAGGCCACCAAAATTGTTTCCCCTCCTCTGGGCTAGTTCATGATAGAGCTGCAAAATTAGATTTATTTGATCATCTACCTCAAACAGTTTGGGGCATTTGACCTTATTTGGTAGATATGGATCAAATTTCATCCCCTTTTCGTATACTCTCATCCTTGGATGTTCTTTATGGGAGCCTTTATACACCTGCTGAAAAAAATGGTTGTTGTTTACTTCTCTGTGTCATTTTTGGCCTACACAACTAATATGAATGGTGTACCAATGTATTCTTGTGTGAGGGACACAAAGACATCATCTGCTCCATTTTTCTTAGAACATTCCACATCTAAGGAGGAATCCCAAAACTGTGCACCCTCTTCCTTTGTCATCAAGCAAGATGCCCTTTCAAGCTGTGTGGAGGCCACCTAGGTAGGCATCAGAATATCAAGACTGAGATTATCAGTATTAGCCTTGGGCATTGTGTTATGGCCTTCCTTAGTGCCTAGTGGGAAACTGTGAGAGATTGTCACTTTAGCGGACAGAGGGACAGAAGATGATGGGGATCTTTCCTCTCCCATTTTGATCACTGTGCTGGGGATAATAGCAAGTTGGTGAATTTGCAGATCTGCATAGTCATTTGAAGATGGGCTAGCTTTAGGCTCAGCTTCTTTGAGGATGGTAGGACCTTCTGCTGATAAGCTTGTTGTTCTGCAGATATTATGAGCCCCAAAAATGGATAATTATATGGGCTCATTCAACCTCCCAATTCGACTTAATCCACCATTCTGATTTGTTTATTGCATGTTTTTTATTATATTTATGCTAATAGAGTGAATTGGGTTAGTCATTATGCCATCAAGTCTAATGGGTGCTTTGTGTAGATTTTTAGCCAATTTTGAGACAAAATCAAAGGTTTTAATGAGCACTTGGCAGCCAAATTGGTGGTAGAACAAGGGAGAGGATTTGTAGGAAGGTGTCCCCTTCATTTATGGGCCGTTACCTCAAATTCTCCACCATCATCTTGGAGTTCAAGGGCCACCAAATCAATCATCACAAGCGAAGCCGAGCAAGTGCTAGTAAAAGTTTTGTTAACTACAAGTTTTGGCAGCCAAGTTCCTAAAGTTTAGGAGGGCTGTTGGGGTCCTCAATTTGTATAAATAAGAGGGCTTAGGGCCTCATTTCAGTTATTCACTTTGTAGGAAGAAGTTAGCTAGTTTGTAGTTCGATTTTAGTCATTCTTTTATTCATTTTTTAGGCAGTAGATTAGCTCTGCATTTCAGCACATTTTCAAGTTTTCCTTGTGGACAATTTTTGGAATGTAACTATTCTTTTGATCAATAAATATGAATCCAGATTTGCACCAGCTCTAAATCTCTCTTAGGAGGCTGTAGCTCTTAGGGTTGGGCCCATCTCAAGTGCCCAGTACCTCCTTTGTTTATCTTTATGTGTTTTTGTTGCATTCTTATAATAAAATCTACTATTTAGATTTAAATCTTGTTTTGTTATTTAAGTTGTTTTTGATGATTAAAATAGCTTTTGATGTTCAGATTGAGTTGATAGGTTGTTAACAAGGAAAATCTTCAAAAAAGGGCCATAAAACACCTCTGATTTCACCTCTTCCTCAATGGGATCAGGAGCTGGGATCAAGGTGACCTTGCTGCCACAAAAACCCTGACTTTGCTTTGCCATGCAATCACTAGTGTTTGATTTTCATTTGTAGAAGTTGCCGACATGTTCAGATTTTTGCTTGCTTCGTTGCATAAGTTGTTTCAAATGGTTTCATTGCAAATAAACATCTGCTCATTCTCTTTACTGTTATCTAGGTCATAATAGGCTAACGTAACTAGGTCTTTGATTTTCCAAATCCTTGTTTATTTCGTTTGAAAAACAACTTGCAGAGTACCTGTTATCCTTCTTTACCTGCCCCTTCTCCATCAATCCCACCTACTTCATCCTCTACTTAGAATCCTTGCCTTACATTTTCCATTTGCTCACTCTGCCCTAAATTCCCATATTGTTGTGCAACAATTGCTCTACCACTTCTTGAACAAATCCCACCATCCTTGCCACTCCTCAGCTCCATTCCCCAAGTCCTGGACCTCTTCACACCCCTAGCTCACCTCCATACTCACTCCTTCATCTTTCTTCCTCCATCCATCCTCCAAAATCCCATTTCTGAACATCCTGTAGAAAATTACAGAACATCCTGTAGAAATTCCAGAACATCCTGTATAACCCCTGCAAACTTCCTGTAGAAGCTCACGAATGAGGTTTCTTGATAGCCAAATTCTGTTAAACTGTCTAGAAGGGTGTTAGGGACCCCTTAGGCCCTCTATGAACCTTTCCTACCTCCTCCAAGCATTTCCTCTTGCCAATCCACCTCTGCACAGTCAAAAACAGTTAAAGCACATGCATGATAATTCTGACAACTTATTCAAAAATACAAAAAGATGTTTTTTTTTAGATGTTACTGTAGAAGTAGCTTAGACACATGCATTTTACCGTCCTAGAAGTCAATGGCATCTCTTTCAGTAGCTTACATCCTCTTTCTTGCATCAGTAGGGCTAGCTGGTAAAGTTAGGGTTTGTTAGGTTTTGCATTTCCTTTCAGCTTTCCAATTTCTTTCTGTAAGTAGATTAGCCTCCTTTTAGTTAGCTTTCATCCATCAGCTAAAAAGATTCTTCTAAGAGCTCATATAAGTTGTCTTAAGCTCCTAGCGGACTTGTGCCAGCTGACCAAGTGACAGCTACGGCAAGATCTAGTACTTGTGCATACAGCACCGACGCTTCCAAGTTTTTTACGAACTATCGGGTTGATAAATTAAAGAAGGAAGTCCCAGGAGTTGCAGCATTATTGCTTCAATACTGGGGCCCACCACTCTTTTTGGCACCGTTGCTGGGGAAGCGTCAGAGTATTGGTGATTTCTGCTTTTCTTCTATTTTCCACTACAACCTTCTGCTAAGTAGTTTATTTCATTTCATTTCAGCAAAAGTAGAGTAGATATTTCCTGCTTTTATAGATTAGCATTTCAATTCCATAATTTCAATTCTGCAAGCGTAGATTAGCATTTAAATTCCACAATTTCAATTCTGCAAGTGTAGATTAGCATTTCAATTCCACAAGTGTAGCCTAGCATTTCATTCATGCAATTTCATTTCAGCAAAATAGATTAGTCCTTTCCTGCTTTCATTTCAATTCCGCATTTTCATTTTAGCAAGATAGTTAGTTAGAGTTCAATCTATTTTAGTTTTGTAGGTATAAGTAGAAAAAAAAACAAAAATCAACCAAAAAGATTTCCTTTCATGCCTTGTAGGAGTAGAGATAATTCAGAAAAATGATTGCACAACGCCCCCACTGTTTCACACAACCAACCTTCTCTCTTCTTCAGTGGCTGTGATTAAAGAACCCTTAGGTGGACAACAAGACATATTTGAAGAACCTCAAGGGAAGAAGAAGAAGAAAACATTCCTCTGGAGAAAATGGCTACAAATAGAAATGTTGGGAGCAGTACCTTATCCAAAAATGAATTTGAAAATCAGATGAAAGATTTCAAGAGCGACATGAGGCAGTTTCTTGCCATGCAATTGGATACCCTACGGATCTAAAGGAAGCAAGAGGAGGCCAAGAGGGCTTTGGCCATCCTTTGTCCCAGGTGCACTAGAAAGCATCCTAGGAATGAATGTCCAATGCACTCCCTAGAAGTGTGTTTCGTCTATGAAGAATACCATCCTACGAATCAGTGCCCTTCCTTGCCTGGACTTAAAGCTGCATATTAGAGAGCCAAAGGAGCCACTGAATCACTCTATTATATAAACCAAAGGAGGCCACATGGACCCATACCCTACCAGCAGGGAATGCAAGGGACATCCCAGACCTATTACAACCCATATCAAGCCACTTCCATGCCTTCTTGGGGTCCCCCTACTCATCCTTCCTGGTCCACACCCCCTCCTTTATCGGATCCATCTCCACATTATGCCCAACCAGCAGCTCATTCGTTTCACTCTTATGCTCAACCACAACCTTAGTGGAATGCACCTCATCAGGGGTGGAGGCCCCAGTACAACTCTCCTCCCACTCCTTTGCCTCCACCACCTGCTCAACCAAAACCATCGCCTCCTACTCCACCACCTGCCCAACCACAACCCCATTCGCATCCATCTCAAATATACACCCCCACTCAACTACCCATACCACCATTTACAAACCCGCACATTGCAGTAGCTCAACCCAATTGCAAAGCTGAGGCACAACATGTCCAAATGACTCCTCTTGAGCTCAATGATCTTCACCATAGCTTAGGAAGAGTATTGCAAAATAGAGATTATCCTGAAAGCATTGAAGGACCACATCCAGCGAAAGAAGATTCAAAAGAGGAGATCAAAGAACCATGGGCTTCACTTAATGAAGAGAAGACATCAGAAGCAGAAATCAAGAAAGCTCCCTCATGGTTACCATCAAACCCTCCATGTAGTCAAGAGAAAAATAAGCACAAAGAGGAAGATGTGAAGGTCATGAAAGAAGAAGATATGGAGAATGATCCAGATCAGCAAAAGGACCAAGGATATCAAAGCTATATTGAGACATGGTTGCAGATTGTCACTAAGTTGCAGTGGTACTCTATTCTTCAGCTATGTTTGATCCCTTCAAAGTCAAATCATTTGGTCTTTGAAATTCGGATAGCTGTCAAAGCATGCATTTCAAGCCTCTACATCATCTTGTCTCTAATCTCGATGTGCACATGGCTCCATTGGAAGTATTCTTATACTTGAAAAGAATTTTGTTTTTCAAGTAGGGTAGGGTAGAAAAAAAAAGAAGAAAAAAGAAAGAAAAAAATGAAAAAATGGAAATAAGAGGAAAAATTTAAGGTGAAAACCTCCTCGGAGGCACCTTAGATTGGCTCATTGATTTAAAACCTCCATGAGGCGGTCAATGGGTTGAAAAAAAAGAAGAAAAAAGGAGAAAAGAAAAAGAGAATAAGATCCCTGGGTGAAAACCTCCCTTGGAGGCGCCCAAGGCAGGAAATTAGGGTGAAAACCTCCATGAGGTGCCCTAGTTGTTTAAAAAAAAAATAAAAAAAAAGGACTAATCTATGTGAAAAATTGCAGGTTGCAGTGAATACCTTGCAGGAAAAGAGGGGCGTACAAAACGAGGAAAGAAGTCTGTACCAGGCTCTAGGACATCCCTTCAGACACTCCCTCCATGGCCACTCACCTCTCCTAGGATTTGGTCACATTCAGGTCAAGATTAGGCTTTCTACAGGAAGTTCTGGGCTTTCTACAGGAAGTTCCAGGCGTTTCTACAGGAAGTTTTGAATTTCTATAGGAAACATCCTGTAGAACCTTCGGACGAGCCAAATTCAATTTTGAAAGGGAATCTGATGCTTGGGATCAGTTTTTTAAGCCTACAGCCACACCTTTGTGCAATCCAACACCATGTGGCGCCCTGTTCCATCTCTTTCCACCTCCATTGCACCCACCTGGTTATGTGTTCCTGCACAGTCATACAAGAAACCTTGTTTGCCTCAGATTGACAGCAAGAATTCTTAAGTGAAAAGACGAGCAACGAAGTTTTGCATGCTCTACCTGTCCAAGCTCCATCTAGACTCTGCATCAATGAATTCCAAGTCTGCATTATAGCTTGAGCTCATTTTTCTTACCATGCAACAAAACTGCAAAAAATTGTTTTTTCCCTAGCTTGAAAACTGTGCATCCATTTGCAAAACCATTTCACAGGGAGTTGTACAGGGATGATGGAAACATGCCTGAGCAGTTTTAGCTAATTCCGGTGCACGATTCCAAGAAACCAACCTCCATCACCTTCAGCCATTTTTGCATTTTCGCCATATCCGTGCATCCGTTTCAAAACCTGTTTCATGGGGAGATGCACATGGGTGATAGTAGCCTACCCAAGAAGTTTCAGCTGATTCCGATACACGGTTTCTGAGAAATTGATCTCCGTAATCTTTAGCCATTTTCCATTTTTCTTGAAATCTATGCATCCATTGATCGCGATTTTGCTATGGGAGGTGCATCATGATGATAGGAACATGCTCAGCAAGTTTCAGATCGATCTGATCTATCGTTCGGGAGCAATGGCGAAAACAAGTTTTTGTCCTGTGAAAATTCAGCGTCAACAGCATGAGGGTGCAGATCTGAATGTTGAAGCCAACTCTTGCATCTTAGATCTAGCCAGAGGACACCTGCACAAGGAAAACAACCATGAATTAGCAACCAAGCCATCATGCAACCACAAAAACTAATGCATGCAGCAAATGAAAGGCCACAACACCTCAAAGCAACCACGCTTGACTTCCAGGTACGTGACTAACCAGTTCCTCTATTTGCATCAATATGATTCGAAAGTGCATAAACGAATGAAGCGGTGGGATTAAGCCGACAGTGCCTTGTCCAATTCTCTAGCGCTCAACCAAAAACCACGCAGCATACGTGTATAGTCATTCACGTGAAATTTGAAAAAAACAGGTAGTGGTAGACGTGTTGAACTCTAGTGCACAGGACATCAAATGATTAACAGATAGAAGAGAACATACAGTTCATAACATCACTATAGTTCGAATAAAGACAACACACATTTTTCCACCTCATCCCCTCGCCACGAATTGCACCGTAATTCAAAATGCTCGGCTGAAGACTCACATTAACTGTTGTTCATTTACACTTGGAAACCTCTTCGGCCGAAGTACGTGTCCTCTGCCTCTGAATTTTGTTAAACCGACGTCCTTCGCCAAGTTTTTCGGCCTGTTCAAAATTCTCCCGCATACCAAGATCATTCAAAGGCGAAGAGACATCCTATAGAAGCCGGCCAACATTCTACAGGAAGATGTTCTACAGGAAAGTACAACAAAGCCTTCCAGAGCAGAAAAGCCTAGATTTTTCTTCGACAAATTGGGAGTCCCGAAAGAGGTAGGTTCGAAAAACACCATTCTCATGCATGATATTTCAAAAGGTGGTAAATTAAACTGTTTGGAGTAGGGAAAGTTAAAACAAGTCTGCCTGTGGGTTAAGAATTGTCATTTGCCTGGGTGATACACAGAGTTTTTTCAGTTGGTTTAGTGTTACATTCTCCTCCATGGTGCCTCATAACGAATCCCTCCTGTAGAAATGATAAACCTCTGTAAGGACTGATCTATGCATAGAAAATGTGACTTTTATATGGTGGGTGTGAAAATTAAGCTCTGCACTCTGTCTGTGAGAGCCTAATTTCATTTTGACAGTCAAGTTTTGGGGCAGCAACAGCATTATAACCAGGGAATTGGTGAAAAGGGAGATACAAACATCTGATAAAACCTGTCCTGAAAATCAAAGGAGGAAACCATACACAGAGTTCCCCTTCTGATCGGTACACAAGCCAAAACAGAGTATTTTTCACCATGCCAGGAGGGTTTATCAGAAAGGAACCCTCGGATTCCAAGAAGTTGCGAGAAACTCCTGAGGTGGTAGACCTATTTACCCATGCAAATTGGATGACCTTCTGTGATAGAATTCAAGGTCTCAATGATGAGATAATAGAGGAGTTCCTAAGGTCCTTGCAGCCTAAATCAAAGACACTGGCCACTGTAAATTTCCAAGGGTTGACCTTAAAACTCACCCCACAACTCATTAGTCGGGTCGCTGACTTGCCATTGGGGATACCCTGGGATAAAGAGGAAAGAAAATTGGGCCAGAAGGCCAAAAAGGAATTCTTCCTACCAGAAGAATAGTTTTCAGAGGATAAAAATGGGGTCCGGAGAGCTAGCCTACATCCATTTTGGAGCGAGGTCAGCCTTCAGATTATGAAATACATTACCTGTGAGGGGCGATTCAGTATTGTATATGGTTATCACTTTCGGTTGCTCACTGAACTTAGGCATAAGATGGATTCACCCACGGAACAAAAGCTAAGCATCCCCTACTTCCTCCTACAGTCATTGATTGAGTGTGGCACAAAACTGAAGGAAGGGACACCAGACCAGTTGGCCCATCATGGGATTATCAAGCTTCTAGTAGAATATGCCCTCCATATTGCAAATCAGGGCAGAAAGGACTGAAAAGGTCCAAGCAACTGAGGGCACATCCAAGGAAACCACAGAAAAATTGAAGAAGAAGACACCCCCAGCCAAGCAGGCCAAAACAGTGAAAACTGTTTCTACAGGAAGCCCGAAAACTGCTTCTACCAGAAGACAGAAAACAGTCAACATAGGACTTTCTACAGGAAGTCTGAAGACAGAGTAACAGAGGGAAAAATCACTGGAAATTTTAGCTAGGGAGGCAGCAGCTGTGTTGGCCACCTTAAGCACATCTCCCAAGGAGAAGGAAAAGCGAAAGAGGGAGCCTCCCCTGTATTTTAAGGCAAGAAGGAGTGAGAGGATTAAGACTGGCAGACTCCAGCCTCAGTCAAAAGAGCCAATTACAATGGTAGACACCCTAGCTACACAAAAGGAGAGGTCTCCCTGCAAGGCATCCATCACCTATGAACGGGGAAGCCCAAAGACATCCATCTGGAGAGAAAGAATGAAAATGTTGGACACAAAGGCCTCTCTACAGGATGCTGAGACAGTTCTACAGGAAGCTAAGAATTCTCTAGGAAAAGGAGCACAGGCAATGGGAAGAAGCAGAGAGAAAAGCATGGTTTCATGACTGAGAAGAGGACATCACTTAAGAATCTTGGCATGACAGGGAAGCCACTGGGGCCATCAAAGATGAGGAGATAGATTAGTTGCTCAGAGGATGAGAAACACTTTCGGTAGGGGGGTGATGATGAGCCCCAAAAATGGATAATTATATGGGCTCATTCAACCTCCCAATTCGACTTAATCCACCATTCTCATTACTTTATTGCATATTTTTTATTATATTTATGCTAATAGAGTGAATTGGGTTAGTCATTATGCCAACAAGTCTAATGGGTGCTTTGTGCAGATTTTTAGTCAATTTTGAGACAAAATCAAAGGTTTTAATGAGCACTTGGCAGCCAAATTCGTGGGAGAACAAGGGAGAGGATTTGTAGGAAGGTGTCCACTTCATTTATGGGCCCTTACCTTGAATTATTCACCATCAGCTCGGAGTTCAAGGGCCACCAAATCAATCATCACAAGGGCAGCCGAGCAAGTGCTAGTAAAAGTGTTGTTAACTACAAGTTTTGGCAGCCGAGTTCCTAAAGTTTAGGAGGGTTGTTGGGGTCCTCAATTTGTATAAATAAGAGGGCTTAGGGCCTCATTTCAGTTAGTCACTTTGTAGGCAGAAGTTAGCTATTTTTTAGTTCGATTTTAGTCATTCTTTTAGTCATTTTTTAGGCAGTAGATTAGCTTTTCATTTCAGCACATTTTCAAGTTTTCCTTATGGACAGTTTTTGGAATGTAACTATTCTTTTGATCAATAAAGATGAATCCATCTTTGCATCAGCTATAAATCTCTCTTAGGAAGCTGTAGCTCTTGGGGTTGGGCCCATCTCAAGTGCCCAATACCTCCTTTGTTTATCTTTATGTGTTTTTGTTGCATTCTTAGTATAAAATCTTCTATTTAGATTTAAATCTTGTTTTGTTATTTAAGTTGCTTTTGATGATTAAAATAGCTTTTGATGTTCAGATTGAGTTGATAGGTTGTTAACAGGGAAAAGCCTCAAAAAAGGGCCATCAAACACCTCTGATTTCACCTCTCCCTCAGTGGGATCAGGAGCTGGGATCAAGGTGACCTTGCTGCCCACAAAAACATTGACTTTGCTTTGCCATGCAATCACTAGTGTTTGATTTTCATTTGTAGAAGTTGGTTACATCTTTAGATTTTTTTATTGCTTCATTGCATAAGTTATTTCAAATGGTTTCATTGCAAATAAACTTCTGTTCATTCTCTTTACTTTTATCTAGGTCTGAATAGGCTAACGTAACTAGGTCTTTGATTTTCCAAATCCTTGTTTATTTCGTTTAAAAAAAATTGCGGAGCACCTGTTATCCTTCTCTACCTGCCCCTTCTCCATCAATCCCACCTGCTTCATCCTCTACCTAGAATCATTGCCTTATGTTTTCCATTTGCTCACTCTGCCCTAAATTCCCATATTGTTGTGCAACAATTGCTCTACCCCTTCTTGAACAAATCCCACCATCCTTGCCACTCCTCAGCTCCATTCCCCAAGTCTTGGACCTCTTCACACCCTTAACTCACCTCCATACTCACTCCTTCATATTTCTTCCTCCATCCATCCTCCAAAATCCCATTTCTGAACATCCTGTAGAAAATTGCAGAACATCCTGTAGAAATTCCAGAACATCCTGTAGAACCCCTGCAGACTTCATGTAGAAGCTCACCAATGAGATTTCTTGATAGAAAAACTCCATGAAACTCTCTGGAAGGGTGTTAGGGACCCCTTAGGCCCTCTCTAAACCTTCCCGACCTTCTCCAAGCATTTCCTCTCGCCAATCCACCTCTGCACAGTCAAAAACAGTTAAAGCACATGCATGATAATTCTGACAACTTATTCAAAAATACAAAAGGATGTTTTTTTCAGATGTTACTATAGAAGTAGCTTAGACACATGCATTTTACCTTCCTAGAAGTCAATGGCATCTCTTTCAGTAGCTTGCATCCTCTTTCTTGCATCAGTAGGGCTAGCTGGTAAATTACGGTTTCCTAGGGTTTGTGTTTCCTTTTAGCTTTCCAGTTTCTTTTTGCAGGTAGATTAGCCTTCTTTGAGTTAGCTTTCATCCATCAGTTAAAAAGATTCTTCTAAGAGCTCACAGAAGTTGGCTTAAGCTCCTAGCGGACTTGTGCCAGCTGACCAAGTGATAGTTGCAGCAAGAGCTAGTACTTGTGCATACAGCACCGACGCTTCCAAGATTGTTACGAACTACCGGGTTGATAAATTAAAGAAGGGAGTCTCAGGAGTTGCAGCATTATTGCTGCAATACTAGGCCCACCAAGGTACAACAAACTCATGAGTAGTGCCTTTGGATAATGCTTTTTCATATGCAGCTCTTGTTAAGAAAGGGGCACTGCCCTTATCTTCCAAACCATGGACTTCCTCCTCTTCTTCAAACTGCTCTTCCTCCATGACTATATTCTGAAAAAGGGTCTTCACCCTTTTGTCTTCATTTGCATCTTTATTTCTCTGCAAAATCTGCAACTGCTCCTTTGCTCCTCTATATGGATTTGTCTTTGGAAGAGTAGAGGAACAAGGAGCTCCTACTTCCTGAGAATACTGCTCAATCTCCAATCTGCGAACTTCAGAGGCCAATGCCTCTATCATCCTGACCAATATATCGATCTTAAGATCTGAGGATGATGAGGACTCACCTCCCTGTCTTCTCCTTTCAGAATCACCTTTGAGTCTTTCTGCAGCAATGATGTTTTCTTCTACTTCAAAGGCTTCATTTTGCATATTAGCCAAAGAAGCACATCTTCTTTCTCTTAACAGCAGGCAGAACTGAGAATCAAAGGCATTGGCATAAGTAAGCATGGCAGAAGTAGGGGTGGGTTTCACTTCACATGGTATTCTGTTGTACATATGGTTGAATCTCTTGTTGAAATCAGACAGCAGCTCACCATCTTCTCTCTGCAAGTTCCCAAATTCAGTATGATAATAGAGCAGATCTTTGTTATCCCCCCAATGCTTTAGGAACACATCATCTAAGGCCTCAATATCTACTATAGACCTATGGGCTAATTCTCTGAACCATTTCCTAGCCTCCCCATCTAGGCTTTGGACAAAAACCCTCATCCACACATCCTCTTCGTTGATATCCAGGTTATCAGCATAGCTATAAAAGGCCTCAAGGTGCTATTCAACTGTTACTCCTTCTGTACCAGTAAACTTAGGCATATATTCTTGATAATCTCCCATAGGCATGGAATTCAAATGGACAGGGAAGACCAAAGGCCCATACCTAGCAGCAACGATTCTTTCTATCTTTGTAAGAGCTTGCTGACCTGCCATGACTGGGGTATATGAAGGGATACTGGTAGACTGAGTGGTATGGATCAATAAAAGGGATGAAATAGACAGAGGAATATGATGGACAACATGGGATGCTTTCTTTGGACTAAGATCCGAAAGGGAAATGAATGAACAAGGAGCTTTATGAATCTCTGAAGGTGAGTTTCACTAGCAGAGTTACATGGGAATTTTAAGGCTTACCTGATCCTGATGCTCCTTTCTGCAATATTTTCTTCTGCTTAACAATCTTCACAGGTTTAGGCACTTGTTCAGCTGGTGATTTCTGAAGAGTTCTCCGAGCATGCCTCACAAACTGAACCAGGACTGCGATGTGGAGTCGCCAAAGGATGGTCTTCCTCCAGTGGAGTCGCCAGATAGATGATTACAACAAAAAATGTGCCAAGACTTTGTCGATCATCACAATATGGAGCTATGTCATTCTCCCAGGGAAGCTGAGCCTCAATCTCCTCTCCTCAGAAATGGCACCAATTAATGTTATCACCCCAAGAAACTCTCCTAGGTTGTATCTCAGAGATGCTTGGAAACATTACAAACTCAACAAAAATGTTGGAAATGGGTGGATGAATGGAAGGAATGATGCATATTCAAGCCAGATAACCACTTATACTATGCTTAACTCCAGACATGGGTGAACACCCCTAGACTACAAGGCTTTAGACCACCAATTACTCATAGTTTGAGGATTAGGTGAACATGGAGAATACTGACCACACCAGCAGATGCACAAGACCATGTGATGGCCAACTGCAACTAGTAAAGATGTCTGCAAATCTATTTCCTAATGAACAGACAAGATGACAACTCTCTAGCACTAAGATAATAGAAACCTGCATAACACATTCAATGATACATACTAGATTCTAACACAGAGGTGGGATGACAACCCCTCAAATTCTAAATATCAAGATCACATGAAAAATGCATAACAGGCACAACCTAGAACAGAGAAGAAGTGGAAAGTGAGAAATTAACATCAAAAGAAGCTTGTATTAGTTGAAAACGAAGACCAGACGCTGCAAGTATCAAAGTAGTTACAGTCTCCAGAAGTTGAACCTTACATCAAAAAAACAACCACCAATATTGATTACATTTGTGTTCTGGGTATATATAGAGTTTGTTTACAAAGATATTCTGTTGTTCTATGCATGGAGGGGTCATAATGGACCACCAACCACCTTAACTCTCTGATGGAGAATTTGCTACGATCTGTTAGCTTTAATGAACAAATTGACCTTTTCTGTTGTTTGGCAGTCCTCCTCTGAGCAAGTGGCATGAAATATGGGTGAAACTCCATGACCGTTGAATGCACTTAACTGCTCGAGGCTTGTCCTTTTCTTCTTGGCCACTTTGTTTGTTGAATGCAGTGGTTGAAAATTTGATACAAATAGTACCGGGACTGGATATGTTTGTCCTTCAGATACACAGAGAAATTAAGGAGCTTGGGCTTCTTGGCGGGCAGACGAACTGAATGGAGGAACGAGGTTGACCATCGGATTACATAATTGAATGGCGGAGATTGGTTCATGGAAGCTATCGGGAGTCATGAGATCAGGATGGACGAGGGCCGTTGGATCTCATATTGTCAGATCCAATGGTGATCGGGGGTGGAAGCTGCACCGGAGATAACGAGCGGGAAGGGCGGTTTTGGTGGCGAGCGGTAATTATCGCATCGCCTTTGGAGCTGTGGCGGTATTCGTACATGGGCTCGTGATCCACTAGAACTGTGACGCGTGGTGGATGTGACCGGCAAAAAACCGCTTTCCCCGTGAGTTAAAGAGTGGGCAGCTCGCGGGAACGGGAGGCGCGAATGCTGTCGGATCGCGTGGCAAACGATCAGATGATGGGGAAACAAACTGGTTTTAGCGTGCGGAGGAAAAAGGTTTTGGTGGCGGGGACCATTGGATTAGGACGACCAACAACAGAGGAGCGATCGCAATATCGCATCGGCGGAGGACAGGGGGTAGGCTTATACACACATATGCGATTTGCCGATTGCGATTAAACCTGTGGACCCGATAAAGGAATTAACTATTTTTAAGAAAATGACTGATGAAGGGAGAATGAGGGAAGGAGAAATGGGTGATTTGCGGTAGCGATTGAGGGAAAAGGGCTTATCTCACTTTTTGTGAAGGCACGCGGTTATGTGGGTCTGAGGGTTTCAATGTTGAGAGGCTTAAGAAAATGAATTTATGTGATTTTAAACGGAAGCAAAGGAGAAACAGAGGGGAATGGGCGAGGAATGGAGAAGGGCAAGGATATCTAGTGTAGGCCTTCTTTAAGTAGAACCAATGACCAAGCTTACATTCTACTCCTCGAACATAGGCAACCTGTAGGAGAGCTAACATTATCTACACATGTGTGTACACGTGTTTATAAAACAAATGTATAATCTATAAAAGACAAAATTTAGATATTTTTTTAATTTTCTCAAGTTAAAGAAATGTGAAGGATTCCTTAATCCAACACATGAATAATCCATAGGGTTTCTTTGCAATCATTTGAATGGAAGACATGAACCATGTCTATCTTATTTGCATTAGGAATATGTGTGAAGGCATAAAATTGATCAATGAAATGAATGGCCTTAAGTTGTAACTAATATTTCTTGAGCTTAAGAACTTTGAATGATTCATAAGATCCATTACATGGGTCCACTTCATCAAGTATTAATCATCCATTTTGAATATATAGGCCATTTATAGCTTTCGGAAATTAAAGAAGGTTGACCACTAGAAGGAAAAAAACAAAAAAACTTTAATCCTAACAATTACATGTTAGGATCAAGCATGATTGATGATTCATCTAACAAAAACGTATGATCTCTATAGTGAATTGGTCACTTCCAAGTAGGATATGGAGCATGGTACCCATGACTAGGTTAATTGTGAACCGAGAATAAATGGTGCTTGAGTTACATTACGTGAGGATAGGGAGGAGAGGAACAACCTCGTATACTAAAATGAGGCTTCCAATAATCAAGCATCATGGAAAACACCTATAATGTTGGAAATGATACTGAGAGGAAGGGGGGGTGTGAATCAGTATTATCAAGTTAATAATATTTCATTTCCATATTCTGATTCATATATGCTACTTTAGTTAATGAAACTTGTGTGTATACGCAACTGTATATAAGGCAACTAGCGTATACCCTGTAAACTTATAATTTAGTTAATTCTTCATAAGTTGATCTTTAATCTGTGCATTAGAACCATATAAACAGTAACGAGGAGCAGTAAAGATAGAACATACAGTCACACAAATGAATGAAAGATATAAGGTGGAAACCCAATGTGGCTGAAAACCACCTACTCTAATCATCTCTATCTTTCTTTTAATAAGAAACTTCTTTTTACAATATTTTGTACTAGTGTAGACTCATACCAATATGCAGGCTTCTAACTGCAGAATGCTACAACCTTCTCTTCTTCTCTACCTTCTCTTGGAAGGGAGCTACAACCCCCTAGCTCTTGTACTAGATGATGTACTAGTACGTAGGTACTGACCTACAAAAGGCTACAATCTTCTCTTTTCTTCCAGGGACCACGTTTCATAAATTTTTAGACTGGATCCATCAATAATATTAATCAAACATCAAATATATCTACATCAACCAATCTCCTTTGCACCAACCAAAAACTGAATCAAACAATCACTTTTCTGAATGTTGTAACCAGAATACAGTAACAGTAACCAGAACCCAAGCCAGAACCCAGAACATTGCAACAACAATCAGAAGTAGCTAAAGCATATTGTATGAGGTGTACACTACTTCAATGTGACGAACCTGCATATACGCACTTTTGAAATGTCAAACCTACGTATATACACACCTTTTCTATAGGGAACCTGCGTACAGATCTGTAAATGATGGTTTAACCTTTACAATTACTCAGACATCAGATATACCCAAATCATCATATTTACAGATTACAACATGCGCCAATTATTAAGATAAAAGATCAAAACCACACAAATATACTTCTCTTCAAGCCATAATATCTTGACCCATCAATAGAACTTAACCTTCATTAGGCGCTCAGGTTCATCCTTGATTTAGATCCAGCTGTGCACCATAACCCAATAACCTGTAATCTAGATCTTGCTCTTCATTAGATATGCAATTTGTAAGTGCCTTTGCCTAATGATCTTCTTGTCCTTTTATAGTCCTAGGTCTTACTCAATACCATGGTCCAAAACCACTTAGAATCAATACCTTGGTCCAAATACTTGGGGTCAATACTTCGGACAAGATACCTTGGACCAATACCATGGGTCACAATACCATGGATCAAATACCACAGACCAAAACCAAGTTTTCCAACATGTATGCACCTTTCCTTCTGTGAAAGTGCATGTGTATGCATACGCACCTTTTAGTTTGCAAACCCGTGGTACACGCGGCTTGGTCAATGGGAACCTACGTATACCTATCTTTCTTCATTCTACGAGCCTGAAATGTGATCTGTCATCTGTGAGATTTGCCATCAAGGACAACACCTATGTCATAGTGCCAAATCTGTGTCATAATGCCAACAATATCCCCCTTTGGACTTGATGGAAACCCCAAGTCACTCTCCCCCTTTGTCATCAAGGGCAAAGGGTTATGCTCCCCCTAAGTGCATGCTGAATTATTTGATATGCTGAAGTGTGTTGTCCATGCTCCCCCTGACTACAAGAAAGGTCTGCAAAAAGATGTTCTACAAGAATAACATGACTCTATACATCATAAATGACCTTCCTATCACCAAAGACTCATACCAAGTGGGCATATACCAAGATTGACTCATTCACCCAACCAAGTGGGGATATACAAAATGTTTATACATGACAAAACAAGAACATTACATCATTCATCCCATGCATAGTGGGGAATCAAAATAGGTCATTTCATGACCTTGATAATAAAATATATACATGACATAGAGACAAAATATCTAAAACAAGACTATGATAGTTATCAGCAACTATCATTGGCAGCATCTGTCAATCACCATCTAGATCAGTAACCATGATCTTTCTCTGCACTTGTGCCACCTGAATCTGTGAATTTTTACCAAGATCTTCTAAAATAATGCTAACAATGCATTATTAGAAGTATATGCTCCCCCTGAACCTGTGCCAAATGATCATGGTTAGACCCATATCAGACTCTTTTCAAACTGAGTCTGGCCCACTGTTCTTCTTCAAACCAACATATACACGACTATATCCACAGAAACTTGTGTCTATACATGGATATGCTTCATGAAACTCACATACAACCACTTTTCTTTGAAATAGATAAGTTTCAACAGCAAGATGATGCATCAACTACTCCCAACTTCTGTCTAAGATATTCAAATGTCTCTCTGGGCAGTAGTTTGGTGAATATATCAGCAACCTATTCCTTGGAGGGAACATACTCCAATTTGACCTTTTGTTCAAGCACTTGTTCACGGAGAAAATGATATTTTCTAGGTATGTGCTTGGTCATGGAATGCATGACTGGATTCTTTGAAATACTGATTGCACTTGTATTATCACATAGAATGGAGATGGTTGGAGTACAGGTGATCCAAATGTCTTGCAATGTTTGCATCATCCAAAGGAGTTGTGTGCATCAAGATGCAACATCCACATATTCTGCTTCAGCTGTAGATAATGCAATTGAACTTTGTTTCTTGCTGAACCAAGATACTAATCTAGAGCCCATATAAAATGCACCACCATTAGTGATTTTTCTATCATCCACACTTCCTACCCAATTTGCATTTGTATATGCATGAAGTGTAAGATCTGTATCTCTAGGATACCATAAACCAAAATTTTGAGTTCCTTGAAGATATTTGAAAATCATTTTGACTGACTGAAGGTGTGATTCCTTCGGATTTGCTTGGAATCTTCCAACTATTCCCACTGCATGCATGATGTCTGGTCGAGTACCTACTAGATAGAGCATACTGCCAATCATGGAACTATAGGTTGGTTGATGTACTGCTACTGATTCATCATTTGAGCTGAGACTGCATCCTATTACCATAGGGGTACATACTGGTTTAGAATATTCCATGCCATATTTTTTCTAGATCTGCTTGAGGTACTTGGTTTTTGATAGAAAGATACCATCTTTATTTTGTTGAACTTGTAAACCAAGAAAGTATGTGAGCTCACCAAGCAGGGACATTTCAAATTCTTCCTGCATTACCAAAGAAAAGTTTTGACTCATGGCTTCCTCATTGCTACCAAAAATGATATCATCAACATACACAACAAGTATTAGTAGTTTATCATTGTCAATCTTTGTATATAGATTGCTATTAGCTAATCCTTTAGAAAAACCTTGTTGATGGAGGTATTTGTCAAGATGGTAATACCAGGCCCTTGGAGCTTGTTTTATACCATAGAGAGCCTTTCTAAGTTTGCATAAAAGTTTTGGATCATTTCCAAGGATGAATCCATCTGGTTTCTCAATATATACTTCTTCTTCTAAGTCTCCATTAAGAAAAGCAGATTTTACATCCATTTGGTATACTTTGATGTTTTGAAAGCTAGAAAGAGCAAGGAACATTCTTATGGCTTCAAGTCTAGCAACAGGTGAAAAATTTTCTTCAAAATTAATAGCTTCTTGTTGAGCATATCCTTTACAAACAAGTCTAGCCTTATTCCTAATAACTTCTCCATTTTCATTCAACTTGCTTTTGAATATCCATTTGGTTGCTATGATATTCTTATCATGAGGTCTAGGAACTAATTCCCAAGTATTATTGTTTTCAATTTGCTCAAGCTCTTCATTCATGGCCCTGACCCAACATTCATCTTTGCATGCTTCATGTACATTTTGAGGTTCAATGGTGGAAAGTAATGCTAGATAGCTTGAAGCTTCTATAATAGTTCTTCTTGTCTGTACACCTACCTCTTTTTGTCCCAAAATTTGAGTCTTTGGATGATTTTTCTACACATACCTGGATGGATTATTTTCTTCTACCATTTTTTGTTCTTCTGGTGCTTCATTGGTTTCTTCTTCATAATTATTTTGATTTGATGTGGAAGGATAATCCTCATCTTCTTCATAATCTTCGGTTTTTACCTGCTTTGGATTTTTGCCTGCTTCATCAACCACAACATCAATACTTTCAACAATTTTTCCAAGTCTTTTTATTATAACACTTATATCCTTTAATTCAAGAAGAGTAACCATGGAGAATGCCTTCATCTGCTCTAGGTTCAAACTTGCCAAGGTTTTCATCAGTCCTTTTGATGTAACATTTGCTTCCAAAAAAATTGAAGTATTTTACAGTAGGAGTCTTGCCATACCAAAGTTCATGTGGAGTTTGAGCGCTGTTTACCGGAACATTTGTTTTTTTCAGAATAGTGATGGTAGTAAATGCAGCTTCACCCCAAAAGGTTGCAGGAGTTCCAGACTCATCTAGCATGGCACGAGCCATTTGTTGAATAGTTCTATTCATTCTTTCCACCACTCCATTTTGCTAAGGAGTCCTTGCGGTAGAGAATTTCCTTTTTATTCCATGTTCTTCACAAAAGTCGAAGAATTCATCTGAGGTAAATTTCCCTCCTCGATTACACCTAAGGCATTTGGTTTTGCGATCTGATTCATTTTCAACCAATGCTTTGAAGGCTTTGAACTTTTCAAATGCTTCATCTTTATGCTTTAGAAGTCCTATCCAACACATTCTGGAAAAGTCGTCAATGAACAATATAAAGTATTCTTCTCCACGAGGTGACTTTTTCCTTGATGGACCACATAAATTAGTATGAACAAGTTCAAGAGGCTTACTAGTTGATCCTTCCTTCTCAGGGAAATGAGCTATGGTTTGCTTACCAAATTGACATGATTTTCATATTGTATTTTCTAGAATGCTGATATCTCGAAGATCACGAACAACCTTGTATCTGCATGCTTTTCTTATTTGAGAGAAGCTTAGATGCCCCAATCTTCTATGCCATAGCCAGTTTTCATCATTTTTGCTTAGGTCTCACTATTTCTATCCTCCCCTGAGTATGTATAGGTTATTTGGAGTTCTTATACCTTTGATCACTGTTTCTCCTGTATCAAGCTCACAAACAACACATCCATTTGATCAAAATACTACCTAATTTCCTTGATCACACATTTGACTGACACTCAATAGATTATGCTTTAGATCATCAACATACATAACATTCCCAGCTTTAACCTTTTCTTTTAAGAGAACAGAGCCTTTACCTTTAATGACTGCAAGAGTGTCATTTCCAAATGAGACCTTCTTTTCATTTTCGAAGGCATTATATGACTGAAGTTTTTCTTTATCACCTTTCATGTGTTTCAAGCATCCACTGTCGATGTACCACTAATTTTCTTGTCCTTCTGCATACAAGGCTATACCACATCTTTCTGTTTGTGGTTCTTTATTTCTCCATGTTTTGGGACCTAATGAATTTTTCTCCTTCTGATATGTTTGCTAAAATTTACTCCTGCATTTAGAATCTTCATGACCGAAGTTGTTATAGATAAATCATTCTATTTCATTTTCAAGAGCAAAAAAGTTATTGTAGGTCCTTTTCATGATCCTAGTCACATTCCTTTGATTTCATGCTTCTCTAGTCATGATGGTCTTGTAAGCAACACATTGAGCAGCTTTTTATCCAAAGTTATGACATGAAAAACATTGGCCATTAAAGAAATTTTTGCGACTATCGAACCTATTGACCTAGTGATTTTAGTTTCCATTGACATTCATTCTTGAAGCAAATTGACTATAATTTAACTGAGGTTGGTTATAGCTTTTGTTCATCCTTGAAGTAGATTGAACCTGATTTACCTAGTTACCTGCTTTATGCCTTTGTTGACAATTGTCAAACTGTTCACTTCTCCTTGCTGCATCAAGATAGCTTTTGGAGGTTGATGGCTTCTGTGCTTGAGCTGCTTCTTCAGTATATCCAAGACCTGTATTTATCAGAGGAGAATGCTGCACTTTGACAATTTCATTTAAATTTTCTAATCCTTTAGCAAATCTGAGATTGAGAGCTTTTGTTTTCTCAATATCTTTTCTTAGATGCACGATTTCACATTCTAATTTTTCATTGTGTTTTTCCCTTTCAGTAAGTTGGAATGTCAGAGTATCTGTAATCATATTCTTTTCTTCTAAACAAATTTTAAGTTTAGAAATTTCTTCATAAAGACCATCTTCATCTAAAGCATCCAAGAAATCATCATCTTAAAAATCCATCAAAAGTCTATATTCATTACCATGTTCATCTTCATCACTATTTGATAAACCATCACTATCTTCATGCAAATAATAGCTCTTCTTACTTACATTCTGTTTTATATTCCATCTTGCTGATTCCTTACCTTTATCAAGCTTATATTTATGATGACATTTGGCTGCAAAATGACCAACTCTTCCACAAGCAAAGAATTTGAAAGGTAGCTTACCTTTGAATCTTTGAGAACCCCGTTGAAGGTTCTTGACAAAGTTTTCTTCTTCTTCTCCTTCTGAAATATGTCTTGATTCATTAAGTTCTTCTCTTCCTAAAGCTTTGAATGCGGCTTCTCTCATATTTGATGGACCCCCTTTTCTCATTTCGAAATAAATTAGGATTTCGTGCAGCTGTGTCATAGTAATACTCTAAAGATTTTGATTTTCCTCTATGGTAGAAACTTTTGATTCAAACTTAGAAGACAAGAATCTTAAAACCTTTTCAACTATAGTAACTTAGTTTATCTCTTCACCCAAGTTTTTCATGTGATTAACAATCTCATCTATACGTAAGAAGTAATTAGCTATACTTTCATCATTGTGCATTTTGAGAGTTTCATATTGAATTTTGAGTGATTGTGGTTTTGCACGTTTTACCTGATCGTCTCCTTCATAGCTTAGAACGATCTTGTCCCATATTTCTTTGGCGGTTTTGAGCTGCATAACCTTGACAAATTATAATTGTGATAGACTCCCCAATAATTTATTGGCTGCCTTGGCATTTGTTTCATACTGCTTTTTACCTACTGTATCTGTAGGAATTGGTGATGGAAATGTGTATCCTCCTTCCACAATTTCCAAAACATCTATTCCAAGAGATTGAAGATAGGTTGTGGTTCTTACCTTCCAATAGATGAAGATGCTCCCATCAAAGATTGGTGGTCTAATGGATCCCTCTCTTTCGTAGGCACTCATGATGATATATCTTCCTTCAAGTGATCAAGCTTATTCTGAAGGACCTTCTCTGATACAAATTGTTGGAAATAATATTGAGAGGGGGGGTGAATCAGTATTAGCAAGTCAATAATATTTCATTTCCATATTCTGATTCATATACGTTACTTTAGTTAATGAAACTTGTGTGTATACGCAATTGTATGTAAGGAAACTAGCATATACCCTGTAAACTTATAATTTAGTTAATTCTTCATAAGTTGATCTTTAATCTGTGCATCAGAACCATATAAACAGTAACCAAGAGTAGTAAAAACAGAACAGACAGTCACACACATTAACACAAGATATAAGGTGGAAACCCAATGTGGGTGAAAACCACCTGCTGCAATCGTCTCTATCT